>JBBMOL010000027.1:0-2400000 GCA_037954665.1 Laguncularia racemosa
GCATTTTCAAAATTTTCTTCCAAACATTGCAGCTAAAAACGCTTCTGTTGACGGGTAGCCAGCTCATAAGGGCGCTTCCTAAGAAAATTTTTCTTTCCAAGGTTGCTAGTCTGATAAGACGCTTCCTATCATCATTTCTTCCACACAATGCTTGAGGTTTTTTCCTATCGCTAATTAGTCAGCCCATAAAGCACTTTTTGGGGGAGGGAACTTACTCTAAATTGTTATGACCATCTTAAATCGTGGGATTATTAGCTCTTGGAGCTTTTTCCTACCAAAACAAATGCCAGGTAACCAGCCAAACCAAGGCGTTATCTATTTAAGAGGCCAAAAATGGCGTTTGTCTTGTCTTTGTAGTTAAGTTTGAAAAACTTAACTACAAAGGGGGACAGCTGTAAACACCCCAAATTTTGCCCTAGGAATGAATAAAAAATCACTAATAACAATTCTTAATTTTTCCAATTTTTTTCAATTTTTTCTTTAATTTAGCTAAATAATAAAAAAAATTCAAAAATAAAAATAAAATGGGAAAAAAACACATCAATTTCGAAAATGATTTCAAAATGGCAATAATAAATAGTAAATAATTTTTACAAATTTTTGAAATTTCAAAAAGTACAAAAAAACTAAAAAAATCACATTCCCTATTGTAATTTGCAAAATAAAAAATCAGGAAAATGGGCTAGCCCAGCTAGTCCGGACCACGGCTAAGGCGCGCGCTGGGGGGCTGGGTCGCAAGGTTCGAATCACGGGGGAAGCAGTTTCCCCCGCGTTTTGAGATTTTTTACTTTTCCAAGACACTAGCACATCCGATTGGTTGGGGGGAAACGCACGCCCCGGGCGGGGTGATCGTCTTTTTCGTCGAGTCCAAAAATCGCCGGGGGAAGAAAAAATCCCCATTTTAGCCGTTTGGATTCGTTTTTTTACACAAACCCAACAATCTTAAAAAAGGGGGTTTTTAAAATCATCCAATTGGAGTCAAATGCAAAAAAATCGATGGATTTACACAAATGGGAGTTTTTTTTTTTAAACCCGAAAATCCGATTAGCTTCGATCGGGGGGAAACCGAGCTTTTCCGGGCTCGGTTTCAAGTCCCTTTATAAATAGAAATCGAAGGGGGGAAACCCAAGGCACGAATCACAAAAAAGAAAAAGTGAAAAAAGAGAGCAAATGGAGAGCATGGGGGGAAAAACCCAAAACCGCGAACCCCCGATGGGAGCCAACCCGGGCCACCAAGGGGACTTCTGGGAGAAAAACCACTCCCACCTTTGGATTCGCCCCCCTTTCGAGAAGGGGGAAAATTCGACACCCTCACCCGTGGCAAAAGACCCCCGGAAGTGTGAAGGGGTTTCCTCCCCCCGCCGTGTCCGACAGATTCAAACCTGACCGAACCGACCCAGCACCGACCCAGTTCCAAGTGGGGATTTTCCTTTTTTTAAATTTATTTTTTTTCTTTATTTATTTTTTTTTTTTCCCGATTTGATTTATTTTTTTATTTTTTAAATTTTGTTTATTATTTATTTTTTTGTTTCCAAAAAATAGGAAAATTTTTGAAATTAGTTTTTTTAGGTTTTAAAATAATGTAAAAAAAAATAATAAAAAAAAAAAAATTTAATAATAAAAAAAAATGTAGAAAAACAATATAAATTTAGAAAAAAAATTAATAAAACCTTTTTAGATTTCAAAATGGGATAGATAAATTTTTTGGGGAAAAATTTTTTAAAAAAAATTCAAAAAAAAAAATATAAAAATAAAAAAAAAATCAAAAAACTATAAAAAACATGAAAATTATAAAAATTATAAAAAAATTGTAAAAAAAATAAAAAAAAAACAAAAAAATGATAAAAAATCATAAAATTATAGAAAAAAAAAAATCATAAAAATCATAAAAATTTAAAAAAAAAATTCAAAAATTTAAAAAAAATGTAAAAAAAAAAAATTTTTAGCACTTAGAAAAATCATTTTTTTCAAATAAATCCAAAATTGATTTTTTTTTCCAAAAAAACCATTTTCAAAATCAGATAAAAGTTTAGGCTTAGTTTTTTTTTTTAGAAAACCAAAAAAAAATAGTAAAAAAAAAATAAAGCAAAAAAGGGTTTCAAAATTAAAAAATTCCCCCAAAAACCCCTTAAAGTTTTTAGAAAAACAAACTCGGCTTGGGTTTTATCCTAATTCCCGGTTTGTAGGCACCTATTTGGGGCAACCCAAAAAAATAAAATAAAAAAAATCATTTTTTTGGGAAAAAATTCAAAAAATAATAAAAATAAAAAAAACACAATAAAACAAAAATTTCTAAATAGGGGAAAAATTTTTGGAATTAGGTGGTAATCGTAAGGTTTTAATAGGTTAGCCTCCGGGCTTAGAAACTCTGGTTTCCCTTTTCCTTTTTTTCAAAAAAGAGAAGAGGAAAAAACGACACTATGTCCAAATTAAACTAATCCGCTCCTTTGTCTTAATTAATTTTTCCCAACAACAGTTGGGTGGGGACTTTTCCCAAAAAAAAAAAAGGGAAATTTCCCAACTAAAATCGAGGAAACTACATCAAAGAGCATTGGGGCTAGTCCAGATTGGATTAAAAAATGGGGGAAACAAAAAAAATTTAAATCGACATAGGGGAATCAACAAAATCACTGTTAATCAGAATCCTATCCTTTGGGTAGATGACATGATTTATGAATTGCATGGTGCACATTTATTTTTTTAAAATTGACCTAAAGAAGGGTACATTAAATTTTGTATGGAAAAGGGGGGGAAGGGGGGGAAGGGGGGCGGGAAAACTTTTATTTAAATTTTTAAGGATGGATTTTATGAATGGATGGTAAATTCCCTTTTTGGGGTTAAAAAAATGCACCTAGCACTTTCATGAGATTAATAAATCATGTTCTATGACATTTCATTGGGGAAAATTTTTTTTTGTCGTCTATTTTGTGATATTTTTTAAATTTAAAAGCAGAACCTTTAAAATGATCATGTACAACATCTGTAGAGTGTGTTTAAGTTTTAAAAGGAAAAAAACCCAAATTTTATGTTAATTTAAAGAAGTGCCATTTTTTTGGAAATTGGTTTTTTTTTGGGGTTTTTTTGTTGGTGAGATGGAATGCTGTAGATGAGGAGAATTTTGAGGGCAAATTTGAGAGTGGCCAACACCCAAAAAACGCCAATGAAGTTAGGAGCTTCCATGGAAATAGCTAGCTTTTTCAAATGATTTTTGGGGACTTTAACTCCCTTCTGCTTTATTGAAAGATCTTTTAAGAAAAATGCCGAATTCAGTAGACAGGGAAAAACATGGCAAGCATTCTAGGGCTTGAAAAATAAGTTAACTAACGCCCTGGCGAGTCTAATTTTTGAATTTCCCCTTCCTAATCAGATTAGACTAGCCCCCTTTTCCCCAAACTAATATAGATCCTTTTATTTTTTTTTTGGAAATTTTTTTTTTTTTTTTTTTTGGATCCCCACCCAAGTTTTTGGGAAAAAAAAAAAAAGGGCAAAGGAGGGATTATCTTAAATTTTGGCCCCTAGCGGGGTTTTTTTTCCCCTTTTTGTTTTTTTTTAAAAAGGAAAAGGGGGAAAAACCGGGTTTTTAAATCCCCGGGGGCCCAACCTTTTAAAATTTCCCTTTCCCAAAACCCAATCTCCAAAATTTTTCCCCCCTTTTTTAAAAGTTTTTTATTTTGTTTCTTTACTTTTTTTATGTTTTTGAATTTTTAAAAAATGTTTTTTTATTTTTTTTTTAGGGGGTTTCCCCAAGGGGGGCCTAGTTCCCCTTTTTCGGGGTCAAAAACCGTATTTTGCCCTTTTTTGAAAACCTTAAGTTTGGGGTTTTAAAAATTTTAAAATTTTAAATCCTTTTTTTTAGTCCTTCCAAATTTTTTTGGGTTTTTTTTTCTAAAAAAAATTCTAAGGCCTAAGCTTTGATTTATTTTAAAAATGATTTTAGGGAAAAACATCAATTTTGGATTTTTTTGAAGAAAAGGATTTTTCTAAATGCTAAAACTCATTTTTTATGACTTTTGAATTTTTTTATGATTTTTATGATTTTTTTTGTTATTTTTGGGGATTTCTGAGAAATTTTGTTGATTTTTTTGTGATTTTGGGAATTTTGTTGTTTTTGTGATTTTTGGGAATTTTTGTGATTTTAAGTTTATTATCTATCCTATTTTGACATCTAAAATTTATTATTTTTTTCCTAACATTTTTTCTTGTTTTATTCTTTTTTTGATTTTTATTTTACATTTAAATCAAAAAAAAATACTAATTTCTACATTTTTCTATTTATGAAAATGGAAATAAATAACTAATAATAAACAAAAAAACAAAAACCAATAAATAAATAACTAAGAAAATAACAAAACCAATAAATAAAATAATAAATTAATTCGGAACAATAAAAAAAACAAAATAAGTAAACTAAAAAAAAAAAAATCCGGAAAATCCGACTTCCCGGGATCCGGGTCGATGCGTGGGTCGGGTCAGTCGGTTCGAATGGGTCAGGTGGTTTCGATCGGACACGGCGGCGGTGAAGGCTCGTTCACGGCGTTCCGGTGGCTTTTTGCAGCGGGGGGAGGTGCGAATCCTAGTTCTCGAGGTTGCTGAATCCAATGGTGGCATGGTTTGCTCCTAGAACATCTCCTTGTAGTGGCTCTAGCTCCGATCGGTGGTCTCGGCTTCAAGCTTCTCCGGCTTTACTCCGATTCGCTCCTTTCTTCACTTTTTCTTCGTGTTTAGTTTTCCTCCTGTCCTCCTCTATTTATAGGCGTCCGGAACCCTCTTGGATAAGCTCGGATCGGCCGATTAGGATAAATCCGAATTTCTTCCGTTTTTAGATTTGATTTTATCCCGATATTTGATGTTGATCTCTTGTTTTTTTTGATTTATCTTATGGATTGGCTTTATCTTGACCGTAATCTAGAAGATTTAAAAAAACGGTCGATTTCGATTTTCGTCGAACCTTCCGGTTTCTCCTCGCGTCGGTCGGGTGGGAAGACGATCACGCGCGATGCACCGTTTTCTCTCGACCAATCACACGCTGCCACGTGGCGACTCCAGGGAAAAGGGGAAAGGGAAAAAATTTTTGCCGAGCGCACGCGGGGGGGGTTCGAACTCGTGACCTTTAGCCTTCACACGGTCCCCAAAATGCCGCACGGCCAGCTGAGCTGGGCCCATTTTCCCGATTTTTTTTGTATCACAAATTGCATATAGCAATACGGTGTCTCCATTTTTTTTTATTTTTTTTGAAATTTCTAAAATTTGTAAAAATTATTTATCCTTATTATTACTATTTCTGAATCATTTTTCAACATTGATGTGTTTTCCTATTTATTTTTTTTTTTTTTGAAAATTTTTACTATTTATGCTAATTAGGGGGAAATTTGGGAAAATTGGGAAAAAATTAAAAATTGATTTTTTTTTAGTATTATTGACTCCTAAGGAAAAAATGGGGGTGTTTACAGCTGCCCCTCTTTGTGGTAAAGTTTGAAAATTAACTACAAAGATAAACAAAGAAAACCCCTTTTTGGCCTCTTGAATTAGGTTTTGGTAGGAAATGCTCCAAGAGCTAATAATCCTACGATTGAAGATGTTCCTAACAATTCAAGGTAATGTTTTCCCTTTCCCCAAAAATGCTTTATGGGTGACTAAATTGGCGACAGGACACATCTCAAGCATTGTTTTAGGAATGTATGAGAAATGATGATGGAAGCGTTCTTATCAGACTTGCAACCTTAGAAAGAGATTTACTTGGAAGCACCTTATGAGCTAGCTACCTGTCAACAGAAGGGTCTTGTTAGACTAGAAAATGTTTGGGAGAATATTTCCGAAAAAATGCCCCGAGAGCTGACTAAACCAGGAGAGTTTAGGAAAGTGCCCCTCATGGGCTGAAACCTTTGAATTGAAAAGCCTCAAAAAGTGCCCCTAGGCTAACCTTGAGGTAGATTTTTAGGAAAGTGCCCCCCATGGGCTGAATAACCTTTTATAGGATTGTCCCCAAAAAGTGCCCCTATGGGCTAACCATGAGAACAAAGTTTTAGGAAAGTGCCCCCTATGGGCTGACTAACCGGAATTGAATTTGTCTCAAAAAGTGCCCCCTATGGGCTGACCATGAAACAAATTTTAGGAAAGTGCCCCCTATAGGCTGACTAACCCGGAATTGAATTTGTCTCAAAAAGTGCCCCCTTTGGGCTAAACCATGAGAACAAAAATTTTAGGAATGTGCCCCCTATGGGCTGGGCTAACCTGGAGTTGAATTGTCTCAAAAAGTGCCCCCTATGGGCTAGCCATGGAACAAGTTTTTTAGGAAAGTGCCCCCTATGGCTGACTAACCTGGAATTGAATTTGCCTCAAAAAGTCCCCCTATGGGCTGAAACCTGAGGAAAAGTTTTTAGGAAAGTGCCCCTATGGGCTGAATAACCTGGAATTGAATTTGCCTCAAAAAGTGCCCCCCCATAGGCTGACCTGAGGACAAAGTTTTTAGGAAAGTGCCCCTTATGGGTGACTAACCTAATATAAAAATGATATCTAGGGGAAAGGGGTCTTTATAGACTGACCTTGGAAGAATTAGGGAAGTGCCCCTTTTTGGGCTGACTACCCTTTAAGGGGAATGTTTAGACAAATCCCCATATGGGGTTTACTCATTTTGTGCTTTTGAATATTGCTTTTTTACAGCCTGAAAAAAATGAGGGATGATATGATAGTTATTTTTTTAATATGCTTGCCAGTTCATCGTGGATAGAACCAAACAACCGAACTTCGTGCTGGTTTGCTTTTGCTTCATCTTTTTCTTATCTTGATACGGGGTTTGAAAATTTTGATGTGCTCCCTTTCTTTTGCGCAAGGCTCTTTTGACGGTAATGTTATCCAATGATGCGCTTAGTTCTAATGTTCAATAAAAAATAGGATTATAATTACCAAATACATTGAGATTCATTATCTTTTTAGTGTTTATCTTTCATTGGCGAAGTGGGGGGGTAATGTGTTTAGGAGTATTGGTTGTGGTGCGAATTGATTTGGATTATTGACCATTCAGGATTTTAACTTTCTTGTAAAAAATAAAAACTCGACTCAACAAATTTGTATCGAACTTTGGCTTTCATAAACATTGGCAAAATTTCAATTCCCCTGCCTAAGGATAGTACATCTTTACAGCATCTGTGTTAATGGGGTTCTCCCAATTCTGGACCATCCATCTGAGTTAATATCAAAGCCCTCTTGACAGAACCTTTTTCCCCCACATAGGGGCCTTCATAGTTTGGGTGAATTTTCCTCTGGAGTCTTGGGCATTCGGGAAAACCTTTTTTAGTACCAGATCCACCTCTTTAAAGTACCGAGGTTCACTTCTTTTTAAAAATGCTGGGCCATTCTTTGTTGATAACATGCCCATGACATAATGCGGTAAGTCTTCTTTCATCAATCAGATTCAGTGATAAAGGGCCTCTTCTTTACCCAGTCTAATTGGGTTTAAACTGACTTTTCGACAAGTTCGAATGTTGGTATCTCAACTTCAATGGTAGCACTGCTTCTGTACCATATACCAATGATAAGGGTTTGGTCCTGTGGATGTTCTTATTGAATTTTTATAAGCCATGAGAGCAAACGGTAACATTTCATGCCAATCTTTGTAAGTTGTTGTCTTTTTCTCGATGATCTTTTTGATTTTTTTGTTAGCTGTTCTACTGCCCCGTTCATTTGAGGTCGGTAGGGGGTGAATTTCGATGTTTATGTGGAATTGTTGACATAAACCTGTCATCGATTTGTTGTTGAGTTTGGTACCGTTGTGGGGTGATGATGGACTCAGGAACCCGTATCGGTATTTGTCCTTTTTAAGAAGGGGGACTATTACCCCTTTTGTGATATTGGGGGTATGATGAGCTTCTACCCATTGGTGAATAATCAATTGCTCCCAGTATAAATCTATGGCCGTTGGATGCTGTTGGAGTGATAGGGCCTATTATGTCAATTCCCCACATGGGGAAGGCCATGGTGCCGATAACAATGTAGCTCGTTGGGGGAGCTTGATGCGGTTTGCGTAGACTTGACACAGATGACAGTGTTGACATGTTTATGCAATCTGATTCCATGGTTAACCAATAATTATTCCCAACCTCATGATTTTTGGGCTAACATGTTGCCATTCTATGAGGTCCACATCTCCCTTTATGTACTTCCTTCATCATCCGCGTGCTTCATCTTTGTCCACACATCTTAACAAGGGGTATCAGCTGATCTTTTGTAGAGAATAGGCCCACTTAATGGGAAAAAGGCTTGCAACCTTCTGATGTTCTTTGGTCATTCTTGCTTGCAATTTCGGGGGTATTTACCTTTTTTGGAGAAAGGTCTTGATATCGTGATACCAGGGTTTGTTATCTTGCATCTTTCAATTGTTAAAAAGTAGGCGGGCCGACTTTCGATGTCTATTTTTCATCGTTTGAACTTGGGGTCCTCCTGTTATCTGGATTATAGATGCTAGTGTGGCTAATGCATCTGCGAACTGATTCTGAGTTCTTGGGATGTATGTGAAAGTGATTCCTTAAATTCCTCAATTAGCTCTGTCAAGTGTTGATGATACGGTACCCTTTGGGGTCTTTGGCTTATTTTTCCCTCTTGTTTTTTTAGTATGATGAGCGATGAATCCCCGTATACCTTAATTTTGCGGATTCCCATTTGGCAGGCCATTTTGAGGCCAAGAATACTGCTTCATATTTTGCGATTTATTGGTATAGGGAAATGTAAGTCTCGTCGCTGCAGGGAATTGAGTGCCGTCCGGAGATATCAATACTGCCCCAACCCACAAACGAAAACTTGGCGGCTCCATCAAAAAACAATTTTCATTTCAGGTTCTGCTCTATCCCCAAAGTTCTTCCACTGGCATATTTTCCACTATCAATATATTCTCATCCGGAAATTGGGCCGTTTGTTCTTGGGAATCTGTCTCGACAGGGTGTTCCGCCAACGGTCGGCTAAGGCTTGCCCTTTCATCGAGTTCTGATTTACGTATGTGATGTCAAACTCGGATAGGAGCATTTCCACTTAGAGATTTCTCCTACAAGGCTGGTTTCTCTTCCAAGTATTTTAAGGGATCATGTCTTGTTAGCAGTTCAATAGTAGTAAAGGGTTTTATTGCCTTAGTCGATGATGACCTAGATTAAAGCACAAACGTCTTCTCCACCTTGAGTACCTCTGTTCCCCATCTGTGAACTTCTTGCTCAGATAAATATGGAACGCTCTCTTCCCTCGTCATCTTTTACCTCCCGCACACATCCCATGATTCGGGAGTTGTGAGGTTAAGAAAAAAGGCTTTCCTTGTTTTGGGACTATCAAGCCGGAGGTTTTTTTAAGATAGTCTTTTTATTTTTTCGAATGCCTCTTCGCATTCGTCGTCCCATTCTATTGTGGTGTTTTTTCTTCAACAGACGGAATAATGGCCGGCATTTGTCGTGAGCTGTGAGATTAAAACGACTATGTAATTTAAAACTTCCCAATAGCTTCTTACTTCTTTAACGGAGCGTGGGGAAGGTAATTCAATATGGATTTTACCTTGTCAGGGTCGTTTTAATGCCCTCCTGGCTTATGACAAACCCTAACAATTTCCCCGTTGTGACCTCGAAAGTCATTTTTCTGGGTTTAATTGAGCTAGAATTTTCTCAGTGTTTTTTTAAAAAATTTCCTCAGGATATCTATATGGTTTTCTCCTTTTTTTTGGGTTTGGCTATCATGTCTCGACATATACTTCAAACCCCTGATGCATCATATCATGAAGTATAGCGACCATGGCTCTCTGATATGTTGCCCCGGCATTTTTCAAACCGAAGGGCATTACTTTGTTTAAAAAAAAGTCCCCCATGTTATGATAAGGTCGTTTTGGTTTTAATGGAATTCGATAAATAGTCTCAATAAAATTTGTTTAATAATCTTTCTCTACTCTTGAGCTAACCTAGCGCTACTGATAGGATAACAAAACCAATTGTTGAGAGTCGGATGCTGGTTAGACGCACGGGGAGTTGATTTCCCCTTGCTGTCGTCCTCCTCATTTATCCAGAGCTCTTGACTGACGTTTGCCTTTCGGAAAGATTGTTAGAGAGGTGGGATGCACATCCGGGTGTCGATCAGCTTCCCCTTCATTCTGCCTCTGACACCTTTTGCTAATGCTTCTTCCGCGGCCGTAAGAATGTACCCCAGTCCAAACGTCCCGTGCTGCCCCTCTTTAAACTGATGGCCCTCCTTGCTAGTCACCATGTTTACTTCATTGAAAATCAGCAACCCCGGGTCTTCTGAACCTTCTTCCCCAATATAAGGTATGGCAGTCTCTTTGTATATGGCGTAATCCTGCTCGCCCAGTACGGTGACTATCTGCCCGTTTGTGATGAATTTGACCCTTTGGTGGAGACTAGAGGGGATGGCTCCAGCAGCATGTATCCAAGGTCGTCCCAAGAGCAAATTAAAAGATCTTAGGATATCGAAGACTTGGAAGGAGATGTAGAATATTTGTGGACCGATTTCCACCGGTAGGCTCACCTCCCCTACTATGTCTCTTTTGGACCCGTCAAAAGCTCTGACCACTGTGGAGCTGGGTTTTATATTGCTTGGATCGACCCCCAATAAGTTGAGCGTTGCCAATGGGCAAACGTTGAGAGATGATCCGTTATCGATAAGTACCCGGGAGACAATGATGTCATTGCACCTGACCACTACGAACAGTGGTTTGGTATATTGGTCTCCCTCTTCCCCTAGCTCTTCCGGCGAGAAGTATATTTGGTCCATTGCAAAGATGGAGTCCGCCACGTGACCCAATTTGTCTATAGCGATACCTTCTGGGACCTGAATCTTTTTCAGCACTTTAAAGAGTGCTTCCCTATGAGGCTCGGATGTTGTGAGAAGGCCCATGAGTGATATCTGCGCTGGAACCTTATTTAGTTGTTCCATGATCTTGTATTCGCTAGCCTTAACCATCTTCGTAAACGCAGCAAGTCCCTCTTCCTCTTCTTCCCCTTTTTCCACGGTGGGCTCTTCAGTCGGTCCTTTATACTTTGGATCGTATAATCTCCCAGAGCGTGTGATGCCTCCCACTATAGGAGGTCGCTCTTGTTCGAGGGCCCGATAGTCGAACGGTGCAGCCTTGTAATTCTCTGCAGGTATCGGGACATTGAATACATATCTTTTTCTTGGGATTTGTACCACAGTTGATTGTCCCTCATAGCATTGTATAACCCTGGGCTTCTGATGAGAGTTGATTGTGTTGACAGTCTTCCCCCCTTCCTCTGCCGGGTTGTCTTCTTTCTCAAATTCTGGTCCCCATCCGCTAGGTAGCCCTTGTTCAGTCGGGGTATAAGAATAGTTTACCAAGTACTGAAATCTCCCGTGTGATTCTCCCAACGTGCCAACCGTTGGGTCTCCCGCTAACCATCTCTTCTTAATGTGTGTTTTTGGAGTCTCTTCTGGAGCTTGGTGGGATTGCTTCTTCTGTGGCTCGGTCTTCAGGGCTTCTTTGGGAACCGACTCCTCAGATGTAATCATATTAATGGCGGGCCTGTGATTGGGCAGGGGGTTGGTGTTGACATTGGGTGCTGGGGCGTTCACGAAATCCAATTGTATGATTCCTGCATCAATTAAATCTTGGATTTTGTGTCGGAGCCTCCAGCACCTATCTGTGGAATGCCCCTCCTGACCCATGTGGTAGTCACACTTGAGATTTGAGTCAAAGTTCTTAAGCTTGTACCTGTCATTGGGGATCTCGAAACTAATCAAGTTGTCTGCCCTCAACCGAGCGAAGACTTGACTGAGTGGGATGGGGAATGGAGTGAACTACCTTGGGACCCTGACAGCCTGAGTTTGACCCGTCGTGGTTTGCTGGACTGGGGTACTCGTGGTCTGAAATGTAACACGAGTCCCGGCCTTTTCTGCTTTACCGGAGTGGACCGTACTGACAGTGGACTCTTTAGCTCTGTTTCCTCCCATAGGCCTTTGTGTCGGTGTACCCTAGGAGGCTCCATTGTTTGGAGTCTACCGGTGGTGATGGCGTTCTCAATCCTGCACCCCGCAGCCACTACCTCTGCAAAACTGAACGAGGTCTGGCCCACCAGGTGTGAAAAGTAGGTCTTGTCCAGGGTATTGACAAATATGGATGTCAATTCCTTCTCAGATATCGGGGTTGCTACCCTAGCGGCCTGGGCTCTCCAGCGCTGAGCATATTCCTTGAACGGCTCAGCATGTTTCTTCTGGAGACTTCCCAGGTCGATTACAGATGGGGCGACTTCAATATTGAACTTATATTGGTCATAAAACACTCGGGCTAGCTTCTCCAAGTGTTGACAATGTTGAAGTCCAGGTGGGTATACCAGACCAATGCAGGGCTTGTGAGGCTGTCTTGGAATGTCTGAAGCATGAGCTGGTCGTATTAAGCATACTTGGTCATTTTCCGGGCATATAGCTTGGTATGCATTTTGGGGCAGCCGGTCCCATCATACTTTTCGAAATCTGGGGTCTTGAACTTTTCAGGGTATATCTCTTCCCTATATGTTGGCAGATTGGTGATTCCGGCTTGTTCAAAACCATAAGGGCCCTCAATGGTTCTCATCTTGTCATGGAGCTGCTAGAAAAGTCGTTTCTCCATCTCTTTCTGCCTCTCTTCCATTTCCCTCTTCAGGTCGTCAGAGGTCGGCCCCTGGTTGACTTTTGGCTCATATTCAAAAGCCGGGTTAAGGTGGGAATTGATCTCCTCATATTCCGGAGGCTGTCCCTCCACTGCTTTTCCCTTTCTGGCCCCTGAATACTCTTCTTGGGTTGGCTGAGTGTTGCGCAGGAGGCCGATGCTTTCAGCTAAGAGGTGAACCTGGGCAGCCAGTTGTTGGACTGTTTGTTCTAGGGACATGATCTTAGAGTCCGAGGCAGCTTCAGCATTGGTGTTGTTGCGGTTGTCACTGCTGTTGGCCATTTTTGTTCTTGAGCGCGTGAGAACTGGGCTTCTAGGAGGGTTCGATTGTTTGGAAGCTATCTTGATACCTGGATCCGCATTTTGTTTTGCTTTTAGTGTAATGAATGCACAAATGATATGCATGTGTCACGCGGATGCTAAAAGTAAAAGGGTTGACAACTGATTGACAATGTAATATTAAAACTTTACTTTTATTAATATTGAGAATTCTGAAGTTCAAAATGAAATATTACAAATAAAGATCTACTTCCTAGTTCTTTTAGTCTTCTGTTGTGGAGGCTCAGACTTCCTACTGATGACGGCTTCCAATTCCTTGACTTTGGCTTAGCATTTCTCCAATTGTGCTTCTAAGGCCTTGTTCCTTTGGTCGGATTCTTTGAAACGTCCCTTCCAGATGTCTTTCCTATGATCCGCAGCTTCAAAGTATACCTCCATTCGGGCCTTGACCTGCTCCAGGTATACTTCTGTCTCTGGATTGATCTTGTCTGGTCTTGGTTGGGTGACGTCTGGAACCCGATATGCTCTTTCCCCTGTCTGGTATAGCTGGTGGATTACAAACTCTCTGGTGGCTCGGTGCTTTCCCACTTCGCCATCTAATTCCTCGAGGTCCACATTCGGGCTTTCAATTCTGGCTTCCCAAAGTGCTTTGACCTCTGCCAGCTTCACAAACTTCTCAGCTACTAACAGGTTCGGATCTTGATACTCAAAAGTAACTGCTTGTACCGAGGGCCGATAAACTATGTCTTGGATAGTGCCGAACTGGCGGACCACTGAGTTTGGGTGATATCCGATACATCCGTTGATTCCGATTAAAGGCACTGCTTGGAAGTTTCTACAGGTCAAGATGATTTTGTTACAGCAATTCCACCTGGCTGTCCATAGAATATCTTCGGCACTGAAGCTCCTAAGCAGCTCTACCCAACTGTGGCTGGTAAGGTCGTCGGGTAGCTTTACCTTTTCTATACATGAATCCACCAGATCCACATGTTGGGCTAGGGTTTTCCTGACCATCTTCAGCCCGAAGCATTTGAGGTGGCTTACAAACCATATTAGCAGAAGGTTGAGGCTGGAGCGAAGGATCCCATGGCCTTTTTTCTTGAGGAAGTTTAAATTCCGGATCTGTTCAGCCAGTAGAGCCGGGATGTAGGATCTTCCCTCCAGGAATTGGGTCACCAGCTCTGCAACCCTGTAGTGAATATAGAAGGTCCCGGTGGGGAACAGTATGGTGGCGAAGGCTGTCAAGATGAAAGCGTTCACCCTTCTCTGTCTGTAAGTCTTGGGGTCCCCACACAGGATGTCCTTTCTATCCCCATTGTCCTCTCGAGCAATAAACCAGGCTTCTAAATCATCCATTCGTATGCAATATCCATTACAGTCTACTAGGGCTTTGTTGACTGCTGTTTTACGGATGCCTAATAATCTGCTGAAGGTACTGGCTGGCCCGGCCTCAAGGTCTGGCATATAGATTTGATCAGTCAGTGCTGGAGCCTGTAGCAACTGGGTGTACTCCTCCAAAGTAGGGGTGACCTCATGCGGCTCGATAAAGAAAGCAGCGGGCTCAATTTCCCATAATTGGAGCATGGCCCGGACTAAAGGCAAATTCACCTCTATCTTTGTCAGTGAGAGTATGGGGCCGATCTTTTGCTGGATGAAGGCCTGCTCCTCTGGGTTGTACAAAGTAAACCAATGGTCCAGTACCAATTTTGGGTCCAGAGGTTTGTACACCCGAATTTCTTTGCGGAGGAGGCGGTCGACTGCACTGCTAGCCATCTATTACAATAAAAGGTAGCCTAGTTACAAACAGAACTACGAAAACATTACAGGGAAATGGTCCTGAACTCCAAGGACAAAATAACAAACCATTACATTGTCATTCAATTGTCAACCCCTTATGATGTTATGTATGTAAGTAGGTTGGTTCTAATTGGTTCCCGAGCTCTATGGCCTCCCGCATTCTCAAAGAAATGGATCTCAGGCCATATCAAAGCATAGGGTGGGGTAGCCTAATCGGTCCCGAACGGTAAATCAACTCACTTCGCCCGAAACCTACACAATGGCTCCCCATCTTAGGTTTCTAGGACAGCCCGGGTTCGACCGTATCTACTCACACAGATATGCATGCAAACCCCCACAGTAAAGAAAAACTGAAAATCTAAATAAACCCTAAAAGGTTAGCAACAGAGTAAAAAGAATGAAACACATTTCTTAAAGATAACAATTTGAAGAGATTCAGGTGGCTAGCCTACTGGCATGGGTCCCTGGTGGACGATCTGACCATTCTAAACAAGTTTAAACCTCTACTCAATCCTAGCTTACGATCAGTTCTAAGGCAAGTGTACCTATCGACTAGCAGTATAGCATAGGAGTATAGGTATCGATCCCACGAAGACTTATAAGTACTAGTACTAACGATTCTCCTACTATCTAACCTCTCACTATCGATGATCTCAACTATCCTAATTATTGCTTAAACCTGGAAGAGACAAATAAAATGAACAAAGTAAATGTATTCAAACACTCCCTTAATTAATTCAATGATTTAAACATACCCTGCCCAAGATCCACCCCTGATTCTCATGTAGCTTTCATTCAATTCCAACCTATCCAATGATTAATACCCAATCTTTGATCTGCGGAGTTTCTTACACTAGATTAGAGTCTTTCTCAAGATCAATAATCCCTAATCCTAATTAAGCCAATTAAGATCTCTCTTCAATTAACATAATCAAGATTGCAGTAGAATTCTAAGACTCTCAATTGAACCAGACCGCAATGACCTTGTTCAATACAGAAGACATCCTATAACCTATCTCTAGGATTACAAGGGGTCTTTTTATTCATGCAAGATCTATTCTATTACCGATTTCTCAATCTTAATAATAGAAATATAATCCCATCCTAATATTGCGCATATATCAAGATGAATAAACTATAATTGCAACATGAACAAACTCAAAGAATAGAATTAAATTATTGAACATCAACAATTCTATTACATGATACTCAGGGGTTTCTCAAGGGAATGGGTATGAGACAATTAGCCACTCATGAATTCAATAGGAAGAGCAAAACATAAAATAATTGAATACATAAATAAAATTCAAACACGAAATATCTTGGTCTCCAATCCGAAACTCTTCTGGCAACAGCTCCTGGCCGCCGCTTCTCTTCTCTAGGGTTTCTCTTGTGTCCTCCCTCTCCCTTTTGCTCATTAGGGTTGTCCTATTTATACTTCTTAAGGCATGGCCGAGCATCTCCAGCTGGAAAGATACGATTGTATCTTTCCTTTTCCAAGTGAATCTCGTCAAGTGAATAACGGTCGCCTGGCACGCCCAACAGCACGACCGGATTTCAAACCGTGTCTCCCTCTGGTCGCAACTATGTAACTCGTCAATCTTGCTCAGTGTTTGGCACGGTTAGGAGCACAGCCAGATTACAAACCGTGTCTCCCTCTGGTCGCAAATATGTAATTCCTCAATCTTGTTCAGTGTTTGGCACGGCTAGAAGCACAGCTAGGAACACGGCTAGAAGCACTGCTATCAACACGGCTAGAGGCACGGCCAGATTATCACCCGTGCCACGTTCTGGAGCTTTCCTCTTCTTCGCAGTGTCTGCCACGGCTTCAAACACACCCTTATCACGAGCCGTGCTTCCTTTCCAAGTGACGTTTTCATCTTCAGGTGTGCCCACGGTTCATGACACGGCCGTGGCTTTCCACATGTTGTCCATGAATAACTTTAACTTGATCTTTTAAGCTTCAATTATGCTCCTTGTGTGATCTTTCTCCTTCTCTTTGGTATTATACCCTGAAACATGAATTTTTATCTATTAAGTACCGAATCCGCATTGATTTTATTCAAAAGATTATACAAATTCATTCTTAATGCCTATGATTTACAAGGGTTAATTTACTCTTATCAGTCCCCAGTGGAGTCGCCATCCTGTCGAGTCTAATTTTTGAATTCCCATTCCTAATTTGATCTAAACTAGACCCTATGCTCATCTAATATAGATCCTCGACTTGAGTTAGGAATTTCGTTTGATTTTTGGAGTCGCCACCCAACTGTTGTTGGGAAATATTGAATTAAGACTAAAGGAGCGGATTAGTCTTAATTTGGACCACTAGTCGACGTTATTTCCTCTTTTCATTTTTGTGAAAAGAAGAAAAGGGAAAACCAGAGTTTCTAAGTCCGGAGGCTAACCTATTAAAACCTTTACAGTTACCACCTAATCTCCTAACATTGTTCCTCTTTAGAAATGTGTTTTTATTTTGTTTCTGTTACTTTTTATTATGTTTTTGAATTATTTCAAGAAAATGATTTTTCATTCATTTTTATGGGTTGACCCAAATGGATGCATACGTACCTGCTATTCAGGATCAAACAAGCCGTAGTTCGCTTTTCTGAAAACCTTAAGTTTGTTTGTGAATTTTAATTTTGAAATCTCTTTTGCTTTATGTTCTTACCATTTTTGGGATTTTTTTCTAAAAAAAACTTCTAAGCCTAAGCATTGATTTTATTTTGAAAATGATTTTAGGGAAAAACATCAATTTTGGATTATTTGAAGAAAAGGATTTTTCTAAATGCTAAAACTCATTTTTTATGATTTTTGAATTTTTTTTATGATTTTTATGTTTTTTTTTTTGTTATTTTTGTGATTTCTGAGAATTTTGTTGATTTTTTTGTGATTTTTGGGAATTTTTGTTGATTTTTGAGATTTTAAGTTTATTATCTATCCTATTTTGACATATAAAATTTATTATTATTTTCCTAACATTTTTCTTGTTTTATTCTTTTTTTGATTTTTTATTTTACATTATTAAATCCTAAAAAAACCTAATTTCTACATTTTTCTATTTATTGAAAATGGAAATAAATAACTAATAACTAAACAAATAACAAAAACCAATAAATAAATAATAAATTAATTCGGAACAAATAAATAAAAAAATAAGTAAACTAAATAAAAAAAATCCGGAAAATCCGACTTACCTAGATCTGGGTCAGTGTACGGGTTGGGTCAGTCGAGTCGAATCGGGTCGGGTTTGATCGATCGGACACGGCGGCGGGGAAGGCTCGTTCATGGCGTTCCGATGGCCTTTTGCAGCGGGTGAGGTGTCAAATCCTAGCTTCTCGAGGTTGCTGAATCCAATGGTGGCGGTGGTTTGCTCCCAGGACGTCTCCTTGCGGTGGCTCTAGCTCTGGTCGATGGTCTCGGCTTCAAGCTTCTCCGGCGTACTCCGATTCGCTCCTTTCTCTCACTTTTTCTTCGTGTTTTAGCTTCCTCCTGTCCTCCTCTATTTACAGGCGTCCGGAAACCCTCTTGGATAAGCCCGGATCAGCCGATTAGATAAACCGAATTCTTCCGTTTTTAGATTTGATTTTATCCCGGCGATTTGATGTTGATCTTGTTTTTCTTTGATTTATCTTATGGATTCGGCTTTATATCTTGACCGTAATCTAGAAGATTTAAAAAAAACGGCTGATTCGTCTTCGTCGGACTTGCTCCGGTTTCTCCTCGCGTCTATCCGGGTGAGGAAGACGATCACGCGCGATGCACGTGTTTTCTCTCGGCCAATCACATGCTGCCACGTGGCGGCTCCAAGGAAAAGAAGGAAAAAATTTTGCCGAGCGCACGCAGGGGGATTCGAACTCACGACCTTCAGCCTTCACACGGTCCCAACATGCACGCACAAGCCAGCTGAGCTGGCCCATTTTCCCGATTTTCTTTGTATCGCAAATTGCATATATGCAATGCGGTGTCTCCATTTTTTGTATTTTTTTTTGAAATTTCTAAAATTTTTAAAAATTATTTATCCCTTATTATTACTATTTCTGAAATCATTTTTCAACATTGATGTGTTTTCCTATTTATTTTTATTTTTTTGAATATTTTTACTATTTATGCTAAATTAGAGGAAAATTGGGAAAAATTGGGAAAAATTAAAAAATGATTATTTTTTTAGTATTATTGACTCCTAGGGCAAAAATGGGGTGTTTACACGCCCCTTTGTTAGTATCACCTAATTTTGAGAAAGTTTTTGAGATCGAATGCGATGCTTCCAGGAAGGGTATTGGTGGTGTGTTAATGTAGGATTTCAAACCAATAGCTTACTTCAATGAGAAACTCAATGCTGCTACTCTGAATTATCCTGTGTATGATAAGGAGTTGTATGCCCTTGTGTGGACGTTGTAAACGTGGCAGCATTATTTATGGCCTAAGGAGTTCATCATCCATTCCGATCATGAGAATTTGAAGTGCCTGAAGACGGAAGAAAAGTTAAATAAGAGGCATGCCAAATGGTTGGAGTTCATCGAGACCTTTCCATGCATCATCAAATACAAGCAGGGTAAGGAAAATGTAGTGGCCGACACACTATCTAGAAGGTATTCTCTATTAACTTCTATACATACTAAGCTGCTTGGTGTCGAGTCTAATTTTTGAATTTCCGTTCCTAATCCGATCTAAACTAAACCCTATGCTCATCTAATCTAGATCCTCGACTTGAATTAGGAATTTTGTTTGATTTTGGAGTCGTCACCCAACTGTTGTTGGGAAAAATTGAATTAAGACTAAAGGAGCAGATTAGTCTTAATTTGGACTACTAGTCGTCGTTATTTCCTCTTCTCGTTTTTGTGAGAAGAGAAAAAGGGAAAACCAAAGTTTCTAGGTCCGGAGGCTAACCTATTAAAACCTATGCGGTTACCACCTAATCTCCTAAAATTGTTCATCTTTAGAAATGTGTTTCATTGTGTTTCTGTTAATTTTTGTTACGTCTTTGAATTTATTTCAGAAAAAAGGATTTTTCATTTATTTTATGGGTTGACCCGAATGGGTGCCTACGTACCTGCTACTCAGAATCAAACAAGCCGTAGTTCGCTTTTTTGAAAACTTTTAGATTTGTTGATGAATTTTAATTCTTGCAAACTCTTTTGGTTTACGTTCTTAACATCTTTGGGATTTTTCTAAAAATTTCTAAGCCTAAAATTTGAATTTGATTTTTGAAAATGATTTTGGGGGAAAACATCTATTTTGAGTTTATTCGAAGAAAAGGATTTTTCTAAGTGTTAAAACTTATTTTTACGATTCTTTTATAATTCTTTTGAATTTTTTATGATTTTTGTGATTTTTGTGATTTTTATAAGTTTTGTAAGTTTTTCATGATTTTTATAATTTTTATATTTTTTGTTGAAAATTTTATCTTAAGTTTATTTTCTATCCTATTTTGAAATTTAAAATTTTATTATTTTTTTTTCTAATATTTCTATTATTTTTCTTCATTTTTATTATTTTTATTTTATTTTTTCTTATTTCCTATTTTCTATTTTCTATTTTCTACATTATTAAATCCTAGAAAAATACAATTCCGACATTTTTCTATTTATCGACAATATAAATAAATAAATGGCTAATAATATAATAAATAATAATAAATAAATTCAACATAAACGAATAAACAAAATAAATAAAATAAATAACAATAAAAAATCTGGAAAATCCGACTTACCTGGATCCGGATCGGTGCGCGGGTCGGGTCGGATCGGGTCGAATCGATCGGATACGGCGGCGGTATTGGCTCGTTCACGGCGTTCCGACGGTCGTTTGCGGCGGGTGAAGTGTCGAATCCTAGCTTCTTGAGGGTGCTGAGTCCGATGGTGGTGGCGGTTTACTCCCAGAACGTCTCCTTGCGGTGGTTTGAACTCCGGTCGGCGGTCACGGCTTGGACTTCCTCCGATTTGCACTCTTTTCTCTCTCTCTCGCAATTCTGATCTGTGTGTTGGCTTCTTCACCTCCTCCTCTATTTATAGGCGTTCGAAATCGAGCTGGATAAGCTCGGATTTCCTCCGATTGAAGCTGATCGGATCGATGGTTAAAAGGAACGACTTTGATTCGTGTAAATCCCTCGTCTTGTTGTGATTTGATTCTAATTAGATAATGTTTATCTTATTTCTGTTGAAGATCTGTTGGATTTGTGCAAAAAATCGAATCAAAATGGCCGAAATACGGATTTTTCTTCTCGCCGGCGATCTCGGGCTCGAGGTAGGGGATGATCACGCGCCCGGCGCGTGCGTTTCTCCCAGCCAATCAGAGGCTGCCACGTGTCCTGGGCAAATGCAAAATTCGCAAAACGCGGAAATTGCTTCTCCCGCGATTCGAACGCCCGACCTCGCCCCCCTGCGCGCGCACCTAGCCACAGTCCGGACCAGCTGAGCTAGCCCATTTTCCTGTTTTTTTTTTATTTTCGCAAATTGCATATATGCAATGCGATTTTTCCATTTTTTGTATTTTTGAAAATTCCAAAAATTTGTAAAAATTTTTATTATTTATTATTGCCATTTCTGAAATCATTTTTCAAAATTGAAGTGTTTTCCTATTTATTTTTATTTTTCGAACATTTTTATTATCTTATGCTAAATTAGGAAAAATTGGGAAAAATTAGGAAAAATTGAAAAATTAATTATTATCGAGAATTGTTGATTCCGAGGGCAAAAATGGGGTGTTTACAGCTGCCCCCCTTTGTGGTAAAGTTTGAAAAACTTAACTACAAAGACAAACAAAAGACGCCATTTTTGACCTCTTGAATTAGGTTTTAGTAGGAAAATGCCCCAAGAGCTGATAATCCTACGGTTGAAGATGTTCCTAACAATTCAAGGTAATGTTCCCTCTCCAAAAAGTGCTTTATGGGCTAACTAATTGGTGACAGGATACATCTCAAGCATCGAGTAGGAATGTATGAGAAATGATAATAGGAAGCGTCTTATTAGACTTGCAATCTTGGAAAGAAAATTTACTTAGGAAGCACCCTTATGAGCTGGCTACCTGTTGACAGAAGCGTCTTGTTAGACTAGCAACTTTTGGGAAGGATGTTTCCGAAAAGTGCCCCAAGAGCTACTAATCGGGAGAATCTAGGAAAGTGCCCATATTGGGCTGACTAACCTTAAAATAGATTTTAGGAAAGTGCCCATCTTGGGCTGACTAACCTGTGGTAGTGTCTCAAAAGGTGCCCTTATGAGCTGACCCTGAGAACGGATTTTTAGGAAAGTGCCCCAAGAGCTGACTAACCTAACATAGAACTTGTCTCAAAAGGTGCCCTTATGAGCTGACCCTGAGAACAGGTTTTTTCGGGAAAGTGCTCATATTGAGCTGACTAACCCTTGGATTAATTTTTAGGAAAGTGCCCCAAGAGTTGACTAACCTAAAGTAGAACTGTCTCAAAAGGTGCCCTTATGAGCTGACCCTGAGAACAGGCTTTTTCGGGAAAGTGCCCATATTGGGCTGATTAACCCTTGGATTGATTTTTAGGAAAGTGCCCCAAGAGCTGACTAACCTAAATGAGAATTGCCTCAAAAGGTGCCCTTATGAGTTGACCCTTGAGAATAGGCTTTTTCGGGAAAGTTCCCATATTGGGCTGACTAACCCTTGGATTAATTTTTAGGAAAGTGCCCCAAGAGCTGACTAACCTAAAGTAGAACTGTCTCAAATGGTGGCCTTATGAGCTGACCCTAAGAACAGGCTTTTTCGGGAAAGTGCCCATATTGGGCTGACTAACCCTTGGATTGATTTTTAGGAAAGTGCCCCAAGAGCTGACTAACCTAAATGAGAACTGTCTCAAAAGGTGCCCTTATGAGCTGACCCTTGAGAACAGGCTTTTTCGGGAAAGTGCCCATATTGGGCTGACTAACCCTTGGATTGATTTTTAGGAAAGTGCTCCAAGAGCTGACTAACCTAACATAGAACTGTCTCAAAAGGTGCCCTTATGAGCTGACCCTGAGAACAGGCTTTTTCGGGAAAGTGCCCATATTGGGCTGACTAACCCTTGGATTGATTTTTAGGAAAGTGACCCCAAGAGCTGACTGACCTAAAATAGAACTGTCTCAAAAGGTGCCCTTATGAGCTGACCCTGAGAACAGGTTTTTTTCGAGAAAGTGCCCATCTTGGGCTGACTAACCCTTGGATTGATTTTTAGGAAAGTGCTCCAAGAGCTGACTAACCTAACATAGAACTGTCTCAAAAGGTGCCCTTATGAGCTGACCCTGAGAATAGGTTTTTTCGGGAAAGTGCCCATATTGGGCTGACTAACCCTTGGTGAAAATGATTGCTCAAAAGGTGCCCCCTGTGGGCTAACTTTGAGAGATCTAGGGAAGTGCCCCTTTTTGGGCTGACTACCCTATGATGGCTCAAAAGGTGCCCCCTATGGGCTAACCTTGAGAGATCTAGGGAAGTGCCCCTTTTTGGGCTGACTACCCTATTATGGCTCAAAAGGTGCCCCATATGGGCTAACCTTGAGAGATTTAGGGAAGTTCCCCTTTTTGGGCTGACTACCCTATTATGAAAATGATGGCTTAAAAGGTGCCCCCTATAGGCTAACCTCGAGAGATCTAGGGAAGTGCCCCTTTTTGGGCTGACTACCCTATTATGAAAATGAATGGCTCAAAAGGTGCCCCCCTTGTGGGCTAACCTTGAGAGATCTAGGGAAGTGCCCCTTTTTTGGGCTAACTACCCTATTAAAGGAAGAATATCCTAAGTGAGAATCTTATTATATTTTTTTTTCAATAACAATCAAATGCAAGATGACTTAAGACCTCTGAACTAGTGATAACTAAAATTTTTCTGCAAACTTTCAAGGAAAAATGGTCTTTTGAAACCTAAGGATAATGTGGCAAAATATTAAAGTGTTCCTTTTTAGTGAGCATTGCTAACGAGTAAAGAATCTGACAAGGCTCCTAAAAATACAAATAAAGGGTAAGCATTCCCTACTGCTCCATAATCACTTACTCTTTTGCCTCATTTTTCTTAGAGGGTTTAGTTTAATCTTAGAAACAAAAGTGTTGTCTTAGCTTAATCAATCCTCTCTTGAGAGGTTTCTTTTAATTAAGACTCATATCTTCTTCTTGGGAAACATCAGTACTTAAGGCTAAACAATGCCAATGAGTAAATTCTCTCATTCCATTTATAACTGGATATCTCGTTTTTAATTGGTTTAATCTAAGAGGACTTCCTTACAATCTCTCGGTTTAGATGTCACTCTTGACTTCTATTCCAAAAATTATGGTCTTTCTTGTAAGTAATACGCTTTAATCAATCCGTTAGGACTTTTTGATACTTGTAATGCAATTTAGGCTCTTTGGTTGTTGGTTTCAGAAAAGTATGTTAAGGTTTATTTTGAAAGAATCATCATTTCAACGTAGGTTTGCAAGTCAAGAAACCTTGAGAAAAAAGAACTAAAATAGTACTTGCCCTAGAATTTTTTGTTTTTGCTTAAGATAAATTATTTTCAATGATTTGGAGAAGTCTTCAAAAAAAAGGGTATTGTATCTTTGAACTATGATGTTTAAATTCTCGTATTTGGCCCTGGTGTTTTCAAGTGTTGTTGGGCTTTTTATAGGTTTGGCTACATTCGTAGGCTTTTCTCATTTCTCTTCTTTTTCTTTCTTTTCTTTCTATTCCTTTCAGTTTTTTCCTTCATTCATTCTCTTTTTCCATCGTTTTTCTTTTTCTTTTCTTTTGGGCCCAATGGTGATCATTTCATGTAGTTCATGTGTATTTTTTCAGAATGTGGACTTCTCTTCATCTCAAATAAATTATCTATGGCAAAAATTTTGAATTGTTGCAACTAGGGCAAGCACTATTGATGTCTCTATCTTCCCAAGTATTCCATCATGGGGTGGTTGATAGTAGGGTTAAATTTTGAAACTCTTGTTTGTCAAAGGATGATTGTGTTTAGGGTAACAAAAATGAATGCCTAACATTATTTGATTTAACGTATCAAATTCAAGATAGACCTCCTTTAAGGAATGAGTCCAAAACCTCACATTAATAACACTCAACTCTCAAGTGTTTAAGGGTTAGTGTTTGGGACGTGGTTTGCCTCTTGTCATCTTAAACCTTTTAAACAAAGATACCCTTCCATTTGCCTATGTCCTTCACTTCTCATGGCGTCCCCATATACTGTTGTCAATTTGAACAAGCGATTTGGTCTTAAGTGCCTAAGACTCAAGTATTTGGAAGAGTCTTCTTTATACCCTCAGTGATAATTGACCATAGCTACGTTGAACATGTGCCCCAAAAAAAAAAAATCTGTGTTTGGTTTATATGACTTTTGATAGAAAGGAAACTTCAAGTGCAGCTTTTAGGATTGGAGGGTGTTGGGACGTTTTACGTTTTGAGGCTAAATCAAGATATGAGGAGACCTTTTGAAGTGAATGGGGTCTTTTAAGTTGGTTATAGAGGTCTTTGGTTTCATGTTTAGAGCAAGTGACTATGAGCTTTAGGTTAAGCTGACCATTTAGAAGCAACTTTTAGGACCTTAAAAAGATCTTTAATTGTTAGTAACTCTTCAATTTTCTTTCTTTATTTATTTTTATTGTTCTTATTTTATTAGTAAATATGCAAACCAGATGCTCACACGGATGCTAAAAATAAAGGGTTGACAACTGATTGACAATGTAATATTGGAACTTCACTTTTATTCATTTTGAAAATTCTGGAGTTCAATAAACGAATGAAAGATTACAATGATAATCTATTTCCTAGTTCTCTTAGTCTTCTGTTGTGGAGGCTCAGGCTTCCCACTGATGATAGCTTCTAGTTCTTTGACCTTGGCTTGGGATTTCTCCAATTGTGCTTCTAAGGCCTTGTTCCTTTGGTCAGCTTCTTTGAAGCGTCCTTTCCAGATGTCTTTCTTATAGTCTGCAGCTTCGAAATATACTTCCATCCGGGCCTTGACCTGTTCCAGGTAGATCTCTGTTTCTGGATTGATCTTATCCGGTCTTGGCTGGGTGACGTCTGGAACTCGGTATGCTCTTTCCCCTGTCTGGTATAGCTGGCGAATTACAAACTCTCTGGTGGCTCGGTGTTTTCCCACTTCGCCATCTAGCTCGCCAAGGTCCACATTCGGGCTTTCGATTCTGGCTTCCCAAAGTGCTTCGACCTCTGCCAGCTTAGCAAACTTCTCGGCTACCAACATGTTTGGATCTTGATACTCAAAGGTGACTGCTTCGAGTGAAGGCCGATAAACTATGTCTTGGATGGTACCGAATTGGCGGACTACGGAGTTGGGGTGATATCCGATGCATCCGTTGATCCCAATTAATGGCACTGCTTGGAAATTACTGCAGGTTAAGATGATTTTATTGCAGCAACTCCACCTGGCTGTCCACAGAATATCTTCGGCGCTAAGGCTTCTAAGCAGATCTACCCAACTGTAGCTGGTAATGTCGTCGGGTAGCTTCACCTTTTCTATACAGGAATCCACCAGATCTACCTGTTGGGCTAGGGTTTTTCTGACCATGTTCAGCCCGAAGCACTTGAGGTGGCTTACGAACCATATTAGCAGAAGGTTGAGGCTTGAGCGCAGGATGCCATGACCCTTCTTCTTGAGGAAATTCAGGTTTCGAATCTGTTCAGCCAGTAGAGCCGAGATGTAAGATTTTCCCTCCAGGAATTGGGTTACCAGCTCTACAACCCGGTAGTGAATATGGAAAGTTCCAGCGGGGAACAAAATGGTGGCGAAGGCCATCAAAATGAAGGCGTTTACCCTTCTTTGTCTGTAAGTCTTAGGGTCTCCACACAAGATGTCCTTTCTGTCCCCATTGTCTTCTCGGGCAATAAACCAGGCTTCTAGATCATCCATGCGTATGCAATACCCATTACAGTCTGCCAGGGCTTTATTGAGCGCTGTTTTGCGGATGCCTAGCAATCTGCTGAAGGTACCGGCTGGCCCGGCCTCAAGGTCTGGCGTGTAAATCTGATCAGTCAGTGCTGGAGCCTGTAGCAACTAGGTATACTCCTCCAGGGTAGGGGTGATCTCATGCGGTCCGATGAAGAAAGCTGCGGGCTCGATCTCCCATAACTGGAGCATGGCCCGGACCATAGGCAAATTCGCCTCTGTCTTAGTCAGTGAGAGGACGGGGCCGATCTTCTGTTGGATGAAGGCTTGCTCCTCTGGGTTATACAAGGTAAACCAGTGGTCCAGTACCAATTTTGGGTCCAAAGGTTTGTACACCCGAATTTCTTTGCGGAGGAGGCGGTCGACTGCACTGCTAGCCATCTATTACAATAGGAAACGACCTAGTTACAACAAGAACTACAAAAATGTTACAGGGAAATAGTCCTGAACTCCAAGGACAAAACAACAAACCAATACATTGTCATTCAATTGTCAACCCCTTGTATGATGTTATGTATGCAAGTAGGTTGGTTCTAACTAGTTCCCGAGCTCTATGGCCTCCCGCATTCTCGGAGAAATGGATCTCAGGCCATATCGAAGCATAGGGTGGGGTAGCCTAATCGGTCCCGAACGGTGAATCAACTCACTTCGCCCGAAACCTACACAATGGCTCCCCGTCTTAGGTTTCTAGGACGGTCCGGGTTCGACCGCATCTACTCACACAAACATATGCATGCAAAAAAACCCCATAGTAAACATCTAACTAAATCCTGCAAAGTTAGTGATAGAAAAGAAACACATTTCTTAAAGATAACAATCCGAAGAGAATCAGGTGGCTAGCCTACTGGCATGGGTCCCCAGTGGAGTCGCCATCCTGTCGAGTCTAATTTTTGAATTTCCGTTCCTAATCCGATCTAAACTAAACCCTATGCTCATCTAATCTAGATCCTCGACTTGAATTAGGAATTTCGTTTGATTTTTGGAGTCGCCACCCAACTGTTGTTGGGAAAAATTGAATTAAGACTAAAGGAGCAGATTAGTCTTAATTTGGACTACTAGTCGTCGTTATTTCCTCTTCTCGTTTTTGTGAGAAAGAAAAAGGGAAAACCAGAGTTTCTAGGTCCGGAGGCTAACCTATTAAAACCTATGCGGTTACCACCTAATCTCCTAAAATTGTTCATCTTTAGAAATGTGTTTCATTGTGTTTCTGTTAATTTTTGTTACGTCTTTGAATTTATTTTATAAAAAAGGATTTTTCATTTATTTTATGGGTTGACCCGAATGGGTGCCTACGTAACTGCTACTCAGGATCAAACAAGCCGTAGTTCGCTTTTTTGAAAACTTTTAGATTTGTTGATGAATTTCAATCCTTGCAAACTCTTTTGGTTTACGTTCTTAACATCTTTGGGATTTTTCTAAAAATTTCTAAGCCTAAACTTTGAATTTGATTTTTGAAAATGATTTTGGGGGAAAACATCTATTTTGAGTTTATTCGAAGAAAAGGATTTTTCTAAGTGTTAAAACTTATTTTTACGATTCTTTTATAATTCTTTTGAATTTTTTATGATTTTTGTGATTTTTATGATTTTTGTGATTTTTATAAGTTTTGTAAGTTTTTCATGATTTTTATAATTTTTATATTTTTTGTTAAAAATTTTATCTTAAGTTTATTTTCTATCCTATTTTGAAATTTAAAATTTTATTATTTTTTTTTCTAATATTTCTATTATTTTTCTTCATTTTTATTATTTTTATTTTATTTTTTCTTATTTCCTATTTTCTATTTTCTACATTATTAAATCCTAGAAAAATACAATTTCGACATTTTTCTATTTATCGACAATATAAATAAATAAATGGCTAACAATATAATAAATAATAATAAATAAATTCAACATAAACGAATAAACAAAATAAATAAAATAAATAATAATAAAAAATCTGGAAAATCCGACTTACCTGGATCCGGATCGGTGCGCGGGTCGGGTCGGATCGGGTCGAATCGGTCGGACACGGCGGCGGTATTGGCTCGTTCACGGCGTTCCGGCGGTCGTTTGCGGCGGGTGAAGTGTCGAATCCTAGCTTCTTGAGGGTGCTGAGTCCGATGGTGGTGGCGGTTTACTCCCAGAACGTCTCCTTGCGGTGGTTTGAACTCCGGTCGGCGGTCACGGCTTGGACTTCCTCCGATTTGCACTCTTTTCTCTCTCTCTCTCGCAATTCTGATCCGTGTGTTGGCTTCTTCACCTCCTCCTCTATTTATAGGCGTTCGAAATCGAGCTGGATAAGCTCGGATTTCCTCCAATTGAAGCTGATCGGATCGACGGTTAAAAGGAACGACTTTGATTCGTGTAAATCCCTCGTCTTGTTGTGATTTGATTCTAATTAGATAATGTTTATCTTATTTCTGTTGAAGATCTGTTGGATTTGTGCAAAAAATCGAATCAAAACGGCCGAAATACGGATTTTTCTTCTCGCCGACGATCTCGGGCTCGAGGTAGGGGATGATCACGCGCCCGGCGCGTGCGTTTCTCCCAGCCAATCAGAGGCTGCCACATGTCTTGGGCAAATGCAAAATTCGCAAAACACGGAAATTGCTTCTCCCGCGATTCGAACGCCCGACCTCGCCCCCCTGCGCGCGCACCTAGCCACGGTCCGGACCAGCTGAGCTAGCCCATTTTCCTGTTTTTTTTTTTTTTCGCAAATTGCATATATGCAATGCGATTTTTCCATTTTTTGTATTTTTTGAAAATTCCAAAAATTTGTAAAAATTTTTATTATTTATTATTGCCATTTCTGAAATCATTTTTCAAAATTGAAGTGTTTTCCTATTTATTTTTATTTTTCGAACATTTTTATTATCTTATGCTAAATTAGGAAAAATTGGGAAAAATTAGGAAAAATTGAAAAATTGATTATTATCGAGAATTGTTGATTCCGAGGGCAAAAATGGGGTGTTTACACTTGGTTTTGAAGGCATGAAAGACTTGTATGAACATGATGCTAACTTCGGTCAGATTTTGGTTGCTTGTTTTGAAAGTAGGTATGCGAACTTTTACAGGCATGAGGGATATTTATTTAAGAAGGATAGATTATGTGTACCCAAAAGTTCCATATGTGAGTTGTTAGTGAGGGAGACGCATGGGGGTGGTCTCATGGGACACTTCGATGTTAAGAAAACTTTAGACATTTTGCATTAACACTTTTATTGACCTAAGATGAGACAAGATGTGCAAATTGTGTGTGATAAATGCATTGCATGTAGAAAAGCTAAATCCAAAGTAATGCCCCATACGGAGTATCTCCCATTACCTATGCCTAGTCAGCCTTAGACTAACATATCAATGGATTTCATATTAGGTTTAGCTCGATCTCAGAGCGACAAAGATAACATATTTGTTGTTGTCGATAGGTTTAGTAAAATAGCTCATTTTATTACCTATTCTAAAACTAATGATGCATGACATATCGCTGATTTGTTCTTTAGGGATATTGTACAATTACATGATTTGCCTAACTCAATTGTGAGTGATGGAGATGTGAAATTTTTGAGCCACTTTTGGCGTACTTTCTAGAATAAGCTAAGCACAAAATTACTGTTTTTCACTGTGGCACATCCTTAAACTAATGGAAAAACAAAGGTTGTTAACAGGACACTTTCCACACTGTTGCATGTTGTGCTTGATAAAAATTTGAAACAATGGGAAACATGTTTACCTCATGTAGAATTTGCATATAATAGGACGGTACATTCTACTACATCATATTCACCATTTGAGGTTGTGTAAGGTTTTAATCCCTTAACTCCACTGGATATATTGCCTTTACCTACTAATGAGTTTATTGATCTTAATGGAATGAAAAAGGAAGAATTTGCTAGGGATTTACATACTCAGGTCCAGGCTAACATTGAGAAGAAAAACAAACACTATGCTCGTCAGGCCAACAAGGGATGCATCAAAATCGTGTTCCATTAAGGAGATTAGGTTTGGGTGCACTTAAGGAAGGAACGATTTGCTGAACAATGGAAGTCTAAATTGTATCCAAAGGGCGATGGACCTTTCCAAGTCTTGGAGCAAATAAACGACAATGCTTATAAGATAGACTTGCCAAGCCACTATGGTAATTTAAGTGCCACCTGTAATGTTTCTGATCTTACTCTTTATGATGCAAGTGATTCGAGGGCAAATCTTTTCGAGGAAGGAGGGAATGATGAAGATCATCTAGCACCTAAGAGGACAGAATTGAAATCCCAAGATCCATTGCAAGGAATTGGAGGCCCAATGACCCGAGCTAGAGCTAAGAAGATGAATGTTGCCCTACAAGAACTAGTCATGGACCTACAAGCCAAGGAATCAAATTACATGAAAGGAAAATCGACACCTATCAATGTGATTCATGTTTCCATGGAGGGATGCAAGGATTTGAAGTCTTAGAATAGTTATGTTGTTTATTAATCCGAAAAGGGAAAGAGGATTTTCAGTTTTTGTTGGTTATGTTTTGTTATTTGTTTTGGTTTGTAATTTAAAGTATTTAGTTAAGTGCTTCGGTCCATAAGAGGATAAGGACGTAAGCTAGATTAGGAAACTTAGGTTTTGTATCTTATTGTTACATGTTATCCTTATAAAATCGAGTAAGGGGCTGACACACAAGAGAATTACTATTGAATATTCAAATAACAACACTTCCTTTTCATGGAAAAGAAACCCTCTTTTGTTCTTTGCAAAAGAACTCTCCTTTGGAATTCTTCAACCGAATTGCTTGGGGAAAATTCATAATTGATAACTTAGATTTCAGTCAACATGTGTGATTGGGGTCTAGTTTTATGCTACTTATTCGAGACAATCTTCAAGGATTTGAATCAATTGTGTTCGTCAGGTTCTAGGTTTAATATACTTAGGGTTCATGCATCATCACCAGAGCAAGAGCCAAGGGATTACAAAATTTGGTGATGAGGGTCCTCTTTGAACAATCCGACCCCAAGAATATTTGTTTAGTATCTTCTTTTCTATTACATATTTGTTGTGCATTCCAACAGGTACATTTGTCGCTTTTTATAAGGACAATGGATAAATTCGCTAAAGCTCAATTTATGGGCTATTCATGGACCTACATAAATCAAAGAACAACCGGTCCAACAATTGCTCCATGGAAGTGAAGAACCGACCATTTTGAGGATTTATTTATAATTTTCTTTTGTTGATTTAGGATCGGTCACTTGTTGGTTTTATTTGCAATTTGGTTTTTGTTGTTTTAACCCTAATTAAAGTAAGTATAAATACTTGCTAAATAGGTTTTAGAGGGGACTTTTTGAACTTATATATTTTGACTGCCTATTCACGTGAAAGAGGGTTCCTTCTTTTCACAAAATACTCTTATCAATTCTTCCATAGGATTGTAGCGAGTGGACTTAGATTTCTTGTAAGTAGTATCAACAAATTACAAGTTGATCCTAATTCCAAGTAGTGCATAATATCTAGTAAGAAATTAGTTACTTTATTTTGTTATTAGTTCACGTCAATTAAGGTTTATTCTTCAAGTTTTGATTCACACCATATTTTATTTGGAAATTGGATTCAAATAATGTTGTTTATTTGATTGGATTTGGAATTCTAATTGAGTTCGTTGTAAATTGTGTGCTCAATCAAGTGGTTCTTGTAATTAGGGTTTACATGGAAGTGGAATCACGCCCTTTTTTATTATTTTTGTTTAGTGGATTATCCAATTAGCATTTGTATGCTTGCAATTGGATTACTAGGCACATCAGTTAGTGTATGCTAGAGATAGGATGAGTGATCACATGAGGTTAGATGCTAAGAAGATAACTAAATCTACCCATAAGCTATGGGATCGCATGGAGAATTAGCCGATGTTTCCACCTCTTGTAGGGATAAGGGTGGAGGAGATAATGCCAGAGGAGATATAGGTGGATGTAGCTCTAAGAGAGGTTTAGGGAAAAGGACATGACTTAATGGTAACAAAGCCATAGGATTGAGCATTTAATGTTCCCTCTGGATGGTTTGAAGATAACATAGCAACCACTGTAATTCCATTGGATTGGGAGCTAGTGATGGATAATGGAGAGGGATTAAGGTAGCATTACTCCTAAAGTTTTGGGATACCCCAATGATGCCTATTATTGATGAGGGGCTAACACATGCAAATCCTACCCCAATTGGTCTAGACTTTGCACCACATAGACCTATTATATTGACAAGTGGTGAGGACATGACGAGTTTAGATGAACTAGTAGTTGAGCTAGACCTAATGGACTTCCTAACCTTTAGTGAGCTTAATATAGCTGATTCAGAAGATTGGCTTGAGTTTAAGTGAGGGCTGAGCGGGATGCCTTCTAGTGTGGGTTCCACTGGTGCCTATTCATCGGAATGGGTGATAGAGAGAGGAGATGCTTCACTTGAAACCCATGCAACTATTAGGCCTATTAATACATAACCCTTTGTCTATAAATGAGACAAGAACCTTGGTAAATGCAATAATGCCACAATCGATTATGGAACGATCGATTGATAAGTTTTAGATGAACACCATGGATTCAAAATCCGATAAGTTCAATAAGTTCTTTCAAGAACCAAAGAGAGATAACTCTCAATTTTATTAATAAACTTTGCCAAAAGTTGGATCCTTACAAATGAATGTGTGACGACTATTTATAGTCTCACAAAAAAAGTACACAAAATGTACAAAAAAACCCTAATTGTGTCTAAGGAAAACATTATAAGCTAGTGGCCTAAATTTGTCTAAAGTCGGCCTATATTTCTACCTAAGCTAGCAACTTAGAATCAATTTCCATCCAACCTAAATTAATAGTAAGCCGGCCACTTAGGTCAGCGGCTTACAAAGCCGGCCATTTAGGCCAGCGATCTAAGCCTCCAAGGCCAACAGTCTTCAATAATCTTGAAGCTATCGGCCTTTGATTCTGTCCTAGACTTTCGTCTTCGTGATCTACACTTCGAATAGGCCCGTGCTCTTTGCTCCCAACTCCTTATCTTGTCTTTGATCATCCTTAGACTAATCCTCCTAATGTGATCTTCATCATTCCCTCCTCTTTAAAAGGATTTGTCCTCAAATTGTCACTTGCATTAAAACAACTCAAAACAGTAATATTAAAAATAGCACTAGTTGGATACGTACCTAGCAATTCCAACCTATAAATGTGATCATTGATGCACTCGAGGACTTGGAATGGACCCTCGCCTCTTGGAAGCAGCTTTAATCACTTTTGTATTGGGAATTGTTTTGGGCGTATATGGACATAAACCTAATCTCCAAGTTCAAAACATATTTGACGACGCCCTTTACTAGCTCGTTTAGCACATTGCTTCTTCTGTCGCTCAATATTGAGCTTGGCCTTTTCATGCACCTCAACAAATCTCTTTGTTCTTATAAACAGAACATTCTTAACCTTACTGAGTCTCTCATCAAAATTTTCTTTCCACTCTATTTTTCTCTCATCACTCAATGTTCTTCCTCTCTTTTTGCTTTCCTCTGACTCTAACTCTCTCTCCTTTTCTTCTATAATGAAGCTTAGTTTAATTTTTTTACAAACTCCCTTTTGTTCACTCTCTCTTTGTAACCTCACTTGATCTTCATAAAATTTTTCTTTTCTCTCGGCTTTTCTCTTAGCTTTTATCTTTATTTTCTCATATGCCTCATTTTCTTCCTCTTTTTCTTTTGTACTCTCATTCACTGTCTTTTTTTCACTCTCCTTTTAACCACTCTCTTTTTGCAATTTCATTTAGTCCTTATAAACTTGCTTAAGGGTCAAAGGCACAAGGGTAACTAGCCTTTGATTGCGCTCAAATGAATACTTATTAGTAAAGCCTTCATGCTTAACCCTCCTATCAAACTGCCATGGTTATCCATGCAACAAGTGAGTAGCTTGCATCAGAACTACATCACATAAAACTTCATCTTCATATCTTCCAATGCTAAAAGTAACTAACACTTGCTTGTCCACCCTCGCTTCACCACTATCATTCAACCACTGCAATTTTGAAGGTCAAGGATGCTCACTGGTGGAAAGTCCTAATTTCTCAACCATAGTTGCACTTGCCACATTAGAACAACTGCCACCATCTATAATCACACTACACACCTTATTCTGAACTAGGCATCTACTATGAAAAAGATTCTCCCTTTGTACCTCTTCCTCGTCTCTAACCTATACATTCCAAACTCTCCTGGCTACCAACAACTTCCCCTGAACAACAAACTCCTCCCCATCAACATTTCCAAAAGACTCTCTATGAGACATATTGCTGCACACGACAATGTTAGGAGTAATAAAAAATAAAATCTCTCAAATTCACTCGCTTACATGTTTCGCTCAAATCGCTCTACTGTTCTCACTAAGTCCTTATTCACTTAAAATTTCTCTTTTCAATTCTTTTAGAACTAACAATCCAATTGGATTTGTGGGGAAAAAGGTAGGTAGAAGCTAACATGAGAGAATAAGGATAACATTAGAGTTGTTGGCTATGTTGTCTAGAAAAATAAAGCTATGATACTATGTACATTCCATATCTATTTACATCAAAGAATGTAAATAGGTGGCATTTCATATCCATTTACAATGAAGAATGAAAGTGGGGTTTTTGAGCTACATCCAAGGTCAAAGTGGGATATTGTTAGATTTGTGAGAAGCATACATTCACTGGACAAGAGGAATAGGTGGCAATGTTTGTTCCTAGGAGTTGTAAAGGAATGAATTCGCATGGTCATCTTTGGACATTTATTACAGCAAGAGTTTTTTTACTAGAAAAAGAAAAACAAAGAAATGGGGAAAAAGGTAGGAAGAAGCTAACATGAGAGAACAAGGATAGCATTAGAGCTACTAGGTGCATTCCATATCTATTTACATCGAAGAATGTAAATAGGCGGCATTTCATATCCATTTACATCAAAGAATGAAAAACATAAGGAATAAAAATTATTCATTAGGAAGAACTATTCCTTAAAATAACCAAGAAATATAAATTCAATTGTTTACTTTACATAAATCTCTATTGTAGGGAATAACTATTTCATTGCTTATATCATATTATTATAATGCATTATTAAGTTAGAAATGAAATAAAAGTAATAATAACCTTGTTCAGTGAAAAGTATCATTGGTATTACTAACACTATCTCTACTATCACATCTTACATTAACTAACACCAACAACACCCCCACCCCCCCACCCCCCCCACACACCAACATTGGGATAATGCTGTGAATGATATTTAATCTTTAAGAACTTTCAATTAGCTAAATTTATTAATCAATTCAAAGTTTTTATGTCATAATTACCTAAGACAATTCCTCTAACGGTGTTTATCCAGTCGTATTATATATCCAATATGTGAGTGGCATGTGGTAGATGAATTAAAATAATTTCTAGTGTGATATTTTTGGCTCTGCATATGTGGAATGCAGGAAAGATAAATTGAAAAAATAAAATAAAATAAAGAAAGAAAATAGCTCATGAAATGAAGAAAGAAAGAAAAAACGCTTCTTACCTCTTTCAAAAAATAAAAATACATTTAATTGAAAGAAGTTATACCCAAATGCAAAGTTTAATCTGTTATGGATTTAGATAAAGAAACCTTTTTTATTTTCATTGAAGCATTTAATGAATATGAAATTTGAAATTTAATATGTTATGGAGTCACCATCTGAACATCATTTAATTAAAAGAATGCCAAAGAAGCTATACCAATATGCAAAATTAGATCAACTTAACCTACACTAACCTTGACGGGAATCAAACTAATGTATCAACAGGACCCATAATAAGAGCAAGAGCCAGAAGACTATAGAACTTAGCATCGAGAATCCTTTTTGAAAAAATGGAACTCGAAGACATTCACATAGTGTCTTCATTTACTTTATCTGATTGTTTTGTATTTATCAGGTACACTTGTCGATATTACAGGACGACGAGCAAACACACTAGTGCTTGGTTTGTGGAAGATTCATGATCCATGATGAACCTAAATAAATCAAAGAAACCGGCCTTGTGTTGTGTTTTGTTGACCAAGGAGGGCATCAAAGAATCAGCGCCATGTGTAGCTATTTTTCCTTATGTTATTTTTCCATATTTAGGATAAGTATAAATACTTGTAAAAGACAACAAAAAGGACACTTTTGAGAGATATATTTTGGTTGCTATTCACGTACAAAGGGAGTCCTCTTCTATTCCATACATACTCTTATCAATTCTAAATTTAAGGATCGTGGCAAGTGAAATTATTGTGTGTTGCATCAACAATTGCAAATTATTCATAATTATGCTAGAACATCGTATTTGGTAAGGATTTGGGAGTTTCATTTTATTATTGTTACATGAAATTAGGGTTTACATGCAATTAGGGTTCATACCTACCTTGTTGAACAATTACTTAATTGAATCTTCAATTAGGATTGTTAATTGGAATTGGATCTTAGCTTATCACCTTTTTGGTATCAGAGCTATGGTTTTAGGAAGGAAATTACACAAGGGATTCTTGATTTTGAATTGGGGATTTAGGGTTTATACCGTACCATTGAGCAATTCATTGTTGTGTGAATTGAAATTGAGAAATTGTTGAATATGTGTTGTGGCTACCTTGGTCATTACAAATTGAAGTGAGGAAAGTATCATTTAGGGTTCTTGCCATGGAAGGTTGGAAGATTACTATTGTAAACACCCCATTTTTTGCCCTAGGAATGAATAATAATTGATAATAATCAATTCTTAATTTTTTCCAATTTTTCTAATTTTTCCCTAATTTAGCATAAATAATTAAAAATATTCAAAAAATAAAAATAAATAGGAAAAAACATCAATTTTGAAAAATGATTTCAGAAATGGCAATAATAAATAATAAATAATTTTTACAAATTTTTGAAATTTCAAAAAATACAAAAAATTAAAAAAATCGCATTGCATATATGCAATTTGCGAAATTAGAAAAATCAGGAAAGTGGGCTAGCCCAGCTGGTCCGAACCACGGGCTAAGGCGCGAGTGGGGGGGGGGGCTCGGTCGCAAGGGTTCGAATCGCGGGGGAGGCAGTTTCCGCGTTTTGCATTTTCTTACTTATCCAGGACACATGGCAGCATCCGATTGGCTGGAGGAAAAGTACGCGCCGGGCGCGTGATCGTCTTCTACCTCGGGCCCGAGATCGCCGACGGAAGAAAAAATTCGCATTTTGGCCGTTTCGATCCGATTTTTTGCACAAATCCAACAGATCTTCAAGAGAATTGAGATAAACATCATCCAATTGGAATCAAATCTCAACAAATCAAAGGATTTGCACGAATCGGAGTTGGTTTATTTAACCGTCGATCCGATTTGCTTCGATTGGCGGAAATCCGAGCTTATCCAGCTCGATTTTGAACGCCTATAAATAGAGGAGTAGAGGAAGCCAAAACACGAATCAGAATTGAGAGAAAGTGAGAAAAGAGAGCAAATCGGAGAGCACCGAAGGAGAACCAAAGCCGCGACCGTCGATCGAAGTTAAACCACCACCAGGAGACGATCTGGGAGCAAACCACCGCCACCATTGGATTCAACACCCTCAAGAAGCTAGGATTCGACACCTCACCCGCAGCAAAAGACCGCCGAAACGCCGTGAACGAGCCCTCTCTGCCGTCGTGTCCGACCGACCCGACCCGCGCACCGACCCGGATCCAAGTAAGTCGAATTTTCCGGATTTTTTTTTATTTATTTTTTTCGAATTTTGTTTATTTATTTTATTTGTGTTTATTTGATTTATTATTTGATTATTTCTTTATTAAGTTATTTATTTATGCTTTATGTTCTATTTCCATAAGTAGGAAAATGTAGAAATTAGATTTTTAGGATTTAATAATGTAGTAAAATAATAAAAATAAATAAATAATAATAGTATAAAAAATAAATAAATAAATAATAAAAATGTAGATAAATAATAAAAATATTAGGAAAATAATAATAAAACTTTAGATTTTAAAATAAGATAGATAATAACTTAGAATAAAATTTTTAACAAAAATTCACAAAAATTATGAAAAATTAATAAAAAATTATAAAACTCATGAAAACTCATAAAAAATCACAAAAATTAATAAAAATTCAAAAATTATAAAAATGAGTTTTATCACTTAGAAAAATCATTTTCTTCAAATAAATCCAAAATTGATGTTTTTCCCTAAAAATCATTTTCAAAAATCAAATTAAAGCTTAGGCTTAGATTTTTAGAAAAAAAAAATCCCAAAAATGGTAAAAACATAAATCGAAAGAGATTTTAAAATTAAAATTCACAAACACACTTAAAATTTTCAGAAAAGCGAACTACGGCTTGTTTGATCCTGGATAGCAAGTATGTAGGCACCCATTCGAGTCAACCCATAAAATGAAATAAAAATCATTTTCTTGAAATAATAAAAGTAACAGAAATAAAATAAAACACATTTCTAAATAGGAACAATTTTAGGAGATTAGGTAGTAACCTTAAGGTTTTAATAGGTTAGCCTCCGAACTTAGAAACTCTGGTTTTCCCTTTTCCTCTTTTCAAAAATGAGAAGGGGAAATAATGAAGACTAGTGGTCCAAATTAAGACTAATCCGCTCCTTTAGTCTTAATTCAATATTTCCCAACAACTGTTGGGTGGCGACTCCAAAAAATTAAACGAAGTTCCTAACTCAAGTCGAGGATCTATATTAGATGAGCATAGGGTCTAGTCTAGATCGGATTAGGAATGGGAAAATTCAAAATTAGACTCGACAGGATGGTGACTCCACTAGGGACCCATGCTAGTAGGCTAGCCACCTGGATCTCTTTGAATTGTTCTCTTTAAGAAATGTGTTTCAATCATTATTCTGTTACTAACGTTTCGGGGATTAGTTAGATTTTCAGTTTTTGTGGGAGTTTGCATGCATAATGTTTGTGTGAATAGATGCGGTCGAACCCGGACCGTCCTAGAAACCTAAGACGGGGAGCCATTGTGTAGGTTTCGGGCGAAGTGAGTTGATTCACCGTTCGGGACCGATTAGGCTACCCCACCCAATGCTTCAATATGGCCTGAGATCCATTTCTCCGAGAATGCGGGAGGCCATAGAGCTCGAGAACCAGTTAGAACCAACCTGCTTGCATACATAACATCATAGGGTTGACAATTGGTGAAAATGTAATGGTTTGTTATTTTGTTCATGGAGTTCAAATTTATTTCCCTGTAATGTTTCATAGTTTTGTTTGTAATTAGGCAATTTCTTATTGTAATAGATGGCTAGCACCGCAGTCGACCGCCTCCTCCGCAAAGAAATTCGGGTGTACAAACCTTTGGACCCAAAGTTGGTACTGGACCATTGGTTTACCTTGTACAACCCAGAGGAGCAGGCCTTCATCCAGCAAAAGATCGGTTCCATCCTCTCACTGACAAAGATAGAGGTGAATTTGCCTTTAGTCCGGGCCATGCTCCAATTATGGGAAATCGAGCCCGCTGCTTTCTTTATCGGGCCGCATGAGATCACCCCTACCCTGGAGGAGTACACCCAATTGCTACAGGCTCCAGCACTGACTGATCAAATCTACGCACCAGACCTTGAGGTTGGGCCAACCAGTACCTTCAGCAGATTATTAGGCATCCGTAAGACAGCCGTCAACAAAGCCCTTACAGACTGTAATGGATACTGCGTACGTATGGATGATTTAGAAGCCTGGTTCATCGCCCGAGAGGACAATGGGGATAGGAAGGACATACTGTGTGGGGACCCTAAAACTTACAGACAAAGAAGGGTGAACGCTTTCATCTTGACAGCCTTCGCCACCATACTGTTCCCCACCGGGACCTTCTATATTCACTACCGGGTTGTAGAGCTAGTAACCCAATTTCTGGAGGGAAGATCTTACATCCCGGCTCTACTGGCTGAACAGATCCAGAACTTGAATTTCCTCGAGAAGAAAGGCTATGGGATCCTTCGCTCAAGCCTCAACCTTCTGCTGATATGGTTTGTAAGCCACCTTAAGTGCTTCGGGTTGAACATGTCCGAAAAACCTTAGCCCAGCAGGTGGATCTCGTAAACTCATGTATGGAAAAGGTGAAGCTACCCGACGACCTTACCAACCACAGTTGGGTAGAGGTTCTTAGAAGTTTCAGTGCTGAGGATATTTTGTGGACAGCTAGGTGGAGTTGCTGTAACAAAATCATCTTGACCTGTAGAAACCTCCAAGTAGTACCTTTAATCGGAATCAGCGGATGTATTGGATATCACCCCAACTCAGTGGTCCGCCAGTTTGGTACCATCCAAGATATAGTTTATCGGCCCTCGCTGGAAGCAGTCACCTTTGAATACCAAGATCCGAACCTGTTGGTAGCCAAGAAGTTTGCTAAGCTGGCAGAGGTCAAAGCACTTTGGTAAGCCAGAATTGAAAGCCCGAATGTGGACCTCGGGGAATTAGACGACGAAGTGGGAAAACACCGAGCCACCAGAGAGTCTGTAATCCACCAGCTCTACCAGACAGGAGAGAGAGCATACCGGGTTCTAGACGTCACCCAACCAAGGCCAGACGAGATCAATCCAGAGCTGGAAGTCTACCTAGAGCAGGTCAAGGCCCGAATGGAGGTATACTTTGAAGCTACAGATTATAAGAAAGACATCTGGAAAGGACGGTTCAAGGAATCCGACCAAAGGAACAAAGCCTTGGAAGCCTAGATGGAAAAGGCCAAAGCAAGAGTCGAAGAACTGGAAGCCGTCATCAACGGGAAGTTTGAGCCTCCACAACAGAAGACCAAAAGAACTAGGAGATAGATCATTATTTGTAATATTTTGATCATTGAATTCCAAAATTTTCAATATTAATAAAAGTAAAGTTTCAATATTACATTGTCGATCAATTGTCAACCGTTTTATTTTTATCATTCGTGTGACACATGCATATCATTTTGCATACATTACACTAAAACAAAAAAAAAAAAACAAAATGTGCGTCCAGGTATCAAGATAGCTCCCAAGCAACCGAACCTTCCCAGAAGTCCAATTCTCACACGTTCAAGAACAAAAATGGCCAACAGTAGCGACAATCGCAACAACACCAATGCTGAAGCTGCCTCAGACTCCAGGATCGTATCTCTAGAACAAACGGTCCAATAATTGGCTGCTTAGGTCCACCACTTAACTGAAAGCATCGGCCTCCTTCGCACCATTCAGCCAACCCAGGAAGAACATTCAGGGGCTAGGAAAGGGAAAGCAGTGGAGGGACAGCCTCCGGAGTATGAAGAAATCAATTCCCACCTCTCCAACAATCTTTCCGAAAGGAAAACATCATTCAAGAGCTTTGGATAAACGAAGGGGGGCGGCAGCAAAGGGACATCAACCCCCCGCACGTCCAACCAGCATCCGGCTCTGAACAATTGGTTTTGTTATCCTATCAATAGTGCTAGGTTAGCTCAAAAGTAGAGAGAAATTATTAAACAAATTTTATTGAGACTCTTTATCAAATTCAATTACAGTTTGTTTTCATCTTATATATATGCTTTCACTTTTATGTTATTCAGATCTCCTACCATCGAACAACAGCGATATTTCGCACAGGTAGAAAATAAAAACGCTGATATCGTTTCTAACGCTGCTGGGTCAGTTGTTGAAGGTGATATCCTAGACCACGAAATAATACAAGAAAATTGGCAAAAACATGAACAAAGCGAAATTTCGATCGACGAGCCTGTGGAGACAGTAAATCTAGGAAGCATGGAAAACCCTAAGAACCTCAAAATCGGGACCAGTTTGAGTGCCGAGCAAAAATGTGAGATAACCGAGCTATTAACGAAATATGCGGATGCGTTTGCCTGGTCATATGGTGACATGCCAGGGCTAGACCAATCAATAGTGGTTCATAGGCTTCCCACAAGGGAAGATGTCAAACCTAAAAAAACAAAAACTGAGAAGATTTAGGCCTGACATCTTGCTAAAGATTAAGGAGGAAGTCAAGAAACTGCTAGAAGTAGGGTTCATCGAAGTATCCGACAACCCAGAATGGGTAGCAAATATAGTCCCCGTTATGAAAAAGAATGGAAAAGTACGCGTATGCGTAGACTTCCGGGACTTAAACCAAGCTACGCCAAAGGATAACTTCCCCCGACCTCACATTGATGTTCTGGTAGACAACACTGCGGGAAACCATCTTTTCTCACTCATGGAGGGTTTCTCAGGATATAATCAAATAAAAATGGCTAAAGAAGATAAAACCAAAACGACTTTCATCACAACATGGGGAACTTTCTGTTACAAAGTCATGCCCTTCGGTTTAAAGAACGCCGGGGCAACGTATCAGAGAGCCATGGTCGCAATACTTCACGACATGATGCATCGAGAGGTTGAAGTATATGTCAACGACATGATAGCCAAATCCAAAGAAGGAGAAAGCCATATAGATATCCTGAGGAAATTTTTTAAACGACTGAGAAAATTCCAGCTCAAGTTAAACCCAGAGAAATACACTTTCGGGGTCACAACGGGGAAGTTGTTAGGGTTTGTCATAAGCCAGGAAGGAATTAAAATCGACCCTGATAAGGTAAAGTCTATATTAGAGTTACCTTCCCTACGCTCCGTTAAAGAAGTGAGAAGCTTGCTGGGAAGATTAAATTATATAGCTCGTGTTATCTCACAGCTCACCGACAAATGCCGGCCATTATTCCGTCTGTTGAAGAAGAACGCCACAATAGAATGGGACGACGAATGCGAAGAGGCATTCAAGACAATCAAAGACCATCTTATAAAACCTCCGGTCTTGATAGTCCCGAAGCAAGGAAAGCCCTTATTCTTATACCTCACTATACTCCCTGAATCCATGGGATGTGTGCTGGGGCAGAAAGATGATGAGGGAAGAGAGCGTTCCATATATTATCTGAGCAAGAAGTTCACAGATGGGGAACAGAGGTACTCAGAGGTGGAGAAGACGTGTTGTGCTCTAATTTGGGTCATGCATCAACTAAGGCAATACACCCTTTACTATAATATTGAGCTACTGACAAAGCATGATCCCTTCAAATACTTGGTAGAGAAACCAGCTTTGATAGGGAGAATCTCTAAATGGCAAATGCTCCTATCCGAGTTTGAAATCACATACATAAATCAGAACTCGACGAAAGGGCAAGCTTTAGCCGACCAATTAGCGGAACACCCTGTCGAGACAGATTCCCAAGAACTACAGGCCCAATTCCCAGATGAAAATATATTAACAGTGGAAGATATACCGGTAGAAGACTTTGGGATAGAGCAGGACCCGAAATGGAAACTGTTTTTTGATGGAGCCGCCAACACATTCGGTTGCAGGGTTGGGGCAGTATTGATATCCCCAGATGGCACTCAATTCCCTACAGCAACGAGACTTACATTTCCCTATACCAATAATATCGCAGAATATGAAGCATGTATTCTTGGCCTCAAAATGGCTTGTCAAATGGAAATCCGCGAATTAGAAGTATATGGAGATTCGTCGCTCATCATACTACAAACAAGAGGGGAATACAAGACTAAAGATCCCAAACTAGTACCGTATCATCAACACTAGACAGAGCTAATTGAAGAATTCAAGGCAATCACTTTCACATACATCCCGAGAGCTTAGAATCAGTTTGCGGATGCACTAGCCACACTAGCATCTATGATCTAGATAACAAGGGGAGCCGAAGTTCAACCGATGAAAATAGACATCGAAAGTCGGCCCTGTTGAAATAGTACAAGATGACAAGCCTTGGTATCACGACATCAAGATTTTCCTCCAAGAAAGTAAATACCCTGAAATGGCTAGCAAGAATGACCAAAGAACACTCAGAAGGTTAGCAAGCCATTTCCTATTAAGTGGGTCTGTACTATACAAAAGATCATCTGATACCACCTTGTTGAGATGTGTGGACAAAAATGAAGCATGCGAACTAATGAAGGAAGTGCATGAGGGAGTATGTAGACCTCATATGAATGACTACATGTTGGCCCGAAAAATCATGAGGTTAGGATATGATTGGTTAACTGATAGAGCCATTTTATACTCAATCTTTATAGTATAAATTGTGTTAAATTATTATTGATTTTATAGAAATCATAAGGAAATGGTACTTTAATTCTATCATCGTGATAAATCAGGTTAAATGGAGTCAAGGATGCTAATTCAAGTATTTTAGAGAAGTCATCTACAACTTGGATCAAGACAAGGAATTACACCACCGGAGGAAGCACGGTTTGAGGCACCGCCAAGGTTCAAACCGTGTTACACACTGGACAAGAAGGCAAAAATGAGGACTTTGAACAGAGAGAGACACGGCTTAAGGCACGACCGTGGTGAAACCCGTGGGAGAAACCGTGCTTGAAGCCGTGGTGGAAGCCAAGACCAAGGAGAAGAAAGTGTGGAACATCAACCAGATGAAGGCACGACTTGAAATCTAGCCGTGGGTGTAACCGTGGTACACATTGGACACGAATGAAGACTTGAAGATTATGCACAGATGAAGGCACGGCTTGAAATCTGGCCGTGTGGGTAACCGTGGTACACACTGGGCACGGATGATGACTTGAAGAATATGCACAGAGGATGGCACGGCTTGACCCACGGCCGTGTGATGGGGCGTGCCAGGCAGACGAATCTTCACTTCTCGAAATCTACTTGGAAAAGGAAAGATATTTTCGTATCTTGCTAGCAAAAGATCACATGTCATCTCCCTAACAATATAAATAGAACCAACCCTAGAGGGTTAGGACAACTTTTGAATCTTTGGATCTTGAAGAACCTTGGATCATCTTGGAGGCAGAGCAAGCATCCGGGTTCATTATGTTTTTACTTTTTATTTTCGTTTTATTGATGAACATGTGTAGCTAAGCTACTTTTCTAGCCAAAGGGTCATAGATGTTTAATTCTCCACGAATTGTGAGGTCTAATTGACTTGTATTTATTCTATTCTTTGCTTTCGGGTATTCATATATCTTCTATCGTTTTGTCATTATTATCTTTGTTGATTGGTATGAATAGAGCTCTTCTACTCAATTAGCAAGTTAATATATTGTCAACTAGCACGTCAAATCCGTAATTGTTTGATTGTTCTAGTCTTAGTGACGCAATAACATGTTTGGTTATAAAAGAGATGATCGAATTCATGTTATGGAGGTGTGTGATCATGTTTAAATAGGTTATCTTATAATCTACTGGCATGAATTGGTGGTCTCTCTAGATCTTAATGCTATTGATAGATTAAATCCTAAGCGCTTGTCTAAGGGTTGTTTAATCAATAAGAGAAATAATTCAAAGCGCTTGTCCGAGGTTATCGAGGAAGTAAGGAGAGATAGGTTGTTAGAGCTTGTTAATAACCATAACCAATTTATCTAGGAACAAGAATAGAGAACATTTGCATCGATGATCAATTCCTAGAATTAAACCATCTTGATTCCTTTGGCTAGGCTTTTTATCAATATACAACTTTCTTATCTTGTTTTAACTTTGTTCCATTCACAAACCAAACCCCCCCCCCCCCATTTTCCTTTTCCTTTTATTCTCCTTGAATAGAAATAAGTTTAACCAATCTCTGTGGATTCGACCCTACTCACCACTGTATGCAAATCATATAATTGTCTAGGAGTAGGTTTTATTTTTGTTGGATTCGACACCCATCATTAACCATGGAATCAGATTGCATAAAATATGTCAAGCACTGTCATCTGTGTCAAGTCTACGCAAACCGGATAAATGCTCCGCCCAAAAAGCTACACTTGTTATCAGCACCATGGCCTTTCTCCATATGGGGAATCGACATAATAGGCCCGATCACTCCAACAGCATCTAACAGCCACAGATTCATACTAGTAGCGATTGATTATTTCACCAAATGGGTAGAAGCGTCATCCTATACCAATGTTACAAAGGGGGTAATAATCCGCTTCTTAAAAAGGGACGTAATAGCCCGATATGGAGTTCCTGAGTCCATCATCACCGACAACGGTACCAATCTCAACAACAAATCGATGACAGGTTTATGTCAACAATTCCACATAAACCATAGAAATTCAACTCCCTACCGACCTCAAATGAACGGGGCAGTAGAAGCAGCCAACAAGAATATTAAAAAGATCATCGAGAAAATGACAACAACTTACAAGGATTGGCATGAAATGTTACCGTTTGCTCTCATGGCTTATAGGACTTCAATAAGAACATCTACGGGAGCCACCCCTTATTCATTGGTATATGGTACAGAAGCAGTGCTACCAGTTGAAGTTGAAATACAATCATTCAGAATCCTGTCAAAAACTCAGTTAACTGAATCAGACTGGGTAAAGAAGAAGCTTGATCAGCTGAATCTGATTGATGAAAGAAGACTTACCGCACTATGTCATAGCCAGTGTTACCAACAAAGAATGGCCCGAGCATTTAACAAGAAGATGAGACCTCGATACTTCAAAGAGGGGGATTTAGTGTTAAGGAAAGTTCTCCCGAATGCCCAAGACTCTAGAGGAAAATTCACCCTAAACTACGAAAGCCCTTATGTAGTGAAAAAGGTTCTGTCAGGAGGTGCTTTGATATTAACTCAGATGGATGGTCCGGAATTGAGAGACCCCATTAACACAGATGCTGTAAAGATGTACTATCCTTAGGCAAGGGAATTGAAATTTTGCCAATGTTTATGAAAGCCAGTGTTCGATACAAATTTCGTTGAGTCAAGTTTTTACTTTTTACAAGCAAAGTTAATATTCCTGAATGGTCGATAATCCAAATCAATTATCATCACAACAAATATTCTTAAACACATTACCCACCACTTCACCAATGAAAGATAAACACTAAAATGATGATGAATCTCCATATATTTGGTAATATAGTTCCATCTACTTTCAGGCATTAGAAATTAGTGCATTAGTAGGGTAACATTACCGTCAAAAGAGCCATGTGCATAAAGAAAGGAAGCACATCAAAATTTTCAACCCCGAGTCAAGAAAAGAAGAAGAGAAGCAGAAACAAACTAGCCAGAAGGTTCGGTAGTTTGGTGGCTGTCTACGATAAATTGGCAAGCATATTAAAATAATAATAACTATCATAAAAGGCATCACATCATTTAGCCCGGTCAGTAGAAAGCATACTCAAAAGCATAAGATGAGTTAGCCCATAGTTGGGCACTTGTCTAAACATTCCCTTTAATAGGGTAGTCAGCCCAAAAAGGGGCACTTCCCTAGATCTCTTAAGGTTAGCCCATAGGGGGCACCTTTTGAGATATCAATTCCACTCTAGGTTAGTCAGCCCATAGGGGGCACTTTCCTAAAACTTTGTTCTCATGGTTAGCCCATAGGGGGCACTTTTTGAGACAATTCCATTCTAGGTTAGTCAGCCCATAGGGGGCACTTTCCTAAAACTTTGTTCTCATGGTTAGCCCATAGGGGGCACTTTTTGAGACAATTCCATTCTAGGTTAGTCAGCCCATAGGGGGCACTTTCCTAAAACTTTGTTCTCATGGTTAGCCCATAGGGGGCACTTTTTGATACAATTTTATCATAGGTTAGTCAGCCCATAGCGGGCACTTTCCTAAAACTTTGTTCTCATGGTTAGCCCATAGGGGGCACTTTTTGAGACAATTTTATCCTAGGTTAGTCAGCCCATAGGGTATACTTTCCTCAAAGTCTGTTCTCAAGGTCAGCTCATAAGGGCACTTTTTGATGCAGTTCAATCAATTTTATCATAGGTTAGTCAGCCCATAGGGGGCACTTTCCTAAAACTTTGTTCTCATGGTTAGCCCATAGGGGGCACTTTTTGAGACAATTTTATCATAGGTTAGTCAGCCCATAGGGGGCACTTTCCTAAAACTTTGTTCTCATGGTTAGCCCATAGAGGGCACTTTTTGAGACAATTTTATCCTAGGTTAGTCAGCCCATAGGGGGCACTTTCCTAAAAGTTTGTTCTCAAGGTCAGCTCACAAGGGCACTTTTTGAGGCAGTTCAATCAATTTTATCATAGGTTAGTCAGCCTATAGGGGGCACTTTCCTAAGACTTTGTTCTCATTGTTAGCCCATAGGGGGCACTTTCCTAAAAGTTTGTTCTCAAGGTCAACTCATAAGGGCACTTTTTGAGACAGTTCAATCAATTTTATTATAGGTTAGTCAGCCCAAAAGGGGCACTTTCCTAGATTCTCCCGATTAGTCAGCTCTTGGGGCACTTTTCGGAAATGTTCTTCCAAACAGTTGCTAGTCTAACAAGACGCTTCTGTTGACAGGTAGCCAGCTCATAAGGGTGCTTCCTAAGTAGATTTTCTTTCCAAGGTTGCTAGTCTGATAAGACGCTTCCTATCATCATTTCCCCTAAACAATACTCGAGATGTTTCCTATCGCCAACTAGTCAGCCCTTAAAGCACTTTTTGGGGAGGGAACATTACTTCAAATCGTTAGGACCATTTTAAATCGTGGGATTGTTAGCTCTTGGAGCATTTTCCTACCAAAAATTCCAGGTAACCAGCCAAACCAAGGCGTTATCTATTTAAGAGGCCAAAAATGGCGTCTTTCTTGTCTTTGAATTGCGGGGGAGGCAGTTTCCGCGTTTTGCATTTTCTTACTTATCCAGGACACGTGGCAGCATTCGATTGGCTGGAGGAAACGCACGCGCCGGGCGCGTGATTGTCTTCTACCTCGGGCCCGAGATCGCCAGTGGAAGAAAAAATTCGCATTTTGGCCGTTTTGATCCGATTTTTTGAACAAATCCAACAGATCTTCAACAGAATTGAGATAAACATCATCCAATTGGAATCAAATCTCAACAAATCAAAGGATTTGCACGAAAGAATGGTAAAAACATCCCAAAAATGGTAAAAACATAAATCGAAAGAGATTTCAAAATTAAAATTCACAAACACACTTAAAATTTTCAGAAAAGCGAACTACGGCTTGTTTGATCCTGGATAGCAGGTACGTAGACACCCATTCGGGTCAACCCATAAAATGAAATAAAAATCATTTTCTTGAAATAATAAAAGTAACAGAAATAAAATAAAACACATTTCTAAATAGGAACAATTTTAGGAGATTAGGTGGTAACCGTAAGGTTTTAATAGGTTAGCCTCCGAACTTAGAAACTCTGGTTTTTCCTTTTCCTCTTTTCAAAAACGAGAAGGGGAAATAACGACGACTAGTGGTCCAAATTAAGACTAATCTGCTCCTTTAGTCTTAATTCAATATTTCCCAACAATAGTTGGGTGGCGACTCCAAAAAATTAAACGAAGTTCCTACCTCAAGTCGAGGATCTATATTAGATGAGCATAGGGTCTAGTCTAGATCGGATTAGGAATGGGAAAATTCAAAATTATACTCGACAACTACAAAGTAATTCCATAATTGTGTACTTATGTAGTAATTGTGCATTAAATTACTTTAATTGTAATATTGACTTGAGTTTTAAGGAAATTGTGCTGTAGAGGGTGAGTATTGTGATAGGAATCAAAATCCTACAGAACCTATCACTAGGACAATGGCCAAAGGGTTACAAAATTTGGCGATGAAGGTCAATTTTGAACAACCTGACTCCAAAAATATTTGTATACTAATTTCTTTTGTATTACTTATTTGTTATGCATTACAGCAGGTATACTTGTCGATTTTTACAGGGTGATAAATAAACTCGCTAAAGCTCAGCTTATGGGTTATTCATGGATCTACATAAACCAAAGAAGAACTGGTCCAACGGATTGTTCACTTGAATTAAAGAACCGGCCACTGGAAGACCATTTGTATATGTAATTGTTGCTTATCGAACTGGTCATTTTATTTTGTACTTGTAATTTGTATTTCAAGAACTGGCCACTTAGTGGCAACTATGTAATTTTTTGTTTGTTTTACCCTAATAGGAGCAAGTATGGGTTTTTAGGGAGCCTTTGATATGTTGACAAAACACACACTTGTTGCCGTAAGAGTCACCCTCTTACATGCATCTACTCTTATCAATTTCTTTAGAAATTGTGGCGAGTTTAGCTTAGGAATTCTTATGAGTTATATCAAGATTTTCTAAGTTGTATCTGATTATTGCTAGTGAGTAATATCTAATTATAATTGGTTAATCTTTTTATGTGTTCTTTTCACGCCAAATTAGGGTTCATGTATTGCTAGGATTACAAGCGAATTGTAAAGATTAGAATTGCATTGTTCCTTTGTAATTGATTGGTATTTGATAAGTCGCAAAATACCATTTATCTAGAGTAATGAAATTGTGCTTTATTGTTGAATTTTTAGATGATTTGTTGAAGAAAAGGATGCTTAATGGAATGAATGTTAATTCTAGGATCCTCTAGATTTATTTTGGAGCTAAGGGAAGGAGTTTTGAAGAGTCGGAGCAAGTTTGGAAGGAATTGGATACATTACATGTGAAGAGAAAGAATTCTGGAAAGTACACAAGCGAGATACACACCCATGCACTTTGCTGTTTTACTTGTGTATACTGAAGCGGATTTCTGGAAAGTACATGAGTAAAGTACACGCCCATGTACTTTGTTTGTGTATCTAAGTTTTTCTTCTGTTCAATGATGTTTCAAATACACAACCAATGTACACTCCCATGTAATTGCTCGTGTATATTCACATAAGGACACTTGGAAGCAAGCATGAGATACACAAACGAGATACACTACTTATGTATCTGCTCGTGTATATATCCAATCGGGGTACATGTATAAATAGACCGTCAGTTTGCCCTAGAAACGGAGGTTACGAATTTTTCATTTTCTCTCACTCTCATAACATCAAGGGAAAGAAGATTCTGTCGATTCCAAGGGAGATTGAAGACCCACGAAGAAGAAGATTCTATCTTTAAGGGTTGTGACAATGAATTTTATCTATTCTTCTAGTAATTGCATATCTTTTGTCTAATTTATGGAGGAGTAGACCCTAGATCTAGATTTTATTTGAAACTTCTCTGTCATGTGATGAAGATTTGGTCATTAATGCGAAGTTGTTGACTTTCTTATGGTTAATTGCATGCTCTTCAATTGTTTCTTAGATTCATAGATCCGGAATATGAATTTATGCATGATATCATATTAGTTAATTGAGAAATTTCTCATATGATTAGATCTAATGCAATTAATGAGATTTGATTGTTCTTCTAGAGATAGGAAACAAGAGTCTTCTGTTTACATCGATTATTTTGATTCGAATTCATGTGTTTTATGCAATTCTAGGTTACTATTAACTAAGGAGAGATCCTATTTGATAAATCTAGGTGATAGAGCCATTTTATACTCAATCTTTATAGTATAAATTTTGTTAAATTATTATTGATTTTATAGAAATCATAAGGAAATGGTACTTTAATTCTATCATCGTGATAAATCAGGTTAAATGGAGTCAAGGATGCTAATTCAAGTATTTTAGAGAAGTCATCTACAACTTGGATCAAGACAAGGAATTACACCACCGGAGGAAGCACGGTTTGAGGCACCGCCAAGGTTCAAACCGTGTTACACACTGGACAAGAAGGCAAAAATGAGGATTTTGAACAGAGAGAGACACGGCTTAAGGCACGGCCGTGGTGGAACCCGTGGGAGAAACCGTGCTTGAAGCCGTGGTGGAAGCCAGGACCAAGGAGAAGAAAGTGTAAAACATCAACCAGATGAAGGCACGGCTTGAAATCTAGCCGTGGGTGTAACCGTAGTACACACTGGACACGGATGAAGACTTGAAGATTATGCACAGATGAAGGCACGGCTTGAAATCTGGCCGTGTGTCTAATCGTGGTTCACACTGGGCGCGGATGAAGACTTGAAGAATATGCACAGAGGATGGCACGGCTTGATCCACGGCCGTGTGTTGGGGCCTGCCAGGCAGACAAATCTTCACTTCTCGCAATCTACTTGGAAAAGGAAAGATATTTTCGTATCTTGCTAGCAAAAGATCACATGCTATCCCCCTAACAATATAAATAGAACCAACCCTAGAGGGTTAGGACAACTTTTAAACTTTTGAACTTTTGAATCTTTGGATCTTGAAGAACCTTGGATCATCTTGGAGGCAGAGCAAGCAACCGGGTTCATTATGTTTTTACTTTTTATTTTCGTTTTATTAATGAACATGTGTAGCTAAGCTACTTTTCTAGCCAAAAGGTCATAGATGTTTAATTCTCCACGAATTGTGAGGTCTAATTGACTTGTATTTATTATATTCTTTGTTTTCAGGTATTCATATATCTTCTAATCGTTTTGTCATTATTATCTTTGTTGATTGGTATGAATAGAGCTCTTCTACTCAATTAGCAAGTTAATATATTGTCAACTAGCACGTCAAATCCGTAATTATTTGATTGTTCTAGTCTTAGTGACGCAATAACATGTTTGGTTATAAAAGAGATGATCGAATTCATGTTATGGAGGTGTGTGATCATGTTTAAATAGGTTATCTTATAATCTACTGGCATGAATTGGTGGTCTCTCTAGATCTTAATGCTATTGATAGATTAAATCCTAAGCGCTTGTCTAAGGGTTGTTTAATCAATAAGAGAAATAATTCAAAGCGCTTATCCGAGGTTATCGAGGAAGTAAGGAGAGATAGGTTGTTAGAGCTTGTTAATAACCATAACCAATTTATCTAGGAACAAGAATAGAGAACATTTGCATCGATGATCAATTCCTAGAATTAAACCATCTTAATTCCTTTGGCTAGGCTTTTTATCAATATACAACTTTCTTATCATGTTTTAACTTTATTCGATTCACAAATCAAACCCCCCATTTTCCTTTTCCTTTTATTCTCCTTGAATAGAAATAAGTTTAACCAATCTCTGTGGATTCGACCCTACTCACCACTATATGCAAATCATATAATTGTCTAGGAGTAGGTTTTATTTTTGTTGGATTCGACACCCATCAAATTTTGGCGCCGTTGCCGGGGATTGGTGTCAAATTTATTTCTATTCTTGTATGACTCGTTCTTCTCAGACAAGTGAACTAATTTATAATCCGGAGATTGAGAAGACTCTAAAGAGACTACGACAAGAAGCTACATCATCCACTAGATCGAAATTAGTATCGGACTTGTCTGATTCTAAAAAAGAGGACGACATGGCAAATCTCGAGAGAACCTTAAGGGAGTTGGCTGCACCGGATGTGAATCAACAACCACTTTGTATTCACTACCCCGAACTAGTCGTGGAATTCGAATTGAAATCTGGGTTGATACATCTGCTACCTACATTTCATGGTCTTAAGAATGAAGATCCTCACAAGCATTTGAAAGAGTTTCATATAGTGTGTTCTAGTATGAGGCCGCAAGGAATAACCGACGATCAAAATAAGCTACGTGCTTTTCCATTTTCTTTAAGTACTAAAGCTAAAGATTGGTTGTTTTATTTGCCTACAGGTTCTATCACCACTTGGACAGATATGGTCAGACTCTTCTTGGACAAATTCTTCCCGCATCCAGAGCCACTGGTATAAGAAGAGAAATTTGTGGTATAAAACAAAGGGACACTGAGACTCTTCATGAGTATTGGGAGAGGTTCAAGCAATTGTGTGCAAGCTACCCACAACATGGGATATCTGAATAACTCCTTATCCAATACCTCTACGAGGGCCTACTTCGATGGAAAGAAAGATGATGGATGTTGCAAGTGGAGGAGCCATAGTAAACAAAACCCCTGGTCAAGCTAGGGAATTGATCTCCATTATGGCTGCTAATTCACAACAATTTGGGTATAGGCACGATACGTCTTCAAGGAAGGTAAATGAGGTAAGTGTGTCTAACCTTGAACATCAAATTTCTAATCTTACCTCCCTTGTGCAGCAGCTAGCTCTTGGAAAAATGCAGCAGGTGAAGGCTTGTGGAATTTGCGCTGCTCCTAATCATCCGACCGACATGTGCCCCACATTGCAAGATGACAATCATGAACACGCCAATGCTGTAGGCGTATTTCCAGGACAACCGCAAAGGAAGTATGACCCCTACTCGAATACTTACAATCCCGGATGGAGGGATCATCCTAACTTTCGATATGGCAATAACCCTCAACATGTCCAACAATTCCAGCCAAAGCCATCACACCACGTACCCCAAGCTCCTTCCACTTCAGGTATGCCCCTTGAAGATATTGTTAAGTCTCTAGCTGTGAATACCAAACAATTTCAGGAGGAAACAAAGCAAAGCATTCAAAACTTGGAGCATCAGGTAAGCCAACTTGTTTCAGCTATCAATAGGTTAGAAACTCAAGGTAAGTTACCTTCTCAAACTATTACAAACCCGAAGCAAAGCGTTAATGCCATTACCTTGAGAAGTGGAACAGAATTGCAAGGATCAAATAAGAAAGGAAATTCGTCTAATCTTGAGGAAGAGACCAAGAAAGAGACTTCGACTCCGAGCCAGCAGGGCGACTAGATTAGCAAGTCTCTAGATGAGCCATCGAAGGTCACATTGATACCACCTCCTTTCCCCTCCAGATTAGCGAAATCCAAGAAGGAAGCGGAAGAAAAAGAGATTCTGGAAACGTTTCATAAAGTCGAGATAAATATTCCTTTACTTGATGCAATTAAGCAAATACCGCGCTATGCTAGATTCCTCAAGGACTTGTGCACTAACAAAAGGAAGATCAAAGGCAATGAAAAGATTAGTGTGAGTGAAAATGTTTCAGCTATTATTCAGAAGAAGCTTCCTCCTAAATGTAAGGACCCAGGTATGTTCGCCATTCCTTGCAAAATAGGTAGTCTTGGAATCGCTAAAGCCATGTGTGATCTAGGAGCTTCTATCAATGTCATGCCTTTGTCTGTTTATCAACGTTTAAATGTTGGTCCTTTAAAGGAAACGGGTATTATTGTTCAACTTGCTGATAGGTCCAATGTTTATCCTGAGGGAGTTCTAGAGGATGTTTTAGTTCAAGTCAATGGGTTGGTTTTTCCTACTGATTTTTATGTGCTTGACATGGACGATAGTGATTCTCATACTTCATCACTGATATTATTAGGGCGACCATTCCTTAAGACTTCTAAAATGAAAATCGATGTAAATGATGGCACCCTCACTATGGAATTTGATGGTGAAGTGATTAAATTTAACATTTATGATGCCATGAAACATCCTAACGATATCTCTCCTGTTTTTGTTACGGATGCTATTAACCCATCACCACAGGCACCAAGGCTGGAATCAAAATCCTTATCCGAATATTTAGCCAGGAACGTCTAGCCAAAGACGTTAAAGAAAGGCGCTTCATGGGAGGCAACCCATGTAAAAACAAAAAAAAAAAAGTTTTGTTTTGCATTAGTTTTGGTTTGTTTTAGTTTTGTTTTGTTTTAGTTTAGTTTGTTTTGATTTTAGTGTAGTTTTGAACTCTTTGGATCGGCTGCAGCAAGGATACATATCATTAGATGACACTTTCCAGAGCTTAAAGGGAGCACTCCAATACCAGGGAAGTACCAATATTTCCTTTCTCTTATTCTCTAATGTCCTTTGTGTTGTTAATTCCTCTTCAATTGTGCTGAATTAGGAACAGTGAGGACACTGTTCAAGCTAAGTGTTGGGGAGAGGATAATAAAATATAGAGAATAGAGAACTAACTTATACTCTGAATGTTTGTCCTTAAGCAATTTTAAGCCAAATTTTTTCAAAATTATCATGAAATCTAGAGATTGTACTAAATGTTGTAATAAGCATCTACAAAATGTGAAATTGACTTGTTCAAATGTTTTACTCACCCACTGCTGTGATTAGAATACATGGTTAAAATTATGTAGTGAAATCTTTAAGAAACAAATTTACCTTGTATTTAGCTTTAGAATTGGAAGTCTAAGAGTAAGTCGAGTCCCTAAGTGAAAAATAAAAAAGTTTACTTCTAGGTTATATTAGCCACTGTATACTCTTTGAAGTTGTTTGTAAAGCAATCATAACACTTAAAAAAAAAAAAAAAAGAATCAAGCATAGCCATTACTCCAATGATTCAACTAATTGAGTTAAAAGTATTCAAACTTGAATGTTAGAGTGAGGAAGAGTCCGCAGGGGTATCTCAAAACCCGGTCACTTGAGTGATGAGCTCGGGATGTTGCCGACTCAATGAACTCACTATAACGATAAGGGAGAAAAAGGCAAAAGTTCATGAAAAGAAGCGGGCAAAAACCCGTCAAAATAGATACTTGAATAAATCAAAAGAACATGAATGTGAACATTCATTAAATAAAACAAAGAAGTATAAAAGGGAGAATACCTAGCAAAGAGCTTATACCATATGCTTTTACTTTATACTACAAGGATTATATGTTTGCTAATATCCAATGAAGTTTAATTGGTTGTTTTTCCTTAGTGGATTAAGTATTTACTTTTGGAATAAAAATTCTTTTGCTAAACATGAGGATTAAAGTTTGTTTTGTTTAGATTAGCTATTGAATTTTACCCATAGTAATTTGATCACAGGAAACCAGTTTGGTTGAAGTAGTAGACATTAAAACTACAAGTCAAGAATTACAAATGAATAGATGCTTGGAATGATGAAAAGAAAGTTTGTATAATCTATGACAGATTTCTCAATTGATTTGATGCAATTGCTTGAGGACAAGCAAGAGTTTAAGTGTGGGGGAATTTGATAAAGCCATTTTATACTCAATCTTTATAGTATAAATTGTGTTAAATTATTATTGATTTTATAGAAATCATAAGGAAATGGTACTTTAATTCTATCATCGTGATAAATCAGGTTAAATGGAGTCAAGGATGCTAATTCAAGTATTTTAGAGAAGTCATCTACAACTTGGATCAAGACAAGGAATTACACCACTGGAGGAAGCACGGTTTGAGGCACCGCCAAGGTTCAAACCGTGTTACACACTGGACAAGAAGGCAAAAATGAGGATTTTGAACAGAGAGAGACACGGCTTAAGGCATGGCCGTGGTGGAACCCGTGGGAGAAACCGTGCTTGAAGCCGTGGTGGAAGCCAGGACCAAGGAGAAGAAAGTGTAAAACATCAACCAGATGAAGGCACGGCTTGAAATCTAGCCGTGGGTGTAACCGTGGTACACACTGGACACGGATGAAGACTTGAAGATTATGCACAGATGAAGGCACGGCTTGAAATCTGGCCGTGTGTCTAACTGTGGTTCACACTGGGCGCGGATGAAGACTTGAAGAATATGCACAGAGGATGGCACGGCTTGATCCACGGCCGTGTGTTGGGGCCTGCCAGGCAGACGAATCTTCACTTCTCGAAATCTACTTGGAAAAGGAAAGATATTTTCGTATCTTGCTAGCAAAAGATCACATGCTATCCCCCTAACAATATAAATAGAACCAACCCTAGAGGGTTAGGACAACTTTTAAACTTTTGAACTTTTGAATCTTTGGATCTTGAAGAACCTTGGATCATCTTGGAGGCAGAGCAAGCAACCGAGTTCATTATGTTTTTACTTTTTATTTTCGTTTTATTGATGAACATGTGTAGCTAAGCTACTTTTCTAGCCAAAAGGTCATAGATGTTTAATTCTCCACGAATTGTGAGGTCTAATTGACTTGTATTTATTCTATTCTTTGTTTTCGGGTATTCATATACTTCTAATCGTTTTGTCATTATTATCTTTGTTGATTGGTATGAATAGAGCTCTTCTACTCAATTAGCAAGTTAATATATTGTCAACTAGCACGTCAAATCCGTAATTGTTTAATTGTTCTAGTCTTAGTGACTCAATAACATGTTTGGTTATAAAAGAGATGATCGAATTCATGTTATAGAGGTGTGTGATCATGTTTAAATAGGTTATCTTATAATCTACTGGCATGAATTGGTGGTCTCTCTAGATCTTAATGCTATTGATAGATTAAATCCTAAGCGCTTGTCTAAGGGTTGTTTAATCAATAAGAGAAATAATTCAAAGCGCTTGTCCGAGGTTATCGAGGAAGTAAGGAGAGATAGGTTGTTAGAGCTTGTTAATAACCATAACCAATTTATCTAGGAACAAGAATAGAGAACATTTGCATCGATGATCAATTCCTAGAATTAAACCATCTTGATTCCTTTGGCTAGGCTTTTTATCAATATACAACTTTCTTATCATGTTTTAACTTTATTCGATTCACAAATCAACCCCCCCCCCCCCATTTTCCTTTTCCTTTTATTCTCCTTGAATAGAAATAAGTTTAACCAATCTCTGTGGATTCGACCCTACTCACCACTATATGCAAATCATATAATTGTCTAGGAGTAGGTTTTATTTTTGTTGGATTCGACACCCATCACTAGGATTAGATAGGTTAATATACTTGAGAAAGTAGTTAACTTGACTAGAGAATTAGACAGTATAAGAAGTCAATTACGACAATCTTCAGAAATTTAATGAATTACATGATAGAGAAGGAGTAGAATAAGATTTAGGTTGCTTTTGTTAATTGATAAATCTTCAGAACCATTGTTGTTAGTGAGTTATTAGTTTTAAGATTAGAGTAATTAAGTTTCAACCAACATTATTAAGCGGCGGTTAGATAATAGGAACGGAGTTAGTACTAGTAGTTGGTGTATCTCTGAGGGATGACCTTGTGCTTACTCGCTATATTACGCTACGATAGGTGCACTTGCCTATTGCTTCGTAGTAGGATTAAGAACAAGAATTCAATTTACTAAAACTACGATTGGCAACGATCAAGTTTTTGGCGCCGTTGCCGGGGATACGCCAATATTAGAAACACTTTTTACTTATTAATTTAACCAATTTATTTCTTTCTTATCTTTTTTCCCTTTTCTTCCTGAGAATTTGGCGCTCATAATTGATTTATATTACGTTTACAGTGCATGACTAGAAGTCGCTCTAAGGAACTTGCTGTTTTTAATCCTGAGCTAGAGAAAATTATTCGTCGTTATCAGAAAAAGCAACACTCGACTGAGTCAACATCATTTGGTATTCAAGGAGAATCACTGAAGGAAGAAATGGCTGATTGAGTCAATAATCGTGCTCAAGAGCTGAATCAAGGAAATGTTGTTGTGGATCCCCCGAATCATCAACTGGTTGATAATAGAGATGGCCAAGTTAATGAGCCACCTAGAACCAATTCTGATTTTGCCAGGCCAAACTTGATAGGCATTAGCTCTAGCATAGTCCATCCTCGAGTGGAGGCAAATAATTTTGAACTTAAGCCTGCCGTGATTCAGATGGTGCAGTAATATACTCAATTTGATGGTTTACAGGATGAAGATCCAAATGCGCATATCCAACTCTTTCTGGAGATATGCGATACCTTCAAATTTAATGGAGTTAGTGATGATGCGATCTGCCTCAGGCTCTTCCCATTCTCTTTGAAAGGCAAGGCTAAGCAGTGGCTGAATTCTTTACCGAGGAACTCCATTACTACATGGCAAGGTCTGATTAAGAAGTTTATGGACAAATTCTTCCCTCCTTCAAAGACCGCTAAACTTCGAGCTGAGATTCAATCTTATCATCAGTATGACATGGAGACGTTGTATGAAACCTGGGAGAGATTCAAGGACTCAATGCGGAAATGCCCACACCATGGGATCCCAAAGTGGCTTCAAGTTCAGATATTTTATAATGGGTTGAACTATCAAACGAGACAAACAGTAGATGCCACAGCTGGTGGTACCTTGAACCATAAAACTCCTGAAGAAAGTTTGACTCTTTTTGAAGACATGGCCACGAATAATTATGAATGGTCACATGGTGGGGGAAGAGAAAAGAAGGTGGCAGGCATTCTTGAAGTGGATGTGGCTACTTCTATCATGTCCAAAGTTGAGGCTTTATCTAGAAAGATCGACGGGTTGGCTGTCTCACAACATCGGCTGGCTATTATGGAACCCTTAGGTGGTGAGGAAAGGCAAACAGAGCAAGTGGATTATTTGGGAAACCCAATTCAGCCCCAGAACAATCCATACAGCAATACTTATAACCCAGGATAGAGAAATCACCCAAATATTTCTTGGACTAACAATAGTAATATTCAGAAGGGCAATCCGAATCCTCCACCAAGTTATCAGAGGCCACTGGTCCAGAGTTCCAAACCACCACTTGAAGATCTCCTCACAAAATTCATCAAGGATTCAGAAGACAGACAGAAGTCCTTAGATTTGATTCTGAAAAATCAAGACTCGGCTCTGAGGAATCATAAGGCATCAATACACAATCTTGAAAACCAGGTCGGTCAGATAGCTAAGCTTCTGTCAAAGAGATCTCAAGGTTCACTACCGGGAAACACAGAAACCAACCCTAGAGAACATGTTAAGGCTGTCACATTACGAAGTGGTAAGGAACTACAACCAAAGGTTCAAGAAGAAGAGAGTCGGATGACTGAACCAGCAAAAAAACAAGTAGTTCTCAAAGAAGGGGGAAAGCATTTAGAAAAATCACCTAAAGAGAAATCATCACCTCCATTAATCCCAGAATACAAGCCTAATGTTCCTTACCCAGCACGACTCAAGAATGATAGAACAGATGAGCACTATGGCAGACTTTTAGAGATATTCAAGCAATTGCATATCAACCTTCCATTGGTTGAGGCATTATCACAAATGCCACGATATGCAAAATTTTTTAAAGAGTTGCTATCGAACAAAAGGAAACTTGAAGAGTTCTCCACTGTAACTTTAGGAGGAGAATGCTCTACGGTAATTTAGAACAAACTCCCAAAGAAGTTAAAAGATCCTGGGAGCTTTACCATCCCTTGCCTGATAGGGAATTTATCTGAAGAATGGGCATTGGCTTATTTGGGAGCCAGCATTAATTTGATGCCATACAAGATGTTCCAGAAATTGGGTATTGGAGAGCCGAAACCGACCAAAATGAGTCTTCAGTTAGCCGATCGATTAGTCAAATTCCCAAGAGGAGTAGTTGAAGATGTATTAGTGAAGGTGCAGGACTTCATCTTCCCGGCGGATTTCGTCATCCTTGACATGGAAGCAGATGTGGAGGTCCCTCTTATATTGGGGAGGCCATTTTTTGCTACTGCTAGAGCCATAATTGATGTTAGGGATGGGAAGTTAGTGTTGAGAATGGGAAATGAAGAGGTCATTGTGAAAATGCCTAATGTCCTTAGACAAAGCCTGCACCATGATGATACATGCTATGCAATCAACTACCTTGACTTTGCAGTTTCGTATTCATTGCAAGACCTGTTGATTGGTGATGCATTGGAATTGTGTTTGATGAATGGGGAGAAAGAGCAGCCTGAAAATATGGCGATTAGAGCAATTTTCAATCAGCTCAATAACAATCTTGAGTTGAGAGAAGAAAGAAGCTTTAAAGATATGAATAGATCCACCATTTAAAGATTGAAACCTTCAATTGAGGAACCACTTGAGCTAGAATTGAAACATTTGCCAGACTACCTTCAATATGCATTTTTGGAAGAAGATTCTAAACTTCCAGTAATAATTGCATCAAATCTGGATCGAGATCAACAGGAAAGGTTATTGCATGTCCTGGGGCAACACAAGAAAGCAATTACATGGAAAATTGCAGATATAAAGGGGATTAGCCCATCATTTTGTACACACAAAATTCTGATGGAAGATTGTGTCAAGCCAGTGGTACAACCACAACGCCGACTTAATCCAAATATGAGAGATGTTGTAAAAAAGGAAGTCATCAAATTGCTTGATGCAGGAATGATCTACCCGATTTCTGATAGCTCATGGGTGAGCCCCATTCAAGTAGTTCCAAAGAAAGGCGGTATGACAGTGGTACCGAATGAAAAAATGAACTCATCCCGATGAGAACTGTCACTGGATAGAGAGTTTGTATAGATTACCGCAAGCTAAATGATGCAACTCGAAAGGATCATTTTCCTCTTCCATTTGTGGACCAAATGCTTGAAAGGTTAGCTGGTCATGCATATTACTGTTTCCTCGATGGGATGTCAGGATATTTTCAGATTCCTATTGTACCTGAAGACCAGGAAAAGAGGACATTCACATGCCCTTTTGGGACCTTAGCTTATCGATGCATGCCTTTTGGATTATGCAACGCTCCAGCCACCTTTCAACGATGCATGATGGCTATTTTTGAGGGTATGGTAGGAAACAAGATGGAAGTATACATAGATGATTTTTTTTGTTTTCGGGAATTCTTTTGATGAGTGTCTACACCATCTTGAGTTAGTGTTGCAACGTTGTGAAGATACTAACGTGGTCCTAAATTTGGAGAAGTGTCATTTTATGGCAAAAGAAGGTATTGTTTTGGGTTATAAAATCTCCAAGAAAGGCATTTTCAAGGTGAATGGCCAAAGGCTTAAGCATTACTTTAGGGACAAAACAGTTTTGGAAGAAAAGGAGGAGCTGAACCTCATTCTCATCCTCATTTGAGCTCTACCGGTTCATTACGTCGAGCTAACGAAGTTAAACAATAGCGCTTCTTGGGAGGCAACCCATGTTGCTTAGTGTCGAGTCTAATTTTGAATTTTTTCCATTCCTAATCCGATCTAGACTAGACCCTATGCTCATCTAATATAGATCATCGACTTGAGTTAGGAACTTCGTTTAATTTTTTGGAGTCACCACCCAACTGTTGTTGGGAAATATTGAATTAAGACTAAAGGAGCGGATTAGTCTTAATTTGGACCACTAGTCGTCGTGATTTCCTCTTCTCGTTTTTGAGAAGAGGAAAAGGGAAAACCAGAGTTTCTAAGTCTAGAGGCTAACCTATTAAAACCTTACGGTTACCACCTAATCTCCTAAAATTGTTCCTATTTAGAAATGTGTTTTATTGTGTTTCTGTTACTTTTTATTATGTTTTTGAATTATTTCAAGAAAATGATTTTTTTACTTCATTTTATGGGTTGACCCGAATGGGTGCCTACGTACCTGCTATCTAGGATCAAACAAGCCGTAGTTCGCTTTTCTTGAAAACTTTAAGTGTGTTTGTGAATTTTAATTTTGAAATCTCTTTCGATTTATGTTTTTACTATTTTTTTTTTTGAAAATGGTTTTTAGGAAAAACATCAATTTTGGATTTGAAGAAAATGATTTTTTCTAAGTGATAAAACTCATTTTTATAATTTTTGAATTTTTTTATTTTTTTTATTTTTTTATTAATTTTTTATGATTTTTTTTAACTTTTATGATTTTTCTTATTCTTCTACAATTTTTCTAATTTTTCTGAGTTTTCATGATTTTTATAGTTTTTTTATGATTTTTATAATTTTTGTGAATTTTTGTTAAAAAATTTATCCTAAGCTATTATCTATCCTATTTTAAAACCTAAAGTTTTATTATTATTTTTCTAATATTTATATTGTTTTTCTACATTTTTATTATTATTATTTTTTATTATTTTTCTACATTATTAAATTCTAAAAAATCTAATTTCTAACATTTTCCTATTTATAGAAAATAAAACATAAAAAAATAAATAAATAAATAACCAAAAAATTAATAAATAAATAACAAATAATAAATAAAATCGGAATAAAAATAAATAAATAAAATAAATAAATAAATTGGAAAAATCCGGAAAATCCGACTTACGTGGATCCGGGTCGGTGCGCGGGTCGGGTCGGTCAGGTCGGATTGGGTCGAGTCGGATCGGTCGGACACGGCGGCGGAGAGGGCTCGTTTACGGCGTTCCGGCGGTCTTTTGCAATAGGTGAGGTGTCGAATCCTAGCTTCTTGAGGGTGCTGAATCCAATGGTGGCGGTGGTTTGCTCCCAAATCGCCTCCTGGTGGTGGTTCAACTCCAATCGGCGATCGCGGCTTTGGTTTTCCTCCGGTGCTCTCCGATTTGCTCTCTTTTCTCACTTTCTCTCAATTCTGATTCGTGTTTTGGCTTCCTCCCTTCGATTCCTATTTATAGGCACTTGAAACCGAGCTGGATAAGCTCGGATTTCCTCTGATCGAAGCTAATCGGATTTTCGGTTAAAAAAACCAACTCCGTTTCAGGTAAATCCATTGATTTGTTGCGATTTGATTCCAATTAGATGATGTTTATCTTATTTCTATTGAAGATCTGTTGGATTTGTGCAAAAAATCGAATCGAAACGGCCGAAATTCGAATTTTTCCTTCGCCGGCGATCTAGGACCCAAGGTAGAAGACGATCACGCGCCCGGCGCGTACGTTCCCTCCAACCAATCAGAGGTTACCACGTGTCCTGGATAAGTAAGAAAAAAAAAAACGCAGAAACTGCCTCCCTCGCGATTCGAACCTGCGACCGAGTGCCCCCCCCCCCCCCCCCCCCCCCCCCTAAGCTAGCCCACTTTCCTGATTTTTCTAATTTCGCAAATTGCATATATGCAATGCGATTTTTTATTTTTTTTATATTTTTTGAAATTTCAAAAATTTGTAAAAATTATTTATTATTTATTATTGCGATTTCTGAAATCATTTTTCAAAATTGATGTTTTTTCCTTTTTATTTTTATTTTTTGAATATTTTTAATTATTTATGCTAAATTAGGGAAAAATTAGAAAAATTGAAAAAAATTAAGAATTGATTATTATCAATTATTATTCATTCCTAGGGCAAAAATGGGGTGTTTACAGCTGCCCCTCTTTGTAGTAAAGTTTGAAAAACTTAACTACAAAGACAAGAAAGACGCCATTTTTGGCCTCTTAAATAGATAACGCCTTGATTTGGCTGGTTACCTGGAATTTGTTTTGGTAGGAAAATGCTCCAAGAGCTAACAATCCCACGATTTAAAATGGTCCTAACGATTTAGAGCAATGTTCCCTCCCCAAAAAGTGCTTTAAGGGCCGACTAGTTGGCGATAGGAAACATCTCAAGTATCGTTTAGGGGAAATGATGTTAGGAAGCGTCTTATCAGACTAGCAACCTTGGAAAGCAAATCTACTTAGGAAGCGCCCTTATGAGCAGGCTACCTATCAACAGAAGCGTATTGTTAGACTAGCAACTGTTTGGAAGAACAATTCCGAAAAGTGCCCCAAGAACTGACTAATCGGGAGAATCTAGGAAAGTGCCTTTTATAGGCTGACTAACCTATGATAAAATTGATTGAACTGTCTCAAAAAGTGCCCTTATGAGCTGACCTTGAGAACAGACTTTTAGGAAAGTGCCCCCTATGGGCTGACTAACCTAGACTGGAATTGTCTTAAAAAGTGCCCCCTATGGGCTAACCATGAGATCAAAGTTTTAGGAAAGTGTGCCCTATGAGCTGACTAACCTATGATAGAAATGTCTCAAAAAGTGCCCCCTATGGGCTAACCTTGAGAACAGACATTTAGGAAAGTGCCCCCTATGGGCTGACTAACCTATGATAGAATGTCTCAAAAAGTGCCCCCTATGGGCTAACCATGAGAACAAATTTTTAGGAAAGTGCCCCCTATGGGCTAACCATGAGAACAAAGTTTTAGGAAAGTGCCCCCTATGGGCTGACTAACCTTGAATAGAAATGTCTCAAAAAGTGCCCCCTATGAGCTGACCTTGAGAACAGATGTTTTAGGAAAGTGCCCCCTATGTGCTGACTAACCTATGATAAAATTGTCTCAAAAAGTGTCCCCTATAGGCTAACCATGAGAACAAAGTTTTAGGAAAGTGCCCCCTATGGGCTGACTAACCTAGAATGGAATTGTCTCAAAAAGTGCCCCCTATGGGCTAACCATGAGAACAAAGTTTTAGGAAAGTGCCCCCTATGGGCTGACTAACCTATGATAGAATTGTCTCAAAAAGTGCCCCCTATGGGCTAACCATGAGAACAGATTTTTAGGAAAGTGCCCCTTATGGGCTGACTAAAGTATGATAGAATTGTCTCAAAAAGTGCCCCCTATTGGCTAACCATGAGAACAAAGTTTTAGGAAAGTGCCCCCTATGGGTTGACTAACCTAAGATAAAAATGATGTCTCAAAAAATGCCCCCTATGGGCTAACCATGAGAATAAAGTTTTAAGAAAGTGCCCCTTATGGGCTAACTAACCTAAGATAAAAATGATGTCTCAAAAAGGTGCCCTCTATGGGCTGACCTTAAGAGAGGATGTTTAGGAAAGTGCCCATCTTGGGCTGACTCGTCTTATGCTTCTGAATATGCTTTCTACTGACTGAGCTAGATGATGTGACGCCTTTCATGATAGTTATTATAATTTTTTTTTCCAATATGCTTGCCAGTTTATCGTGGATAGCAACCAAACAAACGAAACCTTCGGGCTAGTTGCTTCTACTTCACTTCTTCTTATCTTGACATGGGGTTGAAAATCTTGATGTGCTTCCTTTCTTATGCGCAAGGCTCTTTTGACGGTAACGTTATCCTACTAATGCGCTAAGTTCTAATGCTCAAAAGTAGATAGAATTATATTACCAAATACATTGAGATTCCTTATCATTTTAGTGTTTGTCTTTCATTGGTGAAGTGGTGGGTAATGTGTTTAGGAGTATTTGTTATGATGCGAATTGATTTGGATTATTGACCATTCAGGGATATTAACTTTGCTTGTAAAAAGTAAAAACTCGACTCAACGAAATTTTTATCGAACATTGGCTCTCATAAACATTGGCAAAATTTCAATTCCTTGCCTAAGGATAGTACATCTTTATAGCATCTGTGTTAATGGGGTCTCTCAATTTCGGACCATCCATCTGAGTTAATATCAAACCACCTCCTGATAGAACCTTTTTCACTACATAGGGGCCTTCATAGTTTGGGGTGAATTTTCCTCTAGAGTCTTGAGCATTCGGGAGAACCTTCCTTAACACCAGATCCCCCTCTTTGAAGTATCGGGGCCTCATTTTCTTGTTAAATGCTCGGGCCATTCTTTGTTGGTAACACTGGCCATGACATAGTGCGGTAAGTCTTCTTTCATCAATCAGATTCAGCTGATCAAGCCTCTTCTTGACCCAGTCTGATTCAGTTAACTGAGTTTCTGACAGAATTCTGAACGATGGTATTTCAACTTCAACTGGTAGCACTGCTTCTGTACCATATACCAATGAGTAAGGGGTAGCTCCCGTAGATGTTCTTATTGAAGTCCTATAAGCCATGAGAGCAAACGGTAACATTTCGTGCCAATCTTTGTAAGTTGTTGTCATTTTCTCGATGATCTTCTTGATATTTTTGTTAGCTGCTTCTACTGCCCCATTCATTTGAGGTCGGTAGGGAGTTGAATTTCTGTGGTTTATGTGGAATTGTTGACATAAACCTGTCATTGATTTGTTGTTGAGATTGGTACCGTTGTCGGTGATGATGGACTCAGGAACTCCATATCTGGCTATTATGTCCCTTTTTAAGAAGCGGATTATTACCCCCTTTGTAACATTGGTATAAGATGACGCTTCTACCCATTTGGTGAAATAATCAATCGCTACTAGTATGAATCTGTGGCCGTTAGATGCTGTTGGAGTGATCGGGCCTATTATGTCGATTCCCCACATGGAGAAAGGCCATGGTGCTGATAACAAGTGTAGCTCATTGGGCAGAGCATTTATCTGGTTTGCGTAGACTTGACACAGATGACAGTGCTTGACATGTTTTATGCAATCTGATTCCATGGTCAACCAATAATATCCTAACCTCATGATTTTTCGGGCTAACATGTAGCCATTCATATGAGGTCCACATACTCCCTCATGTACTTCCTTCATTAGTTCGCATGCTTCATTTTTGTCCACACATCTCAACAAGGTGGTATCAGATGATCTTTTGTATAGTACAGACCCATTTAATAGGAAATGGTTTGCTAACCTTCTGAGTGTTCTTTGGTCATTCTTGCTAGCCATTTCAGGGTATTTACTTTCTTGGAGGAAAGTCTTGATGTCGTGATACCAAGGCTTGTCATCTTGTACTTTTTCAATGGTCAAACAATAGGCGGGCCGACTTTCGATGTCTATTTTCATCGGTTGAACTTCGACTCCCCCTGTTATCTGGATCATAGATGCTAGTGTGGCTAGTGCATCCGCAAATTGATTCTGAGCTCTCGGGATGTATGTGAAAGTGATTGCCTTGAATTCTTCAATTAGCTCTGTCTAGTGTTGATGATACGATACTAGTTTGGGGTCTTTAGTCTTCTATTCCCCTCTTGTTTGTAGTATGATGAGCGATGAATCTCCATATACTTCTAATTCGCGGATTTCCATTTGACAGGCCATTTTGAGGCCAAGAATACATGCTTCATATTCTGCGATGTTATTGGTATAGGGAAATGTAAGTCTCGTCGCTGCAGGGAATTGAGTGCCATATGGGGATATCAATACTACCCCAACCCCACAACCGAATACATTGGCGGCTCCATCGAAAACAATTTCCATTTCGGGTTCTGCTCTATCCCAAAGTCTTCTACCGGTATATCTTCCACTATTAATATATTTTCGTCCGGGAATTGGGCTTATAGTTCTTGGGAATCTGTCTCGACCGGGTGTTCCGCTAATTGGTCTGCTAAGGCTTGCCCTTTCATCGAGTTCTGATTTATGTATGTGATGTCGAACTCGGATAGGAGCATTTGCCACTTAGAGATTCTCCCTATCAGAGCTGGCTTCTCTGCCTAGTATTTCAAGGGATCATGCTTTGTCAACAGCTCAATATGGTAGTAAAGGGTGTATTGCCTTAGTCGATGCATGACCCAGATTAGAGCACAACAAGTCTTCTCCACCTCTAAGTACCTCTGTTCCCCTTCTGTGAACTTCTTGCTCAGATAATATATGGAACACTCTCTTCCCACGTCATCTTTTCTGCCCCAGCACACATCCCATGGATTCAGGGAGTATTGTGAGGTATAAGTATAAGGCTTTCCTTGCTTCGGGACTATCAAGACCGGAGGTTTTATAAGATAGTCTTTGATTTTCTTGAATGCCTCTTCACATTCATCGTCCCATTCTATTGTGGCGTTCTTCTTCAACAGACGGAATAATGGCCGGCATTTGTCGGTGAGCTGTGAGATAAAACAAGCTATATAATTTAATCTCCCCAGCAAGCTTCTCACTTCTTTAACGGAGCGTGGGGAAGGTAACTCTAATATAGACTTTACTTTATCAGGGTCGATTTTAATCCCTTCCTGGCTTATGACAAACCCTAACAATTTCCCTGTTGTGACCTCGAAAGTGCATTTCTCTGGGTTTAACTCGAGCTAGAATTTTCTCAGTCATTTAAACATTTCCTCAGGATATCTATATGGCTTTCTCCTTCTTTGGATTTGGCTATCATGTCGTCGACATATACTTCAACCTCTCGATGCATCATGTCGTGAAGTATTGCGACCATGGCTCTTTGATACGTTGCCTCGGCGTTTTTCAAACCAAAGGGCATGACTTTGTAACAGAAAGTTCCCCATGTTGTGATGAAAGTTGTTTTGGTTTTATCTTCTTCAGCCATTTTTATTTGATTATATCCTGAGAAAACCGTCCATGAATGAGAAAAGATGGTTTCCCGCAGTGTTGTCTACCAGAACATCAATGTGAGGTAAGGGGAAGTTATCCTTTGGCGTAGCTTGGTTTAAGTCCCGGAAGTCTACGCATACGCGTACCTTTCCATTCTTTTTCATAGCGGGGACTATATTTGCTACCCATTCTGGGTAGTTGGATACTTCAATGAACCCTACTTCTAGCAGTTTCTTGACTTCATCCTTAATCTTCAGCAAGATGCCAGGCCTAAATCTTCTCAGTTTTTGTTTTTTAGGTTTGACATCTTCCCTTATGGGAAGCCTATAAACCACTATTGATTGGTCTAGTCCTGGCATGTCACCATATGACCAGGCAAACACATCCGCGTATTCTATTAATAGCTCGGTTATTTCACATTTTTGCTCGGCACTCAAACTGGACCCGATTTTGAGGTTTTTAGGTTTTTCCATGCTTCCTAGATTTACTGTCTCCACAGGCTCGTCGATCGAAATTCCGCTTTGTTCATGTTTTTGCCATTTTCTTGTATTATTTCGTGGTCTAAGATATCGCCTTCAACAATTGACCCAGCAGCGTTGGAAACGATATCAGCGTTTTTATTTTCTGCCTACGCGAAATATCCCTGATGTTCGGTGGTAGGAGATCTGAATAACATCAAAGTGAAAGCATATATATAAGACGAAAACAAACTGTAATTTTGATAAAGAGTCTCAATAAAATTTGCTTAATAATTTTTCTTTACTTTCGAGCTAACCTAGAGCTACTGATAGGATAACAAAACCAATTGTTCAGAGCTGGATGTTGGTTGGACGTGCGGGGGATTGACTTCCCTTTGTTGTCATCCTCTTCATTTATCCGAAGCTCTTGAATGATGTTTGCCTTTCGGAAAGATTGTTGGAGAGGTGGGATACACATCTGGGTGTCGGTCGGCTTCCCCTTCATTCTGCCTTTGACACCTCTTGCTTGCGCTTCTTCTGCAGTCGTAGGAATGTACCCCAGTCCAAACGTCTCGTGCTGCCCCTCTTTAAACTGATGGCCCTCCTTGCCGGTCACCATGTTCACTTCATTGAAAATCTGCAGCCCCAGGTCTTCTAAACCTTCTTCCCCAATATAAGGTATGGCAGTCTCTTTGTATATGGCGTAATCCTGTTCGCCCAATACTGTAACTATCTGCCCGCTTGCAATGAACTTGACCCTTTGGTGGAGACTAGAGGGGATTGCTCCAGCAGCATCTATCCAAGGTCGTCCCAAAAGAAAGTTGAAAGACCTTGGGATGTCGAGGACCTGGAAAGCGACGTGGAATACTTGTAGACCAATTTCTACTGGTAGGTTCACTTCCCCCACTATGTCTCTTTTTTATCCGTCGAAAGCTCTGACCACCATGGAGCTAGGTCTTATGTTGCTTGGATCGACCCCCAACAAGTCGAGCGTTGCCAATGGGCAAACGTTGAGGGATGATCTGTTGTCGATGAGTACTCGGGAGACAATGGTGTCATTGCACCTGACCACTATGAATAATGGTTTGGTATGTTGGTCTCCCTCCTCTCCTAACTCTTCCGGAGAGAAAGATATCTGGTCCATTGTAAAGATAGAGTTTGCCACGTGACCTATTTTGTCTGTAGCGATGCCCTCTGAGACCTGAATCTGTTTTAGTACTTTAAAGAGTGCTTCCCTGCGGGGCTCGGATGTTATGAGAAGGCCCATGAGTGATATCTGTGCTAGAACTTTTTTTAATTGTTCCATGATCTTATATTCACTCGCCTTGACCATCTTTGTAAATGTAGCGAGTCCCCCTTCCTCTTCTTCTCCTTTCTCCGCATTGGTTTCTTCAGTCGGGCCTTTATACTTTGGATCGTATAATCTCCCAGAGCGGGTGATGCCTCCCACCATAGGAGGCAGCTCTTGTTCGAGGGCCCGATAGTCGAACGGTGCAGCCTTGTAATTCTCTGCCGCTATCGGAACATTGAATACATATCTTTTTCTTGAGATTTGTACCTCAGCTGATTGTCCCTCGTAGCATTGTATAACCTTGGGCTTCTGATGAGAGTTGATCATGTTGATAGTCTTCCCCTCTTCCTTTGACGGGTTGTCTTCTTTCTCAAATTCTGGTCCCCATCCACTAGGCGGCCCCTGCTCAGTCGGGGTATAAGAATAGTTTACCAAATACTGAAATCTCCCGTGTGATTCTCCCAAAGTGCCGACTGTTGGGTCTCCGGCTAACCACCTATTTTTAATGTGTGCCTTTGGTGTTTCTTCTAGAGCTTGATGGGATTGCTTCTTCTGCTGCTCCGTCGTATTCTGCTTAGGGGCTTCTTTGGGAACCGACTCCTCAGATGTGATCATATTAATGGTGGGCTTATGATTGGGCAGTGGGTTGGTATTGACATTGGGTGCTGGGGTGTTCACAAAATCCAGCTGTATGATTCCTGCATCGATTAAGTCTTGGATCTTGTGCCGGAGCCTCCAGCACCTATCTGTAGAATGCCCCTCCTGACCCATATGGTAGTCACACTTGAGGCTTGAGTCGAAATTCTTGGGCTTGTACCGGTCGTTGGGGATCTCGAAGTTGATCAAGTTGTCTGCCCTTAACCGAGCAAAGACCTGACTGAGCAGTATGAGGATTGGAGTGAACTGCCTTGGGGCCCTGGCGGCCTGGGTGTGACCTATCATGGGTTGTTGGGCTGGGGTACTCGTGGTCTGGAATGTCACATGAGTCCCAGATTTTTCTGCCTTACCAGAGTGGACCGTGCTGACAGTGGACTCTTTAGCTCTGTTTCCTCCTAAAGGCCTTTGTGTCGGTGTGACCCTAGGATGCTCCATTGTTTGGAGTCTGCTGGTGGTGATGGCATTCTCAATCCTGCATCCCGCAGCCACTACCTCTGCAAAACTGGATGAGGTCTGGCCTACCAGGTGTGAAAAGTAGGTCTTGTCCAGGGTATTGACAAATATGGATGTCAATTCCTTCTCAGATATCGGGATTGCTACCCTGGCGGCCTGGGCTCTCCAGCGCTAAGCATACTCCTTGAATGGCTCAGCATGCCTTTTTCGGAGACTCCCCAGATCGATTACAGATGGGGCGACTTCGATATTGAACTTATATTGGTCATAAAACGCCCGGGCTAGCTTCTCCCAGGTGTCGACAATGTTGAAGTCCATGTGGGCATACCAGACTAGTGCAAGGCCTGTGAGGCTATCTTGGAATGTCTGGAGCATGAGCTGGTTGTATTGAGCATACTTGCTCATTTTCTGGGCATATAGCCTGGTATGCATTTTAGGGCAGCCGGTCCCATCATACTTTTCGAAATCTGGGGTCTTCAACTTCTCAGGGTATACCTCTTCCCTGTATGCTGGCAGATTGGTGATCCCGGCTTGTTCAAAACCATCAGGGCCCTCAATCGTTTTCATCTTGTCATGGAGCTGCTGGAAGAGTCGCTTCTCCATCTCCTTCTGCCTCTCTTCCATTTCCCTTTTCAAGTCGTCAGAGGTTGGTCCCTGGTTGATCTTCGGCTCATATTCAAAAGCCGAGTTGAGGTGGGAATTGATTTCTTCATACTCCGGAGGCTGTCCCTCCACTGCTTTCCCTTTCCTGGCCCCTGAATGTTCTTCCTAGGTTGGCTGAGTGGTGCGAAGGAGGCCGATGCTTTCAATTAGGAGGTGGACCTGGGAAGCCAATTGTTGGACCGTTTGTTCTAGGGATACAATCCTGGAGTCTGAGGCAGCTTTAGCATTTGTGTTATTGCGGTTGTCGCTACTGTTAGCCATTTTTGTTCTTGAACGTGTGAGAATTGGACTTTTGGGAGGGTTCGGTTACTTGGGAGCTATCTTGATACCTAGGCATGCATTTTGTTTTTTTAGTGTGATGTATGCAAAATGATATGCATGTGTCACGCAGATGCTAAAAATAAAAGGGTTGACAATTGATTGACAATGTAATATTGAAACTTCACTTTTATTAATATTGAAAATTTTGGAGTTCGATAATCAAAATAAAAGATTACAAATAATGATCTATTTCCTAGCTCTTTTAGTCTTCTGTTATGGAGGCTCAGACTTCCCATTGATGACAGCTTCTAATTCTTAGAATTTGGCTTGGGTCTTCTCCAATTGTGCTTTCAAGGCCTTGTTCCTTTGGTCGGATTCTTTGAAACGTCCCTTCCAAATGTCTTTCTTATGATCTGCAGCTTCAAAGTATACCTCCATTCGGGCCTTGACCAGTTCTAGGTATACTTCTGTCTCTGGATTGATCTTGTCTGGTCTTGGTTGGGTGACGTCTGGAACCCGATATGCTCTTTCCCCTGTCCGGTATAGCTGGCGGATTACAAACTCTCTGGTGGCTCGGTGTTTTCCCACTTCGCTATCTAATTCCCTGAGGTCCACATTCGGGCTTTCAATTCTGGCTTCCCAAAGTGCTTCGACCTCTGCCAGCTTAGCAAACTTCTCGGCTACCAACAGGTTCGGATCTTGGTATTCAAAGGTGACTGCTTCCAGCGAGGGCCGATAAACTATATCTTGGATGGTACCAAACTGGCGGACCACTGAGTTAGGGTGATATCCAATACATCCGCTGATTCCGATTAAAGGTACTGCTTGGAGGTTTCTACAGGTCATGATGATTTTGTTACAGCAACTCCACCTAGCTGTCCACAGAATATCCTCAGCACTGAAACTTCTAAGTACCTCTACCCAACTGTGGCTGGTAAGGTCGTCGAGTAGCTTCACCTTTTCTATACATGAGTTTACGAGATCCACCTACTGGGCTAAGGTTTTTCGGACCATGTTCAACCCGAAGCACTTAAGGTGGCTTACAAACCATATCAGCAGAAGGTTGAGGCTTGAGTGAAGGATCCCATGGCCTTTCTTCTTGAGGAAATTCAAGTTCCGGATCTGTTCAGCCAGTAGAGCCGGGATGTAAGATCTTCCCTCCAGAAATTACGTTACCAGCTCTGCAACCCGGTAGTGAATATAGAAGGTCCCGATGGGGAACAGTATGGTGGCGAAGGCCGTCAAGATGAAAGCGTTCACCCTTCTCTATTTGTAAGTTTTGAGGTCCCTACACAGTATGTCCTTCCTATCCCCATTGTCCTCTCGGGCGATGAACCAGGCTTCTAAATCATCCATACGTATGCAATATCCATTCAGTCTGCCAGGGCTTTGTTGACGGCTATCTTACGGAAGCCTAATAATCTGCTGAAGGTACCGGCTGGCCCGGCCTCAAGGTCTGGTGCGTAGATTTGATCAGTTAGTGCTGGAGCCTGTAGCAACTGGGTGTACTCCTCTAGGGTAGGGGTGATCTCATGTGGCCCGATAAAGAAAGCAGCGGGCTCGATTTCCCATAATTGGAGCATGGCCCGGACTAAAGGCAAATTCACCTCTATCTTTGTCAGTGAGAGGATGGAACCGTTCTTTTGCTGGATGAAGGCCTGCTCCTCTGGGTTGTACAAGGTAAACCAATGGTCCAGTACCAACTTTGGGTCCAAAGGTTTGTACACCCGAATTTCTTTGCGGAGGAGGCGGTCGACTGCACTGCTAGCCATCTATTACAATAAGAAATAGCCTAGTTACAAACAGAACTATGAAAACATTACAGGGAAATGGTCCTGAACTCCAAGGACAAAATAACAAACCATTACATTGTCATCCAATTGTCAACCCCTTATGATGTGATGTATGCAAGCAGGTTGGTTCTAACTGGTTCCCGAGCTCTATGGCCTCCCGCATTCTCGAAGAAATGGATCTCAGGCCATATCGAAGCATAGGGTGGGGTAGCCTAATCGGTCCCGAATGGTGAATCAACTCACTTCGCCCAAAACCTACACAATGGCTCCCCGTCTTAGGTTTCTAGGACGGTCCGGGTTCGACCGCATCTACTCACATAGATATATGCATGCATGCCCCCACAGTAAAGAAACAAAAATCTAACTAATCCCTGAAACGTTAGTAACAGAATAATGATTGAAACACATTTCTTAAAGAGAACAATTCGAAGAGATTCAGGTGGCTAGCCTACTGGCATGGGTCCTAATGGGTGTCGAATCCAACAAAAATAAAACCTACTCCTAGACAATTATATGATTTGCATATAGTGGTGAGTAGGGTCGAATCCACAGAGATTGGTTAAACTTATTTCTATTCAAGGAGAATAAAAGGAAAAGGAAAATGGGGGTTTTGGTTTGTGAATTGAACAAAGTTAAAATAAGATAAGAAAGTTGTATATTGATAAAAAGCCTAACCAAAGGAATCAAGATGGTTTAATTCTAGGAATTGATCATTGATGCAAATGTTCTCTATTCTTGTTCTAGATAAATTGGTTATGGTTACTAACAAGCTCTAACAACCTATCTCTCCTTACTTCCTCGATAACCTTAGACAAGCGCTTTGAATTATTTCTCTTATTGATTAAACAACCCTTAGACAAGCGCTTAGGATTTAATCTATCAATAGCATTAAGATCTAGAGAGACCACCAATTCATGCCAGTAGATTATAAGATAACCTATTTAAACATGATCACACACCTCCATAACATGAATTCGATCATCTCTTTTATAACCAAACTTGTTATTGCGTCACTAAGACTAGAACAATCAAACAATTACGGATTTGACGTGCTAGTTGACAATATATTAACTTGCTAATTGAGTAGAAGAGCTCTATTCATACCAATCAACAAAGATAATAATGACAAAACGATTAGAAGATATATGAATACCCGAAAGCGAAGAATAGAATAAATACAAGTCAATTAGACCTCACAATTCGTGGAGAATTAAACATCTATGACCCTTTGGCTAGAAAAGTAGCTTAGCTACAAATGTTCATCAATAAAACGAAAATAAAAAGTAAAAACATAATGAACCCGGTTGCTTGCTCTGCCTCCAAGATGATCCAAGATTCTTCAAGATCCAAAGATTCAAAAGTTCAAAAGTTTAAAAGTTGTCCTAACCCTCTAGGGTTGGTTCTATTTATATTGTTAGGGGGATAGCATGTGATCTTTTGCTAGCAAGATACGAAAATATCTTTCCTTTTCCAAGTAGATTTCGAGAAGTGAAGATTCGTCTGCCTGGCAGGCCCAAACACACGGCCGTGGATCAAGTCGTGCCATCCTCTGTGCATATTCTTCAAGTCTTCATCCGTGCCCAGTGTGAACCACGGTTAGACACACGGCCAGATTTCAAGTCGTGCCTTCATCTGTGCATAATCTTCAAGTCTTCATCCGTGTCCAGTGTGTACCACGGTTACACCCACGGCTAGATTTCAAGCCGTGCCTTCATCTGGTTAATGTTTCACACTTTCTTCTCCTTGGTCCTGGCTTCCGCCACGGCTTCAAGCACGGTTTCTCCCATAGGTTCCACCACGGCCGTGCCTTAAGCCGTGTCTCTCTCTGTTGAAGGTCCTCATTTTCGCCTTCTTGTCCAGTGTGTAACACGGTTTGAACCTTGGCCGTGCCTCAAACCGTGCTTTCTCCGGTGGTGTAATTCCTTGTCTTGATCCAAGTTGTAGATGACTTCTCTAAAATACTTGAATTAGCATCCTTGACTCCATTTAACCTGATTTATCACGATGATAGAATTAAAGTACCATTTCCTTATGATTTCTATAAAATCAATAATAATTTAACACAATTTATACTATAAAGATTGAGTATAAAATGGCTCTATCAAATTCCCCCACACTTAAACTCTTGCTTGTCCTTAAGCAATTGCATCAAATCAATTGAGAAATCTATCATAGATTATACAAACTTTCTTTTCATCATTCCAAGCATCTATTCATTTGTAATTCATGACTTGTAATTTAATGTCTACTACTTCAACCAAACTGGTTTCCTGTGATCAAATTACTATGGGAAAAATTCAATAGCTAATCTAAACAAAAAAAAAAATTAATCCTCATGTTTAGCAAAAGAATTTTTATTCCAAAAGTAAATACTTAAAAAAAAATCCACTAAGGAAAAACACCCAATTAAACTTCATTGGATATTATCAAGCATATAATCCTTGCAGTATAAAGTAAAAGCATATGGTATAAGCTCTTTGCTAGATATTCTCCCTTTTATACATCTTTGTTTTATTCAATGAATGTTCACATTCATGTTCTTTTGATTTATTCAAGCATCTATTTTGACGGGTTTTTGCCCGCTTCTTTTCATGAACTTTTACCTTTTTCGCCCTTATCGTTATAGTGAGTTCATTGAGTTGGCAACATCCCGAGCTCATCACTCAAGTAACCGGGTTTTGAGATACCCCTACGGACTCTTCCTCACTCTAACATTCAAGTTTGAATACTCTTAACTCAATTGGTTGAATCATTGGAGTAATGGCTATGCTTGATTCTTTTTTTTTTTTAAGTGTTATGATTGCTTTACAAACAACTTCAAAGAGTATACAGTAGCTAATATAACCTAGAAGTAAACTTGTTTATTTTTCACTTAGGGACTCGACTTACTCTTAGACTTCCAATTCTAAAGCTAAATACAAGGTAAATTTGTTTCTTAAAGATTTCACTACTTAATTTTAACCATGTATTCTAATCACAGCAGTGGGTGAGTAAAGCATTTGAACAAGTCAATTTCACATTTTGTAGATGCTTATTACAACATTTAGTACAATCTCTAGATTTCATGATAATTTTGAAAAACTTTGGCTTAAAATTGCGTAAGGACAAATATTCAGAGTATAAGTTAGTTCTCTATTCTCTATATTTTATTATCCTCTCCCCCACACTTAGCTTGAACAATGTCCTCACTGTTCCTAATTCAGCACAATTGAAGAGGAATTAACAACACAAAGGACATTAGAGAATAAGAGAAAGGAAATATTGGTACTTCCCTGGTATTGGAGTGCTCCCTTTAAGCTCTGGAAAGTGTCATCTAATGATATGTATCCTTGCTGCAGCCGATCCAAAGAGTTCAAAACTACACTAAAATCAAAACAAACTAAACTAAAACAAAACAAAACTAAAACAAACCAAAACTAATGCAAAACAAAACTTGTTTTTTTTTTTTTTTTTTTTTACATGGGTTGCCTCCCATGAAGCTCCTTTCTTTAACGTCTTTGGCTAGACGTTCCTGGCTAAATATTCGGATAAGGATTTTGATTCCAGCCTTGGTGCCTGTGGTGATGGGTTAATAGCATCCGTAACAAAAACAGGAGAGATATCGTTAGGATGTTTCATGGCATCATAAATGTTAAATTCAATCACTTCACCATCAAATTCCATAGTGAGGGTGCCATCATTTACATCGATTTTCGTTTTAGACGTCTTAAGGAATGGTCGCCCTAATAATATCAGTGATGAAGTATGAGAATCACTATCGTCCATGTCAAGCACATAAAAATCAGCAGGAAAAACCAACCCATTGACTTGAACTAAAACATCCTCTAGAACTCCCTCAGGATAAACATTGGACCTATCAGCAAGTTGAACAATAATACCCGTTTCCTTTAAAGGACCAACATTTAAACGTTGATAAACAAACAAAGGCATGACATTGATAGAAGCTCCTAGATCACACATGGCTTTAACGATTCCAAGATTACCTATTTTGCAAGGAATAGTAAACATACCTGGATCCTTGCATTTAGGAGGAAACTTCTTCTGAATAATAGCTGAAACATTTTCACTCACACTAATTTTTTCATTGCCTTTCAGCTTCCTTTTGTTAGTGCATAAGTCTTTGAGAAATCTAGCATAGCGCGGTATTTTCTTAATTGCATCAAGCAAAGGAATATTTACCTCGACTTTGCGAAAAGTTTCCAGAATCTCTTTTTCTTCCGCTTCATTCTTGGATTTCGCTAATCTGGAGGGGAAAGGAGGTGGTATCAATGTGACCTTCAATGGCTCAACTAGAGACTTGCTAATCTGGTCGCCCTGCTGGCTTGGAGTCAAAATCTCTTTTTGGTCTCTTCCTCAAGATTAGACGGATGTCCTTTCTTATTTGGTCCCTGCAATTCTGTTCCACTTCTCAAGGTAATTGCATTAATGCTTTGCTTCGGGTTTGTAATAGTTTGAGAAGGTAACTTACCTTGAGTTTCTAACCGTTTACGACTGAAGCAAGTTGGCTTACCTGATTCTCCAAGTTTTGAATGCTTTGCTTTATTTCCTCCTGAAATTGTTTGGTATTCACAACTAGAGACTTAACAATATCCTCAAGGGGCATACCTGAAGTGGAAGGAGCTTGGGGTACGTGGTGTGATGGCTTTGGCTGGAATTGTTGGAAATGTTGAGGGTTATTGCCATATCGGAAGTTAGGATGATCCCTCCATCCAGGATTGTAAGTATTCGAGTAGGGGTCATACTTCCTTTGTGGCTGTCCTGGGAATCCTCCTACAGCATTGGCATGTTCATGATTGTCATCTTGCAATGTGGGGCACATGTCGGTCGGATGATTAGGAGCAGCGCAAATTCCACAAGCCTTCACCTGCTGCGTTTTCCCAAGAGCTAGCTGCTGCACAAGGGAGGTAAGATTAGAAATTTGATGTTCAAGGTTAGACACACTTACCTCATTTACCTTCCTTGAAGATGCATCATGCCTATACCCAAATTGTTGCGAATTGGCAGCCATAATGGAGATCAATTCCCTAGCTTGACCAGGGGTTTTGTTTACTATGGCGCCTCCACTTGCGGCATCCATCATCTTTCTTTCCATCGGAAGTAGGCCCTCGTAGAAGTATTGGATAAGGAGTTGTTCAAATATCCCATGTTGTGGGCAGCTTGCACATAGTTGCTTGAACCTCTCCCAATACTCATGAAGAGTCTCGGTGTCCCTCTGTTTTATACCACAAATTTCTCTTCTTATACCAGCGGCTCTGGATGCGGGGAAGAATTTGTCCAAGAAGAGTCTTACCATATCTATCCAAGTGGTGATAGAACCTGGAGGCAAATAAAACAACCAATCTTTAGCTTTAGTACTTAAAGAAAATGGAAAAGCACGTAGCTTGATTTGATCGTCGGTTATTCCTTGCGGCCTCATACTAGAACACACTATATGGAACTCTTTCAAATGCTTATGAGGATCTTCATTCTCAAGACCATGAAATGTAGGTAGCAGATGTATCAACCCAGATTTCAATTCGAATTCCACAGCTAGTTCGGGATAGTGAATACAAAGTGGTTGTTGATTCACATCCGATGCAGCCAACTCCCTTAAGGTTCTCTCGAGATTTGCCATGTCGTCCTCTTTTTCAAAATCAGACAAGTCCGATACTAAGTTCGGTCTAGTGGAGGATCTAGCTTCTTGTCGTAGTCTCTTTAGAGTCTTCTCAATCTCCGGATTATAAATTAGTTCACCTGTCTCAGAAGAACGAGTCATACAAGAATAGAAATAAATTTGACACCAATCCCCGGCAACGGCGCCAAAATTTGATGGGTGTCGAATCCAACAAAAATAAAACCTACTCCTAGACAATTTAATGATTTGCATATAGTGGTGAGTAGGGTCGAATCCACAGAGATTGGTTAAACTTATTTCTATTCAAGGAGAATAAAAGGAAAAGGAAAATAGGGGGTTTGGTTTGTGAATTGAACAAAGTTAAAACAAGATAAGAAAGTTATATATTGATAAAAAGCCTAGCCAAAGGAATCAAGATGGTTTAATTCTAGGAATTGATCATTGATGCAAATGTTCTCTATTCTTGTTCTAGATAAATTGGTTATGGTTATTAACAAGCTCTAACAACCTATCTCTCCTTACTTCCTCGATAACCTCAGACAAGCGCTTTGAATTATTTCTCTTATTGATTAAACAACCCTTAGACAAGCGCTTAGGATTTAATCTATCAATAGCATTAAGATCTAGAGAGACCACCAATTCATGCCAGTAGATTATAAGATAACCTATTTAAACATGATCACACACCTCCATAACATGAATTCGATCATCTCTTTTATAACCAAACATGTTATTGCGTCACTAAGACTAGAACAATCAAACAATTACGGATTTGACGTGCTAGTTGACAATATATTAACTTACTAATTGAGTAGAAGAGCTCTATTCATACCAATCAACAAAGATAATAATGACAAAACGATTAGAAGATATATGAATACCCGAAAGCGAAGAATAGAATAAATACAAGTCAATTAGACCTCACAATTCGTGGAGAATTAAACATCTATGACCCTTTGCTAGAAAAGTAGCTTAGCTACACATGTTCATCAATAAAACGAAAATAAAAAGTAAAAACATAATGAACCCGGTTGCTTGCTCTGCCTCCAAGATGATCCAAGGTTCTTCAAGATCCAAAGATTCAAAAGTTCAAAAGTTTAAAAGTTGTCCTAACCCTCTAGGGTTGGTTCTATTTATATTGTTAGGGGGATAGCATGTGATCTTTTGCTAGCAAGATACGAAAATATCTTTCCTTTTCCAAGTAGATTTCGAGAAGTGAAGATTCGTCTGCCTGGCAGGCCCCAACACACGGCCGTGGATCAAGCCGTGCCATCCTCTGTGCATATTCTTCAAGTCTTCATCCGCGCCCAGTGTGAACCACGGTTAGACACACGGCCAGATTTCAAGTCGTGCCTTCATCTGTGCTTAATCTTCAAGTCTTCATCCGTGTCCAGTGTGTACCACGGTTACACCCACGGCTAGATTTCAAGCCATGCCTTCATCTGGTTGATGTTCCACACTTTCTTCTCCTTGGTCCTGGCTTCCACCACGGCTTCAAGCACGGTTTCTCCCATGGGTTCCACCACGGCCGTGCCTTAAGCCGTGTCTCTCTCTGTTGAAAGTCCTCATTTTCGCCTTCTTGTCCAGTGTGTAACATGGTTTGAACCTTGGCCATGCCTCAAACCGTGCTTCCTCTGGTGATGTAATTCCTTGTCTTGATCCAAGTTGTAGATGACTTCTCTAAAATACTTGAATTAGTATCCTTGACTCCATTTAACCTGATTTATCACGATGATAGAATTAAAGTACCATTTCCTTATGATTTCTACAAAATCAATAATAATTTAACACAATTTATACTATAAAGATTGAGTATAAAATGGCTCTATCAGGTCCCTAGTGGAGTTGCCATCCTGTCGAGTCTAATTTTGAATTTTCCCATTCCTAATCCGATCTAGACTAGACCCTATGCTCATCTAATATAGATCCTCGACTTGAGTTAGGAACTTCGTTTAATTTTTTGGAGTCGCCACCCAACTGTTGTTGGGAAATATTGAATTAAGACTAAAGGAGCGGATTAGTCTTAATTTGGACCACTAGTCGTCATGATTTCCTCTTCTCGTTTTTGAGAAGAGGAAAAGGGAAAACTAGAGTTTCTAAGTCCAGAGGCTAACCTATTAAAACCTTACGGTTACCACCTAATCTCCTAAAATTGTTCCTATTTAGAAATGTGTTTTATTGTGTTTCTGTTACTTTTTACTATGTTTTTGAATTATTTCAAGAATATTATTTTTTTATTTCATTTTATGGCTTGACCCGAATGGGTGCCTACGTACCTGCTATCCAGGATCAAATAAGCCGTAGTTCACTTTTCTTGAAAACCTTAAGTGTGTTTGTGAATTTTAATTTTGAAATCTCTTTCGATTTATGTTTTTACTATTTTTTTTTTTATTTTCTAAAAAAAATCTAAGCCTAAACTTTTATCTGATTTTTGAAAATGGTTTTTAGGAAAAACATCAATTTTGGATTTGAAGAAAATGATTTTTTCTATGTGATAAAACTCTTTTTTATAATTTTTGAATTTTTTTTATTAATTTTTTATGATTTTTTTATTTTTTAATTTTTTATTTTTTATGATTTTTCTTATTCTTCTACAATTTTTCTAATTTTTCTAAGTTTTCATGATTTTTATAGTTTTTTTATGATTTTTATAATTTTTGTGAATTTTTGTTAAAAATTTTATCTTAAGCTATTATCTATCCTATTTTAAAACCTAAAGGTTTATTATTATTTTTCTAATATTTATATTGTTTTTCTACATTTTTATTATTATTATTTTTTATTATTTTTCTACATTATTAAATTCTAAAAAATCTAATTTCTAACATTTTCCTATTTATAGAAAATAAAACAAAAACAAATAAATAAATAAATAATCAAAAAATTAATATATAAATAACAAATAATAAATAAAATCGGAATAAAAATAAATAAATAAATAAATTGGAAAAATCCAGAAAATCCGACTTACCTGGATCCGGGTCGATGCGCGGGTCGAGTCGAATCGGGTCAGGTCGGGTCGGGTCGGATCAATCGGACACAGCGGCCGAGGATGCTCGTTCACGGCGTTCCGGGGTCTTTTGCAACGGGTGAGGTGTCGAATCCTAGCTTCTTGAGGGTGCTGAATCCAATGGTGACGGTGGTTTGCTCCCAGATCGCCTCCTGGTGGTAGTTCAACTCCGATCGGCGTCGCGGCTGTGGTTTTCCTCCGGTGCTCTCCAATTTGCTCTCTTTTCTCACTTTCTCTCAATTCCGATTCGTGTTTTGGCTTCCTCCCTTCGATTCCTATTTATAGGCATTGGAAACTGAGCTGGATAAGCTCGGATTTCCTCCGATCGAAACTAATCGGATTTTTGGTTAAAAAAACCAACTCCGATTCGGATAGCCCACTTTCCTGATTTTTCTAATTTCGCAAATTGCATATATGCAATGCGATTTTTTATTTTTTTTGTATTTTTTGAAATTTCAAAAATTTGTAAAAATTATTTATTATTTATTATTGCCATTTCTGAAATCATTTTTCAAAATTGATGTTTTTTCCTATTTATTTTTATTTTTTGAATATTTTTAATTATTTATGCTAAATTAGGGAAAAATTAGAAAATTTGAAAAGAATTAAGAATTGATTATTATCAATTATTATTCATTCCTAGGGCAAAAATGGGGTGTTTACACTTAGGTAAGTTTTTTTTTTTTTTCTTTATTATCATCCGTTGTTTTGGAGTAACTTTTGCAAGACAGCAAGCTACAAAGAGGCTAACCAAGTTTGGATTCTATGAAAGTCACCTTAATAGAGCTTCTTTTAAGCTCTAAGTGTGGGGAAATTCAGGATGGGAGACCTTTTCAAGGGAATGCAAGATGAAGTGATGACAGGTATGTACTTTGATCTGCACAACCGGGTACACTAGTGGTGTATCTGGTTTCTCACACATGCTAGAGGGTTTCTAAATTGACTTTGCAATACAAAAGGGGAATACGTCATGGTGTGCCCTCCCGTGCACTTCAAAATATGCTCATTGTGTACATATCAAAGATACACGAATAAGGTACACGCTCGTGTACCTGGTCGTGTATCTGACCCACAGAAGGCATAATTCGATACACGAACAAGGTACACACTCGTGTACCTGGTCGTGTAACTGACCCACAGAATGCTCTCCCACGATACACGAACAAGGTACACGCTCGTGTACCTGGTCGTGTATCTGACCCATAGAATGCTCTCCCACGATACACGAACAAGGTACACGCTCGTGTACCTGATCGTGTGTCTGACCCACAGATTGCTCTCCCACGATACACGAACAAGGTACACGCTCGTGTATCTAACCTACAGAAAGGAATCCAAAGTACACGACCGTGTAGTTGGTCGTGTATCTAATTTTTCTACTCGTACTATAAAAGGACTCCTCACTTCACTCTGCCATTTACACGACCCATTCTCCATTCGTGTATTTGACCCACTCACTCCCACTTTACTCCTCCATACCGTGGTTGTTCTTTCCACACCATAAATTTCTTCCGTTTCAAGGACTCAAGGTAAGTAAGTTTTCTCTTCTTCTTCTTCAATACTTATTGCAATACGGTTGTTGCTCGGTTTTCTTTTACGACTACCATACATGCTTGCATCTATGATGATGGTATGATGAGTGATTTCGCAGTTTGGAAGTCGATTGTTGATAGATCGGTAGACATTTTGAACTCATGTGAATGCATGTATGATTGATGTCATGAGTGCCTGCCAAACAAGTGAATTGACAGTTAGGGTTTGAACATGAATATTTGGGATTTTGATTTTGTGGGTTTCTTGAATAATGTTGTTGTTTTTCTTTCCCGATCTTCTTCTTAGAAACCAAGTTATGAGGCCATTTTTTTCTATGATCACTAAACTATCGTACCTAGCTTCTTAGAATCAAGATTTGAACTTTATCGTTTAAGGATGCTTTGGGTGTGTTGTAGTTACATTTTTAGCCTTCAGGAAGGTAGATTGATAATATACTAAAGCCACAAGACCTTATTTTGAGCGTTCTTATGGTAATTTGTGCATGTATGAGATGGGTAGATACATAATCAGGTACACAATCGTATACTTTGGTTGTGTATCTCAACTATGCTATCTTCCTCCTTATTTCGGAAACCCAATGCAAGTCCTATCATTTTCTTTGTGTAATTGACGACCCTAACTTATTTTGAGACCATTGTATTCTTGAATGATAAAGACATTGGGGACAATGTCTCAATCTAAGTGTGGGGAAGGGGATACTAAAGAAATTTGATAAGGGTTGTGCTGAATTGTATGAGTCATTCAAAATTTTCCCCTATTTTTTTATTCTTTTTGCTTGATAATCGAATTTTGAAATCATGATTGCAAATTACGTAGTATTTTAGCATTTAGTGAATGAATTCCTCTAAAAGAGTGTTGTGCATGTCACCTTTGTCTTCTTTGGAACATTGATACTTAGTCAAAGTTATGGGAAAAAATCGCTGTGAAACTCAAAGATCTTGAGAGCCATTTAATCTTTCATGAAAGGGCAAATGAAATGATTCTCTTGGTGATCCTTCTTAGAAGATCTCTTTAAAGTAATAATTTAATGAAAGCATGTTATACTTGAAAAATAAAGGATTGGTTAGTATGGGCAAGCTTTGGTCCCTCAGAAGAGCGAAGTTTGACTCCATTACTAACTAGTCAAAATAATAAGTTAAGGTAATAGAGGTTCGATGGGGTTCCTTTAAAAGCTGGTCACCTAAGGTCGTCTGGCTTCGGATTGGCCGACCAAGGAAATTACCGTAACAAAATGAAATACCATAAAGGCAAAAGTTGAGAGGGTCCTATAACTCGAGTAATTAAGCCCATAGGAATGCCCTCGATTGAGGGGATAACGTTCATTAACTTGGGTGACGAGCCTAAGATTATTGGTTGAAAACTCATTACATGGGTTGCAAGATCCTAAACAGCTGAACCAAAAAAAAAAAAAGGGATGAAAATAGTGAACTATTACAAAAAATAAAATCTTTGAAGAGATCAACTAAAAAGGAGGAGGAATCCAGGGGAAACATAAATGCAATGTACTTTCATTATTGATTGTTTTACTTAGAGAGATAATTGAGAAGATTATAGACTTTTTAATGGTGGTTAAAATGTATCACGTTTCCTTTTTCTCTGACGTTTCCTTTTGCTCTAATTGATCTTGTGTCTAATTTTGATCATGAAGGCCGTTGTTAAATGATGAGGGTAAAGCTTGGTTTACTCTGATTGATCCTAGAAATTTGACTAAAGTATCTTTGTTACAATACTTTCATGATAAGGTGAGAAGCACACTCATTAGATTGAGGGATTGCATTGAGCTTTAAAGATTAAAATTCGTAAATACTAATGTCTGAGTAGTATTATTTGGTAATGATAATCATGATTAATGAGAAGTTTGATTAATGTTTTAATTTGCTTGAGGACAAGCAAAGATTTAAGTGTGGGGAAGTTTGATAAGTCGCAAAATACCCTTATCTAGAGTAATGAAATTGTGCTTTATTGTTGAATTTTTAGATGATTTGTTGAAGAAGGATGCTTAATGGAATGAATGTTAATTTCAGGATCCTCTAAAGTATTTTGGAGCTAAGGGAAGGAGTTTTGAAGAGTCGGAGCAAGTTTGGAAGGAATTGGATACATTACATGTGAAGAGAAAGAATTCTGGAAAGTACACAAGTGAGATACACGCCCATGCACTTTGTTGTTTTACTTGTGTATACTGAAGCGGATTTTTGGAAAGTACATGAGCAAAGTACATGCCCATATACTTTGCTTGTGTATCTAAGTTTTGCTTCTGTTCGATGATGTTTCAAATACACGACCAATGTACACTCCCATGTACTTGCTCGTGTATATTCACATAAGGACACTTGAAAGCAAGCATGAGATACACGAACGAGATACACTACTTGTGTATCCACTCGTGTATATATCCAATCAGGGTACATGTATAAATAGACCGTCATTTTGCCCTAGAAACGGAGGTTACAAATTTTTCATTTTCTCTCACTCTCATAATAGCAAGGGAAAGAAGATTCTATCGATTCCAAGGGAGATTGAAGACCCATGAAGAAGAAGATTCTACCTTTAAGGGTTGTGACCATGAATTTTATATATTCTTCTAGTAATTGCATTTCTTTTGTCCAATTTATAGAGGAGCAGACCCTAGATCTAGATTTTATTTGAAACTTCTCTATCATGTGACGAAGATTTGGTCATTAATGCGAAGTTGTTGACTTTCTTATAATTAATTGCATGCTCTTCAATTGTTTCTTAGATTCATAGATCCGGAATATGAATTTATGCATGATATCATATTAGTTAATTGAGAAATTTCTCATATGATTAGATCTAATACAATTAATGAGATTTGATTGTTCTTCTAGAGATAGGAAACAAGAGTCTTCTGTTTACATCGATTATTTTGATGCGAATTCATGTGTTTTATGCAATTCTAGGTTGCTATTAACTAAGGAGAGATCCTATTTGATAAACCTAGGATTAGATAGGTTAATATACTTGAGAAAGTAGTTAACTTGACTAGAGAATTCGACAGTATAAGAAGTCAATACGACAATCTTTAGAAATCTAATGAATTACATGATAGAGAAGGAGTAGAATAAGATCTAGGTTGCTTTTGTTAATTGATAAATCTTCAGAACCATTGTTGTTAGTGAGTTATTAGTTTTAAGATTAGAGTAATTAAGTTTCAACCAACATTATTAAGCAGCGGTTAGACAATAGGAACGGAGTTAGTACTAGTAGTTGGTGTATCTCTGAGGGACGACCTTGTGCTTACTCGCTATATTACGCTACGATAGGTGCACTTGCCTATTGCTTCGTAGTAGGATTAAGAACAAGAATTCAATTTATTAAAACTACGATTGGCAACGATCAGTATTGGAATTCCCTTATAATACTTCTAATTTGGTTCACGCCATTTGAGATTGTTAATCCCTTTAATTCATGCCAATTGGGGAATTTGTCTTCATTTTGTTCATCACGCCATTTTGAGTCCAATTTTTGCAATTGATTATTCATTTATATTATGTGCTTGTGATTTGGATTCTTAAGCACATCATATTTTGGTATTAGAGCACAATTTTGAGAAAGGGAACTGCATGAGCTTCATTTGTCAATTAGGGTTCTTGAAGTTGATTTCTTGATCCGAAATTATTGAAGTGAAATTGTAGTTGATTGTGGTTTATGTTACTTTCTAATTGTTGTTGTTGAAGTGGACATGGAGTACTTGTGGTAGCATTTGTGTTTTTTTTCTTGAACTTGCTGTGAGGAAGGAGGAGTGTTCCTTTGTGATTATTTTGGAAAAGTGAAAATTGAGACAAAGAAGAGTGAATTATTTGTTGGTGATTTCAAAAATTGAGGTTGTCATTTGCAATTTTCATATTTGCCTTGTGTGAGATTAAGGAAATTATTTGAAATTTAAACGCATTTTTTAAGTTTGAAGAAAGTCATTGAGTAGTATTGATTGAATACTATTTGAAATTTGAATTTTCTTCTTACCACTTGTGGAGAAGTTACATTAAGAGTGGTATTTGAATTTGTTGCTGAGATTGTGGTGGAGTGAGTGTTTTGGTGGATTGAGGAAGTGTTGCACGTGAAGTGTGAGTGGGGTTGTGATTGAAAATTGCACCGTGAGTGTGGTGTGTGAGTGTGTTATGAAGGGTGTTGCAACGTGTTGTGAGTTTGTGTTATGGAGAGTGTTGCAACTTGTTATGAGTTTGTGTTGTGAAGAGTGTTGCAAAGTGTTGAGAGTTTTGTTGTGGAGAGTGTTGCAACTTGTTGTAAGTTTATGTTATGAAGAAGGTGCTGCACGTGGAATTGGAAGTATGTACATGTGCCTTGAGTGAAGAAAGTTATAGTGGTTAAATTTTGAATTTCAAAAAGTAAGCATTAAAGTGTGGAAGTTATTAGTGAGTAATATACTTGAACACTTTGATTAGTTGGAATTATTAACCTACTATTTAGGGAAGTGTTTAATAATACTCTTACTTGTTGTTGCCTTAATTAAAGTGTAAAAGTGTGAGTGAAGTTATGTAACATTAGAGTGTTGTTGTTGTGCCGGAATTGTGTGTGTTATGGTGTAAAGTAAAGTGATTATAGGAGAGTGTGCGTGAAGTTGTTGTGGAGGTATATGTTGCATTTGGTTGTGTAGTGCACCGTGGGTGTGTGAGAACCGTAGAAGTGCCATTATATGTATTGCACCATGAGTGTAGGTGTGGTGTAAGGTTGAGGTGTGTTGATTGTGACATTGTGTGTAAGTGTATGTCTAGTGAAGTGTGTTATTGGCTTGTTGAAATTAGTAAGAAACCATGTCAAATGATTTATATTTATCTACTAATATACTATGCCAAGCCTTAACTTCTTTTCCAACCATTGATGATGGGCAGAGAGAAAATTTGTTCCACAAATCTTATAGAGTACAAGGTAATTTATGTGCTCTTATTATTAATGGTAGTAGTTGTACTAATGTTGTGGCTACCTCATTAGTATCGAAATTACAACTTGTAACTACCTCACATTCAAAACCCTACAAATTACATTGGTTAAGTGAGTAGGAGTTTCCATGTAACCTAGAGAGCTAGGGTACCTTTCAATATAGGGGATAAATATCATGATGAAATAGAATGTGACATTCTTCCCATGTGTGTATCCCATATATTGCTTGGCAGGCCGTGATTGTATGACAAAAGGGTTTTACATGATGGCTATAGAAATACTTATATATTCCAGTAGGAGGGTAAACATATAGTATTGAACCCTATGTCACCATCAGAGATCCAAGAGGTGCAAAGACAGATAAGTCAACCATCAGAGGTCCTTAAGGTTCATAGTCAGATGAGTTAACCTTTAGAGGACCAAGCGGTTCAAAAGCAGATGTGTCAACCATCAAAGGTCCAAAAGGTTCAGGGGTAGATGAGTAAACCATCAAAGGGCTAAGAGGTTCAAATACATATAAGTGAAATAGGGAAGAAGATGATATTATTGGTGGGACAGTTTGAGTTAGGGGAGGCCATAGTGGATGATAGACCATTATATGTGTTGCAAATAAGATATATCCTAAAGATGAAGGTGCGAGAGCAACTGTCCCCTATGGTATCTCAGGTACTAGGAGATTATGGTGATATTTTTATAGATAATTTGCTAGGAGGATACAGAGTCTCTGCTACATTTGACTTATCAAATTTGAGGACAAATCTTCCTAAAGCTCGAGAAGATGATAAGAATCAAAATCCTACAGAACCTATCACTAAGGCAAGAGCCAAAGGGTTACAAAATTTGGCAATGGGAGTCCCCTTTGAACAACCCGACCCCAAAAATATGTACATACTAACTTCTTTTCTATTACTTATTTATTGTGCATTCCAACAGGTATGCTTGTCGATTTTTACAGGGTGATTGATAAACTCACTAAAGCTCAGCTTGTGGGCTATTTATGAACCTACATAAACCAAAGTGGAACTGGTCCAACAAATTGCTCACTTGAATTGAAGAACCGGCCACTTAAAGACCATTTGTATATGTAATTGTTACTTATGGGAATCAGTCATTTTATTTTGTACTCGTAATTTGTATTTTAGGAACCGGCTACTTAGTGGCAACTTTGTAATTTTTTGTTTGTTTTTACCCTAATAGGAGCAAGTATAAATACTTGCTAACTAAGGGTTTTAGGGAGCTTTTGATATTTTGACAAAACACACACTTGTTGCTGTGAGAGTCACCCTCTTGCATGTATCTACTCTTATCAATTTCTTTGGAAATTTTGGTGAGTTTGGTTTAAGAATTCTTATGAGTTATATCAAGATTTTCTAAGTTGCATCCGATTATTGCTAGTGAGTAATATCTAGTTATAATCGGTTGATCTTTTTATGTGTTCTTTTCATGCCAAATTAGGGTTCATGTATTGCTAGGATTACAAGCCAATTGTAAAGATTGGAATTGCATTGTTCCTTTGTAATTGATTGGTATTGGAATTCCCTTGTAATACTTCTAATTTGGTTCACACCATTTGAGATTGTTAATCCCTTTAATTTATGCCAATTAGGGATTTTGTCTTCATTTTGTTCATCACGCCATTTTAAGTCCAATTTGTGCAGTTGATTATTCATTTGTCTTATGTGCTTGTGATTTGGATTCTTAAGCACATCATATTGCTGTGAGTGTATGTGGTGCTATGAGGGTGTGGTACCGTGATTGTGTATGTGTTGCACCTTGAGAGTGTATTGTGCCGTTATTGAGTGTGTGTTGTGCCTTGAGGTTATGTTGTACTATGAGTGTGTGTATTGTGTCATGGGTGTATGTGTGTTGTGTCGTAAGTGTGTGTGAGTTGTACCTTGAAGTGTTTGTGTGTGTATTGTGAAGAGTGTATTTGGGTTGGAGGAAGTGGTGTCGTAGAGGTGTGATTGTATAAAAAATAAAAAAAGAATTTGTCAAAGTTTAATTCAACAACCATGTCGAATGATAGTGTGAATGGAGGAATTGGTAATGAGGCCAATAGTCAAGTTGTAGGAGGAGGTCAGGGACGTCGTGCTACAGGTGGAAGAAGAACTTTAGAAGAACAATTGCAGGATCTTACTACTATTGTTGCTACACTAGCAACACGGGTTAATTAGATGACATTACCATAACCACCAGTGACAAATCCACAAGCACCCCCGCCTTAGGTAGCCCCTAATGATACACGTAAGGAAGGAGCAATAGGAGGAAATAGGGGTACGAGATTAGGAGGAGATTGTCATGCTTTTCGGGAAGAAAAGGATGATAACTTTGAGGATGAACCTTATCCTAACTATGAGTTCAGGTTGCCTAGGGGTCTAGAATATGTAAAGTTACAAATGCTTTCATTTGTTGGAAGGGGTTCTGCAGAGGATTATCTAGACTAAGAAGATAAGGTAAAGGGCCTCCTTGAGTGTTATGAAATTAATGATCACACTTGGATTCATTTAGCAGTAGTCGAATCTAAAGGATATGCCACCTTATGGTGGAAGAACCTTGTAGCTAGTAAAAGGAGAGATGGTGATGCTAAGATTCGTACTTGGTAGGAAATGAAACAGGCTATGAGAAAGAGGTTTATATCGAAGCACTACAAACAGAAGTTATTCATGCGTCTCTAGACATTGAGATAAGGAAGCAAAACTGTGGATGAGTATGTCCAGGAGTTTGAGACATTGATGATCCAATGTAAGGCAATCAAGCCTCCTAAACAGATCATGACGAGATTTGTATTCGGGTTGAAATATGAGATTGCGGAATTGTAGAGCTGCAAAGGTATGACACCATTGATGAGGCCATTCAGTTAGCTCTAAAAGTAGAGAGACAAAGGCGATCTAATATGTATCAAGTAGCGAGTAACAAGCATGGATCTTCTACTAAACTGTATGGGTTTAAGGGTAAACAGGCTGATAGAGGGGGATATGGCAAAAGTATAGAAAAGAATACAATAATGCCAGACATTAGAAGGGAGAAAGGATCATCTGGGAAAGGAAAAATAGTTGCTGGGTATGAGAACAAACAGACTATAGCTGGGACATCAGGAGGGAAGAATCACCATGTTAAATGTTTTAAATGTCTGGGTTTTGTACATATAGCTACACAATGTCCAAACAGAAGAGTTATGACTACTATAAAGGTTAAGAGTGAGGAAGAAGAAGACATGCACGATAACACAGATCCATCTGTTGTATTGGATGAATATTATGGTGATGTAGATGATGAGGTACATGAGGATAAAGGGAATGATCATTATCTATCCATCAATGTATTACGCAGGGCGATGACTACCCTTCCTATTAATGAAGATGAGTAGAGGAATAACTTATTTCACATTTCTTGCAAATTCCAAGGTAATCTTTGTGCTATTATCATTGATGGAGGTAGTTATACTAATGTAGTGGCTGCTTTGTTAGTGACTAAATTAAAATTAGTCACTACCCCACATCCTAAGCCTTACAAACTACATTGGTTGTGTGAACAAGGTAGTTTGCATGAGAGCTAAGGTCCCATTCAGCATAGGGGAGTACCATGATGAAATTATTTGTGACGTTCTTCCAATGTATGCATCACATATACTGCTTGGTAGACCCATGTTGTATGATAGGAGGGTGTTACATGATGGCCATAGGAACACTTATGTGTTCCAGAAGGAAGGTAAGCGAATAGTGTTGAATCCTATGTCACCTACCAAGGTACAAGAGGCACAGAGATAAATTAATAAGGCTGGGAAAAAGAAGACATTATTAGTAAGGCAGTATGAACTGGATAAGGCCATAGAGAATGAGAGGCTAGTGTATGTGTTGCAGATGAGATATGCACTAAAGGTGGATAGTCATGAACAGTTACCCCCTGTAGTAAACCAAGTATTGGATGAGTACAAAGATCTATTTCCAGATGAATTACCTGAGGGATTGCCACCTTTAAGAGGCATTAAACATGCCATTGATTTTCAGCCTAGGTCAATTTTGCTAAATAGGCCAGCATATCGCATAAATCTTGAAGAGGCTAAAGAATTGAAGTGTTAGGTGGATAAACTGATAGAACGGGGCCTTGTTAGGGAGAGTATCAGTCCTTGCACTATTCCTGCACTTCATTGATGGAGGTAGTTGTACTAATGTAGTGGCTGCTTCGTTAGTGACTAAATTAAAATTAGTCACTACCCCACATCCTAAGCCTTACAAACTACATTGGTTGTGTGAATAAGGTAGTTTGCATGAGGGCTAAGGTCCCATTCAGCATTAAAGAGTACCATGATGAAATTATTTGTGACGTTCTTCCAATGTATGCATCACATATACTACTTGGCAAACCCTTGTTGTATGATAGGAGGGTGTTACATGATGGCCATAGGAACACTTATGTGTTCCAGAAGGAAGGTAAGCGAATAGTGTTGAATCCTATGTCACCTACTAAGGTACAAGAGGCACAGAGATAAATTAATAAGGCTAGGAAAAAGAAGACATTATTAGTAAGGTAGTATGAACTGGATGAGGCCATAGAGAATGAGAGGCCAGTGTGTATGTTGCAGATGAGATATGCACTAGAGGTAGATGGTCGTGAACAGTTACCCCCTGTAGTAAACCAAGTATTGGATGAGTACAAAGATCTATTTCCAAATGAATTACCTGAGGGATTGCCACCTTTAAGAGGCATTGAACATGCCATTGATTTTCAACCTAGGTCAATTTTGCCAAATAGGCCAGCATATCGCATAAATCTTGAAGAGGCTAAAGAATTGAAGCGTTAGGTGGATAAACTGATAGAACGGGGCCTTGTTAGGGAGAGCATCAGTCCTTGCATTATTCCTGCACTTCTTGTTCCCAGGAAGGATGGCACATAGAGAATGTGCATTGATAACAAAGCTATCAACAAAATTACCATCAAATACAGGTATCCCATTCCTAGACTTGATGATATGTTATATGAGCTTCATGGTGCATAAGTATTCTCCAAGGTGAGTCTTAAAAGCAAATATCACCAAATTCGAATAAGGGGAGGAGATGAGTGAAAGAACACTTTTAAAACACACCATGGGTTATATGAGTAGATGGTCATGCCATTTAGATTGACCAATGCCCCTAGTACTTTTATGAGGCTGATGAATCATGTAATGAAGAATTTCTGAGCAAATTTGTTGTTGTTTATGATAACATTTTGATTTATAGTAGAAACTTGGAAAATCATGTTGAGCATTTACAAGCAGTGTTTTCAGTACTAAGGGAACAACAGCTGTATGCAAATCTCAAGAAGTGTTCTTTCTATCAAACTGAGGTAACATTTCTTGGATTTATCATAACTAGTTTTGGTGTCAAAGTAGATGAAGAAAAGGTGAAGGCTATTAAGGATTGGCCAATACCAAAATCAGCTACTGAGGTAAGGATTTTTCATGGACTGGCTTCATTTTATAGATGTTTTGTTAAGAATTTTAGTAGCATTGTTAGTCCATTAACTGAATTGATAAGAAGAATGTTCCTTTTTTTTAGGGAGAATGAGCCCAAAAGAGTTTTGAGGAGGTGAAAACAAAGCTAACTAATGCTCTAGTGTTAATCTTACCTAATTTTGGCCAAAGTTTTGAATTGGAGTGTGATGCATCAGGGGTAAGGATTGGTGCTGTGTTGATGCAAAACAAGAAGCCCATTGCTTATTTCAGTGAAAAATTGAGTGGTGCATCTCCAAACTACTCAATATATGATAAAGAGTTCTATTCTTTAGTGAGGGCGTCGATGATGTGGCAACATTATCTTCTTCCTAAGGTGTTCATTATTTATACAGATCATGAGTCACTAAAACACTTCAAAGGTCAACAACATCTATCAAAACGCTAAGCTAAATGAGTAGAGTTTTTAAAGAGTTTTGCCTATGTGATTAAGTACAAGAAGGGAAGCATGAACATTGTAGCTAACGCCTTGTCATGTAGGTATATACTTATCACCTCTCTATAATCAAAACTACTTGGGTTTGAATTAATGAAGGAATAGTTTGCTCATGATGAATTCCTGAAATTAATTGTTGAGAGATGTTCTGGAGGAAAGATAGTTGATAGGTATTATATGATAGATGGCTTTCTGTATAAGGTAGGGAAGCTGTATATACCTTGTGGTTCTGTTAGAGAGTTGTTGGTGAGGGAAGCTCATGCTAGAGGGTTATCTGGTCATTTTGGTGAAAAGAGAACTTTGGAGTTATTGAAAGAACACTTTTACTAGAGGGGTATGATGAAGGATTTCCACAAAGTATTGGAGAGGTGTGGTGTTTGTAAGAGAGCAAAAGGGAAGAAAGGAGTTTAGGGTGAATATATGCCTTTGCCATTACCTACATAACCCCGGATTGATATTAGTATGGATTTCATTTTTGGTCTACCCAAGACATAGAGAGGAAAAGATTCCATCATAGTTGTCATTGATCGCTTCAGTAAAATATCACATTTTGTGCCTTGCCACAAAACAGATGACGCACTTTTTTATAGCTAACCTTTTTGTGTAGGAAATTGTAAAACTACATGGTGTTCTACACAGCATAGTGTCTGACAAAGACACTAAGTTGCTTAGCTTTTTTTGAAAGACACTATGAAAAGACTTGGTACTAAACTCATGTATAGTACCTCACGTCATCCCCCGATGGACGGCCAAACAGAGGTTGTCAATCATACTTTTGGTGCCTTACTAAGAGCTACAATTAGCAAGAATCTTATTGATTGGGACTTATGTCTTCCTATTGTTGAGTTCACTTACAATAGGTCAACTCATAGTTCAACCAGTAAGTCTCCCTTTGAAGTCGTGTATGGCTATAATCCTACTATTCCATTGGATTTAATAGCTAATCCAATAACAAAGGAAGAAAGCTTGAGTGGAGTAAAATAAGCAAAGGAAATTCAAAAACTTCATCATAAAGTGTCTAAAAACCTTTAGAAAACTCAGGAAAAGCAAAAACATCAGGGTAACAAAAACAGGAATACCAAAATTTATAATCCAAGGGATCTAATTTGGATTAATCTCAGTAAAGACAGGTTTCCTCACAAGAAGTCACAAAAGCTTTCACCCAAAGCAAATGGACCTTTCCAAGTTCTAAAGTGTTTCAACAACAATGCATACAGAATAGAATTACCAGGAGAATACGGCGTCTCTACTACATTCAATGTTCTAGATCTATCGCCTTGTATACCAACTGATACACATGAAGACCCATCAAATTTGAGGGCAAATCTTCCACAAGCCCAAAGAAATGATGGAAATCAATTCAATGCATCAATGAGACCCATAACAAGAGTGAGAGCTAGAGGACTACAGAACTTAGCATCGAGAATCCTTTTTGAACAAATGGAACTCAAAGACATTCACATAGTGTCTTCATTTACTTTATCTAATTGTCTTGTATTTAATCAAGTATACTTGTCGGTATTACAGGATGATGAGCAAACACACTAGTGCTTGGTTTGTGGATGATTCTTGATCCATGATGAACCTAAATGAAACAAAGAAACCGACCTTGTGTTGTGTTTTGTTGATCGATGAGGGCATCAAAGAATCGGCGCCATGTGTAGCTATTTTTCCTTATGTTATTTTTCCATATTTAGGACAAGTATAAATACTTGTAAAAGACAACAAAAAAGACACTTTTGAGAGATATATTTTGACTGCTATTCACATAGAAAGGGAGTCCTCTTCTATTCCATACATACTCTTATCAATTTTAAATTTAGGGATTGTGGCGAGTGAAATTGTTGTGTGTTACATCAATAATTGCAAATTGTTCCTAATTTTGCTAGTACGTCATATCTGGTAAGGATTTAGGAGTTTCATTTTATTATTGTTACATGAAATTAGGGTTCAGGAGCAATTAAGGTTCACGCCTATCTTGTTGAACAATTACTTAATTGAATCTTCAATTAGGATTGTTAATTGGAATTGGATCTTAGCTTATCAAAACCTCCAGCCCAAAAAAAAAAAAAAAGAAAGAAAAGAAAAGTTAAGTAGTATCAATAAACATGAGAAATGCAAAATCAAAATCAAAATAGAATGTACTACTAAATACTAGAATATGTAAATGGAAAATGAGCCTAATGAGATTCTACCATCAAAGCAACACCAACAAATTCTTTTTTATTTTTTTTAAGGAGAAGATGTGCTTTTTACTCTCTTTTTTTTCATTTTGTGAGCTTTTTTTTTTCTTTTCAATTTATCTTTCTTGCCTTCCACATGTGCAAAGCTAATAATGTCATGTTGGAAATTTTTTTAATTCACCTATCACACGTCACATAAATTTGGATAAATAATATGACTGGATAAATGCTGTTAGGGTAATTTTCCAAATATTAATAGTGATGCAAAAACTTTAAATTGAGTACCAAATTTAACCAATTGAAAATTCAGGTAGTAAATTAAACTTTCCCTTAAAGTTCAAACAATGTTTGTGATATTATCCTCACCAACATTAGTCACTTCCCTCATTACACCACCACCATGACTGTCATTATCTCTACCATTGCCACCTACATCAAACCACTAAAACCTTGCACCAACACTGATGCTACTATCATTACACCAACACCACAATTGCCATTAATATACCACAATGACCACCAATCATCTCCACTATTGCCACCACCATCAAACCACTACAACCACCAACACAATAGTGATAGTGATAGTGATGCTATGTTGTTGATGTTAATGTTGGTAATGATACCGATAGTAGTATCATTGCACAAGTGGGGTAGTAGTGTGGGCTAGTGATAATGGTGTTGGTAGAAGGGATCCTTTTACCAAAGTACTATTCATATTAGGAAAAGGAATCCTTATGTTTGAAAAAAGGAAGGTAGTCATATATTGGAATAAAAGTGATTAGAACAAAACTAAGCTAGATACTCCTCAATAGGAAAAGGTAAGGTGGGAGCACACTAACACTACATTTGGGAAGGAAGAAGGAATTAGAGAAGAATGAAGGTAAGAGGAAAGAATTGGGAAGAAAGAAAATGGAAGGAAAATTTACTCTTTTTTCCATTGTTTGAAAAATAAAGCAAAGTAAAGATAATAAAATGAATAGAAATTTGATTTTTTTTTAAATTAAAAACCTACAATTATCAAATAATCCTTCATAAATAATATTTTATTAAAAAGATTGACATTCATGATGGTTAAAATAGTAATTTTAAGAATTTTTCCTTTCTTTCTCTCCATTTTTGGAGAAAATACTTTTTTATGAGCCCTAGGATTTAAATCCTCCCATATTCCTTTGCTTTTTCTTGAATAATAGAAAATCAAAATTTCCCCTCGTTCAACATTCTTTCCTTCCCCTTCCACTTTTTCAAATATAGTGTAAGAGGCAAGTGGACCTCATCAAGTACACATCTAATGAAGCAATCCAAACTATTCATAACATAAAAAAAAATTAAAAATAAAAAATAAAAGAGAAAATATTCCCAAGATTGAGGAAATATCAAATAGAAGCATTTTCCTCAAGTGAAAGCCAAAAATCTTAACAAGTATAGTAAAAGTAGTGGTGCTAGTGACAAAGTTATAGTAGTGATGGTAGATTGAAGGTAGTGCAACAATAGTAGTCATATGGTGGCAATATAATGGTAGTGACGACAGGTGGTGATATAGTTATGATAGTGATAGTCATAGTGGTGATGATGTTGATGATAGTGATGAGAGGGTGGTAGTAATGGTGGCAAAGGTGAAGATAGTGTTGTTAGTGATGATGATGTCACAAGTAGTAATATTAATGCTATGGGGTCATGCTTGTGGTGATATTAGTGCAATGGCGATATAAGATTGCCACGTGCAGAAATAGGCAAATCTCTTAAAATATACATATATCAGTCATTTTTTAAATAAACAATAGAATAAATGTTGTTTGAGGAATTAAATATTTGGTTTACTCTTTATTATTTTAAAATAAATGGAACATAAGAATTAATCTATGGAAATTAAATTTTGAAAATTGGAAATCAAGCAACAACATAAGTATACAGAGGATCTCCCACCATGGTACATCTTTACAAATGGAAACATCGCATATGTGGTAAGACGATTTAGAATGACCTTGATTTGATGTTTATTCAAAATGATGAATCATGGTTGGCTTGGTTTTGAGTTCTCGTTTTGTAGGCACTGTTCAAAATGTAGTTTATTATAATAGGAGATGCAAGTTTACAGTACAGCTGTAGTCTAATCCGAATTTATATGGGAACACGAATATTGATGCGCGATTCCAGAGGCGATCTGAGTATTATTATTATTATTATTATTATTATTATTATTATTATTATTGGGCCATTAGGAAGAAATATTAATAAATGGCATAAATATGCAAGATAATTAAGCAGTAGCGGGTTCGATTGGAGAATATTAATATATATGGAGGTGATTGGAAAGATGCGTGGTTGACGGGACTCCATTTTGTAAAGTTGGGATTTGGTAATAGAATAAGAATAGTCCTAGAAAAAGATTTGTAGAGAAGGACACGTAATTGCAAGTTTAAGTTACATGGTCGCTCTCCATAGTCCAAGTCAACACTCAAAAATAAAATACCCAAAGGAAGGAAGAAGCAGTATTATATAGTAGGAGTAGGAGTAGGGGTAGGAGCGTGTTGTGAGTTGGCACATACACATTGCACCGTAATCGTTGACAATAATTAATTAATTAAAAAAATAACAGAAAAAAAAAAAAAAGAAGGCCGGGGTTGGGGGGCAATTAAAGCTGTCATGTTCTATAAGAATCGGTCTTAGTTGTTTGTTGCCTTTCAAAAATATGCCTAGCAAGTCTTAACGAATGACATTGACAATACATACATCCTAGAAAACTACCGGTGGCCTGGCGAGTTAACATTCCGTCTCAAATGACAACATTTTCCCATTACAAAATCGATTATAATAATAATAATAGATTAAATAGGGTTGGGGTTGGAGATCGAGGAATTTGAAAGTCAACTCTTTCTCACATTGACATGATACAGCCAACCAGCCAATCCCGGAGGCTTCCCAAGTATAAATTAAATATTATATTATTTAATTCTAGCAATCAACATCAGTAGATGACGTTCCCCACTTGAATTCCTGTTTTTATTTTGGGTGTCTCTGCCTCTGTTTGTGTCTGTGTGAGAGAGAGAGAGACACACACACACAGAGACAGACAGACAGAGGGTTGGCATGGTAATTGATCGGCTTCAGTTACCTTAATTGATTGCACCCAAGAAGAATACCGGGCCCTTTTTTTTTCTTTTTGGTTTTTGTCTGATGAACTGAACAGATTAGGATGCTTTTGTAAGTCTCTTTAGTGAATATAGAATAAGAATTAGCATAAAGAAGATGCATTCGAGGAATCACTGGGGCGGTTCCTTCGAGATAAATAAGGATGAAGAGAAGAGCAGCAGGGACATGGAATGGGACAGGGCTGCCCTTCCACCTCATAGTCATAACGGCCATCATAGCCACGAGTACGATGAGACACAGCAGAGCTGGCTTTTGGACGCCACTCATCAACATAAAAAGAAGAGCAAGTACGTGGACTTGGGTTGCATCATGTGCAGCCGCAAGGCCCTCAAGTGGACCCTCTGGTCCTTCGCCGTTGCTTTCCTTGTCATCGCTCTTCCCATCATCATCGTCAAGTCTGTCCCCCACCACAAGCGCCGTCCCCCTCCTCCCGACAACTACACCCTCGCTCTTCACAAGGCCCTCCTCTTCTTCAACGCTCAAAAATGTAAGTCCCGTCCCCACTTCTCCATTCCGTTTCCGTTACGATATTATTATTTTTTATTTTTTTTTAGTTTTGATCTGCTTGATTTTTCATTATGCCACTGATTGGAAATCTCTATGCTCAACTGTTGCCCTGCAAAAACGTCTTGTCTTAGTGCAATGCAATTTAGCCGAGAAAGTTCTTATCATTGTCAAGTAAGCAGTGATTATTAGATTCTAGGGTATTTTACAGTATTACATTTACCATTGGAATCAGCGTATAATCCCTTTTTTAAGTTTAGTGTCTAGATGAATGTAAGCTGTAAATTAGATTTGATAAGCGTCCAAATGCGCAAGTAAAACGGAGATAGATACTATTCTGAGACATGTGCTGATAGAATAGAAAGTAGTTGATAATGACGTTTGCGTTGCAGCTGGGAAGTTGCCCAAGAGCAATGGTATTCCGTGGAGAGGTGATTCGGGTCTACAAGACGGGAAAGGAACGGATTTCAGCAAGACAGGGCTAGTCGGAGGTTATTATGATGCCGGAGACAATATAAAGTTTCACTTCCCCATGGCATTTGCCATGACAATGCTAAGCTGGAGTGTCATAGAATACAATCATAAGTACAAAGCCATCGACGAGTATAACCATGCTCGAGAACTCATCAAGTGGGGCACTGATTATCTACTCTTAACTTTCAATTCCTCTTCCACCAAGATTGATATGATCTACAGCCAGGTAAGCATGCATAAATTGATTTAGGAAGTACAGGAAAAAAAGAAAGTGCCTAACTGGTTATTTCATTGTGTCTATAGGTTGGTGGAGCTAGAATTAATTCAACGACCCCAGATGATCACTACTGCTGGACCAGACCCGAAGACATGGACTATGAGAGACCCGTCCAAACAGCTCATTCAGGGCCTGATCTTGCTGGGGAGATGGCTGCAGCCCTAGCAGCTGCCTCTATAGTCTTTCGAGACAATGTTGCTTACTCACAGAAACTGATTAGAGGTGCCAAAGCCGTGTTTGCGTTCTCCCGTGACTTTGGTAGGCGAGCGCCTTATTCTCGTGGGAACCCCGACATCGAGCCATTCTACAATTCCACAGGCTACTTTGATGAGTACATGTGGGGTGCTGCCTGGTTATACTATGCTACTGGAAACAATTCCTACATTTCATTGGCCACCAACCCAGGGATTCCCAAGAATTCAAAGGCTTTGTTTATGTTCCGAGATCTTAGTGTTCTCAGTTGGGACAATAAGCTACCAGCGGCAATGCTTTTGTTGACCAGATTAAGAATCTTTTTGAACCCTGGGTATCCATACGAGGACATGCTGGCCATGTATCACAACATTACTGAGCTTACAATGTGTTCCTATCTTCAACAATTTCAGGTCTTCAACTGGACTAAAGGTAAAACTCATCTTGATAAGCGCCTCTTTTTTTATGTCATTTGCCAAATCTATCCACCAACGTATAATATGCATATATATAATAACTTGCTGCAATAACAAAACGTAGGTGGGTTGATACAATTAAATCATGGAAGAGGGCAGCCTCTTCAGTACGTCGCCAACGCTGCATTTTTGGCGTCTCTGTTTGTTGACTATATGAATGCTACGGGCGTTCCCGGTTGGAACTGCGGTGCTACCTTTATTCCATCTACTACTCTTCGGGATTTTGCCACCTCTCAGGTATTACTTTAGTTTAGACAAGCTTCCATTTTACTATCGCTTGGATGCACAACCAAGGATAATGCTTGCATCAGCTCCTCACTGCCGACATTCTCTTTGGACTAAGTAAACTAACAAACAACGTTACCATGCAGATTGACTACATTTTAGGGGCAAACCCAATGAAGATGAGCTACGTGGTTGGTTTTGGGAACAAGTTCCCGCGGTATGTGCATCATCGAGGTGCATCCATTCCTGATAACGGGAAACATTACTCGTGCACTGGAGGGTGGAAATGGCGAGATGCCAAAACTCCCAATCCAAACAACATCAATGGAGCCATGGTTGGAGGACCTGATCGGTTCGACAAATTTTATGATAAGCGTGCCAACTATAGCTACACCGAGCCCACAATGGCCGGGAATGCTGGACTAGTAGCCGCACTCGTCTCACTCACCACCAGCGGCCGCGCTGGCATCGACAAAAACTCTATATTTTCAGCTGTACCTCCGCTTTATCCGGGATCCCCACCACCTCCATCACCATGGAGACCTTGATTTACTTGACAATATGCACATATGTTGATTCATCATAGATTGAAAAACATATATATCCTGCACAACGAATAACCTCATCCGAGAAGCCCTCCTTTGTCATTATGAACATATTCGATATTCCTGCCGACATTGAGATGAGACCTTACAGAATATCTTCCCTACATATGCAGAATTGCTTTATTCACTTTTGTTTGTCATCCTAATGTCAGTTGTTATTGTTAAGCATCTTTCTTATAGTCAAATGTAAAAGCAAAATACTTGTTCCGAAGATCATTAAGCTATTACACATAAAAAGTAGAGTATCTAGAGATATAGAGTTATTTCAGAAAATAAGGCAATAGAGTGCGACAGAGAAAAAATTCAAAAACCAAATCTAAAACCTACAATAATTGCTAGATTATAGCTCGAGCTGTAAAACTACAATGGTACATATCGGACAAAATTGCTGCATTCTTACATATAGCCTAGTGGTGACTATGCCATCTTAAGCTGGTCAGCCCGCTACGTAATCTCATTTCGTCTCTTGCTATCTAAGGACACTGGAGAAATCATGTCGGTGTTATTTCCTTGCCTGCTATGGAATCAGGTCGTGCTGATATATATTACATAGTTGTATATGGCCATAGAAAGTGTATCATTTATTTGTTTAGCCCCTAGTTCTACAGTGAGCAGGACCAGACAGCTCTATCATCCGATTTGACATTATAGCTAACATTGTACTTATCTAACACAAGTAGCCTCGTAAGAGAAGACGAGGATAAAAAAGTTGATGGGGATCATATCTTTGGGTCCTAATACTCAGGCTAGGGTGATGGGGTCAGTATGGAGGATGAATAAGATTATTTTAAGAGTTATTCAGTTTATTCACTCAAAATTGGATGGACTCGAATTTTTAAGCAAACAGCAAAGGCATTAGAAAATCATATTGCTTAGCATATATTTTTTTTAGTCAGTCTATTTGGTCTTTATTAATTTTAGGTTTTTCGAATTATTATTTTTATTATTATTTATTTATATTATTAGTTTTTCGTTTTGTACCTGTTAACCTAATAGGGCCTTGGGTCGCATAAATATTCTTGTTAGAGAAGATTATGGGGTTTTTTTTTTTCGTCATCAATATCAATTGAGTTTTCTCTATTTTTGTTTTTATCAATTCCTTTCAAATTGCAGCAAACAACTATTTAAGGATTATTTGTGCATCATATTAAATAAAACCTAAACATATTTCAATCTTTTTTTTATGCATAATATTCAAGAAGACATTGTTCATATCCCTATTTTATTTGAAGTATCTCTGTGCAATTAATAATACAAAAGTTCCATCCATATCGTATTGGTATCAGAGGTTGCAATATGAAAAGGAATTTGTTTGGTGCCTATGAGGAGCTAATTTTCAATTCATCTATCCGTCAGTTTATGAATCAATTCGAAGGGGTTAATTCCAATATACCAGACACGTGATTCAACAAAGGAATCCTTCATAATATTTTATCCAAGGACAATTGTGTACCTCGATGCACACAAGACATACAATGACACACGGCCGCGGAATCCTTCATAATATTTTATCCAAGGACAATTGTTTCTGTGTGCGAGTGGAGATCCGCGGCCGTGTGTCATTTTATGTCATGTGTGCAGCGAGGTACATCGCTAGACTTTGTGGCCGTGAGTGTGCAGTCACAGACTTGAGCAAACGATACATGAAATGATGGAGATGATGCATGTATTCTTGGCAACACAGATTAACACAAATAATGTTAACAACGCAAATCCTATGAGCAATGCAGGCCATGCAAATAGAGTTTGGGGGGGTGGCGGTGATGGCGTGCTAGTGCTGCTAGACAAAATAATGTACCACAAGGAGTAGTAAATAACTCAGCCTTTGATGAAGCAAATGATAGGGAAGAAGAACTTGTGAGAAAATGACAGTGGCAAGCGCATGGTTTAGAATCTGTTAAAAGTGAAGATCTCAGGGATTGATGGAAAGGGGAATGCAGATGACTATTTTCGTGGGAGGATCAGGTAGAGAAAATTTTTAATTGTTATGATTATGAAGAAGAGATGAAAGTAAGACTGGCAGTTCTCAAATTTACAGGGTACACTAGATTATGGTAGAAGAACATAATGTCTAGCGAGAGAAGGAATGGAATGGGTACTATGGCTACTTGGTGAGAGATAAAGCAGCTGCCACACTAAAGATTTGTTCCTAATTACCGTCAATAGGACTCATTTATAAGGTTGCAATCTCTCAGACCATGTAACGTGAGCATTGAAGATTACATTAAGAATTTGAGATGATGATGATGATCAGATGCGATGTTAATGAGCCTCCAAAGCAAACTATAGCAAGATTCATAAATGGGCTAAGAGATGAGAATGCCAATATTGTAGAGTTTCAACATTTGATACGCTAGAAGAGGTGTTATAATTAGCTAGTAAGGTTGAGCATCAGAGATAGAGAACTTCTCTTAGAACACCAATAATACCTTCTAAACTAGCTAGTTCTTCTATAGTAGTGAATTCCATTGATAGGAGGAATAATAGGGGTTCAAAGATTAGAGTAGCTAATCGATTTGATAGAAGGGAGCAAAGACTTGAGGAAAGACACGATGAGAGGGGTAAGACTATTGCTACTCCTAAAAATAACAATAATAAGGCATCAAGTTCACAAGTAGTTGAAAAGAGAAGTAAAGATATTAAATGTTTCAAATGTTTAGGATATGAGCATGTAGTAGCTCAATGTTGAAATCGTAGGGTTATGATAGCTCAACGCGATGAATTGTTTAGTGAGGAAGAGGAGGAGGAGATATAAGGGGGAGATATGAATGGCCTTGATGAGGATGAGGTAAAGGAGTTATCTAATCATTTGTAGGGTACGTTAATACCTATAATCGAGGTCAATCGAAGACTCCTAAGTGCAAATCCTTCCATTGATAATGAGGAACCTGAAAATATTTTCCACATGAAGTGTCTTATTAATGGTGCCTTATGTGTAGTCATAGTTAATAGCAAGAGTTGCACTAAAGTGGCTATGATGGCCATGGTTGACAAGTTGAAATTGCCCACTATGGCTCATCCACAACCTTACAGGCTTCACTAGTTGAGTTATAAAGGCTTAGTGTATGTCACCAAACAAGTAAAAGTTCCTATCTTAGTTCCTCCTAAATATAGTGATGAGGTGTTATGCGACATGGTGTTGATAAGTGCAACACATATTCTACTAGGATGCGCATGGTTGTTTGATAGGAAGGTGATTCATGATAGGTATCTTAATACATATGCTTTCTCAAAGAATGGGAAGAAAGTGAAATTGCAACCAATGAGCCCAAGTGAGGTAAGGGAGACTCATTGAGACATGAATTTCCTAAAGAAGAAGAGTTAGTTGTTGAAACAAGATGATGTGGAACAAGAGATTATTAGAGTGGAGTATGTATTTCTTTTGCAAGTAAGACATGTACTAAGGATTGAGGCCTAGAATCCTATTCCAAAGGCCACTCAGTAGTTGATTTCAGAATTTTCAAATGTCTTCCCTAAAGAGCTTCTAAAGGGATTACCAGCTATTAGAGGAATTGATCACCATATTGATTTGGTGCCAAGGGCAACACTTTCTAATAGACCAATTTACATAATGAATCCCAAGGAAGCAAGGGAGTTGAGACAACAAGTGGATGAACACTTAGAGAAGGGATATGCTAGGGAGAGTATTAGCCCATGTTTAGTTCTAGCATTGTTGATACCTAAGAAGGATGATAGCTAGCATATGTGTGTTGACACTAAAACCATTAATCGCATCACAATAAAATGCAGTACCCTATTCCTCATTGTAATGATATGTTAGATAAACTTCATAATGTGTGTTTATATTATAAAATTGATCTAAAAAGTGGGTATCATCAAATACATATGAAAGATGGTAATGAATGGAGAACGGCTTTTAAAACTAAACATAGGTTGTATGAGTGGATTGTTATGCCATTTGGGTTATCTAATTCCCTTAGTACATTTATGAGGTTAATGAACTATATGCTATATGATTTTCTAGGTAAATTTGGTATTGTGTATTTTAATCATATTTTGGTCTATAGACCTGATTTTGATCATTTGAAATATGTATTTATTGTGTTAAGAAAGAGCAACTTTATGCCAATCTTAAAAACTGTATCTTCTATCAGAAGGATGTTGTGCTTTTGGGTTATGCAGTTTCAAGAAACTGTATAAAGGTGGATATTGAGAAGATTGAGGCCATCATTAATTAGCATGCACCTACTAATGCCTCTAAAATACATAGTTTTCATGGTTTGGCTTCTTTCTATAAACGGTTTATCAAGAATTTCAATGCCATTATGGCTTCACTTATAAAGTTAACCTAGAAGGGGGTGCAATTTTGATAGGGTAAGGTAACATATGAGAGTTTTGATCTTATTAGACAAAAGTTAACTTTAACGCCTATTCTTATTTTTCCTAATTCAAATAAAGTTTTTGAACTTGATGTGATGCATACAACATGGGTATCGAGGTGGTTCTATGCAAGAGATGCAACCCATTGCATATTTTAGTGAAAAGCTTAGTGTTACGACTTTGAACTATCTTACATATGATAAAGAGTTGTATTCTTTAATTTAAGCTTTGATAGTACGGCAACATTGCCTCTTGCCTTGTGAGTTTATTATTTGCACTAATCATGAGTCCTTGAAAAATCTTATAAGGAAGAGTAAATTGTCAAAAAGGCGTGTTAAATGGATTGAATTTTTAGAGTATTTTTCTACAAATAAGCAATTTTCTCATGTTGTTGATGCGTGTAGTGGATGGATTTCATTTGTCTAATGGGTTTTTGTTTAGATACAGTAAATGGTGTATTCCTTCTAGCTTGATGAGGGAGTTGTTAGTTAAAGAGGCCCATTTTTGGGGGTCTTGTAGGGCACTTTGGGCAACATTGTACCATAGAGGCTTTGCATAAGCATTTTTATTAGCCTAGTATGGCAAGAGATGTCCATAAGGTGCCAAAGAGTTGTGTTGTATGTTAGAGGGCTAAGAGTCATCACGAGCTTTATGGAATGTATATGCCACTTCTAGTTTCTATTAATCCTTAAGTTAATGTAAGTATGGATTTTGTTCCAAGGCTTCCTAGAACACAAAGAGGAAAAGATTTGATCATGGTGGTAGTTAATAAGTTCAACAAAATGGCTCATTTCATCTCTTGTTATAAGACGAACTATTCTATTTTTATTGCTAACATTTTTGTGGAAGAAATTATTAGGCTACACGAAGTAACACACAACATAGTCTCAAACAGAGATGTCTAGTTTTTTAGCTACTTTTGAAAGACTTTATGGAGACAACTTGGCACTAAATTATTATTCAACACTGCTTGCCATCCTTTGGCAGATAGCTACATAGAGGTTATGAACAAGACTTTAGGAGTTTTGTTGTAGGTAACTGTTAGAAAGAACTTGAAAGATTGGGATCTTTGTTTACCTATTATTGAATTTGCATATAACAAGTCCATTCATAGTGTTACCAACAAAACTCCAATTGAGGTAGTGATGATCGCTCTTTTGATCGTATCAAATTATATATTTATAAACCTAAAGAAATCTAACGATCAAGCTAAATAAGTATACCTATCTAATATAGTATAGATTACAACGAATGTCGATCTCAAGGATCTTAAAAACAAGTACTAGTATTACTGTTTTTCTACTATCTAATCTAAATCTTAATGTGAGATTAATAAATTAAATGATTACTTAACTAATCTAACAACTCTAAGATTAATTATAATCGCTTTAATAGATGAATTCAATAATGAAAACATACCCTTCATCTTAATCCACTCTAAACCGTAGCTTTCTTATAATAAGGTATTAATTAATAAATTGTTTATGCTTTGCACTGTAGGAATTCTCAATTAAACTAATTACTCCCTCGAGTTAATTAATTAATAACTCTACATTGAATAGTGGAGACCTCTCCTTCACTATCGCCATATAAGATTTTATTAAGTTCATAATTCCTAAATAAATATTTAATCTTTATGCAAAAAAATCGAAATTTTTCTATCTCTATGTAAAACATGCAATCTTTCTATCCATAAAGATCTATCCTATTAGAGGTCGACAACAAGCTATCTTTAATTCAAGAGATATGGTATGATTCATCTTCGCAAGGATAGGTTTCTAAGCAGACAAGCATAGAAATTAACACCTAGAGCAGATGACCCTTTCAAAGTCTTAGAATGCATCAATAATAATGCTTATAAGATTGAGTTTCAAAGAGATTATGGGGTACTAGTTACATTAAATGTGGCAAATCTATCCCCTTACATTCTAAATGAGGTTGGGCAATAGGCAGATTTTAAGGCAAATCTTTGCAAGCCCAAGGATAATGATGAGAATCAAATGTCTTGTAATCCTATTACTCATGTTAAGGCGAAAGCATGTCTAATTTGGTTTTGAGTTTTTTAACAAATTCTAGTATAGAGGATAAATAGGATTATTTTAAGAATTATTTAATTCATTCACTCAAAATTGAATGGAAACAAATTTTTTACAAGCAATAAAGGCATTAGAAAATCATATTGCTTAGCATACTTTCTCTTTGTTAGTCTATTTAGTCATTATTAATTTTAGGTTTTTGAATTGTTATTTTTATTATTATTTATTTATGTTTGAGAAAAGTACAAATTTAGTCCTCCATGTTTGGAACATTTTTTATTTGAGTCCTATTTTTTTTTTCCTATTTGAGCTCTTATCATTAACAAAAAAGTTCAAGAGTCATCCACTACAAAACTGTTTGTTTTTATGTTAACTTAAATACATGTCAATTTCTAATCCGCTCACACAATTTTATTAAATAAATAAAATAAGAAAATGTTTAAAAATAGATAAAGTAATTAAAAAATTAGGGAAATTATAAAAAATAATTTAAAAATGGAAAAAAAGAGAATATATTTAAAAAATATGTGTATATATATCAATAAATAAAAAATATATAAATATTTATATATGTAATCTATTATTTTGAGTAATATATGTATAGTAATAAAAAATTAGAAAAAAATCATAAAATAATTAAAAAATAGAAAAAATAAACAAAAAAATGAAGAAATATATGTTATTAATTTTGGTATATATATATATATATATATATATATATATGTATATTAGTAAAATGAAAAAGAAAAAAAAAAACTAAAAAAAAAAAAAGCTAAAATGTCCCAACCAACCCCTACCTTGAGGTGGCTGAAACAACTACCAATGTTTAGTGAGTCATAGACGAATTTAAACATTTTTTTATTTTATTTATTTAATAAGGTTACATAGACGAATCAAAAATTGATATGCATCTAAGTTAACAGAAAAACTAATGATTTTATAATGAAAAACTCTTTTTGAACATTTTTGTAAACAATGAAGAGTCAAATAGAAAAAATAAATAAATAAATATTTAAAACTTAAATAAAAAAGATATCAAACATTGATAACTACATTTGTACTTTTTCTTTATGTAATTAGTTTCCCATTTTAGGCCTAGTGACCTAATACGGCCTGAGTCGTAGAAATACTCTAGTTATAAAACATTCTGGGGTTTTTTTTAGCATCATCAATATCAATTGAGTTTTCTCTATTTTCGTTTTTATCAATTCCTTTTGAATTGTGGCAAACTGTTCAGAGATTATTTGTGTGTCATAACAAATAAGACCTAAACACAATTCAATCTCGGTGCGCAATATCCAAGAGATTGTTCATATCCTTATTTTATTCCAAGCACCTTTATGCATTTTATCCGTATCAAAAGTGCATATGATATGTACAGCTAAAAATTAAGAAGTCAGTCGTTAAATTACAAAGTATCCTGTATGTTCATCATGGGATCATCAGCAGTTAAAGATGGAAGGAGCCAAGTAAAGAAACCGAGCCTGGTTTCTTCCCTAGCTCTCTGTGACGAATACTCCATCAACACACTCCAGAGGTCCCCAACAGTCCATCTGTGTGACAAAATCCATTGACTCACCTGCTCCACAAGTAAAGTCCCAGCGTCAGTTCACTACATCTGATCAAGCAATCGAAGGAAAGAAAGTTCACAGACAATAACATCAGAGGCCTATAATAAACAACATTTCTCCCACTTAACTCCAACATTAACAGATGCCTTAGCACACAAATCAAACCCAATTCACAGGTCGAATGGAGGAATTTTTTCTTGAACATAATTTCAACTTAAATAAGATATCTAAGCTCTTCCAGTGTACTTATCCATAGGTTGGTGCTAATGAGCATGGCAATTTGATTTGGCACCTTCAATACATTACTGACTAGCCCGGGAAAAAATAAAATAAAATCAGATGTATATGAATTATGAATACAGCATTGTACTAAATTTACAATTTGCACGTTTTTAAGCAAGGACTGCTACATATTTACTTTCTTGTTCTGGAAGGCAGAAGAGTACCTGATGCAAGTTACGGAGTTCCTCCAGACCAAACGTATAGTATGAAATGGAAGGTCTTGATGCCTAGAAAATGAAAGGAAACAGTTTACGATAGATATATTTCAAATAAAAATATCATTTAGGGAACATATTACCACAAATAAGCACATACATGAAGCAAAGAGATTCTGTTGAAATTAGGAATCGCCAGAATAGATTTGGGTCCGCTCTCCACAAAAACTTTATATATGTGGTAAGTGTACCGAATGAAAATCCATGTAAGTTTCCATAGATGTTTCAGTATCATACTCGATATCAATATCAAGGAAAACAAAATGTTTCATCAATTATAACATGATATAATTAGAGCTGGTAATTGCGGGGTGGGTCCGCAGGCTGACCTGCCCCGCCCGAAAAAAATGCAGGGTAGGCCAAAAATTTTGGCCTGCTAGGCGAGGCGGGTAAGTTCGCGCAGGCACGGGTTGGCCAGCTGACCCGCAAAAAAAAAAAAAAAAAAATTGTTGTGCGAGTTGCGCCGCACGCTACAACCTACGCACGGCAGACATGATAGAGACAACCAGGCAACTTGAGATGACTCCTCGCAAGCAGCAGCTGTCAGCTAAAGACTTCGCCAACACAGTAGATGAGGAGGACGATGGTTGATGGGACTGACATCGACGTGGACGGAGGCCACAAGATTTCCGGATTTCGTCTTCTCACTTCAGTTTCCGTCTTCCTCTCCTCTTCCACTCTTCCTTCTCCGATTGTCCTCACGATCACGGTTCGAGATTTCCACTCCGCTATCCGCCGGCCGCTTGTTTGCTATCCGCCATTGCCTGTTCCATTTCCTTCGTGCCACTGTGCTGTCCCCATTAATTAAGGTAAAGCAATAGATTTTGTCCTTTTACTTTTATTGGAGAGTGGGGTGTGGTGTGGCCATGTGGGGTGGGGATGATGCCGGTGGCTTGGAGAATGGAGAGTGTGGTGTGGTGTGGCCATGTGGGGTGACGGCGGTCCAATGGAGAGTGTGGTGCGGTGTGGCCATGTGGGGTGAGGGTGACGCCCATGGCTTGGAAAATGGAGTGTGTTGTCAAGTGTGGTGTAGTGTGGTGTGTGTGGCCATGTGGGCTGATAGCGGTCCAATGGAGAATGTGGTGTAGTGTGGTGCGATGTGGCCGCATGGGGTGAGGGTGACATCAGTGGCTTAAAGAATGGAGACTGCGGTGTGGTGTGGTGTAGCCGTGTGGGGTGGGGGTGATGTTGGTGGTTTAGAGTGTGGTGTGGCCGTGGCTTGGATGGTGTGGGGTGTGTTGTGGCCATGTGGCCGCTAGCCATGGCTTAGATGATGCCGGTACGGTGGCCGATGGGGTGACTATATTTATATTTCATAAATAAGTATACTACTATTAATAACATTTTCTATATTTACAGAATGGATCCTCCAAGTAATGAGACTGCAATGGAACCTATTAATGTGGATGATGTGTTTGAAGTCGGTGGGCATAACGATAATCTACAACCAGGATCTTCTCAATCTGAAGAATATGTAGGTAAGAAGGCTCGAGTGGGTAGCTCTTCTTCTGAGGTTTGGGAAATATTTACAAAAATTGATATTATGAAAGATAGTAAAAATAGGGCTAAGTGTAAAGCATGTGGGAAGGAATATATTATTGGAACACATTCACATGGAACTTCATCTTTACGTCTACATAGAGAAAAGTATCGTTTGAGTCAAATTCCTAGATATAATGAAGTTGGTGGTATGATAATTGATCATGCTAGCAAGTTAAGATTAAGAAAACCAGATCCTAAATTTGCTCGTGAGGTAATGGCTATGACTATTATTAAACATAATCTGCCATTTTCATTTGTTGAGTATAAGAGGATCACACAGTTCATAAGGCTATATAATCCTGATTATAAGTCAATTAGTAGAAAAACTGCTACATCAAATGTTTGGAATTTATATTTGACTCAAAAGAAGAATTTGAAACAAATTTTACAAAAAATTCCAGGGAAAGTATGTTTGACTTCTGATGTATGGACTGCTTCCACTAGTGAGGGATATATTTGTTTGACTGGACATTATGTGGATGACAATTAGAAATTGAATAATAAAATTCTTACTTTTTGTAAAATGCCCCCTCCTCACTCAAGGTTTAAGTTGTCGAAAAAATTAATTGAATTTTTGAAAGATTGGGATATAGATAAGAAGATATTCTCCCTTACATTGGATAATGCATCTGCAAATGATTGTATGCAAAATTTTCTGAAAGAGCAATTGAACTTATAGAATAGTTTGTTATGTGGTGGTGAGTTTTTTCATATTAGATGTTATACTCATATTCTTCATTTGATCGTTAAAGAAGGATTAAATATAAGTAATGAAGCATTGCATAAAGTAAGGGAAAGTGTCAAGTATGTGAAGGGCTCCGAGAGTAGAATGAAACACTTTTTGGAGTGTGTTGAACAGGTTGGCAACATTGATACTAATCTTAGTTTGCACTTGGATGTAACTACTAGATGCAATTCCACTTATCTTATGCTTCATAGCACACTCAAGTATCGACATGCTTTTTCTTGCTTTTAATTGAATAATCGTCATTATAAATATTGTCCAACCATCAATGAGTGGGAAAGAATAGAAAAAATATGCAAGTTTCTGAGCCCGTTTCATAGTATCACCAATTTGATGTCAGGGCTATCATATCCAACATCAAACCATTATTTTTTGCAAGTATAGAGGATTGAATGTTTGCTTAATGAAAATTTAAGTAGTGAAGATTATGTCATAAGGGAGATGTCTATTAGAATAAAATAGAAGTTCGATAAGTATTGAAGTGATTATAGTGTTATCCTTGCACTTAGAGCAATCTTTGATCCTCAAATGAAGTTTGATTTTTTGAACTTCTGTTTTAATAAACTTGATCCGCTTACTTGTAAAGAGAAATTGGCTCACATAAAAAAAAGTTATATAAACTCTAGAGAATATGAGACGAGCAAAACAGATCACATATCTAGAGCTAAAAGCCATCAGGTTGGATCATCTTTTCATGAACAAGACACATCTGAAGGTAGTAGCAGTAAAGGAGCAGCAACACATAGAGCTGGGAAGGGCTTGGAGATTGGTTTTGCTACATTGGTGGTAAGTTTAATAATTTTTTTATTTTATCAATTATATTTTTTTTCGTAATATATATTAGTATTTAATTAATTTTTTCCTTAATAATATAAGAATTCCGATACCGTCAAATAGAAGTACAAAATAGTGGCAAATCTTCTTTAGATATTTATCTAGATGAGCCAATAATGGATATGGACTTCTACTTAAAATTAGATGTGTTACAACATTGGAAGAGTCAAAGCCAGAGATATCCTGATTTATCTATCATGGCCTCCGATGTGCTTAGCATTCCAATTACTACTGTAGCGTCGCAGTTAGCTTTCAGTATCGGCGCTCGTGTACTTAATAAGTATCGCAGTTCTATGCTTCCAGCCAATGTAGAAACTCTAATTTGTACACATAATTGGTTACATGGATTTGCATGTGAAGGTAATTTATTTTTGTTCTATTGGTAATATTTTCTTTTAACGTATTGTTTCAAGCATTTATTGTCTAATTTAATTATATATGTAATGTCATAAATTGTAGATCAAGAAGAAGACAATGAGAGTAGGGGTGGGAGTGAGACTACTTCATCAAAGGGAGACTCCAATTTGGTTATTGATGATGATAATAGTGATGACTAATGTGATGATTGATTTGTATATGTGCTTTTATCTCTTTTATTATTGTCTTTGTTTTCCTATACAATTAATGAAAAATACTTTATGATAATTGCTATATTTGTTTAATTATCATTTTAGTTTGTTTTCTTTTCTATCATATGAAAATGAGATTTAAGAGTAAATACGTATAAATTGAAGTTGTATAAGTAAAGTGAATGCAAAAATTGAGCAATTGCAAATTTGCAATATACCTAGTTTATTTAGACGTGGGAAATACTGTAGGAAGTCAAACCAGCCGAATCCAAAGGAGCAGCTATTATCTTGATTCTTTTCTATATTTTAGGAATTAGTATCCTAGTGATTTCCTTGTGGTAATATCCTATACATATATTTATAGATAGTAATATTGTGTACCATATATATAGGTCATATTTTAGGAGCAGAATAATAAAGCCAAATCTACTCCTATTATATATATATATGTACTCATTCCTTGAGATAAATGACAAAAAAGCTTTTCACCAATATCATTTAGCTTCATGGTATCAGAGCCTAGGCTCTAAATCCCTAATTTTTTTTCGACATACCTTTCTCGAAAACTGTCCCTCTCTCTCTCTCGGGCAATTCCAACATACCATCTCTGTTTCAAACATATCTGTAATGTCCTATTATGGCCGACTCTGATGGATCTTCCGGGGACTCATCAACGACAAACCCACTCCCTGGAATAACTCCAACAACAATCGAAAACAGCCTTGTTCCTATCATCAGTCATAAACTCAATGGCCATAACTATCTCCAATGGTCACAATCAACAATGCTATTTGTTAGCGGAAGAAACGGAGAAGATTATCTCACAGGAGCTATCACTCAAACTGATCCAAAATTCAAATCGTGGAGGGCAAAAAATAATCTTGTCATGTCTTGGTTGATCGGTTCTATGACAATTGAGATAGGAGAAAATTTTTTGCTATACACCACTGCCAAGGAGATCTGGGATGCTGCTCATGATACCTTCTCCAATCACGAGAACACAATCGAACTTTTCCATGTGGAAAGTACTCTTCAAGACTTGAAACAAGGAGAAAACTCAATCACCTCCTATTTCACTACTCTCACTCGACATTGGCAGCAGCTAGACATGTTTGAGTCTCACGAATGGAATTGTTCAAATGACCGTGCTTATTTCAAGAAAATCATTGAAACCAAGCGCATATTTAAGTTCTTGATGGGACTCAACAAATCTTTAGATGAAGTCCGTGGCAGAATTCTTGGTACTAAACCATTGCCAAATCTACAAGAAGTGTTTTCTGAAGTCCATAGAGAAGAAAGCCGCAAGCGAGTCATGCTAGGACATTCAGATTATCCAGCAACAACAGAAAGTTCAGCACTTGCTGCAATCAAGGATTGTTCACATTTATCTGATGTTGCTGCTATTGACTCTAGAAGAATATCTCAAAATACTGGTGATAATCGGCCATGACAAGGACATCCCTGGTGTGATCATTGCAAAAAGCCAGGCCATTTCAAGGAAACATGCTGGAAATTGCATGGAAAGCCTCTTGATTGGAAGCCAAGCCGAGATCGTGAGGCTAAAGGAAATATTGCTTACACTGAGGCTTCACGATCCAAAAATCAAGCACCTTTCACCAAGGATCAATTGGAATTACTCCAGCAGCTTATCCATAATACAAATATCACAACCAATCCAACATCTTCCCATGTTGAGGATGGTTCACAACATGGTTCAGGTAATCTTGCACTCCATGTGGCTCAAACTCCTCCGTCATCATGAATAGTGGACTCCGGAGCATCAAATCACATGACAAGTGACAGATCTCTTTTCTCAACTTATTCACCTTGCAAAGAACCACAAACAGTACAAATAGCCAATGGTACTCACACCCAAGTTGCAAGGATAGAACAATTTGTCATTCAAGCTCTCTGACTCTTTATTCTGTGTTGTTGGTGCCTGATTTAGACTGTAATCTAATATCAGTTAGCAAACTAAATAGTGATCTACAATGTGAAACTAAGTTCTTTGCCAAATGTTGTGTATTTCGGGACTTGAGCTCGGGGAGGACGATTGGCAATGCTGAGCTTCACAAGGGTCTTTATATTCTTGATGTAAACATCTCATCCATCTATAATCCTTCAAACAGCATCTCTAGCAATAAAGTTAATTCTCAATGTTGGTTTGTTCATGATCTTGAATTTGTTGGTCGATCAAATAAGGATAGTACAATCATGATGTGGCACTTTCGATTAGGTCATCCAAATTTCTTATACATGAAACGATTGAATCCATCTTTATTTATCAATAAAAATCCCAATTTATTTCATTGTGAAGTATGTCAATTTGCAAAACATACTAGGAGTACTTATTATCCACGACCCTACAAACCAAGTCATCCTTTTTCTCTTATACATGGTGATATTTGGGGGCCAACTCATATTCCTAATATTACTGGTGCTCGGTGGTTTTTCTTGTTAGTTGATGACCATACACGACTGTGTTAGACATATCTTATGAAAGAAAAATCTGAGACCAACCACATTTTCCAACACTTTCATGCTATGGTTAGAAACCAATTCAAGACTAACATTCAAATCCTCAAGACTAACAATGCTAAAGATTTCTTCAACTCAAATCTCAGTCTTTACCTCAAATCACATGGTATTGTTCAACAAAGTTCATGTGTTGATACACCTCAACAAAATGGTGTGGCCAAAAGGAAAAATCGCCATATCCTTGAAGTTGCTCGTTCTTTGCTTTTTCAAACCAATGTTCCTAAGAAATTTTGGGGTGAAGCTGTACTCACAGCCACATTAATAGAATGCCCTCACGCATCCTTAAATTCAAATCACCACTACAAACTCTCCATGTGTTTTACCCAACCTCACGGCTAGTATCCCAAGTTCCTTTCAAACTTTTTGGTTGCATTGCATTTGTTCATGTTGACCATGGAAAACTTGATGCTCGTGCCCTTAAATGTATTTTCATAGGATACTCACCGAATCAAAAAGGATACAAATGTTTCTCTCCTATCACACGTAAATTCTACCATACCATGAATGTCACCTTTTTTAAAGAAAAACCATTTTTTCCCAATTTTGCAAATCAAGGGAAGCATGACACTCATACTCATGAATTCCAAAATTGGGATTGGTCTACTCTTATTGAGTCAAGTTCATCTGACACTTCTCTTCCCAATTCGATTCCATGCTCACAAACACAAAGTCCAAGGAGTTCATCACCGATGATCTATCCTAAACATCTCATTCTTCCCGTTGAAGAAATCAATGTTTACATAAGGAGAAAAAGACCACTGCAGCTTGAACAGCAAAACCAAGAGACTCTCTCGGGTCACAATCCTGAAAGAACGCCAACTGAGGAAGAATCTAGTTCCCAATCAGCAAATGAAAAGGTAACATATTATGATCCAAATTTAGATTTGCCAATTGCTCAAAGAAAAGGAGTTCGATCATGTACTCAGCACCCACTCTGCAATTACATCTCCTACTCAAACCTATCACAGAAATTCCAAGCATTTGTGACTTCTCTGGATAAAATTGTGATTCCTAATTCAGTTTATGAAGCTCTAAAGGTTCCTGAAAGTCGGACAGCAACTCTAGCGAAGTATAATGCCCTTGAGAAGAATGGCACATGGGTCCTAGCATCATTGCCACCAGGCAAGAAGACTGTAGGTTGTAAATGGATATTCTCAGTTAAACAAAAGGCTGATGGAGGCATTGATAGATACAAAGCTTGGTTAGTAGTTAGAGGATTCACTCAGTCATATGGAATTGATTATCAAGAAACTTTTGCTCCTGTGGCTAAGCTCAATACAGTACGTGTGTTATTATCTATTGCTATCAATCAAGATTGGCCTCTGTTCCAGCTTGATGTGAAGAATGCATTCCTCAATGGGGACTTAGTCAAGGAAGTCTATATGGATATACCAGCTGGCTTTGAAACTGAGCAAACAAAAGGAAAAGTGTGCAAGCTACAAAAGGCATTATACGGACTCAAACAATCACCTCGAGCTTGGTTTGATAGGTTCACAAAGGTACTCAAACAGTGTGGGTACTCACAATCTCAAGCAGATCACACATTATTCATCAAACATTTCATAGACCGAAGAATTACAATATTGATTGTCTATGTTGATGATATAGTTCTTACTGGGAATCATGAAGGAGAGATGAGAAGACTTAAGATCTTATTGTCCAAGGAATTCGAAATCAAAGACTTAGGACATTTAAGATACTTTCTGGGAATGGAGGTAGCCAGAACTAGCAAAGGAATTTCAGTTTCTCAACGCAAATATGTTCTGGATCTCCTGACCGAAGCTGGTATGAGTGGATGCAAGCCTATTGAAACTCCCATGGATCCCAATACAAAATTGATGCCTCAAACTGAAGAGCTAGCAGCAGATAAGGGGCGTTATCAACGCTTGGTGGGAAAGTTGATATATTTGACGCATACATGGCCAGATATAAGTTTTGCGGTCAGTATTGTTGGTCAATACCTATGTAATCCATCTATAGATCACATGGAGGCAATAAGTCGAATTCTCAAGTATCTTAAAAAGGATCTTGGAAATGGGTTAATGTTTGAAAAGACACATGATCGATCCCTTGTTATCTACACTGATGCAGACTAGGCTGAATCTCCTATTGATCGAAAATCTACATCCGGATATTATTCATTTGTTTGGGGAAACCTGGTAACATGGCGGAGTAAAAAGCAACAAGTGGTAGCTCACAGCAGTGCTGAGGCCGAATTTCGAGCATTAGCTCAAGGCATATGTGAAGGAATTTGGTTGAAACGTCTCCTAAATGAACTCAAGATTGGTATTTCTGATCCTATTAAAGTTATGTGCAACAATCAATCAACAATTGCAATTGCCAAGAATCCAGTTCATCATGACAGGACAAAGCATATCGAAATAGATAGGCATTTTATCAATGAGAAAATAGAAGGAAACGAGATTTCTCTTAACTATATTCCTTCCCGGCAACAAGTGGCAGACATTCTGACAAAAGCACTATTTCGACCCAACTTCGTTGAACTAAGTTCAATGCTTGGTTTAATGAACATATATCGCCTGGTTTAAGGGGGAGTGTAGGAAGTCAAACCAGTCGAATCCAAAGGAGCAGCTATTATCTTGATTCTTTTCTATATTTTAGGAATAAGCATCCTAGTGATTTCCTTGTGATAATATTCTGTACATATATTTATAGATAGTAATATTGTGTACCATATATATAGGTCATATTTTAGGAGCAGAATAATAAAGTCAGATCTACTCCTATTGTATATATATATATATACGCACTCCTTGAGATAAATGATAGAGAAGCTTTTCACCAATATCATTTAGCTTCAAATACTAATTTAAATAATTTTCAACACTTTTTTTTTCCTAACATATGTAATATAAATTATACTTACAAAGAAAAAAAAAAGGTTTATCTAAAAAAAAACAAAAAATTTCATCTAACATGTCCTACTCCTCCATAATATACTCTAAATCTCTAATAAAAAAATACTAAATAAAAAAAAATTTGTGGATCGTCGCGAGCCAGCTCGCAAGGCGAGGCGGGCCGATTTTGGTAACCCACAAATCTTGCAGGCCACTACAGGCCAGCCCGCGACGATCTGCGAGCTGGGGCGAGCTAGCCCATTTGGCCAACATTCCTGACTCTATATATAATCATGTTGCCAGAGGCCTGTTTTACTAGATGAAGAAGTTATTGACATTTATTATTATTTTTTCAAAGGCACATTTCTCTTTTATTATAGAATTCAAAAACCAATCCAACAAATCCAAACTACAAGAATCCAGAAATAAATAAAAACCCTTACTGATATGCTCCGATAATTAAACAAGTGAACTAGGAACCATTAAGCTAGCACAGGTACTAGTACACGATACAAGGGAACACAAGAATTAAACACACACACGAGCAAGGTGAAGAAAAAGGGTACCTGAGCACTTGCTCAACCGAAGCCTCCCTCTCCTCACAATAGTCTAGAAACTTGTAAAAAATACTCTATCCTCACTTCTCTTTCCTTCTTCCTTTTATTCTCCCCCTTCCCCTCTTCCACGTGAGCTTGTGGTCCTCCATTTCTATTTCAATTCTGTTATCCCCTACCTCCCACTTTATCCACGTCAACCATTCTTCTCTCTCCTCGTCCACTAGCCACGTCAGATATTATTCCTCTCTCCTCATCCACTAACCCATGTTAGCTTCTGCCCTTCTTACTTTTATTTATGTGTTTGTCCCTCTTACTACCTATACTATATAATATATACTATATAGTATACTAGTGTATTATTATGGGTTACTATATTATTTTCCCCTCCTTCTTTGATACACTTAGATTGGTGTATCCGAAGCCCCTTTTTTATGCATCATATCAATTGCTTCCTCGGATAAACTGTCCTTGTCCTCAAGGACAAAATCTAGGAAGTGGAGTTGAAACTCTAGTGTATCCATCCATGATGCTTCATCAGCTGTTTGGCCTTGCTACTGTACTAGCACTTGGGGAATTTGCTCTTGGCCCTGCACTCTGAAGCGCCTTCCTAGAACTGCTATGGGAAGTTCTGGGAGTGGCTTAGGTTCATCAGTCCAATCGGTGGGTAGATCAACCAATGCTGGGAAGGAACCGATTGCCTTCTTGAGGAGGGAAACGTGGAACACGGGGTGGATGCGACAATATAAAGGAAGATGTAACCGATAAGCTAACTTTCCACTCTTTGGCTAATCTGAAATGGTCCGAAGAAGCATGTCGAAAGCTTAGATGTGTTTTTTATGCAACTAGTTTGCTGTAGAGTAAGCCTCTTCTTGAGAAATACCCATTCTCCCACTTTAAACTCAACATCCCGTCTGTGTTTGTTTGCACTATTGCAGTAGAAGTCTTGTGCGTGTGACAAGTTCTGGCGCAACTGTGATAGGAGGGTATCTCTGTTCCGTAAGGCTGTCCGGAGCTCTGGTTGATGCACTTCCTTATCCACAAATGCCCTTAATACTGGCGGGGGTCTCCCATAGACAATTTCAAAGGGAGTCATTTTGGAGTTTGTATGAAATGCGGTATTGTAGTGATATTCGGCCCATGGTAGCCACCCACTCCATTGAGTTGGATGCTCACTGACAAAGCAACGAAGGTAGCATTCCATACAGCGGTTTAGCACCTCGGTCTGGCCGTCTGTCTCTGGATGATAAGCCGTGCTATAGTGTAGTAGTGTGCCTTGCAACTGGAATAATTCCATCCAGAAGTGGCTGACGAAAGTAGGATCTCTGTCACTAACTATTGTCCTTGGCAGTCTATGTAAACAGACCACCTCTTTGACAAATATATTTGCCACACTCTTAGCTGTGTAAGGATACTTAATAGGTATAAAATGTCCGTACTTGGATAACCTATCCACCACTACCAAAACCACATCAAATCCTTTAGACTTAGGAAGCCCACCCACGAAATCCATTGAGATATCCTCCCATACTGCTTCGGGAATGGACAAAGGATTGAGAAGACCAGCTGGTGCTAGGGATTGATACTTCTGCCTTTGATATACTACACATGCGGCCACAAATTCCATGATATCTCTCTTTATTCCAATCCAGTAGACATTAGCTGCAATTCTCCTATAGGTGCGTAGGAACCCCGCATGTCCTCCTATGGGTGATGAATGGAATTCATGCATGAACACCTGTGGCCATTTAGAAGCTACTAGAATCACAATCTTGTCATGGTAAAAAAGAGTATCGTTTGCTATGTGGAATCCCTATCCTGCAGATTTCCCTTCCCTCAACAATGACATCTTCTTCCCTAATACCTCATCCTCCTCTATTACTTCTCTGATGGCTTCCAAATCTGTCCATACTGGTCCGGACACTTGGGCTAATTGAATATCTTCAACTCCCCGGGACAGTGCATCTGCTGCTTTGTTTTCGCACCCTTACTAATACTGTATTTCAAAGTCGTAACCTAGTAGCTTGGGCAACCATTCTTGTTGGGCCGGTGTTACCACTCGTTGCTGGAGAAGGTACTTCAAGCTTTTCTGATTAGTTCCAACAATGAACTTATTCCCCAGTAGGTATGGTCTCTAGTGTTGGAAGGCTAGGACTAGCGCCATGAGTTCCTTCTCGTAGGTTGATTTGGCCATAGTGCGATCAGCTAAGGCCTTACTATAGTATGCTATGGGTCTTCGCTGCTACTGTAGAACCGCGCCCAATCCTCTGCCTGACGCATCGCACTCTACGGTGAAGGGCTGTGAGAAATCAAGAAGTGCCAATATTGGGGCGGTCATCAATGCCTCCTTCAACCGTGTGAAGGCCTCTTCCGACTGAGCTGTCCACCCAAAGTTATTCTTCTTTAACAAGTCTGTCAATGGTCTAGCTATCTTCCCGTAATCCTTGATGAATTTCCGATAATACCCGGATAATCCTAAGAAGCCACGTAAGCTCTTCAGAGTTTTTGGTTAAGGCCAATCCGCTACAGCTTGAACCTTCTTGGGATCCATTGACACTCCAATTCCTGACACTATATGCCCCAAGTATTCTAAGGAAGACTGCCCAAATGAACATTTTTTCTGATTAGCATGGAGTTGCTGCTGTCACATGGTAGAGAAGACCCATCTTAAGTGGTCCAAGTGTGAGGGCATATCCTTGCCATAGACCAAGATATCATCAAAAAAAACCAGAACAAAGCGCCTTAAGTATAGCTGGAATACCTCGATCATGGTTGATTGGAAAGTGGCGGGTGCGTTGGTTAGTCCGAATGGCATGACCATGAACTCATAATGCCCATGATGGGTTCTAAAGGCAGTTTTATGGATATCTTCTTCTGCCATCCGTATTTGATGATATCCCGATCGTAGGTCTATCTTTGAGAAAACTCTAGCACCATGTAATTCATCCATAAGCTCTTCTATTACCGGAATAGGGAACCTGTCCGAAATGGTGACCTCATTGAGTGCTCGGTAATCTACGCAAAACCTCCATGAACCATCCTTCTTCTTAACCAAGATTACCGGGCTTGAGAATGGGCTGGAGCTTGGTCTGATGATTTCGGCCTCAATCATATCCTTAATCATCCTTTCGATCTCATTTTTCTATGCATATGCATACCTATAGGGCCTTACCGACACGGGTTTCGCCCCTGCGTGTAACAGAATACTATGTTCCTTGGACCTACAGGGGGGAAGTCCAGTGGGAATAGAGAAGATCGGTGCAAATTCTTCTAGTAGGGCCACCAACGAGGGGTGGTCCTCTACTTCTTGTTCCATTGTTTGCGCTTCCATTACCTATACAATCTGATCTTCCGTATGTTTTTCCAATTTGCGCTAGGAGTTCAATGATATGGGAAATTTACACAAGGTCAGATCCCCACAAAGTTTAATTTCCTTCCTGGCATGTTCTACCGTGATCACCATCTTAGCCCAGTCCACTTTCATTTCCCCCAGGGTCTTCAACCAAGTCATTCCTAGAATAATATCCACCCCCCTCAACTCCATTAAATAGCAATCAATGCTGGTCTCATATTTCCCCACTTTCAGAGGTACCCCAATGCGAAATCCTTTATATTCCTTCGACTTCCCATCCCCTAAAGTGACCGTGAACTTCCAGTTGTCCGTACTAGTCATGCCCAATTGATTCAATAATTGAAAGGACATGAAATTATGACTAGCGCCGCTGTCTATTGAAATGATCACGAGGTAATTGTTTATCGTACCTTATATTTTAAGTGTGCAAGGCTCGTTGAATCCTTGCATTGCTAACAAGGACAGTGATAACCTCCCTCCATCTTTGGACATGTCTGCATTCTCACTTTCTTCTTCCTCGTCCCCTTCCTCTTCTAAGACCAACAGCTGCAGAAATTTGCTAGGGCAGCGATGATTGGAATTGAAGGGCTGGTCACACTTGAAACATAGCCCTTTAGCTTTCTTTTCTAAAAACTCGGCATGTGACAATTGTCGTTGCCCATGAGATCGTCTACCTCCTTCCTTAAATGTTCCGGCTCCCCCGCTTCCGTGATGGTTTCCACTGATGGGAGTTTCACTCTTAGCGCCCTTCTAAGCTACCCCTTCTCTATTTCGTCCCTCCTCTCTAGATTGATAGCGCGAATGACAATAGAAAAGTTGTCCCAACGTCGGGGATACTTTGCCAGAGTGACTCAGGTTCCCTCTACTGGTAATGGAGGGTTGTACTCCCAGAGTTCGATGGTCTCCTCTTCCCCCAGAGCTCTTTTCCGAGGATAGAAAGATTCCCAAGTCAAATTCTCGCTCTATCTTCACTGCTAAATCTATGGCTCTGTCTACTGTTGCTGGCGAAAAGGTATCCACTCGAGTTTGTATGTCATCTCTCAATCCTCCCATAAAGTAACCAAGTAACTACATCTCTAGCATAGTGGGCGCGTGGGAGACGAGCGACTCAAACTCCTCAATATACTGGGTGACAGTGCCATGTTGTCTAAGCTGGGATAAACTCTTGAAGAGGTTAGCCGCTAACAGATCGCCATACCTTTTCATAACCTCTGTCTTCAATTGTGGCCACATCAATTCACCTTCTCTCCTTTGCAGCATGCGAAACCAATGATTACACCTTCCTCTCATACACATTGCTGCGAGCGCCACCTTCCTGTCTTCTCTAGTGTGCTAAGCTGCAAAGTACTGCTCGGCCATCAGAATCCAATTGGAAGGATCAACACCCTCAAAGATGGGCAATACCACCCGCGCAGCATCCAACCGGAGATCATCTTCTAGTGCTCCCGGTTGCCCCGAGTCAAATGAGAACTCCAATCCGTCATTCACTCTTTGACTTCCCACAACTTGTTTTCCGCGATCTTTGACCATGGATGTCCCTTCTCCTCCCCCTGCTTCACTGCTCTTGTTCAACCAGATGTCTTCTAATAGTTTTTGAATTTTCTCCATTTTTCCTTGCATCTCCGTAACTTCTCCTAGCATAGCCTTCTGATCTCCATCGATGGTAATCAATTGATGTTGTATCTCGGCAACTTCATGGTAGATTTCCTCTACGTTCTTTTCTAACGTCTCCACTCTAGCCTCCATTCGCGTCATGGCGCTGGCACTACTATACTTCGGACTTCCTTCAACCGTGACTCCCTCCAGGAATGATCCGACAGGTCGGACCAATTGATATGCTCCAATAATTAAACAAGTGAACTAGGAACTATTAAGCTAGCACAGGTACTAGTACACGATACAAGGGAACACAGGAATTAAACACACACACGAGCAAGGTGAAGAAAAAGGGTACCTGAGCACTTACTCAACCGGAACCTCCCTCTCCGCACAATAGTCTAGAAACTTGTAAAAAATACTCTGTCCTCACTTCTCTTTCCTTCTTCCTTTTATTCTCCCCCTTCCCCTCTTCCACGTGAGCTTGTGGTCCTCCATTTCTGTTTCAATTCTATTATCCCCTGCCTCCCACTTTATCTACGTCAACCATTCTTCTCTCTCCTCGTCCACTAGCCACGTCAGATATTATTCCTCTCTCCTCATCCACTAACCCATGTTAGCTTCTGCCCTTCTTACTTTTATTTATGTGTTTGCCCCTCTTACTACCTATATTATATAATACATACTATATAGTATACTAGTATATTATTATGGGTTACTATATTATTTTCCCCTCCTTCTTTGATACACTTGGATTGGTGTATCCGAAGCCCCTTTTTTATGCATCATATCACTTACAAACCAAAACCAACTCCGATTGACTAATTTTCTTTGTGTCAGCTGTGACCTCATATTTATCCTAAGTAGGAAGAAACATGGAGTAAGTACGTCAGATAGCATATGACAGGAAGGCTGCTTCAAGACATGCCACATTTCAAACCTTAATGTCAATATGTTCAAAACTAAAACCTTAAGCATGTGATTTAAGCACCTAAACTCTCCAATCAGCTGACATCACTATTGGCTTGATTTGAATTTCCAACAGTGATTGAACAAATAATATAAAGTAGCTCAGCAAGAGATCTCCTCTATTTTCTTTTCTTTTTTTTTTGGTAAGTAGATCTTGATTTTCGAATAGTAATAGACTGAATTATAAGGGACTGCTGAATGAAAAAAAAAAAGAATTTTCATGTAAACTTATTAACTGCAGAAGCTTTCTTGACTGTATAAAGCTGTTTACCTGACAATGTAACACATGAATGGCCTCTACAAGAATGACAAAAATTTCATATTTTATGGGAAAAGTTTATATGAGTTGGAAATATCTGTGTAAAAAGAAATTAAGTTATATGTGTTGATGAGGGAAAACCATTTATATAACTCCCATATAGACCTTTTGAAAGACAACAATGTTTGAAAGTGTGACATCAGAAATAATCTCCTTGATGTGACCAGCATCCTATTTTCCTGTAAACTTCATTTATGTGATTACAGCATAATGTAAATGATAACGAGATAAAAAGGATACATTAGTGCTTGAAACAACTCAATAAATGCCTAGAGAACAAACTTCTGTATTGATGTGTAGATTCTCAGAAATGAGTCCAATGCCAAAAAACTACAGAGGATTCCAAATAAATAAGCAAGAATTCAAAAGTACCTGAGATGCAGCAAGCCATTGAATTATGCATTTTAGCTCAGGATCCCCTCCAAAGGCCCCACAACCCCAATTCCCAGTGACAATCCCAACAATTTCATCATCCATAATCATGGTTGCAGTCTCAGAATTCTGAACCCCCTCAACTTCTGTTTTTCTTCCAGGCTTCAAGTAAGTCCCTGGTGACTTTTCCTATGCAATAAACAAATGATTAGTATCTTAGTTATACACCCATATAGGTGTTTCAAAAAAAAAAAATGGTGAGGAGATTTACAAGGCATTAATATCAAATTTTTCAGGACAACTAACCAAAATTGCATCCTGAGGAACGTTACCACAGTCCTTGCCATGATTGTCAACCAAGACACTGCAACTATCATTGACTTGGAATATTTCATCATACTGCCAAATTTTGGATGTAACAACGAAGCCACAGAATGCCTTATTAGTCTCCCTGATGAAATCAATAGGTTAAAAGTATTAGCTCATCTAATTGATGAATTTTTTTTCTAGAAAGAAACAAAACTGAGAGATTAAATGTCAAATTGAAAACCTTTTTTGAACATCTCATAAGTCATAATAAATTCAGATTTCATGTATTAATATATATATATATATATATATAGAGAGAGAGAGAGAGAGAGAGAGAGAGAGAGGATCATGTTTGTGAATGCACATTGGACCAACCAGCAAATAATTCTTGATCTTTCATGCTTACCTATGTTGGAATAAGGTTTGGGCTCATTAGAGAGAACCTAAGAATCTTGTAAGTTACGGATTAATATTTTTCTGAAAAATAGGCTAGTCTGCCTTTCATTCCACTTGTCATTTATTACTGCACATAGCAGTTACAACGAAGCAGCTATTTCAGACAACTTCCCCTTTGTTCTATCTCAACTGTTTTCCTAAAAACACTCACACGACAAGGGCATAGCTGCAATACAGATCACACTTTTACACATAACATACAATCAGAAAACAAGGAATTACAGACACATTATTACACATCACATGCAACACAACATGTCAGCACAACACATCGGACACATCCTAGTACAAACGCCAACTACTGAGGCTACTGCTTATTCAATTGTTGATGTTCTTCTACTGCTGCTGCTACTTCCTTCTACAGACAGACATTGAAAGGAGATATTGACTTCCTAACATGTCTCTCCCCCTTGAGGATGCACATGACCTCAGATGCAAATTTGGGATATAGGTGGCACGTCATTTAAGTGTTTTCACTTGATGCTTCTGCTGGAGTGTTATCATTCCAATGAATTTTTTCAAGTCTTGAAACATGGAACACAGGATGTATCTTGACATTGGCTGGAAGTGTGAGACAACGAGCAACTGTTCCAATGCATGCTTCCACAGGAAATGGGCCATAGTATTTGTGGCCCAATTATGTTTCTTCTGGTTGGCCAGAGAAGTTTGCAATGAAGGCCACAATTTGAGCCAAACTATGTCTCCTTCCTTAAAGCTGATGGCTCAATGTTTTGCATAATGTGCATCCTTCATTGTCTGCTGAGCAAGAGAGAGCTCATCATGAAGGTCAGCGACAATGGCATCTCTGTCACAGATGGTTTGTTCTACTGCTTCCAGCCTGGACTTTTCTTGGCAAATAAGAGAGTAAACATGGCAGTGGGCTACCATAGACTACATGAAAAGGAGTAATTTTAAGGGAAGTGGGATAGCCAATATTGTAGCAATACTCAGCCCAAGCAATCCAATCCATCCAGCATTTAGGTTGATCACCTATAAAGCACCTTAAATACATTTCAATAGTACAGTTAACCACTTCCATTTGACCTCACTTTGAGAATGACGGGCCGACAAAAATGATAGTTTAGTTCCACTTAACTTGAACAACTCCCTCCAAAAAACACTAGTGAAGGTAACATCCCTATCACTCACAATTGTCTCCAGTAAGCCATGGAGTCGAAATATGATGTCAACAAAAAAAAAAAGTTTAGCCACTATTACTACATTGTAAGGATGATTCATGGGAATGAAATGAGCATATTTAGAGAATCGGTCAACAACAACTAATAGAACTGATTTCCCATGAGAGGAAGGGAGACCATCAATGAAATCCATTGAAATATCTGACCAAACCTGATTCAGAACCGGAAGTGGCTGAAGAAGTCCCACAGGTTGCAAGTGGTCATCTTTATTTCACAGACAAGTGGTACAAACATGCATTGCTTCTTGCACCTGGTGCTGCAGACCTTTCCAGTGAAAGTCTCTTGTTATTCGATGTAAGGTCTTTTGATACCCTTCATGAAACTGCTAATGGATGTCACAGATAATGGTGTTGCAAAGAACTGATGAAGGTTCCAAGAACACTTTATTTTTGTACAGGATCAGCCCCTGTTAAAAACTCTATTCAGTTCCTAATTCATCCACAAGATCATCAGTTTTCTTTACCAATAGTACATGTGAAGAAAATGGAGATTGACTCAGTCTTTATTAGCATTTCATTACACTGTCGCTCAATTTCATCCTTCTGGTGATGGGGATACCAATAAGGAAAATGGGATTTTGTGCCCTATAAAATATCCTACCAGAGTGGATTTCCAGTAGTCAGCTCCCTCTTCTTCAACTGTCTCTGGGACACCATTCTTCGTCGCCAACAGGATGAACCAAAGCTTAAAGTTTAGGATCAAAGGGAAGCTTGATGGTTGCAAGCGTTTGCATAGGACTTAGCCGGTATAGGATGGGGTGAAGGTTGCCTTTGCTAGCGGTTTTGCTGTTCGATTTGGTTCAAAAGTTGATTTGCTCTCTCCAAAGTGGAATTTCCAAAAGAGGAAAACCCTTTGGACTGAGAGCTAGCAAAGGGGGTGACTAGGCAGCTGGGGTTAATAGGGATTTTGCCTAGTGTTCCAGCCGGGCTGTCCCCTGTTGCAAGAGCACAAGGCTCCAAAATTCTACTTTTGGGTAAGTCCAATTTGCTTTTTCCTAAGGTGTAGAAAGGCGGCCTTGCTTTTTCCTCATTTGGTCCCTAGGACATACTGCCTTTGGAGCCATGCCTTGTGAGCTAGACACCGGTATTCCTAAGAAATGAGGGGGAAAATGGTCGCCCAAACTGCTCCAACAACCGAAAGGGAGCCTACTGGACGTCTCTTGGAGATTGCTAATGTCTTCTTCCATCGAGTCCAGGGACATACCAGGTAGAGGAAGTTAGGTGTGAGGTTTGTGTGTGTTTGTAGCCTAAAAGAAGTGGTCTTTTAGGGGGTTAGGGGGAGAGGTTTTAGAGAGAGGTGAGAGCATTTTCTCTCTCTAAGGCTCACCTTGATAAAGATATTGTTCAACCATGAACAACAGGAATAAAATGATAGGCTAGTTTTTTTACAATTGTTAAAATGGTATATGTACATTTGGCCCACATAACTTAGTCAATAGAATGCCATCTTTTTGTATACGTATATAAATACTTATACAGTACAATATTATTTAATAATAAAATTCTAGTTTTTCTTCTCTACTTTCTCTTTTAACATGGTATTAAAGCTAAGAGATGAGAAACCTAGATCATCTAAATCCTAGATATAAACCCTAACCCTAAATTGCCCAAACACAAACCCTAATTTCGGTAAAGTCAAGCTTGTTGCATGTCTTTCCGATGTCAAATTTGAAATCCGATCATATCACCGTGTTCCTCTCTTCTCCGATATCATATCCCAGAAATCTTGCCGTCGAAAGCTTCTCCATGTGCCGCCATGCACCACCACACACCGCCGCTATCCACTACATTTTTATTATTCAAAATTTCCGACGGTATCACACTAATTTTTTGCTTTATTAAGGCATGGAACAGCAATATCATCCTCTTCCGCCTTTGTTCACCTTCGTCCATTGTTCGATGCCAACCACTACTAGCAACTGCTATGCGTTTGTTCTTTTCACCTTTTTTTCATTCTTTTTTAGGTGTTCTTTTAATCCAATATGACTTATGATAGTTTCTCATCGAAAACTAATCCTTGTTCAAGCTTATTATCTCCATCTCCTGTCATTACAACCGAGAAACTGATAGGCATCTCAAATTATTTATCTTGGTCTATAGCAGTGGAGTTATGGTATATGGGTCAAGGTCTACAGGACCACTTGACCACTAAAGTAGAAGATGTGCAGAAGGAAAATAGAGATAATTTGATAAGAACCGATGCCGTACTATTGAGTCTTCTGTGCCAATTCATTGATTCTTCCCTTCATCCAATTTACAATCATTATCGTACATGCTATGATATATGGATTTAAGCAAAAACTCTTTATACTAACGATATACAGCGTCTATACTCGGTAATTTCTAACCTACTTAATTTGAGATATCCGGATATATCTATTACTGATTTTCTTGGAAGATGGGCATCTATTAAGGTTGAGTATAACTCTTTCCTTTCTCCCGGTCAGTCTCTCAAGGAAGATTTAGCTCAGAGAGACAAATTCTTTATAGTCTACATTCTTGCTACACTCAGTCCTGATCTTGCTCCAATTCATGATCAAATACTGGCTAATCCTATTGTACCATCTATAGATAAATTTTTCTCCCGCCTTCTTCATGTTTCATCCATCCCTAATGCACCTTTACATAGTTTTCATCCTATGGACAATTCAGCTTTAGCTTCTCATGTGGCTCCCAGAGCTCGAATAAATCCAAGAGAAGCACAAGGTGGAGATTGTGGAGGTAATAAGGGAGATTGTCCTAAATGAACCTATTGTCATCGATGGAGACATACTAAAGACAAATGCCACAAGTTACATGGACGTCCTCCACGCACTAACATCATTCAGAATACTAATTCTACATCGTTTGAAGAACAACATCAAGACTCTCTTCCACTCACAGGAACTGATCTAGAAAATTATCTTCAATATCAAGCTTCAAAGCAGTCATCATCCTCTACTACTTCCTTTGCTCATACTAGTAACTTTATTGCATGTCTCACTCGGTCTTCTTCTTTAGGCCTGTAGGTGGTTGACTTTGGTGCTTCTGAACATATTTCCGATAATCCTCAACTATTCTCATTCTTTTAAATCTACCTCATTACCATCAATAACTGTAGCAAATGGTTCACATATAGTTGCCAAAGCGGTGAGTAGTGCACAACCCTTATCATCTCTAGCATTGGAACATGTTCTTTATATTACTCATTGTCCTTTTAATCTTGTCTCTATTAGCAAAATCACCCATGCACTAAACTGTTCTATTAAATTTGACTGTCATTCTATTATTTTCCAAGACCTCAGTACGAGACAAACGATTGATGCAAGATGTGAGTCACAAGGGTTTTACTACATCAATAAGTCACCAACTTCTTCTATTACATGTTCTGCTATAGTTTGTCCAACTCTTCTCCACAATCAGTTGAGTCATCCCAATTTTGCCAAACTTCAAAAAATGGTTCCTTACTTATCGCATTTATCTACTTTAGAGTGTGAGTCATGTCAACTAGAAAAATAGTCTAGAACTTCATTTCCCAAAAGAGTCAATAATTAGGCTACATCTCCCTTTTTTGTAGTTCATTCAGATATTTGGAGCCCTAGTCGTGTCATCTCTATTTTAGGTTTTCAATATTTTGTAACTTTTATTAATGACTATTCTCAATGTACCTAGCTATATCTGATGAAGTCATTATGAACCATTTTCTATTGTTGAGTCTTTTGGTGTTGAAATCAAAACTCAGTTTAATATATCTATACAAATTTTGCATAGTGATAATGCTCCTGAGTATTTTTCTACTCAATTTACTCAATTTATGTTGTGCCATGAAATTTTACATCAATCCTCTTATACTTATACACCTCAACAAAATGGTGTTACTAAATGTAAAAATCGACATCTAATCAAGATTGCTCACATGCTTCTTTTGCATCACCATGTTCCTACTCGTTTTTGGATTGATGTTGTGTTTACTGCATGTTATCTCATTAATAGAATGCCTTCCTCTATCCTTCAACACAAAATTCCTCACACTATCTTATTCCCTAATCAATCATTGTACACTCTTCCCCTTCGTGTCTTTAGTTGTATATGCTTTGTTCATGATATGTTTCCTGATCAGGATAAACTCTTAGCTCGATCTATTAAGTGTGTTTTTCTTGGTTACTCCAAACTTAAAAAAGGTTATAGGTGCTATTCTCCCGTTACTCCTCGTTATTATCTGTCTCCTGATGTCACTTTCTTTGAATCTTCTCCCTTCTATTCCTCATCTTCATCTAAGAGTCCTATGTCTAAGGTTTTACCTATTCCATCTCAATTAGCTCTTCCCGACTCGTAATCCTCACCCTATATATAATTTTCTTAGCTATCATCAATTGTCCCCATCCTATTACAATGTTGTTTCATCTTTATCTTCCGTTTCTGTTCCTAAAAATGTAAGTGAAACACTTTCAAATCCAGAATAGACACAAGCAATGATAAAGGAGATGACTGCCTTACATGCTAATGATACTTAGGACTTGGTCCCTTTATCTCCTGGAAAATCTCTAGTTGGGTGTCGATGGGTTTATGCTATAAAAGTTGGTCCTGATGGTCAAGTTGACCAGCTTACAGCTCGATTGGTTGCCAAAGGTTATACTCAAGTGTATAGTTTGGACTATCTTGATACTTTTTCTCATGTTGCTAAGATGTCATCTGTTCGCTTGTTTCTATCCATTGCAGCTATAAAACACTGACCTTTATACCAGTTGGACATCAAAAATGCATTTCTTCATGGTGAACTCTAGGAGAAGATTTATATGGAGCAACCGCCTAGCTTTATTGCTCAAGGGAGTCTAATTTGCTATGTAAACTTCGTCGCTCACTTTATGGGTTGAAACAATCTCTACGTGCTTGGTTTGGCCAATTCAGTATGGTGGTTATGGAGTTTAGTGTAACTCGTAGTTCATCTGATCATTCAATGTTTTATAAGCACACATCTAAGGAAAGATGTATTTACTTAATTATTTATGTAGATAATATTATCATAACTGGTAACGATCAAGATGACATTACTGACTTGAAAGCATATCTTTTTAAATATTTTCAAACCAAAGACCTTGGCTTGTTAAGGTACTTCCTTAGTATTGAAGCGACTCAATCCAATTCCGATATAGTTCTTTCCTAAAGAAAATATGCTTTAGATCTTCTCGAAGAAACTAAGATACTCAATTGTAAGACTGTAGATTCTCTAATGGATCCTAATGTGAAATTATTAACAGGATAGGGGGAGTTATTTGCAAACCCTGATAGATACCGTCGGTTGGTTAGCAGACTTAGTTATCTTACTATCGATCGACCTAATATATCATTTGCAGTTAGTATTGTTAGTCAGTTTCTCCAATCACCCCGTAATAGTCATTGGAATGCAGTTGACAAGATTCTTAGATATATTAAAAATGCTCCAGGTAGAGGCCTACTATATAAAGATCAAGGTCATTCCCAAGTAATTGGATATCATGATGCTAATTGAGCAGGTTCTGCATCCGATAGACGATTTACTTCAGGTTATTATGTGCTAATTAGAGGTAACATAATATCATGGAAAAGTAAGAAGCAAGATGTTGTGGTTAAATCAAATGCAGAAGCAGAATACTGTGCCATGGCTTTAGCAACCTGTGAGCTTATTTGGTTGAAACAGTTACTTCATGGGTTAAAACTTTGTGAAACATCACAAACAAAACTAATTTGTGATAACCAAACTGCATTACATATATCCTCTAATCCAGTCTTTCATGAGATAACTAAACATATAGAAATTGACTGTCACTTCATTCGAGAAAAGATCATCTCTGACTGTATTATCACTAATCACGTTAACTCAAGTGATCGATTGGCTGATATTTTGACTAAATCTCTTAGGAATTCTCGTATTAAGTATATTTGTAACAAGCTTAATGCATATGATTTATATGCTCTAACTTGAGGGGAATATTAAAATGGTATATGTAAATTTGTCCCACATAGCTTAGTCAATAGAATATTATCTTTTTGTATACGTATATAAATACTTGTACAGTACAATATTATTTAATAATAAGATTATGGTTTCTCTTCTCTCTCTACTTTTCTCTTTTAACAACAATCTTGCAAGATACACACATTGATTAGTTAATTATGAATAAATAAAAAAAGTTAAATCTCAATCTAAAAAAAAAAAAAAAGAAAAAAAGAAATAGTGTTAGATATCTTTGGATACCTAGAGGGAGCTGCAAACAAAGGTAGTTTAAGGATTGTTGTTCACTTGACATTGTTGGATTTTTGGATGCTAGTTACTCCAGTTAATTTTTTGAGTGAGAACAATTACTCTGGCCATGATCTAACAATGAGCTATGGAGCAAGCCACAAGAGTGGGAGGCCTCTCTAATAGAGTCAATGAATACATTTAGTAATGTGCAAGCAGTTGGTTGTAATTCTAAGACATCAAATGTATTTGGAGCTCATGATGTCTAATATATAAAATGGATTTAAATTAATGATGTATAGACTAAGGATCATCGCCCAAATACCAAGATAAATTTGATACAAAAACCAACTCACCTAAATGTTAACAGTGCCAAAATCAATAAAGGGCTCTATGTTGTAGAGAATTTAATTAAGTCCTAAATATTGATGAACGAGCAACAAACACATGTTTTAAAAAACCCATTTGAAGGGCTCTATATTTTAGAGAATTTAAGTCCTAAATGTTGATGAATGTGAGACAAACAGGAATTTCAAGTAACCCTCCTGAAGCATTTCTGTGAACATTTATGACTTACTTGATTCACTTAATTCATATATTATAATACTTTTGTAATGTTAAGGACTTGTTGGACTGGCTAAAAATAAAGTCAGAAGATAAAGTAAAGATATTTTAGTCAAAATAGATTTCATTTCTTTCCATTTCCTCTTCTTCATGTCAACAAAATAACAAAAATAAAGTATCTCCTTCCACCTTTTTCCTACAGTTTAAACAGAAAGTGAAAACTGCATTTCCTTTTCTTTTCCTCTGCTTTTCTTTCTGTTCTCCCTAAGCACTTCCATTCATTTTCACTCTCTCTTAAATTGAGACACACTATTAGATTGTAATGTGAAACAGCCAATTATTTTGTCCTCATGGCAACAGAAGAAAGGCACTTCAAAACATTAGATATTGTTCAATATAGCTGACAATTTTTGTCTACCTTTCTATTAAATTTTCACATGATAAAAACTATTGTTGACCACATAAAATTTATATATTTACCTGAGAAGTAGTTGGAGCTCATACTGTGTCCTTCCTGGACAGCACAATGCATCTATTGCCACAATCCTGCTCCTTCGTCTTCCCTTGCTATCAACACCCTCGTTGTCCACATAATTACCTTTAAATCGAAATGAAGAGGCATACCTGCATGACACTATGATTTGTTCAATATTCATAAGCTATTTTGATGAAATTCAATGAAATACACTCTCAGTCAATTCATCTGCTAGGTGGCAAAACACGAATGCCTTCAATTAAATGTCTAGGAAGAGCATCTTAGTGGACTTGAGCATGGCAGGATACAGGGACCATTCAGAGTCTTTAGGTAAGTAGAATTGAAACTAGTAAAGCACAAAACAACAACAGAAGAACTTGAAACATACAAAACCATAGTTTCCATTCTTGACCATTTGAAATGTGCAAAGATCAGATAAAGATTGGAAAAGGGATTTAATACTTGCTGTTAAAAGGGGGTAAAAAAGCAATAACTCTTTCTTGCACTTCAGTAAAAGTGAGAATTATTTGTACATCATGTGTACCTTGCAATGTTGTTACTTACCGCAAGCGCTCTTCTGACTGTTCAAAATGAATTCTTTCAGCGAAAAACAAAGAAAAAACTATTATTATTGACACCTAAGGACAGTCCAAGGCTTTTTAAGGAATACATATCATAGAAGACTATAAATGTTTCTACTGAAAAAATAAATAAATGAATAGAAGAAGCTGTGTTCCTTGCAAGTGATTGTCAACTGTTTCTTTAAGCACTTAGATTGTACTTACCCTGTATAATTTGAAAACCTTTCTGCACCAATTATCTCTATGGCTTCATTGTGTTCCATGGCAGGCAAGAAAAGCATACTGACAATTAATTCAGGTTTGATCATAAAGAGGATCTCTTCCTGCATGATGTTAACATCTATGTCCATTAGACAACAAAGATACTGAAATAGCAAAATATGCAAAGGAGATTATGGAGATTACGAAGCAAAGGACAAAGTTCAAAAACATTAAGAGTTTGCATGCGATAATTATGGAAAAGGTAAACGTACACCAAAAGAAGGAAGAGTGGATTGAAAGATAAAAAGGAGCAGCGGAAAGGGCAACCTGTACGCATCCCCTCCTTAGTGCACCGCCTCCAATGTACTCGTTTGCGAAATCAACACGAAGAGCTTCACCAGGATGATCTTCAATACGCCCAGTAGAATGAACCTGAATCCAGATTGAATAATTAAGAATAGAATCTATCAAAATGATAGATTGAGAACATATACAGTTAGCTACACTAACCTGAAGAGGAGTGAGAGCGGAAGAGGAGTGAGTCCAGGAATGATGGGTGGGTGTTGGAAGAGGGAGGACTTTGCGTTCAAAGGATACAAAACCCTGAGGCAAGCTGGAGCATATCCGATCAAAGTAATGCATCGTACACTTTATCTTATGGTGTTGCTGTGCCGTGTAGCTCTGGTATAAACTCCTGCGGTTTCAATACTCTTTCAATTTTCGAAATTCAATCGAGTAATAATAAATAAATAAATAAATAATACTTACGCAAAGAGATGATCGAAATTGGTGAGGGGGGGAAGACGGTTGGAATGTCGCACGGAGACGGGGAAGAGAGAGAAGAAGGAGCAGGAAAGGAGAGCGGCAATGAGTTGACGATCGAGGAAGACGATACCTGGTTGCTGCTGATCTAAGAGGCATAGATTGGAGTTGGAATGGAGTAGAAGAAAAGGTAGACGCAGCATGAGATTGGCGGCCATACAAGGGAGCGTCTCCGTGAACCACTTTTTGGAGTCTTCTGGGAGCATGAGCTCGTCGAAGAACAAGGCGTAACCCTCAGCAGCGAATGGAGCCAGACTGGAGGAAGAGGAAGAGGTCATGTCAGAAATAGCGCAAGCCAAGACCTTTCCGGAGGAAACGCGGCTGTGGTCTGGGCCTCTGGAGATGGCTTCAAGAGCTTCCTGAGCTGCAGTTGACCATGTCAGATTCATCTTCCCCAACTCCCACACCAAAGACTGCGGCAGGTATGGGAGCATAGACTTCAATCCTTCTACTCTCTCCGTTTCCTCCATTTCTTCTTCTTCTTCTTCTTCTTCTTCACACCACCGCATTCACTCCCTAGGCTTAGTCCATATTTCATCCGCCTCTGCTTTATACATAAATTGAATTGACGGACCCACTGGGCATTTTTGTTAGTCTTTTTCCTTCTTCCCCCCCCCCCCCCCCCCCCCCCTTTTCCTTCTTTAGGCATCCAATATCCAAAATCATTTGCCATCATTTTATAATATTAAAGAAAATGGTGGTAATATTTCATCCTCTTACAGTATCAAAGATCTAATAAGTTTCTTTAAATTTAGATTTATTTGCCTTTTATTCTTTCTATAAAAAAAAACACTAAATAAAGTTTTCTTAATACATAAATTATATTTTTTAAATCTTTTTTTAATATTTTGTGAACTTTTGTTATTAATTATTATCTTTACTATAATTATAACAAGATATGAAACAAATAAAATAAAATAAAACAAAACATTTTATCCAAATGTCATATTTAAAATCGAAATAGATTACAGTTACCCACATAAATATTACCTTTTAAAAAAATATATGAAATATCATATCCGGAATAATTATTTCTAAAATATTTTTTTAAAGCACAGATCCAATTTGCACCTTCAAGTTTGACAAATTTTGCAAAACTGAAGGCTTAGACGTCATATGGGCCTTTAAGCAAATTGCTTGTACATGCGAACAACGTTTGCACCTTCAATACATGCCATTATTGCCACCCCTACTAATCTAACCATCAATTTTTTTTTTCACTTTACATCTACCACTATCGATATTACAAGTCACACACACTATAGTATGTTAAATTAATAATATAATTGCAAAAATAAAAAACATTTGTTTTTATTTTATTTTTGCAAACTCCATCCCTACATTTTTTTCTCTCATTCGCAGATTCACAAGAAGAAAAAGAAGTTCTAGTATAGATTGGAAAGGGTAGGATTTGAACAAATACACTAAGTTATATCATTTTTTCAACGAAAAGGTATGTATTTGTATAAAAAAAATTGAAGTTTTTTTTTTTGTTACTATTTTTTTATTTTAGTATTTAAGAAAATTATTGTTGTAATGTTATGTTTTGTAGAAAAATTTACTGTTTATTGTTAGTTTGTAACTTGTTATGCATGATTTATGTAGATTCCGTAATACATAATATGCGATAATTAATGTTTACGTTAGTCTGAAAATATAATATACTAACGAAAAATTTCATATCATTTGTAAATGTCAAATTTACAAATATTATCTATATTGTTATAGGAAAATTTTATGATGGAAATTTGTAATTTTTTTGTAAAATAATTTTTACAGTGTTGTTATTTAAATTTGCAATTTTTTTAGCAAAATCATGGGAAAATATTAAATTGAAACTAAATTTTGTGATTTTTTTATGACTATTTTTTACAATGTTATTATTTAAAATTTCCATTTTTGTTAAATAGATGATAATTTATATATATTATGGATTAGAAAACAATGGCTAACTAAGTGAAATTGATGATCTATATATTTGGAAATATTGTGTTTAGTAACTAGGGGCCGGAATATGATAGGAATCCAGTTAAGAAACTAAAAATGAAGAAAAAAGTCAATTATAAGAAATTCTTATACAAAATATGCTGGAGTGTTAGAGTTAATCCAACCAAAATGGAGGTTAAGATAATTCACAAGCATCCTATATTCCATTAGAGCAATACACCTTATACCTTGATAGTAATTAGAGATAATGAAAATGTTGAAAATTTTATTGAGACGATTGAATCCTTTGGAGATCACGGCATACAATAGTTGTATGTCAGAATTTCTAGCGATTTGGGTGGTCCCTCCGAAAGGTAGACATTTGAAGAAAGTAGGCATCGATATTCTTCACATAACATGGATGAAATGCAACCCGAGTCATCGACATTTGAGCCCTTAGTTACAATCCTGATGAAAGACAATGATGAAGATGAAGTAGATAGAGCAGTTACTCTAGTATTATAACAACCAAAGACACGTTATCCATACATGGTTTGTTTGGAAGAGGAAACTACAATAGACATTGATGTAAGAATAAGTGTTGAGGAGGAGAATACCAATTATAAGGAGAGTTTTGAGGAGGAAGATGGGAAAAGTAAAAACGATCAAGATGAAGTACCTGAAGAGGACTCTAACTGTAATTATGTACTCAACATGGGCGATATATCAGTCAAAGCTAGCTTAACTACCTAGTATGGCAGTTAAAGATCTATTCCCTACTACAATGTTAGCATTGATGATGGTTACATCTATTTTGAGTAAGAGCAAAATGCTAAGTGCAACGGTTTTAACAGTAGTAACGACTTGTACAAGGCCATGAGATTCAGAATAAAGATAGATGTGGTTTAAGCAACAAAAGTTTACCATATAAAGAACCATTATAACTTCATTGTTGTGGAATCTAGTCTATTGTTTTGGTTTGTTTATTGTTTAAGGAGAGATGACAGTTGTAAATGAAGGCTTCGAACTCAAATGAAGAAGTTAGAGGGGTTGTTCATAGTTACAATATTTTAAGGTTCACACATATGCAATAACTCGCTATTAAGTTAAGATCACTCACGGTTGGATTGCAATATTCTTGCTAGCTAGTTTGTAAATTTTGTTAAGAACAATCTTAATATGAAGGTTATGAAGTTTGCTTTTATTGTCAAATAGGAATTTGGCTACAAGATAAGCAAAAGATGGGTTTGGGAGGGGAAGAAATGAGTCATTGAACATGAGCAAATCAACTACCCTCGGGGTATGCACTCTTAAGTGGGTTTTTTAAGTAATTGAGTCGTGCATTATAGAGTGGAGATACCTTAGACTAGTTGTTGCCATTGATGAAACTTTTCTGTATAGCAAGTACACATTTAAGTTACTAAGTGCTTGTGGTGTTAATGACAACAACCATATACTTTTGTTGGCATTCATGATCGTAGATCAAGAGACAGTTGAAACATGGGGCTAATTTTTTAGGAAATTGAAGGAACATGTTGTTGGCAACCATGCAAGTTGTGAAACTATTTGCCTCATATCAAACAAACGTATTGGAATCAAGTTGATAGTTGAGAAGAAGCCAATGGATGGCTCCCTCCATTTACAGTGTCACGATTTTGTCTACAATACCTTGCAAACAACTTCAACTTGGCACATAAAAACATGCAATGCAAGAGATTAGTTACATACATTGGGTTGCAAGCATAGGCTCGGAAGTTGAACTTTTTGATGGAGTAGGTGGGGACCATTTTGCTTGATGCGTTGAACTGGTTTGACGGCATGTCAATAGATATGTGGACTCTAGCTCATGACAGTTGCTATCGATTTGGGTATATGACCTCCAACATTCTTGAAAGCTACAATTCCGTATTGAAGGGAGCTTGAGGGTTACCTATGATTACCTTGGTGAAGAAGACATTCTACAATTACTTGGGGTATTTTGCCAAGAAGCATTTGAAGGCATTGAAGAATATGGCAAATGGTAGAATGTTCACCAAATATGCAACCAAAAAGATAGACATATGGAGTTCACAAGTTAGCAACTACAAGGTCATCGACTACAGCAAGCAAGAGAGAATTTTTGAAGTGCTCACTAGTAGTTGTCGTGTGACAAGCGGGTTGAGGGGAGGTAGCCGAACACACACTGTTGACTTTACTCACAGCACATGCACTTACGAAAAGTAGCAAATATACTGAATCCCATGCTCTCACAACTATGCTATAGTTACTTTGATCAGGCTCAATATGACGCATTCTATACCGAATTGGTACATGTGGTCCCACCAAGAGCTAACATATAGGATGCACTTCATGCTCATAAAAGATGAGCTCAATTGGGATCTAGTACAATTCTCATCACTCTGCCCAAAGGAAAACATTACACGGAAAAATGGGAAACCTTAAAAAAAGATACCGCATGGAGATGGATATTAGGGAGCAACCAAACAAAATCACGTGTGGACTTTGCTGACAAGAAGGCCATTACAGAAGAATGTGCCCACGTTAATGTAGTAATGGTGATAGGAATCAAATCATGACAATCACAAATTCACTTGATGGAAAATCAAATCACAAAGGTCAGTGGTGAACCCATTTAGGTCGGCCATAAAGGCCAGCGGTGTAAACATTTAAGTCGGCCATAAAGGTTGGTGGCCTAGCTATTTAGGCCAGCTTTCAAGGCCGATGGCTTATGTATTTAGGTCGGCCCTTAAGGCCAGCGACCTTTTCCTTTCAAAGCCAGCGATGCACATTTTCAAGGCCAGCGACCTAGATGTCTTCAAGGTCGGTGACTTACTCCATTAGACCGGTTGTTTTATATAGTTTCGAGCTTGTTTATCCTTAGTACTATAAATACCTCTTTATAATAGAAACAAGGCAGACTTTTGACATTTGAAAATTACGCAAGTTTAAGTTTGTTCATTCTTCTTATACTCTTATCAATCCTGTGGATTGTGGCGAGTGACGGTATCAGGATTATTGTGCGTTGTATCAATAAGACCGTTCTAGGATTATTCTCTTGCTAGTGCCTCATATTTGGTAAGGGTTTTTGGTTTATCTTTTTATTGTTCTTTATTTGATTATTGGAATTAATTGTTGTGGATTCATCGATTGGAATTACGATTGCTTGGTTCTAAATAGGAATTAAGTACATCATATTTTGGTATCAGAGCATTGGTTAAGAGAAGGGATTGTGACGTGGTTGTTTACTAGTGAATTGAAATTAAGGTTTATAATTGAACGAGGTTTGATGTTTGGATTGTGTTGCAGTTTTTGTGTGATTGTAATTAAGGCTTATGACGTGGTTATTAATAGCGAATTGAAGTTAGGGTTATATTATCAATTATGCTATGATTTGATTGGAATTGAATTGGGAATTGAGTGGAGATTGAAATTTAGGGATTATGTTGTTAAGGATTTTTGTGGTGTGTGATTATGATTTGGGAATTCCTATGTTGAGACTGCAGTTCAACAAAGAATGTTGAATGACGGTGTGAATGGAGGAATTGGGAATGAAGCCAAGAGTCAGGTTAAAGGAGGAGGTCCGGGACATCATGCTATAAGTAGTAGGAGAACTTTAGAAGAGCAGTTGTAGGAGCTAACCACTATAGTTGCTAATCTAGCAACATAAGTCGATCAAATGACATTAACTTAACAGCCAGTGGCAAATCCGCAGGCACCCCTACCTCAAGTAGCCCTTAATGATGTACGTAGGGAAGGAGCATTCGGAGGAAATAGGGGCAGTCAAGTTGGAAGAGAGCATCACACTTACCAGGAGGAAAGGGATGATAACTTTGAGGATGAACTTTATCCTAATCGTGAGTTCAGGCTGCTTAGGGGTCTAGAATATGTGAAATTACAAATGCCTTCATTTGTTGGAAGGGGATGTGTAGAAGAATATCCTAATTAGGAGGACAAGGTGAAAGGACTTTTTGAGTGTTATGAGATCAATGACCATACTCGAGTACGTCTGGCAGTAGTCGAGTTTATAAGGTATGCCGCCTTGTGGTGGAAGAACCTTGTGGCCAGTAGGAGAAGAGATGGTGATGTGGAGATTCATACTTGTAGGAGATGAAAAGGGTTCTAAAGAAGAGGTTTATTCCATAAAAATACAGATAGGAGCTATTCATGTGTCTCCAAACATTAAGATAAGGAGGTAAAACCGTGGATAAGTATTTCTAAGAGTTTGAGACATTGATGATTCGATGTGGAGCAGTCGAACCTCCTAAACAAACTATGGTACGATTTGTGTCCGAACTGAAATATGATATTACCTATATAGTAGAGTTACAATAATATGATACACTTAATGAGGCCATCCAATTAGCTTTAAAAGTAGAGAGACAAAAGCGTTCTAATCTATATAGGGCAGCAAGTAACAGGTATGAATCCTCTACTAAACTACATGGGTCAGATAGTAAATAGGTTGACAAAGGGGGAGTTAATAAGAATATGAAGGAGAATGCAGTTGTTACTAAACAATGGAGGGGATAAAGAATTTTCTGAAAAAGGGAAAGCAGTTGCTGGGGCTAACATTAAGCAGATAGTGGCTGGGTCATCAGGTGGGAGGACTCGTCAAATCTAATGCTTCAAATGTTTAGGTTTTAGACATATGGTTACTCAATGTCTAGACAAAAGGGTGATAACTGCTATGGAGGTGGAGAGTAAGGATGGTGAGGAAGAGATACATGAGCCAACTGATTTGTTAGTAGTACTAAATGAGTATTATGAGGATGTAGATGTTGAGGCACATGAAAACAAAGGAAATGTTTAGTATTTGGCTATCAACATGTTGCGTAGGGTAATAATTACCTTTCCAGTTATTGAAGAAGAACAAAGGGAAAATCTATTTCATATTTCCTATAGGGTTCAAGGTAACCTTTGTGCTCTTTTTATTAATGGTGGTAGTTGCACCAATGTAGTAGCTACTTCACTAGTGAATAAATTGAAACTAGTCACACCCCATACCCTAAGTCATATAAACTACACTAGTTGAGTGAACAAGACAATCTGCATATCACTCAGAGGGCTGAGGTTCCATTTAGCATTGTTCTTCCTATGTACGCATCACATATGCTAGTTGGTAGGTCATGGTTAATTGATAGGTGAGTGTTACATGATGGGTTTAGGAACTCCTATGTGTTTTAGAAGGATGGTAAGCAAATTGTGTTAAATCCTATGTCACCATCTAAGGTGCAAGAAGCCCAAAAACAGATTAATAAAACCACTGGAAAGAAGTATTATTTGTGGGGCGAAAGGAACTGGAAGAAAACTTGAGTAGGGTGAAACAATCCCAGGAGATTCGGAAGCTTCATTAAAAGGCTTCGAAACATCTTAAGAAGACTCAAAGGTAGCCACAACTTCAGGGCAACAAACATGGGCAAACCAAGATTTTCAATCTAAGCGACTTGGTTCGGATTCATTACCGTAGTGATTGGTCTCTCTACAAGAAATCACAAAAATTTGCATCTAAAACAGAAGAACCATCAAATTTGAGAGCAAATCTTCCATAGGTTTGAGAAGATGATGGGAATCAAATCATAACAATTACAAATTCACTTAATGGAAAATCAAAATCACAAAAGCTGATGGTGAACCCATTTAGGCCGATGAACTTTTCCTTTCAAAGCCGACGGTGCACATTTTCAAAGCCGGCGGCCTATATGTCTTCAAGGCCGATGGCTTACTCCATTAGATTGGTTGTTTTATGTAGTTTCGAGCTTGTTTATCCTTAGTACTATAAATACCTCTTTATAATGGAAACAAGATAAACTTTTGACATTTGAGAATTATGCAAGTTTAAGTTTGCTCATTCTTCTTATACTCTTATCAATTTTGTGGATTGTGGCGAGTGACGGTATCAGGATTGTTGTGCGTCATATCAATAAGACCGTGTTAGGACTATTCTCTTGCTAATACATCATATCTAGTAAGGGTTTAGGGTTTATCTTTTTATTATTCTTTATTTGATTATCGAAATTAATTATTGTGGATTCATCGATTGGAATTGCGATTGCTTGGTTCTAAATAGGAATTAGGCACATTAAATGGTAAACGATATATAACAATATGCATAGTTCTATCATCGAATCATTGCTTATATAATGCTAACATTATCTGTTGCCATTATGCAACTTAGGTAGAGCCTCGATCACTTTGTTTTAACGCAATAGAAGGGGGATTTTCCATGGATGTTGGTGATTTTTGTGTATTTATATTTATAATTTTGTAATTTGTTAATGGTTGTTTGTAAGTTATTTCAATATTCATTAGATTTATCAGACAATATCTAATAATGAAAACATACACTTAGAATTCGTATTTATATTACAAACTGTTAGTGCAAAAAGTTTTATGTGCATTTGAGTTCACATGTTGTAATACTGTAGAAATTTGTAATATTATTTTTTAATAATATCGATAGGTTTGTAGTATCACTTTATAATAATTTTTATAGATTTGCAAGATGGTAGGATAATGTAAAAAATCGTTTGCAAAAAATTGTGTTGTGGGCATGAACTGTGTCCGTGCCTTAAAAACCTTTTTTATGAATAATTTTTTGGGGTGCAATATTTTGCAAATTTAAAAAAAAAAATGCTATATTTAAGTGGGTAACCTAGTAGATTATACATATCAAATATTTATAAATATCAAACTTCAAACAATATGATTAGACACAAAAAAAATAGAGATAAAAGACTCCTTACACTCACTTTACATTATCGTTTCAATTTTGCAAGTGAAGAAGCCCCTTTGCAAAGGACAATAGGTAATAAGAAAAATAACTCATTAAACCTCATCGTGGATAATTATCTTGATTTTGATTAGGTTTATCATTTAAGTAAAAAAATCATGATTGATTTCTTTTAGCTTTTTCTTTCTTCTTTTTTCCATTATTTAAATTCATATTTAAACATTATGTCTCCTTCTAAATCTTAACTACATTGTATTCATACATGTGGTAAGATATATAAAGTTTAGATACTATTATTTAAATCTAACAAATTTATAGTAAATCATATATTATTTTTCAACTTTCAAAATATCATTTGTCTTCAATATTCACCAATCATACCAAATTGTGGAATCAAAAAGGAAATCTTAAACTTTTAATCAGTCGAATAAACCTCTAAAATGTAATTCAAATAGAAGTTAATTGTTCTTATAGTTTCAAACTAAATTATTCTATGGCTTGAAGTCATATGGTGCTCTACTATCGTTCACACTCCTGCACCAAAGGTCATATCCAAGAGAGTCATAAGTATCGATCTCTCATATATCATCTATACTTGAAATCACATATCCTAAACACATGTGAGCTATGTAGCATGGTAGTGAGAAACTACATGACATAAACGTACATTTAACATTAGACATGCATAATTGAATAGATATACTAATGCACAATGAGCAACAAACAAAATACATAGGCCAAGTTACTCATTTAGGTACCAACAGCAAGCATAAGTAAACCCAACGTCTTAAGCTTAGAGCCGCCAATCCCTAAAGTCCATGAGTCATAATGTAGATCATCAAATCCTTAGAGTTTTAGAATCAAGTCATCTCACACTAGGTATATCACTAGTTTCAAGTCCATAATAACCATTCACATTAGCGATTTAAACCACCCATTTGACTCAATTATAGCTTCTCTTTCAAATAATTAATATGTATTGGAGCAGTTAGCAATAATAACAATTCATATACTCGCAAGTGATGGTTCAACACCTAAACTCTCTTAATAAGCAATAAACTCCCAATCCATCAACATCAACTACATACTCAATTAGTTTCAACCTCATAAAAGCACAAATAGCAAACAACAATTAATAGTTGAATAGTCATTAAATTATTTATCAAAACCTCAATACACGAACAACAAAGAGCACTAATCCATATACCTAAGTTCAACTTTGTAAATAATTTGAATTTAATGAAGTCCTATAATTATGCATAAAATAGTCAATTAATTTCTTAATTACACTAAGAGACTATGTTTTTAACTCTAATATCTCAACCATAGGCAAAATTAAGTCACTAAGATCTCTATATGACATGAAGTAATTAACTATTGTTCAAATCTAGTCAGCCACTTTTTCCTAATCCCCAATGTGGTTAACCAATTTATAAATCTATTAAACTAAATTAACTATGTACCAACCATTTTTAGATGCAAGCAGCCACATATATCCTCATACCTACATTTTTTTACCTCTATTGTTAGAAACTTAACCTAGAGTATCCTTAGTTAAATTTCTAATCTTAAGATCCACCCTCCAATACCTCATTGGCCCTACAATCATAATTAAAAAAAAAATCAAATGTAGAATTTACAATTTCAATTACATATTAATAAACGATATCATCATATTTTATTATTAATCCTATATTTCTACGATCTCCACAAATGTCACATCAATACCTTTAAAAGAAATATTAATGCAATTCAAATCATAATTATAAAGTTTTATCTTCTCCTAACTTATGATTGCATGCTTAAATGATGCGTGTAAAAATTCTAAACAAGTTTATATGCGAATTCACACTACTAGAAAGCACAATCGTCTACTTAAGCAAGACCAACTAAGATTAGGTAGTCCTAAAGGACAACTTGAAGTGGGAATGGAGAGAGGTCAACTAGGTAGTTGATCAGGTCAAGGCTAAACTAGCTTTAGGTTAGATTTACAGGAAGTTTGGATGTTAATCTATCCTTGGCCTTTATATGTATTTTCATTTTATTTATTTGGTTACTTAAACTTCTTTTTAGCTATTTATTCTAAGTCCTTTTTTAATTTAGAAGTTTCCTTTTATGTCATTTACTAGATTTATTTTTCAAGCTTATAAATAGGTAAAGTAATGTAGCAAACATCTAGTTTATTGTTGAATGAGCCTAAGGGAAACCTTAAGTCCTTTTATTGAACATTGACATCTTATTTTATTTATTACTGGCTTCTTATCAATTTCTAATTATATTGTAGTGAACCATGTCATTTAAAACTTCATGCATAATATTTGATTTTGTTAAACATCCAAAATTTTTTATGATTGTAAATCATATCAATTGTTGGTTTAAGTTAACCCATTTTGTATTTTGGATAGTAGAAACATATGTTCTTGATTCATGCATATCATTCCTTTGTATGTTATCTGAATACCAAAAACACTAAAGATCCTTCGTATTTATTAATTCCATAAAATCCTAAATACTATTTTTAATGAGATTTGCTACTTGAATGAGATCTAAGTTGGGGGGTGATTTGATCCATATCATATTAAGTATTAGATTTGCTGCGAAAACACATTCATTGCAAGATTGTATGATAGGATTTAGGGTTTGATCTAACATAACTTAAGCCGAGGATGGAATTGAAGTATCAAGAATCAAAATAATGACTCGCTACAAGGTAAAAGAAGAAGGGATAGATAAAAAAGAAAAAAAAATGAGGCACATAGATGTAGACAGCCATTAACATGGGTGTGTTGATCAACATAACTAACAACATGACTATGTTGATTGAAAATGAGTCACAAAAAGATATACAGCTAAGTACATAGTCGTGTTCCCAAGCATATTGACCTATATGGTCAATAACATGACCTTATTGAGGCAATAATGAAAACTAGTGAGATACAAGGTTACCAATGTGATCGTATTGGCAACCATGTTACACTTGACAAATCTCTTTTATTCTTTTTTTTTTTAGTCATTGATGAATTTGCATTTTATTTATATTTTCTTATTTACAACTTTGCCATTAGGGTTAAGGTAGCATTTAAGCACCTTTTTCTATTGTAAGAGATATTATGCTGTTATCCTTTTCTTGTAAACCCATTTCTCTAATGAGAATGGAAAACCTAGCTTATCATAAGTGTTTTATTGAATCTTATCAATTAAGTTTTCATAACTTAATTGTGGTGATTCCTATCGAATCCATTTCAATAATCATTCATATCTTTTTACAATTTCAATTTTATTATTTATTGAAAATCCCTTGAAAATATATAAAAAAAATCTAAAAATTTATACACTTTATTATATTCTTTTGTTGCTACACCATATTCTTGAAATATGTTTGGAATCTAACTAATTCTAGGAGCATCATTATGATATGTACGAATTCTTCTTGTTGTTAATTTTTGAAATTTAGAGTTTTGGGTTGTGTCAAGTGGTGTAGATTGTGGTTGGTGGCACTAGTTTCATAATGTAAGGAGTTGTATGGTTAATTAGAACATTTAGATTTTTATTGTTAATATTGAATTGAGAAAATAAATGTATCTAGTGAAAGTGTCAATCAATCTAGGATAGGACATGATATTAAATGACAGTGTGGGTAAGTGTTTGAATCAATTAGAAAAATAATTGCATGAATTATTGAATCCATGAGAAGGGTTTTAGCACAATTGACTAATAGGGAGCAGCATGGGGTACACGTGGGAAGAACTATTGAAGAAGCCATAGTGGTTCCAATTGGAGGAGTGATGTGAATGATGATGAATTTGGAAGTGATAATTTTGATGTTAATAAGGGCTTAGGGAATATTAAATTAAAATTCCTAGCTAGAGGAATATATGGATTAGGGACCTAAATTTGAAAAGATTTTTGAGTGCTATAGTTGTAATGGACAAATCAAAGGCTAAATTGGTATCTCTAGCATTCATTGAATATGTAGCTTTTTTAGTGGGATAAGTTGGTAACCTAGAGATAGAGGGAAGGTGAAGAGAAGGTGAGAGCATAGCACTTAATGAAGAGGCTAATATGTAAAAGGTTTGTTCCTAAATATTTTAAATAGGAAATATTGATGCAAATTCAAACTTTGAGACACGGCAAAATGAGTATAGAGGAGTATGTCAAAAAGTTTAAGGAATTGCTAACCATATTTGAAATCAATGAAACTTCGGAATAATTTATAGTCCAACTCATCAATGGCTTTAAATTTGAAAAATCTAGTGTAGTGGAGTTATAGTAATATTGAACTCTAGAAGTTATAATTAAACCGGCAATCAATGTTAAAAAGCATCAAGGATGTAGAAGGAGAAAACTGGCATGACATTAGTAAAAATCTAAGAAGTTTGACCATGGAAGAATGAATAATAGGCTCTATTGAGAAAAGGCCAAAAAGGGTGGAGTAGAATTAGAAGAAGGTTTCAATATGAGAACTGTAGAATAGGTACCACATAGGCAAAATAGGGATATACAATGTTTTAAGTGCCTTAAGCTTAGATACTTAGTAGTTCAATGTCCTAATCATTGAGTTATGATTTTTAAAAGGAAGACAATTAAGATGGAGATTAGAAGTGAGGAAGAGGAGAAAGCATATTTTAAAACATGAAAAAAATAATGAAATAACAAAAGTTAAGGCTGATGAGGACTATTGTTTCAGATGGTGGTTAAGAAAGCTTTGAATACACAGGTTGTGACAACCTTTAGACAACGTGAGAACCTACTTCATACTAGTTACTTGATATGAGGTAAAACTTGTGCCATTATTATTGCTGGAGGTACTTGTGTGAATTTTTCATCTTCAAAATTCGTTAAGAGGATGGATCTTTAAACTACTTCACATTAAAGCAATATGAACTACATTAGTTTAATGACTAAGGGATGTACACATTCATAAGCGGGTGCATGTTTTGCTTTCTATTAGTAATTATATTAATGAGGTTATCTATTATGTAGTTCCCATAAGTGGTACACAAGTACATGCTCATATAAATTCCATTTATTTCCTATTCCATGAAACTAACCAAACATAACATTATTGTTTTATCACATGAATCCTAATGGCTTATTTATTTTCAAGAATAGAAAGATTATGCATTGGGAGTACTACTTGAAATAGTTGAGTAATACATATTATATTGTTTATTTCCCATAAATTTTTATCACAAGAAGTAGCCACTCTATTGTTTACATCATGTTATCATATTGTAACATTAAGTTGGAAATAAAATAAAGTACCAATATGCTCCTATTTGGTGAAAAATACCACCATTGCAACCACATTTTTCGCCAACGCCCCATACCACCACCCCATTACCACGACTAACACTACTATTGTAACCTTACTCCACTATTATTGTAACCCTTGTTACATTGGCACCATCACAACCACTACTATTATTGAACTACCATTTCCTTTATTGCACTACCACTACTACCATCATACAATTACACTACCACTACTACCATCATACAATTACACTACCAACACTTAGTGGTAGTAATGATCACGTAATGGTAGCATTGGTGCTAATAATGTTGTTATCAATGCAATGGTAATGTAGTAAGCAATGATGGTGGCACAATGGTGGTGATGATGCTAGTGCTAGTGGTAAGGTTATACTGGTGATAATAGTGGTGGGTAGTAATGTCGAAAGTGGTGGTGGATGGTGATGTGATGACATTGGTAATAGTATTGCAACAATGGTGAGAGCAATAATAATGTTAGTGATGGTAGTAAAGGTGTAGCAACAACAATGGTAATATTGTGAGGGTAACAATAATGTAGTGTTAGTAATAGCAAACTTACATTTCATAATGATGGTAGTAATGTAATAATAGTAATGGCGTTGGTGGTATTAGAGATGGTAGTATTAATGTTATAGAGGTGAGGATGGCTATATAGATTTGGTGGCTATCTTAATGATACACTGATGGTGGTGATGTTGCAAGGGTGAGGTAATCTAATGACAACAATGGTGGTGGTAGTGATATGATAATGACAAGAGTGACAAAACTTGCAGTGTTGATATTGCAAGGCAATTTTAGTGGTAGTTGTATAGTAATGATGTAATGTTGATGAAAGTAAAATTGTCATATATTATAGGATCTATTCCCTATTAAGAATAAATACCTAATATTACCCAATAGAAGGCAACAAGTATTCCTCATGGAAAAAAAAAAAAAACTTTGGACTAGTCATTTCCTAGTCAAGTTTAAAGGAAATAAGGGAATAAATGATATTTTAGGAATAAGTATCCTTATTATCTTATGTTACATTGAAATAAATGAGCAAGACTTTATAGCCTAATTGTATGTATTGTAATCGCAAAATGTTTTTTAAGCATACATAAACCTTAACTTTTTTAATATACACTAAATATATTGCATAATTTCTTTTTTCTTTTTTCTTTTAGGAAAATGTTTAGGAAAATATCTCTACTTTTGAGTTCAAACTATTTAGTATCTAAATTTTAAAAAATTGCAATTAAGTGCCTATAACTTTAAAATATGTTCAATTTTGTGTCTCCATTTATATGAAAGTTAATAGACATTAAGTATAGCTTAATTGGCAACCCCATGTCTTTTTTTTTTTATTTACTATTCAATGTGCTATTGACTAAGACATTGGCTATGTAAATAAAAGGATTTATTAGCAAAGGGGGGGATAAAGGCATAAAAAGTGCATGTACTTCAAGCTTTTGGCAATTTAGTGTATGAACTTTTATTTTTACAATTTGCTACTTATTTCTTAAATTTAGTTTCAATTTAATATTTTTGTTAACGGTGTCTACTTTAATTTTGATTATATTTTAGTGTCTACACTTTAGTTTTTATGAACTTTAATATTTGATCGCATATTAATTTGTGAAAGATTATTTTTCAATTTTTGTTATTAGTAAATTAATTCTAGAATTATAAAAAAAAATATTTTTGCGCCAATAACTTTCATCATACATAACTTTTTACTACAATAGCAAAATTTATTTGGCAAATTTACAATCATTATAATTTTATAAATGTAATGCATGAAAAATATAAAATTTAGATTACATTTGTTATAATAATCTAAAAATTTAAGAAAATCTATATTAAAATAAATATAATAGCAATTATTTTTAGGCTATATAGTAGAATATCATTTCTGTAATTCTAAAATTTTGATAAAATACTAATAATAAAAATAATAATAATAAATAATATATATATATATATATATATACCGCATTGCCAACACCCTTCCCTCCCACACTGATCAGATTAATAACAGCAGCAAAAAAATCAAATCAGCCGCCTCCATCACATCAGCTGTTCTCAGTCACATCTTCCTTCCCCTACGGTTCCCCCGTCCCCTGCTTCTTCCTTCGTTTCTTTCTTTCTTTTTCCACGAGGCTTACGAACCGATGCCTCAAAGGAGCCAAACCTCCTCCACTTCTATAGGCCACCAAGTCTTACCACTCATACTCCAAAACCGCCCCTTTGATGCCCAACCAGCTTCTTCCATCTGCCATACCCCAGCCACACCATCATCCTACGTGGACAACTCAATCCGTCTCCGACATCCTTCGCTTCATTCCCGGTTTCTTCTTCCAGCCTCCACGTTCCATCGGCCGCTAAGAGAACTTCCGACATCGCACCCCTCTCAAACAGCGTAACCTTAAAACCGAAGCCTATAAGTTAAACAACTCATTCTGTCACCGGTTTAATAAAAGTCCTAGGTGAAGAAGCTTTTGTAGACGAGGCGTTGGCTGCCTTTTATAGGATGAAGCAGTTTCATTGTAAGCCCGACGTTTACACGTATAATACAATTATTTTCACGCTTTGTAGAGTGGGAAATTTTAAGAAAGCCAAGTTCTTGTTGCAGCAAATGGAGTTACCAAGGTTCGGTGTCCGCCAGATGTCTATACTTATAACGTGTTGATTAGTTCGTATTGTAAGTGCAAGGTGCAAACCAGATGTAGGAAGGCCATTAGGAGGAGGATATGGGAGGCAAATCGCTTATTGAGTAGTATGCTTTTTAAGGGATTTTCTCCAGATGTTGTTACGTATAATTGTTGATTGATGGGTGCTGCAAGACTAATAGGATCGAGAGGGCATTGGAGTTTTTTTCTTATGATATATGCAAAAATGGATGGTAGGCCAAATCGGGTTACTTATAACTCATTCATAAGATACTTTAGTGTGTCAATGAAATCGACAAGGCTGTAGAGTTCTTAAGGAAAATGCAAAGTTGTAATAATGGTTTCCCCTCATCAAGTTTGTATACCCCCATTACTCATGCTCCTTACGAGGCTGGAAGGGTCGTCGATGCATGGGATATGCTATTTGAGTTAGTTTGTACTAGCTCTGTTCCAAGAGAGTATACTTATAGGTTAGTTTGTGAAGCACTTGATTCGGTGGGATCGAACTCCAATCGGTCGCATGGAAAATGGTTTCGCGAATCATGCGGAATCAGGCCCCTGATATAAGTCTAATCCATCTTCATGAAGCACAGGCAACCTGTTCACTTGACATGGCAACGGAATTACAACACTAAAATGAAAGGCAAAAACTGATTCTTGCCCACCGTGCCTATCGGAAGGACATAAGGCTTCTTCCTCCCAAACCACATGTGATATTTCCCCTAACTATGCGTCAGACAAAGCCTATGACTTGTTCCTTAACGGCGACACGATGATAGCGATCTTGCCCATCTTCTTTAAGGTTGATGTTAGTAAAGACGTCAAGCTTAGATCTCGGGTGTACACCATTGCCTTACAAAAGCACAACGATGAGTACAGTAAAGCTCTTGTGAAGCCATGGGAGGATGCACTTTAGGAGGCAGCCATGATCAGCAGATGGAACTTAAGGGATCATTGCCTAAGTAATCTTACGGACCATATAAAAAATGTGGTTATCAATAAGCTCACCCCAAGTGTTCTCGGCGTGCATGATCGCTTCGTTGGGATTGAAAAGTGGATTGAAGATGTTAAGAAGTTGTTAGGAAGGATCTCCTAGCATTCGATTATTGTGATACCTGGCTTGGATGGGATCGATTATAGGCCGCTACCCAAGATTCCATGAAATATCCAGCGAGATTGTTGCCACCATAGGTGGACTTCCATTGTCTCTTGAAGTCATTGGTTCTTCGCTTTACAAGCATGATGATGGCATATGGAAGATCAGATTGGGGAAGTTAAAGGAGGCTCCTCATAAGGATGTCCAAAGGACATTAATGATAAGTTATGTGGCATTAGAGAAGGAGCAGCAACCGATTCTCTTGGTATCGCATGTTTCTTCAATGGTGAAAAGATGGCTTATCCACTGCATTTTAGGAGGCTTATAGTCTTTTCGCCCAAGCTAGCATTAAGATTCTTGTGAGCTTATCTTTGATAGAGGTACATAGTGACAATAGATTATGGATACATGATCAATTAAGAGATCTAGGAAGGGCAATTTCCCAAAAATATATGCAATGCCTAGGGTGCAAATGTCATGCACAGACTAACAGATTGTGGCTTTGGAAAAAGGTGAAAATGAATGTAAGAGATAGGCAAGGATTTCCCATGTCATCACTAAGGCAAATAAATATCTCCCTATCATTTGATCATCCTTTTGTGGTTGGTGTCAACAAGGTGGTTGTGGACGATAAAGATCATGACAGTGTTTTTGTGGTCATGGAGCATATGGGGCATGATCTTGAGGTCTTAATGGAAAGGTGAATCCAAAGAGGGGAGGGAATTGCGTGGAATTGATGTAGCTGATCCTTGAGGTTATGTTTGGTAAAGAGACTGCTCATCGGAATCACTAAATGACGATTAGGACTATAACGACCATAAACAGGTGAGTGAAAAACTTAACAATATACTATAATGTGGTGATTGGTTTAATATGTTGTGTTAGATCTTGGTAAACTGTATATGTGTCTTCCTTGTTTGGTTGTAATTGCAATTGTTGTAATTTTTATTATTTCCTTAGTAAACAATAGGGTAAATGATGTGCTTAAAAGTGAATCCAGGCACATGTACATAATTGCAAATGATCAATCAATCTCAAATGCACAATTAGACTTACAAATGGCGTGATGCTTAGTGTAACATAAACCCAAATTGCATGAATTCAATTGGAAAGTAACACAAAGGATTTCAATACTAATCAAATTACATATAACATGCAATTCCAATTTATTAAAATTGGAGCAATATGAACCCTAATTGGTGTGAACAACAAATGATGAAAAATAACCTATTATCACTAGATATTACACACTAGTAATAAAAAGAAAGCAATTTAGAAGTTCTTGATACTACTCACAAGAAATTTCAAACTTCACTCGCCACAATTTCCTAAAAATTGATAAGAGTGTGTGTAATAGCAAGTGGACTCACTCTCTCTCACGTCAACAAGATGTTTTTGTTCAAAAATATTAAAAGCTCCATACAAACCTTAGTTAACAAGTATTTATACTTGCTCCTATTAGGGTTAAAACAAACCAAAACTTACAAAATTGCCACTAATTAGCTGGTTCCAAAGATCAAAATTACAAGTACAAGATAAACAAAAATGGTCGGTTCTCATAGCAACAATTACATATTTAAATGGTCTTCAAGTGATCGATTCTTCAATTCAAGTGAACAATTTGTTGGACCAGTTCTTTTTTGGTTTATGTTGGTTCATGAATAACCCACAAGCTGAGCTTTAGCGAGTTTATTAATCGCCTTGTAAAAATCGACAAGTATACCTATTGGAATGCATAATAAATAATCAATAAAAAAGAAGTTAGTATATAAATATTTTCGAAGTCGATTTGTTCAAAGAGGACATTTATCACCAAATTTTGTAACCTTGTGGAACTTGTCTTAATGATAGGTCCTGTAGGATTTTAATATGTTATGTTGGATCTTGGTATACTATATATGTGTCTTCCTTGTTTGATTATGATTGCAATTGTTGTAATTTTTATTATTTCCTTAGTAAACAATAGGGTAAAGAAGTTAGAAAGGAAGTCATATGAAGGAACTAGTAATTAGGTGAATTATGTATAAATACTATTATAACAATATAAAGACTATAATGGGCTAAAGGTAGATATCACTATCTTGACGATAGCACCTTGCCCTATTTTGCTAATGCTATCACTATAGATTTAATATCCAAATTTAGCATTGTTTTCTTAAACTAAATTAATACATGTAAACTTAACTTTTTCTATATATGTATGTATAATTGGTGTTTACCCACATACATATGGAACAAACTATATATCATTATGTATGTATATAAGAATCTACTTCTGAATACGTATATATGTTTGGACAAAATTATTTTCCTATTATATTTACAGAATATACTTATGCATATAACTATACAAATTATAAGTGTAAATTTTTATTCTACAAACTTAATAATTATATTTTCTTGCCCTTCTTAAGCATGTTAGGGGAGGCGCCTAGCAATTTTATCCTTTAGTAAAAATACGTTTATAAATATAAATATATATATGTATATTTTTATATACGTCGATACTTGAGGACTTGGAAGGAATATGCATGTGGCTACCTTGTTTGACTCTTAAATGCATGAATTGAGTACTTGAGATGTGCGGTGACACAGGGGTGTCAAAGAATGAGAATTGTAAATCAATTCCAAGTGATTGATTTAACTTTTACATGAAATGATATAAAGGTGACAAGGGATGAGAACCATATATCAAACATGAGGAGTTAATTTAACAGTCAATGAGATTGAGCTGTATTACGCTATTATTGATTTGGTCTCATATTATGACTCGTTTCAAATTATTTAATTATGAATTTGTGTTTGACTCGACCGATTCCACTTGGCCAGTTTGATCTTTCTTATCATATCTAGGACATGCAATGTTTGATGTTTCTTGTTGTGATGAATATGAATGTAAGGTGTAATTGTTTTGCTTGTGGGATTTACTTGATTCCTATTGGTTATTCGTGGACTTATAGGTCTTAAAATGTTTGATAGTTACTTTATCATTTTGAATAGGGATTAATTTGTGATTATATATTGTTTGATCACCCCGAATCAATTAATTGAAGGATTTGACTTAATTTATAATTGGACATGCATTTACACGAGACATTGCATGAAATTGAAGGCCATCACGGCTACAGGGCTCGCTGGAAGTAATTAGAGGATTATTATTCCATCAAGTGCGAACTAAATGACTAGGGTATACCAAGAGGTATACGGTTTTGAATCCGGCTGGTCCTTGAGGGTATTGCTCAGTACATGAGGTACGGGAGCGCTTAGTGTATAGAACACTAAAGCTGACGATATCAAAGTTAAAAGATATTTAAATTATCAAAGAGATAAGATAATTAAACCGGGTAATAAGACTTGGGTACTGGTAGTGGCTTTAAAATCCCTAACCCAAGGTCAAGGGGGGTATAAATCTTAGACTTCACATCGATTGCCGGAAGACTGCATGAGATGTTGCATTCATATGATTGTTCATGTATAGCATATGATTTGATAACTTGATTTGAAATTGCTTGTGCGTGTGTAGCATTGAGAGTATTGTATTCTCATTTACTGAGTCGTAGTGTGCTCACCTTTCCACATACCGTTTTGCAAGTGAATATCTTAAAAGCTTGGGATGGGATAAGATGTAAAGTGTCGAGAGTTGTTAGAAAACAAGAACAATAAAGTAAGAATTATGAATGTTAGACTATTTCAATGAAGTGTTACTTTTAGGACCTTGATGTAAAATTTAAATTTGTGAGACTTAGGGTTTTATTACATTTACTGATTGGTAGGGGATTCGGACTCTCTGCGATTTTTGTGGACTGTTGGATATGGAATCCATAGTTGTACTTTTATGGTATGGTTATATGTAATATGATTAGTCATAAATGTAATTAATTATTTAGAATCTTATGATTTCTGATTCGTAAGACGTTTATCATGTAACGGGTGCATACGTGCCATGATAATTTTTAGCGGAAACCTTTAAGCCTCCTTTGGGGCGTGACGCTTGTGACCTATATGGACTACTATGAAAAATAAAAAAGAAATATAAAAAATAAAGCAATTATGAAATTAAAAGATTAATAAAAGAAAATATTAAAGGATTTACAAAATTTTCCTCTAACTAATTGCTTTTTTCCCCCTATTAACAACTTATTGTTTCTAATATATATATATATATATATATTATATAAAGATTTAGACAAGTATACCTAAAAGATTGATTATTTTTAATAATGTTGTTTTGAGTAATGACGGTTTTTAGTTAACTTGTAACCTATCTTTCCAACGGTTATATGGTTGTAATCGTGTAATATTTGATTTACAAGTTATAAGATTGCAAAGTTATGAAAATCAGTATCTAGAAATCATTGAAAATATAACAAAATATTATAATATATAAAGGTATATTATTCAACAAGTTTGAAACTTCATGTTACAAGGCTAAACGTTACTTGATTACAACTTATGACCATTTTAAAATTATATTTGATTTATGTAATAGCAGTAAACATTGTAAATCATTTTCAAATAAAAGTAGATATTATGAACCTTCCAACAATATAAGGTTTGCTAAAATCAAACATGAAGTACAAAAATTATGTATGGTTAAAATTATTATACATAAATAAGTTTTTAAAATAATACATCAATTAAGAAAATAAAAAATTAATTTTTGATAAATTAATTAGTGAATAAACACTAAAATGCATTAAAACCAAATTATAGACAATAAAATGCGATTGATAAAATTGTAATGGCCATTAACTTTTCGGTTCAAGAAAACACTAAATTGAAACTAAAATTTAAAAATAAGCACTAAATCACAAAAAAAATAAAAGTTCAAACATTAGATTGCCAAAAATTGAAAGTATAGAAACTTTTTTTTTTTGCTTTATCCCTAAGAGAAGGCCAAAAAAGTGCTTTCACTTTTCAAATTTGACAGTTTAGTGCTTATACTTGCAAGTGTTGCCATTTAGTGCTCATAACTCATTTTAGTGTTTATATTGTCTTATAAGTATGTTGTAAAGCATCACATGGGGATAAAGTTATAGAAAGTATTTATACTTTTGGATTTGGGCAATTTAGTGTATAATTTTTTTTTTATAAAATATAGCGCTTGTACTTTTAAGCAATATATGATTTAGTGTCTCTATTAGATACTAGATTATAAAAAAAAAAAAAATTTACATACTAAATTACCTAAATTTAAAAATATACTTTTTGGCCTTCTTTCTTACCTACATTTTTTTTTCCACATGGATTAAGGATGGCTTACAAGACTATTAAAATTACTATATTACCCCTAAAACAAAATGCCAAAATATCCTCCAATTCAAAACGTTGAGAAAAAATAAATGAAAAGTACAAATAGAAGGAGAAGATTAAAGATGCCATAACTCATGACTCATCTACCCTTATAACTCTCATTTATGTTGTCATTTACTCTCATGTGTGGCTCTTGACATCCTAATTTGAGAAACGATTATGACAAATCGAAGGAGAAACGAAGGAATTCATGAGAAAGAGAAATAAAGGAAGGATCCTTGGATAGTTTGTTGTATCACGGATATGTGTTAATTTTTCATCATCTATTCAATTTGTAATCCTGTATTGTTTGTAAAATGAATTCTGTTTGTAAGTCATTCCATGGTGATTTTGGTTTACAATAATTTGTTTAGAAACATGACTATGCTCTTACTGGAATTCACTATTGACAATGAGTTTAATGTAAATTTTATTTGCTGTTATTTTTATTGGGTGTTGATTTACTATGATCTTTATTATAAAACATGAAATTAGTGTTGATATTTTTGTAAGTGGCCTTGTAATTCAGTTAGCTTATATTTACATATTTAGTTTGGTTTGAAATTTGTTTGCGTAGCTTATATTTACAAGTAGGGTAAGTGATCTTAATCAGCTTATATTTACATGTATACCTCGTTTTAAATGGAGACACCAGACATATTTATCTTATATTTGCATGTATGGTTAATTGCACTTGCATTTTGTATTGATTTGTTGAAATAAAGTGGTCCACTGTTCTATTTGGTCAGCCTCATCTGAATTGATGGGTAACTTTTTTTTTTTTTTTTTCTGGTTTATGGTCCCAGGCTATGACATTCATGTGCACCACGGGAGCAAATTTGTGAAGGGCACTCCCAATGTTGTCAATGTTTTTGGCAAATATCATATTATATAGGTTGATATTGGTGAGTTTTCATTGGAATTTGAATGCAAAGATATAGAGGTACTTAAGGGTTTTCTGAAAAGGATAAAATATATTAAGAAAGTATTAATGAATAAATGACTTTGCATGTAAACAAATTTGAAATGGAAAGCATTTCACAAAAGATGCAATGTATTAATTAAGAAATTATTCAAGAAATCATTGATGTCAGAAATGAATAACTAATTATTATGGTTTATACAATATAAAATTACATCAATATACTTTAAAGAAAATAAAAACAATCAACATTAATGACAATAAGTATTTAGAGACAATTAGCATTTTTTTTCTTTGTCAAATGCATTTAAATAAAATTAAAATGCAAAGGATTTCATGAAATTATTTATGCTATTCGAGGTCTTGAAAATGAATGACTTATTATCAAGGTTTATAAATGAAAATAACTACTATAATATAGTATTAAGAAAATAGAGACAATCTACATTAATAGTACTAAGTAAATTAACATCAATAATTATAAGCATTAAAAACAATCAATATTATTAATCAATGTTTAATTTTGAAATAGATAGATGGGAATCGAGACATAATTGGGCAAGGGATAGAATATACAATGATTTTGATCGAATCACCATTCATTAAATAACTAATAATGTATTTTTCATTATGAATCACTATCTATTATTATTGGCAATTAAGAAAATTCATAAAGAAAATGTAATTGATTATTAACTTCATTATTTTAATTTCATTTTTTGTAAGTGAATGGCAACTAAAAAGAAAAATATTATTAGAGTAATAGCAATCGAGTGCAGCACTTAAATATTAATAATAATGATATCAATTACGATTTTTGAAAATGAATTGAATATTAAAAAGATATTTGAAAAGATATAACACCTTCCAAAAAAATTTGTAAAATAAATTTTTTCAAATTCAAAAAAAAAAAAAAAAAGTATGGAAGAATGTTGGTTAGTCTAATAACACATGTTCTTCGTACTTTAGAATGGCAATTGGTAAGTTATGAGATTAAATTTATACATTTTTATTTTTTCCCTTTTGGTAATATAATAATTCAAGATATTTATGTAGACAAAATGTATGATCACTTACTAAAGCCAAACATACCTTCATAAGATAAATGTTGCATATACATTATTGAATATTAGTTAATGAATTGAACCAAAATGGTCACAACAAATAAAAACATAATTGGCAAATTTATAAGGTTAATATAGCAAAGTGATTGATTATATTTTTTTACCTAATTACTCCTATTATTATGATATCCAAATTATATTTAAAGTTTTTAAATTCTTTAAGAATTTTTTTTCAAGTTTTTGACATACTTTACAATTTCACATCAATAGCTCTTTTAGATAATAATATCTTTATAATTAGTCTTTACGAAAAATAAAATAACATGCTTTGAATTTGTTGAATAAAAAGAACAAAATGAACAAAAAAAGAGACAAACTTTGAAATTCAAGGGATTCTACCAATATTCTAATTTTTGAAGATATTATGTGTGAAAATAGATAAAAGATACTAACGAAAAGTTTAGTTTAATGAACACCAAAAGTCTCATATTTTCAATAAAAGAATATAATGCACAAATACTTACTAGATATCTAAAAATACATTCATAAAACAAATAAAGTTAAGAAAAAAAAATGAACTTGCTTTAAACCTCTTTACAAGCGAATAATGGTTGAATTCTTGATTAATTAACTTAAAATAAACTTTATAGAATATTATTTATATCAAAGTAGAATTTTACATTTACAACATCTATATATAAGAAAAAAAGATAGCTATTTTACAACAATACATGTTATAGAGGGTCATTTCAATAATTGGGCTTTTAGTCCAATTTAACGCCATAGACTAGTTTATTGAGCTGGTGACAAGGTCGAAGAAATTGGGCTTAATTTGGGATGTCATAAGGAGATCTAGCTTGGTAACCTTAGAGCAAGAATCATTAGATTGGATTTTCTACTCTTAACCCTATTCAGTTGTCTCGCGCGTGAAAATTGCAAATCAAACTCGAAAAAGGCATTCATAAGCTCATTTAGGCTTGGCCTAACTTTAATAAGCCTCATGTTTATTTATATTAGAAATGGGCTCATTTTAATCCTTATAAGCCTCAAGACTTATCTAAACCATGAAGACTAAAATAAGAAATGAAGGGATTGATGATAGTTATTAGATCATCGAAAGAGATCCAATAGTCATTTGCAATGCTTGATTTGAGCCATCCATCATGAAGCTATCCAACAGTCAGGAAGAGCATTCAGACACTATAAATAAGAGGCTTCTCCTCTCGTTCTAGGCATTTCTGAGCATTGGCTAACAAACGTCGAAATTATGCTGAAGTAGCTCCATAGAAATCAAATCAACAAATTTCTCAAGAATAATGGAAGAACAATTACGGACGCCAAGTTATCACGCGCATGCATTCGAGATACCAAGTTTGCCTATTCTTCCTCCCATGCCTCTTCCTACGATATTTTACACGTGTCATCTACTCAAGGCTTATCCTAGATCAATTTGCATGTTTAGTGCATGTGATCCACCTACTACAGCAACCCGCCACATATGTGATTCTATAAAAGCCTATCAATGACCATACCATCTTCAACATTGAATGGTTATATTCTTTAATCTTTCTTTTGATTGCGAACCCAAGATTTTGTCTTTTACAAGAGAGCTTCCACATGGGAATTGAACTTAGAGAGCAAGAACCAAGTATGTAATAGTGTCCATAGTGAGTTAAAGCTCTTTTAGCCTTGTATTGGATTATGTAGGAAGAGGAAATTGATATTTAAGAAATGTTAAAATAAATTTAAAAATAATTTAAGTTAATTTTGCATAAAACTACTATAATGTATCATAAAAGTAGGAAAAAAGTTATCTTTTTAATGGCATTTTCTATTAACAATTTCAATAAATCTAATAATGAAAAAAAGCATTATGATTATAAAACTATATAAGGTAAGAGATTAAAAAATTATATGTTATAATATGTTTTACCAAAAAAAAATATGAACATATATTAATAACATCATAAAAAGATTTCATAAAAAAATTATAAAAAGGTAAAATAAAAAAAAAATTAAAATTATATATTATAATAATATGATATGATATCTCAGCATTGTAGTGGATAGTTAAAAAAAAAAAAAAGGACATATGGATGTCAATTAAGTCATACTTAATGTTCGTTAACTTCTACACAAAGGGAAGCGTTAAAATTAAACATATTTTAAGGTTAAAGGACATTAAACTGCAACTTTTCAAAGTTTAATTACTAATTCACTGGAATTTTTTATTTTTTATGTTTTTACCCCCACATCTTTTAATACATGACATGACACCGAAGGGACCTCGCTAAATAGTACCTAGCTAGACGCAATGCCCAACCCATGTCCTCTTTCTGAGAAACTCAATCCTTGCCTGATTATTAACCTCGTCGAAAGCTTTTAAGCCCCGAAGCCCTTCGATCATATTCCATGGAAAACTTAAAACTTCATTCCATGTGAAACACCAACAACCTCATGATCGTGGTCTAGGCAAAGAACCCAATTGCTATTCCATGCTTCATCGTTGATTCTTTGATGCTTACACGTGAAGAATTCTATGCGGTCTACGCCTTTCAAAAGACCAGAGAGTTTGGTGGATCCATTGAAGGAGGTGAGTCGATTCCTCTTCTAGAACACGCGTTTGCATTTATGTGCTTCTGAAATTCTTGCACGCAACATGTTTGACACTTGACCTCGGAGAGTAAGTCCGTCAGTTGGGCTGTAATATCAAATGTATCGGAAATCCAAGCTTCATTTTCTAGACTTGGAGCCTACTGCATGTCCTTTCGGGATGAACATGAATATGAACATGCTGCTGCCAAAATCATGCATTCTGGTGAGGCATAGATCTAGTGGAGGGAAGAGACCCAAGATGAAAATCTATCGGAGAGTCCACCATCTTGACAGGGCCATGGACTTAGCCAAGAAGCCTGCCCTCATCTTAGAGCTTAAAGCTATCATCCAATCTCAAAAGCACCAGTCTTTACTCCTCAGGGACCTCGAGAAGCATGTTGGTTTTGTCCAAAAATGGAACTTTATGTCCCTTATCCAGAAACACCCTTCCATTTTCTATGTGGGTGGTGGTAGTGGTTCACCGCCTTTCGTGTCCCTTACTCACAAGGCTCAGAAGATTGCCGGCCAAGAAGCCGAAGCCAGAATGTTGATGGAACCCCTCTTGGTCAAGAGCTTGAGGAAACTCTTGATGCTTTCTGTTGATTGTTGCCTTCCTCTTGAAAAGATTGATTTGATTGGTCCTCAACTGGGTTTGCCCCGTGATTTTAAGGACTCTTTAATTCCAAAGTACCCAGAATTCTTTTCAGTCACAAGTATCAATGGCAAAGATTCACTCCAGCTACAGCATTGGGACTCTTCACTAGCAATTACTGCCCGAGATCAAAGACTAGACAGTCAAGGAGTTTTGAACTCGAGAAGGGGTCGGAATAAGGTTTGCATTTCGAAAGATGGTAACTACTCTGGTCCATTTGCATTTACATTGAATTTTCCTGCTGGTTTCAGACCAAATATGGGCTATCTCAAGGAAGTTGAGAGGTGGCAGAAAATGGAATTCCCTTCACCTTACTTGAATGCAAGGAGATTTGAAGCCAATGACCCAAAAATTCGAAAGTGTGTGGTGGCTGTGCTTCATGAGCTTCTGAGTTTAACAATGGAGAAGAGGCTGACATCTGCACAGCTCGATGCATTTCATTCAGAGTATTTCTTACCAGCTAAATTGGTTCGTTGTTTGATCAAGCACCATGGGATCTTTTACATCACCAACAAAGGTGCAAGGAGTACTGTTTTCCTCAAAGAAGCATATGATGGGTCGAATTTGATAGATAAATGTCCTCTACTGGAATTCAATGATAGATTTATAAAAATTTCTGGTTGTAAAGGCTCTAGTGTGTGCGATAAAAATAATGTCATGACATCTTTATATTCCAAAGAATAAAGACAAAAGGGAAACAAGGAAGCTCAATGTCCAAGTTATACCTCTGAGAAAGCCCAAAAAAAAAATCTAATACCTCTGAGATGATATGCACAAGGCACAAAACTGTTTTTTACTGCTTCTTGTCCCAGACAAGGAGAATGTAAAACGCATGAGGGCAACTATTTCTTGGAATTCCTAGTACTAAGCCATGAAAAAGAAAGATTCCTATAATGGAGAAGAAGAAACCTAAATATTCCCCTTGCTTTTATTTTTTTCATTTTCTCCCAATGACAAATCTCCAGTTGCAAACAGCCAAAGGGGAACGTTATTCTCTGATTTCCGTTAATATTAATTTAAAAAAAATTGGTAACAATGGCACTACAGCGTTCTGTTGCCACCATTCCAAATCTCCAACGGAGGCAGAGGCATCCTACAAATAATCTTGCTAACCAACACTGCATAAAGGCATCAAACCTTGCCTATCCTAACCTTATAAGCTCAATCGTCACGTGTTCACAGCAACATGAGTACTTCATTTCTCCTTCCCCTCCAGCTAATAAGGTTTGATACTGTTCCAACAACTATGATGCATCCGTTGGTAATGTTCCATTCACCATTTTCTTGTGTATGTATCACTTGCAGACTCCTAGTATTAGTTTCCTTTTTCCCTCCATAATGAAATTTAAATTTGTCAAAAGTCCAATTAATACTGTAAAATTGATCAATCTACACAGAGCGTTGCAGCTGTAATATTTGGAGATGGATCAGATTCACGGCTATACCCATTGACCAAGTGGAGATCTGAAGGGGCCATTCCTATTGCAGGGAATTACAGACTCATTGATGCGGTCATCAGCAACTGCATTAACAGCGACATAACAAAAATATATGCTCTCACACAATTTAATTCTACTTCTCTCAATTCACACCTTTCAAGAGCTTACTCTGGGGTTAATCATGGGAAAGAAAGCTTTGTTGAAGTGATTGCTGCATATCAGAGCCCTGAGGACCAGGGCTGGTTTCAGGTCTGTTGTTATGTAGTAATCGCATTAACTTGCTCCTCTTCTAGTCTTCATCTCATAGTTTGACTTATTTATTAGCGAGTTGCAGATCTGAAATTCAATTGCTTCCATTTAATAGGGAAATGCAGATGCAGTCAGGAGATGCTTGTGGGTGTTGGAAGAGTTTCCTATAACTGAGTATTTTATCCTTCCTGGCCACCATCTTTACAAAATGGACTATCAGAAAATTGTGGAGACACATAGGAAGAGCAAGGCTGACATTACCATCATGGGCTTGGAGGCTACTAGGGACCATGATCCTGGTTTTGGGTTTCTGAAAATAAACAATGAGAATAGAGTTATAGAGTTCAAAGAGAAGTGTGATACAGAGGCATCATATGAGAATGTTGTAAGAAAAGTTCACTGCTCTCTCTCTCACTCTCTCTCTCTTTCGATTTTGTCTTTCTTTTGTGAGAATTCTCAGAAGTGATGATGAGCAGTTTTTATCTGCAATTTCAGGTACATAATACAGTCGAATGCCTCACTATTCCTAGCACTGGAATTTACCTGATTAATAGGGATATAATGAAAAAGCTTCTAACTGAAAATTTCCCGAAGGCAAATGATTTTGGCGGTGAGGTTATACAAGCTGCAATATCCATGGGAATAAAGGTAAGTTTGTTATGTAGAATTTAATATTTCTCCTTCTTTCAAAGCTCAAGTATAATACTGCATGTCTTTGGCACAAGGGCCAGGTTCAGGCATATCTATTTGGTGGATATTGGGAGGACATGAGAAGCATTAAGGCATTTTATCAAGCAAATATGGAAACTGCAAGGAAATCAACCACAGGATTTAAGTGAGTATTTTTGCTGCCATAGAGGCCAATTACTCTGGTGTATCTTTTTGTATGCATATATGTTAATCCCTGATTTGCTGCTACTAACCACAACAAGGTTGATAAAATTCAAGCAGCTTCCATGATAGAGAGTCTCCCGTCTACACCAAACCTCGGAGTATGCCACCGAGCATTGTGACTGATGCTGTTATAATTGACAGTGTCATTGGAGATGGCAGCATTCTTAAGGTATGACACTATGTCTCTCAAGTATGAACCATTTGAGGAATTGATCAAACGATATGCAACATGATGAAAAAATGTGACAACCTGAATGTGTGATATGAAGGGACACATAACTGCAGTACATGGTCTCCTCATTCTTATAGAAATTTATTAGTCTTCTTCCTTCAATTGTTTTCTGGAATGAATTCCTTAATTATCTGTGCATGAGTAGGGTTGCAAGATAAAGCGAACAGTAGTTGGTTTGCAGACAAGGATTGGTGAGGGAGCTGTGGTTGAGGACTCTGTGATTATGGGTTCTGACATTCATCAAGTAAGACCACCATATAATCCATTTATCTTTTCATTTTTCAAAGGTTTCTTCAAACCTGAAAAGCACGAAAAGGGTATCTTCTTACTTCTGAAGCATATCCAATTCTACCATCTGCTTCCAGGGACTTGGTTACTTTATTTTATTTTATTTTTACCATAAATGTGATTTTCAAAGGCTTGTAAGAGTGATAAAATGAGTGTGTGAATATGCAGACGGATATTGAAATGATTCTTGAGGACAGGAAAGCCAGATGTATTCCTATTGGAATAGGCAAAAATGCGCTTGTAAGGAATGCTATCATAGATAAAAATGCAAGGATTGGCAGCAATGTGATGGTGAGTCAAATAAGAAATGGATACATTTACTTGAATCTGAATCCATGCTCTACAGGCAGAAATCCTGGACTACCTTGCTTATTAAAATGTTTTTGCAATGGACGCCATGCTTCAATGCGAGAACGAAATATTGAACTCTTTGTTTGGTATCCACTGGATTTTCTTTATCCAATCACTGGTAGCATCATTTATCTAATACTATGTGCTTTGATGGCCTACACGTACTTGCCGCTTTCTATTGCTGCTGTCTCTAATCTTTTCCAATCTTTCCATAGGTGCGTGGACCGTAGAGTTACAGAGAAGCTTCCATTTGCTGATGATTCTCACTTTTACATTCTGTGTCTACATATAGATTATTAACAGGGACAGTGTGCAAGAAGGGGATAGGGAAACTGATGGATACATGATCATTGATGGAATGGTGGTTGTACTGCGAAGTGCTGTTATCCCCGATGGCAGTGTGCTCTGAAATTTATAGCTGGTTATGGTTTCACCACTAGAAGGTTGGCATTGAGAAGACAAAGAATCAGTAGGCCTTGGCAACGCCCCACTTAAGAGTCCATTACCATGTGAGGGTAGACAAGTTCAATGGCATAAACTGACGTCCCCATCACTTACGTCAATTTCTTCAATGCATTGGCTTAAAACCTTACTTTATTCCATTAGATAGTGACCTTGTGAAAAAGTTGGAAGGCTCTAATATGAGGTTGAACAAAAGGACCGTCTTCGTCATGCAAAGGCAATGGTCCAAATTCTGTGGATTTAATTATACAGATAGCTAAATTGTGTTGAGGTAATTTATTGAATGAAAGTCTCCACCGTGATTGTGAAAAAGGAAAATGGAAGAAACGCCCAAAATCTCGGTTTTGGCAATTATTAAAGCCATGATGTTTCAAAGTTAGTAGTTACTTCTCTGTTGTGGCATCCGAATTCCGATGTTCGCTGAACTTTAACGAAAAAAGAAGAAGAAGAAGTTATCTGGCAAATTACTATCGGTACCTCTTAATAGTTGGATAAGCTACATACACTAATATACAGTAAAAAATAATAGATTAGTATTTTACTTTATGTCATGTATTTATGACTCTACCATCTAGAATAGATATAAATAGAAATGTTATACAACCAAAATAACTAACAATTTCCATTTTTTCGTCTCTCTGAATGACAGTTCAATTTCTGGATTTTTACTTTAACAAGTTACTGTTCATCTAGAATTCTGTTTCATCCAATATTGCACTGTGTCTCTTGTATTCAATAGGAAACTCGTGAACTTCTAATTGTTAACATGGTATCAAAGCAAGGTGCTTCAAAGTCTTGGAGAAATCTTTCTAAAAAAGTGAAGAAAATTCTTTTTTTTTTTTTTTTTGACAAAACAAGTATGTTGAATCAACAAATGGACTGCATCTACAATGATCCACCTTATCTTTCTAGTTCAAATAACCTAGGATGAGTAATTGCAAGTATAGTCTTCAACAGGACAAATTTCTTAAGGTGGAGCCGATCAATTAAGTTTGCTCTATAGGGGCTAAATTGAAACTTGGATTCATTGAAGGGACATGTTCAAAGCCTGCAAAAGATTCGGTTGATGCACAAAGATGGATCCGTTGCGATCATATGATAAGGTGCTAGATCCTTAATTTGATGACAAAGGAATTATCAAAAGGTTTCATGTACACCCATTTTGCTAAAGAACTTTGGGATGATTTTTGCGAAAGATTTGGACAAACGAATAGACCTTTATTTTCCAACTCCAACATGATATTATAATGTGAGGCAAGGAAATAATTCGATCACTGTGTACTACAACAGACTAAAGAAATTGTGGCATGAACTTAATAGCGTCAATGCTCTTCTAGAATGTGTTTGTGGTGCTTAAGTAACTATTCTTGTAATGTTGTATCAAAGATTGCAGACATAGAAAATAGAAATTGATTGCTTCAATTTCTTATGGGGTTGAGTGAAGCATATGAAAATATAAGGAGTCATGTTCTATCTTTGGAGCCTTTACCTTTAGTAAACGAAGCATATTACTTGATTTTTCAAGTGGAAAAATAGAAGCAGATATCTAGGAGCTTGATCTAAAATGATGATGTATCAACATGTTTTGCTAAATCACAACAAAAACATGGACAAGGTGATAGAAAAGATAAGAAGTTTAAGCTTGGAACAAAAGTGATATGTTCGTATTGTAAAAAAAATCAAGACATTAAGTGGATTCTTGCTTCAAAATCATCGGGTATTCAGATTGGTATAAAGAAACAAAAGAAAAGAACGGAGTAGGGTCAAGATTTTCTAGAAATATTAACCAAGAATCAAATAATCCTCTAGAAATCTTTGCAGACTCAAATACATGAAAAGCATAAACAAGGGAGAATGAAATAATATCAAAGATATGTCATGAAGTGTTTGAAATGATGAAAGGGAAAAATGCATTAGAAAATCTAGATTTCTCCTTTGTAAATTTTGCAAGTCAGATAACAAACTATAATTCTTCTGTAGCTATATCTAATTCTTTTGTAGCTTCATTTTATCAAACCAATAATGTGATGCACGAATGGATAATTGGCATAGGAGCTTCTAATCACATAACTCCTTTCCAAACATTTTATCCACAAAAGAATTTCTTCACCATCCTATTCATATAAAACTACTTGATGGCCCCATAAAGCAAGTGACCACAGTTGGAAAAATTCATTTGAATGAACATATTGTTCTTAATAATGTTCTTGTACTAGATTTCCATTGCAACTTATTATCAATTAGTAAATCGATATCTAGAGTTGATATTATTGTTTCCTTTTATTCAAAATATTGTATATTTTAGGATAAGAAAACTAGAATGTTGCTCAAGCTAGTGTTAGATAAGGAATCCATGTCTTGAACATAGATTTAGGGTTAGATTCTGTAAACATGTCCTCATCATATAGTACTTTGAACAATATGTCTTTAGAACTCTTACACAATAGGCTAGGACATATTTCTATATCAAAATTGAAACATATTCTAAGTTGGACATCAAATGATGACAATAATTTTTATTGTGATGCTTGTAGATTGTCAAAATCCCATTGTTTATCTTTTCCTCTTAGTAAATCTGTATCCTATCATACTTTTGATCTTATTCACATTGATCTTTGGAGACCTTATCACACACCATCACTTACAGGTGCAAAATATTTCCTAACAATAGTTGATGATATGGGTAGAGTTACTTGTACATTTCTGATACAAAACAAACATCAAGTTTTTCTACTATAACTAATTTCATTGCATATGTTAAGAATCGTTTCCATCTTACTCCTAAGTTCATTTATTGTGATAATGGGAGTGAATTTCTTTCTTTTGATTGTCAAATTTCTTTTAAAAGCAATGGAATAATTCATCAAAGAACAACATATACTCCTCAACAAAATGGTATGGTGGAAAGAAAACATAGACATTTAGTTAAAACTACAAGAGCCATTAGATTGCAAACTAAATTACCAAAAAAAAAAATTGGGGAGAGTGCATCCTTACTACAACTTCCCTAATAAATAAAATGTTCGCACACAAACTTGATTGGAAGCCTCCATATCAAGTACTTTTCAACAAATTACCTTTGTATTTAGAACTTAGAATACTAGGTTGCTTGTGTTATGCCACTATTGTTAATAGATCTTGAGACAAGTTTGATGCTAGCGGAAAAAATGTATGTTTCTAAGATATCCACACAATCAAAAGGGATATAAACTATATGATCTTACGAATAAAGTTTTATTTGTTAGTAGGGATGTTATATTTGTTGAACATGTTTTTCCATTTAAGGAAAATGTTATAAGTGAATTTTCAGACAATTTAAAATTTTAGTTTCCATTAGAAAACTATTTTGATATATTTGAAACTGATATAGTTTCTGCTCCTCCTAAACATCTTGATTCTACATATTAGAATAATGGTTTGTCATCTTGTTTTCTCGAAAGATCTTCTAGAGATACGAAAACTCCAACATGGCTTACTGATTTTGTACACAGTGTAGAATTAATTCCTTCATCTGTATTAGAAAAATCACAAAATCTATATCTGCTTCTTAATTCCAATAATTTACACCAATATCCTAAAGACTATATAGCATCATTAGCAAATGTTCTATCCATTCATGAACCACAAAACTATCAAGAAGTTAAGAATGATTCTAAATGGATAGAAGCTATGGAAAAAGAAATCTTAGCTCTTGAAGCAAATCAAACGTGGGAGTTAGTTGATCTACCACCAGGAAGGAAAGCTATTGGATCTAAATTGATATATAAAATTAAGTACAAAGTTAATGGTTCAATAGAAAGGTATAAAGTAAGGCTAGTCATAAAAAGATATAATAAAATAGAAGGGATTGATTGTATACACACATTTTCTCTTATTGCAAAGCTAACAATAGTTTGGATGGTTTTAGCACTAGCAATTGTACAATCTTAGCTTGTTCATCAATTTGATGTGAACAATGCATTTCTGCATGACTTCTTAGAAGAAGAAATATATATGGAACTTCTAGAAGGATATAAGGTCTCATCACCAAGCAAGGGTTGCTATATGGATTAAAGCAAGCTTCACGTCAATGGGATAAGGAGTTTACTCTATTCATTTCTTCTCTTGGTTTTTTACAATATGAAAATGACCATTCTTGGTTTACTAGGAATCGAGGGAATGAATTCCTTGTAGTGGTCATGTACGTAAAGATGTTTTGATAGCAGGAAATTCATTATTAACAATTGAGAAAGTGAAAGTTGCTTTGCACAATGCATTCACCAAAAAAGATCTTGGAGAAGTGTGATTTTTCCTAGGAATTGAAGTTTGCATAACATTTCATGGATTCATAATTAATCAAAGGAAATTCTTACTGGATATTTTGCAAGATATGGGTGTGATAGCAGCAAAACCAACTAAGACACCTTTTCCAAAACATTTGAAGTTTGATCATGAATCAGGTTCTTTGATTTAAGACCTTACAATATATTGTTATATTTAAAGATTACAAGATTAAACATAAACTTTGTAGTGTAGCAACTAAGCCAATTCGTCAGCAACCCTCAAACAACACATTTCAAGCAGCAATCTACATTCTAAAATACTTAAAAGGAACATTTGATAAAGGATTGTTCTATGCATCATCTTGCACGTTATCTCTTGTTGGATACTCTAATGCAAACTGGGGTGCAAATGTCATTGATCAAAAATCACTCACATGATATTGTATTTTTCTTGGATCATCATTGATTTCCTAGAAAACAAAGAAACAAGTGACTTTGTCAACATCTTCAACTAAGGCTAAATATAGAAGCATGGCCTCGACGACTAAGGAGTTACTCTATATTTCCTATTTGCTTTAGGATTTTCATGTTCTAATAAAGCTTCCTATTACTTTATACTCAAACAATAAATCAACTCAACTAATAGTGGAAAATCCATGTTTACATGATCGCACTTAACACATTGAAGTATATATTCATTTTACAAGACATCATATTAACAATGAATTCCTTGAAATTTCTCATATTTCAACAAACAATCAAACAATAGATATGATGACAAAAGTTCTTGGAGATGCCCAGTTAAAATCCTTGATTTCCAAGTTAGGACTTATTGCATTGGGGATTGTGTGGGGTAGGGTGGGGTGGTGGTGGTGCTAATAGTTAGATAAACTATATATAATACTATACAATAAAAAATAATAGATTAGTATTTTACTTTGTGTCATATATTTTCAACATGCCATCTAGAATAGATATAAATAGAAATGTTACACAACTAAGGTAGCGTTTGGTTATTGGTACTGGACAGGGCAAGGAGTATTAAACAGTACAAAACAAGAAGGATTGGAAAAAGAAAAATTTTTGTATCATGTTTGGTTTGTTCAGTACTGGACAAGGATTTTTTTGTTATTCAGTGTTTTGAATTGCAAAGTACTAGACTAACCATAGTAAATTTGATAGTTTTACCCTTCTGTTATAGTAAATTTGTTTTTTGCCTTCTATTATTGTTTTTTTTTTCTCCTTTTGGTTGTACATACAGCTCAAGCCTTTTCTGTAAGATAAAGGATTTCTCTCCTCATATCATCATATTCTTCTAGGCCTCATTTTTATTTGGTCTAGAATAGTTTCCAAGCGTTCAAACGAAAATAGATTAGCATTGAAGATGCAAAATCAATCCTCACCATCTTGCAAGCATAGTGTACAACTTGGTTTGATGAGGAAATCATGTTTATATTCCAAACATGAGGATTCCATATAACTCATATGCGACTAGAAGGGTATGCCTTAAGTTGCCAACCTAAAAGCAAAAGAAGAGTGGCTAAACTCATCATCACAATTGCTTGAGTTGTCACCCAACACACCCAACTCCTCGACAAAGCCATGAGAAACTTCCAAGGCATTAGGAGGGGCAGATGGCCTACCACCATCATTGCTAGATTGGTAGTTGTCATAGCCTATGGACAGACGCAGAAGCGGAGCAGATCGAAGTGCCTGGATTTCCTTAACGCATCAGGAACTGCATGACAATGGCGACGCTCGAACTTGTGGCCGATTCCACGATGAACGTCGGTAAAGGAGTGGCGCTGATGGGTTTAGCAACGGCTAAACAAGCAAAAGAGAAGTATGAAGGGCAAGTTGAGGATTTCGAAAAAAAATGAGTTTTTGTCCAGTACCGTATTTTTTGTATCAAATTACACACGGTACAATAATTTGCCATTTTATCCAGTACCATATTGATTTTTTGTCCAGTATTTTCTTCATGGATAACAACCAAACGGAGGACAAAAAAATTTATCCTATCCAGTGCCGGATTTTGATGCCAGCCAAACGCAACTTAAAATAACTAACAATTTCCATTTTTTTTTCTCTAAATAATAGTTCAATTTCCGGATTTTTACTTTAACAAGTTACTATTCGTGTGGAATTCTGTTTCATACAATATTGCACTTTGTTTCTTATATTCATCAGGAAACTCATGAGCTTCTGATTGTTAACAATACCATACGGGAAATTACAAGCGCTTTGGGGGTTTTGTTTGTTTTTTGTATATTTTTATGCCTATCAAGAAATCTTAAAGAAATTATAAGAAATAACTATTGCTTTTTTTTTTCCCCTATTATTTAAGAATTACATTTTTATTTATATCTTATTTTATTTTACAAGTAAATGAAGGGGAAAAAAAATTTGAGGATAGCCACCATTAGCGCTCGGTTGCTTTGGTTAATTTTAATATTACAATCGTACATGCATACATCGACAAGGTGAAATATTAAAACATTAAAACACACTACTTACATGACATTTTAGGACTTGATTTCACGTTTTTATAGACTTTAAGGATTTAATGACTGCAATCAAAACTCTAAGACTTGATTATTAAAATCTCAAAATTTAGAAATTTCTGAGTACTTTTCCCCAAAAATGTAATGGATGGGGAAATGAGAAAAGAAATAAATAAAAAGGAAATTGATTTTGATCTTGATGAATATTATAAGGGAAACCACTTTAAGCAAACCAAACTAATAAGATTAAACTAAAGATGATAGGATGATTTTAAAATCATAGATTCGCTGATGGAAAATTTTAATTCCAAGAAATATATCAAACAAGCTTTTATAGATAATTTATGATAAGTGAACATGAGAAAAAAAAATACAAATCAAAGTGATAAAATAAAAGCTTATAGCATATATCCGTGGGTAATAAAGTATAAATGTGTGATATATAAAATTTCATTAATAAACTCTTATACAAAGTGTACCTAAGGATCTAAGTACGCACACATTATTCGACCGGGACTCTTAACACTCTGATCAAGGAGAGGGAAAGGGAGAGGAATGAATAGTAATGGAAGGAATTGAGGGGGGGAAGATTTAATTTCATTGTTTAGTAATAAGGGGAGTCTCGGGAAAAGAAATATTTTCTGGGGTCTCATATGTATTTATTTCCTTCCAAATCGGAGTGAAAGGGGAGGAAAAGTAGAATAAAAATTGTATTTCCAAGTCTAGCCCTCTTTTTTTTCTTCATTTATTTTATGAGCATATTCATAATTTGATATTATACTTTACTTTGCCTTTCGTAATCACTAAAACTAATTAAGAATAGATATAATAATTTTTTTTCATTTATTTGACTTGGTGGAAACAATTATAATTTATAATTCGATGAAAATTAAAATAAAATAAAAAAAACCATACCACTATTTAACAAAGATATGAGGCTCCAAATAATCCAGAAAACAGACCTTTACAGCTACTTGAACTGTTACAAATCATACGTCAATAAATGGCATCTAATTGTAATTACTCCCAAACACACAGGCATATGCTTATATAGGGGTTGCTCTTTAAACTTGTTGACTCTCAAATACACCTTATTGTATATATTTCCTAAAAATGCGGTTTCTCGGTCTTGCTCTTTGTGTATGTGGATTTTATGTTTCAAATGGCCAGCACATCTGATTTTTCTGAGAATAAAAATGGACTATTGATCTGTCTTTTAGATGTTGCTGCTTTCAGCTGCTGTATTTATGAATTTTTCTCACAAAAGTTTTGAGAATGGTCTCTCTCAATTGAAGTACAACGGCCTCTGTTTGGCTATTCTTGCAATGCTGTTTGCGCCTTCCAATTCTTGGAAGAAATTATAAGAGTAAGAGTTAAGAAGATCAAGTAATCGTTTTATAATAGTTCTGCTTTAGATATTAATCTACTCTTTCTGCTTCCATTGCCAAGAATCCAATCATCTTTACCAAGTTTCATTTATATCAAAATAGTCAAAACTTGAAAGTTATAATGCAATCAATCTCCTCAACCCAATCACTCATCGCAAATTGCTTTGATACATTATGTTCTTTTTGTTATTGTTCTTCTTGTTGTATATCTTCCATCTTCAGTTTGATATTTATAGATTAGATACCATAGCCATTCGCAGTCTTCTCTTCCTTAATCATAGCACCCATCAATATTTTACATCAATTTCTTCAATCTTGTTAAAAATATATTCTTTTTAATTCTCTTATGCCATTTTGAAGTTGCAATAATTAATGATATCAATCAGGTGGATTAATTTTGACAATATCCTCTTAATGCTTCAAAATCTTTGCTTACTAACTAGCAAGTAACTAATTGCATTTCCTTTAATATGCTTTCGACTTGATTAGATAGAAATTATCATCCCTATTCATAACCAAACTAGTGGAACGAGTCAATTATCTAGATATATTCAACCTTTGGAGGTGAGTCATGAAATTGTTCCTTTAACTTTGTGATTCCTGTAATCTTCTGATTTCGTTTTCTACTTTGGAAGTAACTTGTTATGTTGTTTCTTCGTTCGGAGTGCTTAATTCCAACCTTTTGCTGTACTTCAAAAAATCCTTCAAATATAATTCTAATATTTTTTGTTCATGATTTAAACACTTTTGATTCTTCTATGAAGTTAATCATAACTTTTAGTTTATCAAGAACTTGTGTAACTAACTTGTTTCTCAACAATTTGCATATTCAATTCTAGACGCTTGTAAAGATATTCATTTCATAACATGATATACTTTTTCTTTTAACCTTTGATTTTGTTACAACATTTGGAAATCATTTCCAACTATTCCTTATTTATTTTTCAATCGACTATATTACTTTCATCAAAGAAAAGAAAAGAAAAGAAAAAAAGAAAAAAGAAAAAATTCGAGCAAAGGTTGCCATAATATTTGATAAAATTTCACCATTAGAAAACATATATTGGTCGGTTGGGGTGGAATAACAGCTTCTTTCCAAATTTCTCAACATTATTCAACGCTTGTATTCATTTGCTCTACACATCCCTTAAAATCCAATCTTAAGCATCCTCACGGGGTGATGTTGCAACCAAAGTTACAACAAGGTTATTCTCCAATCTCTTATAAAAAGGGTCTTACAGCCATATGAACATCCTTAGTCTTCACATTTCCAATGGTAACATTATCATTGATTGTGCTATTTCCATCTTTATTTCCCCCATTTCTTTTAGATAGTGATGACCATAACCAACCAGACCAGTATGACTGCAAACATTTAATCCCCCAAGGAAAGCCACAGCATGCCAATGGTGTAACTATCTTTACTCTTGTAAATATTACTGAACTCTGGTAGTGCTTATTAGAGTACTCTTCCAGATGTAGGCTATATGGAGCTGCCAACTTCTGAATCTAGTTTCATTGATTAAACCGTGTTAATTGCAGCACTTAGATCATTTGGCAACATTTTGCAACCCGTGTCACCTTGTCTATATAGACTAAAACAACTAGACAGCTGTCATTTTGTCAACTTGAAGCTCTGAACAATGTTCCCCACCCTAACCGCAATCCTTAACTCATCCTAATCTTCTAGTATCCTATCTTGAGGAAATCAATATTATGCTATGAAACCTGAAGTTTGTCGAGGTATTTCCGATGCGCTTAAGGTATTTTTGACATACTTTCACTCTTTTTTCTTTAAGGTGTTGCACCCTTGAAGTTGGACAGTAGTTATATTCAAATATTTGAAGTGTTGTGGGTGCTGCAATTGTTGATTACTATGTGTGCACGGGCTGTGACATATTGAGCTCATTTAGTTGTAGTTACAGGTCAATAAAGTTGTGAATTTTCTGTTGTGTATGGTGAAGAATTGATAGAGCACACAAGATATTTGTTGAAATGTTCGACTTAGTTAACAGTGATTGAGTTGATTGAATTCGACTAACTTCTTGGTGTCATCAGTCATCAGCACTTCTTGTTTGTTGATTTGGCAAGATGTTGGGGAAAAAGAACAGCAAATTTGAGCGGTTAAAGACCGTAGGAATTGAACAAAATCAATAAATCTTTGGATAAATTGGAGAAGCTTGTGGCTGAAATTAATGGACAACTTAGGATTCTCCAGAAATATCTTGGGATCATAACAACTGAGAAACCTAAATCTTTTGTGAAATCATTTGCACTAAGCCGTATGTAACACATTTGAAGAGGGATGACAAGAAGCTTGCAACTAAATATAAAAGAGTTGAAAAAAAAAAAGGGAAGGTTTGAAAGGGAATGAGGCTAAGATTGTAGTTGAGCCTAAAAGACATGAAGTTGCATAGAATCTGCCAAAAGCTATCAAAATTGGGCATAAATATGAAGTTGTTGAAGCTTTTGGGGAAATAAATGGGAAATTTGAAAATTCTAATATTGGAACACCATGGATGAGCTCAAGAATATAGAGAATGTAGAGGTTCTTAAAGAAGTAATTAAAGAAATAGGATGTGAAGTGGTGTAAGCTCTTGAGGGGGTGGATGGCTTGGTTGGAAAATCCATTATTTTTTAAGAAGAATAAATTTGTTCAAGAAGAGCCCAGGAAGGATCTTTATACTATGCTATCACCATTATGCCATGTTGTTCCAAAAATAGTAAATGTGAAAGAGCGACTACAAGATATATGGATCAAGCTTTGGTGGAGTCAAATGTTAAGTCATGTTGGCATGGGGTATATGATGAGAGTAAAGGATCTTTACTTGGTACCATTTCCAATATGTGAAGATCCAATACTCTCTCTCAATGAGTTTAGTAGAATGAGCACACAACCGAGTGAAAGGGACTATAGGCGCCAATGACATCTCTTATGTAGTTGAGTTGCTTTTTTTTTTTTTCTTTTTTCTTTTTGTCTATTTCTTCTTAGGATGGTGTGTTTGATCCTGGTTAAAATCACATCCTTCCTTCCATAGGATTTAGAATTTTCAATCATCCTAAGGTGATGATGCAATCATGGGCCTGAACAACTTGCAGGAGAGCTCAAGTGCGAACCTGATGGAGGCTTGGCGAATGGAGTTACCAAAGTGCAAGAGAAAATTTTAGATTTTTCCCTTTTTTTGGGAGAATCGCTCAACTAACCGATACTCTAACTTCTACATTGGGAATAACGTCCAATTACTAGTTTGCACCTCGTCCAACCCAAAAGCTTTAAAACAGAGAATCTTGAAGCACGCTCTTCGAGAAACACTCGTAAATATTACACTATTTAAAAAAAATTCGTAAATATTACACCTATAAAAATTATTTCAAAAATAGGTTTCGAAAGCACAAAATCGATTTGAAACTCTTTTTTTTCTTTTCAAAATTTATAAAACTGAAGGCATAGATTAGGTTTATGCCTTCAAGCAATTTGCTTAAACGTGTGATAATATCTACACCTTTAGCGTAACTCTTTTTTTTTTTTTTTTTTATAGTTCGACACGTGAAAACATAATAATTTGACCATTATAAAAATAGCAAATAGTAACACATTTGGTCCTAACTATAAGATACTCAAATCAATCATTTTTTATATATTATGAGCTCTGTAATTTTAAATGAACAAAAAATTATGACCTTTTAAAGTTGAAAAAAATTGAAATTGATGTGATTTGTTTTTTCAAGTTTAAGGGTTATAACTTTTTACTCATTTGGAATTACAAAGCTTATAATATATAAAAAAAGACTGATTTGAATGTACTATGACTAGGATCAAACGACATTGTCGTTTTTTGTTTTTATAAGGGTCAAATTGTTGTGTTTCCATGTGACAAAACATAAAAAAAAAAAAAGAAGAGTTACACTAAAGATGTAGATGTCATTCGTGCCTTCAAGCAAATTGCCTAAAAGCACAAATGACATCTGTGCCTTTAACTTGAGGGCATGGATCATGTTCGTGTCTTCGGTACCAATTGTATTAAAGGCGTAGACCCCATATGGACCTTCAATTTTGCAAATTTTTCCAAAAAAAAAAAAAGTTGCAAATCGAGTCTATACCTTTGAAACCTATTTTTAGAATAATTTTTGCGAGTACAATATTTGCAAAAAAATTTAAAAAAATGCAAAGTTTATGAGTGTAACCCATATGTTCTCCCCATGTTTTATTTCAAAAAAAAAAAAACTTTATTTTAACTACAATATTGTCACTAGGTTTTAGACTATGTTAAATACTTTATGAGCAACCATACTTGGACGATTTTTAGAGAGAATAGGTATTGAGAGACTTGAATGTCTTGCAACCCTAAAAATTGTAACAATTATCTTTATGAAGCTCTACAATATTGTTAATTCTAATATGGTATATGTGTTTCAATTTTCTAAAACTTCAATATGAAATGAGCCTTCCAATAACACATTACTAAATTATTCCAACAATTAAAGTTATAATACAATAAGATTTTATTGTATAAAAGGTAAGGTGTAGAAATTTATATATATGTGATAATAAGAATAATGTGTTTTGATTACCATAAAACTTTTTATTTTAGATCTTATGATTAAGCGCTCTGGAAAATGCAAAAAGTTTATAAATAATCACATTTTCTTATATGAAAAAGAAAAGAAAAAAAAAACTATCTAATAAAATTTCTAAATTATTATAGTAACATCTAAAATGCAAGACATAGGTTATCTATACCACTTAGATTAAAATTTATATTTTTTTATGCTAATAATTCCAATATCAACAACCCCCACCATAGATAATATAATAAAACTATATATGATAAAGTTAGTAGTAATAGTAATACTAGAATTACTAACAATAGCAATTAGCACCTATATTTATGAATAAGGACATAAAATCCACCATAAGTATGTCAACAATATTATCATTCTAGATAATAGTTTGAATAATTGATTTTTCATGGAAGAAAAATAACAAGAAACAATATTACAAATCCTTAGGAACCAAAAGTCACGAGCCCGAGACAATACATACATCTTAAGAAAAAGTGAACCATAAAACCATTGATATACTAGACAATACAACAATGGCCACATGAGCAAAAATCTATTTATGAAAAACTTCATGATTTTATAGGAGTTAAATACTCATTAAAGAAATCATCACCCAAATGGGCTTCAATGCGAACTAATCACTTAAGGTTCAAATTATGAGATGATAAATTTAGCGTGAAGAATATAAACCCAATGAGCTCCAACTTGTTAAATTAGAAGTTTATTTGTGAAGCAAAAACATAACTTGACATGCATGAAAAACAATAAAATAAAATAACATAATTAACCATATAAATCTTGAACTCCTAATAAATCAAAATTTAAGAGCGATGGGTAAATAACTTGATTTACTAATGTCTAAATTTAGTTCATACTTTGTTTCATGGGTACATTCTTATGCTTGAGAGATCTTCTCAATTAAAGAAACGTTACTTAAGGCTACTTTGACTAATTATGTGCTAGAATTAGGTGAGAGAGTTCTTATGATCTACTATCTATTTGACACTTGCAAATTGCATATTGTTTTGTTGATTGCTATTAATTATTTGATTGAATTACTGGCTACTTTGTATGCTATCATCTATGTTATCGCCTTAGTAATATGAAAATTTAAATTCTTAGCCAAAATAATCGGATACATTTTTTGTATGTCTATAACCCAACAAGTAAAAAAAAAAAAAAAAGAGTGCAGAGTGTTCAAACTTTACTTAATATTTTTGAAACATTTTTAAAGTATTTTAAAAATGTTTTTATAAAGATTTTATCTAAAATCTCAACTTGCACTCTTAGAGGCCATCTTTTGTAAAATCCAGTATGTACTATTAGAAGCCATTATTTATAAAATCTCGATGAGTATCATTGAGGCTACCTATGAGAATTTTACTAAAAACCGTAGCGTGTGATCTTGAGGCTGTCGATGGTAATTTTACCTTAAACCTCAGTGCATGCTTTTGAGGTTACCAATGATAATTTTATCTAAAACCTTGGTGTGCGCTCATGAGACCATCAATAATAATTTTATCAAAATTGATTTTGCTGAGACAAAGTTCTTAGGTTATCCCTTGATTGAGTCCTGTGTGGCATCATTGATTGATCGATTGATAATGTATACCTTAGAGTCAGGATCACCAAGTTTGGCACTTGCAGCACTCTCTTCTCAATTGAGGGTAATTTTTGAGTTTGTCTAGTAGAATTGAGCTTGTAATCAGCCTCATGTGGAAAAGGTGAGGTGCTCCATGTGATTAAGTATGGAGGATAATCGATGTGTAGATGATGCAAATCTACACCTTCAATGATTCCAAAGTCCCATGGATCTGTTCATTGCATTCATTTTGTATGTATATAGAGTGCATATGTGTAGTGGCAAGGGACAAACACATTGAGTCATGGTTTTGCTCACTCTCCAATAATCTTCCTTGCGGGTTATATGAAAGTTAAGAGTGGGTTAGGATCATAGTAATGAGTGTTATAGCCTCAAGTCTTGAAAGATGGGTGCAAACTTTAGGGTATATTTGAAATAAACTTAGTGTGAGAGATAAAATGTCAAGATTCTATTCTCTTTTATTTCAAAATATTTATCATTTCAAAAATCATTTGAACTTTTGTTTTTTAAATTCTTAACTACTTGATCTTATGATTTGGTAGGGGATATTAACCCTCTACGGTTCAGTGAACAATGGTACATCGATTTTCATAATTATTTTCATAATAATCAATTATATGTATTATTAGCTAAGGTGAATGGAGAATATTTAAATAGATTTTTTTGCAAACTTTCACTTGTAAGACAATTTTCACATTGTGAGTGCACACGTGATATGACAATTTTAGAGAAATTTTACTAGACCCCCTTTAAGGTTATTACATTTGTCATCTTTGGATTAGTGAGTGAAGCTTTCCTCTTCTATTAACCAAGTTCTTATCAACCATAGCATTGGTTGTGGTGAACTCAATCCTGATGTTAGATACAAAATTAATTTGCATTCATTGCTAATGAGTAATATCTAGCCTCATTTACATCTATATCTTTATTTTTTGCATTTCATACATAGAAACACTGAAAATAATTAATTTAAAGCTTAGCTTTACTTGTTGCATGTCTCATATTGAGTGCCTCTTGATTTTCTTAGCTTAGGCATATCATAATTATTACCAAGTGTCAAGCTCAAATTTTTCATTTTTTTTCTTCTAATTTAACTTACATCAAGCTTGACCCACTCAATATAAGTTATTCAATAAAAGTTAAGGAATTTTCTTTTTAAAAACAACTTTTCAAAAAGCTAGAGTCATCACCCAACTAAAGTTAAGAAAATTAGAAATTAGGATCAAATAGGTAGATTGATCGTAATTTCAATTACTAATCTGTGTAAAAACCTTTTATTTAAAAAGACTTTTAAAATCAGAGAAAACTGAGTTCAAAGGCTACACAAAAACCCTTTTATTTAAAAAGATTTTTAAAATCAGAGAAAACTGAGTTTAAAGGCTATTTTATTGAAAACTTTTTGGTTTTCATATAAGAATTTTCTAAAAAACTTGATAAAGAGGCTTTTTATCAATAATTTCCAGCCTTTTTAAATTTCCCCCTTTTGAAAGATGGTAATTAAAAGTAAGTGCATAAATGAAAGCACATAAGTTGTTTTCTTTTCATATATCCTTCTATGAAACTAAAAGAATAATTAGTACTCATAAAAAGATTCAAATAAAATTAAAAAAGGAAAGCAAGCAAAGCACATAGCACAAAATTAACTAAAATAAGCAATATTTTTTTCTACTCCATATTTTCCTACAAAAAGAAGAAAGCTAGTAACATGATAAAAACAATCAAAACTAAAATATTTTTCTTTTTTCTTTTTTTAATAAATTTTATGGTTTATAGAAAAAAAAATATTTTTTAAATTTTTTATGGTCACCCTATAAATACTTATGTATCTATTATTCAAAATTAGACTATCATAATTCATTTTTATAAAAATTTATTTTTTTATCAATTTTATTCTCAAAAAGGTGCCAACTTTAAATCATTTACCAATTTATTTTTTCATTAAAAAAAAATTGAAGCCCTTATTTTTGTCTATTCTTGAAAAACTCTAAGAAGATATCCTAAATTTTGAGAAGAAGGCTTATTAGAAGATTTTATTCATAAAAACATTTTCCTAGGTGTCAAAAACTTATTTGTGGAAAAAACGAGTTTATAAATGAAAATTAAGTATATGAAAAGAACATTATGCTTTCTGGAAAGACTTTAGTTGAAAGGAAAAGAAAATATTTTATTTTATTTTAAAAAAAATCAAGAAAAATACCTAAATAACAAAGATAATATGCAAATATTACATATTTACTTTTATATTAATTTCTAAATGAAAAAAAATAATAAAAGAAAGAAAAGAAAGGGAAAAAAAAGACTTACCATGTGTCAGACTGGTTTAGGTGGCTACATGTCTTGTTAGTCGGTGGGAGTTGGTCGGAGTGACTCCTCTTGAGATGGGGAAGTGAACCCCTCAAACAATTTCGCAATTGGATAAGTGGAACTTGTCTAATCAAGCTTAAATAATAATGCTAGAATTGAAGATCCCTAACTTGGCTTTCAATCCAAATTAAAGCCATTTTTTACTTATTGGGTGCAATTAGCCATTGGGCATTGATCTTCTAATGGTGGAGGAGCATTTCCTTGCTTTAAATGGCTTCTATTTTTTCTTGTGTGAGAGAATTTTGAAGAGAGAGAGTAGGTATATGGGTTTAGTGACCTAGAGAAAGAAATAATGAATTTGGAGTAATTTGAATGTTGCTAGATGGAAAAGCATTCGAAAATTAGTTCTTAGGGTCCATATTTATAGTGTCAAGTAATCAATTACACTTAAGGAAAACATACATTCAATAAAAATTGAATCTTGAGTATAAACGCTTATTTCAGTTCATGAAATATTTAAGGCAAATATTAACATGATTTTTGAGAAAATTGAAAGAATTAAAAGATGTCATTGTGTTTTAGAAACTTTACTTGCCTTAAACGTGTTTTTTTTTTTTTTCATGATGTTCAAGTTAAATAGGCTTCTAGTTGTCTCTTAAAAGTAGATTTAATACAAATGTCTTTTAGCTTGTAATATAATGTCTTTTTAAGGCAATTCCCTTTATTAATTTATTTGACCTTGATGTCTTTTAGCTTATACTCCATATTCCTCTATGAATTGTCATTTTTTTAAATAAAATTTGAACAAAAATTAAGCTAAAAAAAATGAAGGATCACACTATTTATTTTCCTTTCCTATTCTAGTTGCACATTGAACACTCTAGGATGAAGATGAGCATAGGAGCTAGGGACCAATGGATGGCTGCCACATGTTATGCGTCTTCAGAAAAATAAGGGGTGCACATAATGTAATCCCTACAAAACGAACTGCTAACCTCTAGCACCTCTATGTGTACACAAGCACATATTGGACCGCCACTACTTGGTTAGTGTTAAGAGTTGCATTGAATAATATATGTTCTGTTTCTAGGCTAATTTTATTGAAAGGTTTAAAACTAGCCCAAGCCTCATGGGTCCTAAAAGATGGACTTATACCTATATACAATTTATGAGTTTGATATACATAAGTAAAATTATTTTTTTGCAAATGGCTCAATTTGACAAAATTAGGAGTTCAATTTATTCATTGTCTGGCTTAACTTTAAACTTCATTTACTCATAAAATAAGCATTTTAAGATTGAGTGAGGCATCATTTGAAGCCACAATCTACTCAAATGGTCTACATTTCACGACTTTACAATTAAGTAATCGAACTTAACTTAAGAAAATTAATTTTCAATAAAAATGACTTTTTTTTTTTTGCTAAAAGACTCTAATTCTATCAAATCGCATAGGTATATTTTGATTAAAATTTTTTTTTTCAACCATGAAAAATTATTCCCACCTCAAATTATTCCTACCCCAAAAAATTGTAAAGGGCTAAATTTAATTCATAGGCTTTTGGCCCATTACTTTAATGGATTTAACTCTTTGGGCCGAAGTGATAGGATTCAGAGAGTGAAGTCCATGTTTTGGGATGATCAGGGGAGATTTGGCATTGTGGGCTTGAAGTAGAGTTTGTTGGATTAGCCCGTTTGATGTAACCTTTTTCAATAAGACTTACACACACATTGAAGGCCTCTAATGGGCCTAGACTCATACAAAACTCATATAAGGGCTCATTTGCCAAGAACTGTTGATCATTGTCACCATTCGACAGACGAGGTTCATAGCTAAATACTATAAATACCTCATACCTCTTCATTTAAGGGGGGGACTTCTTTGGGAAAAACGTGGTCAATTTGCCAGATTTTCCTCAAAAAAATCAAAATCTACCCACACACGCATGTCTGTCACTAAAGTGCCAAGCCTTATTCAAGATTGCTTACTCCTCCTTCCCATCTCATTTACCTTTAATCATCCTTATACATGTCACTTCCTTTATTAAGTCACATGTAGCACATTCCCACACACTTACATTTTTGGCAACTCCACTAGAGAGGGAAGTTAATGACCTTACAATGGCAACTCTAAGGAGAATGATCCATAATCCCAATGATAACATCAATCAAAGCCATGAGGTGAGCCTTGAAGTTACTGAGCAACTAACCCCACTTGAAAGCACTAATATTACCAATACTACTCAAGAGTCTCATCTAGACAATGCCCAGGTGGTACATGTCATCCAGGAAAACATCAGGATGATGAATTAATGCATGATGATGCTTGCTTAGTATATGCCTAGCATGGCGGACTTTGCCGCTACATAACAAGGATTGGCTTTACCGAATCCTTCTATTGCCACATAGCAAGTTGCCCCCTAGGTACCCCAACCCTCTAACCCAACTCTTGTCAATCAAGAAGCTGCCCCTATGACTGAGGAGCAGCATTTTATGTTAAAGTTTGTAGCTGCCCACCTTCTCAGACCTGAGGAGAGGGGCCAAGTAATCCATATTAGTGGACGTTCATCCTCATGCGCTATGCCCTTATCCCAAGGTGTTATCGAAGGATTTACAAATTATCCCAACTTACTCCTATTACTCCTACAAAGGCTACAATGCCTACCCCTAGAAGCACATTTGTCACTAAGGAGGATTTGGACATGTATTTGAAGGAAATACAAATAAAGTCCACTGTGGGGGTACTGGATCTCAAGCTTCCTTACAACAAATGCATCGCAGAAAAACCTTACCCTAAAGATTACGTGAGTCCTAAGTCCATGCTTTTCAATGGAAAAAAAAAAAAAAGGGAGAGCTAAGGAACACTTGCTGAAGTTTATTGAAACATTAGAGGTCTACGGGTTAAATGATGATTTGAAGCTTAAAGAATTACTTAAGTCTCTCGTAGAGAAGGCATACACATGGTATGTCAATCTTCCACCAGGCTCAATAGATTCATGAGGTAATATGTGCAAGATGTTCTTAAAAAAGTTCTTCTCTACTTGAGAGAGAGTTACTTTAACTGACAAGGGCCAAACTCAACAACAATTTAGGGAAGATCTGATGGAGTATATTGAATGTTTTAGAGAACACTTTCTAGACATTTAAGACAATTGTGACGACAAAGATTTGGTGAAAATTTGTATCTAAGGGATGTTCATTAAATATGCAGTACATTTGGAGGATCTATCTTAGGTGCCATTTGCTGCATTGGTTGAAAATGCATGAAGGACCATCATTTCCATTGCAAAGTAAAGGGGTGGAGGTCTTAAGTTTAACAAACGGGCCCCATTAGTAAACTTAGCTCAAAGAGAAGGATCCAAAGGAGGGAAGAAGCCTAAGGATGGAAAACCTAGAATCGAGACTACGAAGGACTCTACACCAGCATTAACATATCCATGCCCAATAGGAAAGGTACATGCTATGCTTGACATATGGTTAAGAGATGAAAATATCAAACTCCCAAGAGTTGAGTGCTTTCCTACTGTGGAAGAAAGGAATGACCTTAGATTTTGTAGGTTCTATAGAATTGTGGGACATTCTACTAAAGATTGCTTCACTCTAAAGAAAATCTTTAATGAGAGGTATAAAACGGAGAGCTTATCATTGAAAATAATGATGTTAAGCACAATTTACTCCTATCCTATAATGATCAACACGGGGCTGTGAATGTTGTTACTCATGACCCCATTATTATCAAAGTGGATGAGGTGCTACCTACTAAAACATGTAAAGGAAAAGAGAAATTAAGTGAAGATGAAGGTAGTGAATATTCACCTGTTGTTGTAGAACTGTTGAAGAATTCCAATTTCAGAAATTTCTTCGACCTCCTTAGGTTCGATGAGAAAGTGAGGCTCACAGCAGTGACTACACTTGCACAAATTTTAGAGGGCAATATATTGGGTGTAGTGCAGCGTAGCCTGTAAAGAGAATGGCTCATGCTCATGAAAATGCAATTTTTTTTTACAAATGCTAATATGTGTGTGAAGAACCCAAGTTACAATCACCTATAGTATATGGAGGGAGTGCTTAATGGATACCTGGTGAAGAGGACATTCATAGACATTGGCTCCTCTTTAAACATCATGTCAAAGACCACATTTGAAGTTGTTGGAGTTGATCTTGGGTTTTTAGTGAAGCAACCTATTTCAATGAACCACTTCAATCATTCCCCTATAAAGACACTAGGGCAAGTTAATGTAGATCTCAAAGTTGGGCTCATTCATGATTCTATTATATTTCACATGATTGATGTGCCTATATCCTACCACTTACTCATGTAGGTGTGACCTATTAAAGGGCATTGGCTGCCATGTTTCATGACATGATGCATGATTTCATGGAAGACTACATTGATGATATTGTTATCAAGTCTAGGAGAGCACCTGATCAAATTATTCACTTGCGAAAGTTTTTTGAATAGTGTCGGTTGTATAAACATTGTATAAATCCTTTGAAGTGTGTATTTGTTGTGGCTTTAGGGAAGTTTTCGGGATTTGTGTTCCATAGGAAAGGAATTAATGTTGACCCAGCAAAAATCTAAGCTATATTATCCATGTCGTCACCCGTTATTTCAAAGGAATTGAAAACTCTCATGGGAAAGGTCTCTTACATTAGGAGATTTATGCCAATACTAGCAAAGATTTCATAACTTTTGCATTAATTTATAAAAAAAAGGGTCTCGTTTGAGTGGAAGAAAATGCATGAAGAAGTAATAAGGAAGATTAAGAAGATCTTAGCCTCCCCTTAAACCATGATAATGTCGGTGAAGGCATTACCATTAGTTTTGTACCTTACGCCCACTGATAAATCAATTGGGGCCTTACTCGCATAAGAAATAGACAGGCAAGAAGGACCAATCTACTATTTGAGCTGAACCCTCCAAGGGAGCGAGTTCAACTACTTAGCTTGCAAAAACATTACCTTACGCTGGTATTTGCCTCGTAAAAATTACGGAACTATTTCTTGGCACATAGGATCGATCTCATCATGGATTCAGATGTCATTAAGTACTTATTATCTCAACTAGCCTTGTCATGTTGAGTTGCTAAGTGGCTACTCCTACTTAGAGAGTTTGATGTCATGGTTCAGTCCCCTAAGGCCATCAAGTCAAAAGCCTTAGCTGATTTGTTGGCATATTTCATGAATGTACATGAAAACCTTATCATAGATGCTATGCCAATAGAGTTTCATGAAGATTCCCTCATAATTGAAGTAGAAGGGAAGTGGTCACTTCAGTTTGATGGCTCTGCAGGAAGTAAGGGATAGGGAGCAAGAATTATGTTAACATCGCCTGAAGGCCAAGAAATATCGTTAGCATTCAAATTTGATTTATATTGTACCAACAATGAGACTGAATATGAAGCTTTGTTGTTGAGGTTGATATTTGCACAAGAGGTGGGAGTAAATCAGCTGTGCGTCTAAGATGACTCTAATTTGATCATTAAATAGGCCAAATAAGAGTTTGGACTCAAAGAACCCGCACTAGCGCCTTACAAGGTTGTAGTGCAAACTCTAGGGTTGTAAAGAGAAAGGTAAGAAGATATCTCATGCATAAAGATGAACTATATAGGGTCTCATTCATGGGCAAACCTCTTAGGTGCATTGCACCTCCTGAAACTGAAACAATATTAACTGAGGTATATGCTGGAGAACTTGAAGACCACCAAGGAGGAAGAAAATTATATTATCATTTGCTTAATATAAGCTATTACTAGCCAACTATGGAAGTTGATGCCTCCAATTTTGTTAGAAGATGTGTTGTTTGTCAGCAACACAGTAATGCCATTTATGCCCCTACAGTTACGCTCTATAGTGTGACAATGTCGTGGCCCTTCCACACCTGGGCATTTGACTTAATTCATTTAATTCACCCACCATCAAGAGCGTGTATTTAGATCTTAGCAGGAATTGAATGATTTATGAAATGGATAGAGGCTACTCCCTTAAAAAATGCCACAAGACCAGTAATCACAAGTTTCATGAAGATGAACATTAAATGTAAATTCGATATTTTAAAGCATATCTTGTCCAACAATGGTACTCCTTTCATCAATTCTCACGTACAACAATTGCTAGCTTCTTATGGTATAAACCATGTCAAGTCTATTCCTTATTACCTAAAAGGCAATGGTCAATTAGAGGCCACAACTAAGAGTTTGTTGAAGGTGCTAAATTGTATGGTCCATGACAACCACAAAGAATGGTATGATAAATTACTGTTGGCACTTTGGGCATATAGGACATCAAAGCGAAAGCTAACCTAAGTGACACCTTTCTCTCTAGTATATAGTATTGAAGCAATAGTCCTAGTGAAAGTCTTGATCCCTTCTACATGTTTAGCCATCAATGCCAAGCTTGAGCTAGATACCTTATGTATGTTGGACTTAGAAGCCTTGGAAGAGAGGTGAGATATTACTAAACATAAGTTGATACATTACTAGTAGAGACTAGGCGTAGCTTACAATCACCTGGTGAAGAGAAGATCATTTCAACAAGACAACATTGTACTTCAAGTAGTAAATCATGTGCGTCAAGGTATTCTAGCACCAAAGTTTACACCTAAATTGGAAGGACCTTTTGTTATTGAAGAGGTTCACGATAGTGGTTACTATAAGTTCCGTAATCCAAAGACGGATGCTATCACTGCTTCTATCAATTTTCAATACATCAAAAAGTTTCATTTGTAATAAGTGGAATGTATATGCAAAGCAAATCAATGAAAATGCAGCTCAAATCATGAGAGCTTGCTTCTGACTTCTTGTGTCGAAACTTTTACTTTTCGCCATAAGGATAAAAGCTTAATGCCTTAGCGTTCATTATATGTATTACATTGCTACAATTCGGTAGTAGATTGATCTCTTGAGTGCGCAATGTTTCGCGGTTTATGTCATGCTGATTGGTGAGAATATTACCTCCCAAGAGTATGATATAATACCCTTAATAAATACGATGGTTTTGCTAGTCAATGTATCCTGTAGTGATCTCATAAGTAAATTGTTAAGTAATGGGTAATACCTCCTTAGCAAAACAATTGTTGCTAGCACGTGTAGTATTTCTCATACATGACATTCTCTAAAGAAAAAAAAGGAGGGAATAAGTTATCGATACATCTCTTATCATGTTCTTTACGTAAGTGCAGCCACTATTAAGCGTGCTACAAGCAACATATCATTTATCAATATAAGATTATATAATATTAAAAAAAATCACAAAGACATGAAATGAGGCTTTCAATCAAGGTGAAATTACCATTCATCAAATAAGTCTACATATGCCATAAGAAATTAAAGGAATGTTGTATGCTATAAAAAAGGGGGGGAGGGGAGGAATGTCTAATCAAAGTCCCACAACTAATCTTACTAAGGAATTAACATCTAAACCATTCAAGTTTGCTTCCATTTTGAGATCAATTTTAGTAAGTTCTGCTAAAATCATTTCACGCTGCTCCACTAAGTCTTGGCAATCTAATATCCTTCTTACTTTAATCATGATAGGCTCTATGTTGCCGACTTTGAATTTCAAGGCTCATGCTCCCTTAACACTATCAATGTTAAGCTTCAATTTCTTTTCAAATAGTGTACTCCACTATCTATTCTAAAGAAACATAATGTGTCTAAGCATCGATACCATAGTGGTATTTAATTTGGAACCCTAGCAAATTGCTTATGACCAAAACTCTCCCTCCAACTCATACAGGTGCTCTAGTGAAGGCCAATGCTACAAGTGAATCATGAACCCATGAAATGAATTCATTGGTAGTACACTTGAGGATCCCCCTTCAATTTGTCTTGACACTTCAACAACTAGGGGAGGAATGATGTTAAGAAGGGTCACATGTGAGGTGACCTCACTACAAAGAGCAAGTGTATCATGAGATACAACAACATCAATAGAATCTTCATTTAATGTCTCATTTGTCTGACTATCAAAGATTCCTGCCTCTTTCAAGACATCTACATATGCATGAATGTCATGCTCGTTAAAGTGCCCACTTCATCATTTTGAACATCATCCATTTGAATGTTAGAATTTGACTCAACGTTATTACTTAGTAAGGACTCAATCTGCCTGTCACTAACATGCATACGAGTACTTCTCCCACTATCGGTGGCACGCTCGAGAATATCCTCAAAATCAACCATCTCATCATCCTTTTCTTCATTTGTAGTCCCAATGATAGAAGGACGATTGCTAATCTAAAGTTCCTTCCAAACATCATATCAACTCGAGAATTGTGTAATGCTAGGAGGAGTCGATTTTGAAGGGGCAATGGGGACATCAATAGTGACATGATCCCTACTATCCTGTTAAAAAAAAAAAAAAGGGAACATGAGTGTACAGTAACAATCAAAAGTTAAAAGAAATAATAGTAAAAAAAGAAAAAAAAAAGTGAGAATAAAGAATACAAATAATAGTAATACCTCTTAAACATGAGAACATTTTACTTGTCTCATAATTAACCAAGGAGGGGTAGGATGACTACTTGATGCCTTATTCTTTGCATTAGTAGACGACCTTGCTTTTTCACTTAGAAGACGAAATTGAAAGTCATGCTTAAAAATAGGCTCCTCGGGTAGTTCTTCCTCAATCGCCTTATCTATGTACTTTTTAAAATCATCTATGCAGTTAGTCCAATATGTCAACCACTCAACAAAGGTAAGTCTAGAGCGTGATGAAGAGGGGAAATATAATTGCCTCATTCTTAGATGGATATCTCTAAAATCTGCAAGATTAAGTAATTGGCAACACGCGTCAAAATCCTCTTTGATATGGATAATACAAGAAACTCCTTGATTGAATCCAAATTGTTGAGCTACTCTATAAGGCGAGTATAACATGACTCTATGTTCCAAAAAACAACCAAAGGGGTCTCTCCAATCATGAAAAGAAGGAAGACCTCCAGGCGAGCACCATAAAACAATCCCTACTTCACAAGCACCAAGTTTCTTGTGAGCTCTAACTATATCTTTCAATCCATTGGGATGAAACTCTAGGAACCATAGATATCTAGTTAATCTTTTTATGTAAGGATGGAAATTCACCTCCTTCATATCATCTATTATATGGAACGGAGAACCTAAAGGCATCCTATCAATCCATGCAAAGGCTCGAGGCTTGACAGGATTTGGTCTATTTGAAGGCAAACCAAAGTGTCTTCCATACTATTCAGTGAAAAACACTTGTAAAAACACTACATCAACACGTGACAGTATGGTGTAATGCCCCTTCGATGGAACCAAAGCCTCATGATATAAGTCCAAATGCTAATACAAGGAGTCGAAGTAGAATAATCTTAAGGCAAAACGCATGTCGTAAGCCATACGAACTACCAAATAAAGAATCGATGACTCACACCATCAACCAAATTGCCAGGAAATACACATAAGGACAACCAACATGCTAGGAAGGCCTCAAGATTGTACCTAAGAATAGCAAAAAGAGATATATGATTAAATTAAATTAAAATTCACATAACAAAAAAGGTTATGACATACAAGATTAGAAAAGCTTACTTATATTGATCATCTGAATCCTTTTTCTCAAAGAAGTATTTGATCCATGCAAAGAAAGTAGATTTCTTACAACTATCAATGACCACCTCCATCACTACTTCTAAGGCCAATATGCTTACCTCATCCTGTCTAGTGACATCAGCGGTAGCGACATTTGTTAACCCAAAATCACGAAAATGTAAGAGTGTACACACATCTTCTAATGTAGGAGTAATTTCGCCCTAAGAGGTTACGAAAGTGTGTGTCCGCATATTCCAATGAGTTATGATACTTTGCCAAAAATCCATTTTGTTTGGACGAGGAAACCCAAAACGAAAAGAAATCATTATAGGGTAATAGATTTATGTAAACTTTATGTAAACTCCAAAGTATCCATATATCTTGAATCACCTATAATGTGATTCACCCAAGGGTGCTAGCTCGGCATAGCTTGCTTAAGAATAAAAAATTGAGTGTCCAATAGGGGAAGTTCCCCCCTTTTATTCCTAAGGCATAGTATAGAACCCCCCTCTATATTTTCTCTATCTTCAACCTTAGGTTCTCATCTTATAAAACGCTAAGTGTTGTCAGCAAGCTAATGCTCCTATGTATCTCTTTTGTCTATACAAGTCTAAAAGAAATCCTTCTCGATCATTAGGTCAGGCCATTCATTCTAGCAGGAAGACATTATTGGTATGCAACCATTTGAATATGCCACTATCTCTTTACCCCTATCGCTAGTCCCACTGCATGACTTAGTCTTTCCAGTGTCTTTACCCATTGTAAGTGATAACAACAATTAAGTCTAATCATTATCACTTGAAGGGAAGGAAGAAGGGTGTTGAGAGTTTCCTAATGGCCTCGCTATCTGCAAAGACAAATGAAGATAGATTAGTCTTGTAAGGAGTATTGACTATATTAATAACACATTGCAATCGCGAAAAAGAATACAATGATTCGAATATGATAAGGTAAACAGTAGTCGCCAACGAGACACACGCATATTATAATCTATAGTATACCGATAGTATACATTGAATCTATGAGCATAGTAGATCATAAACAATAGTACACAATCTATAGTTTAGATGCATTTAGATGAATATCATAGAAATCATAACAATTGTTTCAAGGGATGTATCGATATTGTGCAGATTCTATGTATTCACATCACACCATCATCTAGAATAATCTTGACCAACTCAACATCATCAACCAATACAGCTCTATGTAGAGCCGTTTGCCTAGAAGAATCTAGGGCAGTTGGGTCTCTTCACGAGGCACGTCAACGACTAAAAAAGCTGATTGAGCAACAAATATCTGAGATACAACACTTTCAGCAAAGGGAACCCCGACTCCAACACCCATCTCAAATTCAAATTCTTCAATGCTTTCTTTCAAGGGGCTTCTTGATATTATTACATGTCACCAATGACACTGAATAAGAAATACAAGCTAAAAACCCATTAGATGGATAGGTGCCAGAATCTGAGCCTTCTATCTTCACATTATTATCTTTGTCCTCTTCTCCACTGTAAAGAATAGTCCAAGAACTTCTGGCTCCAAACTGTCCATGATGACCATGGTAAATAGATGGACATAGTGCAAATTCTTTAAGAAAACATCTATGATCAAATTCAATGCCACATGCATCAACTCTAGATTTTAACTTTTCCAGTGGCATATCAAGTTCCTTGAAATATGCATTTAACCAAGAGAGAACTTTTAAAGAAGCATTTTGAATGGAATCATTTTGTTTTTTATAATAATCCCTAGGTGAACAACAAAATAACAATTCCTGAATCTTGGAAAGTACTTTTATTTCACATTTAAAAACATCCACGGTTAAGACAAAGGAAGAAGAAAACGGAATAAAAAGGAGACGAAATAAAAATGTCGGTTATGTTGAAACGAAAAGAAAAAAAGGTTAAGACAAAAATGGGAAACCCCATGAAGCTGGGGTCTTCTGTTTTCTGGCTTCTCACTTGAAACATTTGGCATCCAAGAGAAACTCTCCCTCGAATGGTTCACAATCCTCAATCATCTGATTCACACGCTCCTTTTGAGCATCATCCGATATATCTACCTTCTTCCAGTCATAGAGCTTTATGTCATAACAGCCGTCAATGACAAACTGTGGAATTTCTTGCCCACGGAATAGCTACAGCCCCTTAACTTTAAATGGTGGCTCTGAACCAATTACCAGCATTTTCCGAAAGGCATATTTGCGAGCGAGGTCCATTCTTTGAAGGAATCCACCAACCTTGTTGAATGTAACAAAGGAGACAGTGTTCTCATCGTTGTATTAGTAATCACAAAACCATAGAGAGTATCCCTCTGGATCATACATGTTTCACCAAAAAAAAAAAAAGCGTTAATAGCAACCTCACGGAATTGGTTTTGGTATTAGAGTAGAGCCTCTTCCACTCATCCAGAATCATCTTGCTTGGAGGAAGCAAATCCAGAGGATTCTTGGGTTTGGGCTTTGGTGCTTCCTGCTCCCCCTCATTTGCCACTGCCTTGGGCTTCTTTTTTTTTTCTTAAGTTTCTTTCTTTGGTTGATCCTTCGGCTTTGGTTTTGGCTCTACAGGTTTCTTTGCAGACTTAACAGGAATTACAGACTCAGCTTGATTTAACTCTCCGAGAAACTTTTTAACATTTGGCTTGTTAACCATGGTCCAGAAATATTCCTCCTCGTGAGGGAACTCTGACGTTAAGCTCTTTGTAAAGAGCGTAGCAAAACCCATCGACGAATTGCATGTCATCACAATATCAGCCAGGGTAACAGAATGTCCAACCGAGTATGTATTTATAGCAAGATACGAATTCAAAGCACCCAGTGCTCTTTCTAATGCTGATATTGCAGCTTCTCCAGTCTTTGCGCATGAAAAATGTGAGTCAATAATTTTAGTTAATGAAGAAAAGGACAAGGAAAAATGAAAGCCTTCAACAATTAGCATTAAAGTACAAAGAAACGTTTCCACAAAATTAGTGACTGCGTGAACAGTTAAGTTGTAAAATTACAAGAACAAACTAACTACAAAAACTTCATCTGGAGAGCATCTAAGTCAATATGTTAAGATGAAGCCTGATAATCGACACTCATGTTTCAGCAAACATTGACCTCAGGAGAAAGGAACATTAGATACTTTGGGAAAAAGCAACTCTAATCATGATAGTATCGTTCGGACTATGCCATCCAAGATTGATAATTGGTCCTTTGTTTTTATTAAATCCTAGTTCTTTCAGTCATGAGCACAGGTGAATTATCTAACAGATCATGGCATAAGAGTCCAGAAATAGTATCAATTGGGGCATCCCGCAATTGCATAATGCTATATGTAACTGGAACCGAAACAAGAACAACAAGAGGACTGAATTTCCCAATAGAGATAAAAACTATCAACATCCAAATATGTATAACAAATGAAACTCGTGTTGCACATCCATAACCAGCCACAAATTCACGTAATTTAGGAATACAAATTTAAAAGGAAATTAAAATTTCTGTAAAGTAAAACCCCTGAATTTTCAATTACTTTTAGATGAACAGAGCCATATGAAGTAATAATAGGGAGGAGAAGAAACTTACTTGAAAGAGCAAAAGTGTCAAATATGCTCGAAGTTCTTCCCTCTACGTTTGCAGCACCTTCAACCATATTTCTACAAAAAAAAAAAAATCTGTGTGGGAATGGTAAATCTAAGATGAAGAACGAACTCAAATCGCATGGTTCAATATAACTATTATAGTCATTCTATATCACTATGCGAACAAGAAAGTCTTGAAGAATGAACACAAGTGACATGACTCGATGTTGCCATTGCAGTCATTCCCCACTGCCATCCAAGATAGAATTGACTGAAAAAAAAAAAAAGAATAAAATAAACAGTTTTGTTGGTTTTAGTACATGCTTATACGTGCATGATAGTGCCGGGGGTTAGCAGTTCGATACCCAGCAGATAGGCTATGTGCGCTCCATTATTTTTGGAAGTGCGCGACACGCAGTGGCCATCCATTGGTTGCCCATTCTTGTGCTTCTTCTTTTTCCTTGGATGCGTGAACATGACCAGAATAGGAATGGAAAATAGACAGTGCAACTCCCAAAAATATACTGATCCGAAAGTTGAAGGAACTTTCGCAAAAAAAAAAAAAAAAGAAAGAAAAGAAAAGAAAAGACGCTCAATTAAGTGCCTTGAAATGCATTGAATTCATAGGATACAACCTTAAATGCAGATGGATGACAACTGATGGAAAAGGGTAACTTGAAATTTGGGAATAAATTTGCATATAAATCAAGGAATAATTTCTAGATAAAGTTTAATCTTAGTTGCATTAGGTTAAGCATGATTTCTTATTTCTCATTAAAATAATACATTTTGAGCCATATTATTTTATTATTTTTCTCATTAAAAAAAAAAAAAAAAACTAGTACACAAATGTATGCTCGGAAACTATGGACTTTATAGTGCACATGAGCCTGTTTATTTTATTCGACGAGCACGAGCATGGTCGTGCATACTTACATCGGACTTGTGCACATCTCAATTATTGTATGTTATATAATCAAGAACATATTTGATGCAGTTCTCCAATTCTTTTATTAAAAAAAAAAAAAACAGAAAAAAGGGGGTGGGAAACTCAAGAAATAGAAATGGGATAGAAAGAACGATGGAACGCATAGATATTAATAGTACAAAAATGATAGCTATCAATAAAATAAAATTAAAAAAAAGTACTCTAATTATGACTATAAAAAAATAAGGAATATGCTTTTAGTTTGTTTTATTCTTATTTTGTAGATAAGGTTAATGAGGTAGATTCTTAACCAATATTTGATATTGAATTCACGATGTATTATTGCAGCTATGTGCTTATAATTCAAATGGTTGAACATATGGATTTATTTATAATGATATTTTGAAATATTATGAAATAAACAAGTGACATTACATTAGAATAGGAGAATTGCAAGTGTTGTACCCTGTGCTCACTATGCACGGCATGGAGCATACAAGTTTGACCATGCATATAATTAAACAATGGCTAAGGTCATTGAAGCTTGTGAAAGTTTTAGTAAATTCAAATCTTAAGCAATATCTATTTTTTATTCGCTAAAGGCAATACGTGCAATTAAATAGTGCTGCAAGCTTGCACATTGAGAGAAAGAACCTAAATTATATACAACGTCAGCGCCAAGCTCTTGTATTATGAATCGTGCAAATGTGTATACGGTAGCAATGCAACTATTCTATAAGTGCATATGCGCCAAGTAATTTCTTAGTCATTACAAAAGCTTATCTGATGCTCAAACTCCTTTTAACTTCATTCGAAGTACTTTGGTTAGGGGGCAAAATATAGAGGGCTAAATTCAATTCATGGCTTTTGGCCCGTTACTTTAATAGATTTAACTCTTTAGGTTGATGTAACAGGGCTCAAAGAGTGACGTTCATGTTTTGGGATGATTAAGGAAGATTTGGCATGATGACTTTGGAGTAGGGTTCATTGAATTGGTCCGTCTAATGCAACCTTTCTCAATAAGGTTCACACACACATTAAAGCCTTCTAATGGACCTAAACCCATACAAAGTTCATATAAGGGCTCATTTGCCAAGAACCATTTATCGCTATTACCATTCGACGAACAGATTTATAGCTAGATACTATGAATACCCCATACCACCTCATTTAAGGAGGGATATCTTTAGGGAAAACATAATCACTTTGTTGGATTTTCCTCAAAAAGATCAAAATCAAAAGCTACCCACATACACACGTTTGTCACCAAAGTGTTGAGCCTTATTTAGGATCGCCTACTCCTTCTCCCCCATCTTATTCACCTTTGATCATCCTTATTCATGTCATTTCCCTTATTAAGCTATGTGTAGTGCGTTCCCACATAGTACATGTGTGACTCTCACACTCAAATCCAGTCACCTACACTTTACAATTGAGTAAACCGAACCTAATTGAAGAAAATTAATTTTCAATAGAAATGACCTTTTTTTTTGGCTAAAAGACTCTAATTCTATCAAATCGCATATGTATATTTTGACTAAAAAATTTGTTTTTCAACCATGAAAAATTATTCCCACCCCAAATTAAGTTGAATAGATCATTGTGAGACTATTTTTATGAATTTTCCATTTTTTTCAATTTTTTGTATTTTTCTAATTTCTTTTTTTTTTAATTTCTAGTTTTTTGTGACTTCTCATTTTTCCACCTTTTTTTCCACTTTTCTTTTCTTTTTTTACCATTTTTTCCCCTAAAATTAAGACTATTCTAAAGTTAACTAAAAAAAAAAAGATAAAAGATTCAAAGGGTAAAAATAAGGTGTCTACACCAAATCTTACAAGATTTTGATAAAAAGAAATGCAAATCAATAGACAAGAAGTCAGGTATGTGATGCTCTAAAAATCAGTCCAAATAATGATATGGGAATACACTTAGGGATACTCATAAAAAAAAAAAAAGGAAGGTAAGCTCTCTTTGGTAGAACTTTCTTTTGATGTTAAAAAAGTGAGGAATAAATTAACGGGATGGAAGGCAAGAATCTTGAGTATAGCTAGTAGGAAGATAGTAATATCACCAATTCTTGAAGGTAATTGTTGAGTTTGTCTGGTAAGACTGAGCCTACAATCAACCTTATGTGGATAAGGTGAGGTGCTCCATGTGATTAAGTATGGAGGATAATCGATGTGTAGATGATGCAAATCTACACCTTTAATGATTCTAGACTCCCATGGATATGTTGCTTGCATTCATTTTGTATATAGATAGGCTGCATATGTGTAGTGGTAAAGCACAAACTCATTGAGTCATCGTTTTGCTCACTTTCCAATAAACTTTCTTGCAGGTTATATGAAAGCTAAGAGTGGGCTAGGATCACAGTAATAGTGTTCTAGCCTCAAGTCTTGAAGGATAGGTGTAAACTTTAGAGTATATTTGAACTAAACTTAGTGTGAGAGATAAAATGTTAAGATTCTATTCTCTTTTATTTCAAAATATTTATCATTTCAAAAATCATTTGAACTTTTGTTTTTTAAAGTCTTAACTACATAATCTTATGATTTGGTAGGGGATATTGACCCTCTATGGTTCAGTGAACTATGGTATATCAGTTTCCATAGTTATTTTCATAATAATCAATTATATGTATTATAAGCTAAGGTGAATGGAGAACATTTAAATAGATTTTTACAAACTTTGACTTGTAAGACAGTTTTTATATTGCGAGTGTACACGTAATATGACAATTTTGGAGAAATTTTACTAGACCCCTTTTAAGGTCATTGCATTCTTCATATTTGGATTATTAAGTGAAGCTTTCCTCTTCTATTAACTGAGTTCTTATCAACCATAGAATTGGTTGTGGTGAACTCAATCATGATGTTAGTTACAAAATTAATTTGCATTCATTGCTAATGAGTAATATCTAGTCTCATTTACATCCATATCTTTATTTTTTGCATTTCATACATAGAAACATTGAAAATAATTAATTTAAAGCTTAGCTTTACTTGTTGCTTGTCTCATATTGAGTGCCTCTTGATTTGTTTGGTTTAGGCATATCACAATTATTACCAAGTGTTAAGCTCAAATTTTTCATTTTTTTCCTAATTCGACTTACATATTAAGCTTGATCCACTCAATATAAGTTATCTAATAAAAGTTAAGGAAATTTCTTTTAAAAACAACTTTTCAAAAAGCCGGAGTCACCACTCAACTAAAGTTGAGAAAATTAGAAATTATGATCAAATAGGTAGATTGATCGTAATTTCAACAACTAATATGTGTAAAAACCTTTTATTTAAAAGATTTTTAAAATAAGAGAAAACTGAGTTCAAAAACTATCTTATTGAAAACTTGTTGGTTTTCATATAAGAATTTTCTAAAAAACTTGATAAATTTTATCAATAATTTCCATCCTTTTTTAAATTTTCCCCTTTTGAAAGATGGTTATTAAAAGTAAGTGCATAAATGAAAGCACATAAGTTGTTTTCTTTTCATATATCCTTCTATGAAACTAAAAGAATAATTAGTACTCATAAAAAGATTCAAATAAACTTTAAAAAGGAAAGAAAACAAAGCACATATCACAAAATTAACTAAAATGAGCAAATTTTTTTTTTACCCTATATTTTCCTACAAAAAGAAGAAAGCTAGTAACATGACAAAAACAATCAAAACTAAAATATTTTTTATTTTTCTTTCTTTATAATTTTTATGGTTTTTGGAATTTTTTTTTATGGTTACCCCACAAATACTTATGTATCCACTATTCAAAATTCGTAATTCATTTTTATAAAAATTTAATTTTTTATCAATTTTATTCTCAAAAAGGCACCGACTTTAAGTAATTAACCAATTTATTTTTTCATTGAAAGAAAAAAAAACCTAAAACCCTAATTTTTGTCTCTTTTTTGAAAAGCTCTAAGAAGATATCCTAAATTTTGAGAAGAAGGCTTATTAGAAGATTTTATTTATAAAAACATTTTCCTAGGTGTCAAAAACTTATTTGTGGAAAAAATGAGTTTATTAATGAGAATTAAGTATATGAAAAGAACATTCTGCTTTTTGGAAAAACTTTAGTTGAAAGGAAAAGAAAATATTTTATTTTATTTAAAAAAAAATCAAGAAAAATACCTACACCACAAAGACATATATACAAATATTACATATTTATTTTTATATTATTTTTTAAATAAACAAAATAATAAAACAAAGAAAAGAAAAAAAGCAAAAAAACTTGCCATATGTCAAATTGGTTTAGGTGGCTACATGTCTTGTTAGTTAGTGGGAGTTAGTCAGAATGACTCCTCTTGAGGTAAGCAAGTGAACCCCTCAAATATTTTCGCAATTGGATAAGTAGAACTTGTCCAATCAAGCTTAAATAATAATGCTAAAATTGAAGAACCCTGACTTTGCTTTTGATCCAAATTAAAGCCATTTGTGACTTATTGGGTGCAATTAGCCATTCGACATTGACGTTCTTATGGTGGAGGAGCAATTCCTAACTTTAAATGGCTTCTATTTTTTCGAAGAGAGAGAGCAAGTATATGGGTTTCATGACCTAAAGAAAGAAATAATGAATTTGGAATTATTTGAATGTTGCTAGATCGAAAAGCATCCGAAAATCAATTCCTAGGGTTCATATTTATAGTGTTAAGTGATCAATTACACTCATGGAAAGCATACATTCAATAAAAATTGAATCTTAAGTATAAATGCTTATTTTAGTTCATGAATATTTAGGACTAAAATTAACATATTTTTGAGAAAATTAAAAGAATTAAAAGATGTCATCGTGTTCTAGAAACTTTACTTGCCCTAAACGTGTTCTTTATTTCATGATTTACATGTTAAATAAGCTTCTAGTTGTCTCTTAAAATCAGATGCAATACAAATGTCTTTTAGCTTGTAATACAATGTCTTTTAAAGGCAATTCCCTTTATTAATTTATTTGAACTTGATGTCTTTTAGCTTGTACTCCATATTCCTCTATGAATTGTCATTTTTTGTTTAATGAAATTTGAACAAGAATCCAGCTAAAAAAATGAGGGCTCACACTATTTATTTTCTTTTCCTATTCTAGTTGCACATCAAACACTCTACGATGAAAATGAGCATAGAAGCTAGTCACCAATGGATGGCTACCACGTGTTACGCGTCTTTAGAAAATAAGGAGTGCACATAATGTAACCCTTATAGAATGAACTACTAACCTCCGGCACCTCTATGTGTACATGAGCACATATTGGACCATCGCTACTTGGTTAGTGTTAAGAGTTACACTAAACAATATATGTTCTTTTTCTAGGCTAATTTTATTGAAAGGTTTAAAACCAGCCTAAGCCTCATGGGTCCTAAAAGATGGACTTATACCTATACACAATTTATGAGTTTGATATACATAAGTAAAATTTTTTTTTTCGCAAATGGCTCAATTTGACAAAATTATGAGTTCAATTTATTCATTGTTTAGCTTAACTTTAAACTTCATTTACTTATAAAATAAGCAATTTAAGTTCAAGTAAGGCATCATTTGAAGCCACAATCTACTTGAATGCTCTACATTTCATGACTTTACAATTGAGTAAACTGAATCTAACTCAAGAAAATGACCTTTTCTTTTTTTTTCTTTTTTTCTTTTTTGCTAAAAGAGTCTAATTCTATCAAATTACATATGTATATTTTGATTAAAAAAATTATTTTCAGCCACAAAAAATTATTCCCACCCCAAATTAATTCGAATAGATTTTCGTGAGACTATTTTTATGATTTTTCCTTTTTTTTCAATTTTTAGTTTTTTTGTGACTTTTTTATTTTCTTTTTCTTTTTACCAATTTTTCCTTAAAATTAGGACTATTCTAAATTTAACTAAAAAAAAAAAGATAAAAGAATCAAAGGATAAAAATAAGGTGTTTACACTAAATCTTACAAGATTTTGACCCCAAAACAATGCAGATTAGCTTACAAGAAGTCAAGTATGTGATGCTCTAGAAATCAATCCAAATAATGATATGGGAATATACTTAGGGATACTTATTAAAAAAAAAAGGAAGGTAAGCTCTCTTTGGTGAAACTTTCTTTTGTTGTTAAAAAAGTGAGGAATAAATTAATGGGATGGAAGGCAAGACTTTTGAGTACACCTAGTAGCTAGACAATAATATCACCGATTCTTGAAAGTAAAGTGAATTACTATGTGCAATCGCTATCTATTCCCTTGTAAAGTCTTAGAGAAGTTAAAGAAATAATAAATAGGGGTTTCTTTTAGGAATCAATGAAGGAAAAGAAGAAAATCCATTAGATAGCTTGGGAAAAGGTTAAAAAAATCTAAAGATAGAGGAGGGTTAGAGTCAATGGATTTGCGAGAAAGGAATAAAGCAAGTATCATAAATTAGCTTGGTCAATGTGGAAGAAGGAGCTCTTATGGACAAAGCTAGTAAGGAAGAAGTACAAGTTTGACGAGAGAATGTTCAAATCTAAATTGGGATCTAAATTTTATAAGAGCTTCTCAACAGCAACTGAGTAGCTGAAAAGTATGCTACTTATGAAAACCCGACTAAGGTTGAATATTACCTTATGGTTTTCCAAGTGGAACATAAATGGGCTTGTAAAAACTTGGCTCTAGGGGCCTCTTCAGGGACATGGTGCAAAACTTATACTTAATTAGGTTTGGGAAGGAATGAATGATTGGAATGAAGAAGAAATCTCTTTTCCCATTAACAAAAACACGTGTATATATATTACATGTGCATATATTACTTTAGCTAGTAAAAGATCAAATTGTCCATGTCCTATCATCTTCTTTATGACACTACCCTTAGAGATATATTATATTATATTATTATTTTTATTATATAATTATGAATATATATATATATATAAACCTTGTATTACATGTAAAATCCAATTGTGATAGGGTGGTGAGTGAGATTAGCAGAACAAGTGGTATTGGGGATATTTGTGGCGACCAACAAGGCTGGATAGTTCGAGGAGTCTAAAAACGGATTGCTTATACCTCCCTGCTAGAAGTGGAGAAGTATGGTCTCCTTGAAGCTGTTGATTTTGCTATTAGCAAAGATCTAAATAATATTATTTTCGAGCTCGACTTAATCCAAGCGGAAGAGTGGATTAACAAGATCTTGACCTTTCTTCTATCTCTCATGTTATTGCTCTATGTAGGGAAAAGGTATTGCAAATTAAGAATTGCATGGTGTGCACAATCCTATGCGAAGGCAATAAGGTGGCTAATGCTCTTTCAAAGGAAGAGAAGAAAGGCTTCTTTTTTTTTTTTTTTTCTTAGACAAACTACCAAATGAAATTTTGAGTCTGTTGAATTTAGACGTGTGTAATGAAGGGAAATCCTCCGATTTTGGGACCAAGCTAGCGAGCTTTGGTCTTGTCTTGTTGTTTGTTGGACTACTCTTGCATGAGTTACTTTATTTTTTAATGAAAGAAATATATATATATATCTGATTAATTTTCCATCTACAAATCTTTCCTTTCCATTCCTTACTTTTTTCAACAACTATTTTTCTTTTAGTATTGGAGCCATACGTTACCATCTAATTCCATATTGTCCTTGTTTATTCAACTTTAACATATCACACACATACGTTAATGAATAGAGGAAGTTAGATGTGGAACGTCCGATGGAAGAAAATAAAGTATATCTCCTGTAGTATGTGTGTATGTTATTCCGAATTTTATATCTTAAATATATCCCAACTAATTATATATTGATATTTATGATTTTTGTATAGATTAATTATATGCTGATACTAATTTTAACTTTAATAAAAACTGTCATTTTTTTTAAGACCATATAATAAATGTCATTTTTAGATTCCCATCGCGAAAAAACAGGGACAGCTGATTGGTGGTATGTTGAAGTGAAGGCATGTAGTAGACACGAGACATTGAGAGTCTAAGACTCTCAAGAAGATATGAACAAATTTCTAATTTATGAAAAGTGTAACAATTCAATTTTAATGATTTTATATTATAGTTTATGTAATTATTTTATATGGTTTTACAGACAAGAAAAAAGAGGATGTAAATAATACTGGATATCTTTTCGAAAGAAGAGAGAGTGTGTGTACATAGGCTAATAGTATAGTTCAGGGGGCGGGGGAACCTTGAAAGGTTCCATGTTCATGTCCTTTTTTATTTTTTGCATTGCAGTTTCCTACACGTCAGTCATGTTATCATTCGTATCAGCCCCCAGCCCCCACTTTTTGAATTCATTGAATCAGACCCCTCTTTTTCCTAAATCAATTAAACGAATACAAGTACCCAAACAAATACAGTGTACCCAACACCACCACCTCCCCCCTCCCCACCCGGGGCAAAAAAGAAAAAAAAAAATACACACACAAACACACATCTGTCTTTCTATCATTTTTCAACAACACATCTTTCTTCTTATTCTTCTTCTTTTTCTTTGTAATTTGTACCCCCTAAACACACTATCCAAAGCAAAAGAAATTTAGCCCATATTAGCAACTTCCTTTCCTGGTCTTATGGGATTTTTTTTTTCTCTTGGTCTGAGATAAGATAAATCAGTTCGATTTCGTCATCAGAACTGAACCTGTGGTTTGGGTTTTGGTTGCCATCAGTCCAGCTCTGAGATGCTAAATTTTGATCAATCCTCAGTTTCTTTTTCTGAGTTTCGTAATTGGCATCGTCTCCATAACCTCTTTCACAGGTATTCTTTAATTCTATCTACCTCATTCTTTTCTTTCCCAATGTTTTATGCGGGCGGCAGCAGCAGTAGTTGTAGCTGTTGTTCATGTGCACGTGTATATGGACATACATGTATAAAGGAATATCCTTTTTGGGTGTGTAGCTAGGCTACCTAGCTGATTCACTCAGAGGGCTGCTTTATATATATATATATATATATATATATATATCAGATCCGATCAAAAGTCGGCTGCTTCTGTACAACGTCCAACTCTCTAATAACTCCTTTCAATAAGTTAGAAAAAGGGTACAAATACAGGATGTTCCCATCTTATCTACATGGAGATCAGATATCTGTTTCACACGGCATTACAATTTGCATACACATATTACTATAGATATACAAAACTTCTGCTGATGTTTTATACACGATTTTGATTTATTTAAACACCGTATGGAGTCTGACTTAGTGATTCGTATGGTTACAAAGTGCAGTTGGATTATTGGGGACGACGTTTCCTGGCTCATAGTTAGAAACCTAATCTAGACAATACTACTTTCCATACAGAAGGTTCTCTTGGTAATTGATTACTAATCGGCCCTCCGAAATCCAAGTTCCAAGCAAATCATGCTCGTTTAACTATATAATATTATATTATCTCCTATGGTCAAAAGCTTGAGGGAAGCATCATCATCCGTCTTGCTATCATCACCAGCAACACCAACAACAACTGCAATGACAGGAACAAGTCGTCCGAGTCCAATGCATAATGAAGCGTATAAGCGTCAAGCTATGGTGGGATACATAACAAATACTAGTAAGAATGGAAAGGTGGTTGAGGAAAAAGACGAAAAGAAGAAGAGCAAATCGTCAAGGAGGTTGTTGGCAATGGGAGGAATAAGCTACTTTAGCCTGCAATCATTGTACTTGTTGGTATGTCTGACGGCTTCGTTGCTCTTACTTCCACTCGTACTACCACCACTGCCTCCGCCGCCCTCTATGCTGCTGTTACTGCCCATCGGCATTCTGCTTGTGCTCATGCTACTTGCCTTCATGCCTTCCACTACTTCTAATGTCAGAGATTTAACCAATTACACTTACATGTAAAATGTATTATTGTAAATTATTGAATTTGCCAACAGGTGTGTGATCCATGCTTTTTCCATCATTCTTCCCTTCATGAATCACACAAACACCCAACCCCACAAAACACACTAAAGGCACTTAGTATCAATCCTTTCATACAATAGCCTTCCTTTTCTTTCTTTTTTTTTAAGTTATATCTTCTACTATGCACACATGTGTTGTTGTTATTATTATTATTTTAACGAAGTAACTGAACGCTGTTGTAATGGCCCGAGCTTTTAATCCTTATTTTAACGAAGTAACTGAACGTTGTTGATAAGTTATTTTCGTGTCAAACTATATCGGCCAAAATTATGGGTGTCATATCTCAAAATGCGAGGAAGAACAGTAGTGGAAACTCATATGAAGTAGCATTCAAAAATAATAATTAAAAAAAAAAAAGTGATATGGTTGAAAGTGAAACATAGAGAATCTAAAGTTTGAGGTTGGGGTTTGGCAACACGTACTGGAAATTACTAGTTGGCAATTAGCACATTAATCTCCTAGTGTTTTTAATGGGAGTGAGTGAGAGAGAAATAGAACTAGAGATTTTACTTAATAATATGTATATATAATGCGAAGTTGTTGTTGTTGTTGCTGCTGTTGCCGCCGCCATCTTTTATCTTAAGCATAAATGATAGGATAAGGAATGTAAAATAAACCGCCTCTGGAACTTCAAGCGTTCAATTCGCTACTCTACTTCTTCTTTTTTTCTTTTATTATTATTATTTTTTTATAATGAATTACAGGACAGGATTAATATTAGTATACCACTTGTGTTTGGTCATTGCGTCCTAACTCCAATTTCTGTTTCTGTTTTACATTACCACCAATCTAATACAATATCCACTCTTTGCTGTTTTTCCATTTTTAATGGGAAAATCCAATCCCAATCTCAGAGATCAGACTTCCTTCAGAGCTGCTTCAGCTGACAGGACATCGTCCAAAATGCGCTTCCATTTGGACCGCTAGTCTAGGGTTTTTTTTTTTCCATGACCAGGTATTGGAAATTTTCCAAGCATACGGTAATTATATACACAGATTCAGTGTAAGGTTTCCCGAAAATTTAAGTTTTTTTACTTTTGTAATCTGCAGAACGAATGTTTGGAGCTTATCACCATTTAAACGAATGCGTATATTATTACATTCAGTATACGACACGTATTGTAATATACCTTTAATCACGTTAAATGCGAGCAATATCGATATCTCCATTCAACTTTAGAATGATGCATAGGACGACTGAAGTCTCTCTTTTAACAATGAATATCAGATATTGCATGAACCCAAATACAGTTAGAGATCTCGATATCACGGCGGTAGTGTTTTCATCAACTAGAAAAGCCAAAACAGGACATATTCGTCAATCAGCCAGAGGGTATAGCGATGCTTTATGCAATTTGCATGCCCACAAGCGAGTTGCTTAATATATATTTTATTGACGATGCTAGCTGACATTTGAAACAGGTTTATGCTGGAGCACCCATTTTCTCACCAAATAAAAAAAAAAAAAACTCTGTTGAAAAAGTTTCTAATCACGATAAAAAAGATGACTATTGACGGTGCAAGGCTGCCAACCAATGGGCAGAAATGTCCATCAAAAAGGAGTTTCTCCTTTCCTGGAGCCTGCTCACAGATTTCAGATAATCGACACATAAGAGACGTAACAAAGTTCCAAGCCTATGACAAGATGGATTGTACATCAACCCTCCAAATACTCAGATTTATGTATGTCAATACTTTTACACAGCATATTGCTAAGTAGCAGATACAGGTATATACGCGTCATAGGCATTAGGAGGCAGAAAATAAGCCAGAAATGACTACGCATTACAAAGCAATATGTGGACTTCAACTCAGACTAACCACATATTACCTACATAACTCTGACCATAGCTCTAAATGCAACTACTAACAGCAACATATTTCACAGCTATGGAGGAAAAAGGCTTAGGAAAAAAAGGCGAAGTGTGCACCTTGCTGAGCAATTCACGGAACATGTAGCAAAAATGGCAGAAGATGCTGCTCCAGAACAGCCAAAAGCTCTCTTCCGTAATTCATCTCTTCCAAAGACACATTTCCCAGTCGTCTTGCAGCCTCAATAAGCTGTCCTCTGAGCCTTTGAGGCAACAAACAGCCGCCTACCTTGATAGACTCTCTATACAGTGGAAGATAGGCAATTGCCACCCTCAAGGGGCCTGGAATCTCTGATAAGCATAAAGGAGATTCACCACATCTCAGAATTCTCATGAAGTTTATGTAATGCACTTCTCCCTGCCTTAGTCCCTCTAGGAATGCTGCCTCTGACCATTGCCCTTGAAGAAAGGTCCTTAATTCTGGATCAACAGATTCGTCATCCGACCTAGCAATGCAATCTGCTACAGCATACGTTGCAGCTGGATCACCCAAGAAATTAGAGCAAAGAAGAAATGCTACACCATCTAGGGAACCACCACTGCGTTCCCCAGCAGCTTTAAGGATCTCAATGCTGAGGGCAGCAAGGACATGCTGAGGAACATGAGGAAGAAGATAGGCAGCAACCTCAACTTGGCTGCTGGCTGTTGCAGCTGTCAAGGCAAGGCACAGCTCCATGTCCCTGCAACCCCGGTTGACAAACCATGCAACAACCTCCATGCAACCTCTCTCAACTGCTCTCAGCAGTGGACCCAGAAAAGCCATCGCATTGCCCTCTTCCACAAGACACTCCATAGTACCAATCTTGCAATAGTGGGATGCAAAACCCAAAGCGAGGTCTACATCAACGTCTAAGCTGTTTCTTTGAGCAATCTGAATGAGCAAATGAGATGGTCAACCAAAAGCCGGAGAAGTTAACTAAGCTGAATATAACAATTCTATCAAAGATGTCCTTGAGAATGAAAATCTTAATTTACATAAAACCATGCATTGGTTAGAAAAAAGAGAACACACACACACAGGGAGAAAGAGGAATGCCAGGAGGGGTGGGGTGGGGAAGAGCCAGCAACAAAGACAGCATGGAAAAATAAGCTAATCAGAAGTCAGTGTCTTTGCTTCACAAAGAAATAAGGACATAATATCTTCAACCCCTTTATTCCATTGGGTTAAATACATCACTCTTTAATCAGACAAGTATTAAATTAAACTTTGTGTACTTCCTCCTCTTATCGCACAGTATGCCTCTTAGAAACATATGAGATAGAATGTCCCCACAAATACAGGCCAACAAGCATGAATACATTATATTGCACCAATGCACAAAAACATAAAGCTTAGTAACATAATAAAAAGAAAATATCCCTCCCATCAACCAAATTAAGTAATCCCTTCAATGGGCAGAAATGAGACCACTTTGAGAGAAGATATATGTACTAGGTACAAAAAGAAGGAAAATGCAACTCCATGCGTCATAAAGAATATCTGTCGGCAGTTGCACGGATCATGTAGAAAATTGTGAAGGATACATTGAGAAAGATCTATGCAGTGAAATCAATCTTTCCCAAGCACAAGACTGACTGTAATAAAAAAAACATATGCAAACATGCCATAGTAATCTCTGGATGATACATTACTGGGCCAATCAATATAAGCTGACATACCCAAATAAGCATTCGATAAGCTAATATCTTAACATAAGAGAGTAACGCCCCAAAGATCAGAAGGCACAATTCGAATTTAGCAGAACTCAAAATAAGAAAACAGAGATTTCATATCACAGGTAACAAGAAAAATTTCTTTTCTTTTCCTGCTGAGACAGAAAGTCTACTTCCAATTGACAATTTGATAATATCTAACCAATGGCATATTCCAGTGCACTTAAAAAGTATTAAAGCATGATAGTTTGTGTTGTATCGTATATCAATGCAATGTGTATAAAGAAAGAAATGAGTTAAAGCATATCCTCCAGCTGCACTGTTCACACAGGAACTGTAGTTTCCTCATGAATGTTCAGATTTGTTGGCCTACAGCTATTAACAAATCTTCTTCCTTAAAAATGTGGCCAAATGAAGCAAGACAATCCAACTGTAAACCAAGGCCAAGCAAGCTAGAAACAGCATGTGTAACATTCTTTCCACACCAATTATATGAATTTGCTTTCCTCAGGTCCTCAACAGATCTCTTTTCAACAAGATGAGAATTAACAATTTGCTTCACATGCCAGACTATATTATAATCTACTGAACCAAAACACAGCATAGTAAAATGATCATTAATTGTTGAACAAAACAAAACAAAAATTCATTAACATTTGTTGGAACCAGAAAATGGTACCTATTACAATACCAATGAGTAGCAAGTGTGTGCAGAGAAACAAATGTTACAGCACATCACATCAATTCAAATGAATCAGAGAAAAGCAGGCTTGAATCAAAGTATAAGGTGATGAGCAAAACCGAAAATTTGCATGAGAGATTGAGTCAAGAATCTGCAAGGTTATCAACAGAAGCTCAATGTTGAAAGATGAGTTCCTTGCCTTATCACATCAATGGACCCAGTTCTGAGAATAAGAAATCACAAAAGATAGAACTTTACCCTCAACAAGATGCGCACAAGTTCCGTACTTCCAAAGCGAGAAGCTTCAAGGAAGCACTGATTGATGTTATCTGCACCCCCCTCTACCAGCAAACCAAGTAATCCTTGTACAGCAGTGGCTGCTATACCTGATGCCCAACCAGGATCAAATGTGCTGGAAAAAAGAGTGAGAGGAAAGCAAGCAGCATCAAAAGCTTCCGTGAAGTCCTTTCCTGTAAGGTGATCACCAGCATGATCAAGGAATGTCTTAAAAGCAGTTAACTGGAGTTGAATCTCAACGGCTGAGTTGTGGATGATTCTATCCTTATGTCCTTGACACCTGGAATGTAAGTTAATACACTTCAGAGCCCACTCTGTGAATTTTTGTACCTTGTTATCAGCCTCTGCTTTCAATACATCATCACTATTGCACTCTTGGAGTCGCTCGTGCAACCTAAAAAAATGGACGAATCAAATGAGAACAAAATCACATGGAGAAAGCAGCACATGCATCAGATTTATGTTGAAACATGTTAAAAAGAAAAGGATGGGTACAAAAACATCAAGGAGAAAAGGGATCCTTGGAATAATTGGAATGTGTGACTTTAAACAAAATTGGAGGGGAGAAGAGTTATACTCAATTGCAAATATTGCTAGTTTAGGACACGGTAACTTCTTTCCCACGGATAAAAATTGTGGCATCAAAGAAGCAAGTGGGTTACATATCAAATAATACAATTAGGTAGAGCCAATAAATGCTTATATAATCCAAGGAGCATAAAAAATAATAACCATGTAAATATATAGCATTGGAAGCTGAATCTGTGAGAAACTTAGGAAGCCTTGCTTTATGTTTAGCAGTGAAAATCGAAAACACAAAAGCATCATTGATGGACAAAAGTTGAAATTTTCCTCAGTTTTCCAAACAGAGACTTATAAATATATGCCTTTTCACCATGGATCACATTCATGCCTTTGTGAACTCAAAATAAATCATGCTTGAACATGAAACAAAGAACTTGCCTCTGGGCCATCACAGTCACTGTTTCCGATAAACTCATAGTCCTACTCTGGCATGCTGAGACGCAAGAGGCCAAGAAGGAAGTCCTAAGGGCAGCTCTGGTGAAGTCATAAGCACCATTATGAATGATCTTCTTGATGAGCTTGGTTATCCCACGTAATTGTTCATCTGTGCTAAGAAACCAAATGGAGTCCAGTGTGATGCACAAAGCATCATTAAGCGTGTGGGGATCGGCCAGCAGCATGAGGTTCTCTGCACGTTCCCAATCATGAGAACTAACTGCACCTTGGAACTGCCTGCATAAATCTACCCTCTTGAGTCTACTCAATTTCTTTTCTTGGCCATCTTTTTCCTTGTTGGAGGACTCTGGATCGGCCAGGGACTTGCAACTACAGCCAGCAGAGATTATAGGAGGAGCTTTTCTTGAGAAACCAACAGTAGAACTGGTCTCACCGTTTGAATTATCAAAATGAAAATCGCCAAACTCGTCAATGCCTTTTTCAGCGGGGACACCATCCGCTTTCATGGACCTAGAACTTGAGTCTTCCACATTCCCCTCATTCACAACATCCTTGCCCCACTCTACAAATACTACCTTCTCTTCCTCCATTTTACACAGATAGATCAAAAAGAAAGGTGTAGCTAAGCTATGACTCAAGTCTCATAAACAGGGGGAATTGAAAAAAAAAACAAAATAATAATGATAATGATAATAATAATAATAATAATACTCGAATATATGTAATCCAATACGATCCTCAACCAAAACCAAGTCGTTAAATCTAGACCAACAAAACCATGAAAACAATTGAGACAAAGAAGCTTCGGATCGCCCTTGGCTGTAATTCTGTGTATGAGAAAGCCGGGGAAAGGGATTAGGAGAAATTAAGCGATGTGAACAGGCATTGAAATCATCACCATCAACCTGCAAAAACCCACCATTGATTCCAATCATAAGCACCCGGATCTTAAAACCAAAATAAATCAGACAAACTATCTCTCTCTTACTTAATAGCGTGGCATCGCAATCGCATAGTAAAAAAGAAAAGACGAGAGGAGTGAGGGTGTATGTATAGATTCTAATCTAATAATATGTAATCGGGGTTGGATGCTTTAATATAAGAAATGAAATCAATCGAGAAAACCAGGAAGGGTAGAGAGAGAGAGCGAGAGAGAAGCCAAACCTCAACCAGAATGGGAAACTTAGAGGGTATTTGGGTTATGTGGTCTCATCTCTGCCGACTGCTGATATTGTGTGTGTGTGTGAGTGAGTGTGTGAGTGTGATGCTGGTGGTGGTGGAGATGGTGTCGTTGCTATTGAAAGAAAAAGGGAATCAGAATCACTCTTTCTCTTCTCTTCTCTCCTCTTCCCTTCTCTTACCTTTTTTTTATTATTATTATTATATAATTTATAATATACACCAACTCTACGCTTCACACACCCCTCTCTCTCTCTCTCTCCCCCCTCCCGTCCTCTCGTCCTCTCAACTTCTTTTCTTCACCCTTTTTTTTTTTTTCACTCACTTGTTTTCCTTCTTTTTATTTTTTTTCTCACCGTCAACGCGTTACCAAATTTGCTTACATCCGTTCCTTTCTTACTTCTTATTTTGATTTTACAAGATTTACTTTCCCAGTTTGGATAAGATTTCCCTTTACGGGATTATCTTCTTCTTTTCTTTTTTTCTGTCTTTCTTTTATTTTTTTTTTCAATCAGTAAAGCAAATATATACATCAACTTAGTCCACAAGTTGGACAAACTATCAAGCTCCAAAATCAGAAAAGCATTGATAATATCCCATGTATATCATTTAAGTAAAACAAGTTTTCTGTTATTTATATTGATTTTAGTTTTAAAATAATTCATTATATTTTCAAAAATTTCAGTAAAAAATCACGAGTTTATAACGTGTAAAACCTATCATAAAACTTATAAACATATGCATACCTCATCATTTAAAAGATAGTCATTTAGGCTTCCAATACCTATAGGGGCTTGTAAGCCCAAAGTAGAACAATTTAAGTTTACTATGTCTAGAAATGGGCTGAGCTATTAAAGAGGTTTTAGAGTTTGGAGATTAAAGTTTAGTTTATTATTATAAACCAACATAAAATAGTCCAGCTCAAAACATGTAAATAAAGTCTATTAGCCCACAGTCAATCATCTACTCATCACCAACTACAACGCTTTCAAAATCCCAAACAATAACCTCATAGTCGTAATCTAGCAGGCATTGCATTAGATCACAACATAAAGCAAACACCTATAGAGAAGAAAATGAACTTCATCCTACCCAATACGTTAATAACCATAAACACATTGCACACATCACATAGAACTATAGCAAATGCAACATTCAACACATTATATAACTATAATTAAGAATTATATAGCATAAAGAAGCAACACGAGAGTACTTATGACTTTAGGAAAGCAAGACGATGGACTTGGGATATGATACCACCACAACGACCATGATGGGTTAATAGGAACAACCAAAATCCACACCCAAATGAAAAACCTAAAAGTTGTCTCATATAAGGTCCACTATTGTTATCAAAACATCATCTTTGAAGTCCATTTATAACGTATAGCATGCATGTCTCGCTCCTTCGCATTACACCTATTATAAATTATCTCTACTTTGATCATTGTTGTGTTGGCATAGTTTTGCCTATCAACTACTAGCCAAGCTATTCTCGATGGCCTAAACTCCTTACTACCGCATCCTTTTAGGATATACAACCACAACCATAGCCCCCAATCTAAAGGTGTCACTTGCTAATTCAAGTGACCAAACATAAGCACCACAAAGTTTTAGTCTAATTATTAAGTACTATCCTAATATGCAATATGCAATCACTACAAACCTAATATGTGGGGTCACTGAATCAAATGATAAAACCTGTTAAGTGTATCCTAAAGATGTTTTAATAATAGCAAAATACTATGTTAAGTTTATTAATAAGATTATTTAGTGTGCAATTAAAAGTATAAAATTATTATAAACTTAAATATCGAAAAAAGTTTTGTACAGTAATAAAGTCAGAATCAAAATCAAAATTAGAAATCAAATAAAAAATCGAAAATCATTTTAAAACAGTCAAAATTACTTAAGAAATGGTGGGAATCAATTTAGAAATAGTCGAAATTATTTCAAAAACGGTTGGAATCAAGTCAAAAATAGTTGGAGCAAATATTGAAGATAGAACAGCAAAAACAGCAAAAACAAAATCAGAATCAAAAGTAAAACAGCAAAAAGAAAATATGTAAAACAATAGAATTAGAACCAAAAAATCAAAATCAAAAGCACAGTTCAAAAACACAAACCAAAAGCATTATTAACATTGAAGAAAAATTATTATTGAAGGGCTAGCACTATGGACTAGATATATTTAGTTTAAAAAGCATAATATAACAACCATTATGAGCAAAGGATGTGGAGCAAATATTGAAGATATCATATGCAATGATTATTAACTAATGAAGCTCTTAAAGAAAAAAGAAAGATTCAATGGACAAAAGACATATTTAAGGAAAAAAGCAAATATGAAATATTATTACAATGGCTACTTTTATATCGAACCTTTAAAGAATTGGCTATATAAAGAGCTGCACAAAGAAGATATGACAACAATAACGAAAATAAGAACTAATATGGTGAAAAGAGAATCGTGCTAAAGAATATTTTTAATATTGTTTAGATACGATGTATAAAAGTGTAGAGGGAAAAATATTATCATCCTCAAACAGAGTCACTAAACTCTCTAAATATTAGTAAGTGACTATTTAAGGGAATAACAGGGGGACTCTATAGATTTGCATTTTTCTTGTGATAAGGAATGAGGAGACAAGACAAAGTCGAAACTGATAGCTTATACATCTCATCTTGATTTTCTTTCAAATAGTTGAACATGCCTTTGTAGAAGACTAGATTCCTAGCTGCAAACTTGAAGAGAAGGGGAAGTCACAAGAAGGTTCTTCTATAAATTCTTGCTTGATTTTCTTATCTTACGTTATTTATTTATCGTAATTTATTCAATTGTACATTGTTCTCATGTGTTAATTCTTGGTAATATTTATATGAGCCTTGTTATAAGTGTTATCATTGAATAATTAAGAAGGGTTACATTTAATTTTGCAAAAAAATATTTATTTTTGTAACAATGAATTCAACTTTCATTCTTGATTGTTGATTGGGACTAACAAGACCAATGTCAAAAGTCCTGCAAGGAAAAGGGAAAATTATTTATTAGTCATTAGTCCAAGCATGTACTTAGAATCCTATTGTAAGTTTATCTCAATAGATCTTTAGGCACTTTTCATTTATCTAAACCTACTATTTTTCCATCTTTTAACTAAGTTTGAAGTCCTTATGAAGTTTAAAGCCTAAAACTTCAAGTAAATAAAGTGCATTTAGGTTATGGGCCTCACAAAAAATTGGGCCTAAGTCGTTTTAGAGTAAGTTAGGCTCAATAGTTTAGCTTAATAGTTTAGTTATATATATTATTATTAACATTAATCAAATTCATTAATTAGTGGGTCAATTATTCGATCTAGGCATTTAGGCCTAGATTTATCTTCTTTTGCTCCATAGTTTGCATAAACCTCCCCTTGGGATTGGTGAGTTAGTACACAAGGACCCAAGTTTTGTGACTAGTTTGGGGATTTATCCGGTCTTGGTTCAAAGAGGTAGGATGTTAATTCACTAATATGTTCTTATTTCCATTTATCTAAGGCCTAATATTCTTAGCTCCTTTCCCTAAGGTTTATTGCCTTCTAAAGTTTTTATTCTAGCAAAATTAGGCATACATTACTTTCAAAAAGTCATCAAAATTGCTCATTTTAAGTTACATTTAAATCTTTATGTATTCAATTCATAAGATGAGTATGTATACCATCTTAAGTATCATCAAAGTTAGAATTTACCATAGAGATAATCATTCAACTACCTACACATACCTTTGATATGGAAATCAGGACTTAAATCAATTTCCAAATAGGAGAACGATGTAAGACAACGAAAATGAAATTAATCAAAGGAATGAAACAGTGTGTAAGGATGCAGAAAATTAAATAAGAAACTAAATTAAATGAGAATTATAATTTTTAAAAAAATGCTAAGAAATTCACTACAAAATAATAAGTAATCAAAGTTTATATAAAAAGAACCTCTCATTTGGCTTTAATTGCATCCTTGTATGTATGTTGATTGACTCCCGTATAATTTCATGTATTTAGCTTAACTCTTTATTTTTTTTTTCCCAACAAAATTGATGCCATGAAACAAAATTTGGAGTTGTCTTATGTTCTTTTAGTTACCCCCTTCCACAAACTTCAAAGATTGTACTATCACCAATAAAGACTCCCAAAACCAATAGTCTTCATTTGCAAATTGGATTCACTAAAAATGGAAATTTGATAAGGATTTAAATTCAATAAGTAATATTTTCTTTTAAAGATACGAATTGCAATAATTTGTTATGGTAAGTGATGAAAGAGATAGAAACTTGATAAAATCTAATCAATATAATTTGATCACCTCACACCACCATGAAATTTTTTATAACCTCATACTATCAATGAAAAAGATAGAATCACACCAATCTTGAACAAAATAGTGCTATTCTATCAATATTCATTCGATCATTGCTCGAAACCTTAAAAGAAGACTATATAAAGATAAGGTTAAATATGAACCCTACAATGTAAACATAATCTAATGGCTATTAATTATTCACCTAAAAATAATAAAAGAAAACTAACTGATAATAATATAAAAGATAATAATAACACTAAATTTGACCTAAATCGAAATAAAATAACTAAATATAAAAATCTTCATGCCATATAAACTAACGACATTGACGTAAACTCCTACACATATATCCATAATCTCTATCATAGTTGTCAAAATCGCGAGTTAACTCACACGTTTCTACGATTTTATAAGTTAATCAACACATTCCTAGTCAACTTGCATGTAAAAACGTTTTTGATGTAAAATCATAGTAGAATCGTGATTCCACATGTGAAATTTGTAAAATCGCGATTCTACTAGCGTTTTTATGTTTCTACTATAAGGTTTTATTTTTCATCAACAAAAGGAGTGAAGAGGAAGTAGCTCAACCTAGTTGAAGACGTGTAGCCTAGAGAAGTCTAGTTTAGCCCAAAATTCAAGTAAATTTGTAGGCTATAGCTTTCATTCAAAAAATAAAGGCACAAGATTTTATCTTAGTTCACCTGCTAACTAGGGTTATGTTCAGTAGAGGATCCCACTATAATTAGCACATCACTCTCTCATTTTTATCATGTAATTACAAGTGAAAAAGAGAATATATAATAATAACTATTTATGGCCCAAGCCCAAACTTTTAATGAACAAATGAGCGGGACCCACATGCTTTCCTATCGTAAGGGAGTATGAGCCATATCCCAACATGTTCATCGGTCATCACTTATCGCTTGTCGATGTGTTACGTTACGTTGAAGTCTTTGTGTTTGTGTTCGTCGATTGTCAGTCTTCTTGTTCCTATTTGTGATCATGTTCATGTTAAAGTACTCATGTTTGGTTGCTACAACTTTTCTTATTTTAATTAATATTTTTGTAATAGTAAATAAAATAAATGGTAGATAACTTTAACTTTATAAGAATTTTTTAGATTTTTAATTTTATAGGAAAGGTATAAATGTATTTATATTTCTATTTTTTCAATATCTCATAGTTAAGTAAATATGTGATATTGTTAAGTAAATATATTTTGAATTAATAATCACGAATAGTGCAAAAATTTACCTAATAATATATAATTTTGAAGGTTTTTCTTGTCATAGTATTTTCTTTATTATTTACTTTTGGTTAATAGTTATTTGTCATTTTTTTTATATTACTCATTTATAATGGTATATCTTTGTTATCAACTTTTATTTATTGATAATTTCTTACAGTCACAATTGATTTTTAAATTTTATCTATTATCTTTTAACTTTGTATATATAACTAGGTGAAACTTACTTTATACATGATTTATTATTTTAGAAATAAAATATCTATATTATACAACTTATGCTTGATTATTTAAATTATGACTTTTATTGCAAATTTACAATTTATGGCCAAAATAAATGCTGAATTTCCTTATTTCTATTATTCATTATATTTTTTAATGACTATTGTAAGTAAATTTATAATATTTGGAAGTTATTTTACATATATTATAGAAACTTCCATTTTTACGTTCCGATTCTACGAACCTTTTAGCGATTCTATGTAAAATTGCGATTTTGACAACCTTGGTCCCCATCATTTTTCCCTAACTTGGGAAGATTCCCCTTTAGTGAATTAAAATTGATGTACCGCTCATAATGATCCATACTAATCCTTTGAAACTTTGACTCAATAATCTATGTAGTATATGTAAGTGGACAATATACCCATTTGACAAAAAATACGTACCATTGCTCAAGATTCTATCATCTATAGTATCCTCTAGCTCTTCTTTCTTTCCTCTTAATGGTGAAACATGTGGAATTAGAAGAGTAGAAAATCTAGTCTTCAACCTAGTTAAAGAAGCAGCAATCTCAATTGGTTCATGATAAGGTAAGAGGTCTTTAACATTGAAGACGTTGTTAATACCTATATAAAAGGTAGCTCCGTCAAAACCTTGAAAAGTCCCATGCTTGTAGCATGTAATTTATTGCAAGAACATCGTGAAAACCTCTATGGTCTAATTTGAGCAATTACCAAATCATTTATGACAAACATTTGTAGCAAACTTATATAAATATTACTTATGTTAATTTTGTTTCTAATTTTTGCATGTAAGTGACAAATATGGGTGGCAAATGACTCAGCAGGCTCAAAAGGTCTAGAAGTGAATGGAAGTAGTATAAGATTAATAAAGCGTTTAGGTTGATAGCTTAGTACAACTTTAAATGGACTAAATCTAGTGAATCTATTTACTAAACTATTGTAAGCACATTCCACCATATGCTTCATGTCATCGGTCGTTTTTGCTCTATGTCATAACATTGTTTAACTTCTATGTTTTCCCATTATTCCTCATGGTAACTCATGATTAGTGGAACGAGAACACCGTTTGAGAATAGGGAAATCTTATCTATAATAAAGATAGTTTTATCTGACTTGGTCTGCTTATCTGTTCTTTCTTTGAATAAAACGTTGTAGCTACTAAGTTTTGATTAGTCTCAATTTGGACTAGACGCTAGAGATTTAACATTCACAATATTTTCCTTTTGTTCCTATATGAGTATTGTAGGAAAATACTTGCAACATGTGATTAGTGTAGATATAGATAAGACAGTATTTGAAGATAAGGAAATTTTATCCATAATAATAACAGTTAGTTGTATGCGTCTTATTCTACTTGTCTATTCTTTCTGGGAGCTTCTCCATTTGGTAGGAGAAGGTTGATGGTTGTAGAACTTAGAAGAGGACATTAGCTAAAATTTAGCAACGACCATGTTATTTTTTCATTCGGTTGTTTCATTAGTATACAAGGCATATGAAAGGAAAAGAACATATGTGAAAGTTCCTCTTTCTTGGCAATGTAATGTTGAAAATCAAAAAAGGGACAAAAGCTCTAACCTTGCTTCAAGCAGCTTTGCCATCAATGTATTGCCGCTCTAACTTATTCCTGAAAGGAAGCTTGCTTTCGCCCTAGAATTTACTAGTGTTTAACTATTTACTTCCAATCATTTACTTATGTTTAAACCATTTACTTCCAATCATTCGCTACGGTTTTGATGTTACTAATGTTTGTGTTTGGTTTCATGTTACTTGCAGTAGATGATGATGCCACTAAGGCTGTTGGTGTTGTTAGTGGTGACTAAGTCACCACCTGTAATATTATGTTGTCTACTAAGTCTTCCTCTAATGTTTCCATTCGCTACGATTTTGATGTTACTAGTGTTTGATGTTGTGTTTGTGTGTGCAGGTAATAGTGAGGAACAAGTTACAACTGTTACTAGTACTCCAAAGGTCAGGTGTGATTCTTTATGCTAACCCCAACAAAATTATGATAGGTTGCATGGTTTCATATACAATATATATGTTGTCTACATAATGTTTTTACCTACACTTGACATTATACTCTAAGAGTGTTGTATTTTAATGTAGATGTTGTTGTTCAACATTATACTCATATTGCTTTCCTTTGATATGTCATATAGATCATGGATCATCATGGAATTTTGATTTACCTTCTTGGATGGAGAGTTGATATCAATATGCTTGCAATGGCTGTTGCTGGTTTTTATTATATGATCTTTGTTTTGAATAGAAGGGTAGAGAGGGGAGTATTGAATGAGCGAGCATTGGCTAGGTATGAAACGCGTTGAGAGATGATTGATTCACTTATTAATGGAAGTGATACAAATTGTTTATAGGAATTAAGGGTGTGTAGGAATAGTTTTGCATATCTTTGTGAACTCCTTAGGGTACGAAGGGGAATGCATTTTAATGGAAGAACAACGGTTGAAGAACAAGTTGTTATTTTTGTTAATATCCTTGCACATCATACAAAGAATAGGAGTATTCAAGTGAGATTTTGTAGATCAAGTGAAATTGTTAGTAGAAATTGCCATCAAGTGTTAGCTGCTATCTTAAGGTTAGAAGATATGTTACTTGCAAAACCCAATCCATTACCACAAGATTGTAATGATGAATGGTGGAAATGGTTTAAGGTAATAGTTTTTTTTTTCCTTGAGTTTGTCCACAATGGTCATGATTACTTATAATACATTATCATTTTTTTTTTTGTTTGGGAACATATTAGGGTTGTCTAGGAGCATTAGATGGTACCTACATTGTAGTGACAACACCAGTTGTAGATAGACCTAAGTATCGAACAAGGAAATGGCATCTTGCAACGAATGTCATGGGTGTATGTGATCGTGACATGAAATTTATCTACATATTAACAAGCTAGGAAGGGTCTGCATCAGATTCTAGAGTATTAAGTGATGCAGTCATTCGATCTAATAGTTTGAGAGTTGCACCCGGTATGCACTTTAAAAAAAGAAATCGTCTTGCATTTTATCTTTTCAATAACAAACTTTCATGTAAATTTATGGGGTTCCATTTCTTTTTAGGTTCATATTATTTAGTGGATGGTAGATATTCCAATGCACCAGGCTTTCTTTCCCCTTTTAGAGGTAGGCGTTATCACATTCAAGAGTGGGCTATAAGTCAATGTAGGCCTCAAAATCATGAGGAATTATTTAACTATAGACATGCAAGGGCAAGAAATGTCATAGAGAGTTGTTTTGGAATTTTAAAAAAACGATGGGGTATTCTAAGGAATCCATTGTTTTATCCCATCAAAATAAAATGTTGAATGATGCTAGCTTGTTATTTATTACTCAACTTCATTCGAATGTACATGCCATTAGAACCATTGGAGTATGCTATAATAGAAGGTGATAAAGTTCCTATTGGAGAAAATGAAATTGATGCAATCGAAACGATAGAAGTTATTGAGGAATGGACTCATATGAGGAATAATTTAGCACAAGAGATGTACGATGAATGGAGGGCACATCATAGGAACTAGAACGTCACTTAATTGTTGTACTTTCTTTAATTATGTATGTTGGAACATTGTCACTATTGAATTTTCGTTAATTATGTATTATTGAAATCATTTGATTGTTGAATTTTGAATTTTATTTTGTGATGTAAATTGAAGTATTTTATCCACTGTTTGTATGCATAACTTACATTTTACTTATTTGCTTTTTTACTTACAATATGGATGGGTTTACAGTCATGAACAATAGGGATAAAAAATTTAGGTGTACTTAAAGCCAAGTTGAGGAAAAAAACGTTATTGGTAGTGCTGGAAGCGTTAGTTGTTGAATGGTACAAAGGAGAAAATGGCACTTTTAAGAATAGGGCTCATGAAAAAGCTTTAAAAAGGATGAAAAAAAATACATTCCAGAAATCAATCTCAATGTCAAACAAATTGTTAACAAAATGAAGAGGAGGTCAATTAAGTTGGCAGGGGTTGTTGATATGATGAATACTAGTGGATTTGGTTGGGACGATGCTAAGAAATGTGTTATAGTTAATAATGATGAAGTTCTTACCGAATATATGGAGGTATAGTTAACATAATCTTTATTTTAAAGCATACTCATTTTTTTTAAGTTAATTCTTTGTTGTTATAATAATTATTTCTATTGATATGTAGAAACGTCAAAAGGTTGGTAATCATGCCAACAAGGAGTTTAAAGAGTTTGAAAGACTACAAAGTATTTTTAGAAAGGATATAGCAAATGGCAAAAGAGCTAAGACACCTGCAGATGTGACGAAATAGTTACAAAATGAGGATGAAGATACTTTTGAAGAAGAGATTGAGTCAAAGCAAGTGCCATAGTCTATTGAAGCCTCTAGCTATGCCTCACGTAATCCATCTATGCGACCAACTCGTAAGCGTCCTATGGCAGAATATGCTACTGAATTTATATCTACATTTTAAAAGAGCATAAGTGATGTTGGGGGTGATTTTGCTTTGTTTGCTGGGAAAACTGCTAATCCTCCAAGGAATGATGTCGTTGCAAAGTTGAAAACTTTAGGATTATCAGAAAATGAAGAGTTGGATGTTTTTATGCAAATAGCGACAAATCCACAGTATGAAAATTTTTTTTGGAGTCTCCAAGGGGATCAGAGGCTAGCATTTATTAGGGGTATTATTGGTTGATTTTAAAAATGTTTTGAGCATTTGAGTAACCGAGACTTCTTTCATTGGCTTGTTCTCACATCAAACTTTTTTTTTTTGTGATGGTTATGGTTGACTCTACTAAGAGCACCTTTGATGTGCATGTTCTAATTAAATGCCAATCATGTGATCATATTTGGTATGTGTTAATCATATTAATATCCTATTTAGAGTGTTAAACTTTATTTTGATGAAGATGCTACTTTGTTAAAGGGTAATTCCTATATTATCACCTATTATAATGAGGATATTGATTTAATTTATTTATTATTGGAATTTACAAAATCCATCAAAATATTGTAATTTAAATAAAATTACAATTACAAAAAAGTAAAGCAAATTATTGTAATGCAATATATATTAATTTGTTATAATATTAATATAATTAACATTAAGGTTATTAAATATAATTTATAATTTTTATGATAATTTTAAAAATTACTAATATAATATTTACAACGTGTTATATTATTATTAAAAGTATAACATAAATTATTGTAATTTATAATAGGAATTATTAATTTTTTTCAATTAATAGATTTACACGAATTATTTTATATAATTCATAGTATTACATGAATTAAATAATCTCTTCAAATAGTATTTTCTTATAATAATATCAAATATGTATATATAACCATGATATCAATAAAAAGGGTATAATTGTCAAAATTACTATGTTCAGTACAATACTCCGCAATTCCAAATAATGAACAATACAAAAATCTTTATCCAGTACTAAACATACCAAATATGGTACAAAAAAGTTTTTTTGTCCAATTTTTCTTATTTTGTACTGTTTAGTACCAGTAACCAAACGCCACCTATAAGTGAATCCTAACATGTATCTTATACTGGATTAGTGATATAATACATGACACCAATCATGATGTAGGCTTTATGTGTTCTTTGATAGAATTTCTTGTTAAATATTGGATATTTGATTGATAAGGGTAGATATGATTAAATTTAGGAAATAGTTACATATTTAGTTCTCAACCTTTTTCTAATATTTATTTTTCTATTTAAATCTTCAATTTTTTACTTATTTTATTTAAGTCCTCAACATTTCTAATTTTAATGAAAATAAAACTCCTATCAACTTTGTTGATCCCATCAATCACCAACACATGTTGTAGTTCACAATAATTAATTTAATAAAATAAAAATATTAAATATACTTAATTACATAATATAATAAAAAAATGATGAAAATTAAAAAAGAAAAGGAACAAGACTATGAAAAATTATATAAAACTAGTCACTTGATCAATTATCCTAAGGCTAATTAGAAGTTGGTATATATTAAAACTCAAATGAAAGGGGAAAAAAATTGCTAAAGGGGGAAAAAAGAAGAAGTTGTTAAATTAAATAGAAAAATAGATAAACATTGAAAAATAAATATATACTTTGCCCTAAACTCTCTCCTTTTTTTTTAATTAAACAAATTGCCACTATTTATAATGAAATAAAATGTGGATTCACCGCATCATGTTATCAAGGTAATAAGAATCGAATTAAATCACCACACTAAATTAGGTATGAAATTTAGTGATAAGATGAAAAGGATTATTGCGATAGTATCACCTCAAAATAATTGACATTAAATTTAAACAACTTCAATATAAGGAACAAGTACATTGATTAAATAGGCAAAGAAAATTAAAAGTAAGAACCATGAAATCTATAAACTAATCAATTAAGAAAGTTACCTAAATTGCTTATAAAAAGTTCCTAACTCATGACTATAATAAATAGAAAAACTTAAAAAAAAGTTGACTAGTATATCTCATAGCACATTAAATCTAAAATTTTATAATTATTGATGTAATTAACTTCTTATATATTTCATTAGGAAATTTTTATATAGGCTTCTTGATGTAAGCATCTACACTAAGAGCCTCTCACAAATAAAGTTAAGCCTTAAATTAGCACCAGTCTTAGCTACATTGGAATCATGTTTAGCTTCATTATTTATCATGTTATTTATTAATTATCTAACAATAGTTAAACTTGGCCATTTATGTATGAATGCTGTAAGAACTCATATTAATGACCTTATGAATAAAGTGAAGAGATTTTAAAGAGAAGAGCTCTTAAATTGCCGATGTGTTACTAAAGTCCTATGGAAATTCTTAAGGAAAAAGAAATGACACTATTGCCTAATTACAGTAATTCCTTATTCCTTATCATATGGGCAGAGTTGGGACTTGGCTATTAGGTGAAGCCTAGAGGGGGAGGGAGAGGCGCCTAGCGAAGAAAAAAATTCTAAATATCATGATTGTAGTTGTTTTTTGGAAATTTTCTTTTTGATTTTTTTATTCACAATTTATTATAACAGAAACTTTTACTAATTTCAAATATAATTGCAATATTCTAATGGCTTACAAATAATATTGCTTTTCTAAAAATAAGTGATAGTAGAATAGAATGATAAAGGTTAAACTCAATGGCAATGTTTAGCAACTATGAAAGATATGAATTGATAATGATGAAAAATATTTCCTCTTTCTTAAAATAGAATTCATTATTGAACATTTCATACAATACAAATAAAATACATATAAAATATAAAAAATAGGATTGTTAAATATACATATATTATATAGTTTTTCAAATACTAAATTTTAGATCAAATACATTTCAAGTACAAATAAGATATATATAGATATGTACAATCTACAATCACCCTTGATGTTATTTTTGCTGCCCATCATCACTAACCACTAAAGCTACTATAAACATAGTATTGAAATAATTATGATAGTATTTAACTATTTAAAATTTAAGATTGTAACAAATTCTAGGGAATGCTCAGAAAAAGTGTTTCTATGAAATAAAAATTTACAGCTTTTTTTTTTAACAAATCCTATGATATTTTATTACTAATTTGATATCAGTGGAATTATAAAAGAAACAGCAAAAAAAGATTTTATTACATAAAATTTTAACAAGATTGCAAAGGACAAGAGAATGTAAGATTGAGATTTGACACTTCATAAGAGAAAAGAATAGCATCAATTAAATTAATTTTTTTTTAAAGAGTGAATTACCCATAAGAAACAAAACACATAAAAACAAGTGCAGTATGCATTAACATATAAATGGGAATTAGAATGAACTTAACTAAGTTGGCTAAGGCATATAGCCTAACATTATTGAACATTGTTGAAGGCCTGCACCAATCAATTAGAAAATGACTGAGTGAATCTCCCCCCTTTTTTTTAACATAATGAACTTTGCTTTATGAAAGCTATTAGCAAAGAATTTTCTTTTAGAGAAATACATATATTAGATTTTAGTGAAAGTTTATTATCTATCAAGTATTGATGTCAAATTTGGTACATAGAAATGGTATGAAATGGAATAAAATGAAATAGAATAGAATGGATTGAAATTATAATAAGAATGATAAATCCATTATCATGTTTGAAAATATACATGAAATTAAATGTATGTAAAGTAGTATTTATGGAATCACGATTCTACCATTAAAAGCAAAATTGAATTCCCTCTTAAGTGTGAAATCAACAATTCTAAAGAATTACAATTTTAAATTTTAAAAGTATATTCAAATATAGAAAAAGAAGTAGAACCTAGAATCACGATTCTATTTTAAGTTTATTTTTGTGTACTAAATACACCATAAATATTCTAAAAGTATACTTAAAAAGATGTATTTGTTTTATGAAAAATTACTATTATTATAATCAAAATTTTAGAATCTCGAAACGATTACGAATATCGATGGCTTTTGGTAATCAGTGTTGACAAGATGAGCAGCGACAATTGATGACCATTGATGATGGTTAATTATAATAAAATTGTCATTTTAATGAGGAAAAGAGATTATATTTATAAAGAGAAAATCATTTTCATTATTTTTCATTAATATTCTTCATTACTATTAAATACCAACACTAGTAGTCATCTAGTGTTATTAACTTCCATCACCATTTATCACTAAAGGCTATCGGTATTTGCAATTTGAGATTGTTACAATAATATATAACAACTATAGAACTTTGATTGCAAGAAATATCGAAAAAAAAATCTTGAAAACATTTGAAACACTTACTAAGAACATAAGAGGGTGGGTGAATTAGGGTCTTAATCAATTTTAATGAAAATTAAAACATTTAAAAAACGTATGAACAAGTGATTATTGCAAATAAATTGATGAATACTCAATTTTAATGAGATAGGGAATAGAAAAAACATGCGCCCAAATTAACATGGAGTTTGATTCGCCAGCTTAGTCTTTCTAATCACAAATTGCCTCTTAAGATGTCTTCATGCAAACTTCTATTAATTTCACTAATATGGTCCACAAAGACTAGGCGTATAAGTGTATACACTCATAAAGAATCACAAGTACAATGCTTTGAATTACAACACAAAAGCTGAATCACACACTTAGCTTTTCATCACTTGAGAAATTTGCGAAGGTAGTTATGCTAGTAGATGGAGGGGTAAAGCATGTTAAGAATCTTGGTGAGGTTTTATTATACCTTGCAGCTTATAAGAGTTGACATACTTAAAGCCAACGTGCCCATGGCCGATGTAACCAGAGCTAGTGCACCAGGAGTCAGCACACCTAGAGCTAGCATACTTGAAGCCAATACACTTGGAGCTATCATAGTAGCGTTACCTCATTGTAATGGTAAAAGTTTAGATGAAGATGGATACATGAACAAGGTTGTCATCCTCGTTTTTGCCAGGTTCTACCATTAATCCTATATATCCATGCAAATATACTCCTTATCAATTATCCAATTCTCTAACATTTAGCCCTCATCGGTATTCTAGTAACGTAAAGTGAGTTGGAGTTCCTTTGTGACTCTTATTCTTGACTATGACATTGAACTCTCTTAACTCCACTTTTTCCCTAGTAGAGAAGTTTTAACTAGCCAAACATAAATATGGGGAGAGCGTCACATAATATGTTTCAACTCTTTGCTCGGTGGAGTCTATTGCCTCATTAGGACTTTTTATTACCTCCACAGCATGATGCATCAGAAATTGCCTCCGTTGAGCTACATGGTGCAAATTATCCTCCTCTCGGTAGCTACCATGGATGTATACGAGAGCAAGATTCTACTATTCCTCTTTGTCATTGCACTTTTATAGGATGAGGAACAGTAGGAAACACTGGCAGGAAATAAAAATATAGCTCGTCATATGTAAATTTTGAATATTTTGTTACAGGCAAACATATTTATATTGATAAGCATTTATGCTTAAATATACATTATGTTTTTTTTTTCTTTTTTGGCATATCTTATGGTTATATGTAACTATATTTTATTCAATGTTGATTTTGAGTTGTGAACTTGTATTTGGAGTTTGGTGTTGGAGTTCACATTTGGAGCTTGGTGTTTGAGTTGGAAACTTGTATTTTGAGTTTACATTTAGGGTTTGGGATTGAGATTGTACTTGGAGTTTGGTATTTAAGGTTGCACTTGATTTTTTGGTGTTTAAGTTAGCAATTAAGATTTAACGTTTGAGTTTGTATTTGGAGTTTGAAGTAGGTGTGAATTAAGTTTGATATTGCTCTATTATTGATTAGATATTTTTCTTTGATTTAGAGTTAGTGTTGTACTTATGGAGTTTTGAGTTTGGCATGGATTAAGTATGATGTTTTTATTTGATTTTCCTCCAAGTTGAGCTTTTTTTTTTAAGTAATATTTAATTGAGGGCAAAGACTAAGCGTGTTGATGCAAACCTTGAGAACTTGTCACAAGACCTAATAACAATATATTTGATAATGATTTTTGAAGATTTCTAAAAGTAGGTTTAGATATTCAATTCATAATAGTTATGAGTCAAGAATGAATAATTTATGAATTTAGTTATGTCTCGTTGGTTATAATGAATAAAGAACTAATAGTGTAAGCCCTTAACCCATTGGTTATTAAGAATCAAGAACCTTGATATATGACTAATGCCACAAAAATGATATTCTTGTCTTAGTTCAAAGTTCTTAAAAGAACACAAAAGAAAGATTTTTAATCCCTCAAATAAATTTCACTAAAAGCATAAAACTATCAATTACATTATTTTGCTGCTTATTTATAGACTCATGACATAGAATAGAATAATAGATAAGTTGGAAAAGTGAAGATGCACAAAAAAAAAATCCATTAAATGGACTTAAATGAAAAAAAAAAGAAATATAACAAAAAATCGCAAACATAACAAGAAAGAAAATATTGGCTAAAATGAGTCTTTATGATGTGCACAAATAATATTAACAATATTGACTTTGAATTTCATAGCTATCTCTAAGCCATTTTCAATATTGTTTAGGAACTTGCTATAAAACTCATTGAGTTCCTCTTAAATCTTTTTAGCTTTAGTGTGCATGATTAGACCTTAAGCAAGCTTTAACTAATCCAAACAATCAATAGGTCATGGTCCTCCATCATTCTTGCTCTCCTCAAAAGGATTTATCCTCGAATTGTCACTTGTAGTAAAAAGAGATAAGTCACCAACATTAATAGTAACATTGACATTATACTCACTTGGAAGATCCAACTTGTAGGCATTGCCATTAATTTTCGAAAGGACTTGAAATGGACCATCTAGGCTACAACTTGGACTTTCACTAAGCTAGAAACCTTTCTTTTCTCATGTGCACCCACATCCAATTACCTAGCTAGAACGTAACTTTCTTGTGACCTTTGTTAGCTTAGGCAGTGTATTGCTTGTTCTTTTTCTCAATTTGTCCCTTAGCTTGCTCATAAACCCTTTTCACCACTTCTACATTCCTTTTTCCATCCAAACTTGCACACTCAAATGCAAATAGAGATAATAAATCCAATGAAGTTAAAGGATTAAAACCATAAACAACTTCAAAAGATGAAAATTTAGCAGAAAAATGCATAGAATGGTTGTATGCAAATTTAATAAATGATATCGGTCTATATTCTATCCTAGATTTGTAGGTAGGTGTACCTATCAATTCTATAGTATAGTGAGTAACAATATCAAGTATTGATCCCATAGAGACTATAATTATTAGTATCAACCTTTTTCCTATTATCTAAATGTCAGAATCGAATGAGAAAATTAATATGTAAAATTAGAAAATAACAATATATGAAAACATACCTAGATATTGAATCCTCTTAAAATTACTAGTGCAATTAACTAATTATTATTTAATTCTATTATTATATTCTTAGAGTGTGAGAATTTTTTAATTGAACTAATAACTCTCTCAAGTCTATTAATTCTTAACCTTATGTTAATTATTCAGAAGAGCCTAATTAAAATCTTTAGAATCGTATTACCTTTGATTTGTGAATTCCACTATTTAGTTTAATCCTAATTCAGAAGATTTATGTCATCATATCTTTAAGATCGTATACAACTCTTTCCAATTATCCTTGATCTATTCAAATATAGGATTTCTTAATTTCTATGTATGAAATTAGACTTCAAACTAATATACCGACAATATTAATTTGAAAACAATAAAGCACACATAATTAGATCACATGAATATTAATAACTTTATTGAATAATAAACCAAGAATTATATGTCCATTTTAGGGTTTATCATATCAAGTGTAAATGAAAATTAAGCTAGCATCATATCAAAATTAAAAACAGAAATATATAAAAAAATGCATAAAGAAAAGCATCAATAATTTAATAACAATAGTCAAATTCTATAACTACTCTAAAGCTAACTATAAAATTCTATATCTAAAGCCTTAGACTTTGTCGTTATTTATATTAAACAAGTGCCTTTTATTTAGAAAAGTTGTAGTTTTTTATAGTGGAATTAGAATCTTCCTAAACGAGGAAACTAGGTTTTAGTAGACAGGAATTTGCCTCTTCATGGATTTAGGAAACTTGGCTTCAAAAGATGCAAACTAAATCTTCAAAAATAATCAAACTTTAGGAAAATAATTTTTCAGCTTCTGTGATTGATTTAGAAAGTAACCTCTTCATGTAACTCAGTCATAACATAGTCATGCAAATGCTTATGTAATTCTCATCATAAAATTGCTTGAAAAACTCCAAAAATAGCCTCAACATGAACATTGACACAAGCATGTCACTACTCATGTACTTTGCATGGCCCCTAGCACATGTTTCTTTCAAGCCTTTTTTAAGTTATACTTGACATGGCTCCCAACATGATCGTGTTGAAGACTGTGACAAACATTTCAATTCCATAACTTTGTTATTTTTGCTTTATTCGTGTACAAATTACATGACTTTGCTTCTTTTTATCTAAAGTTATATTTTAAAGACTTGAAATCAAAATATAGGCTAATTAAGTGTATTATCTATTCAAAACACTTAGAGATTAAATAAAAAATTACAAATGTAAAATAGTTTTATTAATGATAATGTTTTGTACGAAGGATAGTAGTATGAAGGAGAAACATATATGTAAGTAGTGTCTAAACCCTAAGATATAAAATGACTATTTTTCCCTTATAGTAAAACCTAATACATATTATAAAATATATTGTATTATGTCCCCTCAATCTCATCATGTGAGTGACAAGGTGAGATTGGTACAGTGATCTAGGAATGTAGTAGTTGAAAGATTCTTCATAAGGATGTTTGCACATTGATGGTGAGTGGGAATATAGCAAACAAGAACCTAACTAAAGGCAACCATTTCATCCACAAAATGATAGTCAATATCCACAAGTCTAGTGTGATCATGTTGAATAAGGTTTCTAGACATGTAGATAGCATTAAGATTATCACAACATAGGATGATAAGGGTGCTGAACAGGGAGACCGAGTTCACGAGCAAGATGATATATCTAGGTGGATTTAGCTACAGCATAGGCAATGGCTCGATATTTTGCTTTAGTGGAGCTATGGGAAATAGTAGGTTGCTTCTTTGATCTCCATGAGATGAGGTTGTGTCCAAGGAAGATGGCATACATACCCTATGGTAAAGCAACAAGTGTTTGGACAACTAGCCTAGTCAATATCTACAAAGGTAGTCAATGAGGTACATGATGTGCATACAATAGGAAGTCTTAATGATAAGCCACCACAAAAGATAGCAAAGAACTCATTTAGCTGCTTACATGTGATTAATGTTTTGTAGGTGCATGTATTGACTCCACTAATTGACTAAAAAGTGGAAATCTAGTCAGATAATAGTGAGGTATTGTAGTGCACCAATGATCTTGCAATAGGCCTTAGGTGATATGAGATAGACTCATATGTAATATGACACTAAGATTTACTCAAAAACCAATAAAAATTGGATTTTTATGGAATTTAAAAATATTAAATTTTTAGGGTCTTTTGTGTGTTTAAGGTTTTTGAATCGAAAGTAAAAGATATGAATGATTTAACCTTATTAGGCTTTGTTTGATTCTAATTGGTTAGACTCACAATTAGAAATAAACAATGGCTTGAATTAATTAACTGATATGATACACAATCAATTAATTCAAAAAGGGTTTGATGCAATTAGTTGATACAACTCACTCACAACTAATGAAAGCAAGGCTTCTTAGCTTTCTGAATAATCTCTAAACTGTCTCTTTTTTATTTATCTTGACAATGAGTCTCTTAACAAATATTTATATTCAACCTTAACACCCCCAAGAATAAAATAGGAAATAAACAGGTAAAATAAAAAAGGAAAACATAAATTAACTCAACAGGAAGGTCTACAAGTAGGGATCATGAGCGTAAACCTCAACAGTACACATCTGGAGAGTTCATAAGTAAAGATTACGGGTGTGAACTTCAACCATGATCCTCTTTGAGCTTCAATTCACCTTTCATAAAAAGAAGTTCTCTTGTAGCAATGATAAGAAATATGATTCCTATCATCACCCCCAAGTTTGGAAAGATTCACCCTTGAATGTACATAGCTCCAAGGATAATGTATTTGTAAATAGAAGACTAAAAGCAAAGTGAATAGTATTGTTTGCCCTCCTTAGCTTGGGCAATGCCTCCAATAATTCACTCCTCAAGACATGCTTGTCATAATCTCTCTAAGCTAATAGCTCCCACATCTCTAGTGTATTCATACCCTGAGTAGCTCTAACATCATTTACCTTAACATCTACAACATCACATCTTTTCACCTCATACCACTTGTCATGTCTCCTTCATAACAAAATCTTCTTTACCTCTCTATCATTCATCTCTCTATAAGTTATTCTAATCTCACTAGGATTCATAGCACATTAAGTAACTTTTTGGCCATTCTTCTTAAAAGATTATGTATTAGCATGACCTTGATATGTAACATTTGTGTCAAAAAGCCAAGGTCTATTTAGTAAAATATGCAATGCTTTCATAGGCACAACATTACATAAAATTTCATCATTATAAGCACAAAGAATTGATATTGGCACTTTCACTTGCTTCTCCACTTTAAACCCTTCTACTTCATTAAACCACTACAACCTATGTGGATTAGGAAGCACTGTAGTAGGTAGCTTCAATTTGTTAACCATAACTACAATAACTAAGTTAAAACAACTACCACTATCTATTATAATAGAGCAAATTGCATCTCCCACATTACATTTAATGAAGAAAAGGTTTTCATGCTGCTAATCGTGATGAGATGGTATAACATTCAAAACCTTTTAGAGGGACCAAGATCCACGATCCAAGTTTTATTTTAGAAGAGAAAGTTAAACTCCTCTCACAGGGTTGTTGCCTAGGTAGACTCATGAAGAGCCTCTATATAGTGACAGAGCTCAAAAGGGGAGGAGTGGATATAAAGGTTGAAATGGTGTGAGGCTTAATGTTTCTAGTTTTAGAACATGTAAGCATAAGTTGAGTAGGCTTTGATGGAAATGGTTGAGAAAAGGAAGACGGGAGTGAAGGAGGGGGTGGAGAAATTGAGGAGGTTGTCATAAGTGGAGTGTCAAAGGGTAGAGAAGCATCAAATGTGGAGGATTTAGGTAGAGGCCTTACATGAATATAGTGATAAACATAAGTAACTGGTGAGTGGGTTATGATTGAGGTGGTAAAGGAGGAATCTTAGGTAAAAGGGACAGACAAGATAGGGTTGGGCGATGATGTGGTGAGGGAAGGGGAGGTTAATGATGTAGATGTAGCTTAAGGAGAATTTAGGTGGAGGCCTTACATAAGTATAGTAATAGACATGAGTAACTGGTGGGTGGTTTGTGATTAAGGTGGTGAAGGAGGAAATTTTGGGTAAAAAGGACAATTAAGGTAAGGTTAAGCGATGGTGTGGTAAGAGAAGGGGAGGTTAATGATGGAGATGTAGCTAAGGAGAAGAAGGTAAAGAGGGGGATGGGTTCAAAGTAGGAGTAGCAGGATAGTGGCTAAAGGTACTAGTGGGTAGTGTAGATTGTATATTGAAGGTAAGAAAGGGTAAGGAGATGGGAAGCTCAAATGTATAGTTAGAGGAATCTTAAAGTGGAAGTCGAGTGGATTTTTCAACACTATATGAGTGATAGGGATTGGTAGATGGCGAAGAAGACTTTACTTGAATTAATTGACCCTGAATAAGTTTATTAAGGACTTCATTATAGGGATGGCATAACCTAAAGTGCTAAATCTCTCTTGGGATGATAGTTGCAGCAAGAGACCTAATGGAAAGGGTTGAAGATAACTTAGGGTGACAAAGGGGACCCCTAGTAGGATATTTGAAGGAGGATTTCACCTATTTGTGAGCTATTAATGAAAAAGAATGACTTTCTAAAATTGACGATGCGGTTATTATCATGACATAACTTGATGATAGAAAGAAGATTGTATGTTAAAGAAGGAACATGAAGGACATTTGTGAGATGTAGTTTATGACCATTTGAATGAATAAAGAGATTGCTAATATGGGATATGAGTAACAATGTACCATTACCTGAAATGACTTGATCAATACTAGCATACGAAATCAATTCAGTAAGAATACTTACACTTGGAGTCATATGGTGTGTCGCGCTAGAGTCTACATACCAGACTACTTCTTAAGTGTCTTCGATGGATATGGCCACGACTGACTGAGGTATAGCCTTGTGGGATTCATTGAACCCTTGAGGACACCATGGGGCAGAATGATCAGATTTGTCACAAATCTTACAAGTGAGATACTGGGAAAAGTGCTGGTCATATGTAGAGAAATGACTATTCTCCTATTTCTTGAGTGATCTCTATGATGTTCTTGATCTATAGAGGAAGAAGGTGTGAACTTTGAGTGAAGAGCTATGGGCTTGACATTAGTAGTTCCTATGGAGGAGGAAGTGGAAGTATTAGCTTTTGCCATATGATATTAAGGAGATTTCTTTTTTCTCTTTCTCTCTCTCTCTTTGTTGTTTCCTTTTTTTTTTTTCATCTTTATTTTTGTAGGAAGTTTCTAGAACTTCTCAACAAAGCTCATAAATTGATTTCAATACCTTCTTTGATGACTTGATAGAGCCATCTACTACATAACATCTTCGTTTTGAGATGAAATTCAGAATAATAATGAACCATAAGAAAGATAAGGTTGGGGAGGACAAGGAGTATAGCAATCAGTTTCTTCTTATTTTATTTTTTCTTTTGGCTAATTTACTTAATGATTTACTTGGTGGTTGGGAAGAAGTTATCGATAGTTCGATAAGGATATTGATATGAATTATTCAAGTCATGAAAGGAGTAAATTGGAGAATGAGAAGGATCATAAGAAGGTGAAGGATGATGTTGAAAAGGAAATTTGAAAATTAATTAATTAGGGTTCTATCCGGTGCTTTGATACCAATTAAAAATGTAAAATAGTTTTATTGATGATGAAGTTATGTATGAGGGACAATAGTATGAAGGAGAAGCATATATACAAGTAGTGTCTAATTCCTATGATATAAAAGGACTATTTAGCAGCTATAGTAAAACCTAATACATATTATAAAATATACAATAATACTAATTACAGTACACAGTAGTGTGGTCATCATCCTATTAACTACTTTAGTTTAACCATTCATTTGTGGGTGACAAGTGGTCAAATACACAAATTTAGTCCTTAACTTCCCTCACAAAACTTTCCAAAAGTAGCTAAGAAATTTGACATGTCAATCACTGACTATACTCTTACGTATATCATGAATCACACAACCTCTCTAAAGAATAAGTCAACAACATAGGTGGCATCATCAATCTTACGGCATGGCATGAAATGCCCCATCTTTGAAAATCTATCTACCACTATAAACATTAAATCACATCCTCTTTTCAACTTAGATAACCTCAATATAAAGTTTATAGATAAATCAACCTAAGGTTGGGTATGGGCAATAACTGATATAAACCTTATGGCAAAACACTAGACTTGGCCATTTTACATATAATACACCTGCTACATATTCTCTCAACATCTCGCTTCATGTATGGCCAATAAAAATGTGCACTCAAAACATTTGACGTCTTTCTAACTCCAAAGTTTCCCATCAGTTCTCCTCTATGTGACTGTTGCATAAGCAACTCTCAAATCAAACACCGAAGCATATGCAATTTACTTCTCTAAACAAAAATCCATCATGCTTATAAAATTTATCAACAACAATTTTTTCACAAGTGGCATAGATATTAGCGAAGTCAGGATCAACAACATACAACCCTTTCACCTGTTCAAATCTTAGCAATTTAATATCTAGAGTAGTAAGGACATACTTTTGTGATAATGCATTTGGAACCACATTTTTCTTACCTTGCTTGTATCTAATGACATATGAAAAGTCTTATTGAATTCCATCCTCCTTACATGCCTATAGTTTAATTTTCCTTACCCTTTTAAATGCTTTAAGGATTCATGATATGTATGAATCACAAACCCTTTTGGCCATAGGCAATGCTGCTAAGTTTCCAATGCTATAAGCAACATGTATAGTTCCTTATCATAAGTTAGGTAATTCAATGCTACCCTATTGAGCTTTTCACTGAAATAAGCTATAGGATGCTTTTCTTACATTAAAATAGTACTAAGACCAATTTCAAAAGTTTTGGTAAAATCAGGCAACTAAAAATGGCGCAAAGCATAATTTCTCTTTCATTGCATTAAAAGCACACTTATTCATTAGTCTACTTAAACCTATTAGTCTTCTTTACGACCATAGTCAATGGCAATACTAGTGTATTAAAGTCTTTCACAAACCTCTATAGAAACTTGCTAAGCCATAAAAACTCCTAACTTCCAAAGCATTTTTAAGTGTAGGTACCTTATCCTCATTAACCTCAATCCCCCTAGCACTAACAATGAACCCAATAAAAATTAACTTTTTTCTTACATGAAATGAGTACTTTTTTATTTTAACAAACAATCTTTCCTTTCTCAAAACATTAATCAAAATCACAAATGATTAACACACTAATTAAAAGTCACACTATACACAAGGATGTCATCAAAATGAACAATTACAAACTTACTTATAAATGAGCATATTATGTGATTCATTAATTACATTAAAATACTCAGTACATTAGTTAAACTAAAAGGCATAATTAACTATTCATAAAGGTTATATTTAGTTTTAAAAGTCATTTTCCATTCACTCCTTTCTTTTATCTTAATTTAATGATATCTACTTTTAAATCAATTTTTGAAAATGTTGTAACATGCAACTAATTATGCTTAATATACGTGTAAACAGGCAAATTCTATTTTTTTTATGTATCATATTTTTAATGAAAGGTATTATTAAAAGTAGATGACCAAAAATGCGTCTATCTTAGTTCATTTGAAAATCGAAAAGATTAAAAAAAAAAAAAAGAGGTTGTACCTAGGGTTGAAGGTTTTCCTCTTCCACCAACAACAATCAAAGCATGATTCTTTTGGGTTCGGTGGGGTTAAGTTGTTTTAAATTAATTGAATAGATTAATAATTTGATATAATTACAGCCGCAGCGAATCCATTACAATTACATGCATAATTAAACACAATTATTGCTATTTTTTTTTTGTTTTCTTTTATCTATATTTAATTTAATATATAATAACCTGGTGGAGACTTAAGTCGAGTTCTCTCTTTTTTATTACTGGTTCAATACCAAATCTCCAAGAAGAAAGAAAGAAAGAACATTGAAATTTGAAGAAAGCAAGAGGAGGAGGAGCAGATCTACGTGTTAGTTGTGTTTAGAGAGAAGATGGATGAAGAATACGATGTGATTGTGCTTGGTACTGGCCTCAAAGAATGCATTCTCAGCGGTCTTCTTTCCGTCGACGGTCTTAAGGTTCGCTTTCCATCTTAACCCTAACCCTACCCCTACCCCGACCTTTACCTCTCAAGATCTGTACTCAATTTAATTTCGTCTCTCTTATTATTGTTAGTATTAGCTCTCTCATCATCCATTCTATCAAAATCGTTATATTATATGATGATATCGAACTAAATTATAATCGAGATACGAAAAAAGAAAATCATGATTGCTTGTTATGTGCTTCCCGTTTTACGGATTCTGTGATTTGTTGTATGTAACTACGAACTTATCTTCTAAATAAGAGCCATCTATGATGGATGAATTTGTCCTGTTCATCGATCTGGTAGGTTTTTTGTGATGTGGAAATATTGATTCTTTAATTAAGCAATACAATAACCGTAAATACATACCAATTGATATGTTTGAAGATGAAAATAACAGAAGCTTCATTACATCTATAATTATCTATTTCGTTTCTTTGTTTTATGTTAAATAATCTTATTTCATTTTGTGTTTGCTGATGGACATGATTCCAGGTCCTGCACATGGATAGGAATGACTATTATGGAGGAGAATCTACATCCCTCAATCTCGTTCAGGTTATGTCTCTCTATTGCTCAAGGTCCTTGAACTTTTCTTTTTTCCTGTTTATTTTATTTTATCAGTTTTTTAACTGTTGTGTGTTATGCAATTTGGCAGTTATGGAGGAAGTTCAGGAACAGCGATAAACCTCCAGCTCATTTGGGCTCTAGCAGGGATTATAATGTGGACATGATCCCTAAGGTATATTTGCATTCCCCCTCTTTCTTCCTTTCTTTTATTTATTTATTCATAGTTTTCTCTTGCATCGTAAGGGCTTGCTAACAAATTTTTCCTTTGGGCTAGTTCATGATGGCCAATGGTACTCTCGTGCGCGTCCTCATTCATACTGACGTTACCAAGTACCTCTACTTCAAAGCTGTCGACGGCAGCTATGTCTTCAGCAAAGGGAAGGTATAATTTTCAACTTACATATTTCTGCTCCTCCTTTCGTGTGATTTTGCTTGCATCTTGATCTTGTTTCACACTTCTTGTGCATGTCTAATGTCTAGGTACACAAAGTGCCTGCAACTGACATGGAAGCTCTCAAGTCTCCACTCATGGGTATGTTTGAGAAACGCCGAGCTCGTAAATTCTTCATTTATGTGCAAGACTATGACGAGAATGATCCAAAGACACATGAGGGGATGGACTTGACACGAGTAACAACCAGAGAACTCATAGGGTTTGCCTTCCTTTCTTTCAATAGTTGCTCATTTCTTTCCAATACAGGTTTCTTGAGTGAATGCTTTTGCTTCATTAACAGCAAACGTTATTTCATTGGACTTTGTTCTCTTGAGATGTTTGCTACATGATCCTCTTGATTCTCTACATCTACCTTAGCTTCTTATTTACAATTTTTTTTTTCGGTAATTATCTTATTTGCATTTTCCTTGGCTGTATGTTGTTTAATGTTTAAGCTATGTAGTACTTGGCCTGTCCTTATATCCATCTTTTTCAACAGAAAATATGGTCTAGATGACAATACTATGGACTTCATAGGTCATGCTTTGGCACTTCATAGAGATGATCGCTACCTGGACCAACCTGCCCTGGATACTGTGAAGAGAATGAAGGTGTTCAGACTTCTTCCTCGGGGTTTTATTAGGATTTTTTCTCATTTCTACTATGTTGTTTCCAAAAAGCTTTTTGATATGTCCCTTATCATTGTCCTACTGGTGATAGCTTTATGCTGAATCAATTGCTCGATTCCAAGGAGGATCTCCTTACATCTATCCCTTGTATGGATTGGGAGAGCTCCCTCAGGTCTGTTTTTCCTGATGCATTCTTTATGGTGTTTCCTTCGATTTGCTAATGATGTATGGGTGTGGTCATTCACTTTGCATTTTGTTGGATTGATTCTTTGCACAGGCATTTGCACGACTCAGTGCTGTATATGGTGGTACATACATGTTAAACAAGCCGGAGTGCAAGGTAAGTCATTGTCTCATATCTCTTTGGCAAGTAAAAGAAGGGTCTGTTCTGTTTTAATTGGGCAATGTCTATTACAGAAGATACTTGATTCATATGAACCTATTCCTTTATGTAATTTCAGGTGGAGTTTGATGAGGAGGGTAAAGTTATAGGGGTTACATCTGAAGGAGAAACTGCCAGATGCAAAAAAGTGGTTTGTGATCCTTCATACCTACCTAATAAGGTAATAATCTAGATTTTCTATTATTTGACCATATGGGGCAAACTTATAACTTCATTTTTGCTAATTTCATGATAACATAGCAGGAAAATACAAGATTTCCTTAACACTTACTTTCAGGCTGTGTACAGCCAAAAAAAAAAAAAAAAGAAAGAAAGTCACATGCAATAATGGGTTTAAACGCAAAAGGGCCAAAAGTTGTCAATTTATTATCTCAATGTCTTAACTGTCCATAGAGCACCTTAGTTTGGGTTTATGTGGTTCAAGCTCTCTCGTTCTATCTCTAATGCATGCAGAATAAGAGACATGTTCCCACCAACCCCCCCCCCCCAGGGAAAATACATGCACGATACTAAAGATCAAGATAACTATGGGAATTGGGAGGAACTAATATGTGAAGGACTAATAAGTTAAAAGAGTGAAATTCAGTGACTTACAGATGTGGATGATGTTAATACAGTTCCTTACTGCAACCTCATATTTGGTTTTTACGAAATCAAATTGGGGCGAAAAATTATACTTCGGGAATATTGTTATCCACAAGGAGTCAATAAGTGCTTTATTGTTCCATGAATCTACTATATGGTGGTGTGAGAGGTCTGTCAGCTAACTTGATTTTGTCGAAGTGTTGTGGCCTTATGCTCTGGCCAAGTATGGTTGTTAATAAAATTGAAAACGCAGTCCTAGGTTCCCGACACCCCCCACAACCTTCCTTTTCTATCTTCTTTTCTGCATTTGTTGAAGCTTTTGATGTGTCACAGATATGTAGATGAATGTTATGTATGTTGGATTCTCCATTCCAGTCTCAAGAGAGGGGAAACTGATAGTTGTGTGATGAATTTACCTGTATTTGCCATTCATCTTGTCTGTTTTGGATAAATATATCTTCCTTGCAGAATGTGTAAATCATTCTGTTCTGTATACATACAGGGTAAGGGCATTTGTAAAGGTTAATTTTAAATGAGTAGTCTGTAATGGTGCAGTTGGTGGAGCAAAGATAATGAGTTTTGTCATTGCATTAACATGTTGGGGAATCAGAATTACATTTTTGCATTGAACCTTTCACTGTGATTATCTTCAGAAATTTACTTGATGATGTTTGCATTTGACTCATTCTACTGGTGTTCAATATTTTTACTAATGGAGAATCTTTTTATCACTGAAACATCTCTCTCTCTCTCTCTCTCTCTTCTTCCCCCCCCATTATATGTTTGTATATATGTGATGAGCTAAGGAGGTTGACTTGTGTGCCCATTAGGAACCCAAGTACCAGGATTGAGTAATCTGCATGGCCTTACAAAACACAGATGACGTGGACCATGAAGCTTTGTTGCTTCAGATATTTTGCCTAAGAGTCAGTTAATAAGTTAGAGAGCATATTTCCATTGTTCAATAATTATTGGCTATTTCTTTGCCCACTGGCCATCTGTTTTTCCTTTTGTTTAGGAAAGTTATTGAATAATTGCTCTACTTAAAACTTGATCTGTTGAATAGATGGGTTAGGGACTTCAAATCAAATTATGAGGTTTTATTCTCACCTTAAGCAGAGTACTATTACCATCATTATATTTGTACATACATGTATATAAATATATGTATGTATGTGTCAGTTGTGTGTGTCTCAGTTTGTTGGATCTGAATATGGTGATGAATTTTACATTTTTGATTGATGTAGCTGAGTTATTTGCAGGTTAGAAAAATTGGGAAGGTTGCTAGAGCAATCTGCATAATGAGCCATCCTATCCCAAATACCAGTGATTCTCATTCTGTTCAAGTTATCCTGCCTCAGAAGCAGTTAGGCCGCAGATCTGATATGTGAGTCCACCTTTTTTTTACTGTGTTGTTGTAGTTGGAAAGAATTTGAGCTTTGTATCAGTTTTGCTACTTCTATATGCATGAATGTAGATCCATGTCCAAGAATAGCATATACTTCTATTCTGTCATTAACATAGCAAAATTCTCAAGCCAAAAGAAATTTATTTTGACAATTGGCTTTGTTGTCTTGTATGCTGTACTCTCTTTTTTTCTTGAAATTTTTAGTGTAAGGTAACGAACCAGATATGGTCAAGTTCATTGATGAATTGAATGGGCCCTTCTATTGGATTGGCTTTCAGTAGGTCTCTGAGGATTAATTGGACCTCTGAAGCCCTAAAGAACCTAAATATTCAATCCTCCTGTATCATGAATTGTCTTGTGAACCTTTCTGCTGATAATGTTAAATAAACCCAGCAGGGCTCAACTACTTGATGATAGTGACCTCTAATACTTATAGCCAGTAGGTTCCTTCTTCTATGCTGATAAATTACTCTGTTAAACTCATATTTGTCCAGGTATCTTTTCTGCTGCTCTTACTCGCACAATGTTGCACCAAAGGGAAAATTCATTGCATTTGTTTCGGCAGAGGCTGAAACAGACAACCCTGAGGTTGAACTGAAGCCTGGAGTTGACCTTCTGGGGCCAGTTGATGAGATATTTTATGATACGATTGATCGATACGAACCGGTCAATGAACCTTCTCTAGACAATTGTTTCATATCCACGGTGAGTTTTTGGATATTGTCTTTATCTGTATATTTTATATGATGTCAATTGAACCTCTTCCGTTGCAGAGTTATGATGCCACAACACACTTTGAATCAACAGTAGTTGATGTTCTTAACATGTATACAATGATCACTGGAAAGGTAAGCATCAGTATCAGCTCTTTTGGGTGGTAGATATTGTCTCTGACCATGCATTAAAGTAGTCTTCTCGTAGTTGCTAGTGTCTACTCTGCTTTTTGAGTTTGTTTGAAGTATGGGAAAATTGTTCATAAAATATCTTATTGGCAATCAAAAAAACTTTACGTGCTTTTGAAGGTGGCAAATTTCAACCAACTTCCATAAATATTTGCCAATTTTCTTATATTCTCTTCCCACACCTCCTCTTGTACAAAAATTTGACTGGGTTTCTTAGCGTTTGAATTACTATAATGTGCCATTTGAATCTGCTGGAATCCAGGCTTTGGACTTCTTTATCGCTTGTGGTATTGAACTTCTTTTCACAATTAGATTTCAAGTGCTTTGGTAGTATTCACATCCTTTTGCATAGGTTGAAGTGGAGTTCATGTAAGTCATAATTAAGGTTGTATATTTGTAATCAAGTCAAATAGGTTTAGTAACCGTGATTGACAAAACTTGAAGCTGGATCTCGTGAATATTTGATTGAGCTTCATTTTCTTTGAACTTTGGTTTGGAGTGATAATCGAGGATTTGTGCTGGAAGTGAGTAGACTTTTTGATTCCTCCCTCCTCCTTTGAACATCATATTAACTTTGAATTAAAGTCGAGTTGGAACTCAAATTTGGCTCAAACTTGAGTAAGCTCGACTATTACGCTTAAATCATATAGTTCAACTGGCCCCACTAGCCCTCCAAGTAAGTTTCAAGAACTTTGAGCTCTATATTTATAAACTGGGAAAACCTCCTGGAGTGGAAGAAGGATCCATCATTTTTATTATTTTTTCATGCATGTGTGTTGGCTTAGTATGGTAAATAACAAAGTACATTCTTCTCGACAGGTGCTTGATCTTAGTGTGGATTTAAGTGCTGCCAGTGCTGCAGAGGAGTGAAGGAGGCATTTGCCAAAAAGTCTGCCTATGCCTGAACCTTGTGGCATCCCTTGTGGGTGCACTTTGAACACGTGAAGTGACTAATGGCTTCCCCATTGCTGTAGTACTGCAAAATCGATGTTCGTGTCTTTTATATGAAATTTCAAAATGCATGTTTTACATAGCTATTAAACTTCCTTTCTTTAGATGCTATACATTATATGTTGACTCTATGAAATCGCATGCATGATGCCTAGGTCCCTTCGCTCTATTGTAAAATGCTCGAGATGAAGTTTTTCCCGACCTATCTCTCCCCTTTATTTGGCCAATACGTTCTTAGCAAGTTGATAATGTCATGAATAATAAAAATTGTGGAAGATCTTCATTTCTTTTTTCTGATTGCACGCCATTGAACTCGTATCAATAAACAAACCAACCTAATCGAGTCACGTTGACATAAATCACGCTGGCCGTAATAGGAAGTAGCCTGGTATAGCGAAAGGTGTTTTTTTGGATTGGTTCCAAGTGGCAAACTGGCCTGAACCATAAGATGCTCATTCTTAAATATTAAAAAATTCCGTACTCTGCTTTAGAGCTTCTTGGCTGCCATGTTACGAGCACCTCTGGACCACATCGGGGTTCTTCATTCTATTGTTGACAAGGGGTGTTTTTGCTGTCAACGAGGAATATTCGTTGGTGTGACGGCTTTTTATTGACAAATAAGGTTTACAGACTAGCAATAGTTATTGACAAACAACTAAATGTCTTACTTTTTCTCCCTAATGGTTTTTTGTTGGCAAGTAAATGCTCCTTCTCGACAATGAAATATTATAGAGTTAAAATCCCAAAATGACTTTTATGTCCCTAGGCCTAGTAGGAGTCCTGCACTTTCCTTAAATGTTCGCAAGTCATCTTAAAGGTTTGTAATATTCGATAATGTTGGTAAAATTCATGAAGTTTGTAGCATAACTTACAACTTCATAGAAATACTTTAGGTTTATAATATATGAGAAGACATATAAGTTGTAAACAAGTTGAGTGAAAAAGGTAAGATTTGAGTTGGAGTTCAACTCAGAATAACATTCAATGAGCTCAAAGTCAATTCAAATAATTTCATTTAGATGTACTTCTTTTCTAATTAGGGTTTAATAGCATTCAAATTCAATTTAAACTCAATTAATATTTAAGTTCACTTAGAAAATGATTAGACTTGTGAGCCAGTTAAGTTAACATTAGAACATTAAAGCTCTATAAGGCTTGTGAACTAATCAAACTCTAGCATGACGTGATGGTTATTGAAGTTCTACTTGACAAACTATTATAGTAGCTCAAACTCTCTCAACAAGACTATTGTTGAATCAAACTCAAGCAACTCATAGGTAGGTTTGACTCATTTACATCACTAAAACAAGTCGGGTTGGCAATTAACACCTATCAGATATGACTCACCATTCAATGGATCACGAGTGGATCAACCTCTTGAACCCATAAACTCAACAAGTCCTTCCAAGGTTCGCCAACACTAAATTAAAAAAAAAAAAGAAAAAAGAAAAGATTCCAAAACAAGACATTTTATGTTTTATCTATGTGGCATTTACAACCATTCAATCATTAACACAAACACAAAAAAAAAAAACCCACTCTCCTTGTTTCCTTTGTTATCAGGGCTGGTGGTAAGACTATAAATAGTTGTCCACTTCTCCCAAAAAAAATCTCATCTTTTAATATTTTTCATATATTTATAAATTTTACAAATTCTAAGTAACATTAGTATTGCAATATACATTAAAATTTCTTTTAAGGGTGCTTCTTGTATCATCGTTCTAGAAATCTTAAATAATTAAAATAGGTAATTAGAGCGAAGTTGATCATATAAGTTAGGAATTAAGGAGAGATGTAGAAGTGATACTATGATGAAATGTTGACTTCACTTGTGGCATAATAACATGGTACGTGCAAACATATGATCGAATGCATGGAAAATATTCATAATTAAACATGTGTTACAATTAGTTTTATCATTTTTTTTTTGGTTCTCCATTGTAGCAGTTGCATGCAAGTGGTCACCAACTTTGTCTTCTATATATTTTCTTCTACTTCCTAATTTGCTCCATGTCTAACACCTTCTTGAACATTTGTATCACTCAAGGAAGACTTCACTTATGTTGAAGTTTGAGAAAGTACGAGCATAAAGCAAATTAGGTGGTGAAAAAAATTTATGAAAGATAGAGATGATGAATACTTGCATGTAACCAATATAAATAGCATCGTAAAAAGAGATGTTAACATAGTTTACAATACTTATTTAACTGTAACTATTTTCCATATATTTGACCATAATTTCATTATTCTATTCTATGATGTTGGCATTGAAGTCAGTGTCACATCAAAGTAGTTTTTCCCCATCTCTCTTTAATTCTTAACTCTTGTGATCGATTTTATCCAGTCACTTATTGTGATAGTTTGCGAAATCTAGGAAAATGACACTATAATGATGATTGCAATAAGAGCTATAAGACTACTTGTAAAATTTTATAGTGTGTGTTATTATACATTTTAGTCATTTTGTTGTGTTACTTTATAATTATTTCATGTAAGTGTAATAGTATTATCTTATTTACCTCTAGCATTGTAATAACTTATTAGAATGTGTGCGATTCAATTCTATACGGTTTATCCTTCAAATTGAATTGAATAGTATATTATGATTCAATTTTTTTTTCGTAAATTGAACCTAATTGAACGGTTCAATTCATAATTTTTTTTAACTTAAAAAAAAATGACTCAATTCGGTCCAGTTTATGATTCAAACTATTTTACATATATATATATATATATTTTAATATACAAATCAATAAGTTATGAAAATTGTAATTGACATAAAAATATCGAATTTATTATCATTTTTTATATCACTCATTATTTTTAATATTTATTTGATATATTTAAAGAGATTGCATTATTTCTTTCAAGGTAATTATAATTTTTATATTAGTTAATAAATAAAAATACAGAATAAAAAAGTAGCAAGTTACTTGATGAAAACCAAATAAAAGAATGAATTAAATATATAATATAGAATCCTCTATTTTAGTCATACATTCTCCATATTTTCATCACCATTTTGCCCCTTTTTTATTTTACTTCTCATGGTTCATTTAGTTTGGTTTGTAATTTTTTCAAATATAAAAAAACAGTTCAAATCTAATTTACGATTTCATTCGATCCAATCTAGTTCGATTCAATTGGTTTTTTTGCCCCTTCCTAATATCTTGCAATGTAGTAGTCTTTCTATATACATACATGTCTCTGAGTAAATAAATAAATTTTGTATTATCCGCATTAATGACTTGATATTGGAATGAAATATGTGAAATTGTAATTAATTGACAAACTAATCTTTTTAGTTAGGGTAAAATTATGGAGTGTGATATAATTTATACCGAATGTGAAATGGAGAGGGAAAAAATGAAAGAAAAAAAAAATAGAAAAAGGATGAGCCAGTCTACTCATGACCTGAAACCGGGTAACCCATTGGTTTCATAAATCCAGCACAAAACCGAAGGCTTTGGGTTGGTTCCGGTTTGCTCATTGGCGTACCTACGACCTAATGGTTCCGGCTTGATCGAGACAATCCAAATACCCTTTTATTTAAATCTGTACATCCCTGATAACGTTTAAGGTGACACTAGCACATATAAATAGAATGATGTGATTTTTTATGTTTTTGTTAATGTTCATGATTTACCAATCAAAATTGAAACTTTTCTTAAAGACTTTGTGAATCAACTTCAAATATAAAAAATGGAGAAAATTGAAATTTTAGTTTCAGAAAATTCTAAAAATACTGTAGCCGTCCTCACAGAAAAGTAACAAACTTGTGATGTCATACCTTGTGATAACTTTTGAGACATCCTAAAAAGTTTGTAATATTTCTTCATAGTTCACAATTTTACTGGAGTTCATACAACATCCGACAAGATGTAAACTATTCATGAAATTTTGTACGTGTCATGAGAGTCAATAACTTTTTTCGGTTAAGATTACGTTTTATTTCACGTAAATATCCTTATAATGTGTAACTCCTCTCACATCCATAACATTTCTTATATTTCCATAATAATTCCTATCATTTGTAGTTCTCCTCATTGCTTGTAATTATCCTTATTATATATATACATAATAAGTTCATAACATTCCTTTGTATGTCACAACTTTATTGTAAGATTTGAAAATTTACTAATACTTATAATTCACCTTTTCTTTCTATATAATTTAATTTTCTTTTCGTATCATCCATGGACACTACATAACTTGCTTTGTTTTCATAATTTTCCTTGGTAACTCATAAAACATCTAAGATAAAAGCTATGTTTCCAAAGAATTTATTATATCAAACATAATAATGAGGAAGTTCACTTAACACAACAAATCCCATTAAAACTCCGAAGTTAAGCATACTTGAGTTGGAGTAGTATTAAGAAAGGTGACCTCCTAGAAAATCCTTATGTTGCATCCCTCTATTTACACTATTTATATAGAAAAACTATATCGGTGACCAACCTTCATTCCCTAACCTAAATCGTGCAACAATCCCTACCCGTCAAAGAAAGAAGAGGCATAAAATTGATCTAGACCTACATTTAGATCTAGATCTCTCTTTTTCAAATCTAGATTCAACATTTCATCAAGTTACATCAAAATTGAATCATTACTCAAATGAAAAGAAACAATCTTTGGAAAAAGATCAATTTAGATTGCATAATGATGATTTATCTACATGAAATGGGAGAAAGATATCATATACGGATTCAATAATGCTTAGCATCCTAGATGCAAATGAGCAAGCTTTTGAATTGGATGCTGCAAAAGATATGGATAAAGAAGAAGAAAAGGAACAGAAAATGGTGAATGAAATCCATCTACACATCATAGAAAGTAGACTAGGTATGCGCACAGTTTTTTCTACAAAACAAGAAAAAGATTCTACAAGGAGTATACGGAAGTGGTCAATTATTGTAAAAATCCTTAACCCTTCACTTGGGTATAAATTACTTTTATAAAAACTAAAGGATATATGGTCTTTTTGTACATGTTTCTATATGATCAGCTCAAGATCCAGGTTTTACATAATCTCTTTTGAAAATGAAAATGGTTTCAAAAGAGTAATCAAAGAAGGACCATGGTTTGTAAATGGTTATTTTTCAACAATATGTATCTGGGAATTCCATAGGGCTAATTTTAAGATTTGATGCATACACTTTCAATATTGAAAAGGGGTAAATTTGCAAGATTGTGTATTCACGTTAATTTTAATCAACCTTAATTCATACAATAAGCACTGATAATCCAAAATACAAAATCTAATATGAGGGATTGAGAATTTTCTATTATTGTTGTGGTTGTGTGGGACATTTTATGAAAATTTATCCCAAGAGGAAAATAGAAGGGAAAAAAAAGCCAATAACTCAATCTTCTAGAAAAATGGAAATTATAGAAAAAACTAACTAGGACATAATAGCTCACTTAAACCAAAAAATTGAGAACGGTAAAGTGATAGACTCAAATAGTTATGGTGATTGGATTGTAGTTCAAAAGGGATGAAGGAGGATAAATAGTCGATACAAGACATTAATAGAAAGGTAAAGAGGTCTCATTAGCAATAATAGTGCTAGAGCTAGAAATATGATGGAGATAAGAGAAAATGTCCCTTCAAGACTGATTATTGCAAAAGTTAAGAGTTCGAAACCAATTAGTGAGAAAAAGAGAAAAATCCTATCATTTAAAGCAGTTAGCAAATGTAGTAGAGTTAGCTACAGTAGATGGGATTGGACAAAGAGATAAGCTAGGGGAAGAGGTAAAGAGCATGGGAATTGAAAGCTCTATACAAGACAAGACAAATATGGTGGAAACCACGCCAATCTTTAGTGCACAAAGAGACCTAGAACTTGTTCAAAAACACCACTTAAGAGTAATATATATATATGGAGTCGAGGGTCTATCTAAACTTCATGATCAAATTTCTCAAGCCAAACTCGAAAGTTCCTTGGTTCAACCTACAATTTTGTACAACATATTTGACAGTGCTCAATCTCTAGGTGCAAGCATTATTTCAAGTGGAGACATTCACCCAATAGAAGATTCTTGGATGCACTGGAATGAAGTTCCTTAGATATAAGCCATAATGATAAGCAAGAATGGAACAACATCAGTGCCTCAAACAAGTATCAGGCTAAGGACCAACAAGGAGTATATGTTATCCTTTCCAATGGGTATGATGGAAGAGGAATATGCTCCATCAATACTCTTAAATAGATGGGAGGAGACACTTACATAGGTTGTGCAAACAATATTGAGGAAAGTAGACCTAGGATAGATCATAAGACCATTTCTAGTAACATTGCGCCTAGAAAGGAGAAGAGAACAAACTATCCCATTGTAGAACCAAGAGGAGACAATGGGAATGTACATGATTGAAGTTACACCATGTTCAGTAGCTTTACATGTTAGTATTATTAGGAATATAAGTCAAGAAATCAATTGGTATAAGATAATGACAACTCTGATGGATGATGAAAAGGATCTTGACATCTTTATGCCCTCTTGTGATTCTATCCAAGAGTGTAAGGGGTGCTAACTCTGAACATAGACAACTAGAGATAAGAGACACTCTTCATGAATATAATCTAGACGTGGTGGTTTTAGTGGAGACCTGCATGAATTTAGATACTACATATGATTTTTACTATCATATGCCCTTTGATGGTTTCATTTGTACCAAAGCTCAAGGGCAAAGTGGGGGAATCATTATTATGTTTAACTTAGATTTATTAGATGGGGATATAATCAACTAGTCACAATCAGGGATTCATATTACCATCTAAGTTAGACCTTCTCATACCCCTTAGTTTTTTTTTTTCCTACTATTTATGCCTCCCTAAAATTTACCAAAAGAATATGCCATGTTCTATAAATGGGAAACCATGGTGTATAGTTGGAGATTTTAATGACATTGATGATGCATGGGAAAAGTGGGGTAAGACAAGATTTAATGAATACAAAGCTAGATTATATAAAGAGTGTATTGATGATTGTGGATTAATGGATTTAGATTTCATAAGTACTTTACGTGGTCAAATCAACAAAAAATATGAGATTTGATCCAAACATGCGTTGATAAAGGGTTGTGTAAAGTTGAATGGAAAAAGTTATACCAGAAGCACACATTTTTTATACTTCTAAAAAGACTTTAGATCACTATTGTCAAGTCTAATTTTTGAATTTCCATTCCTAATCCGATCTATACTAGACCCTATGCTCATCTAATGTAGATCCTCGACTTGAGTTAGGAATTTCATTTAATTTTGGAGTCGCCACCCAACTGTGGTTGGGAAAATTTGAATTAAGACTAATGGAGTGAATTAGTCTTAATTTAGACCACTAGTCGTCGTGATTTCCTCTTCTCGTTTTGTCAAAAGAGGAAAAGGGAAAACTAGAGTTTCTAAGTTCGGAGGCTAACCATTAAAACCCTAAGGTTACTACCTAATCTCCTAAAATTTACTCCATTTAGAAATGTCTTTTATTTTATTTTTGTTGCCTTTTATTGTGTTTTTGAGTGAATTATTCTAAGAAAATGATTTTTTATTTTTTTTAGGGTTACCCCAAATGGGTGCCTACGTACCTGCTATTCAGGATCAAACAAGTCTTAGTTCGCTTTTCCTGAAAAGATTTAGTGTGTTTGTGAATTTTAATTGTGAAATCTCTTTTGATTTATGTTTTTACTATTTTGGGATTTTTCTAAAAAATCTAAGCCTAAGCTTTAATTTGATTTTTGAAAATAATTTTAAGGGAAAACATCAATTTTGGATTTATTTGAGAAAATAATTTTTCTAAGTGATAAAACTCATTTTTCTTCTATTTTTCGACTTATTTCTACTATTATAATTTTTTATTATTTTTTATGATTTTTATTAATTTTTTAACTTATTATTATTATTATTATTATTATTATTTGTGAATTTTTATAATTTTTATGATTTTTATAATTTTTTATAATCTTTATGAGTTTTCATGATTTTTATAATTTTTTATAATTTTTATAATTTTTATGAATTTTTGTTTTACTAAAAATTTTCCTCCTAGATTCTTATCTATCCTATTTTAACACCTAAACTTTTATTATCATTTTTTTCTAATATTTTTATTATTTTCTATATTTTTATTTTTTATTATTATAATTATATTTTTATTTTTATATCATTAAATCCTAAAGATTTAATTTCTAACATTTTTTCTACCTATTGAAATATAAATAACACATAAGTAAATAAATAACCAATAAGTAAATAAATAACAAATAATTAATTTGAAATAAATAAACCAAATAAATAAATAAATTAAAGAAAATCGGAAAAATCCGACTTACCTGGATCTGAGTCGGTGCGCCGGTCGGGTTGGGTCGAAGCGGTCGGACACGGTGGCGGGGAGTGCTCGTTGACGGCATTCTGGCAGCCTTTTGCAGCGGTTGAGGTGTCGAATCCTAGGTTATCGAGGGTGAGGAATCCAATGGTGGCGATGGTTTGCTCCAGAAACGCCTCCTGGTGGTTGCCCAACTATTGATCGGCGATCGCGGTTTTGAAACAAATCTGGTGAACTTCGATTCTCTCTTTTCTCTCACTTTCTCTCGCTTTTGATCTCTCATTTGGCTTCCTCACTTCATCCTCTATTTATAGGCTTTCGAAATCGAGCTAGATAAACTCGGATTTCCACCGATCGAGGCAAATCGGATTTGCGGTTAAACGAACCAACTCTGATTCGTGTAAATCCGTCGATTTGTTGAGATTTGATTCCAATTGGATGATGTTTATCTCAATTCTGTTGAAGATCTGTTGAATTTGTGCAAAAAAAATCGAATCAAAACGGCCGAAATTCGAATTTTTCCCCTCGCCGGCGATCTCGGACCAAGGTTGAAGACGATCACGCGCTGGCGCGTGCGTTCGCTCCAGCCAATCGTGTGCTGCCACGTGTCCCAGGTAAAAGAAAAACTCGCAAAACACGGATTCTGCTTCCCCCATGTTTCGAACCCCTGACCTTGCACCCGCGCGCGCCTGCCTGACCGTGGCTCGGACCAGCTGAGCTAACCCATTTTCCTGATTTTATTTATTTCGCAAATTGTATATATGCGATGCAATTTTTTTATTTTTTTGTATTTTTTGAAATTTCAAAATTTTTAAAAAATTATTTAATCCTTATTATTGCCATTTCTGAAATCATTTTTCAAAATTGATGTGTTTTCCTATTTATTTTTATTTTTTTGAATATTTTTATTATTCTTGCTAATTTAGAGAAAAATATGGAAAAAATTAGAAAAATTGGAAATTGATTATTATTGATTCTTAGGGCAAAAATGGGGTGTTTACAGCTGCCCCTCTTTGTAGTAAAGTTTGAAAAACTTAACTACAAAGACAAGAAAGACGCCATTTTTGGCCTCTTGATTGAATAGATAACGCTTTGGTTTGGCTGGTTATCTGGAATTTGGTTTTTGGTAGGAAAATGCTCCATGAGCTAATAATCCCACGAGTCTGAAATGGTCCTAACAATCTAGAGTAATGTTTCCTCCCAAAAAGTGCTCTATGGGCTGACTAATTGGCGATAGGAAACATCTCAAGCATTGTTTAGGAGTGTAGAATAACTGATGATAGGAAGCGTCTTATCAGACTAGCAACCTTGAAGAGAAAATTATCTTAGGAAGCGCCCTTATGAGCTGGCTACCCATCAACAGAAGCGTCTGACTAGACTAGTGACTGTTTGGAAAAATACCTCCGAAAAGTGCTCCTATGAGTTGACTAATCGGTCATCAAAAGTTTGAAAAAGTGCTCCTATGAGTTGATTAATTGATAGATTTGAAAAGTGCTCCTTTGAGCTAACTAATCGATGGATTCAAAAAGTGCTCCTTTGAGCTAACTAATCGATGGATTCGAAAAGTGCTCCTCTGAGCTAACTAATCGATGGATTCGAAAAGTGCTCCTCTGAGCTAACTAATCGATGGATTCGAAGAGTGCTCCTTTGAGCTAACTAATCGAGGGATTCAAAAAGTGCTCCTCTGAGCTAACTAATTGAGAGATTCGAAAAGTGCTCTTCTGAGCTAACTAATCAATGGGTTCGAAAAGTGCTCCCCTGAGCTAACTAATCGATAGTGTCTAGGAAAGTGCCCCTTCTTTGGGCTGACTGACCTATAGCGGGAAGTGTCTTCTTAGACTAACGACCCTGGGGGAAATGTCTCAAAAAGTGCCCTTATGAGCTGACCTTGACACAAGATATTTAAGAAAGTGCCCCATTGTGGGCTGACTAACCTATAGCATAGAGAAATGTTTTCGAAAAGGTGCCCTTGTGAGCTGACCTTAAAAGAGGATGTCTGGGAAAGTGTCCCTCCATGGGCTAACTAACCTATGACAGAAATGTCTCAAAAAAGTGCCCCTATGGGCTGACCCTAAGAGAGGATGTTCAAGAAAGTGCCCCAATGTGGGCTGACTAACCTATGGCGGGGATAAATGTCTCGAAAGGTGCCTTTATGGGCTGACCTTAAGAGGAGCTCTAGGGAAGTGCACCTCTTTGGGCTGACTACCCTATTAAAGGGGATGTTAGACGAGTGCCCCACTATGGGCTGACTCATCTTATGCTTCTGAATATGCTTCTACTGACTGAGCTAAATGATGTGATGCTTTTCATGATATGTTGATAGTTATTCATTTTAATATGTTTGCTAATTTATCGTGGATAGGAACCAAACAACCGAACCTTCGTGCTGGTTTGCTTCTGCTTCACTTCTTCTTATCTTGACGCGGGGTTGAAAATCTTTGATGTGCTTCCTTTCTTGTGCGCATGGCTCTTTTGATGGTAATGTTGTCCTACTAATGCACTAGGTTCTAATGCTCAAAAGTAGATAGAATTATATCACAAAATTTATTGAGATTCATTATCATTTTAGTGTTTATCTTTCATTGGTGAAGTGATGGGTAACGTGTTTAGGAATATTTGTTGTGATGAGAATTGGTTGGGATTATTGACCATTCAGGGATATTAACTTTGCTTGTAAAAAGTAAAAACTCGACTCAACGAAATTTGTATCGGACATTGGCTTTCATAAACATTGGAAAAATTTCAATCCCCTTGCCTAAGGGTAGTACATGTTTATAGCATCTGTGTTAATGGGGTCTCTCAATTCCGGACCATCCATTTGAGTCAATATCAGAGCACCTCCTAACAGAACCTTTTTTACCACATAAGGACCTTCATAGTTTGGGGTGAATTTTCCTCTGGAGTCCTGGGCATTTGGGAGAACTTTCTTTAGTACCAGATCCCCTTCTTTGAAGTATCGGGGTCTCATCTTCTTGTTAAATGCTTGGGCCATCCTTTGTTGGTAACACTGGCCATGACATAGTGCGGTAAGTCTTTTTTCATCAATCAGATTCAGCTTATCAAGCCTCTTCTTTACCCAGTCGGATTCAGTTAGCTGAGTTTCTGACATGATTCTGAATGATGGTATTTCGACTTCGACTGGTAGCACTGCTTCAGTACCATATACCAATGAATATGGGGTAGCTCCAGTAGATGTTCTTATTGAAGTCCTATAAGCCATGAGAGCAAACGGTAACATTTTGTGCCAATCTTTGTAAGTAGTTGTCATTTTCTCGGTGATCTTTTTGATATTTTTGTTAGTTGCTTCTACTGCCCCGTTCATTTGAGGTCAGTAGGAAGTTGAATTTCTATGGTTTATATGGAATTGTTGACATAAACCTGTCATCGACTTGTTATTAAGATTGGTACCGTTGTCGGTGATGATGGACTCAGGAACTCCATATCAGGCTATTATGTCCCTTTTCAAGAAGCGGACTATCACCCCTTTTGTGACATTGGCATATGACGAAGCTTTTACCCATTTGGTGAAGTAATCGATTGCTACCAGTATAAACCTATGGCCATTAGACGCTGTCGGAGTAATTGGGCCAATTATGTCGATTCCCCACATGGAGAAAGGCCATGGTGCTGACAACAAGTGTAGCTCGTTAGGTGGAGCATTTATCCGATTTGCGTATACTTGACACAGATGACAGTGCTTGACATATCTTATGCAATCTGATTCTATGGTTAACCAATAGTATCCCAACCTCATAATTTTTCGAGCCAACATGTAGCCATTCATATGAGGTCCACATACTCCTTCATGTACTTCTTTCATTAGTTCACAGGCTTCATTTTTGTCCACACATCTTAACAAGGTGGTATCGGATGATCTTTTGTAAAGTATAGACCCACTTAATAAAAAATGGCTTGCTAACCTTCTGAGTGTTCTTTGGTCATTCTTGCTAGCCGTTTCAGGGTATTTACCTTCTTGGAGAAAGGTCTCGATGTCATGATACCAGGGCTTGTCGTCTTGTGCTTTTTCAATCGTTAAACAGTAAGTGGGCCGATTTTCAGTGTCTATTTTCATCGGTTGGACTTCGGCAACCCTTTTATCTGGATCATAGATGCTAGTGTGGCGAGTGCATCTGCAAACTGATTATGAGTTCTCGGGATATATGTGAAAGTGATTGCCTTGAATTCTTCGATCAACTCTGTCAAATGTTGATGATACGGTACTAGTTTGGGGTCTTTAGTCTTGTATTCCCCTCTTGTCTGTAGTATAATGAGCGATGAATCTTCGTATACTTCTAATTCACGGATTTCCATTTGGCAGGCCATTTTGAGGCCAAGAATGCATGCCTTATATTCTGCGATATTATTGGTATACGGAAATGTGAGTCTTGTCGCTGCAGGGAATTGTGTGCCGTCTGGGGATATCAATACTGCCCCGATCCCGCAACCGAATACGTTGGCAGCTCCGTTGAAAAACAGTTTCCACGTAGCGTTCTGCTCTATCCCAAAGTCTTCTACCGGTATATCTTCTGCTGTTAATATATTTTCGTCCGAGAATTGGGCTTGTATTTCTTGGGTATCTGTCTCAACAGGATGTTCTGCCAATTGGTCAGCTAAGGCTTGCCCTTTCATTGAGTTCTAATTCACGTATGTGATGTCAAACTCGGATAAGAGCATCTGCCATTTAGAGATTCTCCCTATCAAAGCCGGTTTCTCTGCCAAGTATTTCAAGGGATCATGTTTTGTTAGTAGCTCAATATGATAGTAAAGGGTATATTGCCTTAGTCGATGCATGACCCAAATTAGAGCACAACAAGTCTTCTCCACCTCTGAGTACCTCTGTTCCCCTTCTGTGAATTTCTTGCTCAAGTAATATATGGAACACTCTCTTCCCTCTTCATCTTTTTGCCCTAGCACACAACCCATGGATTCAGGGAGTATAGTGAGGTATAGGAATAAGGGCTTCCCTTGCTTCGGGACTATCAAGACTGGAGGTTTTATAAGGTAGTTTTTTATTGTCCTGAATGGTTCTTCGCATTTGTCGTCCCATTCTATGGTGGCATTCTTTTTCAACAGACAGAATAGTGGCCAGCATTTATCGGTGAGCTGTGAGATAAAATGAGCTATATAATTTAATCTTCCCAGCAAGCTTCTTACTTCTTTAACGGAGCGTAGGGAAGGTAACTCTAATATAGACTTTACCTTGTCAGGATCGATTTTAATGCCTTCCTGGCTTATGACAAACCCTAACAATTTTCCCGTTGTGACCCCGAAAGTGCATTTCTCTGGGTTTAACTTGAGCTGGAATTTTCTCAGTCGCTTAAACAATTTCCTCAGGATATTTATGTGGCTTTCTCCTTCCTTAGATTTGGCTATCATGTTGTCGACGTATACTTTAACCTCTCGATGCATCATGTCATGAAGTATCGCGACCATGGCTCTTTGATACGTTGCCCCGACATTTTTCAAACCGAAGGGCATGACTTTGTAACAGAAAGTTCCTCACGTTGTGATGAAAGTCGTTTTGGTTTTATCTTCTTCAGCCATTTTTATTTGATTATATCCTGAGAAACCGTCCATGGATGAGAAAAGATGGTTTCCCGCAGTGTTGTCCACTAAAACATCAATGTGAGGTAGGGGGAAGTTATCCTTTGGCGTAGCTTAGTTTAAGTCCCGGAAGTCTACGCATACGCGTACTTTTCCATTCTTTTTCATAACAGGGACTATATTTGCCACCCATTCCGGGTAATCGGATACTTCGATGAACTCTACTTCTAGCAGTTTCTTGACTTCTTCCTTAATCTTTAATAAGATGTCAGGCCTAAATCTTCTCAGTTTTTGTTTTTTAGGTTTGACATCTTCCCTTGTGGGAAGCCTATGAACCACTATTGATTGGTCTTGTTCTGGCATGTCGCCATATGACCAGGCGAACACATCTGCATATTCTGTTAATAGCTCAGTTATCTCACACTTTTGCTTGGCACTTAAGCTGGTCCCGATTTTGAGGGTTTTGGGGTTTTCCTTGCTTCCTAGATTTATTGTCTCCACCGGCTCTCGTCAATTGAAATTCCGCTTTGTTAATGTTTTTGCCAATTTTCTTGTATTATTTCATTGTCAAGGATATCGCCTTCAACAATTGAGCCAGCAGCGTTGGAAACGATATCAGCGTTTTCATTTTCTACCTGCACGAAATATCCTTGATGTTCGATGGTAGGAGATTTGGTAAAGTAAAATAAAAGCATATGTATAAGCAAAAACATACTGTAATTGAATTAATAAAGAGTCTCAATAAAATTTTGTTCAATAATCATTCTCTATCTTTTAAGCTGACCTAGAACTATTGATAGGATAACAAAACCAATTATTCAGAGCTGGATGCTGACTGGACTTGCGAGGGGTTGGGTTCCCATTGCTGTCGTCACCCTCGCTTATCCAAGGCTCTTGAATGATATTTGCTTTTCGGAAAGATTGTTGGAGGGGTGGAATACACATCGGGGTGTTGCTTGGCTTTTCCTTCATTCTGCCTTTGACACCTCTTGCTTGTGCTTCTTCTCTGGCTGTAGGAACGTACCCTAGTCCAAACGTCCCTTGCTGCCCCTCCTTAAACTGATGGCCCTCCTTGCTGATCACCGCATTCACTTCATTAAAAATTTGTAGACCAAGGTCTTCTGAACCTTCTTCCCCAATATATGGTATGGCAGTTTCTTTGTATATGGCGTAATCCTGCTCGCCCAGCACGATGACTATCTGGCCACTCGCAATAAATTTAACCCTTTAGTGGAGACTAGAGGGGATGGCTCCAGCAACATGTATCCAGGGTCTTCCCAATAGTAGGTTGAAAGATCTTGGGATATCGAGGACCTGGAAAGATATATGGAATACTTGTGGACCAATCTCCACTGGTAGGTTTATCTCCCCTACTATATCTCTTTTTGACCCATCAAAATCTCTGACCACCGTTGAGCTATGTTTTATATTGCTTGGATCGACCCCCAGTAAGTCGAGGGTAGCTAATGGGCAAACTTTGAGGGACGATCCGTTGTCGATGAGTACCCGAGAGACAATTGTGTCGTTGCACTTGACTACTATGAACAGTGGTTTTGTATGTTGGTCTCCCTCCTCTCCTAACTCTTCTGGAGAGAAAGATATTTGGTCCATTGTGAAAATAGAATCCACCACGTGACTTATTTTGTCTGTAGCGATACCTTCTAGGACCTGAATCTGTTTGAGCACTTTGAAGAGTGCTTCCCTGTGGGGCTCAGATGCTGTAAGAAGGCCCATGAGTGATATCTGTGCTGGAACTTTATTTAGCTGTTCCATTATCTTGTACTCACTTGCCTCGACCATCTTTGTAAACGCAGCGAGCCCCTCTTCCTCTTCCTCTCCTTTCTCCACGTTGGGCTCTTCGGTTGGGGCTTTATATTTTGGGTCGTATATTCTCCCAGAGCGGGTGATTCCTCCCACCATAGGAGGTCGCTCTTGTTCAAGGGTTTGATAGTCGAAAGGTGCAGCCTTATACCTCTTTTTCGGTATTGGGACATTAAATACATATCTTTTCTTCGGGATCTGTACCTCGGTTGATTGTCCCTCATAGCATTTTATGACCCTAGGCTTCTAATGAGAATTGATCATGTTTATAGTCTTCTCCTCTTCCTTCGGCGGGTTGTCCTCCTTCTCAAATTCTAGCCCCCATCCACTAGGCAACCCATATTCAGTTGGGGTGTAAGAATAGTTCATCAAGTACTCGAATCTCCCATGAGATTCCCCCAAAGTGCCGACTGTTGGGTCTCCGACTAACCATCTTCTTTTGATATGTGACTTTGGGGTTTTCTCTAGAACTTGACGGGACTGCTTTTCTGTTGGTCCGTCGTCTTCTGCTTAGGGGCTTCTTTGCGAGCTGACTCCTCAGATGTAATCATGTTGATAGTGGGCTTATGATTAGGCAGCGGGTTGGTGTTGACATTAGGTGCTGGGGTGTTAACAAAATCCAACTATACAATTCCCGCGTCGATTAAGTCCTGGATTTTGTGCCGGAGCCTCCAGCATCTATCTGTAGAGTGGCCCTCTTGGCCCATATGGTAATCACATTTGAGGTTTGGGTCGAAGTTCTTGGGCTTGTACCGGTCGTTAGGGATTTCAAAGTTGATCAAGTTGTCTGCCCTCAGCCGAGCAAAGACCTGGCTGAGCGGGATGGGAATTGGAGTGAACTGCCTTGGGACCCTGGTGGCCTGGGTATGACTTGTTGTGGAGTGCTGAGCTGGGGTACTCATGGTCTGAAATGTCATATGAGTTCCAGTCTTGTCTGCCTTATCAGAGTGAACCGTGCTGACAGTAGACTCTTTGGCTCTATTACCTCCTAGTGGCCTTTGTGTTGGTGCGATCCTAGGAGAATCCATTGTTTGGAGTCTGCCGGTGGTGATGGTACTTTCGATCCGGCATCCTGCAGCTACCACCTCTGCAAAGCTGGATGAGGTCTGGCCTACCAGATGTGAAAAGTATGTCTTGTCTAAGGTGTTGACAAATATGGATGTCAACTCCTTCTCAGAGATTGGGGTTGTTACTCTGGCGGCCTAGGCTCTTCAGCGCTGAGCATACTCTTTAAACGACTCAATGTGTCTTTTCCGGAGACTCCCCAGATCAATCACGAAGGGGGCGACCTCAATATTGAACTTGTACTGGTCATAGTACGCCTGGGCTAGCTTTTCCCAGGTGTTGACATTATTGAAGTCCAAGTGGGCGTACCAGACCAATGCAGGGCCCGTGAGGCTGTCTTGGAAAGTCTGGATCATGAGTTGGTTGTACTGGGCGTACTTGCTCATTTTTCTGCATATAGCCTTGTATGCATTTTAGGGCACCCCGTCCCATCATACTTTTCAAACTCCGGGGTCTTGAACTTCTTAAGATAAACCTCTTCCCCGTATACCAGCAGACTGGTGATTCCGGCTTGCTCAAAACCATCAGGATCCTCAATTGTTTTCATTTTTTCATGAAGCTGCTGGAAGAGTCTTTTCTCCATCTCTTTCTGTCTCTCTTCCATCCCTCTCTTCAGGTCATCAGAGGTTGGCCCCTGGTTGATTCTCGGCTCGTATTCAAAGGCCGGGTTGAGGTGGGAATTGATTTCTTCATACTCTGGAGGCTGTCCCTCCACTGCCTTCCCTTTCCTGGCCCCCGAGTGTTCTTCCTGGGTTGGCTGGGTAGAGCGAAGGAGGCCGATGCTTTCAGTTAAGAAGTGGACCTGAGCAGCCAACTATTGGACCGTTTGCTCTAGGGATACGATCCTGGAGTTTAAGGCAGCTTCAGCATTTGTGTTATTGCGGTTGTCGCTACTGTTTGCCATTTTTGCTCTTGAACGTGTGCAAATTGGGCTTTTGAGAGGGTTCGGTTGTTTGGGAGCTATCTTAATAGCTGGCGCGCATTTTGTTTTTTTTTTTTTAGTATAATGTATGCAAATGTGATGCATGTGTCACACGGATGCAAAAATAAAAAGGGGCCAACAATTGATTGATGATGTAATATTAAAACTTTATTTTTATTAATATTGAAACTTTAGAGTCCGATACTTAAAATAAACGAAAGAGTACAATGATAATCTATTTCCTAGCTTTCTTGGTCTTCTGTTGTGGAGACTCAGGCTTCTCGTTGATGACGGCTTCTAATTCTTTGACTTTGGCTTAGGTCTTCTCCAGCTAAGCTTCCAAGGCTTTGTTGATTGTTGTTTTGCAGATACCCAAGAGTCTGCTGAAAATACCGGCTGGCCCGGCCTCGAGATCTGGCACATAGATTTGATTGGCTAATGCTGGAGCCTGTAGCAGCTGGGTGTACTCTTCCAAGGTAGGGGTGATTTCATGAGGCCCGATAAAGAAGGCTGCGGGCTCGATTTCCCATAACTGGAGCATGACCCGTACTAAAGGCAAATTCACCTCCATCTTTGTTAGTGAGAGGATGGGCCCTATTTTCTACTGGATGAAGGCCTGCTCCTCTGGATTGTACAAGGTAAACTAGTGGTCCAATACCAATTTTAGGTCCAAAGGTTTGTACACTCGGATCTCTTTGCGGAGAAGGCGGTCGACTGCGGTACTAGCCATCTATTACAACAAGAAATTTCTTAATTACAACCAGAACTATGAAAATATTATAGGGAAAAAAATCTGAACTCCATGAACAAAACAACTAATATTACATTATCGTCAACCAATGACTTTATGTATGCAAGTAGGTTGGTTCTAAGTGGTCCCCAAACTATATGGCCTCCCGCATTCTCGGAGAAATGGATCTCAAGCCATATCGAAGCATTAGGCGGGGTAGCCTAATCGGTCCCGAACGGTGATCAACTCACTTCGCCCGAAACCTACACAATGGCTCCCCGTCTTAGGGTCCTAGGACGGTCCGGGTTCGACCGCATCTATTCACACAAATGTATGCATGCAGACTCAAAATCGAATCATAAATCTAGCTAATTCCTGAAAAGTTAGCAACAAAATAATCGAAAGACATTTCTTAAAGAAAAAGGAACAATTTGAAGAGATTCAGGTGGCTAACCTACTGGAATGGGTCCCCAGTGGAGTCACCATCCTGTCGAGTCTAATTTTTGAATTTCCCATTCCTAATCCGATCTATACTAAACCCTATGCTCATCTAACTGTGGTTAGGAAAATTTGAATTAAGACTAATGGAGCGGATTAGTCTTAATTTGGACCACTAGTCGTCGTGATTTCCTCTTCTCGTTTTGTGAAAAGAGGAAAAGGGAAAACCAGAGTTTCTAAGTTCAGAGGCTAACCTATTAAAACCCTAAGGTTACCACCTAATCTCCTAAAATTTACTCCATTTAGAAATGTCTTTTATTTCATTTTTGTTGCCTTTTATTGTGTTTTTGAGTGAATTATTCTAAGAAAATGATTTTTTATTCTTTTTAGGGTTGCCCCAAATGGGTGCCTATGTACCTGCTATTTAGGATCAAACAAGCCGTAGTTCGCTTTTCCAGAAAAGATTTAGTGTGTTTGTGAATTTTAATTGTGAAATCTTTTTTTATTTATGTTTTTACTATTTTGGGATTTTTCTAAAAAATCTAAGCCTAAGCTTTAATTTGATTTTTGAAAATAATTTTAAGGGAAAACATCAATTTTGGATTTATTTGAGAAAATAATTTTTCTAAGTGATAAAACTCATTTTTCTTCTATTTTTTGACTTATTTCTACTATTATAAATTTTTATTATTTTTTATTAATTTTTATGATTTTTATTAATTTTTTAACTTATTATTATTATTATTATTATTATTATTATTGTGAATTTTTATAATTTTTATGATTTTTATAATTTTTTATAATCTTTATGAGTTTTCATGATTTTTATAAATTTTTATTATTTTTATAATTTTTATTAATTTTTCATAATTTTTATTAATTTTTGTTCTACTAAAAATTTTCCTCCTAGATTCTTATCTATCCTATTTTAACACCTAAACTTTTATTATTATTTTTTTCTAATATTTTAATTATTTTCTATATTTTTATTTTTTATTATTATTATTATATTTTTATTTTTATATCATTAAATCCTAAAGATTTAATTTCTAACATTTTTTCTACTTATTGAAATATAAATAACACATAAGTAAATAAATAACCAATAAGTAAATAAATAACAAATAATTAATTTCAAATAAATAAACTAAATAAATAAATAATTAAAGAAAATCGAAAAAATCTGACTTACCTGGATCTGGGTCTGTGCGCGGGTCGGGTCGAAGCGGTCGGACACGGCGGCAGGGAGTGCTCGTTGACGGCGTTCTGGCGGCCTTTTGCAGCGGTTGAGGTGTCGAATCCTAGGTTATCGAGGGTAAGGAATCCAATGGTGGCGGTGGTTTGCTCCAAAAACGCCTCCTGGTGATTGCCCAACTCTTGATCGGTCGGTCGCGGTTTTGAAAGAACTCCAGTGAACTTCGATTCTCTCTTTTATCTCACTTTCTCTCGCTTTTGATCTCTCATTTGGCTTCCTCACTTCATCCTCTATTTATAGGCTTTCGAAATCGAGCTGGATAAGCTCGGATTTTCACCGATCGAGGCAAATCGGATTTGCGGTTAAACGAACCAACTCCGATTCGTGTAAATCCGTCGATTTGTTGAGATTTGATTCCAATTGGATGATGTTTATCTCAATTATGTTGAAGATCTGTTGGATTTGTGCAAAAAAAATCAAATCGAAATGACCGAAATTCGAATTTTTCCCCTCGCCGGCGATCTCAGACCGAAGTTGAAGACGATCACGCGCCTGGCGTGTGCGTTCACTCTAGCCAATCGTGTGCTGCCACGTGTCCCAAGTAAAAGAAAAACTCGCAAAATGCAGATTTTGCTTTCCCCGCGTTTCGAACCCCTGACCTCGCACCCGCACACGCCTGCCTGACCGTAGCTCGGACCAGCTGAGCTAACCCATTTTCCTGATTTTATTTATTTCGCAAATTGTATATATGCGATGCAATTTTTTTATTTTTTTGTATTTTTTGAAATTTCAAAAATTTTAAAAAATTATTTAATCCTTATTATTGCCATTTCTGAAATCATTTTTCAAAATTGATGTGTTTTCCTATTTATTTTTATTTTTTTGAATATTTTTATTATTCTTGCTAATCTAGAGAAAAATATGGAAAAAATTGGAAAAATTGGAAATTGATTATTATTGATTCTTAGGGCAAAAATGGGGTGTTTACAACTATGGCTTGTTATTAAAGGCAATTTTTTTCTCCCTAGCAAATATAAGAAAGAGACCTTTTCGATTTCAGGAGATGTGATTGAATCATGTTGAATTAAAACAACCTAGTATATGAAATATGGTATGAAAATTATAATGACTTCTTGATAGCGTTTGCCATTCTCCAAGAAAAAGTTTAAAAATGGAACAAAGAGGTCTGTGGTATTATTCATGTAGAGAAAAGAAATATTCTCTCCAAATTAGCTAAGGTGGAAAAAGCTATGGCATCTAACCCATTGAGATTTCCAGTGGATCTAAAGCATAGTTTAAAGCAAGATTTATGTAATATATTAAAAGAGGAAAAAATATTATGGAAATGTAAATTAAGGAGCAAATGGATTAGAGATGGGGATAAAAATACTAAGTTCTAACGCTCTATAACCATGACTAGAAGATCAAAGAATTGAATTTTAGGTCTCCAAGATGGATCTAGTAATTGGATCCCTAAGGAACTACAACTTAAAAAGTTAGTTTAAAACCATTTTAAAGAATTATTTACTTCTCCAATGATATTTTCGAATGCACTAAACCTTATTTTAACTACTTTCTATCATAGATTATCAGTTTCACAGAAAGAGGAATTGGAAAAATTAATATCCCTTAAGGAAATATACAAAGTCATGATGTCAATAAGACCATGGAAAACCCCTAAGAAAGATGATTTACATACAAAATTTTATAGAGAAATTTGGTATATCATTGAAGATTATGTGATCAAATTTGTCATGAAAATTTTTAGGAAAAGAGAAACTCCCGATTATATTAATAGCACCCTTAATACACTAATAACCAAACAAAAGGGAGCTAACCAAATATCCCAATTTAGACCAATTGGCTTATGTACTACGATTTATAAAATATAACTAAAGTCCTAGTACATAGATTAAGATTTTTTTAGATAGTATAATTCATCCCAATCATGTAAGCTTCATACTAAGGAGAAAGGTGAGAGACAATATCTTATTAATGAACAAGATTCTCCATAATTGCAAGAAGAAAAAAGGCAAAGTAGGGGCATTAGGTTTTGAAGAGTTTAAATTTACCTCAATGGTAGATTGAATTGATTGATGCATGTATATCATCTAGCTCTTTTGAAGTCATGATGAATAGTGAAATATTGGAAAAGTTTTATCCAAATAGGGGTACTAGGCAAGGTAATCTAATCTCTTCATACCTATTCATCATGTCTCTAGAATTTTTTAGCAGGATGATTGAATACCAAGTATAATCAAAGGAATGGAAACCAATAAGGTTTTGAAGTTCAAATATGAAAATATCCCATTTTTTCTTTGCGGATGATATCATTTTAATGGCTAAGGCAAAAAAAAGGATGCGGCGCAAAATGTTGATTACTTATTGAATCATTTTGAGATGATGACAGAACTGAAAATAAATAAAAGCAAGTCAAGCATATATTTCTCCAATAATACTAACAGCAAAGTAAAGAAAAAGATCTCAAACATTGTTAGGATCAAAGAAATTAAAGATTTTGGAAAATATTTGAGTTTTACATTATCTAAAAGGAATACCTCGAAGGCTTCACAATTCAATTTCTTGATTGAAAAAAAAATGAGAAATTAACTTAATGGTTGGAAAGGAAAACTACTAAGTATGGCTGGTAGAGTAGTTCTGGCAAAATCTACTTTGAATGCTCTATTAACTTATCATATGCAGGCTATTACAATCCCAAAGAGTGTGATTGATAAATTGGATGTATGGGGTAAAGTGATACAAGGAGAAAAGTTCATTGGCTAAGATGGGATAAGTTCATCACACCAAAAGACTATGGGGGTTTGGGTATAATAATCTTAAATATACGAAATAAAGTTTTTAGTATTAAGTGGGCATGAGATTTTTTGCATAGAAATACTTTATGAGGTGAACTACTTAAAGAGAAATACAAAGGAAAATTGGGAGGCAATAGTATTCAAACAAATTAGCTCCTCCTCTCCCCTATTAAAGGATATAGGTAAGGAATGGAAATAGCTCTAAGAACATGGCATAACAATCATAGGAAAAGGCGAACAAACTAGTTTTTTGGTTTGATAGATAGGCTAGTGTAAAAACAATGAGACAAAAAATATGAGGACCAATCAACATAGCATCAACAATGTTAACAGTAAGTCAATGTTGGAAATCAGAGATTGTTTGGGATGAAGATAAAATAGGATTTCCAATCTTTGCTCATATAAGTAATCAAATTGGTCCAATGATCTTAAGGGAGGGAATTGGAGACTCAAAAGGAACTATATCTAATCGAAGATTACTTATGAGAAGCAAGGATATATATAATAACTTAGTTAACAATCTTGGAAGCACAAAAATTAGAATGGAAATGGATATGGAAATCATGTTTTCCACAAAAGTTCAAATTATTTTTGTGGAGAGTTATTCAAGATAGTTTACCAATTGAGATAAACTTGAGGAAACATAACATATTAGATGATGCGGTCTATCCACGCTATAAACATCCTATGGAAGAGCTATGGCATGTTTTCAAAACATGTCCAGAGCTTGACAATATTTCTACTATCAGAGATATTGACCAAGATATGAATATTGCTGATTTAAATCAACAACAACTCATTACATGGATAAAGCAAAACAGCTTTATTTGCAAAGCTGAAATGCGCTCAATTTCCCCCCCTTGAGCTTTTTATTTTGTTTTCCAATTATGGTTAACTTGGCATACTAGAAACAAAGCATTGTTTGGTATTCACACCAAGGCCCATGAGTTTTGGAGACATATAAAGCTGAAAAGAGAAGTCTATGAAACTCAATTACAAGCCATGTCCGCCCTCCACCATAAAAGTGGGTGAAGTTAAATACAAATGGATCAATCTAGAATGATAACATGGTAACTATTGGGGGCGTCATCTGTGATGATGGAGAGTGGTAGATTATGGGGTTCACAAGAAAAATTGGGGAAATAGATGTAATGGCAGTTGAGTTATGGGCACTTTATTGGAGACTATCTTTTTGCATTAAAATGAATTTTAAATGTGTTGAAATTAACATGGAATCAAAAGCTACTATCTATTTGCTGCAAAAATTTTCAAACACCAAGTTTAAATATGTAAATGTATTATGTGCATATAGGGAAAAAATTTGCAATTTGTACGGTGTCAGAATTGAACATCAACCTAGGGAGCTCAACCGAATGAGGGATAGTTTGGTAGCAATGGCATATAAGAATGGAGATTTTGTATGCTTTACTCCTCTTGAATAGGTCATAGTGGCTTTTATTAAAGATACTAAGTTATTAGTCTCAAAATCATGGAGATATAGATTATGTAAAAAGACTACCAAGTATGTAAGTTTTATTCTACAGGATCATGCTATCGATTCTTGTAAGTAGTTTCTATTCATGATGTACTATTTCTATTAATATAATATCATAACCACTCTTTACCAAATAAAAAATAAAAAATCATAGTTTACGTGAAGCTCATAATTTTACTATACCTCTATAACTACTCATAAGACTTCATAATTTATCACAACAATTCATAATCTATCTAAGGTTCATAATTTGTCTTAAATTTCATAAAACATCATAACTTTTCATACTTTTTCTCTTTGATACTAGTCTTCCTACTATCTAACTTTAAACTTATAGGCAAGTATACCTATCAATTCTATAGTATAGTGGATAAAGATATTGAGTGTCAATCCCATAGGTATTATGAGTACTAGTAATTACCCTTTTCTCTAATTATCTAATCGGTAAAATTAAATAAACAAGTAAATAAAATAAATAATGAATAAATTAAAGAAAGCAATAATTAATAAAACTAATATATTCAGGTATTGAATCTTCCTAAAATCACTAATGCAATTAATTAATTATTATTGAAATTCTTATTTTATTCTTAGACCATGAGAATTCCTATATTAAACTAATAGCTCTCTCGAGTAATACTAATTCCTAATTTTAGGTTGATTGATTGGAATCTCTTCCTAATTAAAACCTCTAAAATTGCATTACATTTGATTAATGAACTCCGCTATTATGTTTGACCAAATTTAGAAGATTTATGTCATCTTATCTCTAGGTTTACATGTAACTCTTTTCAATTATGCTAGATCTATTCTCAGATAAAATCTCTCAATTTTTATATAAGAAATCAAATTTCAACTAATATGCCGGCTATATCAAATTGAAAACAATAAAAACACATAGTTGAATCACAAGAATACTAAATTAATCATTGAATAATAATCATAAAAATTGCATGTTTATTCTATGGTTCATCATACCCTAATATAAAAGAAATTAAGTTATAAACATATTAAATCTAAAAACAATAATAATACTAAAAGAAAGCATAAATAAAAGCATTAAAATTAAAATATAAAAATCTACTCTAATATCCTAATCTAATTCTAATCTTAATCTTCTAATTCTATTTTCCTAATCTAATTTTTCCCATGGTTCTAAAAACTAAAACTAAAACTATTTTACTCTGAAAACTAAAACTCTACTCTACTGCCTTTTTCTCTTCGTTTGCTATATATATATGTTGAATGCAGCATGGGATATCTTGGATGATTTATTCAAATCTAATCCGACCTTATCCAATTTCCTTCTCCTTCTTCTTGTTATGTGTGTGTGTGTGTGTGTGTATAAGATTCAGAGTTTGGCAAATCTTTCTCGCATTTTCTGGTTGATAATTTTAGCATGTCTTTCCTGACGAATTCTTCCTTGCATTTTTCTAGTTGCTGCTTGGATTTATCTCGACTTAACTCACAATTTGGACACGATTTGCTTTCCATTTTTAGACACATCGATGTTGATTCACGTGTTGAACTTTCATCTTGTAGAAATTATATTTTCTTCTTTAATTTTCATGTAATTTTTCCTATTAATTCATAAATTATAATTTAAAGACTTTGAAATTAAAATAAAGATTAATTAAGTGCATTGTTTATACAAAATGTAAAAAAATCAAATAAAAGGTTATTCTAATTTATATAGATAATTAATATTTTATAACCCTTATCACTCTTTAATTTGTAACATGTATGGCAATTCATAACTTCACTGCATTGGTTCATACAACAACTAAAAAGTTGGTAATTTTCATAGAGATATCCTAGTGATTGTACCCTAAAGGATTCTCTCCTGGTTTATTGTTTTTCTCTTAAGGCTTGTTACATTTAGGAAAGGAAAAGATAATGAATGAAAAATCTACCTTGGGAATAACTACAATTTTGAATAATTAAGAAATAAATATCTTATTATATATTTTGCATAAAGTTTTATTATAAGATATAAATATGATATTGTTTATTTCAAATTATTATATTGCATTATCGAATTGAGAATAGAATATAAATACTATTATGCCCTTTTTTGGTAAAATAAATATAATTATTGTCATCACCACCACCATTTTCACCGCCACTTAATACCATAACCTTTGCACTAGCACCTCTATTGCACAACAACTATTATTAACCCATTGCTATCACTACAACCCTCATCATTACTATCATTGCTTTCATTACACCAATGACATACCACCACTACTATTACCACTTGTACTGTTACCATTGCCACCATCACCCTACCATAATCATTGTCAACATCATGGAGATACCAATGGCCATGCATTGGTGTTAGCAGTGTTACCATCAATGCAAGGCTGAGGCAATAGCATGGGGTAGTAGTATTAATACAAATAGCAATGGTGACTTAGTAGTGCTAATGGTTGTGGCACTAGTGGCAAAATTATAGTGGTGATGATGATGATGAAAGTAGTAGTTGAAACGATGACGTTGACGGTAAGGGTGGCAAAGGTGGTAGTGTAACAGTAATAGTGGTGCAATGATGATATGATAATAGTGATGGTGACAATATCGGTAGCACTCATAATGGGGTTATAGTGCTAGGGTAATAGGTTGATGGTAATTGGTAGTGATGTGATTGTAAGGATAGTAGTGCTACGGTAACAATGATATTAGTGATAATGTTGGTACTAGTGATGATGGTATAGGAATAACAACATGTGGTAAGTGTTAATAGCAACTATGGTGAGATATATAATGATGCTAGTGGTGGAAGCAATAATAATGGTAATGTTGATAGTGTAAAGGTATTGGTGATAGTATAGATATGGTGACAATGATAATAGTACAATAGTGATATTGATGGTGATTGTGTAATAGTAAGGCAATGGTGTTGATGGTGTAGTGTTGGTGATCATGGTAGTGGTGCAATAGTGGTGTTACTTTGATGAATGTAAAATTATATCATAATAATAAGATCTACTCCACTTTAGAAGGAACATAGGGAAGAAGTAGAAAAGCCTCTTAGAATAGTCACTCTCTCGTCAAGTTTCAAATAAATGAGGAAATGCATAATATTTTATGAATAATTGTTCTATTCCCTTTATTACCTATGATATGAAGTTGAGAAGTTTTAGATGTAAATATATATGATATATGAAAATATGAGTATACTAAAAAGGATAAAAAGAAAAAAAAAAGTGGGTCCAAACAATCATAAATTGAATTGATCATTTTGAAGCTTATAAGTTTAAAAGGAGCTATGAATTGGAATCCAAAATGGAACTTTGATATTTTGCCCATCTTAATTCCATTTGTGGTCTCATTCCAGAATGTGCATAATTAACTTGTAGGTTATAAGAGATGATAGGAATTAGAATGCATGTCCAATTACTTAAGCAAGGGCAAGAGAACTCCATAATTTGATAACTAAGATTTTGGCTAATGAACCTAATAAAGAAGAGCAATCCATTTTACAATCTTATAATTGGCATAAATCACCAGTGTATTGTATGATTCCCATTCTAATAAGTGAGACTGTATTGTAATGATTATAGGGAAGCCTTGGGTAGAAGAGGTGAATTCTACATATTACCGATTGATTGGTAGGGATTGATTTGTTTACAAATTGTGGACTTATGCTTTAGGAATTACCGATCAATGAATAGAGCCCTTATTGATTGATTGATTGATTGCAACGGTTATGTCCTTAGAATCGTTAGTGATTGATTGATAAGGCCCATGCCAATGGGTCGGTAAGCCCTTGATACACAAATCATCTTATATTTTATTTTCCTAAACCATACTTAACTCTTGTAAGACAATATTATGGATCATAAAACAGTACTATCCTTTTTACAAGTCTTTTCTCTCTAAAAACCCTACTCTTATTAATCCTTGATTATGATGAGTAATTTTAATTTATTTCATGTATGTCATTTCATGTAATTAATTGAATGAGTGCTTTTCTATTTAGTAAGTCATATCTTATTAAAATTCTCTCAAATCCTCATTAAGACCCAAAACCTTAATTTCACTAAATTAAGGCTTTCAATCAATTAACTCAATTGTTATGTGATTGATATGCTAGTTGTTATCTCCCTAGATATATCAAGAGAGGCTAATGCAATACAATAGTAGATTGTATGAATTATATTAGAGGTTTATTTATGTTTAAATTAGGGTATAAATGCACTTTAATTTAAATAATGGTGCTTGTTGGTATAAATATCTTCTTTTAAAAACTGTTTAGAAAATATTGATATATGAGTAAAACTGCAATTTTATTCTGTCTTGAATTCTTATTAAACTAGTGGTTTTTTTTCCCCTTAAATGAATTTTTGAGTATTGTAAAGTTAAATTAATACAATTTAAGCAATTTCCATAGATATAATTAAGAGAAGAAACAAGCACAATTATGTAATGGTGTAAGAAAGGAAGCAAGAGCAACCGATTAGGGGAAGTGCTGAATTGAATAGGTGATGGTTTTTCTCATCCCATCATTGACATTTATCGTTGGTTTGGGGGGGGGGCGGGGCCGAAGGGTGTTGGGGTGGAATTGTATGCTGAATTATTGAAATATTTACAGCTCCAAAGTCCAAATATGTGAATTTATTGAGTATAAGGGGAAAAAAAAATTCCAACAGATCTGGGGGGTGGTGGTGGTTGTAGTTGTTGATGGGGTCCCACTTTACCAACCCAATTTTCCTAACTCGGGGTTTATTTATTCTTTGTATAAACAGGTTAAGATCGCATACAAATTACCTCGCCTCCCACCCCCTCCCTCTCTCTCTCGCTCTCTGTGCCATATCTTCGTGGCCTCCCTTTCTCTTTCTTTCAGTTTCGCCATAGATAGATAGATAGAAATAGAATACAACAGTAGATTACTCTCAGATCTGAAATCCACTCGATAAGAGAAAGGGAAAAAAATAAAAAGAAAGAAAGACTCTGTTTGTGTGTGTGTGTGTGTGAGAGAGAGAGTGGGCGTCACCCGTCGGCGTGAGATAAAACCAACCCCCACCCCACCAAGAAAAAACGAAATAGAATAATGAAGGTGATAGAGAAAATCCAAGAGGCAGCTAAGGATAAGGATGGGAAGGTGGTGTTCTCATTCGAATTCTTCCCACCTAAAACAGAAGATGGCGTCGACAACCTCTTCGATAGGATGGAGCGAATGGTCGCCCACAACCCTACTTTCTGCGATATCACTTGGGGTGCCGGTGGATCCACTGCCGATCTCACCCTCGACATCGCCAACAGGATGCAGAACATCGTTTGCGTCGAGACCATGATGCACCTCACCTGCACCAACATGCCGGTTGACAAGATCGACCACGCCCTCGCCACCATCAAGTCCAACGGTATCCAAAACGTCCTTGCCCTTCGTGGTGATCCCCCTCATGGACAGGACAAGTTCGTCCAGGTCCAAGGCGGATTTGCCTGTGCTCTCGACTTGGTCTCCCACATTCGTGCTAAGTACGGTGATTATTTCGGCATCACGGTTGCCGGTTATCCTGAGGCTCATCCCGATGTCATCGGAAGCGATGGTGTGGCTACGCTTGAAGCCTATGCCAACGACCTCGCTTACCTTAAGAGGAAAGTGGATGCTGGGGCTGATCTCATCATTACTCAGCTCTTCTATGACACCGACATCTTCTTAAAGTTCGTCAATGACTGTCGCCAGATTGGTATTACCTGCCCCATCGTTCCTGGGATCATGCCCATTAACAACTACAAGGGCTTCTTGCGGATGACTGGGTTCTGTAAGACCAAGGTACCTTTTATCTCTATCTAATCTAATCCCATCTGTCTTCTTTTTGTTTTTACAAGAGGATTACACGTGCAATGCCTCTTGAATAATTGTAACCGGATTCAGATTTTGTCAATTTCCGTACATAGGACGTAAGATAAATATGTTTATAAATTTTAAATGTTGTAACTCCTCCTACAGTTGTATCCTTTCCTTGGAGTATGTCTTTTGGGCGTGCAAGTGATTCTCAAATTATATATTTATATGAATGATCTGCTACTCTCAGTGTTAGGTGGATTAGTTATATGGCGCTGGCAGTATATCTTGATTGTATCTGTTGAATTAAATATAAATAAATTATGTTAAACCTAATCTCTTCTAATCTTATATTTATAGCATCTCTTGCTTGTGGCAATGGAAATGGCATGACATTTCGTTTTAAACTTTTCTTGTAGATCCCTGCAGAGATCGCGGCTGCCTTGGATCCTATCAAGGAAAACGAGGAAGCTGTTAGAAACTATGGTATCCATCTGGGAACCGAAATGTGCAAGAAGATTTTAGCTAGCGGAATCAAGACCTTGCATCTTTACACACTTAACATGGAAAAATCTGCATTGGCTATTCTAATGGTTCTTTTCTCTCTATCAACCCTTTTCTTTGGCTTGTTTTGTATGGAAAAAATTACTCTCTAACTTAATTTCTTCTTCAGAATCTAGGGTTGATTGAAGAAACGAAAATATCAAGGTCTCTCCCTTGGAGGCCTCCCACAAATGTTTTCCGTGTTAAGGAAGATGTTCGTCCAATTTTCTGGTAGGATCTATGGATACCAATGCTAGGTAATTGCAAATTCTGGGATATGTTCGATGGACTAACTTCTTCTTACTTTCTCTTATGCTATTAGGGCAAACCGTCCCAAGAGCTATATTTCTAGGACCATGGGCTGGGAACAGTATCCTCATGGGCGATGGGGTGATTCCCGTAATCCTTCATATGGTGCATTAACTGACTACCAGGTATGATGCTGTTTTCTTTGTCATGATGAACTGCCAAAAGAAATATTTCTTAGTCTAATCTTGCTACTGTATAAATCATGTATGTATCTTTTGTCATTTATTTTGTGGTCATCATGTGTAGTGCCCTCAATTTCTATGATATAATTTAGGTTACTTCTTATATCCATACTTGAAAATCCAATTTGTTGATTGCCCAAAGTTGTGACTTCTGGGTCCATGTTGTCTTTTTGATGATTTATTTTGTCATACAAGCTGATTGGCAGCTAATTCTTTCCTGCAGTAGCTGTTGCTGTCTCACTGTTATGATTTTGAAGTACTTTCTACTTGTCTTTTCATTTTCATTCTTACTGTGTGTACATTGTATTGCATTTTCATATCGGTAATATTTGCATGTTAGGCAGTTCTGGTTTCTAATAGCTGATGCAACTTCTTTTTTCAGTTTACTGGTGTGCACAGTATACATTATTGTCAAACTTGTTATTCATTTCATAGATCATTTACATTCATCTTCACTGACAGCATATATTTCTGTCATTGTGGTGCTATATAGTTCATGCGACCACGTGCTCGTGATAAGAAACTTCATGATGAGTGGGGTGTGCAATTGCGCAGTGTGGAAGATATTCATGAGGTACAGCTCTGTCTTATGATTGCTCTTCAAATATTGTTTTTCGTTTTAGCAATAAAATCTGTGTGGAAGGTAGGAGGAAAAAAACTAATATATTGTGTTGAAATTTCAGAAATTCAAGGAATTTTGCCTCGGAAAACTAAGAAGCAGTCCTTGGTCAGAGCTTGATGGCCTGCAGGCGGAGACAAGGATTATTAATGAACAGCTTGGGAAGATTAACTTGAAAGGTTTCTTGACCATTAATAGCCAGCCTGCTGTCAATGCAGAAAGATCTGATTCTCCCTCTGTTGGTTAGTTTCTTTCCTTCCATTTTTATATAGTGTGTGTTCAAGTATGGAAGAGTACAATAGTTATGGGTAAGGAGGGTCCTGGAGCACTGCTATGTATAGCAGTATAATGTTTGATAATTAGGTAAGTGCTAATTAAAGTACCGATTGGATAAGATCTCATATATATACGTGTTGTCTTATATGTCATATGGGAAGCATTTTGAACGTGTAGTCTGTTGCTCCTTCATCTGTGGATTCGTCATGGTTCTAGTGGTTAACTTATCTTGTAGTTTGGTCATCCAAGTTGCTATCTACCGTCGGCATCCAAGTATTTAGTGTTTGTCTTTGCCTTTTTGCCTGTCATCTTGGAGTAAACAGTTTATTTTGCAGGTTGGGGAGGCCCTGGAGGATATATTTATCAGAAGGCCTACTTGGAGTTTTTCTGTTCTCCGGCAAAGTTGAATGCACTTGTCAGTAAATGCAAGGATTTCCCATCCCTGACCTACATTGCAGTCAACAAAGATGGTAGCAGTTGGATATCCAATGTTGGCAAGTCTGATGTAAATGCGGTTACTTGGGGAGTTTTCCCTGCCAAGGAGATTATCCAACCGACAGTTGTGGATCCTTCAAGTTTTATTATCTGGAAGGATGAAGCTTTTGAAATCTGGTCAAGGGGATGGGCACGTTTGTACCCAGAGGGTGACCCGTCCAGAAAATTGCTTGAAGAGGTCAATCTCCCTTTGAATCCTTAATTAACTTGAATGCTATTTTGACTTGAGAATGGTATTCAACTGTTAGTGTTCTGTGCCAATGCAGGTCCAAAACAGTTATTTACTGGTAAGCTTGGTAGATAATGACTACATCCGTGGAGACTTGTTTGCTGTTTTTTCGGACATATGAGAAGGGCTATGAAGAGTATAAAAACAGCATATGAAGTTGGCAATGGGGTCTCTTGCGATACTACAAGATGCTATCATTTCCTTATTGTAATGTAATTTAATTTTCAATCAATGCAACCATTTTTTTTTTTCCTGTTTTTTTGGTTTGCTGGGACGGCATGTCCTAGGCAGATGTTGAGAGAGAGCAAACGTACTTTGAATCATTCTAGGTTTAGACTTTCTTATCTTATCCTGGTAGTTTTTATGTTTTTATTTGTTGCTCACAGAGGATATATATCTATATCATACTTTCGTTTATTTGCTTCCCAGAATCCGGGTACGAAGTGTGCATGTATGTTTCTTGTATGTATATAAATATATATAAACGCAACCGGAAACCGAAAGAGTCTGCTTTTTTTAATTGTCCATTTTGGCCTTCGAGCTTTTGATCGAAAGTGCGATTATAACGTAACACTTCACTTAATGCGCTCGAATCCCAAATCTCACTTTCTTTCTACTTTCCCTCTTTGCCTTGCCTTGCCCCTGATGGAAACCAATTGTCTGTAACTTGGAAACTAAGAAAGGAAAATGAATGTCTGTCCCTCCATTTAATCATCAGCTAATAAATAATTCTTCTTCTTATTGTCTTTTAATCTTTTTTTGTTTCCATCATGGAAATGCTAATACTATGTTTATAAAGGAAAGAAACTGAAAGGTCAAAGGATGAAAAAATTAAGAAAAAGGAAAACTTATTTGGATAGGAGAATGAAGAAGAATGATTGGAGATGGAAAGTGAACTGGAGTATACTTGTTAAACTTATTAAAATACCAAAAAAAAAAAAAAAAACCTTAAAAGTAGCAAATATGTCTTCTCATTTAAAGGATATATATTTATTTTGCAAATTTTCCTCCTATATTCCCTCCTTGCATAGAGAGTATTTGTTTTTGTGGGCCCAAGATAAAATTTTCACTTGAATTTCATTCCCATCCTTTTATGTTGCTTTTTCAGACAATAGAGAAAAGGCTTTTTTTTAAAAAAAAAAAAAAATTCCATCCCTCGCCCTTTCTTCCTTCTTCCAATCCAAATATAGTGTAAGGGTATTGCTTAGATAGGAAAGTATCGTGTCTAGTTAATGTGCATCTCTTGACAAAAACTGTAAAATTGTTTTAGATCATTCAAATGGACAATTTATAGTATGAACATAGATCCCCCGCATTCTTGAAATCATGTCAAATTAGATATATTATGTTGTGTCCATTTCAAGCTTATCTTTATAAATAGTCTTTTAATTTGCTGTTTAATTTCTTTTCTTTTCTTTTCTTCATTGGAATCATATTATTTTAAATATATATTTTAAATATAACCGTGATAATCAACTATGAATTATACCATGTCAAATTTAGCTTGTAAACAATCATTGGATAAATGACATAAACACCTTTAAAAATTTAGAAATTACATTGACACCAAAAACTTCAAAAATTCTATGATACACCCCTCAAAGCTATAGGGTGTTGATTGGCCTTAAGGTTGTGACCGGTGCCTCCACTTGGTTGGTTGGTTGTATGATCTATCTCTAATTGCGATGAGTCCTTTGCTCTTTCCTAAGGGTAGCCATTTTTCTTTCTTTTCTTTTGTAATTTTTAATTATTTTTATAATATTATTTTACTTAATTAATATAAAAGCAAAAAAAAGTTGATACGTGTTATCTGTCTAACTATGACAAGCAATAATAAAATATAGGTATTTGAAGTGGTAAAAGGGAAACCACAAGCATGTTAAGTAAAGTGACAAAGGGTCAAGGGTCAATAGGGTAACTCGGCCCTTTTAAATAGATATTGATAGTAAATAATAATAAGAGTAAATTGTAAATATAATCTCTATTCTTTTAGGTTTTTTATTTTTTAAATTAAGACTCATACAAAACTTATATATATTTGTAATCCTATTAATTTTCAAGTAAACACTCAACTCTTAAGATTAAAAAGAGGAGGTAGTGGTGGGTGGGGTGGGGATGGTGTTAAGCGAGTATTTGCAATTTATTTGATAATAGTCGCAGACAGGCCGAAATACATTCTATTGGGCCTAGCAGCCCACATATTTAGAAAATTCAATAGTCCATCAACTACAGAACTCAGTCAGTGGCCCATTCGTTTTGTCAAAAAAAAATCAATGGCCCATTACAAAGTTGAAATGACGAGTTTGTCCGGGCCCGCCGACCTTTGACGGCTTTTATTTGGAAATATATATATATATAAATAAAGAAGTAGAACAGCTATATATATATCTATTATATAATTTCGGTTTGCACGGAGACAGGGAGAGAGAGAGAGAGAGGAAAAGAGAGGAAACGTTGCTCCTCCTTGAAGTTGGAGGCTGAAGCAGAGGAGAGGATTACACGGTTCACGGCATAGGATTTGGGTAAGTCGATTTAATCTTAGAAACACTTATGTTCCTTTGAATATTGGTAGGAATTATCGTGTTTCTTCAGTTTCTTGCATGGTTATGCGGATTTCACCCCCCCCCCCCCTTCTAATTGGTTCTCTCTCTTCTTCTTTTTTCGTGGAATCACTAATTATATAGATGTAGTGATTATTGATGATCCCGATCCTAATTATTCTTGCGTGCTCGCTTAGCTCTTAATCATCAATTCATTTTCGCTTTTGTCAGATTGATTATTTTGAAACCCTAGATTTAAATATGAACTTCTATGTTTAAACCCTAGATTTGATATATATATCGATGATGATAACTTGTCTTGTCAAATTCAGGGATTTGTCATTCCGGAGTCAAGATGCCGGCCACTGCGGGTAGAGTTCGCATGCCTGCAAACAATAGGGTGCATAGTAGTGCAGCCCTTCAGACCCATGGTATTTGGCAGAGTGCCATTGGCTACGATCCTTACGCCCCCAACAAGGACGACGCAAAGAACTCTGGACAGCAGAAGTCCGCTGCTGCTGAGCCTGAGGCCGAAAATACCTATGCCAGCTTCCAGGGGCTCTTGGCTCTTGCCCGTATTACTGGAACCAATGCTGATGAGGCTCGTGGTGCCTGTAAGAAGTGTGGCCGTGTTGGCCACTTGACATATCAGTGCAGGAACTTTCTCAGTGTTAAGGATGATGGCAAGGAAAAGGATCCTGAGGCAGTTAATGCTGCTGCATTGCCTTTGTTGGACAAGCTCAAGGGAGTTGCTGCTAATAAATTGAGTGGGAAGAATGCCGTCCTAAGTGATGATGAAAGCGAAGAGGAGGAAGAAAGCGATGTTTCGGATTCTGATGTCGACTCTGAGATGGAGAGGATAATTGCTGAGCGATATGACAAGAAGTTGACAACAACTGGCAACAAAGTAAAGTCTTCCAAGAAGAAGAAGGATGACTCAGATGATAATGATTCTGCATCTGATTCTGATGCTGGAGAGAGGAGGAAGAAAAAGAAGAAGAGGGGAAGGTCGAGGCACAGGAGGTCTGGGAAGAAAAGAAGTAGCTATTCTTCTGATGAAGAAAGTGATCGGCGGAGAAAGAGAAGGAAGGAGAAGAGGAGAAGGAAATCTGAGTCCTCAGATGATGATGAAGAAGGCCAACGGCGACAGCATAGAAAGGCTCGGAGGGAGAAACGCAGGAGGAGGAGCCATTACTCTGATGAGTCTGACTCGGATGTATCTGATGATTCTCGAAGAAGACAGAAGCGAAGAAGCAGGAAGGCTGCCACACCATCTGATTCTGAAGTGGGTAGCTCAGATGACTATTGTGCTGGCAAAAGAGCACGGAAGCTGAAGAGGAGTAGCAGGAAACATCGTGATAGGAATCCTGATGAATCTAGTTAGTTTAGTGTTCTGTATTTGTCTGCCTTCTATGTTGATTCTGTGCCCCAGTGTTGTTTGGGCATGACTGAGTTGATTTCAAGTATCAAGCATTGTGAAATTGTGGTGTGCCCCTTCTTCTAGAAGAGGATAGTCCTGTGAGGTGAGTCTTTGAAGGTTCCTTTTTACTATTAGGGAGAGTCTTAATTGGCTCTGTTGGATGAGATTCTATTCTAAAGAGTAGGAGTCGTTAACAGGATTTCATTTGTACGACTACTAATTTCTGTGGGTATCTTATATGCTTATTCAGTGATCTGATAGTTTCTCCAAAATATTGCCCCTTTCTGTTCAACAACTGGTATACTGCTGTAGTTTTTCATAGGAAGTCATTAACGGATATATGCTTGCTTGCATGCGATTTCTATTCATTGTTGTTTTCGTCGTTTCAACTGAAGAACTTGGTTGCTTTATATCCTGGATGATGTCCAAGGCTTGTTCTAGATTTATACATTGTAGGGTCTCTTTAAGTAAACGCATTTTTTACTTTCAGAACGGATTACTGGGTTATGTACAGGATGCACGGTGACATATGCCTTCCTCTAATACCCATTTTTATTTTATTACCGTTTGTTTGATGCAGTTCATGGTGCTACTGCTACTGCCGCTGCAATTGCTATTGGTTTTGCACCCAAATACTTTCTCCCTTGTCCTAATAAAAATAAGCGTATCCTCCATGAGTATTGAGTGTTGGTTTTGCACCCTAATACAATACGTACTCTCTCCCTTGTCCTAATAGAAGTGAGTGTGTCCCTGAGTATTGAGTGTTCACATCTTTTCCACTGCTTAGGATGATGAGTCACCAACTAGCATTTCTCACGGCACACCCTTTATCTCATCTAGGATTGGGAATGCGGGGTGGGCAAGAAAATTTTGGCCTGCAACATGTGCGGATTGTTTTGGCCCTCCCCGCGTGGCCCGAGGGTCGGGGTGAGCCAGTCGTTGCGGGCGCAAGTTGACCCACATGGTTCGTACAATTAAAAAAAAGGAAAAAGGGGAAACAGGACATCATCATCTAGCACAACACCACACAACACAGCAGATAGCATAGGAGAGCAATCGGCAAGTCATCTTCATCCAACACGGCATCTCGTTCCTTTCCAATTCTCCTCGTCTCATTCTCACAAGCCACACCACAACTCTCTGACTCTCACTCTCATCTCACCACTCATTAGTCACATCATCTTGAATCGGACCTCGATGGCAGCCCACTTGAGCTCGACGGTCACGGACTCATCGGTGTTCGTAGTAGCAGTCGCAGCATAGTCGTCGACCGTCACCTCGTTGTCATCTCAGTTGCCAATCGATCGTCCTCGTCATCACCGTGCCGTCTCATCCTCCTCCTCCTCCTCCTCGTTGTCAAGCAGTGTGGTCTGATGAGTCCTCTATTGGTTGTTTGTTGCATTTGTGTGTTTTTTTTTTAGTTAGCCATCAAGCAACTAGATATGATCTCAAAATCCTGACTCATTTTGAAACTTTCTATGTACTCTGACAAAGTTTCAAAGAACGGCAACACGTCATGAGGCTGGTGAGAGAGAGAGATGGGTTTTTGGTGGATTTTGATTTCGAAGAAGTGAAGAATCTTGCGTTTGCTACTTGAAGAATCTATGTACTCTGATAGAGTTTCAAAGAACGACAACATGTCGTGAGGCTGGTGAGAGAGAGAGATGGTTTCTAGTGGATTTGGATTTCGGAGAAGTGAAGAATCTTGTGTTGGCTGCTTGTGTTTTCATGTAGTTTGCTATTGTTAGGGGTGCTAATGTGTGATGAGGTGAATTGGTGATGTTTGTGCGGAGCTATCATCATTATGTGTGGGGCGGGCTAACCCGCGTTGGCTTGCGAGGTGGGGCGAGCCAATTTCTTCGACTCACATCATGTGTGGGCCAATGCGAGCTCACTTTGACTTGTGGGCCTAGCCAGTTCGTTTGGCCTGCTTTCTTAACTCTAATCTCATTGTTGACCTTGGAATTGAAAATATTTGGAACTATCTGGAAGTATAGTTAAAAGTGTTAGTTCATTGGAGTAGAAATTTTGCCATCTTATACCTAAAGGGCTTGATCTTGTCTCGGTTTTGGTTGTGCTCCCAATTTTAAGTGTCACTCTCTTTTGGTAGTACTTAATAACAAATTACTCTCAACACCAAAAGTAATTTTTTTTTTCCAGTCTCACTACAAATACGTTTTTTTTTTTACATGATAATTTCAATATTTAAACAAAAGAAGGAGGGTAAAATTAAGTACCTTTTTTAAAAAAAATTAATAAATTCAAAACTAAATTTTGAAAAAAAAAATAATCAAAATCACGATTTAGTTGTCCTAGTTCGTCATTGTACTGTCGATACCTTTTCTAACAATTATAACAAAATTTTAGCATACACTTAAAATTATAGCATACAAATATTTACTTAATCTAAACACGAAAATTTTCTTTTATGTATTTATCATTAATTTTGTAATTTGTCAAAAACATTTTTCATCCATAAAATTGAAAAATAACTAACCAAAAACTTCAAATGAAAATAAAAAGCACAAAAAAAATGAAGGATTCTGAGAAAAGGGGAAATATATAGTGTATTTTAAGAATAATATGAAAAATATGATCAAGTCAATAGTACATAAAATCATAGGTGAAATCACGATTTTATAATTGCTTGAAATTGTGATTTTAGAATATGAATCTTTTGTGCACCATGGAAATTGTGCATTCAAATCACGATTTTTAACCAGTACATTTAGTTGTCTTCGTCCACTTCTCTTTTCACATATTTATGTCTTATTCTTTATTTATTTAAGTATAAACAATAATAATAGATGATGCAATTGTACAAAAGAGTAAGAAAGAAAGTAATTAAAAAAAAAAAAAGATTACAAGATAGATAGAGTAGAGAGAGCATTGTGGCTTACTATTATGTTGGCTAAAATTATGCTCATATTTGTGTAAATCATCCCATCTTTGTATTTATTGAGGTTTTCAATTTTGATCATTGTTCATTATAGAAGGTGAAAATGCATGAGCTATGAGGAGGCATATGCTTGTAAATAGTGGAGTATTTGCAATTGAATAACTTTGTAAGGTATTATCGACATTTGCAAATTCAAATAGATTGCTAGAAACACTTTCGTAAAAAAAATCAACCAATGTGCTAAAGAAGTAAGTCTAGGCTAAGATTAATCACAACTCATTCAAATCCTTTCTCTCTCCTCTCTCTCTTTCTCCCTTATTTTTTTTCTCTCCTATAGTACTTTCTTTCTATCTCTTACTCTCGTGCAATCACATCATATATCTTTACTTAAACAAATATTAGGACACAAATATGTGGAAGGAGAAGCTAGGACAAAGCTTAATGTAGCCATTAGAAATCGTGATTTGCACTTACAATTTTGATTTTGGACGATAAAATAATGTCTTCAAGTCAAGATTTAAGCCATTTTGAAATCACGTTTTCAACTCATGATTTTATGTATTGTACCCTTAAGATTAGTTTTTTACTTGAAGATACTATTGGGATTATTTTTATAAAACACTATTATTTTTTTTCCTTTTCTTGAGGAAATAATCCCAACTTATGGCACATGAAATTGTATGTACAATACACAATTTCATCATGTTATAAACCTAGCGTCCTTTGTTGTCCTCATTTACATTTGCAACTTAAGAGAAAACCATAGCAAGCAAAAAACTTCAAAGCCAAAAACTATATACATGCAGCAATAAAATCCACCTATTTAGTCAATCTAAACTTGTTTTTGTCACGTCAGGGTCTTTGTTTCTCTCTTTAATCTTTCATTTTATGAATAATTTTTGCAAATCCAAAACCTTAAATTCTACATGTGAGCAAAGTTTTTTTTTTTCAATTTTTTTTTTAGTAATGTACATTACATAATTTTTGTTAACAAGCTATGTTGTATTTGTATTGCATCTTCGCTGAATGAAATATGTTTTTATGGAAGATAGTTGAGTGGCCTGCTATGTGTTCAATGAAATGAGTGAATAGAATGTTATGTTTATAAGAATTTCTATGAATTTTTTTCTTTTGACAGATTTATTTTCTTTTTCTTTTCTTTTTTTCATTTTAGAATACTTTAGTATGATGTTACTATGATGTTTGCTTTTTAATTAAATATTTCATTCTAGAATAGTTGAGTAGACTACCATATGTAATGCATGTTATTATGATGCTTGTTTATTAGTTGATCTGACTATTATACTATATCAAATATTTGACATGTTTAGGTGAAAATGGCTTAAGTTATGGCGACTTGCTATGCCCATTGAAATAATGTGGATGAAGAATATGGGATAGGCTATGATAAACACCTAGCGAGAACGATTATGGTTCCAATGATGTAAAGTATAAGCAATTGGTGGATATCATTTGCAATTGCCTTCAAATTGATAAAATGATCCACCAAGTTAAGTTGATCTACAAGTGTCCCTCCAAAGGAAGTAGTCAAGCTTGTTATTGTATTGTGCCCGTAAATGATGGCTATGATGTATAGCTGATGCTGTCTTTAGAAGTACATGGTGAGGGTAGTACCTTGGTGGAATTGTTTATAGAAATAAATGAGTTAGCCGTTAAACTCGATAATGATTTTAGACATGACATTTTTTTATGCTAATTCGGTTGAAACCTAAGTTTGTAAATCCAACTTATTACTCAAGAAGCAAGTAGCAATCGTCTCCTATAAACTAATATTCCTATGATTGAAGAAGCTAATAGGGAGATAGAAAATGAGGATGATTTAGCTTATATAGATCCTTTTAAGGTTTATAATGAGGATAGTAATGATGATGATATTGAGGGAAGGGAAGATTGGTTGTGGGCACTAGATGAGCCTCATAGTTCACAAAGGAACAATGGTTGGCACCATAGGTTTTTGATAGATCTTTGATGTTGTTGGTAGTTTGAAGCTTATGCCATTCTTTATAGAGAGTTTGGGTAATGGCTATATAGCATTTAATGAAGAGGACCAAGGTGAGTGGAGTTTCACTAATGAATTTAAGGTCGAAATGTAATTTAAAATGAAAGAGCAATTGACACAAGTAGTGACAATGCACTACATACTAAACTATCACATTTACATAGTAATTAAGTCAGAGAAGAAAATCTAATTCGTAAGATGTGCTTAAAGCCATGTGGGATGTAAATGGAGACTTTGTGCATACTTCAAAAAGCATGCTGGATGTTTTCTAATTGCTAAATTTAAAGGATTGCACATATGTACGAGCGCTGTTATAAACTAGGATCATCTTCAATTGGACCCAACCACTATGTCGAGATCTATTATTGTGGGGGTATGAAGTTCACCCAGTATTAAGATAATAGAACTCCAAACAACAATATGTAAGCAATTTTGGTTACACTATTCATTTCAAGAAAGTTTCAAAGGCAAAGCATAAGCCATTGAGCAGGTATATAGTAAGTGGGAGGATTCATATGTTATGTTCCCACATTTTACTAAATGTAATACAAGAGACCAATTCGAGGTACTAAGATTGGGTGAAAATGTCTAGAGATGAACTAGGTGGGCTATGTATTTCTCAATAAAGTATCCTAGGTACAGTATTAACATTTTTTCACACTATTAGTGAATCTATTGCAAGTTTGACATTAAATAAACCCTTTTCCTTTGTTGTAAGCCACTAATCACAATTGATAGGACATTTTTATATGGGAAATACAAGCACAAGCTACTAACAATGACATAAACAATGGAAACCACGTTGTACCCTTTCTATTTGCACTAGTTGACGAAGAGTCTAAGGATAAATGGAGTTGGTTCTTGAAATGTGTGCTTGCTCATGTCATAAAAGATTGCCAAGAGGCCATTTGTCTAATATCCAATTGCTATGTTGACCAAAAGGCCTCAATAGAGGGCTAAGAGCTATAGATATTGCCAAAAGTTATAATGATGCCCTAAAAGATGCTAAGAACTTACAGGTTACTAAATAAGTGAAGAAGACATTTTACAACTACAACGACTTCTTCAATAAACAGATGGTCATGACATTTGAAGCCTGTACCAGTGGTTAAGTGTTATGTCCTTATATAATGAAGAAGTTTAACAGTTGGCGGAGAGCAACCGACAACCACTAAGTAGATCTATTTAGTTACACTAAGCAAATTTTTGGTGCTATTACAACACTATGCCCTATTATACATGGGAGAAACGGGGATATTAGCCATAAAGTAGTAATAAGATCGCATAGATGCACATGTTAGAAGTGACAAACATACAAAATCTCGTATTCACATGTAATGGCAATGATGAGCAAGATGCATATTGATTGTTCTACTTATATCGACTACTAGTACACATGGGTACACCAATTAAGAGTTTAGGGTCATTCTTTATACCTTATGTTGATAAGCCAATTGGACCCCACTAGAGATTCCGATGTGGCATCTAATAACCTACATATGGAGAAAGTATAAGAGGCTTCAGTAGAAACAATTTCAAAACCAAAGGGATATTCGAGTGGCAACCTTAGGGTTACAAGTTACATGTGTGTTAGGGTAGTCCACAATAAGAGAAAATGCCTAGACAAAAATAGACCACAAAATTGAGTAGAGTCACTGGTATACTTTTCACAAACCAATCAAGCCATTTTTATTTTGTGCATATACTTATGCTTAAATGCTATCATCTTTGTGTTATAGTTAAATAATTTCATTATTTTCATTACTTACATTTCTTACTTTTATTCTCTTAATATCAAATGGATCCAAAGCCATCTAATAGGTCTCTTCTCCTTAACTAGCCAGTACATAAGTCTAAGTGAGTGTGAAGTGGCTAGGTAGTACACATGTTATGGAATGATTTTCTTCTTTGTTATACTTGTTAATGTCATTCTCCTTGGGCTCTTCTAAATTAATATTTTTATTCTAATGTGTAGGAAAGCAGATGATTGACAAGTTTTCAACAAGAGGTTACTTTGTAATGACATGAGGGACGACTAGTAGAGATTGATGCACATATCCTTTCCTTTCTAAAGGCAGTAGGATTTTTAAGACCGCCATCCATTCAACTTGATTGGTACCTAATCACTGCCTCATGTAGAGTGATGGAGATTAGAGACTCACACTTTCCACTTCCTTATAAAGATGCTCATGGTCACCCTATAAGACATGTCTATACTAGTAAGCCTCCTCGTTGATGGGCAAGCAGTGATAAGAAGTGTACACCTACCCTAAGCAGATGTTTGCTAGCAGCTATTAGGTGCTCGACCATATACAACCTCCATTCAAGGCGCACAGTTGAAGTTTTCATGGTTGAAGGAAAATTTCAATGCATTACCTAAGTTTGCAAATGAGACGATAGTGTAGCAATACACTTAAGCACACATCTTGCAATTCATTAGTAGGATGGTCTTTTCAAACGAATCACAAAACTTGGCCAACCTCATGTTCCTCCCCTTATTAGTTGATTTTGCCACAACCAACTAATACATACAAGGGGCAATGTGCTTAGCTTAACTATACCACTAATTTATCTTGTAACACACATGGATACATTGGAAATCAACAGCCTATTGGTCATTCTATAGGTTTAGGCATGGGAGCACTTTCCCCACATTACCCCCCTATAGCATAAACTTATCGCAATAGTATAGGCCGATCCATTGCTATGTAGATGGAGAGCTGACTTTAACATTGCCAAGTTGCCCACACATGCTGTAAGAGTAATATGCTGCATTTGATCGACAAGTTCTTAACCAGGTATTAATTTCATGCACTTACATAATTTCATTATTTTAAAAGTATTATTACTATATGATAGCATTTTGTTGCATGAAAAATATGGTACTAGATTGGACAATTATTTTTGTCCTATGTTTGGTTGACAAAAATGATGTAAGTGCTGGACAAAAGGGCTAAATTTTGTACCATGTGAAATTCGGTACAAATTTTGTGGTATTAGACAAAAACTCAATTTTTTCAAATTTCCCCAAATATCCTTCCTCATTCCAAATGCTACCTCGGTCACCCTTGCATTAGAAAACAGGAAACCCTTTCTTTCTAAATGCGAGCATGGTTCCTCTTCGCCACTCCAACTGTCAACTTCTTCTCACTACCCAATCGCCATTCAATTGTCAATGTCTTCACGCTGTCGGTAACCATCAGGTTCGTTTGCATCACGTCATTGCCTTCCCATCGAAATTTGGTTCATTTCCTTCTCCCTTTTTTTTCTCTGTTTCTTGCTTGCTTTGTGTCTCCCTCGCTTGCTTTGTGTTGTTGGTGGTGTCTCTATTTTAGGCTTGCTTTCTTTCTCTATTGATTGCTCTGTGTCGTTGGCTTTGTGTCTTGGTTGGGCTTGCTTTCTTTCTCTTTGTTGGTTTAACTTCAACGGAACCTCCAACCAAGCTCGAGTGTTGTCAAATATTGAATCTTCATTTCACATTTGAAGCGTTAGGTACATTAAATAAAAATCCTAAACTGTGAATGCATCTAGGAATTCATTAAAACATCTTTCAAGTCTTTCATTTTTGATGGTTTTAGGCAGAAAGTCCTATTCTGACCAATACAATCTTAATCCTAGTTCTTTTTTCTTTTTTTCCCTTGTCCAGTAGGTATTGTGCAATTAAATGACTCTATTAAGAGCACCTTTGATATGCATATTCTATTTAAATGCCAATCATGTAATCATATTTGGTATGTGTTAATCATATTGATAGCCTATATAGAGTGTTGAACTTTATTTTAATGATGATGTTAGTTTGTTAAAATTAGTTCCTATATTATTGTCTATTATAATGAGGATATTGATTTAATTTATTTATTATTAGAATTTGCAAAATGCATTAAAGTATTGTAATTTAATATATATTAATTTGTTATAATATTAATATAATTAACATTACGATTATTAAATATAATTTATAATTTTTTACGACAATTTTTAAAAATTACTAATATAATATTTGCAATGTGTTATATTACTAAATATAAAACAAATTATTGTAATTTATAATATAAATTATTAATTGTTTTAATCAATGGATTTACACGAATTATTTTATATAATTTGTAGTATTACATGAAATAAATAATATTTTCAAATAGTATTTTCTTATAATAATATAAAAAATGTATAAATAATCATATATCATAAAAAAGGTATAATTGTCAAAAATACCATGTTCAGTACAGTATTTCACAATTCCAAAAATAGACAACACAAAAATCCTTATTAAGTACCGAACATAGCAAATGTGGTACAAAAGATTTTCTTATCCAGTTTTTCTTGTTTTGTATTTTCCAGTACTCGTAACCAAACACTACCTATATATACTAACTTGTATGTACTCAAGTGTTTTGGTGCCTTTACAAAGAGCAGGATATTACGAGACTATCATATTACTGCTAGGAAGGAAGTGACATTTGGCTTGCTTAGGTTCCTTTAATCTGCTTCCACATTGTAGGGCTTCATTTTCTTTACTACAACTTAAGGTAGTTTAGAGACCTCTAGCGTAGTCTTGCTTACAGTGACACCAAAAGGCAGCTACATGAGTTAAACCTGTGAGGGAAGATGAAGACAAACTGGATGGTGACTCATCCTACATGGTTAGATTAGTAAGCTAGCTTCCATCATAATATTTTTTGGTTAGAGCTACTCATTTGCCTCAAACGACGATACAACCTCTAATCGTGCCCCTTAATATTGCCAAATAACTGAGCAATGCATAAGTTGGACTGAAACCATACTAAGTTGCATGGTACATAAATAACTTATTATCTACGTAGTCTTTTTCATCTCTATGTTGCATCTTAACTATTAAATGAATTGTTGAATATAAGTTGACTTTATTGGCTACGTACTCATATGCCACATGTCGACATTGATTCTAAGGCACCAAAAGGTAGCCATGGTTGTGTGTCAATTCTAGAGCATCAATGTATAGCACCAGTAAGACCTAAAGATGCTAGACATGATAGCTCACCACCACCCAAGCTACCTCAAAGAAGATGTCATAAAGGATAGGGATAGGAATAAGGATAAGGCTAAGGGTGGGGTCATAGACATGTCCTTATGGAGACTAGAGATGATTCATTACCTCCGCATAAGTACTTACCCCATCCATCTCTTACTCCCACTGAATTTTGGTATCATAAGCCAGGTCCCTTTACACTGTCATTAATGCTGTTTGAGATGCCTTTAAATTAAAGCTCTAGTGCTTACATTCAGACTCCCTAAGCTCCACAAAAGAGGTGACTTAAACCTGAAGTTAATGACATGGGGAGTGGCTCACATAGGTTGAGCCTGCTTCGATACTAATGCACTTGATTTTGCGTCACAGTTGTCCACGTATAAGTTAGATGACACACGAATTACATAGGTGGATACTGATCAGACGATGCAGGTTTTTAGTTGATACTCAGCTGGGTACTTAGGAGATCAAACTTTTAGGCGTCGGTAGAGACAACAACCTTAGAATCCTCATTATCTTCTTTATTCCTTTGTTTCCATCTTCATTTTGTACATTTGTATTTAAATTTATGTTTGGATGGATTGAATGGTATATGAATAGAAAACTTCTTATTATTCTTTATTTGTATTCCTAACTTCTTTTCTTAAATTATCGTTACTTATTGAATTGAAAATTTATTATGGCTACAAAGCTTCTATTATATCCAAATTATATTGATGGGTAGTTGTGGGATTGTGGCATCTGTTGAGGGGTTAATAAGTTGTTATCTAATTGCATTGAGTAGTATGTTACCGTTCATGTTATGGTTATGGAGTTTAGTTTCTAAGGAGAGTATATGTTGAAGAGTTTGTTCTTCATGTTCTTTTTTGGAGTTTTTTTTTTCAATTTAAAAGATATTATTTATGTTTAAATAGACAAGTGTTGCAAATGTTGTAAAATTTAGTTGAAAACAAATTGCAACAAGGGCTGCAGAATGCTACCAGGTCAAGATCATGTTTCTTAAACATGATTTCTTAAAAATTTGAAATCATGACTTTAACACACAATTTCAAGTGTCGTAGTTTTGGAACCCAATGGTCGTATTTTAAGAATTTCTTTTTAATAGATTTTTTCCCTTTTTTCTCTCTAAGATTTTTATGTAACAATTAAATTTTAAGAATTGATAAAATTTAATTCATACATATGTTTATTGTTCTTAATAAAGAAAAATAAATAAAATTAAATGATAACTAGTGTTTATACAAGAATGCCCTTTCTTTATACAACCATTGAAAAAATAGAGAAAAAAGCAAAAAAACCCCTTTGAACTTTGACGTAGGTGTAGTTACGTTCTTCAAACTTTCAAATATTACAAATCATTCTTTTAACTTTAATAAATTGGTAAATAACTTCTTAAAGTTGTGAATAATTTTCCTATACTTTAGTCTTGATGTGAAATACCTTCTTAAACTTATCAATATGTGCTATAATATTCCTTAAATTTTGATCTTGAAGTATTTATTTTTAATTAAAAAGCAAATCTCCTTTATATCAATAAGTTATTAAAGTTTAATAGAGTAATTTATAATATTTAAAAGTTTATAAGGTGAATTTACACCTAAGTCAAACTTTAAGGGGCTATTTGCAATTTAAAAAAAAAAAAAAAGCAAAGGAGGACATATAGATATTTAATCCTCCAATGTAAATTCCTGGTAAGTAAAGATATGGTGGTGTTTGGGCTCGGCTAGTTGGCTTGGCTTGATACGTGGGTTTATGAATGCCTCTAGCCTGGGGCTCCTTTTTCTTCTTCTAAGACGCGCACGCACTCACCCTAACTCTCACTCTCACTCACATGAAGACACAAACTGGGAACTGAAGCTACAATCCATCTGCTTCTCCGCTACCCAGCAGCAGCAGCAGGTAGATGTGGATGATGGTTTCTATTCTATTCCATTCAATGCCTCGGGTTTCATATTTTTGTTAAGTAGTATTGCTGATATACATATCTATGCATCTGTGTGCCCTTCCAGCGACATTGATATGGCCTTTTCTATTGCCACCCGCATCCACAGTCTCTTTTATCCTTTGAACGCCAGCTTCAGACTCAGAATTGGAGACTTCAATCCTACTTCTTTGCCTTTGCATTTGCCTTCACTGGTATCTCTTTCCTTTTAGCCCCCTCTATTCGTTTTAAAAATAATTACATAATACAAGACTTCAATCCTACTTCTGACAGGAATCCAGCCACTATTCAAGTTCCGGTAGAAGAAGTGGGGTGAGGTTGACGGCTTTTAAAACTTCTGAAAACCTCAAGTCTTCTTTCGTTGGAGGAACGAGTAGGACTGACAAAAGAGAGGATAATGCTTATAGTGACACCGAGGAGGATGAGGAGGAGGAGCCCCCAAAACATAATAATCTCAATGACCCTTATTTAATGAATCCTGAAGAGAGACGCGAGTGGAGATGCAAGATTAGACAATTCTTAAAAAATTATAGAGATGTTGAGGAGGAGGAAGAGGAGGAGAATTTACAAATGGACCCTATTGAGAAGAGGAACATGATGCAAAAGCTCTTGGCAGATTACCCCCTTGTTGTTGAGGAGGATGACCCCGATTGGCCTGAAGATGCCGATGGATGGGGTTTTAATCTTGGTCGCTTCTTTGACAAAATCACTATAAAGAACAAGAAAAAGGATGATGATCATGATGACAATTATGATGGTGAAGATGAGATTGTGTGGCAAGATGATAACTACATCTGCCCCATCAAGGACATTGCTTCCGCTGAATGGGAAGAAGCTGTCTTCAAGGATATCAGTCCTCTGATTGTTCTTGTACATCATCGATACAAAAGGTCACTCCTTTATTGTCATCATTTGCCTTAGGGTGTGTTTGTCTCATATATTAATTTCTCATGCTTGGTGAGGCCTTCCACACACATTATAGCATAATATGATATACCTCTGCCTGTGTATCATTGCTTGATGGTGATGGTTTGGTCCTTTTATCCATCTGAATATTGGTTTTTGTTGATCACATTGGGGATATATAATTGTTCCTGTAAGAAATCATCCCACTAATATCTACTTTGGACCTACATATAGATTATTGTCTTCAGAACAATATAGATCATGCTATTTCTCTCTTTGCCCATCATCTTTTAATTGGCATGCGCTTCTTAGTCCAGTAGGTTGTAGTAGTGCTAAAAAGAGAATAGATATTTGCTAGTTTAGTGAGTAATAAGGCATGCTTTTTACAATAACCTATTATACTTGTCAGCATGTTGGACTCTAGCTAACTTGCATCTCTGTCCCTCTTTTTCTTGAATTACATTCTTCTAATCTCATGATAGATAAGGGGAGAGAGGCTCTTGGACACAATAAGCTGATGGCAATAAACACTATGCCCCTTTTTTCTGCAGTCTTATATGTTAACATGAAATAGAAACTCCCAATTTTTTAGGTAAAATATTTTCAAACCTATTGTGCAACTTTTTATCCATGAACATGGATATTGTTGTAATATATGTAAAATATTACTAGAAGTTGTTATATTAAGATAACAATAGGATAGCTGGTGATGTATCTTACGGTTCCTTATTTTTAGGAGCTGATCAGCATAAATAATCATGGGATTATTCATAAAAGTTCATGTATAGGGACACCTCAACAAAACGGAATTGTAGAAAGAAAAAACCAGCACTTGTTAGAAGTAGCCCGAGCTCTTATGTTTACTACCAATGTTTCAAAACAATTCTGGGAAGAAGTTGTATTAACTGCAGCTTATCTAGTAAATCATATACCATCTCATGTCCTACAACATCAAACTCCCTTGTTTCTTCTTTTGAAGACTTACCCTCACACTTACCTACTCTCTAATCTTCCTCTAAAAACGTTTGGGCGTGTCTCCTTTGTCCACATTCAAACACTTCGCTTCAGGGGGCCACGGTGACAGAAGCTTGTTTTTGGGAAACATGTTTGTCTTCTCTTATCCCCGAAAATCCACCTATAGTGCCACTCATAACCATGGATTCAGACACAACCAAATAGCAAACCGACAAGGAATCAAAACAGAGAGCAAACAGACAAGAAAATCCACTAATGGTCTACACATGATGGGGTAATAAATAGCAAGTACAGCTCCCTACAGAACCTTCTCCCCAAGAGTCCGAACTAGGGGTAGTTCACCGGGTAAGTGAGCCTTTGAATAACATGGAATGTGCTGATATATCTCTTAACCAAAAAGATATTATCACGTCAGAATCAAACCTCCCAATTGCTAAAAGAAAGGGAATCAAAAGCTGCACACGACATCCGATCTCCAAATTCTTAGGCTTCAGCAGACTAACTCCAAAATATAGAGCCTTTGCAACCAAACTTGATGAAACAAGTATACCACGGTCTATTGAGGAAGCATTGGGACAAGTAGAATGGAAAAGGCAGTGGACAAAGAGATGATGGCATTAGAAAAAAATCAGACCTTGGAAGTAGTTACTCAATCGAAGAACGAGCACATTGTGGGATGTAAGTGGGTCTTCAATCTAAAATACAAAGCCGATGGAACAATTGAGCGGTATAAAGCAAGATTGGTGGCAAAGGGGTTTACTCAAACATATGGAGTGGATTATATGGAAACATTTGCGCTAGTAGCTAAACTCAACCCAGTTCGTGTTGTCCTTTCACTTGCTGCCAATTTATATTGGCCTTTACAATAGCTGGACATAAAGAATGCATTCTTGACTGGGAATTTGGAAGAGGAAGTGTTCATGAAAATTTCTCTTGGTTTTGAAGGCAAATATGGAAGTGGAAATGTGTGTTTTTTGAAGAAGTCTTTATACGGGTTGAAGCAATCTCCACGGGTTTGGTTTGTACACTTCAATCAAGTGATTAAAAGGCATGGGTATATGCAAGGGCAAGCTGACCATATCTTGTTCTTCAAACATGCAAAAAGTGGTAAAATAGCTATTTTAATTGTTTATGTTGATGATATGATTCTAATTGGTGATGATCTTGAGGAACTAGAAGAGCTTAAGAAGGTGTTAGCCCAAGAATTCTAAGTGAAGGATCTTAGCCAGCTAAGATACTTTCTAGGAATAGAAATTGCAAGAAGCAAAGAAGGGATTTCTGTCCCACAAAGGAAGTGTGTAATAGATTTTCTAAAGGAAACAGAAATGTTGGGTTATAAACCAGCAGCAACACCAGTTGAACCAAAGGCTAAATGCAAGAACAAAGGCGAAGAGGAGTTGGTGGACAAAGGAAGGTATCAACAATTCGTTGGGAAATTAATCTACTTGTCTCACACCCGTCCAGATATTGCATTCGCAGCAAGCTTGGTGAGCCAATATATGCATCAGCCTCTTAAAGAACACCTAGAGGTAGCATATAGAATACTTTGATACCTCAAGAGAACACCGGGAAATGGTTTATTTTTTAAGAAAAATGGAGGAAGGAGTGTAGAAGCAGTTATAGATGGAGATTGGGCAAGTGCAATTGATGATTGAAGATCTACAACTAGGGATTGTACACAAGTTTAGGGTAATCTAGTAACATGGAGGAGTAAGAAGCAAACGGTGGTGGCTTATAGTAGTGCTGAAGCTGAATTTAGAGGCTTAGCCCAAGGTGTTTGTGAATTAATGTGGATCAAACGGTTGCTGGAAGAGCTGCACCTTAACAAGACAAGTACAATGAAGTTGTACAATGACGATAAGTCAGCTATAACTATTGCACATAATCCAATTCAACATGAGAGAACCAAGTACATGGAGGTGGATAGACATTTTATCAAAGAGAAGATTGATAATGGAAATATTTGTATTGTCTATGTACCAAGTAAGCAACAAGAAGCGGATTTACTGACAAAAGGCGTGGTTATAGATCAATTTGAAGAACTTGTAAGCAAGCTGGGCATGTGGAACTTGTATGCACCAGCTTGAGGGGGGTGTTGTAATATATGTAAATATTACTAGAAGTTGTTATGTTAGGATAATGATAGGATAGCTGGTGATGTATCTTATGGTTCCTTATTTTTAGGAGCTGATGAGTATAAGATAACCTCTAGGTGTTATCCTTGTGATTTTAGATATGATGTTGAGATTTAAATATGTGTATTATCTTCTTTAGAATTGAATGAGAAAAAACCATCCTTTCTTCTCCTTTGTCACGTATTTCATCAGATATGTATGGTTGGGATCTTGCCATATTTTGGATTCGCTTATTCCTTTATAGATTATTATACAATGCAAAAGAATTTACAAAAGGCTATATTTGCTCGCTGTTCACACTGGAAACTACAGTAAACCAAACTAGGTGAGGACAATGAAGCTGATGTAAGTATGAATGATTCTCTCCAGCATTGTAGGTGCTTGGAAACTATTTATTACTGGAATGGAGTATTGAGTCCACTGGATGTAGTAAGTAGAAGCTGCTAGGGTTGCTTGTCAAGGGTCCCTGAGTGAGCTCCATCAAATCTCAAATCACCTCCAAAATGATGGGCAGTCATTTGCAAAACGTAAGTAGGAGAGTCTCTATTTCTTGCTCTCCAGTGGTATGTGAAATCCTAGTGCGACGCAACCTTCCTCAGAATACCTGAGAAACCATTGTTATTTGTTTCTATTGACTTATTGAGAAATCGTAATTTTTTACATGTGCAATGCATTTAAAGTAGATATTTGACATTGCATTCTCAATAGTTTTTTTTTTTTTTTAATTCTATTTATTTTATTCCAATCCTCTCTTTACTTGTATTTCTTAGCCATTCCTCTTTCAAATTATGTTCAAGTCAAATTGCTTAACTTTCCAATTACCCAAAAGAAATGCCTAAATTTCTGTCTTCCAAAGCATTCCTGCTTATGGCCTTCACAAAATGTTTTCCTTGATTATACTGCTACCCTGCAATTAGCTTTTTTCTGAATTTCACATACTCTACAAACCATTTTGAATGCGAAGGCTCACAGACCCCATGTTCGTGGCATGACATTTTATGTAGCAGAAACATTTTATTGAGTTTTGTCCTGTACTCAAATGTGCTAATACTAATGATGCATTTTGTATGTGAGAATGAATCCAAAATGGAATTGCAATTCCGGTTTCTGCTCCATTTCCTACATTTGAATATGCTTTTAAAAATCAGAATTGCGATTCTTTAGAATCGTCGATTCCACCGAAATTCGATTATGTCTTTGAGATAGTGGAATTACGATTCTATTGCAGCTTCTTTAATAAGCATTAATTAAAATTACATATTTAACTTTTAATCTGACATGATATTTAATAATTAAGAATACTTTACACACATTCTATTATATGTGCATTTTCAAATATGAGAATGGATTTATAATTTTGGTTATGATTCCAATCCATTACATTTTATTTCATTCCAATTCATTCTATTTCTTTCCATTCTATATCATTGCTGCATAACAAAGGTGACATAAGTGCTTATAGTTATAGTGAAAATCTCAGCAACTGTCATTCAAATGGTTGGAGATAGGTATGGTGAGTACTGTTGTTAGCCTAAGTGATTCCAAAATAGATGCTGATTGCTTTTCTTCCATTTTATGTACGAAAATTTTGTGGTTGGGATTTTTCATAGACTTGATTCTAGAATTATTAGATCAGGAAATAAAACTTATCTTTTTCCTTATCTGATTATTTATTTTATTTTCTAGATTGTGGTTCTAATTAAAAGGGATATTGTTAGATTTGTAATTATCCTTTATTTTGGCAATTTAGCTTGCAAGACTTATATAAATAAGTTATTACTCCAAGAAATAAAATAAGCTAGAAGCTATTGTCTTTTATTTTTACAGTTTATGAGATGGAAGGATTCTCTTTTCACCAAGAGATGTTAGAATCTAAATAAAGACAAAGTCGTTTTTTATGATTTTGCTGTTTAACACCCTTAACTAGATCCCAAACCTGGGCTCATACAAATTCATATCGAATCCATTGATCATTGGAGATTTCTTGAGTTTAATTGAACAGTTGACAATGCTTATGAAAGAATTCAGACCAAGAAAGAGAAGTATAGGTTCAAAAAGAAATGGAGAAGGCAGAGCGTCGAATGTTGGCGGCTTGCATAGATGAGATGGTGTGTGGGCTTACTGAGCTCCAATTAGGAGCAATAGAAGCCTATCTCCCCGCTAGCAAGGGCAGCGATGTTAGTGAAGGAGGTTCCCCAATGGCCACCCACTTGCAACCCACCTCCTTCAAGCATGTGAAAGAGCGCACCACCTTATTCTGCACATGGAGACACATGCTCAGTTACCCAAAATGGTGGTGCCCAACCAGCAGGCTGGTCAATTTGGGAATCAGTGTGTGGAGGTGAGCAAGCACCTTCACTGGGCAGTGGTGCACGAATAACCCCCAATATTGCCAGCTAGGAGGACTGATGATCTAATTCCACCGTCTTTCCATGTTATGCTAGTTGGAATTTTCCACTTATTACAGCACTGGAAACCCACTGGATTTGTTAATTAGATGTATACTATTTTTCATTAATCAGGGCACATTGGAATCCAATGGCTCAGGCTCCCTTCTTTGACCTTGTGGGTAAGGCGCACATGTGGTACTACAAGGCTGCTCAGAAAAATCCTGCCTAATATGGCCCATTTCAAGCATCTTTGTAACTTGCGGTTTGGGCCATCACTAAGGATTAAACCATTAGGCAAATTGGTGAAGTTGAATCAGTTCGTGTCAATGGATGTTTATCAAAGCAACTTTTACAATTGATAGTCAAGCTTCCCTTCATGTCAGCAGAACAATAAGTCTCTATGTTCATGATGGAGCTACAGAGGTGATTGGAGTGGAAGTGGAGGTCCAAAATCTTCCGAACATAGTCACTGTAATGAGTTTAGCCTGTGCTTACAAGAAGACTAGATATTGAAGACAGAGATGTTGGAAAGCTAGATGGGAAGTGCATTTGGAGTTGTTGGAACTCAGATGGGAGGATCAAGTAATAATGCCTAATGGTGTAGGAATAGACCTTAGACCAATGCCTTTATACGACGTTTGAATGGGGTGGAAATAGCAAGTAGTGTGCCAAGGGTCTAGCTTCAATTGTGATGAGCCATTCACTTGTGAATATCGATGCATAACCACATTTCAGCCTTTGAGCTTGAAGACAAGCTCAATGTCAAGGGGAGAGCAATGTTATTAACTTGATTCTAGAGTTACTAGTTAGGGAATGTAATATTTATCTCTATCCTTATCTTATTATTGATTTTATTTCCTAGATTTATGGTAATAGTTACCCTTTATTTTTGGCAAGTTAGGTCACAGAGTTTTGACATATAAGCTATTACTCTGAGAAATAAAACAAGCCAAAAGTTATTCTCTTTTATATTTATAGTTCATGAGATTGAGGGATTCTCTCTTAAAACCCTAGTTCCATGATAGATTCCACTAAAAAATGTCGGAATCTAAGCAAAGACAGCATCCATATCAACTATTTTGCTATTAATTGCTCCTTAACTAGATCTGAAACTTGGGTCTATAATAGAAATTCCATTTCATATGGATCTTTGACAGTCTTATTGGAAACAGAGAGAGATGAAAGAAGCTTATTGATTCTTTTCAATTTTCTATAGGCCCAAGCAGAATAAAAAGATTAGGGAGGAATTGGAGAAGGCTGTGCACATTATTTGGAACTGCAGGCTACCTTCTCCACGAGTAAGAAAAGCTTTAATATAGTGTATATAGCAATTTTTACATATCGCTTTTCATAGTTATATATTTGTTGTTTCTAATATTCTGCTTTCCACTTTAATTAAAAAGTGTGTTGCAGTTGATGCTGTTGTGGAGGATGAATTGGCCTTGGCTCTTAAAGTGCGTGTCTTTCCAGAGGTCATCTTCACTAAAGCTGGGAAGATCTTGTACCGTGAGAAAGGTAATTCCTGCTTAGCTTTTGTGTTCTCTGGTGTCCATGGATATATGCATTCTGAAACAATATATATCTTGTGTTCTTTCAGCAATGCGCAGTGCGGATGAGTTGTCAAAAATAATGGCTTTCTTTTATTATGGAGCAGCTAAGCCATCTTCTTTGACTGGCATCGCAGATAATCCTGAAAGCATCCCTTCTGTTGAGAGGAAATGACAAAATGTAGATTCTCATCTATACAGCCATAGTGTAAAGAGCTGATACTCCAACTTAAAAATCAACATGCTTGCTCTTCATTGCCGTTGGCTTTTTTTGCAAGGGATAATTCATATAATTTTACAAAAAGTGAATTACATTACAAAACTAAAGACTCCAAACTATAGCTTTTAGTGCCAATTTAGGGAAGTAAGTTCACTTTGTGGGATTTTTGAGACAGTTCACTTTTTATGTAACTATGTAATATCAACAAGTATCAACTCTATTTAGTTGCCTTCAATTTGTTGTAACTATGTAAGTGAAGTATGTTTTTATTAATTATCGCAAATTGCAATGTTCCTTTTTGTCTTCATTTCATCTGCATCTTATCTCGTTTTAATTCAGGGTGGGAACAAACTGAAGTATTCCACTTCCTTGTGTGTTGATCTTGTGTCCTAATTTTATGTAATATCATTGTGAATTTTCAATATAAACCTCTTCTTCAAGAAGGTAAAGTATCTCTTCTAATATGATTTACTATATCCTCTTGTCTTGTTTATGCAGCTTGAAAACGAAGTAAAAATACATGTCACTAATAAAACATGCAATCTCCTTGCCAATGGTTCCCCAGTGACAACAGAGGAAACAACCTGCTTACTGTGGTGGGGCAGCTTTCTGCATTATTTTAAAGTTATCATATACATGCATATTTCAAACAACTAGAAAAAGAAAAAAAGGACGTAATGATACAGGATTCAATCACATCTAATGGCTGCCATCAAGACATTCCAAAAGATCTTCATAAGTTGTTTCTTTGTACGTGGTTGTTCAATGGAGTCTGATGGTGTAGAAGGCTCTACCATGGATAAGGTGTTTCATGTCGAATGATCAGTGTTTACTTGAAGGAAAGAAGAAACAAATGTTAATTGAACCAAATAGAACCCAGGGATATGTTGTTTTACTTTGACATTTCCATTTATATTGGTTTGCTGGTTTTGTTCTGAAGTTTTTAAATCACATATTGTGGTTGTACTGGTTTGGAAAATTGTGACAGGATTGAATTAAGAACCTTATATAAACTTCATATCAAGTGGTGTACCTTTTGAACATATTGAGACAGGAGATAATGAATTTCGTGAAGGGTGTTGAATTTGCTAATTAAAATTTTGTTATCATAACAGTAAAAATTTCGATAACTGCAGTTTCTTTACATATTGAGGATATTTTTGATACTGGAACATGTGATCTTGCCTATATATCTATCTGAGTTTTTGCTTTACGTGAGTTGGTGAGGAAGATGTTAAAAGATACTCAAGGTGTGCACTCTCGTTCATATATATATTGTTCTCTAGCTCACCAGACGTCATAATGAAGTTTCATCCTTCCTAAGGATATTTCTATATGCTTCTTTCTTGCACTGCATATACTCAATTTGAAGCAAGCTTGCATATGCAAGTAAAGAGAACCAATGGTAAATGCATTTCCCCAAGGCAAAAGTTTAGGAATCCATCATCAAATAGAAAGACCTATTAAAGATTAAAAGAAATAAAATGGTAAATGAAGCCAAACAAGAGGACAGATCTTTAACAGCTAGCAGCAACAGCAACAGCTCGCTCAAGGCCATTCAAATCTCTTTTTTCAGTCAAAGTTCTTGCTAGAGTGGGTTGCTATGTGTTCCTTTCCTTTGTAATGTGCCAGCTTCTTCTCTTTTATATCAAGGATCAAGGTTGAGTATAACTAGTTCTATTTCCAACTATAAATTGGAGAATGCTTTTTTCTATATTTCATTCAAATAATATACAAGTTTATATATATATATATACATGACATAAACTATAAATGAGAAAATAGAATAATTTAAAAAAGAAAGAAAGAAATAATACAACTTATTTAAAAAATTTACATCCTTTCCCCCTTAAGCTAGAATATTGATGTTGATCATGCCTAGCTTGCTATAAAGATAATTAACTCGAAGTCCATGTAGAGCCTTTGTAAAGAGATCCCCTAGTTGCTCCCCAGTCTTCACATATCTTATAGAGATCAAATTTATGTTATATTTTTTCTCGAATAAAGTGACAATCAATCTCAATGTGTTTAGTTTGTTCATGAAACACATGATTGGATGTAATATGAAGTGTAGCTTGATTATCACACCACAACTTTGCTGGCATTAAAACCTTAAGCCCAACCTCAGTTAGTAACTGATATGTCCATAACACTTCACAAGTAGATTAAGCCATAACTCTATAATCTGATTCTGCACTTGATTTAAACACAACATCTTGTTTTTACTCTTTCGTGAAATCAGATTTCCACCAAAGAAAACACAATAGCCAGTAATGGATTTTTTATCTGTTTTAGATCCAGCCCAATCAACATTTAAAAAACACTCTATGTTAGAGTGACCATGATTCTTATACATTATACCCCATCCAAGAGCACTCTTCAAGTAACACAAAATATATTCCAATGCAACCTAATGATGAATTGTTGGAGAACACATAAACTGACTCACAATGTTAATAAAATATGCAATGTTAAGACGAGTTACTGTAATATAGTTCAATTTGCCTACTAATCTTCTATACCTCTCAAGATTATCCAATGACTCTCTGTCTTTGGTGAGTTGTAAATTAGGTGGCAATGGAGTACTATATGGTTTTGCACCTAACTTTCCTATCTTTGTTAACAAGTCAAGCACATATTTTCGTTGAGATAGAAAAATACCTTTCATGCTCCTCATCACCTTAACTCCTAAAAAATACTTCAAAGACTCTAAATCCTTAGTATGGGACTGACTTTAAAGAAAAGTTTTCAAGGAAGATATTCCTATGCCATCATTGCCTGTAATAATGATATCACCCACATACACAACAAGAAAGATAATGTCGAACGAAGAGAATCTATAAAACACCGAATGATCATATTTACTCTTAGTCATTCCAAACCCTTTAACTTCCTTACTAAATTTACTAAGCCAAGTTCAAGGACTCTACTTCAAACCATATAGTGATTTTCGAAGATAATAAACTTTCCCATGCTCCCCCTAAGCAACAAATCTAGGTAGTTGCTCCATATAAACTTCTTCCTATAGATCACCATGTAAGAAGGCATTCTTTATATCCAGCTGATATAATAGTCAATCATTAGTAATTGCCATAAACATAAACAAACAAATAGATGTCAATTTAGCCACAGGAGAGAAGGTATCAAAATAATCTACACCACAGGTTTGGGCATAGCCCTTAGCAACGAGATGGGCTTAAAGGCGAGCAATAGATCCATTAAGATTAACTTTAATTGCAAATACCCATTTACATCCAATAGCCTTTTTCTCTACAGGTAACTAACTAGATCTTAAGTACCATTAGTATTTAAAGCATACATCTCCTCTATCATTACTATACACTAGCCAGGATGAGATAAGGCTTCGTGAATAATTTTAAGAATGGATATAGTATCAAAAAAGGCGACAAATGAACATGAGATAGATGATAAGTGATCATATGACACAAACAATGAAATAGAGTAAGTGCATTGTTGTTTACCTTTGCAAAGAGCAATTGGGAGATCAAGATCATTATCTATTAGATTAGATGCCAAAGAAGAGACTAGAGTTGGGCATGTGATAGGAGGATTCTGACATCTGGTATACACATGACGAATTGGTGGATAAGACACAAGTGCATCTTTAACATTAGGGGATGGTAGGTAATTTGGTAAACCAATAAAGCATCAATCTCCCCCTTACTATCAATAGGCTTGGATAAAGTAGGAAAGAAAAGACAATGTTCCATAAAGGTGACATCAGCAGATGTAAGAAATTTATTAAGACTAGAACAATAACACAAATAACCTCTCTGTAAACAAGAATAACCTAAGAAAACACATTTCACAGATTTAGGATCAAGTTTGGTGAGATGAGGGTGGACATCTCAAACAAAACATGTATTGCAAAATATATGAGGCTCAATGAAGAATAAGGATTTTGTAGAAAAAAGAATGCTATAAGGAACCTCATCTTTAAGAACTAATGATGGCATATGGTTAATTAGGAAGCATGCTGTAGACATAGCTTTAGGCCAAAAGTGTTTAAGAACATATGTTTGAAATAATAGTGCTCTAGCTATCTCAAAAAATGTTTATTCTTTCTTTCAGCTACACCATTTTGAAATGGTGTATCAACACATAAAGATTGATGGATAATGCCATATTTGGTTATATAATTATTAAATACATCAGTTAAATATTTTTCGGTATTGTCACTTCTCAAAATTTACATGCAAATGTTAAATTGAATTTGAATTTCAGCATAAAAGACGGTGAAATGGGAAAACAACTCAAAATGATTTTTCATTAAATAAAGCCAAGTCATTTGAGAAAAATCATCAATAAAAGTAACAAAATAACAAGCTCCAGTTTTGGACGTAACTAGTTAAAGACCCTAAACATCTGAATGTACTAACTCAAAAGGAGCACTAGCTCTTTTATTGACACATGGAACATAAGACCGATGATGGTGTTTAGCAAATTAACATGACTCACAATCTAAAGATAACACACTTTGAAACTAAGGACATAATTTCTTCAAGGCAAATAGAGAAGGATTGCCCAATTAACAATGAGCTTCAAGTTAATGAACTATTGTAAGGTGGAGGAAACTAAGCACTTATTTGGATTACCTGGTTCGGTGAGTGTAGTGATAGAATGAGTTGAAGTTTTCAATGTTTCCCGATACTAAAGGAATTTAGCAAATTCCTCTGCAGATACATTAACTATCTATTCTGAAGATGGACCATGTGGAAAAGTAGCAACTACAATATAGGCTGAGTGAGGATTCTAAGTTTTGTTGAGTAGTTTTCAATAGGTGCACTTAATGTGACCACGCTCATAACAATAATAGCACTCAACTTCCCTTGACTTTTGACTTCGATTACTTCCTTTGTTATAATTCTGAATAGGGAATCTTGAAATTCTCGGTCTGTTGTTGCGACTAACAAGGGCACTTAAGACTAAAGTAGGAGATATAACAAAATTGTTTGCTTCTATTCTAAGAACTCTAGTGAAAACCTCATGTAGGGAAGAAATATTAGTACTAGACAGAATATGAGACTTAGTAATCTCAAATTGAGGACTAAGTCCCACTAAGAAACTCATAATTGCCATGTTCTCCCATTGTGTTTGCTACACTTTGATATCGGTACTAAATGTTAAGAAAACATTTAATTCCTCATACATCTTCTTAAATTTTATAAAATATTCTTAAAGAGATTAATCATTTTGCTCAAGACGATAAAATTCCTTACACACTTCATACATACGAGAGAAATTTCGCTTTTCCGAATATAGAAACTCTAAATATTCCATTAAATCTTTAACATACTCATAATGATTAATCAAACCAATCACCTTAGTATTAATGGAATTTCTGATTTGTAGAAATAATTTAGCATCATTTTTCAACCATTCTTTACAAGTATCATCAATTAGAGGATCATTAGTAAGATGATCATTTTTAGAAATACTTTGTAAGTATATTCTAACAGTCTTACACCAATCTAGATAATTTGAACTATTTAATTTATATTTTATGATTCGAGACATTACTGGAATAACATGTAGTCTTTTGCTCATCACCCATGTGTGCCCAAATTAAATTCAAGTAGTTGCAATTGAATAGAAACCACAAAACAAACTATAGATAAAACTCTATAACCGATTCAACAACTTTGCAGATAAAAGTTCTTCACCTAAAGAAACTAAAAATCAACTAACCAATGCTTTATCACAAAATTTGAGTCAGGAAGGGGAAGTAGTGTGGAACTCTTGCATCTGTAAATCTCTTTAATTAAGCGCAACAACTAAGACAAGCAATATCATACAAAACAAGCAAACCAAGGAAGACCCGCAAGATGAAATAGTTGAACGACTTACAAAAGGGGAAGAGAAGTGGTCGGCAACACCATAGAAGGTGGTTAGAGGATGAATAGCTTGTCACATGCCTCCATGTGTCGACAAGATGAACTCGCAACATAAGCTTCTAGTGGAGCTTGAGACTTACGTGTCAACCAGAGCACCTTCGAAGTTTATTGACACACTCGCAATGAGATGACACTTCTCCCCAACACATTCGAAATGAGATGGCTCTCCTCCTTGGGTGTTTCCAATCCTACCATTCACGTCACTGAAGACATCATTCGACCCAGCAAAATGACGAACAAGAGAATGGCTAGTGGCGCAATGTTTAATGTGTTAATCGTCGGAGGATAAGAGGTCATCAACTAGTGGTGGTTCGATCCTACACACAGCAGATCTTCTACCTCTAAACTACTTAATCACACATGGCAGATTTCTAAGTCGCTCATTGGGCAACCGAAGAACACCGTAGAGAGAAAAAGAAAATAAATAAATCCTAAGGATTTAACTCTGATACCATGTAAATTGGAGAATACTTTCTTTTGTTTTTCATTTAAATAATATATAAGTTTACATATATACATGACCTAAACTGTAAATGAGGAAAGGAAATAATTTTAAAAAAAGAAAAGAAATAATACAACTTATTTCTAATATTTACATCCATATTTCATGACACCAACAAATGGATTGTGTTCGAGCCACTATAAGTAAGCTAGTCTCTCTCTACATATATCCCTTCAAGATTAACCTGCAATAATCTCCTCATGTTTAATTGCATTAATGGAGAAGCATCTTTAGGTTTATGTTTCCAATTCACCTTTGTAAGAAAATTGCTGGGATCTTTTGAAAGACTGATATAGGATATCTAATTTTCTAAGTAACTGTCTTTGTCATTTGATCCCATAGTGTTCCATTGAATAGCTACATCTGCGAGATAATTTTTCTCTATTCCACAACGCTTATTATATGTCTTATCATCTGTGTAACTCTTTACATTCCAATAAAAAGAGGAGACAATATAAGAAGCGTCATTTTTTTTTTCTGTCTGGCATCAGAATGCGCCGCCGGGTGGTATTACTGTCTCATTAACAAACTTAGTTTGACAGAACAACTGGGATAATACGTCTATTTTGTGGGAATTGGCTGCAACAGGACTTTGGACTTACATGAATAAGTTACTCATTATGAACACCACAGCAACAAAAGGCTTTATGGTAATGGAAACGGAAGGCAAATAGTTGGTAAGGATTTGACCCATCGAACTTACACTCTGATACGCCAACAGTTTGTTTCTGGCTCTTCCCTCCAAATACAGTGAGGCATTTTCCAGTAGTACCACAAATCCAGAATCGAAATTCTCGGTGGTTGTACTTTTTGGGGGGACTGATTGACTTCCAGTTCGCCTCCTTCAAGCTTTTTAGTGAACTCAATGTCGGAGGCTTACTTTTCCATACTGATCCGCCGAGAGATAGGTTTGTCCTCCAGAGCATTTGTCCACGTAGTTGCTAAGCCTGATGCATAAAGGTGAGACTGTCACTTAGGAAAGCAGAATGGGAGTGGGGAATCCCAATTATAATAATTGGCTAGTGGAAAATAAGGATAAATCTTCATAAAATTTGTCGGAAACTAATTTGTTATTACCTATGTAACACAACATAACAAGTGTGAATTGTATTGAAATTATCACAAACCACCGATTTTACGAATAATCGGAATATAATCTTTAAATACCTATTGATTATAAGAATTCCTAAAAATTTGGCATTCAAATTCAAGAATTGTATAAAATTCGCAAATTTGGAAAAGAAATAGTGCAAAACCGCCCGCAACAATTTTTCACATTCAATAATAATTTGTTCCTTTATCCTAGGGTATACAAATAATAGTAAGTACAAACCACAAAAAAATAAATATAAAAATTTACCAAAAAAAAAAACGTCTAAAAATAGCCGAAAATAGAAATCCGTAAAACTTAAGGATACGGCATACCTTATACAACAAAAACAACGCCATAAACAGCATCTAAAACAGAAATATCTGTAAAAAATCATAAGAAATTTAAAAATTATCAAAATTAGTAAAATTGTCTATTCGAAATAAGGTTCAAAAATTAAAAAATCACAATTGACCCGTTTTTATCAAATTTAGCTATGTATTTTTTGCTATTATTTCCACCTCATCACTATGATAGCCAGAAACTGAACCTGAAGTTGATTTCCAGCCATAGTAGGCATGAAGTTTTGCAGATTGTCCACCTAAAATATTGGGCACAGAATACACACCCCTGTCATGTGCGTCCAGAGAGTCAGACTGCATAGCACCAGCAATAAGAGTATTATCCCATGCCGTCATAAGGGGGTAGGCCTCACTTGGAGGGCATCGCCTCGATTCAGATTTGGCGCATTGGCTGCAAAGGAGTTTGCTCTTCAACTCATAGCTCCATCCCCACGAACCCCACTCATTGCCAGGACAAGCACGGAGAGAATGACAATGCACCTATCCATGATAGATTTTTCCATTGACTATCCAAGCTAGCTCCTCTCTTGTTGTTTACTCCCAAGAGATGGTGTTTTGTGTGTGTGAGTACAACCTCTCCTTGTTCTAAATATTGTCGTCTCTAATTTCTTACTCTTGATCATTTGGTTTGTCGTTAGCTGGCAAGCATAGTAAATTGGCTACGTTGAACCGGCTCTTGGTCATGTGTAATAACAATTGTGGTCTTATTATAGTAACGTTTGCCTCACTAGTTCGAAGTGCTCGAGTCGCCCTTGTGTCTTGGAATACTCTGGTTTTCTTTACCATTGTTATGATTGATAAGATTTTATGAACATTCGAACAAAACCAAACAGCAACTTCTTCAACTTGATCTGATTCTCCAGCTTTAATGCTCTCAGCAAAAATCAAAACACATCACTCTCCTTCTGATGTTGTCGTATATTAACATTTGTCTGCTGCCCACGGGATTAGTTGGCGGATCAAAGGTCATTAATATTAAATCATAACTCACATATATATATATATATATTTTAAAGGTAAATCCCCCAATCTCCCAAGTAAAACCTATTAGAATCAAATTTCAAGAGTTCTCATTCAACATTGAATCCCACCATTTGCTTATCGCGTTCCTCCATTGATGTCACTTAACAATTCAAATACAAGCATATTCCTTGTCGTGATTATTACCAAACCAATGCTCTCTAGTCATGTTTCTTCAAATTCAGCTTGCAGGTGACAAATATGTAATTGATCAAAAGTCCTGTTATAACCCTATTAGGAGCGAGCTCTATCAGGTACTTCAAAATTTTTGCCATTTGGACTTCTCTTGCCTACGTTTACATTACACGTTATTAAAACGTCCAACAGTGAAAAAAAAATCGAAAGAGCAGTTATTAAAATGTAAATAAAATCATATATTAAAATGTTGAAGATGAATAACCATATTCTCTTAATAATAATAATAGTATAAGAGATAGATAAAAGATTTATCTTCAACCTTTTACCTTGGGCATTGCCATCATATCGACTATCTTAGGCATATGTTTGGATTATTTACTTGTAGCCTTGTCTACTCTAGGAAGACGTAAATTAAATTACCAAGTCCATGGGTCCTAGTTTAGGTAGACATTAGCATCCACTCTTGAGGTTCTAGAGTTTCCTTGAGATGATCGTCTTGCTGTATATAAACAAAACTAACCGGGTATCTCAAGTAATGTTTTCAGATTTTGATTGTGCTTGCGCATGGTATGACAAACCCAGTATATGCTATCTTCCCCATGTGATTCTCATTGGATATACCCTTCTCTTTTACTCTTCTCCTGAAGTAAGATTAATCCAATTTACTGTTGAGTGAAAGGAAAATAGATGGAGGTGTCTCTACGAGTTACAAAAGATGATTTTCACAAGCCTAATTTAGCTTCACTCGAATTTTAATTTAAATATAAATCGAATTTGAGTATAGTTTGAATAGCAAGGTGGTTTCATTTAGAAGAAAAATGCTTTTCCAAATAAGCTTAATGTGACTAAGATGGGTATAGTTAGCTCTTGTGTATCATCCAAAACCAAACTAGAGCATAAACAAACCGAATCATTTTAAAACCGTATTTTCGATTCAAGTAGCACAGTTTGATTTTGCACTCAAACGTGGTGGAAAATTCATGCTTTACCAAACCGTACTTTGGTTTTCAACTGCAACAGCATAATAAAGCCAAACCATAGTCAAAGGAAAAAAAAAAAAAATCTTTCAAGTGGCTAAAATTATTGTTATGTGGTAAAACTCAGGGGCTAAAATTTGAATGCTATGATTGCTCCAATTACGCCCACTTGTGTCGTGGGAATTGACGGTGGAAACTAGAAATCACCCACCTCAAAGATTTTTTTTTTAAAGCAAAAGCGTTTATCGACCATAAAATTCCATTGCTGGTGCTGTACCAGTGATAATACGATCGGAGTCTCCCTGTGGTCCATTCCATGTCAATGCCCACTCCGACTCGGCAAAGCAGTTGGAAAAACCCACACCCCTACACACCTAATTGTAGGAGTAGTTGTAGTTGTAGGGCTAAATTCAACACGTATTACCAAAATTAAAGGAAACATGGCATGGAGTGCCAGCTGCAATAATGCATCCCCTCTACCTCTACCTCTACCTGCCTCCATGATCTACCAAAGTCTGTCATTCACACGATGATGATTATGGGTTATGACTCTGAGGAAATGAAGAGAATCTAAGACCTTTCACAATAAAATAAAAATCAATGTCCATTACATGACTACCTCAATAAACAATTGCGTGTTAAAACTGAAATCTTGTTTTTATTTGTCTTTCACATTTCACATAAATGCATTCCATGCCAGCTAAAAGGCAAAAAGCTAAAGCTAAAAAGCCTAGGCGGAACCGTTTACACAAGAGAACATTCTGCTGCTCCTGAAGCGCCTCAGTTGTTGTTTTGAATCATCTTTCTCATGTGATGCATACTGAAACGAATAATACTCCCCCACTGAACTGTAGCACCGTTGGTGGTGGTGGTGGTTGTGACCTCCATCTCCATTACTCTTGTCAAAGTGTATATGGGTGCGAGTCTGATTCTGAGCCTGGCCATTGATGTACAAATCATTATCTATGTATATGTTGTTGCAATTCTGAGAAGAGAGACATTCGTATCTCCGGCGGAAACTGCGTCGCTTAATCGCCTTGTATACCGTTGGAAGTAGACCTTCCATGTTCATGTAAAACACCACCAAGAAAAGGGAATTAAAGGAAAGTTGAAACACAAAATAAGTAAAGGCTAAGATTAAGATTAAGGAGAGAGGAGGGCAGGTGGCTTTGGCTTGGTGTTGGTGATGCCACAAAAAGTTAATTCCCCATACAAACCCCTCCGACCATTTTTATGTATAAAACCATAAGTAATAGTAAATAGTATTAAGAAAGACAAAGGAGATGAATAGTCAAACACGGCATTTGAGGTTTGACTTGGTTCATCAAATACAGCTTAGAGTTAGAGAAGAGGAAGCTTCTTCTAATTAACTCGGCCACCACCATTCAAAATAAATAAATAAAAATCACCTCTTTCTTCTCGTTTCTCTCTCTCTCTGTCAATGAGATGGTATCTTAACAAATGTATTCCCATCAACTGTATTGCTACCTCATATTACGTTTCAAATAACGACCAAGGGACAGTGCGAATTTAAACTCTATGGTGGGTCCTCTTTCCGTTCTCATTAATGGAATAAGGCAATTAATTTTTTGTTATAAGATCGTTTATTAATAATTTGGCACAAAAGAAGAAAAAAGAAAGAAGGTGAATTAATTAAATAAGGACCCTGGTGTATACCCGTTAAAAGAGAAGGTGAATTAACGAGTCTCATGACATAAAAGGGGCTTCTTCACTATGTTTAGAAGGATCGAACCTCACTATGGACACATGAAAAGAGAAGGCGAAGGAGCTCCTCAAGATAGTGGAGTGGGTTCTTCAATACGAATTTGATTTTCCAATTTAAACATTGTTAATATTTTACATTTTACGGTACTGATGTTAATTATTATTATGTTAAAGAAAAAGGGAGGTTGCGACTAATACCATAGTACAAACATAAAATCGAGGTAGCCCAGCCTAATTCGGATATAAAATTAATATAGACCGCTTCGGAAGTCACATGCTTATCCATGTATATCTTTAGCATGATGAGAATATATATATATATATATATTTTTTTTAAATTTAGTAAAAGCTAATTATTGGTTGAAAATGTTAGACATGTATTATGAGGGGTGTTGGAGTTGGCCAATACATAAATAAAGACCAAATCCCTCAGAAGCGAATAATAGAGAATACGGGGTTATTATGGTGAGAGCCAGTCAAACTCAAACTCAAAGCTGAGCTGAGAAGGGTCTATATCCACCCACCACCACCACCAGTTCCATACACTTTTCTTTTCTTTTTTTAATTTCTTATTCTTATTCTTCAAACATTTCTACTTTTTCCCTTGTCTATCAATTATTCAATTATTATGATCGACAAACCCAAACAAAACAACTACTTCAACTTTATCTCTTTCTTGACTCTTATCGATTATATAAAAATTAATACACGCCACTCACTTTCTTCACTTTTGTTTTTGTTTCGTTGTAACGTAACCATTCTCTACTATTGCCCCCACGGGATTTCTTGGCTCATCGTAGTACTTCATTTATATTAAATCAAAGTATAAATTCAATTTTTAATATTTATCGGTTATCATTGAATTCTTAATCTTTTTTTATTATTATTAGAGTCATCGATATTTAAAAAGTTTATAAATAAACCTTTTTATTAATGACATAAATTTATTTGTTAAAAAAAAAGACAGGTGACACAATTTCTCTCATGCACGTGTTAATATTAGATAAATTGTATAATAAAATATTTAAAAAATTAAAAAAAAATTATGTAAAATTAAAAAAAAAAAAAGAACATTATGGCTACTAAAAGATAAAGAGTGGTTGGAACAACTACTCCTTAATGGTAGGTCAAAACCCATCGGTGGCCGCGGATGGTTATTCACTACCTGAGAAATTAAAAAAAAAAAAAAAGAAAGGAAAGAAAAAAAGGATGAATAATAGTGAAGCTCGATTCATTTTTTTTTAAGAAAAAAAGTAATATAATCATGAGGTTATCAGCAATCATTTGCGCTTGTGGTGGTTGGAACGATGCTTAAATTTGTGTGCATTTTTTATACTTTTTTTAATATTTTAGTGTACAATTTATTTAATATTAAGACATGAATTAATGGCTTCTATCACTAGCAACAATATTAGAATCAAACTTCAAAAAATTTCACCCAATATTGGTTTCTATCATTTGTTTATATCGCATTCCTTTTTTTAATATATGCTCTAATCATGTATTTTTCGCATGCAAGCAAGCATCTCTTGCCGAGCTTCTTGCTCTGTCACATTTCTTCATTTTCAGTTTGCTGGTACCTAATGTAATTTATTAAAAAATAAAATAAAAATTGAGACAACAGCATGTTATGTATGACAAATGGTTGTACAAATCAAAACCAACCTTTTTTTTTTTGGTTCAGTGAGTGAGACCCATTTGATTAATTCTATGGAATAGGACTCCACTCAATCCGATTTGCTCTTATTTTATTCATTTATTTATTTTTAAGAGCTCTATGAGAGTATAAGACCATAGAGTACAAAATATTCATCGGTTGCTCCTACTTCTCTCGATGACGTCCTTTTCTCCTACAAGCTAATACAATCCAAGAGATTGTAAGACAGAAATGATCTCTCCCTCTCTCTCTCTCTCTTTTATTTATTTATTATTATCATTTTAATGTCATCCTCATATCGCACTGGGCTCTTCTTGGAAGAGGATAAGCACTACAGAGAAGGCTTCATCTGCGTTCTTATTCTTAAAACATATAAATCATTGTCAAAAACAGAACCGCTCAACAAGAAACATACGTAACGATAACTGAACATTAGATTAATGTTAGTGGATGGTTTTGCTGCTTAGACCATGCGAACAACGCGTGCATCCATCCCATCCCATCTTGATGCACCTGCAATGTTTTACTGTACTTGCTTCAGTATAATAAGATATATGTCAACAAAAGAGGCGACTATCATAAACCACTGGACTGCTGTTTGATGGAGGCAATGCCTTTTTTATCTTTTTTTTTTGTGGATATAGAATGAGCCAAACGAAGGAGCCAACCTAGAAAGTTTCAATTATACGGAAAGATACCATTTCTGACATCTCAACTAACTCAATACATATGTCAAACTATGAATAGCAAAGTAGATGACGCAATATATATCTTCTAGAAGAAAGCGACAACGATTTGGGATACAGCAGCATCAAGAGACTCTGCTTTTCTCTGCCTTTTTTCTGTTTCTGTTAAAAGATTAATTACATAAAAAAAAAAAGAGTTAACCAATTGTAACCCATGAGGCCCTTCAAGCAACTTTGATCTTTTCTTACCGAAGGAGCAAACAAAAGCAGACTTTATGTCAATTTGAGGTTACTTGTCCTGTTTTAAAGCGAGCCGATTTAAAAACGCCTGTATTTAAAGTACATATATATCATAAGCTCTAGGGATATATACTAAAATCTGTATGTGAGGACACTTTATGAAGCGGTTCTTACTCCTTCTGCTTGTCTTTAAGCTTAATGTTAGACTTAATGAAGCCATATATATTATATATATATATATATATATATATATATATACTTGTCCATCTGTCTCACATCATTTTTCAATTGCTATAGCTCCTGGATTTCTGATTTTATTACTTGGATGATCGGCACCTACATCACAAGAGACACCATACTCCCCACGTCCACCTAACAGGTATACATGTCCATCTCTCCCTGTACTTTCTGCAGGATTCTACCAAATCTTTATCTGAATCCAACTTCTCTGTGAAGAAAATTTTCGGTAGCTTTACTACCCCCACCCATACGAAGAAATATGCAGAGACAATGATTATAAGTTCACATCTTACAAAAGCCACCAAACTTCTAATTTTGACAAATGAAGCCTGGCTATAATCATGGTCAAAAGAATTACAGACAGAGTCCATACTAGATTTCCAGCGGAAAACTCCGATAATGCGTTAGCTAAAAATAAGGTACTCTCAGCTTAAACCATATATATATATAGTCCCACATAAATGCAAAGTTACAGATTATTGAAACACTTAATTACGATAACTCTTGTTAATGTTTTTGGAAAGTCGAGGCTTTTCAAACGGCCCTAAATTAGAGAAATTGGGTTTTGTGCAAACACATACAGGAGAGGAGAGGAGGGACTACACATTCACATAAGCAAACTCCAGCAGTCCAGCTCATGGATGCATAGACTTGATTAAAGCATAAATTAAATTCTTAATAAAGACCGTTTATAGCATCATCTAAGAAAGACAATATGCTTTACTGCATAAAGTAGTGATAGGGGAACACGACTATACGTACACCTTTCACATCTAAATCAACTACGTATTATTTTCAAGTTCACATAGGGACATTCTTATCCTTCGCCGATCTCTAATCCACCAGCATCATGCCATTTTTTCTAAATCAGTACCCAATAGATTACTTACCAAGAAAGAAATCCTTCAGCTAAGAAAATTCCTTTCTCCAAATTAGCAAGGCAAAGGTTCAAATCTTACAGATTGCAGAACCTGATTGCATAGCTTAAGCTTTTGTCACTTTCCCTAGCCAAAAGGTGGCAAAAACATCTTGCTTGTCAACATATCTTAATGTTAAAACTTCCTTATACGTTTTGTATGGAAAGATTTGAAAATAAATTGATTAGCTTGACGTAAGATTAGTCATAGTAGATTATAACAGGTAAGATCTGAGAAATAATTGGCTGACCCAGGCATCAAAGACATGCGAAACTGTGTAATCACCAAAATACAATTGCGAAATGCTTGCTTCCCTTAAAATAAAAAAATAAAAAAAAGAAAAAGAAGCTTGCTCAGGTTGTCATCTCATGCAGATATAAATGTCACCTTCAGTCAAAATGTAACGATGGTGTATTTGAATTGTCTACTTCTCTCCATTTTTTTTTTTTTTGGTCTTATTTTCAGCTATTTTAGGTTGTGAGATTTCATTAATCAGATAAAAAAGAAACATCCATGAATCCATATACCTCTTAAAATTTCTATATGCTAATAGATTTGTAAAAGGCGCATGGTAACATTTAACTAAGTTCATAGATTCTTCTCGCATTAGGATGTGATGCAACCCTCTCAATACTATTATTAATTGTCTGAATTGAATAATTAACTAACCGTTAATGGGGAGTAATAATTGCGGGATTTCCAAATGTTGTAATTTCACCCTTCAATCTAATTATTTGCTCCTTTTGACCCACCATCAGTCCCTGGGGAGATCAAAGTTAGACTACCTTCATTGCTAGTCAATTTGATTCTCACAAGTAGGACCAACCAAAAGATCAATAAAGACAAAGGAATACATCAGTGCACTCGTTGTGGAATGTCATGATCTGATGCCAGCAAAACACGGCTTATCCTTAAGCCTTTATCAGGCCGTTTATTGGATGTGATCCAAAGTACTCATAAGTGGTAGTGATGAGTTGAAGTCCATACCAATGGCAAGATCCAATCTATCTAAGTTGCTCCGATGTAAACAATCCAATTCATGATGACACATTCATGCATGAATTTATCTGAGAAATCGAAACCAAAAGATATGGTTACACGCGTAGGTTTACGGTTGGTTTAGATCGTGAAGATCTTTCTGAGAGAATCGAGTGGCTAAGGAATATACTTAAGTATTATAATGGTCTATGCTTAGGCATTGCATCATTGACAGAAAAGGGTCCTAAAGGATTGTACTCGATACAAGATGTGTTGGGATGAGATGAAATTGGGAGACATTGGGAATCTGGTTGAAACCATTTGAAATCGATCGGTTTGATTTGGAATTATTAATCAAATCATTTGAGGGATCTGCAAAAGAGTACATGTAAGTTATCGAAGTGCTGAAGGTGGCTTCAACGTTGAGAGCCACAGCAACAGTATAAGCTTATGTGTTTAAGGTTTCCAATCCTTTACCTTGATGGCTTCAAGGGGTATATAGGAGAGGTCGGAAAAAGATGGCAGGAAAGCCACATTCCTATAATTTCATGTTTCTCTCCGATCTCCTGCTGTCATGGAGTGGATGATGAAAGAAAATCATGGGATTATGGGCAGTTGCCATATTAACTATCATGTTTCCCACTTTATCCTTGTTTAAAGGTACTGAGCAAGCTGATCTTGGGCTTGGAGGCCCATGCTAAGATGGCCTATCAACGCATCCTATGAACTTTTTTCTTCAAGACTTTGTTCAAAATCTTTAGGTGTACTTCATTCTAGCTGGATAGCATTGTTTAAAAAAAATATTGTGTGGGATTCTAGAGGATTTTTAATCTGAATTCTCAATCCCGATATTAAATTGAACCAAGAAAGGTTGTTGTGATGGAATTATTAAAGGTGGTGCAAGCCAAATAAGGTTTCAACCACCAGCACAGAAGTTTCTTACAGCTGCTATGAAAAAATGTTATATCAGTATTTGATATTGATGCACAAACTTGTAGACTAAAGTTACGGGGTTATTAAAGCTCTATCCATTGTATTTGCTGGGATTTAACCGGCCAATACCTTGCTTCGGTTAGTGACAACCTGGTTGAAGTCTAGGAAATCGGTTCTAGTTGCGAGGTTGGGAGTTAAACAGTAGTGGCGCCAGGTTCCATACTTCTGTGTTCCATCCTGCTTGTCCTTTCCTCATTGGATGCGACAAGATCCAAACTTTGGGAAATGGGGCAAATTGGAAGGATTGCCGTGCAGGCACGTAAAGAACTTGCCTCAGCCTTGGCAGCTTCGAGAACTTGCCTCGGCCTCAGCCGTGCAGGCACGTAAAAAAAAGTTTGTGCAACCCATTTTAATTATGAATAATCTCATAAAATTATAAATTTGTAAAATCGTATTACTATCTCATGATTTTTAACAACTATGCAATATTCATATTGATTTTTTTTCAAAACAAAGAATTTAATACAAATTATAGTTGTATATCAAATTCTTATTGTTCATAATCTTTCAAAATCAAGGCTTCATTTATAAATTCCTTTTGAAAAAAAAAAATGTAAATGTAGCATGCTAGATAATGCGTTCGACAAGTTTATGTCATCACATGGTCCTTGATTGAGTCTTTGAGCAGAAAAAAGTTTAGATGATGAAAAACTTCTAAAAGTACACATTTTCGTGATATCCAAAAACCCAACAGGAGGCAAGAACAATTGTTTCAATACATGCCTAGCTATAGTGGGGTTGGGTGTTTGTATCAGGTCTCTAAATGCTTATAAATACAAGTCGAATCAGCACGAGTTAGTATGATTATGTACTCTTCAATCTCGAAGACCACATATATACAGCTCCTTTAAGAGTGTTGATATTTTCTCATGAAATTTTAGTGGAAAGTAAATAAAATAGGTGAAAAAGAGATCAGGTTATATGAAATTTCCTCTCAATGCTCTATATCCAAATGTGAGCGAAAAGGAAAAAAGCAGCTTGACATTGTAACTTACAATGACGGGTTCTTCTGGAGTTTGTGGCAGACCCTCAGTTCCTTTATTTTCCACCCCCACTAGAAAAATTAAGATGGACAGGAAAGAAGTATATTTCAGACTAGATTACCACACTTGCCCAACTCCCACAATTCATCACACAATCATTAGTCCATGTGCCACTAATAGTGTAAAATGTAGAGGAGTATCATCGCACAAAAGAAGCATAGATCAACAACTAAAATTGTGGGAGCAACATGAAATGTGAAGATAATAACAGTGAAAAAAGCACTATACAAGGCCAATGTAGTAGAAACTTCAGCAAGAATATCAATGGTGGCAGCAGCCCTAAATCAGCAATATCCTACCACAGAAGCTTCTTTTTTGCTTGTGATTGTCTTCGTGAAATGAATAGCTCTGCTAAAGCAACAAAATGTATAACACTAACTTTCTTTTAGTTTTGAGAGATACATCCTTCACTTGCACTATATACCACTTAAACGGTTGTGATAACAGATACATGGAAGTTTGTAGGTTATTGGTTATGCAATTAACAGATACATGGAAGTTTGTAGGTTTATTGGTTATGCAATTCTTCATGGTAGCTGAAATGGTAAGTGATGGCTTTGTACTGCTTTTCTGAAAGTTCTCTTGCATTAGTTGATAGACTGAGGCTGCAGTTTGGTAGCTACAACGTAATTCAAAGGTTATGACAATACAAGAGTTGTTTACACTGAGGCTGCACGAAATGCAGACAGATCTGAATGAGAAAACAAAGGAAATAGTATTCCTAATTGTGGCTTTGTTGAACTAGACTCCCAGTAAAGGAGCAAGAATAAACAACGCCATAAGCTATACTTCAAATAGTTTGTTCTTGTAGCACGAATTCCAATCTGAGTCAGATGAAGCGATCAAGCCATTTCCATCCAAGCTTAATGATTCCACGCATAGAGATGGTACCTTAGGAGGACAATTCTCTTTTCCGGGCTGATCAGATTGTATTTTACTATCTAACAATTGCAGTTGATCTGAAGCATGGTTGAAATTTTTTCCATTCCCCGTTTCAGCATCATGCGGTGGACTTTGGCATGGTTTTAGTTGAGGAGAGCTCACAACTGCATCTCCTCCATCATCCGATAAGTATCTGCAAGAATCATACTCATCCATATCAAATATCCTGCTAGCTAATCCGTCCCTCCACGATATCCTCAAATTGGACTGTGATATATTGTTGTCTACTGTAGAATTTGAAACCCATGAAACGTCGCTATTCAGAACCTTTTGAAATAGTGTAAGATCAATAGAGTCCATAGGTGTATCCAGTTCATCGAACTGAAAACTCGAACTAGCTGCATCCCATGTGGAGAAATGGCTTTCGGATGAAACTTTTTTGTTATCTAAAGTTCCCGCACAAGGGTTCAGCTCAGAATCAACCTGATCCGCCTTACATTTGGCTGTGTGACACTGCAGCGGCAAGCCAACCCAACTTTCTGATCCAGAGTCCGAATTCGGAGTTCTTATAACATTTCCACCACTCAAGGAGTCAACTGAAAGAGAATTGTTCGCACTATTGCATCTTCTTCTTCCTTCTTTTGGTGTAACAGTAATATGATCAGTGATTCGGCTTGTGGGAACGGGCCACAATAAATCGTTACTGTCAAATAAAGGCCCTAAAAATCCATGAAATTGAAGGAGCTCTCCTGCTACTGGTGGAGAAGAAAGATGAAGATTTCTCCTCCTGCCGTTTCTGTTACAAGTATCCACGGGAATAGGAGTGGGAATGGGAGTGGGGGTGGGGGTGGGGATGGGAGTGGAAGTGGTGTCTAAGGAAATCCCGTAACCGGAGGAAGGAGAAGCAGAGGAAAAGTGGAGCGGGAGAGAACCCTCCTCCAATCTCCGAAATCCAGCATAGTTGTTGCCCCCTTCCTCTTCCTCCTTACATGGAGAAAGCAACCAATGTACAGAAGCTTCACGGGGCGTACTAACAGTTAAAGCATTGTTAATGGCAGCAGTGTTATCAATGGGATTATCACCAACAGTGTCAAAGACATTACCTTTAAGGACACAGTCGTTGTCTATCACAGAGAGAATGCCCCTGGGCCTGCACTTTCTCTTATCAGAGACTCCTGAAAGAACATGTCCAGCTGCATAACACGGGGTCGCAATTGAAGAAGTAGAAGTCATAGCAGCAGCAGCAGCGGAAGAAGAGGAGCCATAATCAAATGAAAGAGCGTGTTGTTTATGAAGGAGCGGTTGTTGCTGGATCTCTGGAGAGAGAGAAGGCTGAATAGGAGGGGTGTTGTTTTTAGCAGAAGCAGTGGTGGAAGAGTTGTGGACATTAGTGGGAGGAGTAGGTGTATTATAATGATTGAAAGGTTTGGACTTTGGTTTAGCAGAGGAAGAGGAAGAGGACCAGTGGTAGATACGGCAAGGAGTCCTCTTCTTCTTGTCGGTTGGCTTGGTGTTTGCGTTGGAATTGGAAGAGAGAAAGAACCTGAGACAGCCTTTTGGGGCTTCAATGGAGGACGTAGAAGTGGAGGAAGAAGAAGAAGAAGAGGAGGAGGTTGAAGTGGAAGTGTAGAGAAGCGAGGATGATGGTGAGTTCTTCATTTATAATGCTAATATAGATGTGGGTTGAGGGCATGCGATCTCGATCTCAATCTCGATCTCGATCTCGTCTGCCTGCCTTAATATATGCAGTTCCAATTGAATTGAACTGAACCGAACCGTGAAGAAGTATAGAGGGAGAGAGAGAGACACACACACAGAGGGAGGGTTTGTTCATTTTGAAATCTCGGGGAGTTAAGCATCTCTAACTTCAACCTTCCATCTGCCTTTATTTACAACCAAGACCCTGACTCCTGGTTCCTTATTTTATATATAATGGGGGCATTGGAGTAGGAATTTCAATTCTGAAGGACTAACGAAAAAAATGATTCTCTTTATTCATGTTGTCTGCTACTCTCTGGGCCGGGCCGGTGCCGCATGCCCCATCTTCATCTTCATCTGCTTGATCTTATTTATCCTCCAATGGGAGCAGAGTTGGGTGAGATGTGACTAATACGCCTATTGTCTCATCCACACCTTCTAAGCAAATATTTTCACTTCAAACTTTTGATCTTCACATCAACCACATTTTCAATATGCACTACACTACTCACTGCTCACCACTTACTACTTTTTATTTAACTTGTAAGGGGTCGTAGTATAAAATGATTATGCAATCACATTTATATTAACTTTCCTATATGAATAAAATACTCATCCAAGTCCACAATTCATATATATATCAACGTACTTTTATACACATATATTCATACATCTTTCATGCAACTCTCTTAATTTAAATTTATTAATACCAATGAAAATTACAAGTATGTTCCAAAAATTTCCCATATCGTGATAGAGCTCTACTTATATGATATTATGGCCATTTATTTAACATAGATTTGATAAAAATAAATGACATTCCTTGAGTTACACTAATGAAAAAAAGAAGTAACAATTCAAGTTGTATGCAAATCATCTCATTTAAATTCAATTATTTCTTTTTTTTTCCTAAAAAAAAATTTCTTTCATTAATCAAACTCAATTGAAATTCCACTAACATTTGAACATGATTATTTGTCCATTAGATGCACAATCTCATCAAGTTAAAAATTAAGATATTGAAACTCAAAAGTCATCGAATAGCTAAATTTATGTGTAGATTTAGAACATTACTAACATTTTTATTTGATAAAATGCATGTCTACAGCAAATCATTAGTTTTAAAAAATTTAAAATTTTTTGGTGACTTTTTTAAAGTTAGGATAAAATGCATAGAATTTATTGGCAACACAAGAATACATAATATTTTGGGTCCCCCCACTTTTACTTTTTTTCTGTGTTTTATTGCTAAGCCCATACATTGGAATGGAACAAGATGTAATACATCAAAGCTTGCCTATGTGTTAAGCAACTTAGATGACCATGTCTATGGGTATGGCATTGCCAATTGCCGCTGGTCTCTCTCTCTCTCTCTCTATCTATCTATCTATTCAGCATTCTCACTCCCATAAGTCGTATGACTCTTTTTTATTGATTCATCAAAACTCACTCTTCTTCCTCATTATCCAGCTCAGATGCTAGGATTGGATGTTGAGTTGCCTCTGAGGATGAAAGATGAAATGAAATCACTTTCTGCGTAGTGCCTAGTTGTACCTAATAAACAATCTAGGTTATATATATATATATATATATGTATTCACGGAATAACGCAACCCCCATCCAAGTCCAATCCAATCCAATCCAAAATCCAATAAAACAATAACTGTCCCCCCAGAAAACGTTTCGTCACATTGGCAGGCGCTTATTGAATGTAATGTAATGTAATATGGTTTGTATTGTGCTATTTACTACCTAGTTTTGTTGTAATAAGTTGAAGAGGTTAGTTATAGAAGATAAGAGAGTAGAGGCTTCCAATTCCAATCCCACCGCACCATCGTCGTTAATCATGTCTCGTGCATATGCTCCTTCCAAAACCAAGAAGCTCCTCATCATCGATACTGATCCCGGCATCGGTACGTTAACTAACTCCCCATATTTTAATCCTTTTACCCCTGGTCTATCTCTCTTGTCTCTGTTCCTTTCTTTCCTTTTTACCGCCCATTCCGATTGTGGTTCTGTCGCTAAATCGAATCGTAGCTAGCATTTGGATAAATTGATCGGCAGGCAATAGGTTGATCTTTCACGTTTACTTGAATTTTCACTGATATATTATGATCATCCAGTAGAGCTCCCCGTATTTCTCCCAGGGGGAGCGGTGCCGCTGTAGGATCCAATCAATTGGTTCTTTTGACTTGATTGTTATTGTCCTTAAAATTGGTATTTCCGGATCCCCGATAGACAGCGTCAATTTGTGCTACTAATTTTGCAGATGATGCCATGGCAATATTTCTGGCTCTCCGATCCCCCGAAGCGGAGGTTATTGGCCTCACCACTATTTATGGCAATGTCTACACTACTCTCGCCACCAGAAATGCATTACATTTGGTCTGTATCATCACTGCGACCGCCACTCTCGTTTTGTCTTTTCTTTAATCTATATTTGATGTGTACCTGATTTGTATATCTTCTGCATTTATTTGTGTGTGTGTGTGTGTTTTCACTTTAACCCTTTGGTACCTCTTTTGGCCTAACACCTTGTTTCAAAAAACTGCCAAAACTATACCTAAATGGCAGAGGACCAATAGACCAAAGAGGCCCTACTAAGCCATTAGTACTAAAGCTATGGCAATGCAATATGCTAAAGAAGCTTCTGTTTTTTGGCAGCTGGAGGTTGCAGGAAGGTCAGACATCCCTGTTGCTGAAGGATCCCATGTCACATTGACTGTATGCTTTTAATTTTTTTCATGCATTAAATAGTTTTCCACTATTCCAGCTATCATTGACGCTTCTAATAGCAGTTGTATTGAGTGGATCTTTTCTTTTTTGGGTTTTTGAAGAAAGGTACAAAACTTCGTATAGCTGATTTTGTTCATGGTGCTGATGGACTTGGCAATCAAAATTTTCCTCCACCTAATGGAAAGCCCATAGAAAAATCCGCTGTTGATTTTCTCATTGATAAAGCAAAGCTTTACCCTGGAGAAGTCACCGTTGTGGCATTGGGCCCACTTACTAATATTGCATTGGTTAGAATCTTGATGGTCTTTTTTTTCCATGCTCAAGTGATTCTGAAATTGTTAACTCGGAATCCTAACAGTTCACTGGAACACAGGCTATTCAACAAGATCCAGCATTTGTGAAGAATATTGGGCAGATTGTTCTTCTTGGTGGAGCATTTGCAGTGAACGGAAATGTAAATCCAGCTGCAGAGGCAAATGTATTCTCATGGCCTTGCTCTACTCCTTTTCTAAAGTTTGGTTTCCACTACTCCGCACTCTAATTTTCTGGGACTCACAACCAATAGCTATATTATTATTTTGTTTGTATTCAGTGAGTATACCATCACAGATCAAATATATGTGTTCATCAAGGCAAGGACTTTAAATATACTCCCATCCATCTAATTTATGTTATGCTACCAGATATTTGGCGACCCAGATGCTGCTGACGTTGTGTTTACAAGTGGTGCAAACATTTTGGCAGTAGGAATAAATGTCACTCATCAGGTTGTCTTGACAGGTACTCAATTAAGAAGTCTTATATGACGTGTATAATTTGAACCTATTTCCTTTGCAAGAAGATAGGTGCAAGTCATGCTTTTGATGCAAGAGAACACTTTGCAAGACCAGGAAGGGCATAAAAGGGAACAAAAAAATTTGATGCATAGGCTATAATGTTTAAGACTGATCTGCATTTGCCATTTACAATGTTTTCTTACTCTATCGTTCTCCAACAAATATGAGAATGTCTGCATTCTCTGATATAAGAAGTGGCACCTTCAAAATTACTTTTTTAGGTTATGCTTTATTCTTTATCTTCAGAAGCTTTACATTGTATCACTTGTGGTAAACAGATTGTTGTTACTCTGGTGAAATGACTTTGGTATTTCAATTTACTGGGACTGCCTTTTCTGAATGTGTCTTTTGATTACAAGCCTTAAGATCATTGTACTCAGAGTCTACTTAAACAAGCAACCTATGCTTCTATATGGAGGTATTAAGTTAGATGATGAGGGTAATGGGGCAAACCATAAACTATACGAGACATTGCGATGCTGGCTTCTGAGACAGGGTGATGATACAATTATACAAGATTTTATAGAACCATTTGGAGTTGACACTTTTTCTTTTCCTCTGTTTATTTTTTTGTGGGGGCTCTTATACTGCATCTAGCAGTATATAGCAACATGAAATCTCCTCAGTGCAGCAGGTCGAGGGGCAGAGTACTTTGCTATCTTTTATTTCTTGTTTACGCTATTGGTGAAATATGATCCTATTTTAAATTGATAGTCCTCCAATCGATTTATCATACTTGCATCTATTGCAGATGCTGATCGAGACAGGCTGTTACAGTCAAATGCAAAATTTGCACAGTACATGTGCAAGATATTGGATGTGTATTTCTCCTATCACCATGAGGCATACTTTATGAAAGGTCTGCAAATAGAAATCTTTTATTGAAGTGAAAGATTCTCATGCTCATATTTACAAAATCCTTTTGTCCTATCGCTCTTTGATGTAGGGGTTTACCTTCATGATCCAACTGCAATGCTTGCTGCTATTGATCCTTCACTTGTAACATTCACAGAGGGCGTTGTTAGAGTACAAGCCACTGGTATCACAAGGGGTCTTACAATCTTATACAACAAACAGAAAAGGTAGGCTAAGTCTGCTGGCTAGGATCTATTCGTAGCTGCTTGACTTGCTCTGATGCTGAGTTGCATACTAAAATATAGTCATGACATAGGTAATGGACAAGGGAACAAGATGGACAGAAATCCTATATAGTCCTAATAATGGATAAAATTTAATATTTTGTATTGAGCATTCAATAGTTAAGGTCTATCCAATATGCTTTCTCCACCAGTGTGGCTGCAAATATGACTGAGCATGTATAGGTACATCCATACAAGGATATATATTGATCTAGATTCTCCCTCTTTTTTATTCTAAGCGACACATTGACTTCGCTATGTTGAAAATTTTTGAAGAATGGCGACTGAGTGCAAATCTTAGGAGACTTTCCTCACTTTTACTTGAAGCTTCCTTATCTTTCGTTTTTTTTTCTTTCGGGTTTTGTTTTTGGGGTGGGGGTGTTGTGGTTTTGTTTACAAAGCTGAACTACATTCACCTCTATCTTTGCATTAATATTTCCTTTCTCATCTCTATTATTAGGTCAATACTTCTCATTTGACCCCACACCACATTCCTTATGTAATATATACAAACTTTGAATGCAAAGAAGCCTAGCAAAGCAAATATGGTTATGAAAGTGGTGGAATGGATAATGGTAGTTTCTTTTGGTAACCATACTTTATACGAAAGCAAAGTAAATAGCATGAGGAGTCCTTATGAATTTAAATTTTCTGCTTAATAAACCATGAAATTACACTTATATTATTTTATAATCATGTGGTTTAATCAAGTTATGTAATCATCCCGCATATACCTTGAGCAGTTTCGTAATCTATATTTTTGGGCACCTTCATCTTTGGTGTGTGTTCCACTTGTGTTTAACAAAAAAAAAAGGTTGTAGTAAAGCCTAATAAAATTTCACTACCCTATACTTTCAGTGCTCAAACTTATATTTTCACTTTGTGCACACACTCATCTCAAACTACTCTATTAAGTGTTTGTTGATCTCATTAACTTGCGAGGTTTAACATTTATTGATCGAAAACAGGTTTGCTGAATTTAATGAATGGTCCGATAAGCCAACCGTGAAGGTGGCAGTTACAGTTGACGCCCCATCTATGGTGAAGTTGCTCATGGAGCGACTTATGAGTTAGAATGCATGCACCGATTGCGTGAAATAAACTCCCGACCTTTCAGAAAATTTTAAAGGCTTTGTGGACGGAAAAACAAAATGCAAAGCTCATGATGACAGCATTGGAAGGATGCACCGTGAGCGTGAGCTACTCAATGGCCACATAGCAATGTGCAAATTTGATGTTATCTCCTGAACAATGGATTTGGATGAATAAAGTTATTTAAGGTTATGGTTTCGATTTCAACAGGAATGGTGATGCCATTGGTTTGGGCTGTTTGAACATGTGATGCAGAAGCTTATGTCATGCTAGAGAAATTTATAAGGTACTTCGATTAATTTTATCTGTTGTTTTGCTATTCCGCACCAATTAGATTGATTAAACAATTATTTACGTTGGAAATACTTCTTTTCCTTACCAATACCGTTCAGTTGGGGTTCCCCTTTTATTCGTCATGAATTACTATTAGGGCTGGTTAAATTTTTAATCTGTAATAGCACTCTTTCGTCTTGGCGAATTATAATTACTTTCTCTTTACCACCGTACCACCAGCAACCACCAACGCACCACCACCTTCAGACCCACCTACTACCCCATAACCCACTAACAACCACCACCACTGTGCAACCCACTAGCACACGCAACCCATACATCACCACCGAACCCACCGACGAGACCCATTCGTATCTCTGTCTCTGTTCACCGCAAGAGAGAGGGGGGGAGAGAGAGGGAGAGAGAAAGAGTAGAGAGAGAATGAAAAGAACGGATATGAGAGAGCAAAGACCACCACCACCAGACCCACCCGCCACCACGCAATCCACCAGCACAACACCACCATGCAACCCACCCACACACCACTAGACCTAAGGACCCACACACCTGGACTCATGAGACCTATCCACATTTCCGTCACTGTCATTTGCAAGAGAGAGGGAGAGATTCAGACGAGCGAGAATGAAAAGAAGGATGTGAAAGAGTAGATAAAGACCAACGAAACGAGAGAAAATAAATAGGGAGAACATGGAAAGGATGAGAAAGAACAAATTGATGGAATTAGATGAAAGTAATAAGGTCATTTTCATTTAACTTGTATTATAAGTTGATTTTTTATGTGTGTTTTTTTTTTTCAGGTCAATAATGCAATTACTTCTTATTCAACTCCTAATAAATAGAAAATTCATTATATGTCTTTTTCATTTAATAAAGTGAACATACCGTAAATCTTATATGACTCCTAATGGTCATAAACCACTCAGTAGTGTACAAATGTAGTATTTAATGAGTGTGAGCTTCATAATAATTTATCGTGTATAAAATATATATACAAATTGAAGGAAATCATAAGTATGGTGGAGGAGATCACGAGTATTATGATAGAATACTTGGACAAAATCTTTCAATTGTGATATATATATAAATAAAAGGATATTTACATATGTTTTGTTTTTTAAGATATCTCTTTGGATTTCAATTTTCTTTGTTAGTGAATTTGGCATTTATTTTTGTTGTCATATTTTTTCCTATGAAAAGGTGAGTGTTGTATCCTTGTAACCAAATCAATGAGATTTTTGTAATACTCAATTTCTCTATAATGAAGTATTCATTTTATTGGAGTTTATATATTAGCAACTTAAATGTATAAAGTAGGTGTATTTTTGGAACTTTTTCCTTTTTGAAAAAAAAAAAAGAAAACCTTACCTAATAATACATTTCCCTCATTCCTCATTTACAATTTCCATCCCTTAACCAATGATACTCTTCTCCTTTTTCCTCATTCATGCATGTGAATGAGAGTTATGGCATAGGTAAGAGTTCTATCACATGTTTTTTCTCACCGAGTTCTAATACTATTGTGCTTGGAAATTTCACTGCCATTAGGGTTCTTAAGTCAAAAGTGAAGGGAAATTGACTCTTATGTAATTTGTTTATGTGTATTAAGAGATTAGACTCTTATATTTGGTTATATTTGGTTATATTAGATTGTTCAATGACTTATATTTGTGTTTTCAATTATTATAGGAGCTATAATCAACTCAAGTGATAACATTATGTGCATTTGTGGTCAAGATACTTGTTTTCAATGTGTGTTGGTAGTTATTATAAGTATTGTGAATTTTAAATAAGTTATGAGCATGGACATGTGGAAAGTAGTAATGTTTTAAATTATGAGACATTACAATTTTTTCATTTTTCTTTACCCTTTTCTTCAAGTCACTAGAGAAATAACCTTTTTTTAGAAACCGTACTATTTACTATAACTCTATTTTTAAGTAACATTAGCCTTTATTACTAAATTTTCAACCTTCATTGCTTTTGGCTTTCAAGGCCATTTTTAATCTAAAATGTCCACTATATGGAACTAAACTTGAAATGCATCTTTAACACAAGATTAACAATACAAAATTGAGTAATCTATCATAAACCAACGAAACTAACAATAATCCCTTTTAAGCATTGGATATTTAAGTTAGTTAGAATAGATTAGTTTTAGCATGTAGTTTGTAAAAATCAAATATTTATTAGTTTGCCTTGCTAAGAGTAGGACTAAGATAGTTGGAGATAGCACATCATTCATCTAAATAATTAATTCAGAAAAATAATATAATTAAATATATAAATGAACTAAAATATATAAAAAAAAATTAAAAAATGAAATAGGAATTTGATCAACCTAAGATTAAGGGATGCCTATTATCACATGGTGGATCAAATGTAGAGATGCAATTGAGATGGTTTTTGGATGAGTCTTATGAAACCTGAACTCATAAGGGATGCCTATGATCACTTAAGGGGGGTTCAAATGTTGAGATGCAACTAGGATAGTTTTTGAACAAATCTTATGAAATCTAAACTTATCCTATAGGGTTTAATATCTCTTAGAACCCTATAAAAATCTTTAGAGGGTTTTTCCTTCTTTTAACTAAAACTTGCCCTTATAGGGTCATTATGTACCTAACACTTGACTCATCCCGTCTTAATTACATAAAATATTGTATTTTACTTCAGATTTTGTAGGTTATTATAAGCATATTCTTAAAAGGTTTTTATCAATAAATGCTCAATACACTTGTTAATAAATTATGCAAAATAAAGTCAATGAAATAATGACATAGTTATATATAATTAACCATATGATACAAGACATTAACACCACAATTGGCCACATTAGAGCAATTATGTAGATGAGGGATCTCGATAGGAGTAGTCACATGGGTATCGCACTGCACGTGAATTTAGAGAAAAGCAATTCAGATATGGCACGTGATGGAATGACTAAGGAGAGAAAGGCAAGGAAGAGGAACATGTAATCTTAAGAATCTCAAATGCATAAATGACAGACAAAGGAGCTAAGGGGACATCAAGTGTTAACCTTACAGTTCTTAGGCAATGGAAATCGTTCTTCGCCTAATCTCTTATTTGATCTTTGAAAGTAGAAAACTCCTAGTAGAATACAATTTCTCTGATCTTTGGAATTCAGAAAAAAGCCCCTTAATGAGGAGGAATAACTGAATATTAATAGACTCTTGGGCTTGATGACATCTGTTGGATCATTTTGGCGATCAATAGGCAAGATGGAGTTTGCTTAATTTAAGGTTATCTTAATGAGTTTGCCATAAACCTTAGACCAGTAGCTTTCCTCATAAATACATGAACTTGCCTGAGAAAGGTTGGATGTGAATAAACCGGTTCAATGATTTTTATTCCGAGCTCACCAAGCCAATTCTCCTTAAGTCATCCTAATAATTGGGTCAAACTCATTAGGCCCTATCGCCTAACCCAATGAGTCAAGCCAAATAATCAATAAGTTTAGCCTAATAAATTTACATAATATTTTAGCTCTTTACATTTTAACCGTTGACCAAAATCCTTCGAATGAAGTCGAATAGATTTGAGCATTAGATAAGCCTTTATAATGGTTATGAAATTGGTTAGCGCATGTGCGCTTATGGAATAGTTGCAATGCTGCCGTATACACATCTTACATTATTCATATTACAAGTGCTTGGAGTCAACGCTATATATAATTTATTTATTTATTTAGTAAGTAATAATATCTTTGACAATCTTTTTTATGAAATTCACTTTCTTATATGTTTTATATTGCATCTAATAATGATTTTGTTGCCTTTTACGCTATTGATTGACATTACTTATATAAGTTTACCATTTAATGAAATGAAGGTGTATAACCTATCCTTAGATGCAATTTTCATTTTTCTTATTCATCTTAAGACAGTTATCACCCTTAACTTCGCTTTTACTTTATAAATTACTTTAACATTAGCAAAGAACCTTACCAAACCCTTCTTATATGGCAAATAAGTCCTTTTCTTAACTCCTTCCTTCAATGCTATGCTCCTCACATAGAACTACTCATGTGCATTTACCTTTTTTCTCCCTGTAATTTATTACGACTACTACTTTCCACCTTACCCTTCTCATCATTTTCATGGCTATTTCTCCATGTATCTAACCCTAACTCACCATTTGCGCTCTTCTTGTTCATCGGTGTCGAAGGCGGCATCAAAAACACGAACGACAGCGACGAATCTTTTCCGTCGCTATTGCTTCGTTTCAACAAATTGCGGAACCTCCATTGCTTCGAACACGAACCTGTTGAATTGCTTTTGATCTTCGCATGATTCGGAGATGACGGTACGAACGATTTCGGTGTCCATACGCAGTACGTTCCTTTCGGTATTCGATCAAGCTCATTAGCTTTCGACGACGAAGACGACGGAGGATTAAGATTGTGATCATCGACGAAGATGTTCTTCAACAGAATCCGAATTGATTTTGTATTCGAATTCAAGTTTAAAAACGTACTGCAATTGTTCTCATCGTCGTCAAATAAGAGAGCTCGATTGAACACCGGAAAAACAGTTCGATCTGGTCAGAATCGATCGACAAGTGATCAAAGTTCTTAACCAAGGGGAAGAATTCAAAGTCGTTGTCATCAGTTTCATGATATTCTAAACGTTCTGAGAGGTTCTGAATACTATCATCGGCTGGTATAGACTGAGATTCTTTTTCTTCTTCTTCGTGAGTGACTCTGAGAGCGACATGAGCGAGTTGATCAGTTGAATAGCTATTAAAGCTCGGACAACTCGGTACAGACTCAGCAGTACCGTCTGATTCTTGCATGACTGCTGGTGCACTTATATAGGCATCTAGCACCTATCTTGAGTCCTCAGAATATATGATTGGATAAGATTATCTCCGAAGATACCTTTTGAAATAAAATTAAGTGTTGAGAGCTCTGTGTGACAACTAACACTAATAATATGCTTCGCTTTATCAGATGCAAACTTCATACCTACTCGAGAGATACCATCAATACAAATTCAATCTTGCGCTTTAGAAATGAAAAAGGCGAACTTCCTTTCTCTATTACCCAATTTGTGTTCCTTAAGTAGCCACCCTCCGAGTGGAAATCTTGGGTGGAATATATTATCTTAAAGTCAAAGTATGCGACTCTTTTAGAGAAAGTAATGTCTTTTGTGCCATCACTTCTTCCACCCGCCTATAAGAGCGGGTCAGAAGTGTGGCGAGCAATCATCTGCTGATGGGATACTTGGATTCACACATTTATCACTTTTTAGGGAGAAATCACCTCAACACTTGATTACAAGTTTTCTTAGAGAGCAAATAGGAATTTTGTTCCTCTAAGTTTACTCTAACCATAATCAACAACTTTACCAGGAGAGCAAATAGGAACTTCGTTCCTCCAAGTTTGCTCCAATTGTAATGAGCAATATTACTAAGAGAGCAAATAGGGACTTCGTTCCTCTTTTTCGTTTGATGATGAGTATGATAAGAACTTCCTTCCTTTTCTTGGTAGAAGTAGGAACTTCGTTCCTTTTCTTAATAGAAAGTTCTTAACAAGAGTATTCCTATCCTCCACAAAGTCAGGTGATATTACTCTCTTGAAGAAGACTAGGATCCTTTATGCCATTATTACTTCCATTCGATTATGGTTCCCACATAAGAGCAAGATGGAAGTGTGGCTGTAACTTAAGATCCTTTATGCCATTACTACATCCGCTTAACTGTGGTTCCCACATGTAAGCATGATGGAAGTGTGATTCTCATGTTCCTTTGAGGATTTAAGGAGAGATATCCCCAAGTTCTAGGTCCAAGCCATAAACAAGAGTAAGTATTCTCATTTTGCGTACTTACATGAATAAATCTTATATTGATAGCTCATGTATTTCTTTTTATCCTTGTAGGTGATAGAAGTTGGTTTGTCAATTCTGTCGGAGCAAGAATGTCATAAGGTCAAGTATAGTAGGCCTCTAGTAAAGTGAGTCTTGCACGCAGTAAACCCTAGCAAGTCTTGAGTGTAGTAAGCCTCAATCATGGCATGTGTTGCTCATCAAAGGACTTAAGCATAATAGGCTTAGTGTATAGTAGGCCTTAGTAGGTCTCAAGCATGACCAGCCTCAAGTGGATCCAGTCTTGAGCGTAGTAAGCTTCAAGCAGATTAGGGGGTCACTATCAAAGGTGATTTAATGATGTGCTTTAGGAGCAAAAGAAAAGAGTTGCCTCTATTTGTCACCTAGACTACACTCTTAAGTAGTCACCCTTCGGGTGGAAGTCTTAGGTAGAGCATCTTAGCTTTGATGTCAGTGTACATAGCTCTTTTGAGGAAGACTGGGACATCTATATGTTGACTAGGAATTGCATCCCTTAACTCACTGTTATTGGTTAAGCATCCTGGAACCTTTTTAGGTTGATGATGATGATAGCACTAAAGATCTAAATGATCCGATGAAGCTGCTTTGATATTGAGGTACAAGTTGAGGAGTGAGAATGATGCTTATGTTGATGGTTGCTTCTTTGTGTGCTACACTTGGAATATATCCCCTCCCCCAGTTGCTAACATGTCTCATCAAGATGAGGTAGCAACTTTAGATTTTTGGTAAAACTTTTCCTCTTACGATTTTGTCGTGCCATCCCATCTAATAGTGCCATCAAAGGGCCCCTTGGTAGCTTGCACTATTTAAATATATGTAAGTCATTGTGTGCTTAAGAGGTGATGCCTTCACTTAGCAGCAGCAATGCAAAGACCCACTTAGAGGGGCATCATGAATATGAGACTGCTTAGATTCTTAAGATCTAAGAAGTCTCTAAAGTCATCTCGCGCATTAAAGCAAAGTTTTCTCTTACTAGTGATGATGTATAAAAGATTTATTTAGCGAAAATATTCAATTGCGCTTAAGCAGTGATAATGACATTTATTACTTGAAGTTGTGAGCTCTCTTTTACTAGTCAAGGAGGTATTTCCCACTACTTGACTATTTAGTATGAGATACTAAGGGATTAAAAATACTCCATGATAGAGATTTTATGATTAAGCATAAGTATATTGATTTTCTTACTTAGTTGCAGTAGCTTATGATGCGCCTGGGGGACAATGCTCTTATTAGTCTACACTGTATATGCTTAAGTTTCTGTCATGCGCTTAGGAGTTAAAGCTTATACTAGTCTGCATTGTTCATGCTTGACTCTCTATTGTGCGCTAAGGAATCAAAACTCTTACCAATCTGCACTGTATATGCTTAACTTTCCATCATGTGCCTGGGAGTCAAAGCTTTTACTAGTCTGCACTATATATGTCAAGCTTTCCATTTTGTGCTTAGGAGTCAAAGCTCTTACCAGTCAGCATCAACTTTTACATTACCTTTTATATACTTTGTTTCATTGAATCATGAATCTTATATAAATTCTAACATGATGATTTATTGGGGTATAAGAGTAAATTTGTTAAATGCTGCTCAAATTGAAAAGTAGCTTCATAGCTAGCTTTAAAGGAATGAGCAAGTTTTGCTCATAATTAGAAGCATTAGCATGAGAGTTAAATGCTAAGGTGTCACATGGGCTTAGGGTGCGAGAGCCGTGATGCTAAGGTGTTACTTAGGTTTAAGGTGTGAGCGCCATGCTATTAGGGCATTACCTAGGCTTAAAGCGCAAGTATATAAGACTATATGCAAAGATTAAAAAAAAAACAATGAAACTTTCATCAATTGTAGCAAAATTTGCTATTTATTTACAAAATAAATGTCAAGTTTTAACCTTGACTTTAGTGTTTAATAAATCATTTATCACTATCAGATGAAGTCTCTCATAGAATATCCTTCTTAAGCCTTGACAATCTATCTTCCTTGTATCTTGTATACAGTTATAAGGAGTACACCCTATGCTCATCTTTCTTGATAAAACTTTCTATTCCCTTATTTCTTTTTTGCTTTTTCTTACCCCTACAAGAGCCTCGCATTCTCTTCTTTCTCTTGGACTTCTTTTGTGTGTCCTCCCAAATGGGTAGTGGTGTGCCAAAGGGTTTTGCAATAGCAATCTCTACCTCTTCATCACATTCATAAAAAAATGCAGCTTTAGTGAAGTATGCTTCATTATGCATGAATGAATTATTCATAGTAGGAATGAATATGTCTTTTCCCTTTCAATAGCCTTTAATGCATTGATGCCATGTTGAGGTTATGATATTGTGATCGTGTAAACACTTTCTTCTAACCAACAGATGATAAAATATGGGCACGCCAATCAAGTGGAATCATGTGGAGCTTGTATAGGGCCTACTTGAAAGCTCAAATTAACATACCCTATTGTGTTTGTAGGTGTGTCAATCAAACTATTCACGGCAATAGGTTGTCTCACTAGGTGCTAGTTGTCTATCCCTACAACCTTGAGTATAGACATCGGCATTATGTTTATAGAATAGCCATTATCTATGAATGTCCCTTTAATGAGATGCCCATTTAGTATGCTTTCCACGTAAAGATGATGGTTGTGGTTAGGATTATTTGCGTACATGTCTACATTAGTAAAGAGAATCGCATTCTCATGCACCATTACCATTCTTTGTACAAGCTATGCTAGAATGCACTCTCCATATTGTCTCTCAGCAATTTAGGTAAGGGTGGTCGTTGTTGCAAATCATGCATCCTCGTTAAACCTTCGACATGTGATGTATCTCTTTCTTTGGTGCTAGGATTGTGGCTGATGGTATTTGTAGTACCCTGCTAATTGTTGTGTGTAAGAAGTGGATTATTGCAGACATCATTATTTTTTATGATAAGTTCCCCGTTACAAACTTTGTCATTAAAAATCTTTTTCAAAGTTCAACACTCTTTTGTAGGATGACCTATGGATCTGTGATACCTACAAAACTTAAGATCGTTCTTCTCATTTTGCTTTAGTAAACGATCTACCCTTGAGAGCTTGATATTCCTATCCCGTAACCATTGGTCAAATAACGCATGTACCTTTCCCATTGGGTATAGGAAAGAAAGAGTTGATGTAGAGCCTTGTAATGTACTATTTCTTGGCTTCTTATTATCTCTAGGAGTTTCAACTTGGGTCGAGCTAGTAGATGTTGCTCGTTTTCCAAACTTTCCATTTTCTCTTCATTACCTTGCTACGGAGTTATTAGTTCTTCTTGCAATCTCGACAAGTGTAGAAAAGGAACTTAAGTTGAGATTTCTAAGTGAACAGCATATTCAGTGAACATCCCTTGGATACAGATCTTTACTAACTCTCTCTTATCACATATGTCTTGAATGTCTAAGGTACACTCCTTGTAGTGCTCTATATAATCCATCAAGTCTTTCTTAGGGTACTATCGTGTGTTTTTCCTTGTCTAAGATCGTGACTTGTTCGTAGGTAGAGAAGAATTTCTCTAGGTGTATGCCTTTTCAGTTAGTGATTTGGAAAATTCTTTAAGTTTCAGGTCATTATCCAGCTTGTATACTTGCAGAGTCTTGATAAACTTAAGTAAATGTTCTTTGGTGAACCCTTTCTTGCCATTGAATAGAATGAACTTAAGACTAACATAATCCTTAGGATACGATTTTTCAACAATGTGCTGATGGTAAGGGAGTCTTAACTCCGGTACTTCCATAGTTGACTTTGCTTGTATTTCTTTTAGGTATATGTCCAAGTCTTCCTTCATTACAAAAGAATTCCTTAAGGCAGATACTATGGAAGCAGGTGTGAGAGTAGGCTAACAGCTAAATCTACTAAGAGCATTAGGAGGTGGAATATTTAATTAAGTGGTTTGCTCTTGAGAAATGTTTTCCCCATCAATGGGAGGTTTAAGGAGAGGAACTGCATGTGATGGAGTTGCGTGGGCAGCACCTTGCTGCATAGCAATGCTGGTGTTTGGCAGAGCCACACCCTATTGCACAGCAACGGTAGCAGCCAACCTCGTGATGAGTAGAGCAAGCATGGTCATAAGTTGATTCAGAGCCCTTGTGTTCTCCTGCATAGTTTGCATCATTTGTGCAAGATCTATTGGAGCCTTAAGCTATGCATTGCCTTGACTAATATTCTACAGTATTTGAGACTGGTTATGCTCCAGCAATTCAGTGTTAGGATATTGTTCCTGATATATATTATCGAATGGTCCTCTCTTCCTAGGAGGTGCCATTACTCTTCTGTCACTTAAATTTGTCTCCAGTGAAGTTGCCAAAAATGTAGATGAGGGGTCCTAATAGGAGTGATCATGTGCGTATCACACGGGTATCACACTGCACATGAATTCAAATAAAAGCAATTCAAAGATAGCACATGATGGGATGACTAAGGAAAGAGTAGCAAAGAAGAAAAATAGGCAATCTCAAGTGTCTCAAATACACAAGTGATAGACGAGGGAGCTAAGGGTACCTCAAGTGTCAAACTTGCAGTTCTTAGGCAATGGAGATCATTTTTTGCTTGATTTCTTGTTTAATCTTTAAAAATAAAGAACTCTTAGTGGAACACTGTTTCTTTAATCTCTAGAATTCGGGAAAAAGGCCCTTAATGACAAGGAATGAGTAAGTATTTATAGACTTTTGGGCATGATGACATATGTTAAATCACTTTAGTATTCAATGGGCGAGATGGAGTCTGCTTAACTTAAGGTTATCCTAATGAGCTTGCCATAGGCCCAAGACTAGTAACTTTCCTCATAAGTACATAAGTCTGTTTGAAAAAGGTTGGATGCAGATGTATCGGTCCAATGATCCTTGTTCTGAGCCCATCGAATCGGTCTTGTCACCTAACCCAATGAATTAAGCTAAATAATCAATGGGCTTAACATAATATATTTAAATAATATTTTTAGCCCTCTACAATTTATTGTTTTTTTATCCTATTTTTTATCTTAATTCACATAGAAATCTAAAAACCGTGGTTTTGATTAAATTGGAGAGATTGGACTTTACATTGATGTTATAGAATTATGTAACTTTGATATCATATGATTAGATACTGTATGAGTAGGCTTAATAAAACCCTTATATAGCTTCTTTGATTTCTTGAAAAAGAGAAATATGATCGACAATTTTTCAAATGTATATACAGAGGTTTTTTTCTTTTACACATCACTATTAGATAGTGCCCATAAATCTCATGATTTGAGGTGAGTTTTCCCATTAGCTTTTTTTATAGTCTTAGAATCTGACTTTAAACTCTAAAGGATTTCAAAACATGTCTAAAAGCTCAATGGGTTTTTATTAAGACGGTTGAGTTAGTTGCCTTACAAGAATGTGTTTAGTTACAGCTTTAGTTGCACAATTCCCTGTAGATGGCTCATGGGCAACCTTTGTCCTTGGGTTGAGCATATATGCCACAACAGGTAGGTGGGTTTCGACTTAGAAGTAAAAGTGGGTTGTTTGACCCACTACTCCATAAGATGATTGGAAACCTTTTGAAAACAATTTTTAGGCTTCACTCCTTTATTTTTTTTCTTTTATTGTTTTATTATTTTTAGTTGATCTATGTATTTAATTATATCATTTTATTAAGTTAATTATTTAGATGAATTATGCATTATCACGTGTCAAATGTGAATGAAAAAGTTAATTACATTAACCAAACTCTCAATTTGTAAATATTAAAAAATGTTAAAGTTTAAATAAAAAATAAAAGATTGAAAATTTAAATAGAAAATTGGATGGGTGTTGATAATTAAAAGTATATTATGATGTTTTTTTTTTCATTTTAACATTGATAGTAGGGCCATTGGCTTTGAATTTTTCATTATTTTTATAAATTTGTTTTTAAATTTTTGAATAAAAATTAAAATGGATTTGTTATTTTGTCATTTTTTTTTCCCTTCTTCTTGCAATGGTTGATTACCATCTAATGCAATCATCCTCAGTTAGCTACTAAACTTAAGATATTGTTTGATAAGCTTATTTTGTTATTCATCATCATCATCATCATCATTATCGTCGTCGTCATCATCATCATCATTATTATTATTATTAAAGATGAGTCAGTAAATGGTAATTGGATTTTAATTTTCGTTATATATTTTCCTATGGAAAGGGTAATAGAATCTCTCGTGACTTCAAGTTAGTTTGAAGCGGTTTAACTTAACTTTTTCTAATTGTTCATTATATCTACCAATTAGACAAGGGGTTGGTTCAGAATCGACCTAAAACCGACCTGGAACCACTGCGTTAAGAGTCGCAAAAAAGGGGAACCAGAACCGACTTAAGGGGGGGGGGGGAGGGAGGGTCAGGGCGATTCCCTTGACTCGGTGGTTCACGAGGCTAGTTTAAGCCCTAAATCGGATATATTTTTTTTAATCCTCATTTTTTTCATATTCTTTAAAATTATTTGATATTTATCCGTGTGTATTTTTTAAGTTGGTTTAGTTTTTTTTCCTTAAATTTATAAACGTTGAAATTTAATCTACAATTTCTCAGAGCAATATATGATGTTTCGGAATTAATTGGTGGCAATACCTTATACACCCGGGGTGGGGGTGGGGGTGGGATGTCAGTTTTGAATTTTATTGATTGAATAAAGTTATTATAGGAAAAAGAATGAGATATTTGACCTTACCTCTTGTACATAATAATAATACTATATAAGTAAATAATAAAAATAAATATGGGAGTACTACTCCCTTCACAAAATATGTCTAACTCTAACCTAATATAGAAAATAAATAAGATAGTATTACTACCCTTACAAAATTATTTGGCTTACCTGATATCAAGATTTGAACCAGCAGAGCTTCTACCCAATGGGACGAAGTCGTTGAAGTATTCACCTTCTTTACTAGACATCCTATACGACTCTTGTGTGCGACTCCTTACCTTCGACCAATCCTCTACATAAGCTAACGGCTCAACGTTAACCGATGACAATCATGATCAACATTGGGACAGGATAAGGCTCATGATGCTGAATGTCTGTTCAACAACTACCATTGATGCGAAAGCAGCTAAAACCTAGCGAGCCATGCGAAAGAGTATGGGATACGTCTTCTTATGCCTCCTCTACCAATCGAAGATGTTGAAATCCATGACACTATTGTCACCAAATTCAAAGTGTGTATTGAAGTAATTGTTAAGTTCAATGTACTCATTTGACTTAGAGTAATGTTGCTTCAACTTTTGCAACATCATTTATTGCACAATAAGGGTAAGATCATGCATAGTACCATATAAGTCGAGGGATGGTGAAGGAGTTCGAGATATTTGACCACAAAAAAATGCAAAAGTTAGAATATAATTCTTCTGTTACTTGGATTACTTAGCGTAGTTTTTGCATGGTGGTAATGTCGAGTCTAATTTTTTATTTTTCTATTCCTAATCTGATTTATACTAGACCCTATGCTCATCTAATGTAGACCCTTGACTTAAGTTAGGAATTTCGTTTTGTTTTGGAGTCGCTACCCAACTGTGGTTGGGAAAGATTGAATTAAGATTAATTGAGCAGATCAATCCTAATTTGGACCATTGGTCAGCGTAATTTCCTCTTCTCGTTTTTTATGAAAAGAGGAAAGGGGAAACCAAAGTTTCTGAGTTTGGAGGTTAACCTATTAAAACCCTAAGGTTACCATCCTAATCTCCTAAAACCTAAACCTTATCCAAAATGTTATTTATTTATTATTATCTTTTTATTGTGTTTTTTAATAACCTATTATGGAAAAATGATTTTTGTTCTTTTTAAGGTTGCCTCAAATGGGTACTTACGTACCTATTATTCAGGATCAAACAGGCCGTAGTTCACTTTTCTTGAAAAAACTTTAATGTATTGGTGATTTTTAATTATGAAATTTCTTTTGATTTATGTTTTTATCATTTTAGTATTTTTCTAAAAAATCTAAGCCTAAACCTGATCATTTGATTTTTTTTTTTTAAAATAATAATTTTTAAGAAAAACCAATTTTGGATTTATTTAAGAAAATGATTTTTCTAAGTGATAAAAATTTCATTTTTTCTATTTTTCAACCCATTTCTAATATTATAAAATTTATTGATTTTTATTAATTTTTTTATAATTTTATTGTTTTTTCTTAATTTTTCTTAATTTTTTATAATTTTTATTCAAAAATTTTCTCCTATATTATTTATTTTTACTAAACTAAAATCTAAAATTTACTATTTTTTTTCTAATATATATTTTTTATCATTTTCTTTATATATTTTTTATATTTTTATTATTTATTATTATAATTATTATTTATTATTATCCATCCTAAATTAAATTCTAAAAAAGAAAACTAATCTAAATTCTAATATATATTTTTTTATTTTTTTTGAATTATAAATAACAAGTAAATAAATAAAGAAATTCGAAAAAATAAATAAAATAACTAAATAAACAAATAAGAAATAAATAAAAATAAAATAAAAAAATCAGAAAATCCGACTTACCTTGATCCGGGTCGGTGCACGGGTCGGGTCGGATCGAGTCGAAGCGGGTCTGGTCAGGTCGGTTGATCACAGCGGCTGGGAATGCTCGTTGACGGCGTTTCGGCGACCTTTCGAAGCAATTGAGGTGTCGTTTCCTAAGTTTTCGGGGGTAAGGAATTCAACCGTGGTAGTGGATTTCTCCAAAAACGCCTCTTAGTGGTAACTCGGTGCTTGATCGGTGGTTGCGACTTGGAAACTTCGGCGAGGCTTTGGTTCTCACTCTTTTCTCTCTTTTCCTCACTCTTAATCCGTGCCTATGCTTACTGTCTTCATCCTCTATTTATAGCCGTAAGGAATCGAGCTAGATAAGCTCGGATTTCCTCCGATTGAAGCAAATCGGATTTGCGGTTAAAACCTTCCTCCGATTTGTGCAAATCCATCAATTTGTTGTGATTTGATTCTAATTAGATGATGTTTATCTTATTTTTGTTGAAGATCTGCTGGATTTGTGTAAAAAATCGAATCAAAACAGCCAAAATTCGATTTTTCCTCGCCGGCGACGATCTCGAACGAAGGTTGAAGATGATCACGCGTCTCGTGCGTGCGTTCGCTCCAGCTAATCAGCTGTTGACACGTGTCCTAAGCGAAGAAAAAATTTGCAAAATGCGGAATCTGCCTCCCCAGCATTTCGAACCTGTGATCGAGCCCCTTTTCCCGCGCCTTAGGCAATGCTTCGGACTAGCTAGGCTAGCCCACTTATTCGATTTTTTTATTTTCGCAATTTGCATATATATAATGCGATTTTTTATTATTTTTGTATTTTTTGAAATTTTAAAAATTTATAAAAATTATTTAATCCTTTTTATTTCTATTTCTGCAATTATTTTCCAAAATTGATGTATTTTTCCTATTTATTTATTTTTGAACATTTTTTCTATTTTTACTAAATTAGAAAAAAATGTAGAAAAAATTGAAAATTGATTATTATTGATCATTAGGAGCAAAAATGGGGTGTTTACAAGTAACAATGTAAGTGTCTTCCGTATCACAAAATGCGTCATTAATGGAATAATACAAATTAAGATATTTTAATAACATGTTTTTTTTTTTTTACACCATGAATCTAAAATAGAAGCAACTACATAAATTGTTGGAATTTGTCGATAATACTGTAACCATTTTGCAGCCATATCATTTATAACTCCCATGTATAAATCTTCTTGCCATGGATCAATTCATATATTTACGTAAATGGAAACATGCGTCTCAAGAAAATTGAAAAGAGTGGTTAATTCATGCTTACTGTTATGATGTAGTTTGACAGTGGTTTTTTGTATGGTTTTTAGGTTATAAGTCCGTGAGCTTGGATTCAGTGCTTCTCGCTTGTACTCCAACTGATGTGAGGAAGCTGTATGACTCTATGACAAGTTACACTTTGCTAAGTATTCTGTAAGTATAACTTGTTGCTTATCAATAAAATAACAAAACGGGCCTTTTGCTACAATCTTGTTGACTGCAAAATTTGTTATTGTGATTTATCCATGTCGAACTTTGTGGGGTGCTTTACTCGCATGTGCCTATTCAGGGTGCTATACCTCTCTCTCTCTTTTCAATGCAAAACTTGATTGGCAATAGTTGCAATAAGTATGACTACTACCATCTTCCCCTGTAATTTTATGAAGATATTTAGTAAAAATTTATGATTTAAGTGGTGCTAGTGGCTTACCCTTAGAGCTAGATGGGCCACATAAGTGCTTTGTAATTTCTTCCTCCCACAGTTCTTGCACGTCATCTTGCTTTTCTCCTTCTGCCTTTTCTTTACTAACCTATTGTGGTAGCGGTTTGCTTTGTTCATTAGAAGGCCTTTCATGAAAGCTTAGGAATGGCATCATCAAGTCCTCTAGGCATTCATTGATAAAATCGTAAATATCATAATTATCTACTTCAAAATATTGTTGGGCTACCTTTTGCATAGATTTCCTCTTATTACGTTTGTTAGAATGATTCATCTTAGAAAAACTTGAACCATCAAAATAACTTACCATTTTTTAATATTAGAATAATTATGAAATACTGATATGGACAAATAATGGGACATAATATATTTAACAGTTGGCAAGAAATATAACAGAAATTATTCATAAGGTATTAACAGTATAGAAGATACGAGCACAACAAATAGAAAATGTGAGTATATAGAATAGAAGATAAGAATATAAAAAATTGAAGGTGAAAGCAGAAGATAAGAGTGAGTGCAAATTTTTTGCATAGATAATTCTACTCTTCAATTTATACAACATTCAACACTACGCTTAATTTCTTTTGCTATTTTGCAACTTTCAAATATGAAAATTTGAATACCTGCACATTGCATCTACATTGGTAGCTTAAACTTATTCCTCACTACCTACAATCCTATAAACCTATGTGAGTATTTTTTTCAAAATGCGCTCAATGCTTTCAAAATGTCTAAATGCAAATTTGACTGTTTTTATCTCGCATCGTCCTTTTACTTTTCTTTCTAGCTGTCTTCTCTTTCTTTGTTTTTCTTCTCTAGGGTTGCAGAGTTGCAACCTTTGAGTTGAATATTTTCTTCACTTTATTCTTGCTTCCTTTAAAATTTTTTCCCTTCTTTTTCTTTCTTTGATGACAACATGTGTCAGCTTATTTTCCTTCTTTTTCTTCCTCCTCTATGTATCTTCTTTGCCGTTAACTTCAATTATGGTTTTTTTTTTTTTTACTGATATGGCGGGCCTAACTTGCTAGTTCAATTGGACTATGAACCGGTGAGTTAATGGTCGGTTTGGGACTCATCGGTTCGTCGGGTTATGTAATGCAACTTAGCCTTTAAACCACTAGCCTGGCGGTTTGTATTTGCTGGGCCAATTTTGCTAAAGGGTTGATTTAAGGGCTTGAACCGATTGGGCCGTCCAAGCCAGTGCATGAGCTTGAATTAGCTCTTTCCTATATCTACTACCAACCTTCCAAATCGACAATGAGCTTCAAGCGTTGCACATACATGTACACGTGTTGCACTATTCTCTCGCCTTTTTAAAAAAATATATTTATATGTTTATTTTATTTTTTATAATATGGCTTTTTGAAATTTGAAATCTCACATTTATTACAGAAATTTAAGGAGTATAAAATGTTACGATATCTATCAAGTTGGTCTCATATTATTTTATTTTTTCCTCAAGTTAAAAAAAAAAGAAAAACAAGTATTAGAAGCATTTTAAATTTATAATAGTGGAGAAATGATTAAAACATATAAAAATAAATAAAATATAATTATTATTTTATATTCGATAATATATGAAAAAATAGAAATAGACAAAAAAAAAAGTTAGTAATAAATTTATATTATTATTTTGATAATCATTATTATAAAAAAATTATTATTATGTCGCTTTTTTCACTTATTTTTACTCCTTCATTTCAAAAGAAGAAGAAATGATCCTTCTTTTTATATATTCTCTTTCTACTCTTTAATTAAGCTACCATACACAAGTCTTTCGCCTGTTCTCTCCCTTCCGTCCTTTTTTTTTAACCGATCCGAACAGAGTGTAAGATTAGTAGTAGTAGCAGTAGGACGAGCCAAGAAAAAGACGGAGAAATCCATCCCCACCAAACAAAACCAATGGCCTCCGAATCATCATCGATCCCTCCCAACCCCAACCACCTCGTTCCCCCTATCACACCTCAGGAGCCACTACCACCACCACCACCAACACCACCAAGTGCTAGTGGCGGCGGCGGTCGAATGCTCTTCCCCTTCCCCAAAAGACCTAGTCTCCGAGTCACCAGCGAGTTCGACAGCGAAAGTTCAGCTTTTTTCCACAAGGTATCATGCAAGCTCCTTGATGACCTCGCCAAGCTCAAACTTTCCTTTCAAAGCTCACCAAAGGGCGAGATCGCTCAGCCCCAGCTGTCTTTCATCTCTAAGCATCTCTCCATTCACTACGATGTTGAGGAACAGAACACTTTGCTCACTTCCTCTTTCGATGTGGCTACCAGGTTGCATTTCAAAGCTGCCCACGATGTCAAGGTTCCTCCTTTCTCTCTCTTCTCTTTTCCATGAATTGATATTGCATTTAATGCACCCCGTGTTTGACCAATTGTGTCACTGGAAAGAATTTCACTTTTTTACAAATCAATGCTTTCGTTTACTCAAATTTCAGGCACAGCAAGGAGAGGTTTCGATTGTGGCTGATCTAGCGGATCCTAGCTATGCTTTCGAGCTTAATTCTCCGGTCCCGGCTATTGGTATGGTGAGTAATTCTGTAACCAAGTGGTGCTTCCTGTTTTTCCAAGTACTGGTAGATGGCAGCCATAACATTGTGCTATGAATCATAGCCTAGAGCAACATTGAAATTTCCGCTGGGTGAAGTCTCATTGCTAGAAAGTCAGAAGGAAGTAGAAAATGAAGAGGTGGAACCCAAGAGAGCGTTATCCTTGGATGCAATTCTTAAACAACAAATCCTGAGTGGGCTTTGCACTGCTCACTATAAGGATGACGAGTTGAAGCTAAGATATTGTTACAAGGTGGAATTCCTTTCAGTCTGTGGCTTGGATGGTTTTGGGTTTTTTTAACATTATATTTGATCATTTTATGATACGGTGTTGGCATATATGGTTCAATTGTAGGATGATGAACTGTCATTTATCCCTAGCATTTCGCTTCCTTCAAATGCACTGTCCTTTGCATTCAAGCGTAGGTTTACTCCTTCAAGCAAGTTGAGGTTAGGATTCTCATCCACCCTTTCTCCCTTTGTGTTCAACTTGCTTGCACTTTCAATAACAATTATGTATTGCATGTAATTACTATAAGGAAATTACTTTTAGCATCTTAGAAGATTGGTTTGTGGGTAATTTGAATTGATATACAATGGGCATTAAAATCGGAAAAGTAATTGAAGAAAAATAAATAAAAGGGAGTTCTATTAATCGTTTGGCATGCTTAGGAATGCAACTGACTAATGGTATTGCTAGTGCAATTTATGCAAGTTTTGCAAATGCAAGCTATGTTAATCAGATCTATAAAGAAAACATTATCAGTGAGTCAGGGTATTTAAGTGATCATTTGTTATGGGTTATCCTGTTGACTACTCTTTGTCCGAACGAGTTATCAGCCTTAAGTTACTCTGTGTGTTGTGTGTTTTTTGGGGTTTCCTAAAAAGCAAACCACTGAAAAAATCCAATCTGATTGCTTGAATGTAGTTACTGGTACAATTTTGATACCAACTACTGGAGTACGGTTTACAAGCACACATATGGAAAGGACTTTAAAGTTAAAGCTGGTTATGATTCAGAAGTTCGTCTTGGTTGGGCATCTCTTTGGGTGAGTTAACTACTTTAATTATATCACGATCTTTCTTATCAATGATAATTGAAAATGGAACTTCTTTCCTTTTAAGTGTAACTATATAGAACTTGGGACACTACAACCCATCATGAGTTATTATGCAAAGGATTAGAATTTAGGGTAAAATGCAAACCACCAACCCCTCCCCCCCACCCCCCCATTCTATGTGAATTCACCCCATAAACTTTCTAATGTTGTAAATTGTTCCCCTTAACTTTAATAAATTGGCAAATAATTCTAAAGTTGCAAATAACTCTTCTAAACTTTGACCTTAGTGTGGAATATTATCTCAACTTTATCAAAATATACTTTAACATTCCTCTAAACTTTAACCTTAATGTGTTTTTTTTTTAACTTAAAAAAAATAAATACCCTTTTTGTTGCTAAATTATTAAAGTTTAAGAGGATGATTTATAACATTTGAAAATTTCTGGGGGTTATTTGCAATTTCTCCTAGAATTTAACTAAAATTTATCCACAAAGTCCATAATAACTGCAAATATATCCATTGAAGGACATCTCCAAGAGTATACATTACTGAGTGGCTCTAACTACACTATAACCACAGTAGAATCATAACATAACATAGTTGGAGTCCATATTGGCTCCTATAGTTTGAATATACAAATACTAACATTGCACAATTGTACACAATTAAATATAACAAATTCTAGTAGTTTAATCTCTAGTACAACAAACTAAATGAAGATAGAATCAGGGACACAGAGAGAGAGAGAGAGAGAAAATGCTCTCACCTCTCTCTAAAACCACCCCCTACCCCCCTAAAAGACCATTTCTTTTAGGCTACAAACACACACAAACCTCACACCAAACTACCTCCACCTAGTATGTCGTCGGACTTGATGGAAGAAGACATTAGCAAGCTCCAAGAGTCGTCTAATAGGTCCCCTTCCAGTCATCGGAGCCCTTTAGGTGACCCTTTTCCCCCTCAATTCTTAAGAATACTGATGTCTAGCTCACAAGGCACGGCTCCAAAGGTAGTTTGTCCTAGGGACCTAAATAAGGAAAAAGCTAGGGTCTCTTTTCACACCTTAGGAAAAAGCAAAGTGGACTTACCCAAAAGTAGCATTTTGGAGCCTTGTGCTCTTGCAATAGGGGACAACCTAGCTGGAAACCTAGGAAAGGTCCATGTCAACCCTAGCTGCCCAATCACCCCTTCTGCCATCACTCAGTCCAAAGGGTTTTCCTCTTTTGGAAATTCCACTTTGGAGAGAGCAAATTAGCTTTTGGACCAAATCTAAAAGGAAAACCACTTGGAAAGGCAACCTTCGCCCCACCCTACACCGGCCAAGTCCTATGCAAATGCTTGTAGCCCTCAAGCTTCCCCTTTGAACCCAAACTTCAAGCTTCGGTTCATCTCGTTGGTGACGAAGAACGGTATCCCTAGGGTCTAGATACCGATGACAGTTGAAGAAGAGGGAGTTGACTAGTAGGATATTTTAATAGGGCGTAAAATCCCGTTTCCCTAGTCCAAGCAATGACATTTAGACTTTGGAAGGACTTTAGCCTCATGAACGTCTTAGCTAACCAAGAAGGCTTCTTTTACTTCCCTTTTGATAAGGAGAAAGACCTCACCTTGATACTTGAGAAGGTATGGTGCTTCTCTAAACGCTTCCTCTTACTTCAACGGTGGAGAGAGTATCACTAGACATTCCTTAGCCCACGCACGTTTTGGTATGGGTTACATTTAGCCGCATTCCATGTGAGCTCCTTAGTGCTGAGGGGCTAAGCTACATAGCTAGTGGAGTAGGATCCCCCATAAAAGCCGACACCCTCACAGCTTCTAGGCAACGTGTTAAACAAGCCCACATCCTAGTTGAGATTGATGGAAGGGATGAATTGATCACACAAGTTGGAAGTGGAGAAATCTAATGGCTCCCTGGAGAGAGTTCAAGTTGAATACCAATGGCTTCCTCCCCGATGTAGCACATGCAAGGTCTTTTGCCATTCATGCTCTCCAACAACAAACCCGATCCCATAGACCACAGCTGGCACCTCTAAACCCAAAGGTGATAAGTGGATTTAGGTAAACCATGCTGGAAAGGGTAAGCAGAGGGTACCCATGGATGACGAGGGAACTCATTCCCCTCTCAAATCACTCCCTCCTCAGGATTGGAAAGGTGCTAGCGTGGAAGTCCAATCCCCATTAAAATCAGGATAACCCACGACTAAAGAGTGCAAAAGCTGAGCAGACGACAAAACAACTCCAGTTTATGATGTAGTGGCGAAAAACCTTACTTCTTTTGACCACAATCACACAGAAGATGCAAGTATATGGTCCCCAAAAGCGATGGAAGTCGAGAAGGAGACCAGTGATGCTATAGCTACCCCCAATCAAGATCAAGCCTCCTCTTTCGTCCCTAAATTGCCCAAACACTTGGAGCAAACCTGAGAGTCCCCAGCACCCAACCTAGCTCTAATCGAGAGGGGCAATACTGAGGAATGCGAGGACAATGACAATACCCCACTCCATAAGCTCCTTGGTTAGTTGAATAGGACCCCTGACAACAATACCAAGAGTAACAAAAGCTTTAGTTCTTTAGGGCGCTGGAAAAAGAAACAGAGGAAGCAGCATCGCACCTTTACTTTGGTGCAAACAGGTCTTTGTTGTCACTTCCCTGAATATAGCGGTGTGGAACATTAGAGGGTTTAACGACCTAATTAAAGTAGTAGAAGTTAGGAAGGAGTGTGACGACAATAAAATTTCCCTTATAGGGATTTTTGAAACTAAGGATAACCCCTCCAACGACATGCCAATTCAGAATTAATTGGGGCCACAATGGCAAGTGGCTATCAATTGGGTAGCTAGCAAGTGAATGTGGTTAGCATGGATCTGGAGAGATCGGGATATTCGGATCGTGAAGGAAATGGTGCAACTTATACTTTGCACAGCCACATATCGAGGCACCAATACCTCACTATCGGTTACCTTCATCTATGGCTCAAATAATGATGGGGAAAGGAAATCCTTATGGAGGAATTTAGAGGAGATAGCCTCCACCATGACAATGAACCCATGGCTAGTACTTGTTGACTTCAACATAACTAAGTGCCCCTCAGAAAAGCAAGGAGGAAGAACTCGAATGACAACAACAATGTAGGAATTTCAAAATTGCTTGACCAACATTGTGCTGGAGGACTTACGATATTTGGTAGACTTCTTCACCTAGACTAATCGCCAAGAACACAACCCTATCTTGAGGAAACTCGATCGAGTTCTAGTCAATCATCATTGGTTGCATGTCTTCCCGAGAACCCAAGCCAAGTTCCTGCCCCTTACCCTTTCAGATCATTCACTTTCTATCACATCTTTGGACACTACACCAAAGACAAGGAGATCACCATTTGAGTTATTTAACTTTTGGATCCAACATGCAAGCTTCAAGGACATCATCATCAATACATGGAATAAGGAGATCACTAGATCAAGGATGTTTTAGGTGGTTAGGAAGCTCAAATTACTCAAAGACGAACTAAGACACCTCAACCGCTCTGAGTTCTCCCATTTATCTAACCGAGTACAAATGGCTAAGAACACTCTTAACCAGATGCAATCTACCATACAGGGCTTTGGCGATACATCACAAATGGAAGTTGAGAAGAAAGCTTTCAGGGCGTATTACCTACTTAAGGGCGTCGAAGAATGCTTCTTCAAGTAGAAATCAAGATCAAACTGGCTAAGACTAGGGGATAAGAACACGTCCTTCTTCTGCAAAGCTATGAAATCGTCACAATAGAATTGGCTTGTATCGAATTACAAGGGAAGATGGAAGTGAAGCAATAGGTGAAGCGGAGGTCAAAGAATTAGCTGTTTTGCACTTCCAACAACTCTATTGCAACTCACACCTTCCAATTAACCTCGAGGAGATTTACAATCTAGTGACTTGGAGGCTGACAGAACAATAGAGGGAAGAAGTGCAAGCACCTTACATAGATGAAGAGATTAAGTGGGGATTCTTTTTCCAAGCAAATGAAAAGGCTCCTAGACCGGACGGGTACATCGCTAGATTCTTCAAGGAAACTTGAGAAATAATAAGAACCGATCTTTTCGCTGCCGTTAAAGAATTCCTTAACTTTGGGCACTTGCTTAAAGAAATAAATTCAACCATCATCACATTGGTCCTAAAGATAACTAATCCCTCAAGCTTAGGAGAATTTTGACCTATTGCATGTTGCAACATCTTTTACAAAGCTATATATAAAGTACTTGCAACACGACTAAAAAATGTAGGACCTTCTTTGATCGCACGAGAATAGGTTGCTTTCATTCCAGGGCGTAGAATTATCGACAATATCTTCATAGCCCAAGAATTGATGGTCGATTACCAATCACAGAAAGATGCTACCTATTGCACCTTAAAAGTGGATATCCAGAAAGCCTATGATTCTATAAAACGGGACTTCATTCTTGAGGTGCTTAAAGCCATACAAGTTTCCCTACACTTTTGCACCCTCATAGAACAACGTATTTCCACTACAAGGTTCTCCATTAACATCAATGGAGAATTGGCAGACTACTTCTCTAGCAAGTGAGGCCTTAGGCAGGGTGACACCATCTCCTCATACTTAAAGTCATTAGCATGAAAGTCCTTTCTACTCTACTATGAAGGCTTACATTCAACCCCACATTCTCTCTTCATTGGAGATGCAAACCTAAGTGCCTAACCCATCTTTGTTTTGCAGATGACCTTCTAATCTTTGCAAAAGCCAATGTCGAGTCTACCTCTATGATCAAAGATGTCCTTCAACACTTCCAATCACTCTCAAGTTTGGTAGCCAACAATACCAAAAGTAACATCTTCTTCTCCAATGTCTTTGTAAGGACCAAGGAGAATATCTTGCAAACAACCTAATTCCAAGAAGGCAAACTCCTAGTTCGGTACCTAGGTGTCCCACTCCTCTTTACAAAACTCAAGAAAGAGGATTGTGATTCCCCTGTAGAAAGAACCTTAGCCCGCATTAACTCATGGACTTCTAAGTACCTCTTCGATGCAAGTTTTTTGGAGCTCCATGTTTCTACTCCTGAAGGCTATAATTACAAAGATAGAACAACTCCTGAGGAATTTCTTGTGGAGCGGAAAACCACACATCAATTCAAAAGCTAAAGTCAGATGGGTAGATGTATGTAAACCAATCTAATGTGGAGGCCTAGGGATCCCTAATCTCCATATCTAGAACAAGGCCATACAGATCAAACACATTTGGCACTTGTGCAAAAGTGGATCTCAAAGTCTATGGCTCCGATTGGGTGCATTCTACACTTTTGAAGGGTAGAAGCTTTCGGTTATCACGAGCACCAATCACATGCTCTTGGACCTGGAAGAAGCTTTTGAAGTTGTTATAAGCTGTAAATTAGGAAATTAGTGAATTAGGATATTATTATTATTATTAGATATATATTAGTTATAAAATAAATATCTACTTTCCCTTTTTAGTTCAGTAAAACGTGTATATATGTGTAACCTAAGACTCAATGAAATGGATGTAATTTTTCCCTCTTCCTTAAAATTACATGGTATCAGAGCGTCTGTCATCAGAGTGTTTTATTTTTTTTACATCGAGCATCTGTCGTTGGAGTTGGGATCGAGCGTTCGTTGTTGGAGTTGGGATTGAGTGTTTTATTTATTTATTTTTTCTCACCCACTTGCTGATTAGAGCTTCTGGAAAGTTTGGCACCAGAAATCGCTGCGCGTGAGACACACTCGCCACCACACAACTTGCCACCAATCTCACGCGTCGGTGCATGAGAGTGTGTGCAACGCCGATTTGCTCTCCAATTTCGTTGAAAGCCTCGCCTGGTATATATAGCCTAGGTTTGTGGTTTGTTTGACTAATACCTATATGGGTGCGGGTTTGTTAGCTTCATATTGCGATCCTTTGTTAGATTGTTGTCCGTTGATGTTAATCTATTTGCTGTTGGTGTTAATTTGTGGTGTGTTTAGTCCTTGTGTTTGTGATTTGTTAAATTTGGCATGTTTGGTAATTGGAATTACTGTTGGTATTAATCTTGAGTGTTGATACGATGTGTTAGTAGTTGGGAGTAGGCTGACGTACATCGGATTTATTTCATCTTTTGGAGAAATTTGGGTTCAAATTATGAGTGAAAAACTGGAAACCAAATCCGTTCTTATGTTAGATATGGTACCTGTAATGTCAAAAATTACAGTTAATAAACTTAATAGATCTAGTTATTTGGATTGGAGTAAAATTATGAGGCTCTATTTGTGTAGTATTGATAAGGATGATCATTTGACTAAAGATCCACCCACATATGGTAATTCCAAGCAAACTTGGCTTAAAGAAGATGCTCAATTATATCTACAAATACGGAATTCGATTGATATTAAAGTAGTTGGGTTAATTAATCATTGTGAATTTGTTAAGGAGTTAATGGAATATCTGGATTTTCTGTATTCTGGAAAGGGAAATGTTTCCCGTATTTATGAAGTTTGCAAGGTATTTTATTGTGCTGAGTAGCAGGATAGGTCTCTAATGAGTTACTTTATGGATTTTAAAAGGACTTATGAAGAGCTTAATATATTATTATCTTTTAGTCTTGATGTGAAGGTTTAGCAGGCTTAAAGAGAGCAAATGGCTGTGATGAGTTTTTAGCAGGACTTCCATCTGAGTTTGACGCTGCGAAATCTCATTCTTTCTGGGTCTACGATCTCATCCTTGCAAGATACATATAGTAGGATTTTAGGTACAGAGACTCCTCAATCTGTTCAATCTAATAGTGCTCTTGTGAGTCGTCGGTATGAAACCGGAAGACAACAGTACAGGAGTAGTGGTAGGGGAGTTGATACCAGGGGATAGAATTTATACCAAGTTGATACTTGGGGACAAAGTTCTGGGGGAATTATATGTCATTATTGTCATAAGCTTGGGCATATGAAGTGTAATTGTAGAAAATTACAAAGTCGGAATCAAGGATTTCGATTAGCACAGGTTGCCTTTTCCAGTGATACATATGGAAAATTTATCACAGTTTCTGCAGATGACTTTGCCAAGTTCACACAATATCAAGAATCATTAAGGCATTCATCTACTCCTATTACTGCCATTGCTGAATCGGGTAAACCAAACACATGTCTTGTCTCTTCATCTTCCAAATGGGTTATTGACTCTAGTGCCAGAGACTACATGACAGGTAATTCCAGTCTATTATCTACTTTTTCTTATACCTCGTGCTCTCCTGTCACCTTAGCTAATGGGTCAACCTCCTATGTCCTTAGGACTGGCACAACAAATTCAACTCCATTAGTTCCTTTGTCCTCAGTCTTAAACATGCTTGATCTGTCATTCAATTTAATTTCTATTAGTAAACTCACTCGTTCCCTTAACTGTTGTATCTCATTTTTTCTTGATTATTGCATTTTTTAGGATCTTATGATGAGGCAGATTATTGGTAAATGACATGAATCCGGGGGTCTCTACATACTAGATACAGATATATACCAAAGTCTGTTGCCTGCTCTGGAGTTGTAAACCCGTTTGAAGCACATTGTCAATTGGGTTATCCGTCTCTCTCTTTGTTGAAGAAACTGTATCCTCAGTTTCACAGTTTGGAGTCCTTACATTGTGAGTTATGTCAGTATGCTAAACATCATCGTGTTAGCTTAAGTCCTAAAGTCAATAAATGAGCAAATGCTCCTTTTGAGTTAGTCTATTCAGATGTATGGAGTCCTTGTCCAGTGACATCTAAAATTGAATTTAAGTATTTTGTTACCTTTGTTGATGACTCGAGTGACTTGGTTATATTTAATGAAGAATCATTTTGAGTTGTTTTCTCATTTTTGTGCTTTTTTTGCTGAAATTAAAACTCAATTTAATGTTTCTGTCTAGGTATTGCGAAGTGATAATGCCAAAGAGTACTTATCTGAATTTTTTCAATCCTACATGATTAAGAATGGCATTATTCATCAAACTTCTTGTGTAGATACACCATCTTAGAATAGTGTTGTTGAAAGAAAGAATAGGCATTTGCTTGAAACTGCTAGGGCTTTGTTGTTTCAAATGCATGTCCTCAAACACTTCTGTGTTGATGCAGTGTCTACAGCTTGTTTTTTAGTTAATCGTATGCCCTCAGTTATTTTAAATGGTGGGACTCCTTATCATACTCTTTTTCCGAGTAAATCTTTGTTTCCTATTGAACCCAAAATATTTGGTTGTACGTGTTTTGTTCGGGATGTGCGTTCTCAAGTTACAAAACTTGATCTTAAGTCATTGAAATGTGTTTTTCTTGGGTATTCTCGTGTGCAGAAGGGATACAGATGCTATTGTCCTAGCCTTGATAGGTATCTGGTATCGATTGATGTTACTTTTCGTGAAAATGTCCCTTTCTCTCCATCCTTCAATCATACAGACTAGGGGGAGGATGATGATCTGTTAATCTATACAATTACATCTACCACTTCTACTCCTAAACCACCTCTTTGGGTCTACTCTCGCAGGTAACGTGATCCTGAGTCAGCTTCTGATGCATGTCTTAAGCCAGCTTCCTTGTCATTAGATTCAATCTCTAGAGACGATCTTTCAATTGCCCTTTGTAAAGGTAAACGGCAGTGTACTTACCTTGTTTCTTCGTTTGTGTCTTATGACCATCTATCAGCCTCCTCTTGTTCTTTTATTACATCTCTTGATTCCATCTCTCTTCCTAAAACCATTCATGAAGCATTATCACATCTAGGATGGCGTAGTGCAATGGTAGAAGAGATAAATGCCCTTGATTTGAATGATACTTGGGATTTGGTACATTTACCTGCAGGGAAAAAGGCCATTGGTTGTAAATGGGTTTTTACTGTTAAAGTAAATCTTGATGGATCTAGTGCTCGCTTAAAAGCTCGTCTTGTTGCTAAAGGATATGCTCAAACTTATGGGATAGATTATTCTGACACCTTTTCTCTTGTTGCTAAGTTAACATCTGTCAGGTTATTTATTTCCATGGCTGTAGTTTATGATTGGCCTCTACATCAGTTAGATATCAAGAGTGCTTTTCTGCATGGGGATCTTCAAGAAGAAGTTTATATGGAGCAACCTCCAGGGTTTGTTGCTTAGGGGGAGTTAGGAAAGGTTTGTCATCTTCGTAAGTCGTTGTATGGTTTGAAGCAAAGCCCCTGTGGAAAAATTTAGCTAAGCAATTGAAAAATTTGGAATGTAGAAAAGCAAATATGATCATTCTGTTTTCTATAGACGGTTTACGACTGGTATTATTCTGTTAGTCGTATATGTGGATGATATTGTTATTACTGGCAATGATACTACAGGTATTTCGACTCTCAAATTCTTTCTTCAAAGTCAATTTCAAACAAAGGATTTAGGAATGTTGAAATATTTCTTGAGTGTTGAGGTAATGAGAAACAAGAAAGGAATTTTTCTATCTCAAAGAAAATGTGTGCTTGACTTATTGTCTGAAACAGGAAAATTGGGTGCTAAACAATGTAGTATACCAATGGTTCCTAACTTGCAACTGACAAAAGAAGGAGAGTTGTTTGAGGATCTTGAAAAATACAACCAGATGGTTGGTAAATTGAATTATCTTACAGTAACTTGACCGGATATTACATGTTTAGTCAGTGTTGTGAGTCAGTACATGTCTTCTCCAATAGTTGATCATTGGGCTGTTGTAAAGCAAATCTTGTGCTATTTAAAGGGAGCACCTGGACGTGGTATTCTGTATAAGAATCATGGTCACACTAGTATTGAGTGTTTCACAGATGCTGACTAGGCAGGATGTAAAGAAGATTGGAGATCTACTTCAGGGTATTGTGTTTTCGTTGGTGGTAATTTGGTTTCTTGGAAAAGTGATAAGCAGAATGCTGTATCTCGATCTAGTGCAGAATCAGAATATAGAGCTATGACACAATCAGTGTGTGAAGTAATGTGGATATATCAACTCTTAAATGAAGTAGGGTTCAACGTCTCACTTTCTGCAAAACTATGGTGTGATAATTAGGCCGCTCTTCATATTGCCTCGAATCTTGTGTTCCATGAATGAACTAAGCACATTGCGATTGATTGTCATTTTGTTAGGGAGAAAATTCAGCAAGAGTTAATTTTTACAAGGTTTGTGAAGACTGGAGAATAATTAGGAGATTTTCTTACAAAAGCTCTAAATGAGACTCGGGTTGATTATCTGTGTAATAAGCTGGGCATGATTAATATTTATACTCCAGCTTGAGGAAGAGTATTATAAGTTGTAAATTAGTAAATTAGGATATTATTATTGTTATTAGATATATATTAGTCCTAAAATAGATATATATTAGTCCAATGGCACGTTAGCTACTGTTGCAGGGATTGGAGACATACATATCACACCTACTATTACATTAAAAAATGTCCTTCATGTACCAAAACTATCGGCCAGTCTTGTTTCCATTCAAAAACTCACCAGTAACTTGAAATGCTCTGTTGTTTTTTACCCTTCTTACTGTGTCTTTTAGGATCAGGAAACGAGGAGGAGGATTGGACTTGCTAAGGAAAGTAGTGGCCTTTATTACCTTGAATATTCGAAGAAACCTAGGAGTAATTTATCTTTTCTCAGTTCATCAAATAAACATGTTATTTGGTTGTATCACCTACGTCTTGGACATCCATCTTTTAGAGTTCTCAAAGTCATGTTTCCTCATCTGTTTCAAGGAATAGATATTACAGAGTTTCATTGTGATGTGTGTGAATTTGCAAAACATACTCGTGTATCTTTTCCTATCAGTAATAAAAGAAGCTTACATTCTTTCCATTTGATTCATAGTGACGTATGGGGGCCTTCGACAGTCCCTCATATTTCTGGAGCTCGTTGGTTTTTATCCCTAATTGATGATTGTACTCGGGTTACATGGTTGTACCTTCTAAAACAAAAGTCTGATGTCAGCACTATCATACCTAATTTTGTCTCTATGATTCAAAATCAATTTGGGGTGAAAATAAAAATGTTCCGGACAGATAATGCTAGAGATTATTTCAACCAAACATTGTCAACCTACTTCCAATCTCAGGGTATTCTCCACGACTCTTCATGTGTTAACACACCTCAACAGAATGGGGTAGCTGAAAGTAAAAATAGGCATTTACTTAACACCACACGAGCTTTGCTCTTTCAAGGAAATGTTCCTAAGTCCTTTTGGGGGGAAGCCATTCTAACTGCTACATATATGATAAATAGACTTTCCTCACCTGTCCTAGACAATAAGAGTCCCATGGATCTACTACACAGTTTCTTCCCACATTTCCGAACCTCAAATGGGCTTACACCTAGAGTGTTTGGGTGCATAGCCTTTGTCCATGTCCATAACCATCACAGAAGTAAACTTGACCCCTGAGCCATCAAGTGTATTTTCTTAGGTTACTCATCTACTCAAAAGGGATACAAATGTTATCACCCTTTATCTAGGAAATGGTTTATCTCTGCTATTGTTACATTTGCAGAAACAACTCCTTTCTTCTCCAAGTCCTCTCTTCAGGGGGAGATTTCGGGTGTAGAAGAGATTACTAATGAGTACTTTGAACCACTTCGATCTCTTGATCTTCAAGCTCGTGATCTTCCTCTCGTACCAAACACGGTCAACCTAGGGTCAAATTCTGTGGAACCAAATGATGACCATCCCAAGATTTCTTGAGTATATTCAAGAAGAAAGGCTATTACTGAACCAATACAAGTCCAAGAATCCAACTTAAATAATGATAATGAAGTCATGGAAAAATCTGATGTGCCTCTAGATACACAACCTGTTGAACTATCTACCAATCCAACAGATGACCTTGATCTTCCCATTGCTGTGAGAAAAGGAACCAGAGAATGCACTAAGCAACCTCTTTATCCATTATCCCACTATTTCTCACTTAAACATCTATCACCAGCACACAAAAGGTTCATTGTGAGTCTAAACACCATTACTATTCCTAACACAGTTTCTGAGGCATTGTCAAAAAGGGAATGGAGGAATGCTATGAGAGAAGAGATGAGTGCCTTGGAAAGGAATAAAACATGGGAGATTGTTGACAAACCAAAAGGAAAGAATATTGTTGATTGTAAGTGGATTTTTACAATGAAATACAAAGCAGATGGATCCCTTGAAAGATATAAAGCCAGATTAGTAGCCAAGGGTTACACTCAGAAGTATGGAGTTGATTATCATGAGAGTTTTTCTCCAGTTGCAAAAATGAATACCGTGAGAATTTTATTGTCATTAGCTGCTCACTTCAATTGGCAACTCCTTTAATATGATGTCAAAAATGCATTTCTTCATGGTGACTTGGATGAAGAAATCTACATGAATATTCCACCAGGATTTCAAGGAGACACGGAGAATAAGGTATGTAAACTGATAAAGGCTCTTTATGGGTTAAAACAATCCCCTAGAGCTTGGTTTGGAAGATTTGCAACGGTAACGAAGAAGTTTGGTTACATACAAAGTCAAGGAGATCACACTCTGTTTATTAAGCACTCAACTGCAGGGGGAGTAACTGTGCTTATTGTCTATGTAGATGACATTATAATAACTGGAAATGATGAGAGAGAGAAATATAAATTGAAGGAATAGCTAACCAGAGAATTTGATATAAAGGAATTGGAAAAACTGAAGTACTTCCTTGGTATTGAAGTGGCTTATTCTAAACAAGGAATTTTCATTTCACAGCAGAAATATGTGACCGACTTATTGGCAGAAACCGGGAAGATTGGAAGTAAACCAGTCTCTACTCCGATAGATCTAAACCACAAGTTGGGAGAAGCTAAGGAAGAGCTAGTGGTTGACAAGAGAATGTACCAGAGATTGGTTGGAAAGGTTATATACCTAGCTCACACTCGACCAGACATTGCATACTCAGTAAGTGTAATTAGCCAGTTCATGCATGATCCGAGAGAATGTCATCTTTAAGCTGCGTATAGGGTACTACATTACTTGAAAGGCTGTCCAGGAAAGGGAATTATGTTCAAAAAGAACTCCAAACTTACTCTGGAAGCCTACACAGATGCTGACTATGTTGGTTCTCCAGTGGATAGAAGATCAACTACCAGGTATTGTACCTTTGTTGGAGGTAACTTGGTAACATGGAGGAGCAAAAAACAGAATGTGGTAGCACGATCTTCAGCCGAATCAGAGTTTAGGGCAATTGCTTAAGGACTTTGTGAACTGCTTTGGTTGAAAATCATCCTAGATGATTTGAAAATTAAATGGGATGGTCCTATGAAGCTATATTGTGATAACAAGTCAGCCATCAATATTGCTCATAATCCGGTACAACATGATAGGACAAAGCACATAGAAATTGATAGACATTTTATCAAGGAAAAATTGGAGGAAGGACTGGTGTGTATGTCCTATGTTCCAACAGGACAACAATTAGCAAATGTTCTAACAAAAGGGCTGAACCACACAAGTCATCATAATCTTGTGACCAAGCTGGGAATGGAAAACATCTATTCCTCAACTTGAGGGGGAGTATTGAGATACAGATTTGTTTATATTTAGAAAAGATATTTTCTAGAAATATCATATATTATAGCCTTTCTATGTATAGAGATATCATGTAATATAGTCTTTCTATGTATTATCGTTGTTTCTTTTTTTGTTCTTTGTAATCTTCTATATTAGACCAGATGTTGTAAGGAGAATAATAAGAAAGAAAAATGAGATTTCTTCTTCGCCCTCATCACGTGTTTTTCTAACACCTTGGAATGGAAGTAGCTAGATCAAGGAAAGGCATTGTTGTTTCTCAGAGGAAATATATTCTAGATCTCCTAAAGGAGACCGGCATGCTTGGATGCAAACCAGTTGAAACTCCTATGGATAGTAAAAAAAAACTTGGCACTAAGAAAGAAAGTACACCTGTAGACAAGGGGAGATATCGGTGACTTGTTGGACGCCTAATTTATCTTTCACACACTTGACCAGATATTGGTTTTGCAGTAAGTGATGTAAGTTAATTTATGCACAGTCCTACAGAAGAACACATGGAAGCAGTCTACAGGATTCTTAGATACCTGAAGATGACATCAGGGAAAGGTCTATTCTTCAGAAAGACAGAAGATCGTGATATTGAAGTTTATTCAGATGCAGATTGGGCAGGAAACATCATTGACAGATGGTCAACTTCTGGGTACTATACTTTTGTCTAGGGTAATCTTGTTACCTGGAGGAGCAAGAAGCAATCGGTGGTTGTCAAAAGTAGTACAGAAGCTGAATACAGAGCATTGGCATAGGGAATTTGTGAAGGGATTTGGATAAAAAGGGTTCTTAGTGAACTGGGACAAATGAGTTCATCTCCCATTCTGATGAAGTGTGATAATTAGGCAGCTATCAACATAATAAAGAATCCTGTGCATCATGATAGGACTAAACACGTTGAAATTGACAGACACTTCATCACAGAGAAGGTGACTAGTGAGACTGTTAAATTGAACTATATTCCTACCAAGCAACAAACTGCAGACATCCTCACCAAAGCTCTACCTAGATCGAACTTTGAAGACTTTATTTGCAAGCTGGGATTATATGATATATATTCTCCAGCTTGAGGGGGAGTGTTGAATATTCAAAAGTTAAAGTTATATTTATATTTTAGGGAAGTTAAAGTTAGGAAATTTATATCTTTAGGAAATTTTTTTTAGGAATAAAATAAGAGATTGGTTATGATCTTCTCATATGATTCTGCTTCCTAATTTCTAGGAAAGAATTAAGCTAGTTGTTTTATTTCCTTTATTAGATTTCTTTATATATGTATATATATGTCAATGTAATAGTTTTTTTGTTCAAGAGAGAATAAGAAAAATTCTGAATCTCTTCAGCCTCTTATCCAAAGGAGTATCATTCTCAGGTGCATAACAATTTCAGTTTTGAGGGAGAGGAGTGCTTATAGGCTTGCACACTAATTTTCCAGTTTCCTTTAATAGATCTAGTATATATTTCCTCTGGCAAATAGCAATTCTATTTTGACTTCTTGCAATTTCCATCCCCAGAAATAACTTCAACTCACTAAGTTCTTTGACCTCAAATTCTTCCTTCAATCTTATCATTTCGGTATGATCATCACCAATAAGGATCATATCATCCACATAAACTATAAGTATGGATTTTAGACCCTCATAGTGTCACTAGACAAACAAAGTATGCTCTGCTTGACTTTGTATATACCCTAGACGAATTATAGTGTCACTGAATCTTTTAAACCATGCCTTAGGAGTTTATTTCAACCCATACAATGATCTGTACAGATTACATACCTTGCCTTCATTCTTTCCTGACATAAACCCAGGTGGCGGTTGCATGTAGATCTCTTCTTTTAGATCTCTATTTAGAATTACGTTCTACACATCAGGCTAATGTAAAGGCCAATCATAATTAGCTGCTAGAGATAAGATAATCCTAATAGAGTTCAATTTTGCTACTGGTGCAAATGTTTCTTCATAGTCTATACCATATGTCTGTGAATATCCCTAGGCAACTAACCTTGCTCTATACCTCTCAATACTTCCATTCGCTCTATGTTTGACGGTAAAAACCCATTTACTTCTAACTGGCTTCTTCCCTGCTGGTAGATCAACTATTTCCCAGGTATTATTTTGATTCAGCGTTGTCATTTCCTCTAGGACAACTTCCTTCCAGTTCTGATCTTTCAAGGCTTCATTAATATTCTTTGGAATCATCCCTTCATCCACATGAGCTACAAAGTTTCTAAACTGAGGTGAGAATTTAGAATAATTCACATAATTAGAAATTGGATACCTTACACAAGTTCGTTTTTCCTTTCTCAAGGCTATAGGGAGATCCTTCTCATCATCTGCTGATAGCTTTTCCTTACCTTGTTGGACCAACTGCCTCAGCTTGGATATTTGGCTTTGGTGAGGATCCTTTGGCCTTCTTGAGTAAACATGGAGATGGGGATGTTCTAAAGCATGATCAGCCACACAATTAGTAATGCATTGTGGTTTTGAAGGCTGGTGATCTATTAGCTGATCTGTTTTTGGTGGTGACTCTAGAGATGAGGTTTTTGAAGCAGGACTACTTGATTCAACATTCCTAGAAGTGGACAGTTCCGGGGACACTACCAAAGGAGATATAGGCGTGGATAACTTTGTAGGAGATAACAAATTTCCATCCATTTCTAATGACAATGGGAGATCAGAACTTAATAACAATGGAAGACAGCATTGCTCTCCTTCTAAAGATGTCTCCCCTTGAGAAGATGTGTTATAGAATGGTTTTTCTTCAAGGAAGATAATATCAACAGTAACTATAAAGCACCTTGTAGGGGAAGAGGAGGGGGGGTTGGGGGGTTGGTAGCATTTATACCCCTTTTGCATAGGAGAGTATCCCACAAACATACACTTTCTTAGCTTCAAGTTTGTGTTTGTGGAGTGAATTGTCAAGTATAAAAGCTGTATATCCAAAAATTCGAGGTGGAAGTGTATTCAACAAGTGAATATGTGGATAAAATTCAAGTAAAACACTAATGGGTGTTCGGAATTTAAGAGTTTTAGATGGAATTTGGTTAATAAGATATGTAGCTGTTAATACCGCATCTCTGTAAAATTGATTTGGTACTAAAGTTTTAAGCATCATTAACCTAGCTGTTTCAAGTATATGTTGGTTTTTCTGTTTTGTTGAGGAGTATAAACACAAGAGGTTTGGTGAGCAATGCCATGTTCAAGAAGATAGTTATTTAGCTCAATAGAAAGATATTCTCTCTCATTGTCAGTTCGAAATATCTAGATATTTACCTTGAAAACATTGAGAATTAGTTTGTGAAACTTAAATGCAGTGCAAATTTCAGATTTTTCCTTCAATAAATATACCCAACAAGTTCGGGTATGATCATCTATAAATGTGACAAACCTTTGGTGTCCAAAGGACATTAGTATGCGAGCAGGACCCCAAATATCACCATGTATAAGATGGAATGGTTCTGAAGGTTTATATGGATGTATGTAATAAGAACTCTTAGAAAATTTAGCTAATAGACAATGTTCGCATTGGAAACTACTAACATCTTTATTCTTGAATAATCTTAGATACAAATGTTGCATGTATGTAAAATTAAGGTGAATGCCAAAGCATAATTTTTAATTTACTTGTAGCAGAAAAAAGAGACTTAAACTTGGGTTCAAGACTAAACCTTGACTGAACTCCAGACAGATAATAAAGGCCATCAGATTTCTTAGCATTGCTAATCATCCTCCCTGAAGCTTGGTCCTGCATAATACAATATGAAGGCAAAAAAGTTATTTGACAATTTATATCTTTTGTCAACCTACTTACAGATAGTAGATTATATCTCAGTTCAGGCACAAACATACTTCCTTTAACTTCAAATTACCAATCAAGATTGGTCCTTTCCCTTTTGATGTAGCACTCTTACCATTAGCTACCAAAATCTGACTAAGATTATTGCTTTCCACCAAATCATCAAAGAAATACATCAAGTTACACATATGGTCAGATGCTTCCGTATCAACGATCTACCCCTCATGTCTTTTACATTCGAAAACCTCTGAGCAAATACCTGGTTGATTAGCTATGGCCATGTTAGATGACTCACTAGGGTTAATAGAATTGAGTCTCGTTTGCCCAAGGATCTGTTGCAACACAACAAGTTGCTCCAGCGTGAGGTTTACCCAAGTATTAGATTGCACCATTGTTTTAGCCTTCAATGCATCTGTCTTTGCAACTTGAGCTGCCTTCATATTGTTTGTCTCTTTAGGTTGCTTGAACTTTAAATGGTCTAGTTTTCCATGTAGCTTCCAACATGTAATGTGAGAATGATTTGTCCTTTTGCAAATATCACACCACAGCTTCTCCTTTGTAGATGCGCTAGGGGTTACTTCATTTCCAGTTAGCAGGGTTGAGCTCGGGTTTGATTGTCCAAAAGTCATCATAACCCATCGTCTACTTTCCTCACGCCTCACCTTTGCAAAGGCTTCCTTGAGGCTTGGAACTGGTTGCTTCCCTATGAGTTGTCCTCTCACTTCATCAAGCTTAGGATTCAATCCATATAGGAAGTCAAATATTCGGTCCTTCTCCAACAGTTTGTTGTATTGAGTTCCATCTTCTACACATTTCCAGTATATGTCATAAAAAAGATCAACTTCTTGCTAAAGTTCCATTAGTAGGTTGAAATATTCAGTTACACTCATACTCCCTTGAGTGGTATTATGAAGTTTGGATTGGAGCTCAAACTGTTGGGAGGAATTTTCCATGTTTGAGTAGATCTCTTGGATATTATCCCAAATTTCTTTTGCCGTCTCGCAAAAGAGGTATGTTCTACCAATGCGGGGTTCTATGGAATTTATTAACCAAGCCATGACCATAGAGTTTTCGGCCTCCCATATACCACACTCATCTGATTCATGGTCTAGAACAGTAATTGAGCCGGTCACATATCCAAGTTTTCCTTTCCCCCTAATAACCAATTTCACAAATTGGAACCATTCACGGAAATTTGCTCCAGTGAGTTTGTGTTGGGTGATTTGCAATGTATTTTGGTCTACTCCTAAGGATGAGATGGCTCTAAAATTCTGTCCTGGTAGAGATTGATGATCGAGGGTCCCGAACTGCAGCTTGAGTTCGGGGGTGCTCTCGAGTTTTCTACTCATGTTTGAAGCAATCCGGTCAATTAATGGATCAACCTCTGCTTTGATACCATGATGAAATTAAAAACGAGTTCAAGAGGAAAAAACTCATACATTTTTATTCATACCGAAAATAATTCAAATACATGTAGTAGTCATAGCTTATCCAATGGATAAGAATAGTCCCTGAAGATTAGGTTAGATCAGATTGGATCTGAACCAAAAATGGATAAACTTAAATCTCCTAAGCTTTCTAGCTGATCTAGACCCACCGTACGCTAAAAATAAACAGAAAACAAATATATAATGAACTTTTCTACAGTTTGGAATCCATATTATGATAGGAGACAACTTTTTCTACTTCGAATTGAGGGGTGATGTAAAATCAGTCTATTTCCAGCATCATATCTAAATTGGTGCTTTCATCATAGTTAAAAGCTCTAGTTTTGTATTAAGGTCACAACCAATATTGTCACTATCCTCAATATCTTCTATATCCTCAATATGTGTAGCAGTTATATCAACCAACAAATGCTCTCCCTTCTCTTTAGAAAACCACCTTAACCCGCTTAGGAAACCACTTTTCCTAAGGTTACTCTCCATTTTCTCTACTTGCCAACCTCTTCTCTTTCTTTTCCTTGGCATTCTCCTCTGTCTAGTTATCTCTCTAGTCTTCTTCTGATGAGGGGTGGCTCCTCTAAATAGCTGTCCGAGGGTGGCTAGCATACCCTCAGGTTTTTTTGAAACCAGTAGATAGGAGCTTCTTGTTGAGTCTCTTAATACGGTTTCACAAGCTGTCTGGACAGGGAAAAAGAAAAGATGCTTCATCTCCCTTTGGTCAAAAGCAAGAAGACTTAGCTAGAAATGGCAACTTGGAGTTGTGCCTCTGTAGGAAAAGTGAAATCTGTTTTTCAAAGACTAGGCCATATCAATCAAAAGGCCTCGAAAGTAATTCTACTTTTGTTAACAAAACTTTGGAGGAAATTAATGTGTTTTTAGACAAAGTGGAGGGAGGAAACCACTTCCAATAACCACTGGAGCAGAAAACACATCCCTCATAGATAAATTTCTTTAGCAATGCTGACCAACCTAAGTCATATGCTGATGCTTGTACTACAAATGATCATCTTGTCATTCCAGACTTCTAACTCTAGTTTATCCCGTCAGTTTGGAAAGGGGTTATCCTGAGAGTAAAAAATCCCGCAAGATGTAGAAGATGAGGGAGCAAAGTTTTGGAGTTCCACACTGGTGGGTTATTTTCTTAATCAAAAGCTATCCTTTTCCTTGGTCCAATCCATAGCTATTCGTCTTTGAAAGGACTAGAATCGTTGGAGTCATTAGGAACAATGAAGGCTTTTATTACTTTCGGTTTCATAAGGATAAACACCTTACTCCAATCTTGGAAAAGACTTGGTTCTTTGTGCAGAGGTTACTCATTCTACAAAAATGGAGGAAGGGCATGTCTTAAGAGAAGCCCCGACCTACCAACATCCCTGTGTAGGCTATCTTCAGCCACATTCCTTATGAGTACCTAAATCTTGTAGGAGTCAACGATATTGCTAGTGGGATTGGAGTTCCTTTGAAAGCTAACACTTTAATTGCTTTTAGAGGTAGAGCTAACTAGGCACGAGCTCTTGTGGAGATTGATTCAAGAGAGGATCTCTCGACCCAAGTGGGGGTTGATTGTCCAGATGTTTCTATGGCTAAAGTCATAGTTGATTACCAATGGCTACCCCAAATTTTCTTGTATTGCATAGTTTTTGGGCATTCCTATCTTTTTGCAGCCAAACAAAGGGCTCTAACCACAGCTAGGAACTCAAATGCCAGAAATGAACAATGGATGCTTGTTAATAGAAAGGTAAAGGAAAACAAAGAGAAAATGATACTTCTACCAATAAAAACATGTCACCGCAAACCCTGACGTGACAGTATCATGTAGAAGATAGTGAGAAGGAGTTATCTCCTTTAAAGAACAAAAGAGATTTTTCGCAAAGTGAAGGACCTAATGTCCACACTAAAGACAAAGACAGTATGAAAGTTTTTGTTGAGTGCAAGCAGGGGGGGGTTGTGAGTCTGATATGTAGGAAGATGTGGCCAGGTCTTTAGCCCGAGTTCCAGCCCATGTTTTAGAAACTTCGTACTTGGGTGAAAATCATATGCAATTTTCTGCTGTGGCTGTTAGTGATCAAGAGGAGGGAGACGAAGATGATGGGCTAGAAGAGATTGAGAACACTTCTTTGGACAAATAGGCTATGTTAAATTAGAGAGCAAAGGGCAACAACTCCAAGAGTAGTAAAAGCTCTAGCTCCTTAGGACATTGCAAGAAAAAACGCTTCAAGAGAAGGTGCATGTTCATGTGATAGCCTTCCTTACTCTTGTTTTTTTCTTTTTTTGGATGAATTTTACAGCATGGAATGTTGGAGGGTTTAATGACCCTATCAAAGTGGCTGATGTGGGGAAGGCTGGTAAAGAACATGGAATTTCTTGTCTTGGATTACTCAAAACAAAAGTAAACCTGTCAAATGAAGCTTCTATCCAGCGTGTTTTTGATCAATGGTGGTCCTTTGCTTTTAATTCTTGTGCTTGGAGTTGTATTTGGTTGGCTTGGAATTAGAGCGAATGGGATGTAAGTGTAGTGTCCGAACAAGCACAATTTATCCACACTTACTAACGAATAGAAGTGCTAACTCCTCTTTTGCTGTTACTTTTGTATATGGGATAAACAATGACTCTGAAAGGAAGAATCTTTGGTCAGAAGTTTTGGCACTAGCACCTATCTTTTCCTCAACATTTTGGCTACTAATGGGTGATTTTACTGTAATCAAATCTCCCTTTGAGTGCTGGGGGTGGGGGAAAATTCTAGGGTTACTAGTGCCATGGTAGAGCTCCAAAATTTCCTATACATGGTTGAACTTGAAGACTTGAGGTTTGTGGGTGATTTCTTTACCTGGTCCAATAAGTAAAGGCAAAATCTGATCTTAAGAAAACTAGACAGGATTTGGCTAATCACACTTGGCTAGGCACTTATCCTAGAACTGAAGCTGCTTTCTTCTCTCCTTTGCTTTCCGATCACTCACTAACAATCACTTATATGGATTTTGGGCATTGTGGGCATTGCTATCCTTTAAAAATTTTCCACTTTTGTGCAAACCATGCTAACTTTGAAGATAATGTGGCCTAGACTTGGAAAATAGAAGCGAGGGGCTCAAAAATGTTCCAAGATGTCCCAAAACTAAAGCTCTCAAGGATGAGTTGAAATCCCTTGATAATATTGAGTTTTCCAATATCTCTACTATGTGGCGATGCAAAGTTGAGCTAAAACATTCAATTTGCAATCTTGGGAAATGGAGAGACATCTCTCCTAAATAGGGAGGAGGCGGCTTATAAAAACTACTATTTGATGAGAGGAGTAGAGGAATATTTCCTTAACCAGAAGTCGAGAGTTAAGTGGCTGAAATTGGTAGACAAAAATTCCTCTTTCTTCCACAAGGCAATGATCAATTACCATAATAGGAGCTCCGTTTATTGCTTGTCTAGGGGGGATGGCAGTATAGTGAAAGGAGATGTTGAAGTGCACAAGGAAGCAATTAATTATTTCCAGTAGCTTTATAGTGAAGGGAGTAGGTCAGTTTTACTAGATGAGGTCCAAGACTTCATAACCTGGAGGTTGAATCAGCAGCAAGTTGATAGCTTTAACATCCTGTTCTTAGATGAAGAAATCAAAGCAGCTTTCTTTTGTGAGGCAAATGATAAAGCTCTTGGCCTAGATGACTACATAGCTAAGTTCTTCAAAGAGGTTTGGGATATAATAGGGAAGGACCTTGTTGATGCAATAAAGGAATTTTTCTCTTCTACTGGCCTCTTAAAGGAGGTCAACACAACCATTATCTCCCTTGTACTGAAAGTGGCTAACTCATCTAAGTTGAATGAATTCCGATCGATAGCATGTTGTCACGTGTTATACAAAGCTATTTCAAAGGTGCTTGCAACTAGCTTAAGGAATGTGTTGCCTTTCTTGTAGGAAGGGAGCAAGCAGCTTTGTTTATTACCAACTTAAAAAAAAAAAAAAAAAAAAAACTAAAAGCGCCTTTTCTTCGAGAATGAAGAGTTTTTGACATACCCATCCTCCCAATAACTTAGAAACTAAAAGTGCCATTTTGCTCGTATGAGAAGATTTTCGACACCCATTTTAGCCTAAACTAATTGGGAGTTTGTGGATTTTACGATTTCAACTAAAGGTTTGCAAAGTAGAATGGCGATTATATTTTCTCTTTGTTCAATTGCATGGGGTTTGAGCAAGGGGACCCATATCTTGAAGTTTTCATATCTACAAACCTTAAGGTTCCTCATTCCATTGGAGATGCATAGTTGGGAAGATAACTTATCTTTGTTTTGCTGACGACTTACTAATTGTTTGCAAGGGTAATGTGATCCTATCTTCTTGATTTATGATGCCTAGCGCCATTTCTAGTGGCACTTGAGTTTCACAGTAAATGCTAGTAAGAGCACTATTTTTTTTTCGAAAACCTACACCATAGAGTAAAAGAGCATATTCTACAACTTACCAATTTTTGGGAAGGGTCATTACCTATACAATGTTTGGGTGTGCCTCTCCTTTCAACAAAACCAAAGAGGGAAGATTGCGCTGTTCTACAGCAGAAAATCCTTGATCGTGTCAATTCATGGACTTCTGAATTCCTCTCTTATGTGGGAAGGCTACGACTAATTAAATCTGTACTCTTTTCCATGCAAATTTACTGAAGCATGGTGTTCATGATCCTTAAAATCTGTTGTCAGGAAAATAGATTATATAGCTTCTATGGAACTTTTTAGAGTGAAAGGCCTAAAATCTTGTGAGGAAAAAGGAAGACTAAAAAATATTTTATTACATCTTAAAAAGTATACTATATATATATATATATAAGATACTAGAATATGCTATACTAAAGAATGTGGGACTTATATACAACTCAATACTCTCCCTTAAGCTAGAGCATACAAATCATATGCACCAAGCTTATTACAAATGTATTCAATAAGAGGATTCCTTAAAGTCTTTAGTTCAAATATCAGCCTTTGAAGTGACGTAGCTAGTGATAATACAACCAAACAAGATCTTTTCTCGAATGAAGTGATAGTCGATCTCTACATGTTTGGTTCTCTCGTGAAAAACTGGATTGGAGGCTATATGTAAAGCAACTTGGTTATCACAAATTAATTTGCATTACTTCACAAAACTTTAATTTCTGAAATAGCTATTTCATCTAAGTTCACAAGTTACTAAGGCCATTGCACAATATTCTACTTTTGCACTTGATCTAGTAACAACATCCTACTTTTTACTCTTCCAAGTAACTAGATTGCCTTCAACTAGGACACAATACCTAGAAGTGGATCTTCTATTAGAAAGAGAACTTGCCCAATCAGCATCAAAATAACCAATTACTTGAGAATGACCACGATCTTCATATAGTAAGCCTTTACTTGGAGCACTTTTAATATATTTGAGAATCTCGACGACTGCATTCCAATAACTAACACAAGGAGATTGAAGGAATTGACTGACAGCACTAAATGCAAAAGTTATTAGGTTGAGTGATAGTAAGATAATTAAGCCTTCCTATCAATCAACGATATCTCCTAGAATTTATAAATGGCTCCTCCTATCCTGATAACTTCACATTAGGATCCATAGGAGAATCTATAGGCTTACAATTAAGCATACTAATCTCTTTCAGAAGATCTAAGGCATATTTTCTTTGAGAGAGTACTATGCCAGAACTAGATTGAGCAACTTCTATGCTAAGGAAGTATCTTAGTAAGCCAAGATTCTTGGTTTGGAAATTTCTAAAAAGATGTTCCTTCAAGTGAATGATACTATCTTGATCATTGCTAGTAATGACAATGTCATCTACAAAAACTATTAAGTAAATGTATTTCCCTTCAAATGTATGTTTATAGAAGATTGAATGATCGGATGTACTGCGAACCATGCCAAATTCCATAACTATAGTATTGAACTAGCTAAACTAAGCACATGGAGATTGTTTCAAACCATGAAGTGAGCGATAGAGTTTACATACTAGATTAGACTTCCCTTGAGTAACAAAACGAGACGGTTACTCCATATAAATCTCGTCTTGGAGCTCATTGTGAAGAAACACAATGGATAGAAATAATCGAACAGAGGATATCTTAGCTATAGGAGAAAATGTATCAACATAATCCAAACCATACACTTGATTGTGACCTCTAGCAATCAAACGAGCCTGAAGTCGATCAATTTTACCATCAAGACCAACTTTCACGATATAAACCCATCAACACCCAACCAAAGATTTTTCAGGAGATGAAGAAACCAAATCCTAAGTATCATCAGCATGTAAAGTGGTTATCTCTTCTACCATTGCCTGTGTCCATCTTGGATTTGAAAGTGCCTCACTCGCATTTTTAGGAATAGAAATAGAAGATAGAGATGAAACAACAACACAGTAGGATGGTGATTATTTTAAAGGTTGATATTGGAGATATTTCTCAAGATCAGTTTCAGCGAGAAGTAGAGAATCCTAATATTGTCCATCAGAAGTTGTCTGATTAGTATTCTGAATAATATTAGTATAAGGAGGACGGCCATGTTGTTTGTGGCATTTGTCTTTAGTATGTCTCTACCGATTATAGTAGGAACACTTAAGATGATTTCCCTGATTACCTCCATGAGCTCCATTATGTCCCTCTCTTGCACTTGATTGAACTTGAGAAGCCAAAGTTGTACTATTTATAATAGAAGACTCATGTATGGGTGCATTAGAATTGGATGACAAACGGAGAAGATGGGAGAAAACTTCATCCATGGATGGTAGAGTAAGATTAGCTAATATTTGATCACAAACAGGAGCAAGGTTAGCATTAAATGTAGCAAGAATACAAACCATGAGGAATTTGTCTCTCTAAGCTGGGTCACCCTTAAGATTTTGACTAAGAGGAAGTAGAGAATTGTATTTAACTTTAATTGATGCCCATCTGCAAAAAAAAAAATCAGTAATTGATATATCCGACTATCTCAAATTAAGTAGATTAGATATTATTGAATATAAATGCTAAATATTATTAGTATAAAGTGCTTTTGCCAGAGCACAAACATCATAACAAGTATTATAATGCTTGTAAATGGGATGAAGAGATGAATCAATGAACTGCCATAAAAGAGACAATAATAAAGTTTCTGCTCTTTGCCAATGATCCTTATTCTTCTGCACGTTGTCAAGTTTAGTGGTCAAATGGTGTTGTAGACCTTGACCCATACATCATAATTCCATAGCTTTAGACCAAGACATGTAATTGGAGCTCCTCATCAACTTTTTCGTTGCAATGGCAGGAGATGGAGATAAGAAGCTTGAAAAAGGATTGGTTTTCAATGAGGAAGTATCACTAGCCATGTTGGATTGAAGATGACACTGACAAAAAATAAAAAAGTTGAAAAAGCTGGTGAGCATTGGTTGTCAGCAGTGGAAGGCGGAGGCCAGCAGTGGAAGATGCTGGCGTTTCTGGGTTTGGATGGTTGGATATAGAGGAAGCAAGTGCACCGGTGTGTGACACCAAAAACAGGGCAGAAGGCGATGGTCATTGACAGTCGACGGTGGAAGATGCTAGCGTTTCTGGGTTTGGACAGCCAAATCTAGAGGAAAAAGGAAGACTAAAATATATTTTAATATATCTTAAAAAGTAAACTGTAATTATATATAACTACAGTTTATTTTTTAGACTAAAATATATTATACTAAAGAATGTGGGACCTATATATAACTCAACATATCTCAACAAAGGCTAAGGTAAAGTGGGACTTGGTTTGTCAACCAAGAGAAAGCGGTGGGCTTGGTATCCTTAACATTTGCTTGTGGAACAAAGCAGCCCAAATGAAACACTTTTGGTATTTATGAAAAAGTGTTATGAAGGGATCATGGATAGAATGGATGCACTCCACCATCTTGAAAGGCTGATTTTTTTTAGAATATGAGGGCACCAACTTATTGTGCTTGGACATGGAAGAAGATTCTTAAGCTTGGAAGTACTTGTTGAAACAACTTTCAATGGCAAGTGAATGATGGACTATCCATCTCTTTGTGGTCAGATTTTTGTCTCCCTACTGGTCCTCTTGACTTGATCCATAATGCATGTACTATTGTTGGGTCAGGACTGCCAGCAAATGTGAGGTTGTGCTGCATAATTGAGGGAAAAGCTTGGAGCTTGCCTAGTGGCCCCTTTTGGCCCAGTTTTCAAATACCCTCCACCAGCCAGCTAAATCCATCTGGACCCGATCTCTTAAGGTGGATCCATTCCTAGTCATGCTAGTATAACCTAAAAAGTGGATATGAGTCCTTAGCACCTCTAGAACCAAGTGTCCAGTTGTGTAAGATGGTTTGGAACAAGACAACAATACCAAGACATTCTTTTATCTTATGGTTAGCATGGTTAGGAAAGCTCTCAACACTTGACAGATTGAATGCTTGGGGATTAACAAGTTCTACCTTCTGTTACCTTTGTCCACAAGGCTTGGAGAACCATGCATATCTCTTTTCTGATTGCCAATATTCCTCCCAAGTCTAGTCTTTGGTGTGTGACAAACTCCAATGTCCTCACTCTTTCAAGAACTGGCACGGAGCAACTGCTGCACTTGTGGCAACTATTGGATCGTCAAACTCCATGATACAATGTTTTGAGGTAATCTTCAGCTGCTGCAGTCTACTGCAATTGGAGGGCTCGTAACAAAGTTTGTCTTGGAAATACTCTCTGTCCTATAGCCAACCAAATTACCACATATGCTACTCCCTCTTGAAGCTTCAGATGAGTTTAGTTTTGTTTCGCACAATGTTTTTGTTACACTTTGTTTTTAGAGTAGCCGTGTTGTAAACCATTCCATCTATTGATGGTTGTACATCCTTTTTAAACTTAATGAATTACTTATTTTACCACCACCCCACCCCCCCACAAAAAAAAAAAAGTAGTCACCATACATCCTATCAATTTCAACACCTACTGAAAGTCTAGGGTAGTTTTCCTTGCATGTATAGTTAACAAAAATTTCATTAGAAACATAAAAAAAGTGCTTATTTTTTTCTTTTGGTCGATCTTGCCAACTAAGATCACCATTAATTCCTACATTGTTATACCATATAACTGAAGATCTAGACATTGCCAAATGCATGGTTTGCTTTAGGTGCCTCACATTGGAAATTTGTTCTTTGTCCAATTCAGCCTTCATGTTAATTAGCCAACCATCAAAGTCCAACACCACAGTGAGCTCTGTTGAGTAACTTGGCACGACTTTGTCTCCTTTCCTCCCATTCTGTAATGAATGTTCCCAATACTTGCGAAGAATTTTTTGGCCCATCCTCCAGTATGTTTCTTGCTTCCTGATATTCCTTCGAGGAGACATCACTAATTCCTGGCTTGTAGGATCAATAGCTAGATTTGCGATAGAAAAGCTTCCCAGATGTAATTCAGCCTCTTTGCCTTCAAGATTTCTTGCAACCCCAATGTCATTAGCACTACCTGGATTGACAAAAGCTGGAGCATGACCGAGCTCCATCCCTCCAGTCAGATATGCATAGTAGGGTCCAGGTCAACACTGACCCTCTTGCCTTGTTCATCATCATCAAACTTCATCTTGTTCACCATTATCTTGAATTCACTGAGGGTTGACAACTGTTTCTCTACACATGAAAGTCTCTGGTGATGCTGGTTTATCTGCTGCTGTTGGTTGTTGTAAAATCCTAGAAATTGCAAGAGTCCTCCGTGATTCCAAACATTTTACTCTCCAAGACTCCTACTCTATTTTCCAGATTTGTCACTCCAGCAAGCACTACTGTGTTTATGTTCGTTTCAAAAAAGAAAAAATAAAATAAGAAAAAAGAAAAGATAAATATAAGGAAGAGATGATGAATTTTGGCTGAGCTTTCGTATATTTGAATCTAGTGGATTTCCCAGTGTTGATGGTGAAAGGAGAAGTTGGAATTCGTGTTTTGTATAGGGTTTTGTGGGTATGTACTTGTGATGGTAGTGGTGGTGGTGATGGGTTTCATGCAAATCTGGTTTGTTGGTATATCTTTGTGTGAGTCAGGTGGTAATTGGTTCGGGTTTGGTCTGCGTGACTGGTTTGAAGGGTTCTGGTTCACGTGATTGAGATGGAGTGGTGGGTTTGTTGATGTTTGGGCAGATGATTTAGTGAAAAAATAGGACAAGAAAGGGAAGAAGAAGACCTGTAATTGGTGGTTGTACGCTTGATAAGATGGTGTTGATGTGCAGCAAGAAGATTGTTGGTCCGGGTTGCAGTTGATGGCTGAGTTGGAGTTCACTGGTCGTTTGATTTCTCTTATATTTCTCCGGTTTGACTTCTTCACCGGTTCTTTTCTCCCTTTCTTTAAATTCTGCTTTCTTTTTTTTTTTTTTTTTTTTTATGTTCAGTAATTTGCTTGTCTCTTCCCGGTAATAGATCCAGCAGGTGGGACCAATTGATAGAGACCCAGAAATCAAAATATTAGTTATATTGAACATCAGATAAAAGAAGAACGTACACTAGGGTAAAATTTCTCCTCTTACACACGGCTAAAAGCTCTTACTCACCTTCTAAGAGGAAAAATAAGAAAAATGACCAGGTGTCCTCTGACTACTAGTTAACCCGACTTATACTATTTCTCTTCTATTCAAGTGCCATATTGCAACATTTGATTGGACTCCATAATAAGCTATCCTATTACTAATACTAATAATACCAACATTATTATTAGCTATCTCTAATATCGAACAGCTACCTCTATCCCTTGTCAAAGTCAAGGGTGAGTTCACCCTCGGGACTCTGTTGGTGCATCTACAAGTGGGGAGCCTAGGTGGGTCTTCCAGTGATAGGTGAAGGAAGTTTTTCAAGTGGAGGAGGTCCACTTAAAAAATTATTTTGGGTTTTACTTTTAGTTGGTTTCCATTCTGAATGTAGTGTAGCTATTGCATATGCTGAACAATAAACCAATGCAAGCTGGGCAAAGTGAATCAATCCTCTAAGCCCTCTCTTTTCCTTTTTCCCTTTTTTATTTTTTTGGGTTTACCCTAGATTGCTGGTAGTCCCATTTTAGTGTTGATTATCTCTGCCCTGGTTTGGGGTTGCTCTATTCTTGTACTATGTGCAAATTGTTGTTCCTGATACAAGCTTATAAATATCTCCTTCTATCAATAGTTTTAGTTACCAAAAAAAGGGCTTTTTTCATTAGCTGGAGAGTATTCCTGATTGACATTTACAATTATTGTAGGAAGCTATCAAAACTATTAGTCAAGTATTTCACAAAAAAAAAATAAAGGAAAAAGTAAAGAAAAGCATTTATTTGGGTCCTGGTAATGAATTATGCCATGGCAGGTTAAATTTAGAGTATATGAAGGAGATTGGTGTTTCTGTACCCTTTCTTATTTCTATTGTTGGGGTCTTGTCATGGGCCTGGATACAGGATCTAGCCATGGGCAATATTTGTATAAAAAGAACTGAGGATTCCTCAAAGAAAACTCTTTGATCTCATAAATATTAACTAGTAAGAGACATACTGATAATGCTTTCTTTCTCCTTGTTTATTTCTGTAATTAAATTACTTATCTATGTAAACTTCTCCACCTTCTGTTTCATTTATCCTGAGTAAAAGATAATGTTAAATCTCACAGTATCTCTGAGAAGATAATCATAGATCTAATAATATATTCTAAAATGTGCGTAAATCAAAATGAATTACAATATATAATATTTATGGTAATTTCATTCTAGATATCAGTAACTGGTGTGTTTCAATCATAATGTCAAGATTATGTCTGTTGACTGTGTTTTGACTTGGATTATACAGGTAGGAGATGAAAATGGAAAAGCCAAAACAGCACCATTGAAGCTGAAAGTTCAATTCATGCTGCAAGTGCCACAAGACGACATTAACCAATCAGTCCTAATGTTCCGTGTTAAGAAGAGGTGGGATATATGATGATGCTACTGGATTTGAGTCCAACACTCCCTAAGTACATTGTATGTTTTTTTTTTCTTTTTTAATTTGTTTTATTTTATCTTATTTTTTAACCTTTACATATTGTTAGAATATTTTGGACATGCCCCTTCAGCATTAATGTTAATCGAAATGAAAGCAGTTGATTATTTTGTGACCCGTGCCGTGTCACGGTGTCTTCTTGCCATGCACGGAGCTGAAACTCCAGTCGGAAATAACGTGCATTAAGCGAAAGAAACTGAGTTCAACGGTTTGACGATTATCAGGCTTTTGGAGATTCCATTGGACTTACAACTTACACTCAACTATAAAAAGGATTACGTTTCTATATATATATATATTAATTTTTATTTTATTTTATTTTAAATTTTTAGAAGTTCTGAAATTGGAGGATCGTAGGACTGGTTTGGAACTGCAGACCCCTGAATTGGGATCTGACCACCCAGTCAGTTGAAGGAAGGACTATCACCATGCTCTTGTAACATATAATGGAGGACCTAAAGGTAATGTTATAAAAAAATATGATATATATATATATATTATCATGTTTGTTATGGTTAGTAATAGATAAAGATTTTTATTTTGTTTATTATTTGAAATTGTAAAGTATTACACTAAATAAGGTATTTTTGATAATTATATTATTTAATATTATGATTATTTAATTATATTTTTAATATTATAGAAAAATATAATTTAAAAAAATTATTTAATTCATATAATTAAACGAATTATATAAAATAATAATATAAATTTATTAATTAAAAAAGTTAAGAATTCATATTATAAATTATAATAACTTATGCTATATTTAATAATATTTAATAATTATAATATTAATTATATTAATACTATAATAAATTAATATATATTAAATTATAATATTTTAATATATGTTATAAATTCTAATAGTAAATAAATTAAATTAATATTCTCAATATAATAGGTAATAATATAAGAACTAGTATCAATAAATTAGCATCATAATCAAAATAAAGTTTAATAGTTTAAACACTCTTTTTTTACTATATTTGATATGGTATAAATTTTTGTTATTTTGTTTAGTATTCCAACATTTTTTTTTGTTTAGTATTTAAACCAATTTTTCAAACCAAGTAGTATGAAATATAGGAAACTAAACGCTGCCAAAACGTGGGGAAAAAAATGTTTTCACATAATGATTTGCTCGGTTGGGTTTATGTGTCTAATAATGACTATACATTTTCAATCAATTTTTAACATTTTTTATAATATGTAATTTATGCAATAAAGAAAATGGTGGGGAGAAGAGAATAATACAGACAAGCTTAAGAGTGAGGAACTGGAGCTGCTGGATTGACCCTCTCAAATCTCAATGGATGCTTTTTGCATCACGGGAACCGGAACGATAATGATGCTCTCTCTCCATACATACTGATCTCCCAGTTCCGTAATTACCTTAGTGAAAATGGATGGGCCACTCTGACTCCTTCCTTAGTAACACATTGACATTAATGAACAATGAATAAATATTAACAATACTCAAAGCTCAACATCGTTATATGATAAGAATGTATTGTAATTAAAAATTTAGTGGTCAAAGGAAGATGAATGGCAATAATAATAACAATAATACTCAAAGCTCAACTTTCATGAGGAGAATCCATCTAATGTCAATAACCATATAGATAGGGCGACAGCTGTGGCTAATTAGCGATCTCCTCTCCCGGGTAAACTCTGTTCATCATCTCATCTCATCTAGCTGGCCTGGTGCTAGTTAGGTCACTGTTTTACTTGCATCACAACACCTGGCTCCGACCCTAATGGCGACCGAACCAATATTAACACTTGAAGAGAAGAAGAAGAAGAAATTGACTGTAAAGATGATGAAGATACGGTTATACTGCTCCTGAATCAAAAAACTTTCCAAAGGTTACTACATGGACGAGGATGACCCCAAGGTGCATAAGTACAACATGATATATATATATATATTGTTTTATGATGTATGCCAACTCATTTAGGGTTGTCACTAAGCTAGGTTTGGGATGGGTTTTATAAAATTCAATTTTAACCCACTAGCCTATAAGGGTATCTATGGCCCGTTCCAAAATCCTATAACGTTTTTATTGTAGACCCATGACTTGTCCCATCAAGGGTACTATAAACTCATGACCTAACCCACTATTACAATTATTTTACAAAACACCTTTGTGTAAAATTAAGCATGACAACCTATGAATGCAATTCTCATAATCTCATAGAGATATTATTGAATCATATTTGAAAAATTGAAGTTTAACGAAATGAAGTTCATCTGAACTTCATTAAATCACATTTGATAGCTATTGCAAATTGCAATAGGGAATTCAATATATTACAAACATTCATCCAGAGTGTAAACTATCACATTGCTTAGCAACACCATCATAAGTTGAGAAATTTAGTGAGGCATGTAGGTAGTTAGATATTTTATTTAGTAGAAAACTTTCTTTAGATTGCAAGACTCGATGAAATTCCACATATGATATGCTTGTCATAGCCTTTGAATATAAAGATATATATATATTTTTTTATAGAGTTCAACATATGGATAATTATTACAAATGTCTTCTAACATATGAAGATTGAGAGTTAGCGAAAGAAATTTGCCAGAAGTTAGCCATTTTTTATGAGGTAGCTAATCTTCTTTCTAGTACTCAATATCCAACTACCAATTATTATTGAGAAAGTATTTGAAATCAAGGAAGCATTGGTTGGGTGGAAGGGTTCTTTTGATGTGAATACTAGTGCAATCGCTAATAAAATGTTTAAGAAATTTGAAAAATACTAAGGTGATGTGAATAATATTATGGCTATTTATACAATTTTAGATCCCCCGTTTTAAGATGAAGGCTATGGACTTTGTGTATCATAATATTTATGGAGCATGTGCTTATGTTGAGATACAAAATGTTAGAAAAACTTGTTATGAGTTAGTTCAAGAGTATTAATCTAGAGTTAACTCTCATCATAATAGGAGTATGGGTAGTAGTTCTTCTTTAGTTTCTTTAGCTGGTGTTGATGGTACTCCTATTGATTCTATTAAGAAATCACAATTAGTGCAATACTTGAGTACTATTAGTACTAATGGCAAAGTAAAATCAGAGTTGGATCATTACTTAAAGGAGCTTGTGTTACCTTGGAATGAGAATGTTGATATTCTTGGTTGGTGGAAATTAAATAGCATCAAATATCCTACATTGGAAGAAATGGCAAAGGATATATTGGTTGTTCTTGTGTCTATAGTTGCTTCTAAATCTATATTTAATATAGGTAAACGAGTAATTAGCTCGCACATAAACTGTCTCGATCCAAATACAGTGGAGGTATTGATGTGTACTCAAAGTTAACTATCATATAAAAAAAGAGGTTAAAGTTTTTATTATATAATATTGAGGTTATTGATTAAAAAAGTTTTTAACTTCTATTTTCTAATCTATTTATGAAATTTTTTCTCTCTTTGTAGGAATGAAGATAATTGAGGAAGAGGAAGAGGAAGAGTTGATCTCGATTAGTTTTTATGAATATTCATGATGAGAATGGAGTGAACTTTAATTGATTTTTAAAATTTGGTAAATATGTGATTGATGACCTGGTCTGTGTCTTCAATATAATTTTTTTCTTCTCTAAGCCTACATGAATCTTATTACAAAATTATAAATTTTGTAAAACTGCAAACTTATAAAATTATTATAAAAGTATGTCTGCAAACTTAAAAAGTGATATAATAAAAATACACAGTAATATATATGAAAACATTTGCACTGACACTTTTAAGTATAAATAGGAATCCTTAGTTCAGTTCATTTCTTCACATTTCATATCTCACATATCGATATTTGAATTTGCTCTGTAAGCTTAAGTTTGCAATTTTTTTTTTTTTTTTTACAATTTCTATTTTATGCAGGTTTTAATTTACTTAAATACATATATGGAAATTTCTTCATCAATATCACAATATATTTTCTTAAGAAGAAATTTAATTTTCTTGCTATTATTGAAGTAATAAACTGCATAAATTTTATGACATGTCAATGTGTATTGCATAAATTTTATTGAAGTGGTAGTTATTGTTAATTAACTATTAATTAGTAATTAATTATTAAATTTCATTAATTAACATTAGTAAATGAATTATGTATATATGTTATGATAATGTATTTTTGTAAACATAGCCGTAAATTAAGTTATTATTAATTAATTGTTAATTAATAGTGGTTGGTCATTAAGATATCCTTAATTAATTGCTAATAAATTAAGTAACAAAAAATTTTGTATTGGATGGAAATGTAAAATATTTTTATTATTTAATAAAATTAGCCATAAGAGTAAGTAATTAATAATTATCCGTTAATTAAAGGTGATTAGTTATTAAGATGTAATTAATTAATTGTTGTAAAAGTAATTAGTGAAATATTTTGTATTTGTTTAAAGGTGTGATTATTTGTATACTTTTGTAGACTGAGTTATAAAATTAATTAGTTATTAATTATCCGTTAATCAAGAGGAATTAGTCGTTAATATATCGTTATTTAAATGCTAAACAATTAATTAGTGAAAAATTTTATATTGGGTAGAAATGTAAAATATTTGTATTGTTTAGTAAAATTAGTCATAAGATTAAGTAGTTAGTAATTATGTGCTAATTAAAGGTGATTAGTTGCTAAAATGTGGTTAATTAATTGTTGTGAAAGTAATTAGTAAAATATTTTCTATTTGTTTGAGGGTGGAATTATTTGTATGCTTTTGTAGACTAAGTTATAAAATTAATTAGTTATTAATCATCCGTTAATTAGGGAGAATTAGTTGTCAAGATATCATTAATTAATTGTTAAGAAATTAAGTAACAAAAAATTTTGTATTGGGTGGAAAATTTATAATATTTGTATTGTTTAGTAAAATTAGCCATAAGGGTAAGTAGTTAGTTATTATCTGTTAATTAAAGGTGATTAATTGTTAATATGTTGTTAATTAGTTATTGTAAAAGTAATTAGTTAAATATTTTGTATTTGTTTGAGGTGGGATTATTTGTATGCTTTTGTAGACTGAGTTATAAAATTAATTAATTATTAATTATCCGTTAATCAAGGGGAATTAGTTGTTACTATATCATTATTTAGATGTTAAACAATTAATTGGTGAAAAATTTTATATTGGGTAGAAATGTAAAATATTTGTATTGTTTAGCAAAATTAGTCAAAAGAGTAAGTAGTTAGTAATTATTCACAAATTAAAGGTGATTAGTTGCTAAAATGTGGTTAATTAATTGTTGTGAAAGTAATTAGTGAAATATTTTGTATTTGTTTGAAGGTGGGATTATTTGCATGCTTTTGTAGACTGAGTTATAAAATTAATTAGTTCATCAAGGGGAATTAATTGATAATATATCGTTATTTAATTGCTATATAATTAATTAGTAAAAAATTTTGTATTGACTGCAAATTGAAATTATTTGCACGATTTCGCATAATAGATGGACCCTGGACCTTTTGATCCTTCAATGTTGATGCAGCAGGTCGATCACAAGTAGTTTTGGATGGAGAGGTAATGAATATTTTACGTTGCATTAAAAATAAGAAAACATTTGACATGATATTGGTATAGGAGCAAGTAACCATTGTTGTGTGATGGTATAAGTTGTCACTTCGTTATGACGAGCATACGATTCTATTCGATGCGTGAATTGAGCCATACTTGTTGCTGGCTGGATTTGAAGGTGTCAGTCAGCTGCCCTACATACCCCTCAATTGTGGAATTATTTGTATATTTTTGTAGATTGAGTTATAAAATTAATTAGTTATTAATTATTTGTTAATTAATGAGAATTAGTCATTAAGATATCATTAATTAATTGGTAAGAAATTAAGTAACAAATTTTTTTGTATTGGGTGGAAATTTTGTAATATTTGGAATGTTAAATATTTTGTACAGTGTTGTGAAATGGTATGGAAATTGTTAGAATTTATAGGAGTGAAAATGTTAAAAAATAAGATCTAACAAATTTTTAGGAAAAAAATAATTTCCCAATAATGGGGAAAAATTTTAATATTAGAAATATTATGGAAATTTAATATTTGAAACATTTTTAAGAAAATATACTGTAGTCTTGATGAAGAAATTTCTACATATGTATTTGAGTAAATTAAAACTTGTGTAAAACAGAAATCGTGAATTTTTTTTTTTAAACTTAAGCTTATCGAGAAAATTCAAAGATTGATATGTGAGAGATGAAATATGAACAAATGAATTGAACTGAGGATTCTTATTTATACTTAAAAGTGTTGGTACAAATTTTTTTTTTTTTATTACTGTGTATATTTACTGTATCACTTTTTAAGTTTGTAGACATATTTTTATAATAATTTTATAGGATTGTAAAAACTTTATGGGTTTGCAGTAAGATTCGTGTAGGCTTAAAGAAAAAAAAAAATTATACTGAAGGCGTAAATTGAGTCTATGCCTTCATTCTATTTTTTTTTTTATACTAAAGTCGCATGTGAGATCTGTAACTTTGAAACCTATTTTAGTAATATGTTTTATGAATATACTATTTAAATAATTTTTTAAAATGCAATATTTAAATATGTACCTCTCATTTTCACCTACTAGAATTATTCAAACAGAATAATAATAATAATAAAAATAATGAAAGGCTTTCTTCTACCGGGACCGCACTATACTAAGGAAGGGAGGGAAGCGGTTAAAATTGAAAACCCACGGAATCATAATCCAATCCATTCTTTTTCTTTATTTAATGTTGTTATTATTATTATATGAGAATTTCCATTCAACAAGAAAGAGGAGGAGGAAGCAAAAGCAAAAGGGTAATTGAATGCTTGCAATTGCATGGGGTTATTTATCCGACGTGGAGTTGGAGTTAGGGTTAGAGCAGTTGCATTTGGGTTTTCGGGCAGAAATTTTAGCCACAGAGAATCTAACGGTAACCAAATGACTCAAACTCTTTACTCAAATTCTGGTCGTCGTGTTACCAAAGTTCAACAAATTATACATGCCCGCACCAGCACCAATGGCAATGGTTTGATATTCTCTCTTTCTCTTTCTCTTCCTCTTTCTTTACGGGCATATATATATATATATATTTTGGAAATCTTTATGTTCTTATTAACAATGACGATGACTATGGCGATTAGATGGATGGGAAAAATGCTGGGAAGAAGGAGTCACTCCATGGGATTTAGGCAAACCCACCCCTATTATTCAACACCTTGTTCACACTCTTGCCCTTCCTATTGGCAGGGCTCTAGTCCCCGGATGTGGCTGCGTAAGTTACTCTTATCTAACCTAATCTTACTACTACTACTTTCATTTCCATTCCATTATCACCTCCTCCTACTTCTTTTTCATTCTTCTCCCAAATTTAATATTTATTCATCAAGTTAGGGCTATGATGTGGTTGCCATGGCTTCTCCTCACCGCTACGTTATTGGTCTTGAAATTTCAGAAATTGGTATTAGAAAAGCTTTTGAGGTATAACGTCCCTACTAACAATAACTTACACCAGTTTGCCTCTTATCTGATTCCTGATTGCATTGAATTGTTTTGCATTTGATTCAGCTCTCTTCCTCATCACCCAATTCAAATTATTTTACTTTCCTAAAGGAGGATTTCTTCACTTGGCACCCTACTGAGTTGTTCGATCTTATTTTTGACTACACGTGAGTTTAACTACACTACATTCCCCATCTGCCTTATATTCCGTAAAATTAACAGTTCTAGTGATGCTGCCCTTTGTTGGAACCTGCAGATTCTTCTGTGCTATTGAACCTGAAAGGAGATCAGCATGGGCAGAGCAGATTAACAATTTGTTGAAATCCGATGGAGAGCTCATCACCCTAATATTTCCGGTATTATGTCTATGAATTGCTTTCCCACCAAGTAGGCATCTTTCTAAGCTGTTAAGATTCCAGCACATTGGCCTTCAGGGGGAAAAAAAAAATCCCATGTTTATTGAAAAAGAAAGATGACAATTATGGGTTGCTTTTATGTTTTGATTGTTAGTCATGTTCTGTCATATTAGTCTCTTGTATGAGGCAGTCCATCCTTTTAAATATAAGTTGGGCTTTCTTTCTGTTTTCCTCTATAGATTTTGATAGTCTACTCATAGTGAAGCCTTGAATTGGCTTTTGAACAGATCGGTGATCACACTGGTGGACCTCCTTATAAAGTTTCGATATCAGAGTGAGTTTTTTCACTTCTGAAAGAAAGACTTAATTCAGTTCAGTTAGGTTTTGTTTTATGGTCTGACATCAAAGTATTTGCAGCTATGAAGAAGTTCTTTGTCCTTTTGGCTTTGAAGCAATGTCAATCTCAGATAATGATCTGGCTGTTGAACCTCGCAAGGTATAGAGTGCTTCATAAGAAAATCATAGTATAAAAATTTTTTTGAACTTGTAGCTTTCTCGTACATGCAGCTTTTGATGCTGCATATTCAATGATGATAGATACAACATTCTGGCTGCAGCATATATTTGATATGCAGTTAACTAAAATCGCTGTAGTTTACCCCTTTGTATTATTGTTGGCCCATTCCATATTACTCTGCCTATTCCTGTAGAGAAATTCCCTAAAGAGGTTTTTGAGTTACTTTTTCTACCGGCTAAAACATGTCCTAGCCAAAACTTTCACTGGCACACCTTTCGATCTCCTTGTTGAAGCTTGATCAAATATTTTGAGAAGGTTAAATTGTTTCTCCCATACTGTGAACTTCCTTTGTAAAAGCCTTTATCCATTTATAACTAAAATAATGCATGGAATATTGGTGGACGTAACTTTCATCCTGAGCTTAATGATGCTAAAGTTATCACTATCCAAACATCAGATTCTTTTGAGGTTAATACTCGTAAAAATGTGGCTAGTGTAATATATCTGAATAGTTTTATTGTTATAAAACTGTGAGTTTATGTCACACATTGATGTATTGAAGTGTAATAGAAGACATAATCCATTTGCAGAATCTTTTGATGCTTTTGTTGTTATTTGCTAGAAATTGAATACTAGTGTTGCAGTGGAAAGCCAACCAGTATATTCCGATGTACTTTCCAGCTGAAGCAGAAGTAACTGGAATATTTGACAAATATTTTGTGATAGATGAGACTTGTGACTGGAATATTGATTGTCTCTTCCTTCTCCTTATCTGTATTATGTTGGCATTGTTGAACATATCCAGTAATTGGATATCAGCACCACAACGTAGAGCATTGTTAGTTACAGGGGAAAAAAAAAAAAGAGCATTTTTTTCTTGCTATTTTCTGATTTTGACCAAACAATGATGATTCAAAAAGCTCTCACATGTATTTGCATATTGCAGGGAAGGGAGAAGCTTGGGAGGTGGAAGAGGCTACCAAGCCAATCTGCTTTATGAAATTCTTCTTTATATATATATCTATATTTGTGGGAGAAGGAGGCACCTATGTCTTGTCAATTATCTAGATACGAATAATCATGTACACTAGTGGGTTTGTACTTTGGCATCGAGAATTTTTATCAAAGTCATACAGAAAAACTAGGTGAAGTGTTTTTTTAATAATGTTGCCGAGCGAGGCACTTAACGGCCGAACAGCATGAGCAGGATCACTGCCCTTTTTTATTGGGAAGACGGGTAGTTTGATTCCCCCTTCTCATAAAGATGTAATGTCTCTGAAGTTGTAAAAACAGAAGTGTTGATGATGTTTCATTAATGGAAGTTTTAGTTTGGTCATTCATGCAGTTAAGGCTCGTTGAATACACTTAATACCATCACATGCTATTGAATGCTGAGCGTGAGATCAACCATACAAGCTTTGACTCTTTGACATCCATTAGGAATAGAAATATCATGATGTTCAAAGATGCGCTTATTTTAAATTGCTCAGACGTGATGCATGGAACATGGGGAAGCTTTTTTTTTTTTTTTCTCCTTTTGCCCAATTTCATATGGGGAAGCTGAAGTCTACATTTCTCATGAGTCGGGAATACTGGAATTGTTTTTTTTTTTTTTGACTTTTGAATTGCAGTAGCTGTTAACATTGGCATCATGGCTTTCCAATATTTCACAACAAGTATATATATATATATATATATATATATACACACGTATTCTTCTATAAAATATGTAGTTAATATTATAATAAGTTTTTAATTTTAAATTTTAACAAGTATTAAAACACGATTGATGGATCTCTTATTTAGGATTATATAAAAGTCGAGTCAATACAATATATTACTAAATTTGAGCTCAAACACGATTTAAAATTTTCAAATTTCGATTCAACTCTATTTTAAGCCTAATCAAGCTTACGATTTTGACGATAGTATATTGCAATGCGCGCTAGCCCCTCGAACCACCTAAGGCTAACCTATGCTTGCCAGTAATGGCACCGCACTAGCAATGTTCTTTTATTTTATTTTATATTATTATTTTTCTTTCTTTTTATTTTTATTTTTTCCTGAGACAGCAAATCATAAATTGGACTAGGAATAGGATAAGAGTAGCCAATTAGTTTGCATGGTGACGATTCCCGATTGGAGAGCCAATGTCTTAGGAATAAGCTATAACTTTTTTTTTGGTTTGTTTTCTATTTATTCTGTTTTACAAAATAAACGGATAGTAAATGAGTTGTGATTGACATAGCGAAGGGAGCTGAAATTGCAGTCCAATATATGTGGAAATCTAACTTGTCCAATTATTTTTAAATAATGGTGTAGAAACCATATAAGAAGTGCAGCCACGTACGTCCTTGGTGATAGCAATTGGGCAAAAATTATTTGCAATAAATATCATTTTTTGATACTAAATAGGATCCAATAGAAGGATATGCGTGATAATTAAAAAAAAAAAAAAGGTCGAGACTCGAGATGGTTGTTCGTCCAATTACTCCTTAGAAGCAACTTTTGGGTACGACCACTCCTGAGCTGCTCCCAGCAACGTTCTTACAATAGGAGGTGGATTGTCCGCTGGGATAAGTGAGCCTTATGTCTTGCAACTTAATGCCTCTGCATGGATTACTTGGACTGCAGTTGAAGTTCATGGCTACTTGAGTTGCTGATGTCCCCTTTATGTTCTTGTACGTCACTTGGCTTATCTTGATCCCAGAGCTCTATTGACACACAATGATAATAATAATAAGCCAATCATAAATAAAGGCTATATATACTAGTAAATAAATGAAGTGTTTTTGTGTGGTCCAGGGCATTGAGAAGAAAGTTGTATTATTATTGCTGCTTCATCGTCGTCATAAAATTAATATAAACTATACCTGATTGGGACAACCATTATTATCGGGGCAATATTGCTGGTTGATGATAATAGGGTTTTTCACATTATTCATGACGAGATTCCTGAAAGAAATTCCCTTGGCGAATCCAGTGCTAGGCCTTTCCCACGTTTTTATCCGAACCCCATTATCTGTCCCTGTGAATACTGAAGTCGTTACTGACACGTTTTGGACCCCAGCTTCGTTTACACTGCTGGCTAGACTTCCTATGCTGTGAAATTATTATTGCAAAAATAAATAAATAAATATATTTCAGTGAGCAAATGCAAAGTAAATGCGTGATGTCAGAGTCGTCACACACACACTAACCTTATACCATGACCAGGGCCGCAAGCAATGCGGTTTATAATGATGTTGGTGGAGCCTGGACCGATGGAGATGCAGTCGTCTCCGGTCTTAATGTTAGCGTTGGTGACTGTGACCCCGTTTGAGGACTGGATGTGGACACCATCTGTGTTGGGACTCTCATCTGGTGCAATTATCTTTATATCCCTTATCATCACATTGGCGCAGTGGTTGACCCCCATATGGAAAAACTGGCTGTTGATCGATGTCACACCCTTCACCACTACATTGCTTGACCACTCAAACACTATTGACTGCATATATTATATCATATTATAGTTATAGTCATACAAGTTTTTTTTTTTTTTTTTTCTAGCTAGTGGCATACATAGTCGCTGCCGTGCTAGCTAGCTTGCTACGCAATCAATTAACAGAGCAATTAGCTCCTATATGCTATCAATTACGTATCTCAACAAGAAAATCGAAATATTCACTAATATGTGTGCTATTTATTAGCATGGCAAAAATAATTTAAGTAAGCATCCTTTATCATGTGTTATTAATTATATGTAAAATCAATAGCTCTAAATATTCATGCTAAGCGTCAATTCATTCCTCTCTATTTAATAAGGTGATATCTTCGATGGTCTTCAACTGTAATTTTAATAATAGGTGATAAATAATATTATCTAAATAATTTAAAACTGTAAAATATATCTGATTAATAGCATTAAACTTTTAAGATCATCAATGGGGGCTATATGGAGTGGAGCTAAACAAAATCATATCATAATTAATGTGATATTATATCTCACCCTGGCTGCGGGAGGGCAATTGCTTCCTGCTGTTTTGCAGGCCCAATATCTTGCTCCTAGTGCATTAAAAATGCCACCATAAACAAAGATCCTGTTGATCTTATTGAACAATATCCACTTCCCTGTGTTCCCAAGTAGCCAGTAGTTTGATGGAGCCACTAGAGCACCCCTTATGAACACGACCATTCTGCTCTTGCATGGACCTCTAAACTCCAACGCCCTAACTAAGAAGATACCACGGGGAACATAAAATATCGGTGGCGATGTAGCACTGCATGCGGCGGACCACGCCCGCTGAAACGCGGCTGTGGAGTCCGTCTTGATACCTGATTTTGCACCATAGCTTACCACATTATAGAATGATGCTGCATCTGATGATGATGACTGCAGCAGTAAGCTGGCTATTATCAAGCACAATGTTGAAACAAGCCAGGAGCCGGCTATACTTGCTGCCATTGCCATTGACACACTATATCCTCCTTTCTCTATATTTATTCTAATTCACAAGAAATAATATAGAGAAAGGGAAGGATCGGGATCAGCTAACGTCCTGCTGTTATTTGATATGTAATAATAGAAGAGGAGTTTATCAATTATGCATGTATGTATTTTTGCAGATATACATGCATATATAGAATTATTCGTGGATGCATGGTGTATTATTTACGTCTCTATATATATATATAGTACCAGGCTATGGGGTTTGGAGGGACAATTTGTTGAAATTGAAATGGAGAGGGCTATCTATAATGTTTCAGGATCAGAGTACGATTCAAGTCAATTAAAAGATACTCAACTCAAATCAACTCTACTCTAACGTTGGTCCCCGACCACGTACGTACTTGACGGTGTACGATACATGCAGAATAATCAATGGCATCATGTTCTTGCCTTTAGGTTAGAATTATTTCCATTTCGTTTCAAATATATATCTATATATAATTAGTTTTATTAGTATCTCGAAATTTGGAACCAGCACATATATGCACATGCATACGGAATAATCGTTGTTACATAATTTGTTGTGAGAAGCTCTGTTTGTCTAGACGATATATATATGTACATATTGTATTGGCACATGAGCTTTTGCTTGTGAATGGACACTTCACTGATGGCCTTTGTGAAAAATGAATATATATATATGTAGAGCTCACTGACTGTCTCAAAGTCTATAATGGGTGTGTAAATAAATATTCCCTTTGTCACATGGACTGATTAAAGACAAATTGCGTATGAAGTTGTTTTTGTATATATATATAAATATGGAATTCCATTTCCATCGCTCCACTCAAAGCACGCATTCCCCATCCCCATGCAGGCACAGTTATACGACGATGCCATGCGCAGCTATCTTATCTCCGTAATATCGGCGTTACGTGGTTATTTATGTTCTCGTACGGTATCAATAACGTTAGGGGAAGTGGAACCATCTTGTCCCCAGCTGGCATCAATTTAGATCGTACATCCGTCCTTCTCTCATCAACTAACTTACAACTTACTCAATCATAACTCCATACTTACTCAAGTTTGATTAAATTAAAAAACAATTTGATTGAATATCAACCCAATCTCAAACTCAAACCATTTAAATGTAGTTAACAAAATTTGCATGATAATTGGCTTAATATATAAGCTTGTGAATCAAATGATCAAGCTTGAGTTAAACTTAAATGTTAGTCAAAGATCCAATCATATTTGAGAATTAATATTATTTTAGTTATAAAAAAGTAGTTTTCACTTTAATATAAAAAGAGCTTAATAAATTTGAGCTCAACTTCGTAATTTTAAACTCAATCAAGTTAAAACTTTAAATTTTTAAGTACAAGTGAAAAGCTTAAATCTAATATTTTATTACCTCAACTTAATTCTTACATTTTGCAATATATTTGGTTGACTTAACAATGACATAATAGAGTAATATTCCTCCATTACAAATCCTATTATTGCGTTTAATTAGTAGAATGGTTAATCATTAAAGTTTCTATTACTACAAGATAAGAAATTACAGTTCTTTTAGAGTAAAAGAGAGAGAAAGAGAAAAAAACAAACAGCTATTTTTTGGTCCACTCCAACTTACTTCTATAATTGTCTCATGCAACCTTGACCCAGTTAGCCATGCATTACGATTAGGGTGTGTTAATATTTTTAGATATATCTTAATCTATTGATAATGTCATTTTAAGTCTAACCCAAAAATGTAATAGTTGTTACTTTTTTATTATATTGCTTAGGAATTTTAATTTTAATCTTACCTAAACAAATTTAGGATATGTGCACCAAATGGCAAAACAATGTGGTTAATGTAAAAGGGTGAAGAGAAAAGTTGGTCCCCAAGGATTGTACATGGCATTTCCTATTTCAAATCAACCACTGATCTAACATTAGCATGGGTTTTGTGGTCAAGCTACCTTGAACTCAAAGAGCAAGGCCATCGTAGTAATATTCAATTAGCTTTCTCTAAAATGGCCCACTTCATTCCCTATAAATTTATTGATGATGCCATTCATATTATAAATCTGTTTTTTCAAAAATCTTCCAACTCCATGGTATACCCTAAATCATCGTTTACAAACATGATATGGAGTTCTTAAGTCATATCTAGAAAATTTTGTCAAAGAAGTTGAAAACCAAGTTACTTTTCGATACATCATGCCACCCAATAAGCTGGTGGATAAACACAAGTTGCCTACTATACTTTTGGTTCATTACTGAGAATTGTAATTGGTGAGAATTTCAATGATATAGGAATATTTACTTTTCACATGTTGAATTTGCTTATAGTGGGAGTCTTCATAGTGTTGCTAAAGAGATTCTGTTTGAGGCGGCATACGATCGAGTTTAATCTCCTTACTCCAATAGACTTGAATCCACCTTCTTTTGATGAGTAGGTTAATCCTAATAAATTGGCAATGGTAAAATTAATGAAGAAGATGCTTGGAAGAGTGAGATAATTCATCATGAGGAAGATTAGCGGTTATAAATAGGGATACAACCGGCACAGGTCATAATAGGGTATCTGCTCACCCTGACCTGATAAAAACCATATAGGATTTGACCTTATAGGGTTTAGGATTGGGTTTGGGATATGGAATAAAACCTGATAGAGTTTAGCATTGAGTTATGGGATTTAGAAAAAACTCAATGGAAAAACCCAACCGATAATTTTTTAAAAAATTAATATTATAATTTATAATAAGTATATTTTATTATTATATTTTTAATCAATATATATTTATATTTTATTTTTATATTATTAATTTTTATATTTAATTTCTCTCTTCTTTTCATTACAAGTAGATTAATAATAAATTAAATAAATGACATATAAAAATAAGTTGAAGTATTAAAAAAAAGATTTAATCGCTATTCGGATTAAGTCAAGGAAAAAAAAAACCTATCAGATCGGAATGGGTTTTAGGTATATACTTTTTTGCCGGGTCGGGTTCGGGTTCGGGTTCGAGTTCGAGTTCGAGTTTCAGTGAACCCGTCCCAAACTCGACTTGTTTACATCCCTAGTTATAAGAAGCAAGCCAACAAGAATTAGAAGCTTATGTATTATTCCCTTGAGAATTTGGTATGGTTTCACTTCAGAAGGAAGGTTTCTGAATAAGAAAAAATTAAAGCTCATGCCTTGAGAAAATGGATCCTTCAAGGTTGTGGAGAGGGTAAACGAGTATGCACATAAAGTAGATTTGAGAGGAGAATTCATTCAACCACATTTGATATAAAAGGCTTAGTTTTGAATAACAAAGATGAAACAAACTTGGACTTTATGGACAAATTCAAAATAACCAGGGGGGAACAATGTTAATCAAGTATACCTCAATGTCTTAGACAAGCTTAAAGAACTTCGTCCAAAACGCTTAAGTAAGAGCCGGTCATATCGGGCATTACTGGTTAAAGAGATTCACATGAATTTATTTGTAGAGGAGTTGAAAGGAGGCATTTTGATGTTGACCTTGATGTTTAAGTAAGAACTGAGCATAGCTTCAAGTATCAATGGTCAAGTCGGTTCATCAAGAAGGGTCAGAGGAAGAGCTCGATTAACTTCATTCAGATGAAGCTCCCTCCTATTAAAACGAAGTCGAATAGCCTAAAAAATATTGTAGACCACCACTTTATTCAAAAGGGTCATAGGTCATTCTAACAAATTTTCCTTAGAACCAAACTGATAGCATTTTGTGGTACTTCATTTGAAGAGGTCAAGGTTCTATCCAAATGAAGTGATAGGAAAGGACACCTCGGTTCTTTTGAACAAAGTGAATTTATAGGAAACTTTTCAATTGGTCTTATTTTGTATTATAGTCATGTTGTTTGGAGTTTCTACGAAATTATATATTAAATTATGCGGGCATCGTAGCTGACACGGGTTGATTGGGCGTGTCTTTTACAAGGTACGGCCGTGTAATGTGTCTGGAAGCTCCCAGAAACATACACGGCCTGATACACGGCCAGAAGGCACGGCTGTGTGTAGGAAGGGTCAGAGGAAGAGCTCGATTAACTTCATTCAGATGAAGCTCCCTCCTATTAAAACGAAGTCGAATAGCCTAAAAAATATTGTAGACCACCACTTTATTCAAAAGGGTCATAGGTCATTCTAACAAATTTGCCTTAGAACCAAACTGATAGCATTTTGTGGTACTTCATTTGAAGAGGTCAAGGTTCTATCCAAATGAAGTGATAGGAAAGGACACCTCGGTTCTTTTGAACAAAGTGACTTTATAGGAAACTTTTCAATTGGTCTTATTTTGTATTATAGTCATGTTGTTTGGAGTTTCTACGAAATTATATATTAAATTATGCGGGCATCGTAGCTGACACGGGTTGATTGGGCGTGTCTTTTACAAGGCACGACCGTGTAATGTGTCTGGAAGCTCCCAGAAATATACATGACCTGATACGCGGCCAGAAGGCACAGCTGTGTGTTGTGTCAAGATGATTCCCAGAAACATTACACGGCCGTAAATATTGAGATATTTGTTTTGTGATTTGTTCAGTAAATATGGCATGTATATCTTGTATTTTATTTTTCGGTAGAAGAGGATTTGTTTTCCTAGTTTGTAGGATTTGGTTTCTTGGAAAAGATATGGAAAAGATATCCTCCTGCTGTATATCTTTAGATGTGAGCTATGGAAAAAGGACAGGAGGGAAAAGAGTCTTCTTGATCCCATGTTTGTTAATTTTCATGGTATCAAAGCCATTGTAGACACAAAACAATGGTTGGATCACAAACAAGTGAGGTCAAGGAAGAAATGCTTCCTCAAAGGAAAACAATCTCTCCTTATGATATTACTTCGTTAGATAATCCAGGATTGGTGATCTCTCAAGTACAGTTGAGAGGAGAAAACTATGATGAATGGGCATGATCTGTGAGAGTGGCTCTATGAGCTCGGAAAAAATATGGTTTCCTTGATGGTACAATCAAAAAGCCTGATGATAATTGATCAGATCTTGAAGATTGGTGGATGATTAATTCTCTATTGATATCATGGATTCGTAATACAATCGAATACTCACTTCGGTCTACTATCTCTCACGAAGAAATAGCTGAACGTTTATGGAATGACATTAGGGACAGGTTCTCAATAGCTAATGGTCCACACATTCAACAACTGCGAAGTGAATTGGTAGAATGCAAACAAAGGGGGATAGCTTTGGTGAATTACTTTGGAAAAATGAAGCAAATATGGGATGAACTAGCAAACTATGATCAGATTCTGTCGTGTAAGGGCGGTATGTGTACGTGCAATCTCGCAGTAGAATTTGAAAAGAAAAGAGAGGAAGAACGAGTTCATGCTCTGCTCATGGGGTTGGACGAAAATATCTACGGCACAGTGAGGAGTAATATCTTAGCCTAAGATCCACTTCCTAATGTTAATCGGGCATATTCCATGTTGATTGCTGAGGAAAGGGTTAGGACCATAACCTGAACTAAAGAGGAGAGGCAAGACGTCATGGCATTTACAATGAGAGGAAGAGGAGAAACAAGAAACAAAAGTGGGTTGTATTGTACCCATTGCAAACGTACATGACACGAAGCAGATAATTGCTTTGCTCTCCTCGGATGTCCTGAATAGTGGGGTGATCGACCAAAGGGAAATAGAAGGGCTATAAGGCGAGGACGAGGCTTCAACAGCACTCAACAACGTCAAAATCAAGCAAGCTTTAGACGAGGGCATGAAACAGCAAAGGCAAATAACGTGTCTAGCAGTAGCACTTGCATGACGAACAAAGGACCTACAGTGACAGCAGCGGCTGGGAATGATATAAAGACAAATCTCGGTCTTGATTAGGAGCAGTGGACCTCGTTGATGAAGCTGATCAATAGTCAGAAAAACACTGCTAAAACACTGAGTGGTAAGCTCTCCAATTGGATAATTTATACAGGGGCTTTGCATCACATGACGGGAAGTATGCACGGAATGAAGAGAGTGCGGAATATCGATCCGTGTTCTATTGGACTTCCAGATGGGAGCAAGACTGTGGCAACAAAGGAAGGACAACTTGTCCTTGATGGAGATTTGTGTATCACGAATGTTCTCTTTGTTCCTGGACTAGAATGCAATTTGATTTTGGTATCGCAACTTGTTGATTCATCTAAATGTATTGTTTATTTCACCAATTCCATGTGTGTAATGCAGGACCCCACTTCGAGGATGCTGATTGGTGTGAGTGAAAGACGGGATGGACTCTACTACTACAAGGGAGTGCCACGAGTTCAAACAATGAAGATTGAAAGTGAAGGGAGTTTGGAGATATGGCATCATCGGTTGGGACATCTGTCATTAAAAGTGACCAAGTTAGTGTCTAGTGTGAGTCATAATAAAGACAGTGATAGCAAGAATAAATGTTGTGATATTTGTTTACGAGTAAAACAATCTAGAGATTCATTTCCTGTTAGTTATCATCGTGCTTCTGATATATTTGAACTTATACACTACGATTTGTGGGGTCCTTACCGGATTTTGTCCTCATGCGGTGCTTCATATTTTTTTACTGTGGTAGATGATTTTTCTCGTGCTGTTTGGATATTTCTACTGATTGACAAAACTGAGGTAGTTTAAACTCTAAGAAAATTATTTGCTATGGTGGAAACACAATTTAACAAAAGAGTTAAAATTGTGAGGAGTGATAATGGAATAGAGTTTCAAAAATTGAAAAATTATTTTTGTGAAAAAGGTGTTATTTTTCAAACTTCATGCGTTGGTACCGCTCAACAAAATGGACGGGTTGAGAGAAAACACCAACATATTCTCAATGTGGCTAGAGCCTTGCGTTTCCAAGGACACTTGCCCATTGAGTTTTGGGGAGAATGTGTGTTAACCGCAGGATATTTGATTAATAGAACACCTTCTAGTGTTTTAGAAGGAAAGACGCCTTATCATGTGTTGTATGGATAAACTTCAAATTATGATCACCTGAAAGTTTTTGGGTCTTTGTGCTATGCCCACAAGCAAGGACGGTTGGGAGATAAATTTGAGAGTAGAAGTTGAAAATGCGTTTTCATGGGTTATCCGTATGGACATAAAGGGTGGCGATTATATGATCTTGAAAAACATGTTTTTTTCATGTCTAGAGATGTAAAATTTTTTGAGAAAGGGTTCCCTTTTCAAATGTTGTCTCCATCACAAAATCCAATAGAATCTACGTTTACATGGGATGTAGACCTCACTAATGATGCATTCGGTATCCAAGAGGGTCTGACCAAAAGAAGGGAGATTGTAGATGATGACAACTCTCCTTCTAGACCCCGTGATCAAGAAATTGCAACCATTTCTCCCAATGTTGAAACTGTGCCAGTTGAGCAAAGTGATAGGACAACAGTATTAATGTCTCTTCCCTCTACAACTGAAGATGGAAGTAAGGAAAACGATGTTTCTAGTGATGAAGAATTGTTGGGACGTAGCCATTGGAATCGTAAGACTTCAGTACTACTACGAGACTTTGTTACTCATACGGTTCGCAAATTGAGTCCATCCCTACCGGATCCCGCAACACAGCATGCCTCAGGTAACCCCTATCCCATTGCACATTATGTGAATTGCGATAGATTTTCTTTGCAACACAAAGCTTTTCTTGCAGCTTTACATGGTGAACAGGAACCTACTGGTTATTCTCAAGCAATTCGATATGAAAAATGGAGGATTGCGATGCAGCAAGAAATTGATGCTCTTGAAAACAATGCAATATGGCGTATTACTGATCTTCCACCTAAAAAGAAGGCCTTGGCCTGTAAATGGGTGTACAAAGTCAAATATCGATCTGATGGTACGGTGGAAAGCTATAAAGCACGTTTGGTTATACTTGGAAATCACCAGAAGGAAGGAGTAGACTATACAGAAACATTTTCCCCTGTAGCAAAGATGGTTACTGTTCATGTTTTCTTGGTCGTTGCTGCAATCAAGAACTGGGAGGTTCACCAAATGGATGTCCACAATGCATTTCTCCATGGAGATTTGCAGGAGGATGTGTATATGCAGTTACCCCCTGGTTTTCGAGTTGCAAGACAAGATAAGGTGTGCAAATTGGAGAAGTCTTTGTACGGGCTCAAACAAGCTCCTCAGTGTTGGTTCGCGAAACTGTCTGCTGCTTTAAAAATCTATGGTTTCACACAATCCTATGCGGACTACTCTTTGTTTACTCTGCAACAAGGTGAGGTATGACTGAACATCTTGGTTTATGTTGATGACTTGATTGTTTCTAGGAATGATAGTGCAGCAATTCAAAAGTTTAAGGATTACTTGAGCACCTGTTTTTACATGAAAGATTTGGGTGTTCTTAAATATTTTCTTGGGGTGGAAGTGGCTCGTAGTCTCGAAGGGTTTTTCTTGTTTCAGCAAAAATATGCCTTGGATATTATTTCAGAAGCAGGTTTGATAGGGCCAAAGCCCGTGGGAGTTCCGATGGAGCAAAACCATCGACTAGCATTGTCAACCAGCACTTTGTTGAATAATCCATAGCCTTATCGACGTCTTATTGGCCGATTGATTTATTTATGTTTTACCAGGCTAGAATTGTCTTATTGTGTACATGTCTTGTCTCAATTTATGCAACAGCCACAGAAAGATCACTGGGATGCAGCATTATGCATTGTTCGGTATCTCAAATCCAAACTAGGTCAAGTTATTTTATTGCATAGTAAGGGTGATCTCACTTTGACTGGTTGGTGTGATGCAAATTGGGCAGGATGTCTATTGACTCATCGCTCTCTTACTAGATGGTTGGTGTTTTTAGGTTTGTATCCCATCTCATGGAAGACAAAGAAACATCATATTGTGTCTCGATCATCTGCCAAAGCAGAATACCGTTCAATGGCCATGACCACTTGTGAAGTCAAGTGGTTGAAGAGTGTTTTATCTGATCTTGGTGTTATTCATACGCAGCCGGCAACGCTATTTTGTGATAGTCAGGCTACTCTTCATATATCTTAAAATCCCGTATTTCATGAGCGCACCAAACACATCGAAGTGGATTGTCACTTCATTCGAGATGCATTACTTGATGGGATGATCTATCTTACTTTTATTCCTACAACGAGATAATTTGCTGATATTTTTACTAAAGCATTAGGGAAACACGAGTATGATATGCTCTTATGCAAGTTGGGCTTTTGTGATCTCTATGCTCCAACTTGAGGGGCGGTATTGAATGATGCGAGCATCGTAGCTGACACGGGTTGATTGGGCATGTCTTTTACAAAGCACGGCCGTGTAATGTGTCTGGAAGCTCCCAGAAACATACACGGCCTGATATACGGCCAGAAGGTACGACCGTGTGTTGTGTCAGGATGATTCCCAGAAACATTACACGGCTATAAATATTGAGATATTTGTTTTGTGATTTGTTATGTAAATATGGCATGTATATCTTGTATTTTATTTTTCGGTAGAAGAGGATTTGTTTTCCTAGTTTGTAGGATTTGGTTGCTTGGAAAAGATATGGAAAAGATATCCTCCTGCTGTATATCTTTGGACGTGAGCTATGGAAAAAGGACAGAAGGGAAAAGAGTCTTCTTGATCCCATGGTTTGTTAATTTTCATTATAAAGACTTATAAGATTTATTTCAATAGTTTTACTATAATGAGTTGGAATTAGTCGTCAAAATCTAAGAGTTATGTTAGTTCAATTAGGGATTAGACAATCAAGTATTGCATTGGTTCAACCAAGGATTAAAATGCCCCGGGCTTTATAATTTTCAAACAACTAGGTAAAGCCCCAAGTAATAAGCAGGTATCATTTTAAATTATATTTACACTAATGAAATAATATATCTACACAACGGATTATTTAATTAATTAATATATTTATATTCAAAAGATTCAATGAACGTAAATAATTAATTATATAAATATATTTTATATATTGTAACTTATCTGGTTATTGATGGTTATATGAAATGTAATAATATTTAAACAAAAAGCTATATAAGCCTTTAAGTTATGAGAATATGCTATCATATATTAAGGGTCATATCATTTTACATCTAGATATGTAAAGGTTACAACTTTTAAAATAAATATCATCATATACACAAAGGATATATCTCTCTAGAAATGAAAAGATATGGATAACAAAAAAATGAAAATCATTATTGAAAAGATACCAATAATAAAAACTTTTTGAAAAAAGAAACAAAAATATGTAAAAAAAAAGGGAAAAGTGAAGAGTCATATTATCATAAGCTTATTGGTTGCTTCTAACATTAACTTGGTAGCTTTTAATGAAAAGTAAGTACACAAAAAGATGTATTAAAGAGGTAAATAAGAAAAATGTTTTTAACAACTTTTCAAGCAAATACTATTCCATATGTAAGGATCCTTGAGAAATCAAAAGATACCATTAATAATAAAATATTGTAAATGAAGGATACCAACAATAAAAGTTTTTTTTTTTCAATATTAACTTGTGGCGTTTCATGTAATCATAAGAAAGGATTGGGTTTATTTGCCAACCCGGCTTAAACTATCATGGTCAGTTCAACCTAGTTGGAAAACTACCACGTAGGCGGGTTTTAGATAGGTTGCGCAATCCATTTGAACCGGCAGGTTGTGAACCAACTCTGTTTGGCCCATCGATTTGGCACTTTCCAAATTGATGGGTTAGCTTGTTGTTAAAAAAGAAAAGAAAGAAAGAAAAATAGCGAGTCAAAGGAGTTAGCTGCAACCTGCAGTAAATGTTGGGAGAAGAAAAAAGAGGATAGGTGCATGCAGTGGAGAAAATCTTTTTTTTTTTTTTTTGAGAAGATAAGTTGTAGAGATTCTTGAATGCATTAATTGAAGGAGGATGGAAATAAGGAGAACAAGAGGAATGTGAAAATAGATAAATATTTGCAAAAGAGTAACAAAAATTTTGAAAAAAATGAACATGAAGAGGAGGCAAAATGCAGAGTGTAGAAAACAGTGGAGGAAAAAGCAACACAACAAATATTGTAGGATTGCAAGCATAGGAGCATGTAGCTAGAGAAATTTGAATTTTTTTTTTTTTGAAGTTAGAAATAAGTTTGCAAGCAACACAATAGGTTTGCAACTAAGTGTTATTATAATGCATTTAAATTTTTGAATTTAAATGTTGTGAGGGAGCAGAAAAATTTAAATGGTTCGAAAATGTTGTATAAATTCATGCTTCTACACCACTAGAAATTCTCTACCCAAAAAAATAAATAAATAAAATTATACTCAATCTCTTGTGCATTCAATATTTTCTATGCTCTCATTTGCTCAATTCTTTAATTTATTTTGCTTGCGAATACTTCTATTATATAGATTATTGTTGTAGCCTATATTTAAATGTCTTCCACCAAATATATTTTTTTTCCTAATTACCAAATCATTAAGTTACGGTTTTCCATATAGGTATTTTCTTTTTATACTGTCGAGTCTAATTTTTCATTATGTTCCTAATTCGATTCATATTAGATCCTATGCTCATCTAATATAAATCCTCGATTTGAACTAGGAATCTTATTATTTGTTTGGAGTCGCCACCTAACTGAAGTTGGGAAAAATTATTGAATTAGAACTAATTAAGCGGATTAATTCTAATTTAGACAACTAGTCGACGAAATCTTCTATTTTGTTTTTATAAATGAAAAAGAAGAAAGAAAAACCAGAGATTCTCGACTCGGGGGTTATCTTATTAAAACCTTAAAGTTACCACCTTATCTTTCTAAAATTTGAGTCATATTCTAATATTTTTAAAAATTACACTAATAACGATTTAGAAAATGATTTTTTTTTATTTTTTTTTTAGATTTGCCCCATAATGATGCCTATATACTTGCTATTCAGGATCAAACAAGCCATAATTAGCTTTTATGAAAAAGCTTTAGTGGATTTGTTTAAGTTTTAATTGTGAAAACACGCCTGATTTACGTTTATTAATAGTTTCAAGATTTTGAAAAAAACCTAAGCCTAAGCTTTATTATTTTATTTTCTAAAAATATTTTGATTTAAGAAAAACCAATTTTGAATTTATTTTGAAAAAAAAAGTTTTTTTCTTAAGTGATAAAACAATTTATTATTAATTCAAATTCATATTATTATTCTAACTAATTTAATTAATTTTTTTTATATTTTTTCATTTTTTATTATTTTATTTTATTTATTTATTATTTTTTTTTATTAAACTAAACGTATCTATTTATTAAAATTCTAAAAAAAAAACTAATTAAAATTCTAACATTTTTTTTAGATTATGAAAATAAATTTCTGATAAATAAATATCTAATGAAAATAAATAAAAATGAATAAAATAAATAAATAAAAAGAATCGGAAAATCGACTAACCTATATGTGGGTCAGATCGAGTCGGTCGGAAGGTCCTCGCCAGCGACGTTCCGGCAGTTTTTAAGGGCGTTTGAAAGCTGCTTTCAAACTTTTCGAGGGTGGGTAATCCAACCGTGGTGGTGGGTTTCTTCATAAACGCCTCTTGGTGGTGGTTCTTGGCTTGATTGGCGGTTGCGACAAGGGGGAACTTCAGCGAGCTTCGAAACCTTATGTTTTCTCTCTTTTTCTCTCTTTTGATCTGTCATCTAGCTTCCCCACGCCGTGCTCTATTCATAGCCACCAGAAATCAAGCCGGATAAGCTCGAATTTCTTTTGAATCATATCTTCAGTTAAAAACCCATCTTCGATTTGCTTAAATTCGTGTAAATATTTGATTTTGTTACGATTTTATTTTAATTGGATGATGTTTATCTCATTTCAGTTAAAGATTTGTTGGATTGTGCAAAAAATCGCATCAAAACGGCCGGATTTTGATTTTCCGCGGCTAGCGAGCATTTCGGATGGAGGTTGAAGACGATCACATGCTCGATGCGTATGCTCCCTCCATCCAATCACAAGTTGACACGTGTCTTGGGTGAAGAGAAAAAAATTGCAAAATGTGGATTGCTTCCCCCACATTTCAAACTAGCGACCTCACCTCTTCGCACGCGTTCCAGGCGTACATGTGAGCCAGTTGAGCCGGCCTAATTCTCGGTTTAATCTTGCACACATATGATACATAAACGTGGCACTTTTTATTTATTTTATATTATTTTGAAATTCTAAAAATTTGTAAAAATTATTTAACCCCTTTTATTATTCCCACCATTATTTTCCAAACTTAGGATATTTTTCCTATTTATTTTATTTTTTTCAATGTTTTTCCTTTATTTATGTTGAAAACAAGAAAAAAAAACTGAAAAACGAAAAAATTTAAAAATTAAACATTAGTTGTGATTAAGGGGCGAAAATGGGGTATTTATAGTTACCCCTCTTTGTAGTAAAGTTTGAATAATTTAACTACAAAGATGATAAAGACGCCATTTTTGGTCGATAGACTGAGTGGATAACGCCTTAATTAGCTGGTTATCTGAACTTGGTTCTAGTAGGAAAAATGCTCCATGAGCTAATAACCCCACGAATGCTTTGTGATGATTAATATTGCTTGGGGAGTGATCTTAAACAATCTAACAACTTGGAGTAAGATATCATTTAGAAAAGTGCTTTATGGGCTAACTAATCGACAATAGGAAACATCTTAGGAATTGTTTAGGAATGTGTTATTGTGAGTGGACTAACTAATAATAGGAAGTGTCCTATAAGACTAGCGACTGTAATGAAGAGATTGTTTATGGAAGCGCTTTTATGAGCTGGCCACCTGCCAATAGAAGGCGTCTGGCTAAACTAGTGATTGTTGGAGAAGAAATGTTCTAGAAGAGTACTCTCATGAGCTGACTAATCAACATCAGGAAGTGTCTTATCGGACTAACAACCTTGAAGAAGGATTTCTAGAGAAGTGCTCTTACGAGCTGATTAATTGGTAATAGGAAGTGGCCTATTTAGACTTGCAACCCTAAAAAGGGATTATTTAGAAAAGTGCTCTTATAAGCTGACTAATCAATAATAGGAAGCATCATATTTAGACTTGCAACCATAAGGATTATTTAGAAAAGTGCTCTTATGAGCTGACTAATCGATAATAGTGCTGCGTTTCATTTAGACTTGCAACCCTGAAAAGAAATTTTAGGAGAGTGCCCTTAGAGGCTAACCCTAAGAAAGTATATCTAGGAAAGTGCCCCATTGTGGGTTGACTTATCGATAGTGATGGCAGGGTATATCTTATTAACCTAACATTTCTGAAAACGCTTTTGGTGAACTGGTTAAATGACTGATAAGAGGCATCTTTTAGACTGCCGAACTTAGAAGATGTGATTCATGATTCATGATGATTATTTACCTTAAATGCTTACCGGATTATCACATATAGCAACCAACCAACGGAACCTTTGTGATGGTTTGCTCCTTCTTCGCTTACTCTTGCTTCAAACAAGGCTGAGGGCCTTGATGTGTTTCCTTTCTTATGAGCATGGCTCTTATGATTGCCGTGTTATCCTATTATCGCACTAGATCTAATGTTCAAAAATAGGTGGAATTATATAAAAGAGAAGAATCCATTGAGATTTATCATTCTTTCAATGTTCATTATTCAATGGTGAGGTGATGGGTAGTGTGTGTATATGAAAGTTTGTTTAATGAGAATTAGTCAAAATAATCAATCATTCACAGCCATTAACTTTGCTTGTAGAAGAAATGAAAACTAAACTTAATGAAATTTGCACCGAATATAGGCATTCATGAACCTTAGCAAAATTTCAATTTTCTTACCTAAGGATAGTATATCTTAACAACATCCATATTAATGGGGTCTCTTAATTTTGGGCCATCCATTTGAGTTAATATTAAAGCTTCTCATGAAAACACCTTTTTTACAACATATGGGCCCTCATAATTTGGGGTAAACTTCCCCCTCGAATCTTAAGCATTTGGGAGAACTTTCTTTAGCAACAGATCTCCTTCTTTGAAACATCAAGGTCTCATTTTCTTGTTGAATGCTCGGGTTATTCTTTGTTAGTAGCATTGGCCGTGACATAACGCATCGAGTCTTTTTTCGTCGATCAAATTCAATTGATCAAGCCTCTTCTTTACCCAGTCTGACTCATCTAAATGTGCTTCTGATAAGATCCTGAAGGATGATATTTCAACTTCAATTAGCAGAACTGTCTCAGTACCATATACTAGAGAATATGGGGTAACTCCAATAGATATTCGAATTGAGGTTCTGTAAGCCATGAGAGCGAATGTTAGCATCTCGTGCTAATCTTTGTAAGTGATTGTCATTTTCTCGATAATTCTTTTGATGTTCTTATTGGCTAGTTCCACTACCCCATTCATCTAAGGCCGGTAAGAAGTTGAATTTCAGTGGTTTATATGGAACTGTTGACACAAATCCGTCATCAACCTGTTGTTGAGGTTGGTGTCGTTGTCGGTGATAATTGATTCAAGAACTCCATATCAGGCTATTATGTCCCTCCTTAGGAATTAGATTATTACCCCTTTGGTGACATTTGCATATGATGAAACTTCCACTCACTTGGTGAAATAATCAATGGCTACTAGTATGAATCTATGACCATTGGATGCCTTTGGAGTAATTGGCTTGATAATGTCGATTCCCTACATGGAGAAAGGCTATGGTATAGACAACGAATGAAGCTCTTTAGGTGGGGCATTTATTCGGTTTGCATAGACTTGACACAAGTGACAATGCTTGACATATTTGATGCAGTTTGATTCCATTGTTAACTAATAGTAACCCATTCTCATGATTTTTCGAGTCAGCATGTATCCGTTCATGTGAGGTCCACATACTTCTTCACGCGCTTCTTTTATCAATTCACATGCCTCTTTTTTGTCCACACATCTTAGCAATGTGGTATCGGGTGATCTTCTATAAAGCATAGGCCCATTTAATAAGAAATGACTTGCTAATATTCTAAGTGTTCTTTGGTCATTTTTGCTAGCCATTTCAGGGTATTTACCTTCTTGAAGGAAAGTTTTGATATCGTAATACCAAGGCTTATCATCTTGTGCTTTCTTGATTACCAGACAGTAGGAGGGTCAATTTTCAATTTCTATTTTCAGTGGTTGGACTTCAGCTCCCCTTGTCATCTGAATCATGGATGCTAGTGTGGAGAAGGCATCTGCAAACTGATTTTGAGTCCTCGTGATGTATGTAAAGGTGATTGCCTTGAATTCGTCGTCCAGCTCTAACAAATGTTGATGGTATGGCACCAATTTAAGGTCTTTAGTTTTGTATTCCCCTTGTGTTTGTAATATGATGAGTGAAGAATCTCCGTATATTTCTAATTCATGGATTTCCATGTGGTAAGCCATTTTGAGGCCAAGGATGCACGCCTCGTATTCTGCGATATTATTAGTATACAAAAATGTGCGTCTCGTTGTTGAGGGGAATTGTTTTCCTTCTGGTGATATTAGCACCACTTTGATCCTGCAACCGAGTACATTGGCAACTCCATCAAAGAACATCTTCCTTTTAAGGCTTTGTTCTGTCCCATAGTCTTCTGTTGGTTCGCCCTCCGCTGTTAATATATTTTCATCAGGGAATTGGGCTTGTGATTCTCGGAGATCTCCCTCAATTAGGTGTTCTGCCAACTGATTGGCTAAAGATTGTCCTTTTATCGAATTTTGATTTATATATGTGATATCAAATTCTGATAAAACCATTTGTCATTTGTGATATCAAATTCTGATAAGTACTTCAAAGAATCATGTCTTGTTAGCAACTTAATAGGATAGTAAATGGTTTACTGCCTTAATCGATGCATGACCCAAATCAAAGCACAACAAGTCCTCTCTATTTTAGAATATCTCTGTTCCCCGTCTGTGAACTTCTTGCTCAAACAGTATATGGAGCATTCCCTCTCCTCTTTGTCTTTTTACCCTAGCACGTATCCCATGGATTTAAGGAGTATCGTGAGGTACAAGAATAAGGGTTTCCCTATTTTAAAACTATCAAGACTTAGGGATTTATGAGATGGTCTTTGATCATTCTGAATGCTCTTTCGCATTTATCGTCTCATTCTACTGTATAATTCTTTTTCAGCAAATGGAATAGTGGACGGCACTTATCTGTGAGTTGTGAGATGAAACGGGTTATATAGTTCAATCTTCCTAACATACCTCTCACCTCTTTGATGGTGCATAGAGAGGGTAGTTCCAATATAGCCTTTACTTGTTAAGGTCGATTTTAATGCCGTCTCGGCTTATGACAAACCGTAATAGCTTACCTGTTGTGACCTCAAAAGTACACTTTTTAGGATTTAACTTGAGTTGAAACTTTCTCAGTCGCTCGAACAATTTCCTCAAGATAACCGCATGGCTTTCTTCTCCCTTAGACTTGGCTATCATATCATCGACGTGTACTTCAACTTCTCGATGCATCATGTTATGTAGCATCGTGACCATGGCTCTTTGATACGTTGCCCCAGCATTCTTCAAACCGAAGGGCATAACTTTGTAACAGAAAGTTCCCCATGTTGTGATAAATGTTATTTTAGTCTTATTTCTTTTGCCATTTTTATCTGATTATATCTTGAAAAACCATCCATAAATGAGAAGAGATGGTTCCCTGCGGTATTATCTATCAGGACGTCGATATGAGGTAGAGGGAAATTGTCTTTAGGCGTAGCTTGATTTAAGTCTTAGAAGTTTACGCACACTCGTACTTTCCCATTCTTCTTTAAAACAAGAACTATATTTGCTACCCATTCAAGGTAGTCTGACACCTCAATGAACCCCACTTATAGTAGTTTCTTAACTTCCTCTTTAATCTTTAATAAGATGTTAGGCCTAAATCTTCTCAGTTTTTGTTTTTAGGTTTGACATCTTCTCTCGTTGGAAGCTTGTGAACTATTATTGACTAGTCGAGTCCTGGCATGTCGCCATACAACCAGGCAAATACATCCACATATTTAGTCAGCAGCTCAGTTATCTCACACTTTTGCTTGTTACTTAAATTGACCCTAATCTTGAGGTCTTTGGGTTCCTCTGTGCTTCCTAGATTTACTATCTCCATCAGCTTGTCGATTAAGATTTTACTTTGTTCATGTTTTTGCCAATTTTCTCGTATTATTTTGTGGTCAAAGACATCGCTTCCAACAGTTGACCCAATAGTGTCGGAAACAATATTGACATTTTCATTACTTACCTACGCGGAATGTCCTTGATGTTTGACGATAGGGAATCTGTTAGGAAAGTGAAGCAAAAGAAATAAACTACAATTTATTGAATTTGAAGAATAATTATCACAATGAAATCTGTTTAATAATTATTCCCTATCCTTGAGCTGACCTAGTACTATTAATAAGATAACAGAACCAATTGTTAAGAGTCGGATGCTGATTGGACGTGTAAGAGGCTGAGCCCTCATTGCTCACGTCGGTTTGGCTTATCTCTAGCTCTTGAACGATATTTGCCTACATGAAAGATTGTTGGAGGGGTGGAAAATGCATCGGGGTATCATTCGACTTCTCTTTCCTTCTGCTTCCGATACCTCTTGCTTGTGCCTCTTCTTGGGATGTAGGAACGTACCCTAGTCCAAATGTCCCTTGTTGTCCCTCAATGAACTGATGCCCTTCCTTGCTCATGACCATACTCACTTCATTGAACATTTAGAGCCCCAAGTCTTCAGGACTATCTTCCCCGGTGTAGGGTATAGCGGTTTCTTTGTAAATAGCATAGTCCTGTTCTCCCAGTACGATGATGATATGTCCATTTGCTATGAACTTGACCTTCTGATGGAGGCTTGAGGGTATGGTTCTGGTAGTGTGTATCTATGGCCTTCCCAATAGTAGATTAAAAGACCTTAGAATGTCGAAGAATTGGAAGGAGATGTGGAACATTTGTGGACCAATCTCCACTGGTAAGCCGATTTCCCCCACTATTTCCCTCTTGGATCCATCCAAGGCCTTAACTACTGTCTAGCTTGGCTTGATGTTGCTTACATCAACTCCTAGTAGGTCAAAGGTGGCCAAAGGGCACACGTTGATAAAAGATCCATTGTTTATGAGTACTCTAGAGACGATCATGTCATTACATTTTACCACTATAAACAATAGTTTTGTGTGTTGGTCTCCATCTTCTCCCAACTCTTCAAGAGAGAATGATATTTGATCCATAGTGAAGATTGAATCTACCATATGGCTCAATTTCTTTGTTGCGATGCCTTATAGTATCCTGATCTATTTGAGTACTCTAAAGAGTACTTCTCGGTGAGGCTCGGATGTTGTGAGGATGCCTATAAGTGATATTTGGGTAGGAACTTTATTAAGTTGTTCCATGATTTTGTATTCACTCGCTTTGATCATTTTTGTGAATGCAATGAGCCCCTCTTCTTGTTCTTTCTCTAACGTGATGCTAGGTTCTTCATTTGAGGTCTTGTACTTAGGGTCATAAATTCTCTCAGAACGGGTTATTCCTTCTATAATAGGGGACCTTTCTTGATCGAGGGCCTAATAATCAAATGATGTCGCCTTATACTTCTCTGAGAGTATTGGGACATTGATTACATATTTCTTCTTCGGGATTTTCACCTCAATAACTCGTCCCTCATAGCAATAATGACTATTGGCTTCAGGTCTGATTTGATCATGTTTACGAACTCATCTTTCTCCTTTGGTGGGTTGTCTTCTTTTTTAAATTCGGGTCTCCTTCCACTAGGCAACCCATACTCGGTTAGGGTAAAGGAGTAATTCATTAGGTACTCGAACCTCCCATGTGACTTGCCTAGGGTACCGACCATTGGGTCTCCGGCTAACCATTTCTTCTTGATCTGTGACTTAGGGGCTTTGTTTGAGACTTGGCGTAGGTGACTTTCTGGCTGCGCTGTTATGTTCACCTACTTTAGGGACTCTTTTAATTTGGAGTCTGACTCTTCGGATGTAATCATGTTGACGGTAGGCTTGTGGTTAAGTAGTAGGTTAGTGTTGACATTAGGTGTTGGTGTGTTGACAAGATCTAACTGCACTATTTTGGCGTCAATCAGATCTTGGATTTTGTTTCGGAGCCTCCAACATTTGTCTGTGGAATGCCCCTCTTGTCCCATGTGGTAATCACATTTGAGGCTCAGGTCAAAGTTTCTTGGCTTGTACCAATCGTTGGGGATCTCGAAGCTGATCAAATTATCTGCTCGTAATCAAGTAAAGACCTGACTGAGCAGGATTAGTATCAGTATCAGAGTGAATTTTCTTGTGACCCTGGTAGCCTGGGTTTGATTCATTAATGACTGTTGGATCAAGGCATTTGCGGTCTGGAGTGTTACACGAGACCCAACCCTGTTAACCTTGATAGAATTAACTATGCTGACGGTAGATTCCTTAGCTTTATTACCTCCTAAAGGCCTTAGAGATGATGTAACTCTAGGATGGCCGATTGTCTGGAGCCTCCCTGACGTAATTGCATTCTCGATTCGGCACCTTGTTGTCGTTACCTTTGCAAAACTAGATGACGTTTAGCCCACCAGATGTGAGAAGTAAGTCTTCTCCAGAATGTTGACGAAGATGAATGTTAACTCTTTTTTCGAAGTTGGGGTTGTTACCCTGGCAGCTTGAGCCCTTCAGCGTTATGCGTACTCTTTGAAGGATTCACTATGTTTCTTTTAGAGGCTTCCCAAATCCATTATCGAAGGGGCAACTTCAATGTTGAATTTATATTACTCGTAGAATGCTCAAGCGAGTCTTTCCCAAATATTGACTTGGCTGAAGTCTAAATGTACATACCAGACGAAGGCGGGACCTGTGAGGCTGTTTTAGAAGGTTTAGACCATAAGTTGGTCATATTGGGCATATTTGCTCATCTTCTGCACATACAGCCTTGTATGCATCTTAAGGCATCCAGTGCCGTCATACTTTTCAAACTTTGAGGTTTTGAACTTCTTTTGATAAGCCTTTTCCCCATATACTAGTAGAATGGTGATTCCTTCCTGCTCAAAGCTGTTAGGTCCTTCTAACGTCTTCATCTTATCATCTAGTTATTGGAAAAGCTTTCTCTCCATCTCCTTTTGCCTGTCTTCCATTTCCTTTTTTATATCATCCGAAGTTGGGCCGAGGTTGACTCTTGGTTTATACTTAAATGCTCGGTTAAGGTGGGAGTTCATCTCCTCATACTCCGGAGGTTGACCCTCTACTGCCTTTCCTTTTCTGGCTCCTAAATGTTCATCCTGAGTTAGTTGGGTAGTGCGAAGGAGGCCAATGCTTTCAATCAGGAGGTAAACTTGTGCAACCAGTTGTTGGACCGTTTGTTCTAGGGATACGATCCTTGGGTCGGAAACGGTATCTATGCTGGTGTTGTTGCGATTGTCACTGTTGTTGCCACTATTTTCCATTTTGCTCTTAGAGCGGGTGTAGATTGGACTCCTTGGAGGGTTTGGTTGTTTGAGAGCTATCTTTGACACTTGGATTCACATTTTTTACTTTGATGTACGTATGTAAATAAGATGCATGTATCACACAGATGCTTGAAAGAAAAGGGGCCAACAATTTATTAATGATATAATATTGAAACTTTATTTTTATTAATATTGAAAACTTGGAGCTTGATACTTTAAAAAAACATGAAAAAGGAAAGATACAATGCTCATATGTTTCCTAGCTCCTAGTATTCTTCTTCTTTAGTTGTGTAAGCATTGGTTCTTCGCTAATGATGGCTTCCAATTTTCTGGCTCTTGCTTAAGTCTTCTCTAGCTGAGCTTCCAAGGCTTTGTTCCTCTGGTTAAACTCTTTAAACCTGCCTTTCTAAACATCTTTCCTGTAATCTACAACTTCAAAGTAGACTTCCATCCGGGCCCTGACTTGTTCTATGTAGGTTGTTAGTTCTGGACCTACATTGTTTGGTGTAGGTTGAGTGACATCCGGGACTCGGTACGCCCTTTCTCCGGTCTAGTATAGTTAGTGGATCACGAAATCTCTGGTGGCTCGATGTTTGCCCACTTCACCATCTAGGTTTCTGAGGTCTATGTTGGGGTTCTCAATCCGAGCTTCTTATAGGGTTTTGACCTCTACCAACTTAGCAATCTTCTCAACTACTAGCAAGCCTGGATCTTGGTATTCAAATGTGATTCCCTCCAATGACGACCTGTAGACTATATCTTGGATGGTACTGAACTGACAAACCACCAAGTTCGGATGATAACCTATGCACCCATTGATACCGATCAACAAAACAACCTGAAAGTTTCTGCATGTTAGGATGATCTTGTTGCAGTAGCTCTATCTAGTAGTCCAGAGGATGTCATTAGCATTAAAGACCTTGAGTACTTCTACCTAACTATGGCTGGTAAGATTATCGGGTAACTTCATCCTCTCTATGCAGGAATCCACAAAGTCTATCTGCTGGGCTAGAGATTTCCGGACCATGTTCAACCCGAAACATTTGAGGTAGCTTATGAACCATATCAGGATGATGTTAATGTTTGAGTGGAGAATTCCATGACCCTTCTTTTTAACAAAATTCAGGTTCCGGATCTATTTGGCTAGTAGAGCCAAGATGTAAGATTTCCCTTCCAGGAATTGGGCTACCAGCTCTGCGACTCTATATTGGATATGAAAGATCCCGGTAGGGAAGAGTAAGGTTGCAAATGTTGTCAAGATGAAAGCATAAACCCTTCTCTTTTTATAACTTTTAGGATCCCCACATAGAATATCCTTCCTGTTCCCATCATCATTCCTAGCTGTGAACCAAGCTTCCAATTCGTCCATTCAGAGGCAATATCCATTGCTGTTTCCTAATGCCTGGTTAATTGTTGTCCTGCGAATACCCAGAAATTTACTGAAATACTAGCTGGCCCAGCCTCGAGATCTAGCACATATATCCCGCTGGTAAGTGATGGGGCCTATAGAAGTTGGATATATTCTTCTAAGGTTGGGGTAATATCATGTAGCCCAATAAAAAAAGCCGCAGGCTCAATTTCCCATAGGTGCAAGATAGCCCGAATCAAAGGTAGGTTGATTTCCATCTTCATTAATGACATAATGGGCCCTATCTTTCCTTGGATGAAGGCTTGTTTCTCAAAGTCGTACAAAGTGAACCAATGGTCCAGTACCAGTTTTGGATCCAAAGGTTTGTAGACTCAGATTTCCTTACGGAGGAGACGGTCGATTGTGACACTGGCCATCTATCAAGACTACAATAGGAATTTTTAATTACAAATGAAATCTTTTACAAAGCATCACTGATTCTATTACAGGTAAATGTATCTAAACTCCAGAAAATGAACACAAGAATTATATCATTAATCATTTGCTGGCCCATGACTTCATGTATGCAGATAGGTGGGTTCTAACAGGTCCCTAAGCTCTATGGCCTCCTGCATTCTCGAAGAAATGGATCTTAGGCCATATCGAAGCATTGGGTGGGGTAACCTAATTAGCCCCGAACAGTGATCATATCACTTTGCCTAAAACCTACACAATAGCCCCCCGTCCTAAGGTCCTAGGATGGCCTAGGTCTGATCGTATCTAATCATACGATATGCATGCATGAAGACTTAACAATAATAAAAGATTAAATTTCATCAAATCCCTAAAAGAAAAGGTTAGTACCAGTAATATTTCACAGTGTAAAAGTTCAAAGATATCTAAAAATGGTTATTTCAGGAGGTTCAACAATAGTCCGCAGTGGAGTTGTTATCCTGTCGAGTTTAATTTTTCATTATGTTCCTAATCCGATTCATATTAGATCCTATGCTCATCCAATATAAATCCTCGACTTGAACTAGGAATCTTATTATTTGTTTGGATTCGCCACCCAACTGAAGTTGAGAAAAATTACTGAATTAGAATTAATTGAGTAGATTAATTCTAATTTAGACAACTAGTTGACGGAATCTCCTCTTTTTATTTTTATAAATGAAAAAAAAGAAAGAAAAACTAGAGATTCTCAACTCGGGGGCTATCCTACTAAAATCCTAAAGTTGCCACCTTACGCTTCTGAAATTTGAGTCATATTCTGATATCTTTATTTAAAAATTACACTAATAACGATTTAGAAAATGATTTTTTTTATTTTTTTTAGAGTTGCCCTATAAGGGTGCCTACGTACCTACTATTCAAGATCAAACAAGTCGTAGTTCGCTTTTGTGAAAAAGCTTTAGTGGGTTTGTTAAAGTTTTAATTGTGAAAACATGCTTGGTTTACGTTTAATTAATTTAATTAATTTTTTTATATATTTTTTCGTTTTTTATTATTTATTTATTTTATTTTATTATTTTTTTATATTAAACTAAACATATCTATTTATTAAAATTAGAAAAAAAAAACTAATTAAAATTCTAATATTTTTTTCTAGATTATGAAAATAAATTTATGATAAATAAATATCTAATGAAAATAAATAAATAAAAAGAATCGAAAAATTGAATAACTTTGATGCGAGTCGGTCAGGTCAAGTTACGTCGGTTGGTGGGTCCTCATCAGTGGTGTTTTGGCATATTTTGAGGGTGTTTAAAAGCTGTTCTGAACTTTCCGAAGGTAGGTAATCCAACCGTGGTAGTGGATTTCTTCATAAACACCTCTTGGTAGTGGTTCTTGGCTTGATCAGCGGGCACAGCAAGGGGGAACTCTAGCGAGCTTCGAAACCTTATGTTTTCTCTCTTCTGATTTGTGATTTAGCTTCCCCACGCCGTGCTCTATTCATAGCCACCAGAAATCGAGTCGGATAAGCTCGGATTTCCTCTAAATTGTATCTTCACTTAAAAATCGATCTCCGATTTGCTTAGATTCGTGTAAATCTTTGATTTTGTTATGATTTTATTTTAATTGGATGATGTTTATCTCATTTCAGTTAAAGATTTGTGCATCAAAACGGTAGGATTTCAATTTTTCGTGGCTGGCAAACATTTCGGACGAAGGTTGAAGACTATCACGCGCCTGGCATATGCACTCCTTCCATCCAATCACAAGCTGACACGTGTCCTAGGCGAAGAGAAAAAATTACAAAATGCGGATTGCTTCCCCTGCGTTTTAAACTAGCGACCTCGCCTCCCTGTACGCGTTCTAGGTGTGTACATGAACCAACTGAGTTGGCCTAATTCTCGATTTAATCTTGTACACTTATTATACATAAACGTAGCACTTTTTATTTATTTTATATTATTTTGAAATTCTAAAAATTTGTAAAAATTATTTAACCTCTTTTATTATTATTCCTATCATTATTTTCCAAACTTAAGATATTTTTCCTATTTATTTTATTTTTTCAATGTTTTCCTTTATTTATGCTAAATAGAGGAAAAAACTAAAAAATGAAAAAAAATTAAAAATTGAATATTATTTGTGATTAAGGGGAAAAAATGGGGTGTTTACATATACTAATTTGAAAAATGGCAAGTTTCTTTTGTGGTTTATCTTCTAATAAGAAGGGAAGTTTTAGAAAAGGTGATAAGAGAAAATCTATGTCACCTGCACCAGAGCAAATTTTTGAAGTGGGGGATTATGCTATCTATGACTTCATCAATGAGCAGCTAAAGGATTTTGATGATGCAACTCTCATGCTTTGAGTACAAAACTCTTGGTGGCTAAAGCCAACTGCTACCCTGAAAGGGTAGCGAGGAGTAGGCGAAAGAAGAAGAGAAAGACAATGCTTAGAAAGTGTCAGAGGAAGAAGTACTAGACCTCATACATGGCCCATTTGACTTCACAAGTAAGCCACTTGCACCATTTAAATATGACATTTTTATTAGATAGTTTCGTAAAATTATAAGGGAAGATAGAAGCACCCATACATATTGCAACTATTATCAATCAAGTTGCATGTTGAAGAAGGGGGAAGGCTATGGGACTTTAAATAGGCACATATAATTGAAGCACCCTACAGAGTTTGACATAAATAAGTCACAACCACAAATTTCTTAATCAAGTGGATCATAATCAATAGGCCTATTCAGCATTCTGCTGAGAGGCAAAAAGTTGCCTTAGTAGAATACTTAACCAAATATAACCTATCATGGAGTTATGCATCTTTGAAGTATTGGTTAGAGTATAAGCGAGAAGCTTTGAATATAAGCTCGTAAAGTTACAACCTAAAAACAATACAACGAACCACTATGAAGTTGTGTTACAATGGTAAGTGTGGATTAGTTGCTCTTTTTAATTCTCTTGACACGTATGTTTCTATTTGTGCAGTTAGATGGATTGATCCATAGCAGGAAGATTCATATATGAGAATTATATGTCATTGGATAGATGATGCATGGCAAGTACAAAAGGGACTAATAGCACTTAGGATTTTCAACAAACACCATGCAATGCAAAATATTTTTCATATAATAAGTATTATTTTAGGTGAATACTCTTTGACAAAATTTCAATTGGTTTTAACAATGCATCCACTAACACGACATCCATTGATGAACTTCAAGCATTATGTTAACCCATGCCAGGTGAGACGTTTTTCTACAGACAATGTGCCTACTATAATTTAAATCTTTATGTTAAGGATGATATAAACTTTTTAGATTTTAAGATGTTCCCAATAAGACAACTAGTTAGCTTTTTAATTGACCATCCATTTATAAATAGGACATGGAAAAAATTTTGTATTGATAATAGAATGCGACCTAAAAAATTTTGAAAAGACATTAAGCATAGGTGGAATTCCACATATCGAATTTTAGAAAGTACGGTTCCCTAAAAAGATGCATTGTGTATTTTTATTACAATAAATATCCCAAACATTCCACTGTACCCTAGTGATTGTGATGTATACTGTAGAATACTGAATGTTTTAAGAATTTTTCATCACTGTACTCTAACATTTTCTCAAGTATACTAGGTTGGTATTCACTTTTTCCTAATAAATGCTGTAAACATACTGTCTGTGCTACTGAAGCCCGAGGCGACCTATTTTTTCAAGTGGCTGTTAATAAAATGACTACAAACTAGTTACTTTATTATAGGCAAATTTCTGCAATATATCTTGTTAGCTTTATTTTAGATCTGCGTTATAAGAAAGACATGTTTTAGAATATCTTAATTTGTATTATCGAATTGTTGACACCTTTTTCGAGACTTAAGACACCTATGTCGTTACTATCTCACAAGAACTATGATAAGCGATCCAAGTAACAAAAGACTTATATTTTAACTTTTTTACTGCATATGGTGGTCAAGTTCTCGCAACTCACTCATTGTCCCCCAACCCCAATGGTGCCACACATGATCATACCTTCCCTATGCAACAAATGATGGCCCAAAGGTTGAAGCGACACCATGCTAAGTTAAGTGAGTACATGGAACTTGACCACTACTTCAACACAAACTTTGAATTCGGTGATAGAAGTATTACAAACTTCAATATCTTGGATTAGTGGAGGAGGCATAGGAAGACATCCGATCTTCTCTTAAATGGCTCACCAAGTTTTTACTGCTCCTATATCAATGATAGCTATTAAACATGCTTTCAACACAATAGGCCTTATCTTATCCTAACGGCAATTAAAATTGTCATCCATCAATGTTGAAATGCCGGTTTACATAAAGGATTGGTTGAAGGGAAGGAGTAGAACACAAGAGTCCTACAAGATATCTAATGAAGAAGATGAATATTTTAACGACTTCGTCTCGTTGGGGGGAAGCTCCATTGGTTTAGATCTTGATACCAAGTAAACTAAATTAATTTGTAAGGTAGTAGTACTACCTTATTTACTTTTTGTACTAAGTTAGAGATAATTTATAAAGAGAGTAGTACCCCCTTATTTATTTTTATTATTTACTTGCAGAGTTTTATAATTGTGTACAAAAGATAAGGTCCAAAGTCCCCATCTTTTTCTATAATATTTTTAATTAATCAATAAAATTTGAGGCCAGCATCTTTCCTCGTATACGAGGTCTTGCCACCAATTGACGAATCAAACATCATTTATATGATTTTTCTATAATATTTTTAATTAATTAATAAAATTTGAAGCTAGTATCTTCCCTCATATATGTGGTCTTACCACCAATTAATGAAGCACAACTCTTTTTATATATTTTTTTCTTTTTAACACAATCTATATGATTTGATACTACATTTTTGCTACCATCTAATCATCTCTTTTATTTCATTATGAGATAAAAGTATAAAATCTTGATTAAAGAATTATAAAAGGTCTACAGGATAGGAAACAAAAAAATTAATTTGTTTTAACTATTGTTTTTCTTTACAAACTTGTGAAGGTGGTTAGCATATCTCGGTTTTACTTTTTAAGACTTATAAAATACAGCTTGCTTTCCTTATGTTTTAGATTATAGAATTTTCTTGCTCATTTACTATAGCTAATTGTTTAAGGTTGTACCACTTTTTTTTCCCATTATATTTGCACCATAATTTTGAATTTCAATTCTTATGTACTATCTTTTTCACCCTTTTTTTTTTATGAATAACATCCTTAGATCTTCACTTAAGTGAGAGACAAGTGTAACTCCATGCATAGAAATATATGATTGAAGATAAATCTTTTATATAGTACATTAGGGACCATTTTTGGCATATTAATTTTCAATTTTTATTTTTACCAAATTTATTGTAACATTGATTCATTGCTTTCAATAGTTTAATTAATTACTAACTTTGAATTGTTGAGAAAATAGGTTTGCTCATATTGAATTTTTATGTGATTTGTAATTATAATTACATGTTATTCATTAAGGTATGATGTATAGTGGTCTATATAGATATAGAGGAGGTCAGTACTTTCCTTAGCTTGATTACAATAATAGAAGCAATTTTACAACAAAATAATGATGTATTAACCATATGTTGTACATCTCCACAATAGCAATATGTTAGTATCATTAATAGATATCTCATCATATAGAGATAAATCAAATGGTTAAAAATGTTGATGTAGAAGTTTTGATGGTGCTGTATTTTTTCTCTATTTTTAATGGTTGTTTGTGCTAAGATAGAAATTAAAACAAGACTCGTAAATTTTGATTTTAATATACTTTTATTAATTGTTTATGCATACCATAAACTATTATTGGCATACCTAAATATTAATCTTATCTATTATATAAAGTTCATTTTAGTTAAATTTATTTATAATTATAATTTCAATTGTTATTTACACATTGTGCGAGCTTTTAACCAATTATATATTATAATATTTTCCCTCAAAATCAGTATCCCCCAAGTGAGACTCTTGCCAATTACTCAAAGAGTAGTTTATCTTTGTGGCCTGGTAATTTTAGTTAGTTATGCCTCCTACTTGTCAAAATAAAAGTTGTTTGTTCTCGAAGACTTCAACATTGTTATCCCATGAAATCCTCCACCAATCACAATCCATCCCCATTGTGTTATTAAAGTTTCCGGCATTCATGATCAGTGACTTGAAAACGCGTCAGCCTGTCACATCATTTGCTATAAACCAAATATTTGTCCCCAGCAATACCAAATTCTAAATCCTTGATCTCATGGATTCTTGGCACACGCCTATGCTACCACCAAGCTTTGGCTCATTTGCTACCTTTGTTGTAGTCACCAAGGGCCAAGGCTCTAACTTTGGTTTGCCATCCTCGCCCTTATTAACCTTATCTTTGTCGATCTCAGCTTTGATACTAATTCGTGGGAATATAGACAACTACTCTAACACCACTTTGTTAAGGATTCAATGAGTTTATCATTATTTAAAAAAAAAAAGTAGGCAACATAAGACTACAACAGGAAAGACAGACGCTTGCTTCTTACAATTACTCTGGAACAAAACTCTCATAATCGCATCTTTTAAAATTTATATGTCTCTCTTACACACTTCTAAATAGTACAAGAAGTACCAAATCCTAACTTAATATGTGGTGCAAATCAAGAACAAGTCGATATAGTTAGATAATTTTTATATGAATTATATTTTATTTTATATTATCTAGATCAAATATGGTTTTATAAATATCTCTTATTTAATTAGATTTAGTTTCTTGTTTGTAGGATTTAACTAGATTAATATCTTTATTTTAAGATAATAAATCTTTTTATTTTTATTTTTAAATAGATGAAGATTTTAATCACTTTAAAATATAATGATTTGATATTTACTTTCTTTTTTATTGTGTGATGTAAGATCATACAAATCAATAAAGATACCCTAGTTGTATCAAAGTCACCGCTTTAGCGAGATTGGATATTGTAATCCGGATGCAACTACATTCCAGCTATTTAGTAATTTAGCAAATTTAACTTTTAAATATATTTTTCAGGATCTCGTGAATATAATCGATTTTTAAGTTGAGCTTAAGGACTTATTTGAGATCTAATCATTTATCATTGACATCAAGTCAAAATCAAAGGTATTCATAAATCATAATTGAGATTTGACTTCAATTAAAAAAAAAAAAATCTTAGAACATGCTTATTTACTAAAACATTTGGTAATAAATACAAGTTACAGGAAGATAAGATTTGCGAATATCGGTATAATCCAATGTAAAAAAGCAATCTCGTTATATATTTTATTTATTTTTTCATAAGAAATTTCCTCTGCTAAATATGCATAATTAAATTAAAGCCATCGACTTACAAGAAGGAATCTAATTCTCTTGCCAACAACAATTATTCTACCCATACTGAGCCTGAGCGTATGTAGATGTAAAAGCGTTATAACAATAACAAGTGCATCGAGTAAGACACGTAGAATGTTTACTTAGAAATAATAAAAAGATTTTTAGTTGTTCATTTGTAAATTGATTTAAAATTTTTTATTTTAAATCATTTTTTATTTTATTTTTTTCTATACAGAATTGTTATTAGCTTTGGTAAAATAATATTTTTTATTTTCTTCTTACAAGAAATAAAAAGGTTTAAGTTATGAACAATTACGCCATCATTGGTTATATTTATTAATAACTAAACAGAAACATATTAGTATATTTAGGTATATTCTTAATTTGATACAACAATTAATAAGGTAAAATAACTATTTTCTATAATAAAAATGTAATGATATAAACAATGAAATCTGTTTTTCTAGTCTATTAACGAACTTTTCTATTCCTTATCAATTTTTTTATAGAAAGTAAACGGACTGTTATAATGGAAAAATGAGAATGACAACTATTATTCCTTAAGGCGAAGGCCACTAGAAGCTGGTGTTCCAACCTAAAAGTTTAAAGATTAATTGGTTTCTCCCAGTCGTAGACGAGTTCGGAGAAATATATGCTATTGAAATAGCCATTTTCAATCGCAAATGGCATCTTATTCCTACAGATGTGGACAAGTCAGGAAATTGACCCCGCAACTAATTTATACTACGAAATCATTTTTAGATTAAACTAATTGGTAGTACGGAATCTTGGCTGATATATGCAACAAAGGTGAAAGGCCTTTTTTTTTTTCTTGGGGATGAGAAGTAGAGAGTTATCAGGTGCCATCCAGCCAGGGTCATCTGCAAGGTTTGGGTTAGCAATCTGATATAAACATCACATATTGACAAGACTTTCTGTATAGTCAGTTCCATCCATAATATATCAGGCACGCACAAACACAGATGGGGGATAGTAAAGAAATAGTTAACAATACACAGGTGATAGTGAGGAATCATATAAAAGGAGTTCCCAAAGAGTCGGATTTCTACGCGACCACCGGTGATTTGAAGCTGGAATTGCCAGAAGGAAGTGAAGGTCTCCTGGTAAAGATCTCATTCCTGCGATCCCTACATGAGCGGCTACAAGGAAAACCCTTTCACTCCGGGCTCGGTAATGTTTAGTTCCATCAAAATTTCCCCCATTACTCCACTTTTAATCCATTAGCTTAAATTTCTCTTAAAAAAATTTTGCAGGCTGTAATTGGATTCGGAGTAGCACAGATCATAGCTTCAGGAAATCCAGAGTTTAAGAAGGGAGAATTCATATGGGGTCTAACAGGATGGGAGGAATACAGTGTTATACCAACAACAGATCACGTTTTCAAAATCAAGCACACTGAGGTGCCGCTTTCCTACTATGCAGGGATTCTTGGTTGGTGCCTCTGCCCTTTTTTTTTTATATAGTTGTCGAGATGTGTTTTTGATTTTTTTTATTTTTATTTTAATCTATATTAAATTCTACCCATTTGATATAGATTGCTCGACTAAATTAAGAAAAATTGATTTTTAAAAGGAGTCACTACCAACTTAAATTGGAAAATAAAATTAAAGTTAATTGGATAGATTAATCTTAATTAGCCACTAGTTTATGAATTTTTCTAAAAAATATTTTAGAAAGATATGAACTAGAGGTATTGAATTCAAGAGCTAACATATTAAAACTTAAATATTTATCATGTAGAATTTTCAAGAATATTTACTAAAAAGCCTTTATATTTTTTATTATTTTTTTATTTATCTACTATCATAATATGATATGCTATTTGTTATTATTATTATTATATGTTTTCATATTTTTATAAGATTTTGAATTTATGTTAAAATGAAACCTAAAGTCTAGAGTTTATTATGCTCATTTTTCTAAGGCTTTTATTGTTAATAACCTAAAATTTTTATTCATCTAATTTTTCTTAAGTTTTATTTAAGTTTTTATTGTTATTATTTTTGTTTAATTTTTCTAAACCAAACTTTTTTATTTTATTATGATTTTTTTTCTAACATAAAGTTTTTATTTTATTATAGTTGCCCCAAAGATGTCTACGTACCTACTAGTTAAGATTAAACTGTTTATAATTTGCTTTTTCTTTTATAAAAAATTTTAGTTTGTTAGTTAATTTTATTTAATAAAAAGTATTGGGTTTAAGCTATTTAATCATATTAATTTTTATTAACAAAATACCTTAATGGCCTAGATTATTAGATGATTTTTTTTTTAAATCTAAGATAATCTAAGTTTGGGAAAACCTCATATTCAATTTTTATTTAGAAAAAGCTTTAAGTGATAAAACCCTAAAATGCTATATTTTAATAAAAAAAGGTTTTCTTTTTTATACTTTATCATTTATTCTAATTCTATTGATTTAATTAAAAACCTTAAACTAAAAAAAAAACTTTCTTTTTATATATTTGATTGGTGGTGTTATTTTTGCTTAAAAGCTAGTCTAAGTGGTGGTTTAGGAGGTGGTCGAGAGTGGTGCTTTTGGCTGTTTTCCAATCTTGTCGATCCAAGCAAAATTGGATCAAAAGATAGGGTTTTTTTCTCTTCTACGTGACCTAAAAAGTCTTTTAACGCCTAAATGGTAGTTTAAGGTTGTGTATAAGTGGAGTTATCCTAGAGAGAAGGTGGCAATTGGCGTCCTAGAGAGAGAAAGCTCTCTACCGAAGTTTATAGGGGTGTTTTTTTGTGATTTTTTTCCAACCCCCTTTGCTTTTGGGATCTCATGGTATTTATAGGCACCATCAGCAAGCTCCAAGGACACCAGATTGACATGAATCATATTTTCAACCAAAAATCCATTTTCGTCCTATCTTTGATTGAGTGTAGATTTAAGATAATCTTTGATTTTTCGATTAAAATATGATAAGATTATATCAATTTGTGATGAGGATTAAAGTGATTTGATCATAATCGGTGTGGTGGAATTCTTCCTTGTCTTTTTTCTTCTTCTTTTTTGTGGTTGTTCGAAGCTAGGAGGCGATCATGTGCCTCGCTCATGATCTACCTCAACCTATTGGATGCTGCTGCATAGCAACTCTAAGCAAAAAAAAAAAAAAAAAAAAAAAAGAAAGAAAGAAAAAAACAAAACAAAATAGCACAAAGTCCCGTTGTAAGAGTTGAATAGAAGACCTACTCGCTACTCCTTCCACACAGGCACAAACACAAACCAATTGGGCTAGCCATTTTCTCAATTTATTATTACAATTAAATTATATATGAGCCGATGGTCTCGGTTATTTTTTATTGATTTTGAGGTTCTCAAACTTAATGTAGAGTCTCATATTTCCTCATTTTTATTAAAAATGTTCACAATTTTTATTAATTTTGTTATTTATTATTTTTTATCATTTTTCTTTTTTTTTTTCTTTTTTATTATGTATTATGTGTTATTTTTTATTTTTTGTAAACTAGGCTTTTCATTATTGTTATTATTTTTGTTTTTTAATTATTTATTTATTTATATATTTTTAAAAAAAATCTAGACGAGGGGGCAAAAATAGGGTGTTTACAGTTGCTCCTCTTTATAGTGAAGTTCAAATAAAGTTTTGCTACAAAGACCAAAAGAACACGATTTTGGCCCTTAGTCTAGAATGACACACCTACTACTAACGAGATAGGACTTCAACATTTGCCTTCTATTGACAAAGATGGTCTTAAGTGTGAGGCTATTCACTAACGGAAATGAACTTAAAGGTTCACCACCTACTGATAAGGATAGACTTAAATGTGTTACTAGCTACTAATAGGACTAGACCTAAAGGTTTGCTATCTACTAATAAGAATGGACTTTAAGGTTTGCCACCTACTGATGAGGATGATCTTAAATGCATTGCTAGCTACTAACAAGACTAGACTTATTGGATTGCCATCTACTGACGAGAATGGACTTACATGTGATGCCATCTACTAACGAGAATGGACTTATGAGGTTTGCCAGCTACTAATGAGACTAAACTTAAAGTTTTGCCATCTACTTATGAGAATGGACTTAAAGGGCTTGCTAGCTATTAATAAGGCTAGACTTAATTAGGTTGCCACCTACTGATGAGATGGACTTAAAAAAAAAAAGATGACAATTATTGATGAGCTTGCACTTAAAAAAGATGCCAGCTACTGATGAGCCTAAACTTGAATATATTGCCATGTACTAATGAGGATGGACTTAAATTTACTAAGGCTTGATTGTTTTGAAAAACTTTAAATTTACTAAGACTTGATTGTTTTGAGAAACTTTTTGTTCAAGGATTTCCTTCTTTCGAAACATTTTCAAAACATTGCTAAGAAGGAAGGGAATCTTCATTGGCTCTAAATAAGTGGCAAATCTACACCAATAATCACCCATGGCTTCCAAACTTAGGTCTTGTCTCTTGGAATCAAATAACTGCATAATGACCTACATGATAATCTCTCAAGTAGTTAAGTCTTCTTATTGCACTGAGAGGCATTCAATGATTTCAAATATTCTTGCTTAGGGAATAAGTACCCTTTCATTTGAATTGTTTAATCAAAGAGGACTTGCTCCCACTCTCTTTTAGGCCTATTCTCGCATTTAACTTCTATTCCAAAAATTATGGTCTAGCTTGTAGGTGATACATTTTGATCAATCTGCTAGGTCTTTTTAGGGACTGTGGCATAAACTTTTGGTTAATGACTTAACAAAGGGGATATGATGCATAAGCCAATTTCAAGGAAGTGATATTCATTTCATCTCGAGTTCACAAGTCAAGAACCTTAAGGATAAAACTTAAATGGGCTTGCCCCAATTTCATGAGTAATTATTACTTAAGATAAAATATTTCCTTTGATTAGGAGGGTCTCATGAGTGATTGATAGCATAGGCTCTATTTCAAAAACTGTTTAGCTCGCATTTTTTCATTTTTCAAAAACTGAAAGATTGCCACCTATTGACGAGGATGGACCTCAATTATTATTAACTACTAACAAGACTAGACTTAGGCATGTTCTCTTTGTATTTATCTTCTTGAGTTTCAAAAGCATGTTAAGATATTTTCAACTTCTAAATTCACAAAATTGCTTTATTTAATGAATGGATCTTACCAATTTCACTGATTTCATCTAAGTGGCAAATCCTTACTTGTCTCCCGATAATCACTCACTTATCATGCTAGAATACCCATAGGAATGCTTGCAACCGATTATCCTGGTTGTACCACTCACATCTGTTGTAAGATCAACTCTTTTCTTGACCATCAACTCTAATGCATGCTAACCCCTATAATCGTGTCAATCTTTTTTAACAATAAAAATCTCCTCAAAAGGATTAAGTCATAATAGAGTATTTAGCCATTTATTACTTATCATGTGTCTATCGTGTTTATGTGTATCAATCTGGTTTATGTTTATAGTGCGGTATGGAGACAATGAGAAAGAGAACTTATAGGTGAAAGGCAAAGAAAAGGGTTGGTCAATAACCAATCCAATGTCGATGATTGTAGACGATATCAACTTTGCTCATAAACAATGAAAAATTTATCATAAAAGAGATTAGAATTATCAGCAATCTCATCGAACTTGGCTAAGATTTCATTGATTATTCATGGGTAATAGAATTTCACTCCATCTAAATTAATTCAGCCCCTTAAATTTAGCCCATCCATCTTAGCTAGCACTAATGTCCTTTCTAATAGAACCTTCCTTATAACATAATGTCCTTCATAATTTGGAGTGAACTTTCCCCCATGATCTTGTACATTCAGCAATACCTTCTTCAACACTAATTCTCCCTCTTTAAAACTCCTCAATCGTACTTTTTTATTAAATGCTCTAATCATCCTTTATTGGTAATACTAACCAAAGCATAAGGCTATGAGTGTGAGTCACTTCTCATCAATTAAATTCAATTGATCAATCCTTTTCTTCACCCACTCTACTTCATCAAGTTATGTCTTTGCTAATACCCTGAATGATGGAATTTCCACTTTTACAGGCAACATGGCTTCAGTTCCACATATTAATGAATAAGGAGTGGCTCTAGTTGAGGTTGATAACATTTCATGCCAATCAATGTAAGTGATTTCCATTTTTTCAATAATTCTTTTCATATTTTTGTTAACAACCTGGACTACTCCATTCATTTGGGGGAAATACATAGTTGAATTCCTATAGTGACTCTAAACTGCTGGTATATTTTTGTTACTAGCTTATTGTTCAAATAAGTTCCATGTCACTAATTATAGACTCAAGTGCCTTATACTTGGCAATTATGTCTCTTTTCAAGAATCTAACTACTACTCTTTTGGTCACATTGACATATGAAGATGCTTTAACTCATTAAGTAAAATAATCTTTTTCCACTAAAATGGCAATGCCTTACATGTTTAATATAGTCTACCTCCATAGTTATCTAGAAGTAGCCCATTCTTATGATTTTTTAAGCTAACATGTATCTATTCATGCACGATCTATAAACTTCTTCATGTTTCTCTTGCATTAAGGTATTTTCTTCCTCTTCATTGACACACTTCAATAAAGTCATATCAAAAGATCTTCTATACAATGAGGACCCGTTAAGTAACAAATGAGTAGCCAGTCTCCTCAGTGCTTTTCGGTCTTTCTTACCTACACCATTTGGGAGGAATGTTTTGATGTTATGATACTGAGGTTTTTTATCTCAAGCCTTCTCAGTTGGCTAGTAAAAAGCTGGTTTTTTTTCAATCTCAATCTTTAAGGGTTGAATTTCTATGCCATCTGATACTTGAATCATGGATGTTAATGTCACCTGAGCATCAATGAATTAATTTTGAGTTCTAGCCACATACATATCTTTTTTAACCTTTCAAACAATTCATTGAGATGTTGATGGTATGGTATTAATTTACTATCTTTAGTCTTGATTCTCCTTAAGTCTAGAGAATAATCAAAGATGAGTCACCATATACCTCTAATCTCTGAATACCTATTTTAATGCCATCTTGTGCCCCATAATGCAAGCCTTATATTTTGCTATACTATTAGTGTATGGAAATGTTAGCTTTACCGCCATGGGAAAGTGGTTAGCTTCAAAAGATATCAAAACTACCCCTATTCTACATCCAAAAATGTTTGTGACTCCATCAAAATACGACTTCCACTACGAACTTCCCTATCCTTCTTCTAGCCCTTTTCTCAATAGTGGCCTTGACCCCTTCATTTGGAAATTGAATTTCTAAGTTCTCAAGTACACCTTCATTCAAATACTCGACCAATAAATTTTCTAAAGCTTACCCCTTCACTAAACTGTGAGATATCATAACCAAATCATGCTTGGTCAACAATTCAATTGGATAATACAAAGTGTGTTGCCAAAGTCTGTGCATCACCCATACTAAAGCATAACAAGTTCTCTCAACCTCTAGATACCTCTATTCCCCTTCAGTAAACTTTTTGCTCAGGTAATATATGGAGTGCTCTTTTCTTCCTATTTGGTCTTTCTAACCCAATACAGAACCCATAGACTCAAAGGTTGCCCAAGGGTAAGAATCATTAAGATTAAAGGATTCATCAAATATCCCTTAATTTCAATGAAGGCTTCCTCACGTTCTACATCTCGTTTGACCGTTGCACTCTTCTTTAAGAGTTTAAAAAAAGGGTGACATTTATCAGTGAGTTGAGATATGAACCTAGCTATGTAGTTTAACCTCCTTAATAAGCTTCTTTAATGGTCCATAGAGCTGAAGTTTCAATGGTCACCTTCACTTTATTAGGATCCACTTTAATCTCCCTTCGGTTGTCAACAAATCCCAAGAGCTTCCCTAATGTTACCTCCACCATACACTTCTTAGGGTTTAATTTCAATTGAAATTTCCCAAGTCTCTCAAACAATTTTTTGAGAATTTTCACATGATTCTCCTTTTCATGAGACTTATCAATCCTATCATCAACATATACTTCAATTTTCTTATGCATCATGTCATGGAACAGTGCTACTATAACTCGTTGGTAAGTTACCCTAACATTCTTCAAGCTAAAAGGCATAATTTTATAGCAAAACTTTCCCCATGTGGTAATGAACGTTGTCTTGATCTTATCTTCCTCTTCCATCTTAATTTAGTTATATCGTGAGAAATCCCATGAAAGATAAAAGGTGGTTTCCAGTAGTGTTATCTACCAAGACATCAATATATGGTAACAGGAAATTATCTTTTGCCATAGCCTGATTCAAATCCCTAAAATCAATACAAACTCGAACATTCCCATTTTTCTTTAGGACCAATACTACATTCACCACTCACGCTGAATAATTTGATGCTTCAGTGAACCTGACTTCTAACAACTTCTTCACCTCTTCTTTGATTTTTAGCAAGATATCAAGTGGAAACCTTCTAAGATTCTACCTTTTTGGTTTGATATCTACTCTAATGAGAAACTTATGAACCGCTATTGAAGGATTACATCCAAGTACATAGATAGCAACTATGACAACTCTCCTTTATAACCTTCCAACAAACCACCTCCAATATTGATATTTCTAGGGTTTTCACCTCAACAACTAGTTCATCAATGATAATCCCACCTTGCTTAAATTGATGCCAACTCTCTTGAATCTCATTCAATTTTTCAACATCATCTTCGATGACTAACCCAGTAAAGTCAAAAGTGATATCAACATTTTCATCATTTACAGGCATAAGGTACCCTCCACTTCCATTGATTTCATTGGATCTAAAGAATAAAGGTAAATAGGGAAGCTAATAGGTAGTAGGGGAAGACATAGAAAGAAAATAAAAAGAAACTAAAAACTTTATTCATAATGAGATAGATATTTATTGTCTACCAAAGTTAGAATAAATCTATGCTAAAATGGTAAAAAATAAGCCAAATGCTCCATATAACCCTATCTCTATTTTGAAGAGACCTATTGTTATTGATCAAGACTGAAAACCAGTTGTTTAACTTGTTGTTGATGGGATTGCTAAATCTCTCTCCTACTATGCTGATGGTACATCACTAGCTGAATGAGTTAATCAACTTAGATAATTTTGGCTACTAGACATAAGCTAGTGCTAGAAATGTGCCACTAACGTTTGGGAATTGCATGTAAGTGTGGTATAACCTTTTGCCTCTCTTTCCTCTCATCTTTTGATTCATCTCCTCAATCTCTTGCTAAGTTAGTATGTAACCTAACATAAATGTATTAATATGTGACTGTTGCTATAATTAAATTAAGACTATGTCTTTGTCTCAATTTGGTGTCATTCCCTTAACTTCATAGAGCATACAAACTTCATTAAATATCTATAATCATGGATCCTCCACTTCCTCGCTTCTAATATATAAGATAGTGATCTCATAGTATATAGCATAATCCTGCTTTCCCAACACTATTACAACCTAGCCATTGGCTACAAACTTGACCCTTTGATGTAGGTTAGATAGTATGGCTCTGGCTGAGTGTATCTAAAGTCTCCCTAGTAGTAAATTGAAAGACCTAAGGATATCTAGTATCTGGAAAGGGATTGTGAATTCTTGTGGACTAACCTCTATTTGCAACTTAACCTCTCCCAATATCTCCCTCTTAAACCTATTGAAAGCTTAAACAATTATCAAACTAAGCTTCATTTCGAACATATCTATCCGCAAAAGGCTTAGTTTAGACGGTGAGCAAATGTTCAAAGACAAACCATTATCAATTAACACATGAGCCACCACCATAGTCTTGCATCTAACCATGATGAATAGTGGGTTAGTGTGCTGATTGCTTTCCTCTCCTAACTCTTCTAGTGAAAAGGCTACTTGATCCGTGAAAAAAATTAAATTAAATTAATCACTAGGCCTAGTTTCTCGATCAAAATAGCCTTAGGGACCTTAACTTCGTGGAGTATCTTTATAAGTAATTCACGATGTAGCTTAAAGGACAACAATAGGCCCATTAAGGAAATCTAGGTAGGGACCTTAACTAGCCGGTCCATGATCTTATATTCACTTGCCTTCATGATATTCATAAAGAGACCCTAATCCTTCGTTTCCTCCCTATCATCTTGCTTAAGAATCTTCTTAGAGGCCTCTTCGACAATGACCTTTCTCTTGATTTCCTTAGTCGAATCATATGCCATCCTTAAATGAGTTAACCCTCCAATCATTAGCGATAGCAATATCTTTACAACCTGATTTACAAATTGATAATTTAGTGGTGTAGCCTTATAATTCTCTAATATTACCGAGACAGTGAGCACAAATTTCTTAAGCTTGATGGTGATTGGCTTTTGTTCCTCTTGCTTAAGATCATAAAAAGACTTAAGATCAACTCCAACATACCTACCAACTGCTCAAACTTCTTTTCTTGATTCTTAAGGTTATCTTCCTCCTCAAACTTTAGGCCCTAACACGTAGGTGGTGCATTTGCATATATTCTCGGCATGAAAGAATAGTCTACCGAATATTTAAATGCTCTAATTGGTTCCGCCAATGTATCAACAGAAGGATCACCTCTTAATTACCTTTCCCTTAATTCCTTCTACATACAACTCCTTAGCTTGGGGTCCAACATGACTTGAATCTCCTCCTTCTTTACCTTCCCTTCCCTAAATAGTTGATAAATCGTAGACTTGGTCTTAGTCTTATCCCTAAGGTTTTTGATACCTTGTAAGTGACACATTTGTTTCAAATTCCATGCCACTTGCTCAATCATGAGAGGAAGTTCATCTAAATCTATCTCTAGTTCAAGCTCTTTTACAACAATCATGTTAATGGAGGCCCCATGGTTTAGCAAAGGGTTATTATTAACATTTGGCATTGGAGACTCCACAAAGTCTAGCTAAACTAGTGTGGCGTCTATGAAATCTTGTACCATGTTCTTAAGCCTTTAACAATTATCAATGGAATGCCCCTCTTACCCTAAATGATACTTACAACAAAGATTCATATTGTAATCTTTTAGCTTATAATCGTCAAAAGGTGCCTCAAAGTTCACCAAATTCTTACCCTTAAGACAATATAGAACTTGACTCAAGGGGACTGGGATCGAAGTGAATTGCCTTCTACATTGGTGTCGACTTGGATCTTATTCTTAAGCTATTGGAATGTTCTGGCTCATATAAATGGTCAATTATGATGTTGGTTTGACATGATTTCCCATAGGCACCATACCAATAGTCGTTTCTTTACCCTTAGTAATAGACTTAAGATGCATGGATTTCTTATCCACTTCCTTGATAGCGAAGAGTCTCCTTAAAGGGATTACATCTTCAATATAACACCCTATAAGGTATTGATAGTAAGGTTTTCCTAGAGTATTGACCAACATGTAGGTTAGACCCTTTTCTGGTAATGGGGTGGTTATCCCAGCAACTATACCACTCTTACATTATGTATACTCCTTGAAGGATTTCTAATTCTTCTTTCACATATTGTTTAGGTCCCAAACAAAAGGGGTTGTTTCGATGTTAAACTTATATTGACTATAAAAAGCCCTCACCAACTTATCCCATGTATTTACTTCATTCAAATCAAGTTGAGCATACCATGTTAGAGTTGGCCCAATCAAACTATCCTAAATGGTCTACACCATGAGCCATCCGTACCTTATGTACTTAGCCATTTTTCTTATATAGATCTTCGCATGGACTTTTGGACAGCTAATACCGTCGTACTTCTCAAAATCAAAGATTTTGAACTTCTCTAGGAATTCCTCATCTTCATAGATAGTGATGTGCCTAAAACCAAGATTAAGCACATGCAAAACTAATTTGAAAGACAAACAAACAATGTCAATCAAACTAGCTTCCAATCACATGAACAATGGCGTCAATTCTTCACTACTTGTAATCAATTATTCAAACAATGGTGTAGTCAATCTTAAATCCAAATATGATATAGCTCTAATACCAAATTATGATGTGCCTAAAAGGGAGTTTAAGCACATACAAATGAACCAATTAACAATCCCTAAAGGATAAGATCAAATTAGTTCAATTTAGAGCAAAATGTTGCATGAACCCTAATTGCAATAGATGATCCGAATGTTATATTTCATTAAATGAATTACACAACGTTGTATTACTCAATGAAGATCACTAATATTCTTGAAAACCACGTGAAATAACACACAAAATCAATAAGAACAATGATTGTGATCCACTTTCCACAATACTTGATTTCACGGTTTAAAAATGCTTAAAATGGAAGAAATAGAAATCAAGTCTAAAGGCCACTCAATTAAGCACTAATAATTCGAATATAAAGGAATCAAATCTGACCAAGAAAACTTTAATCTAACCCTAGATATGACTCACTAAAGAAGAAAAGAAACACAACAAATAGAAATTGATATAACTCACAATTTCTCCTTATTGCACTCACCACAATTCCAATTCTTGGGATTGAAATTGATAAGAGGGATTGAACTAAGGATGAACCCTAATTCTCTCACAAACATATCAAGTGTATATTCTGAAAATTCTCCCCTCAAAACCCTACTTAAGCAAATATTTATACTTGCTCCCTTTAGAGTTAAAAAGTCCATAAAATTACAACTATACCACTTTTAGGGTAGCTGGTTGTAAAAGGCAATTACAAGCAAATGAAAAGTGTCCCAAAAGCTTACAACATAAATAATACAAGTATATAACAAATAGATAAAAATTAGTCTTGAAGATGCTAGCTCTTCTATAAGATTCATTGACTCAGCTCATTACCGGTTTAGGTCGGTCCATAGATAACCCACAAACTGAGTTTTAATGAGTATGTCCATCGCCTTGTAAAGCATGATAAGTGTGTCTGTTAGAATATAAAATACATGAATAACAGAAAAGAAGTTAGTAAACAAATAATTTCGAGGTCGATGTGCTCAAAATGGGTCCTCATCGCCAAGATTTGAAATCATTTTGCTCTTGCCCTAATGATAGGTCTTGACGGATTTTTATTCCTATCAAAATCAAGTTGAGCATACCATGTTAGAGTTGGCCCAATCAAACTGTCCTAAAAGGTCTACACCATGAGCCATTCATACCTTGTGTACTTAGCCATTTTTCTTATATAGAGCCTCGCATGGAGTTTTGGGCAGCCAATACCGTCATACTTCTCAAAATCAAAGATTTTGATCTTCTCTAGGAATTCCTCATCTTCATAGATAAGCAAATTAACTAAGCCAGGCTACTCAAACCCATCGGTATCCTCAAAGACTGCCATTTTCTCATGAAACTTCTAGAGCAATTTCTTTTCCATATCCCATTATTTTTCCTCAAACTCCCTTCTTAGGTTACCACCACCATTATTTCCTATCTCCTCTTTAAGGTTTAAACTCATGGTTTGTTAAGGGTCGATCTAGCCAGGATGCATTTAGTTGATAATGTATGTTAAAGCCTACATCTATTTAGTCAAAGGCAACATAATATGCTTAAAGGCCATGATTCTTTGATCCAGATTGCTGTTACTAGTGTTTTTAGACATTCTGGCTTTTGAGCAAGTAATAATTGGGCTTCTAGTAAGGTTTACTTACTTAGGAGTTATCTTTGAGAACTGCAATTTAATCCAATTCGTTAGCATTATTTAAGTCCATAAATTTTCTTCTTCTCTCTCTTTTTTTTATTTTTTTCTTTTTTATATATATATTATTATTATTCTTTCCTTTTTTTTGTACGAAAAACATATATGGTAAATAAATAAGTAAATAATACAACAAGTAGCAACTGAACGATAATGTGGCACATGATCTGAGTCATAAAACTACAAACTTTTATTAATATTCAAGTGGTTACATGACCTAATGATTGAAAATGTAAAATTCCTAATTGAGAAAAGTTCTTAAAAGAAAGCAAACTAGTGATAAATTTCTAAAAGAAAACCCTAGCTATCCTAAGTTATTCTTCTATACTAACTTAGTTGAACTTCTTTAGCTTCTCTAGTCAACTAATGGATTCGCTCATCCTTTTCCTTCAACTGATCCCTCAAATATTGAATGACTCATTGTGCTTACCCATGCTTCTTCTTCCAATAATCTATAGCTTTCTTCTATTTTTTATATAAGACTTCTACCCTAGCTCATATGGTAACCTTATACCCTTCCTCCTCCGGCATTAGATCTTATGGTCCCAATTCATGTTTAAATACATCAGGGGACTTATATTGTGCTTGGCTGGTCTTCTTCATAAAATCACATATAAACACCCTAGTAGCTTTGTGGGCCTCAATTCTTCCACCCAACTCACATTGGTTTATAATCTTCTTCACTTCTCTTCAATCCCATAGCTCCTTGATATCATTAAAGCAAGTAATCTTGATTGCCAATGGTATATTGGAATCTTAATTGTTAAGGGTTACCCACTCCATTGACCTTATTTAAGTAATGTCTTGCAAGAGACCTAACTGCCTCATGACTTGAGCTGGGAAATAATTGGTACAACCCATAATGCCAATCAAAGGTACACCTAGATACTCCTCACATTTAAGGATCACTTTTGTGCAATGATTCCATCCAGCTATCTATGCAATATCTCCCAACTCTATCATTTTGAGTAACATGTACCACTGCCAAGCCAATGTGTCATTAGGTAGCTTGATCTAAGTGACAAAGTTGTTTACTATGTCTACTTGTGGAGCTAAAGATCCTCTCATCAAGTCTACTCCAAATACCTTGATGTGACTAACAAACCATTCCCCTAAACATGCCATGGCCTTGTTACCTAGATTTACTCAACTAATACCACCAAAACATAGGACTTTCTTACCAAAAATTGGGAAACCAATTCAACTACCTTAAAGTGGATATTAAATCGCCCATGTGGGAAAAGAATGGTTGCAAGTGCAACTAGTATAAATGTGTTGACATGACTCCTTTGCCAGTTGTCATATCCTTCATAGAAAATATCTCATCTGTCAAAATACACTAATGTATATGCAAACCACTCACACAATGTTGAGAACCTAATACATTTTTCTTTGTACACAACCAAGGCTTCAACAACTTCACTTTTTCTAACTCCTAACAAATGATAGAACATGTTTGCAAGCTAAGCTTCCAAGTTTGGGATCACTATTCCATCCTTCATGGGGGGGGGGGGGGGGGGGGGCTAAACAATTAGGTATATTCCTCTAAGTTATGTGTTAACTTATAAGGCCCAAAATCAAACAATGACAATCTGGTATCCCAAAACTAGCCCAAGTCCTTGATTAAATTCCATGTGAGCTGTACTTTCATTAAGGATATGATCGAACTAATCTTTTTCATAATATAATCTTGATGTTCTTGATTGAACATATCAAACCATCGATCTAAAGTCTCTATAGGGTAGGAATATTGGTCCATGAGGATCTTGTTAACATAATCTTATTGGCCATTGGCTTGGCTTTCCATCTTTGCTATAGATTATAAAAAGGAAAGAAAAAAACAAAAATTTAGAAAGTTGAAAAAAGAAAAAACAGGGAAATGAGATCACAAAATCTATAATTTTTTAATATTAATAGAGTTGTAGCTTTATATTCGTAGTGCCACATTACTTTTCATTTGCAAGAGACAATGCATAAATAAGTCAAATGAAATACACATGCGTAGAAACAAACATGGGTTCTAAAGGTCCTCTAACTCTATAACTAATAGCTACATTAAAGCTAAAAGTAGAATCGGCTAATCACCACCAAGTGATGGTATACACCACTACAACTTGACGAATACATAATGGCGTTCCATTCTAGTTTCCTAAATGGCCCAAGTCCAGCCATATCTAAAACATGCACTTCATAACACAAAATTTCCTCATACATGATAGCTCATTGGGCCATTTTCTCCCTTTCTTTCCTTTTTTTTTTTCCCCTTATTTCTCTCCATCACTCGAAACTCGATGAGTACTACTATTTACAAATTAATTTACATGATGAGAAATAAGAAAATACTACAAGGGAATCAAAGGCCTTTCAAACATATTCATGAAAATTCATATATGGCTAGCCCACTTTGAAATATTCAAGTCCATAATGGAATCACCATCTTATTGAGTTTAGTTTTTAATTATTTTCCTTAATTTTAACCTATACTAAACCCTACCTATTTAATATAAATTATGTGACTAAATTAAGGAAAAATAATTTTAAAAAGGAGTCGCCAACTAACCATGTTGGTAAAAACACGATTAAGATTAATGGGTGGAAAAATCCTAATCAGCTACAAGTTTATGAGATTTAGAATTTTTTAGATCTAGAGATTGATAGATTTGGAAACTAACCTATTAAAACCTAAATAGTTATCATATAAGATTTTCAAGAATTTTTATTAAAAGGTCTTTAAATTTCTATCTTATATTTTTCATGTATTTATTATTTTTTTTCACTATAATACTATTTATTGTTATCATTAATATTATTATTATTTCATTTTATATATTTTTACAAGATTATATACTTATGCTAATTTTTCCTTAAAAGCTAAAGTTTTTGTTTTATTATGATTGTTTCAAAGGTGCCTCATACCCGCTAATTGGGATTAAACCATTCGTAGTTCACTTTTTCCTTTATAAAATTTTAGTTTGTCAATTGATTTTATTCAATAAGAAGCATTAGGTTTACATTATTTAACCCAAATTAATTTTTATTAAATAATTACTTAAGGGACCTAAGTTGTTATGTGATAATTTAAAAAAAAAATTAAGATAACCTAAGTTTGGAAAAAGCAACTTATTATTTTTATTTTAAAAAAAAAAACTCTAAGTGACAAAATCCTAAAATACTATATTTTGATAAAAAAAAAGCTATTATTATTATTATTATTATTATTATTATTACTAAAAATATCTATTCATTTTTTATGATTGTATTATTTATTTTATCTTTTATATTTTTATTACTAAAACTATTTGCCATTGAACGGTGGTACACACTATGATAACTCGATAGGTACCCATTCTTGAAATAAAACATAGATATATCAACTATTATGCTAAAAAAACTAGGAGGCAAAACAACTAAAATTAAGAATTAAATCACAAAGTTTCATATTATATATTTATTTATTTATTGTTATTTTTATTATTATTATTTACTAATCGTTATTATTATTACTCTTAAGTTTCTGGATTTTTATTTATCAAAATAAGTAATATAAGCTAAATAAATAACAATAATTAAAAAGAAAAAAGAAAAAAAGAAAAAAAGAAAAAATACTAATAAGGCATGTCCAGGTCAGGTTTGAATCACGGGTCGAATCAAGATATCGACTTTGGCAAAAGTCAAACGAAGGTCGAGTCAACTTCACACAGGCAACACATGTGGGTGCCAAAAGAGACAATAGCGGTAGCAAGGTGGCACTCCAAGCTATTCTAAGCATCGTTGACAACGGTTGCTGAATCCAATCCTAAGTTATCAGGGGCAAGGAACTTGAATCTGATGGCGGTTTTGTATGAAAAGGAGCCTAGTGTGGTGGTCGGAAGGGTTATCGAGGGGGGTCGTGGGTGGCCTTCGATCCAAGCTTTTGGTGTGTAGCAGAACCTAAAGCTTGAGCTTTTCCTACTCCTCACAATCTACTCAACCCAATGGGACCTAGTTCTAACTTCATTATGATGTGCGGGTGAAACAAACCTAGAGAGAAGGTAGAGGTCGTGGGTTTGGTGTTCCAAAGAGAGAAACACGTGGTCGAGTGTTCCTAATCATCTATAACTTCTTTTTTATTTTCTCTTTTATAACTCAGGTTGTTCCTATGTATTTATAGGCATGTTTAATCAATTTAGATAAGCTTTGCTTTGATTTGAATAAGATTTTTAACAAAAACCCATGTTTATCTTGTCTCTGTATTGGTTTTTTTTATGTAGATTGATGATAATCTTTAACATAAAATGGATTTTCTATTAAAATATGACGGCATTGCATAAAAATTATGATAAGAATCAAGATAATTTGATCCTAATCTGCACGATGGAGCTTTTCTTCCCTTTTTTCCAGCCCCTGTCCATGGAGGAAGAAGATCATGTGCGAGGAACATGACCTCATCCAACCATGTGGCAACGGATAGTAAAAAAAAAGAAAAAGGCACAAAATGCCTCCTACAAAGTTCAAACCGTCAACTGAAGACTCCCACGCATGCACAAGGACAACTCATGGACCAGCTTAACTATTCATTTTCTCAATTAATCATTGCAACTAAATTGTATTTGAGCGAATTAACCTCCTAGGCCAAGTCTCACTTAATTGAAGTGTCTGGGTTTAATTTAAACGCCCTATTTTTCTAGTTCTTATTCCTTAAAAATAATAGTTTTATTATATATATATATATATTATTCTTTTATCTTTTTCTTTTCTATTTTGTTCATTTCTATTCTTCTATCATTTAATCTTTTACTTATTTATTTATTATTGTTATCATCTTTTTTATTTATTTTATTAATTTTTTATTTTAATTAACTAAAAAAAAAAAAAAAAGAGGGATAAAAATGGGATGTCCACATTGGCTATGCAGGAATTCCAGGCTTGACAGCTTATGCAGGGTTTTATGAAGTGTGCGGTCCAAAGAAGGGAGAAACTGTGTTTGTATCTGAAGCATATGGCGGAGTTGGACAGCTGGTTGGACAATTGGCTAAGCTGATGGGCTGCTATGTGGTTGGCAGCGCTGGCAGCAAAGAAAAGGTGAATCCTATTCTATGAATTAAGCACCAACTGAATTGTGAAAAAGGAAATTCAATTAATAAACAAGAACTTCCTTATGTATTAGGCACGGCACATAAACTTTGTTCTCAGCATCTAATTCTAATTAAGGGAAAAAAAAAACCCTGACATGAAATAATGGATTTCGACTTAAACCAGGTCGAACTGATAAAGCACAAGTTTGGATTTGATGAGGCTTTCAACAACAAAGAAGAGACCAACTTGGATGCTGCAGTGAAGAGGTCAGCCAGGAAGAGCACCATCCCATTCCCATCAGTTCACAAATCCAACTAACGCTTCTTAATGCCGATGCCAAAGCATATATAATAAAAACAACCGTGAATATCATAATACCAATCATCATCTTAATCTTAGATGAAATTTTGATTAGTGAATAATTGCACATTGCATTCCTCATGACGACATTCACGATCATCAGGTACTTTCCACAAGGCATAGATATCTACTTTGACAATGCTGGGGGAAAGCTGCTGGACGCAGTATTACTCAATATGCGACTCCATGGGCGCATTGCACTGCGGGGAATGATCTCACAGTACATCCTTGACTCCCCCGAAGCAATAGGCAATTTGATGCATCTTGTCTACAGGCGGGTCAGGATGGAAGGATTTGAGGTTTTCGACTATTACCATCTTCATCCCAAGTTTCTGGAAACTGTTCTGCCTTACCTCCACCAGGGCAAGATCGTATACATGGAAGACATCGCACAAGGTCTTCATGGTTCCCCTGCTGCTCTTGCTCGAATTTTTGAGCGTCGGAATATAGGAAAGCTTGTGGTAGCCGTTGCTGGAGAACCTATATAAAATATGGAATCTCAGCATATCTAATAGATTTCAACTTTTAGCTAGATCCGCAATGGATTTATAAATTTTTCTTGATGTTTGAATTCACAGTATTCTTATGTACCCATTGCGGTTTATTAACTCCTATAAAATCTATAATGCAAATATTTTATCAGTTAGAGAAGCTTTATTTTTTCTTGGTTGAATTAAAAAAGATAAATTTACAGATAAAAATCCTTAACTTTAAATCAATCTATATACACAATGTTAGTCATAGTCATATAAGTTAAAGAAATATGTCCAGGCTTGTTACAATAAAAGTTTGTTTAGTCACATTTAAAATACTAATCCTCTATGAGTTGTACCTGTGCCCAAGCATTCCACTGTTAAGCCTAGTGCATCATGCTTCTTCTGATATATTATCACTGATACAAAAAAATGGGATATTCCACTGCGTCCTCCACGAGCTAAAAGGGAACCCCATCTCCAAGTGCAGTCAAACTCGGCGAACCCAAACCGGACTCCATCAAACTCAAACTCAGGAAGCATTATCGATGGGAATTAAATTACACTACAATACAAACCGTTGGGCTTTACTTGTATTGGCTAAAAAATATTTGGTCTTAAAATTACCTTTGTAACAGTCGTACGTAGCGGATGCAGAACAGTGTAATATTATTCCCTTCATTTCTTTGCTTAATTTTGTTTTTTACGATGGTGGTATACTCAAACTTTCCGATTTCGATTGCTGTACGTTAAATTCCAAGCTTTTAAAGTTACTTTTTTCTTTTTGACAGTCTCTTGAAATCACTTATACTAGCAATTTACCTGCCCGCCGTGCGTTTCTCTAGATACTAAATATGCCAAATTCATATAATTAAATGATTTCTCAGCTTTGAAAGAAGAAGCTTGTAGATGGAGGGTTTCGATAGGAATCGTCACGTGCATATCATGCAGGTACCGCACTACACATGACTTTATAGAAAAGCAATTCAGATATGGTACGTGATGCGGTGACTAGGGAGAAAGATGCAGGGAGGAGAAACAAGCAATCTCATGCGTCTCGAATGCACAAGTGATAGATAAGAGAGCTAAGAAGATCTCAAGAATCTTCTTTGTAGTTCTTATGAAATGAAGTTGTTCTTCGTCTGATCTCTTGTTTGATCTTTTAAAGTAATGAACTTTTAGTGGAATACCGTTTCTTTAATATTTGAAATTAAGGAAAAAGGTCTTTAATGAGGAAGAATAACTGAGTATTTATAAACTCTTAGACCTGATGACATCCTTTAAATCACTTTAGTAATTAACGGATAAGATGCAATTTACTCGATTTAAGATTATCCTAATGAGCTTACCATAGGCTCAAGACCAATAACCTTCCTCATAAGTACATGAGCCTACTTGAGAAAGGTAGGAGGCAGATGGACCAATCCCACAATCCCTATTTCTAGTCCACCAAGCCAATTCTTCCTGAGTCATCCCCAAAATTGGATTGGACTTATTAGGCCCTATCACCTAGCTCAAGATGTCAAGCCAAATAATTAATGGACTTAGCCTAATATATTTACATAATATTTTTAACCCTCTACATTTCGTCCCTTGACCAAAATCCTTCGAATGAGATTAAAGGAGTTTGGACATTAGATAAGCCTTTTTAAAGACTATGAAATTATTTGGCGCATGTGCACTTGTTAAATAGCTGCATCGCTGCTCAATACACATCTTGCATGATTCATATTACAAGAACTTGGAGCTAACGCAACATATAATTTATTATTATTTTTTAAATGTGCAAGCTTGCTACACCATTTAATTGTGCGTGCCTCCTTTAAGCTCATTGAAATGACTTTGTTCATAAAACAACATATGCTTAAATTTTCTTTAATAAACAATCTATATAGAGAGAGAGATAGAGAAAGAGTATTTGGCCTGCTAAATTGCCTTCCATTTTTTTTTTTTGGTGGAGTATCTAGTTCGCTAAGTTGTCTTCAATGTCTCCATTCTCTATTAATGATTTAATTGACTTACTGATTCTACTATATGAAAATGCACCAATAAGTCCATACATTACGCGCACGTTAATTTTGATAGGAGTAGAAGTTTTGGATAATAGCTTTAGCTTCATGTTTGGCACCACCTTAGCATGTCATATATCCTTGACATATCACTAATAGGCCCTTCAAATTATCATTCCATATATATCTTTAATATCATACCAAATATACTTTGAAGTAAATCTCTAATAAAATATCTTCACTTGATTGAATGCATCCTAATGAGAATTTACTTTCTCATTTTAATATATATATATATATATATATATATATATATATATATTCTAATAAATATCAAGTCCAACTTTACATATTAATAAGATCTTTGGAATCCATTAATTGCCAAATTTAAATCCTTGAGCTTTATTGCTATGTCCCAATGAATATCAAATTCAATCCTTAATCATAACAAGTTTTAAATTTAAATCCTTGACACTCATCTTCTTTCATCTATACAATTAGATATATATATATATATTACAGTCCTTAGCTTTTATCGTTTCAAGTCAGGTGACATCAAGTTTTCTTCAAGTCTTCCTTCGTATTTTTTTTTCATATATATATATTTGTTTTTGCTAATGCCTTCTTCGTACTGTATACCTAATTGATAGGTCGGAAAGGCTCACGACAACCCTTTGATTGGCATAACAATTCGCGTCTAATTTCGGTTCAAGAGTAGGCAACACCTTGGACACCGGTAGTTAGTCAGTATCGTCTTGATTTTTATTTTTTTTTCGAACATGTCTAAATGTGATTATCCTAGTTATGTCCTTCCGCACTTGCCACTAATAAACACAAACATGTCCCATGTTCTAAGCATTGCTTTCCAATTTACTTCTCTTGGCAACCCCAATGGCCCAACCCGTATTCTTCAATTGACAATCTCGTAAAATTATATATGCTTGGTCGTCTTCGAATCTGATTCACCATCCCAATTTATAGTTTGAATGTATGCAAGTCCACTAGGATCACTAGCACCAAGCAAGACCGTGTCACATGGAATTGTTGTCCCGTTCTGCTTTCGAAAGATTTCCAGGATTCCAACCGACCTTCGCCTCGGAGAAATAGTATAGTTTGTCAAATATCCAATGCTGCCGGAGCATCATTGCCATCTATCCTAATATTTCTGACTCCATAAGCCTGCCCTCTTTCCACAATCCATCCTGCCTCCATGCCGTGCTATTGCAAGATAAGGTTTGGAAATTTCCCAATCCAACGAGCACCCATCAACTTAGTTTCGCGAGATGACCGAAACCCAGAAGCGAATTCGACTCCTGCTCCTTTCATAAACAGCCTCAGGTCCAAGACATCATGCCACTGTTGATCAGCTGCTAATGCATTCGCTAACATGACGTAACTTGCAGAGTTATGAGGGTCCACTTCCACAAGCTTTTTTTATACAAATTGAGCCAAGTCTCCCCTATAGTATAAGTTATTGGCTGCCAACCTGTCTGATGGGGAATAATCCATTTCTTTGCCTCACATATCATGTTCAATATTAGAATCACATCACCTAAAGCATGCTCCTCCAAACTTTCTTTCCGGAGAATTAATGCTACCTTATACCTGCTTCTAGAAGCCCTCAATGCAGCTTTTCCAGCTAATGATGATAAGAAATTTTCTATTCTATTCCATTTGTCCTTTGGATACTGATTTGCGTTACCACTGATAAGTGTTAAAAGAACCTTATTTATAGTATCTATTAAATATGATATTTTTATTAATTTTGTGTGAATTTATTAAAAAAAGATACTTAAGTGTTTAATATTTGATTTCAGGATTTAAATAGTGCAAATTAAATATTTAAAGAAAATTTGAGCAAAAAAGAAGCGAAAATTGAAAAAATATAAGAAAAGATGATTTTCACATGTGCATAGCCTTCAACATGGCTATGCCGATGCTAGTGCTGAGGAGCAAAAAGTAACTAGAATGCATCGTGAAATTATATTATAACTACTACACAAGTGATGTAGAGAGTAGTGTTGAAGTAGAAAATTTACCCAAAGAAGAAAATGAAGAAATTTCAAATTGCACAACCTCGAGCACGGTCGTGCAAGAGGCTGTTCAGAACCCAAAACGTCCAAATTGTTATGTCCATCAGGTCATGCATGCTATAATATTTCCTAGATTATAAATACTTACTTTATTACAAAAATTAGGAATCTAATTTTATTTTTTCTTATAGCCACTCTAAAAATCCTAGGAGAGCATAATCACACATTTGGAGAGCATAATCATTGGAGCATTATCAAAAATCACAAAATGATTATGGGAGTTTATTCTTTTCATCATGAATCATCATTACTTCTCTAGATTTCTTGTTATTACTGTAGATTCTATGGAAGAGTAGATTTATATGCCTACATCGTGTGAAACTCTAAACCATATTATTGAATTACTTATTAATTAATTAAAAGTTTATGTTTTGTATCTATTCATGTGTTTTACTACCATGTAATTAATGTATACATGTAAATTGATTACATGTATGATTCTTATTATATAGAGAGAGATCTCATCTAATAGGATAGATCTTCATTAATAGAAAGATTACATGTTTTACCTAGAGGTAAAAAGACTTCAATTTTTTGCATAAAAATTTAATTTTTAATTGGGAATTGTGAACTTAATGAAATCTTATAAGGCGATAGTGAGGGAGAGATCCCCATTATTCTGTATAAAGTTATTAATTAATTAACTCAGGGGGGCAATTAGTTTAATTGAGAATTCCTATAATATAAAGTATAAACAATTAATTAATTAATAATACCTTATTATAAAAAAGTTAGGGTTTAGAGTGAATCAAGATGAAGGGTATATCTTTGCAATTGAATTCATTTATTACAACTATTATAATTAATCTTAAGGTTATTAGATTAGTTAATTAGTAATTTAATTTATTAATATCACATTGAAAATTAGACTAGATAGTACAAAACGGTAATACTAGTACTTGTTTCTAAGATCCTTAAGGACGACACCCGTTGCAATCTATACTACATTAGATAGGTGCACTTGCCTAGCTAAGTCATTAGATTTCTTTGGATTTATAAATTTATAATTTAATATGATCGGATAACAACCCATTAAGTTTTTGGCACCATTGCTGGGGATCTAGCGAAACAATATTAGGAAAAATCTTATTATCTACTACAGTTGCTAAGTCTTCTCGAAAATTGGAAATCAAGGGAGAATCATTTATTATAAATGTCGCAACAGCAGTGAAGGATGTGGAATCAACAGTAGAGTTTTCAAATAGTGGGATAGGATTACTAGAGAATATTAAAGAGGAAACATAGGAGACTATGGCTGAAGATCCACCCAAGACTAATCTAAACTATATAAGGCTAACCTTAGATGGAACAGGGATAACCATTATGAAGTTACCCATTGGGGCTAACTACTTCCCTCCGTGCAAAATAGCCAAGCACCGAAATGACATCGCTTCATTCATGCAACAAGATGGTGAAACCATGTACGATGCATGGTAAAGATGGACAAAGTTATTAAGAAAGTGCCCATACCATCAACTGCCTACTTGGATGCAAGTTCAGACTTTTTTTTAATGGGCTTAACCCAACTACCAGTCAATTAGTAAACACCGCAATGGGTGGAACAATAGGGGCAAGCCAAAAGTGACAAGAAAGTATAAAGTAGATCTTATGACTACTTTGGTGGTAAAGATGGAAACTCTCGATCACTAGGTCTCAACCCTTAAGAATTCTCAAGCATCGCAACATCAAATGAGGGATGCTAGTGAAAATATGGACCTCCATGAGCAATATGAGCAAGTAAACTATCTGAGGAATCAAAATAGGCAGCTATATAACCCATATAGCAACACTTATAAACCTAGCATGAGAAACCATCCCAAACTCTCTTATGGCAATCAGAATGCCCAGAGATTTAAGTTCCCACCACCGGGATTTGAAAAGCAACAAATGCTACCTTACCAACCTATGCCCCATCCATCAATCCAGCCGCCTCAATAGGAAAAGAAAACCAATTTGGAAGATCTGATGAGACAATTCGTTCAAAGCTCTGAGGCAAGACATCAAAACCAAGAGGCTTCTATTCACAACCTTGAGAAGCAACTTGGCTAAGATGATGTTTGAAAGGCAACCGAGTTCACTCCCTAGTACCACTAAGAATAATCCATGGGAGTAGGTGAATGCTATAACCTTAAGGAATGGGAAGGAACTATGAATTGAAAAGGAACCTGAGCAAAAGAAATAAGGAAGTTAGTCTTTTGAGAAGGAGAAGGTAGAACCTGAGAAGAAAGAACCTAAAAAGAAGTCACCACCAATTATCAAGGAATATGTCCTAAAAATTCCACATCTAGCTCATCTCAATCAAAGTAAAGACAATGAGTAGTTCAAATACTAAAATATGCTAAGTTCCTAAAGGAACTTCTATCCAATAAGCGGAAGTTGGAGGATGTTTCTGCAGTAGAAGTAGGAGCAAACTGCTCATATATCATTTAGAACAAACTCCCTCTAAAGCTAAAGGATCTAGGCAGCTTCGCTATTCCGTATTTGGTTGGTGACATCTCGGTAGATGAAGCCCTAGCAGATCTTAGGGCAACTGTTAATTTGATGCTATACTCTTTTTTTAAGAAATTAGGGTTAGCTAACCCAAAGTCTATCAAAATGAGTCTGCAACTTGCTGACCAATCTATGAAAATCCCTAAGAGGATCATTGAAGATGTTTTAGTAAAGGTAAGAAACTTCATATACCCTGTTGATTTTGTGATTCTAGACATGGATGAGGATGAGGATATTCCATTAATCCTCAAAAGACCATTCTTTGCCACTGCTAGGGTAGTGATTGATGTGGAGGAAGGTAAGCTTACACTGAAAATAGGAGATGAAGAGTTGGTAATTAAGATGGTTATAGCTATAAAACACTCCATGTGTGTTGATAATTCATGTTATTTTGTCAATATTGTTAATTCCTCAATAGAAGAGCGTATTGAAGAGATCCTATGTAAGGATGAGTTAGAACTAAGCTTGACACAAGGAGAAGAGAAAGATATGGACAACTTAGAGGTTGAGGTATTCATTGAGCAACTTAATACTACAAAAGAAGTTACACCTTAAAGAGATAAATGGAGAAGGCAAGCATATGAGAATATAGACAAATATCATGATATGCAAATCTACCATCCAAGGGAGTTTACGGAAGGAGATCAAGTATTTTTGTTTAATTCTCGGTTAAACTTTTTCTCGAAAAATTGAAATCAAGATGGTCTGGTCCTTTGTAGTTAAGAAGGTTTTCCGACATGTCACAGTGGAGCTCGAACACCTAGAGCATGATGATTTCAAAGCGAATGGCTATAGACTGAAGCTATACATAGGAGATGGAAGAGAACATGAATATCGAGAGGAGTCTATACTTCAAGTACCAGATATTTAGCTAAACAAAGTGAAGGATGTTAAGCCAACGACATTAAAAAGGTATGCTTCTTGGGAGGCAATCCATAACCAATCTAGGTATGTTAAGTTTTTTTTTTTCATTTTTATTTCATTATCCTAAGTCTTTCTTGCTAAAAAATTGAAAATTTGTGGGGGAGTAAGTGAGCTTACTTGAGGAGAATGAGAGTTAATCCTTAAGTATGGGGAAGCATCTATGACAAGTAAGAAAATTCAAGCTTTACTTCTCAAGTGTACCTGGTAAGTTATTTCCTTGCTCTTTTATTTATGTCAAAGTGCACACTAAACAAACACATGGATCAAATAGCTTGGAAATTTTTTACTTGATTTCTACATACTTTTTAAGCATCTACACAACCTTGAGCATAAGCAATGCTCAAAGTAGTGCACAAATGAAGAGGAGCTTCTAGAAACTTTTTGGAGTCCTCCACAGCCCTGAGCATGGCTGTGCAAACGCCGCGACAGAGTTTCCATGTATTTATATTTGTTTTTTCCTTCCTCTCTCATTCTTTCTTTTATTTCTTCCCTTATTCTATTTTCTACATATGATTTGTAATTAATTGGACTCCCTTATAGGAAGACTTTTTATCTAAATTGGCTATATGTTTTTCTCTTGACTAGGATAGGCTAACTTTTATTTTAATTTTAATTTTTTTTAGGTTTGATGATGCACAACTTTTGCTTTGTTAGAATTCAAATTTGTACATGTTAACAATTGGGGAAATCCTTAGTGTCCTTTTTCTTTTATTTCTTAATTTTTCTTTTATCTCTTTTCTTTATGTGCTTGCTTCAGAAAGACATTCGGGGACAATGACTTAAATAAGTGTGGGGAAGGGATATAAAGATAGAAGAAATTAGGTTCTAAATTATTTATATATCTTATGCTCTTGTTGATCAAATTTTCTCATTTACAAATTTGCAATTAAACTTTAATCTTGATTGCCTATTATTGAAAAGTAGAAACCTTGAAATTACCGTCTATCTTAGGATCGATTGACCAATGAAATTACCGTAACTTTAAAGAATATCAAAAAGACAAATTCATCGAGTCTTGTAACTCGATTAAATAAGCTCGTAGGGACACTCTTCATTAAGGAAATAACATCTGTTAACTTGGGTGATGAACCCTAGATTATCAATTGAAAGCTCGCAACATGGGTTATTTGGTTCTATCCAATCACAAAAAAAAATAAATAAATAAAGAGACTTGAAAAAAGATAAAATAAAAAAAATAAGGGAATAATAGATGCCATATACTTTCTTTTTTTTTTTTGTACTTTGAAAAATAATTAAATGGTTTATATACATTTTGGTAAGTGGTGAAATGCAACTAAGCAACTTGGATTTTGCTTGATTTGTTATTTCTTTCATAACTTTGCAAGCAGTTACTAAATAGTGAGGATATTGGTTTAACTTAAATTAATTTGAAAAGTCTAATTACCGTATACCAAGTACACATACAATTATGGTAGGTTTGAACAATAGGCATTAACGAGTCACTAAGAATTGATTGAGTAAAAAATATTGCTTCTGATTTGAAAATTATGATGAGTATAATTTATGATAGAGTTTTTCTCTTGTTCTTATTTTGTTTGCTTGAAGACAAGTAAAAGTTTAAGTGACGGGAAGTTTGATAACTATTAAAAGAATCTTATTTATAGTATTTATTAAATATGATTTTTTATTAATTTTGTGTGAATTTATTAAGAAAAAGATACTTAAGTGCTTAATATTTGATTTTAGGGTTTAAAGAGTGCAAATTAAAGATTTATAGAAAATTCAAGCAAAAAAAGAAGGGAAATTTAGAAAAATATGAGAAAAGATGATTTTCACATGTGCATAACCTTCAACATGGCCATGCTTATGCTAATGCTGGGGAGCAAAAAGTAATCAGAATGCATCATGAAATTATGCCCCAGTTGCTGCGCAAGTGGTGCAGAGAGTAGTATTAAAGCAAGAAATCTACCTAGAGAAGAAAATGTAGAAATTTCGGAGTACACAACCTCAAGCACGACCATGTAGGAGGTTGTACAGAACCAAGAACGTCAAAATTTTACGTTTTTCCAGAGTACATGGCCCCAAGAACGGGTGTGCACCAAGCCATGCATGTTACCGTATTTTCTAAACTATAAATATTTGCTTTATTACAAAAATTAGGGATCTAATTTTATTTTTTTCTCATAGCCACTCTAAAAACCCTAAGAGAGCAAAATCACACATTTGGAGAGCATAATCACTAGAGTATCATCGGAAATCACAAAATGATTATGGAAGTTTATTCTTTTCATCATGAATCATTATTATTTCTCTAAATTTCTTGTTATTACTGTAGATTATATAGAAGAGTAGATTTATATGTCTTGCATATTATAAAACTCTAAACCATGTGATTGAATTACTTATTGATTAATTAAAAGTTTATGTTTTTATATCTATTCATGTGTTTTACAGCTATGTAATTAATTTATGCGTGCGAATTAATTACATGTATGATTCTTGTTAGATAGAGAGAGATCTCATCTAATATGATAGATCTTTATGAATAAAAAGATTGCATATTTTACCTAGAGATAAGAATACTTCAATTTTTTGCATAAAGATTTAATCTTTAATTAAGAATTGTGAGCTTAATGAAATCTTATAAGGCGATAGCGAGGGAGTAATTAGCGTAATTGATAATTCTTGCAGTACAAAGCAACAATTAATTAGTCAATACCTTATTATAAGAAAGTTAGAGTTTATAGTAGATCAAGATGAAGAATATGTCTTTGTGATTGAATTCAGTTATTACAACAATTATAATTAATCTTAGGGTTATTAGATTGATTAATTAATAATTTAATTTATTAATATCATATTGAAAATTAGACTAGACAGTAGAAAAATAATAATACTAATACAAATACTTAGTTTCTAAGATCCTTGATAATGATATCCGTTACAATTTATACTATATTAGATAAGTGTACTTACCCAACTAAGTTATTAGATTTCTTTGGATTTATAAATTTATAATTTATACGATCGGATAACAACCCATCAACCACCATCAAGGTTAATACATCTCCACAATTTCTCATTCCGGCAAACATACAGCTAAGACTGAGCCTGTAGATTTTTTTGCAGCCATATGATGCTCAAGAGCACTATTTAAGGCCACCCTTACGGCAATATTTCCTTCGTTAAAATCCCCAAACCGTATACAATCACTTATGTTGGCTTCAGTAGGGATTATCATTTCTTCTTTCAGCACATTTAATTTCAGTATTACAACACCAATAAGACCTTGAACATACTTAGAAGGTGGGGCACATTCCTGAGTTCCCCAGTTACCATTCCTAGAAGCAGCATTTGGGTCCAATTGGGAAGATGAAGACAAGAAACCAATATTAACTGGGTACTTGTTCAATATATCTTTCTGAAATGCCATACGATGGTTTTTGAATCCTGGGTGTGATGAACCAGGAAGCAGCAAGTGAAGGAAACTGTGAACTCAAGCTGAACTCAAAGCAAAGCCCAAATCCTAGATCTGGAGCAATTCCAGTTTTGGCTCGCAAAAAACAAAAAAAAAAAATATTGATTTGCAAACTAGACAGGATTCTTGTAAATATGGACATCTGCTGCTACTTCCCGGATTACGAATGCAGGCCCTATATGGAGGTTCACTGAAGCAACTCTTGCCGGTATTATCTAAGATTTTACATCTAGCAAGTGTCCTCCTCATGAATGCCATTGCAATATCTTTAGGAACCTCAAGGATTCCACTTTTTGATGAATCATTGACCTGGGTAGCCATCAGTTTTTTATGAGCTATTTCGACAAGTCTATCCATTGCAAGCTGCTCAAGTTCCCTTCTAGTCATTGCATTACTTCTGAAATCCTTTTGGCCATCCTAAGCAAAAAAAAAAAAAGCAAAGTGCAAGCCACTAAAATAGGCGCTGTAACAATTCCAGCAGTGCTATGAATTTCCTTTAGCTCTTTGTGTATTGAGGAATCGAGTTCATTTGTCCTCCTTCCAGCATTCATGTTTTTCTTTTTTTTTTTTTTGAAGATCTTGATTGCTTTCTTGATTTTCTGGTTCTTCACTCGGGTTTTATACACTTTGAAGGAGTACTTCACATTCATGGCATGCTTTTAGGCTGGCTTCAAAGAACTCGGCTAGAAAAGGATGGAATTCTCCGTTTTTTTCATCATTCTATAAATGATTTCTTGCTGGGCTTCAAGCAGATTCGTCAAGAAATGAAGTTGTAAGTTCCTTGAAGATGAATCTGTACCATCACTTGTTCTGATTAACTTTCCTTGAACTTTGTCATATATTTTTATGTAGGAAACACTCCCAAACGCTTCCTCGCATTCCTTGTTGATGCTGGTGTTACCGGGCTTTCCCAAAAATATTTCGGACGTCCCTAATTTGCTGGAGTATGATTTCCTTGTAAGCTGATCCTTTGTAACGAAGGAAAGGGGGGCAATTTTTTGCCAACATTAGCAGCCGGTGTAGGTAATAGAGAAGAAGCTTGTTGGCTTAGAGACTGAACAGAGGATGGAATAGAGGATGCTCTCTGTTTGCGTTGCTTCATTCTGGGTCATGAGTTCCTTGCTTTCCTTGAGTTTAATCATTATTTGCTTTTGTCTTACCATGGCGTGCTCGCCGAGCATATTCTTGAATTCATCGGTCCATATTGTCCGATAGGACAAGTAATGGACCGGAGACATAGATCTTATTTGCCCCAGATCCACGATCTACTACTGACTCTTTGGCTCCATTTTTTTTTTTTTAGATGGACTCCGAAGATGAATCCAAGGGAAAAAAAATAGAGCAAAATCTTTATTTGGATGCCTTTTAAAGACTTGCTATGAAAGATACAAGAGAAACCGAAGGTTTTGAAGAGCACTATTCCCACATGGATTATACCTTGCTAACATTGTCATCTTCTTGCTCTTTATGTATATAATATTTTTTTTTTAATTTTATAATCTTCATCACCTCTTCTTCTTTTTTTTTTTTAATTCCAGGTTCCATTCCAACTTTGATAATACTGTGCACCTATGGGAAAAGGCACAAAAATAATCAAGCAAAAAGATCTATCGGTGCACTTAGATAGGCATCCACCATCGATACCGAGTCTTCGGGATGCGTGGTTGGATGAAACTATCTCTAGAGATACCTTTTGAGACAAAATCAAATGTCGAGAGCTCTACACAATGCTTGTACTGATGGTATGCTTCACTTTATCAAATGCGAGCCCCATGCTAGCTCGAGAGATGTCATTAATGCGAGTTCGATTTTACGCTTTAGGAATGAAAGGAAGTAACTTCCCCTCTCAACCACCCAATTTGCATTGCTCAAGCAATTACCCTCCAAGTGGAAATTTTAGGTAGAACATATCATCTCAAAGCCGGAATATGTGACTCTTTTGGAAAAGTTTAGTGTCTTCCGTGCCATTACTACTTCCATCCACCTATGGTTCCCACATATGAGCAGGTTGGAAGTGTAGTGAGCAATCATCTGTTGCTGGAGTATTTAAACTCATACATTCATCACTTCTTGGGAGGAAATCACTCCGACACTTAAGGATGTAGTCTTTCTCCTAAACTTGATTAGTTTTGGGCAAACCAACTCTAACTCTACCAAAGTGTCTTACAAGGAGCATAATTTTCAAATGTTTTTACCGGATACCATGAAAGCTACTCGCAACAGCAAAAGGAAGTCTTGTGTCTCTTCCTCGCTCACATACTTCTTTAAGGGGCAAAGGAAGGACAAACCTTGAGTTTCTGGCCCGAGTCGTGGATAAGAGTAAGTACTCCCATTCATTTTCGAGTATACTTTTATATATTTTGTACTTATACCTTTCTCACTTTTTTTTTTCATTTTTGCAGGTATAAGCTTGCAGCTTTTATAACGTATTGGCTCTCTTTGTTTATGTTCCCTGGTAGATTGATAAAAGGTGTTAGCCCTCAACTGTTTCCCTTAGCCATACGAATTGCTCAGGGTGAGTGCTTCACACTAGATCCCTTTTAACTAGGCTCTTTATATCGATACTTAGTTCTATACCATAAGGCTTTTGTTCATTCAAAGGGCCACTATGTGAACATATAGCACGTATACTTGGTATTTCTCCAACTTTTCTTTTACGAACAATTCCGAAAATACTTTACACCTCCTCCCAGTAGTGCTAAATCTAACCTTGCTTTTCCTAGAGCATGGTCTTAGGTTAAAGGAACTATTGAGCATGCATTTTTGCAACTTATCGACGTTGAGTCAGAATTCACATTTCGTCCTTATGTGAAACAGCTTACTAGTTATGAAGACAAGGTGGAATTATATCCTCTAAGCTCAAGGAATGAGGTGACCTTAGTAGATAGGCATAAGGGCTTCCAAAATTCTAAGGTAAGATTTATTCTATGGTGTACTCTAGGAAGTCTACCCTCCCTCCTAGATAATAAAGACTCCTTTAAGTGTTATCTAAAGCAAAGGGTTATAGCATATTCTCTTTATAAGGTTACACACTAACTTGGGTTTAACCAAAGGGTACCCTGCTTGACTAATATTAGTGACAACTTCAAGTTGTGTTGTCAGTCATTCTCGCTAAGTGACTGTAGAAATATTCATCTAAAAGTACGTCAATTGTACTTTCCTTCTATAAGCCGCTTTAAGGTTGCTTCTCCTAGCTAGCTAACATATTGGTCAAATTGCTTGCAAGACTTCCAAGCATATGCTTTTTCTTTGGTAAACGATACACTTGGTGTGCTTGCTAAATGCCGTTGGAATTCTGCCTTAAATTACCGCCTAAGCCCAAGCCTAAGCCTATTGGTGATGTCTAAGAGACTATTGAATGGGTATATCAGCGATTAGTATCTTTTACTGATTTGGGATTAAGGAGACCCTCTAAGAATAAATGTCCATTTCTTCCATCGACAAAAGATAGATAGGCCAAGCGTACCTTTATTCACAATGTAGCATCCTTGTATATTTCTTATCATTATGTATGTACATGTAGTCTTTTTTATTAACCGCCATTGTCTATTATATATGTGCAAGTTAAGATGAGCTCCAAAGTTCGCTCTAGCACTTCTACTGATTCAACGATTGTTTCAATTCGAGTTGACGATGATCAAGACTTAGTGAATTGTGTGGAATCACTAGTTGAAGATGGTAGAAGCGATGATGATGATTTTAAAGGGCTGCATGACTTTGTCGGAGTTAGAGCACTTACTACTAATACCGATGGACTAGTCATAGAGATAAACGAAGATAATGGTAACACCAATGTTGGTGACCATGTCGATGCACTACTTTGTTCTGGCACAAATGAAGATGAGTTGTATGTATCTCCTACGGATATCCTTCCTCCCCCAGTTGCTACGATGTCTCCTTAAGACAAGGAAGCGACTCCAAAGGTTTATGCTGTAGTAGAGGAGACTACATCCTTTCAAGGATTCATCATGTGGTCTCGATTATTAGACTCGTTGGAGACCCTTGATGCCATGGACAAAGACTTTTGGGTTAAGTCTCCTATGTTAGGGACTGAGCTAGCTTGCACTATGGTAAAGATGCTAGGGGGAGACCACATTATTGTTGAACAGGCCTTAGGATTCCTTGTCAAAGGCAGAACGCGATTAAATGCATTGAGGGGGGTACCCTTCTAAGGTTCAAAATTAACAACTTAAAGCTGTTGCTGCTAAAGCCAAGAGGGTGTTAAATTACTATACTGTCAAGAGGCTTAAATTGTCTATCATAATTCAACATGACTATGCTTTTGTTTTCATTCTAAAGCATTAAATTAAAATCAATAAAGTTGTTTGTCTTTATTTTGTTTTTATATGTGTGTAATCATGACTTATTCGTATGTACTTGCCATGAGTAATGCTAGTCGAAATCACATCATTTAGTTAAGTCATTATGTTACGCATCGAAGCAAAGCTTTCACTTACTAGCAACAATACATTAAATGGTTGAAATGATCAATTGCACTTAAGCAGCGATAGTGGTGTTTATTGCGTAATTCAACATACGAGCATTAATGGTTAAGAGGGTATTTCTCAATATATAATCATGTATTCTTTGTTTCAAATTTTGTATATATGTTTTTGCGGGCTAAGTATTTCATTGCGCACTTGGGAGCACGTGCTCTAACCATGCGATAGCAACATAATAGGTAATAGTTAATCATGTTTATGCACTAAGGAGATAATAAAGAATACATGGTTATATATTGAGAGAAAGCATTGAAAAGGCTCAAACAGTGTGAGCCATACATACATATGATTCATGATAATTTGCAAATACATCATTCATTTCACAAATGAAATTTTTTAATGTATTGAAAATTGACAGGTGTAGTAACTTTATAAGTTGTTGAAATAAAAAATTTACAATAACCACTATCATGAACCTCATGAATGATGAAGGGGCCTTCTCACTTTGGTGTGAACTCTAGTGCTGGAATACCTCGTTGCACATGCTGTGTTGCATGAAGTATAACGTCACCTTCTTGAAAGGATCACTTCTTGACCAAACGATCATAAGCCACACTTAACCGCTGGCAATAGTTGGCAAGGTTACACTTGGTAGTGGCTCATCTCTGTTTTAGAGCTTCGAGATCGAGCATACATAATGTATCTAGTTCAAGTTCAGCATTAATGGCTAATCTTGCAGATGAGACCAAAACTTTTATGAGCACCTTCGCCTTGCATTCATATACTAAAGAAAAGGGGTTACCTTGAGTGGGGCTTCATTTAGACGTCCTATACACCCATAGTGCCAATGGCAATTTGTTATGTCATTCTTTGTGATTTTTTTGCACCATACGACTAAGTATTTTTAGTATTAAATAACAAATTTCAAAATAGCATTGCCTTATAAGAATTTTGTTTTCTTTTTTTTTTCTTTTTTCTTTTTTCTTAATTGACAATCACTTTGTTAATCAAAGATCTTTGCAAAATGCTACTAAAAAAAATAAAAATAGAGAGTTCTCTCCTGCTCCTAGAAATTATATGCTAAAAAGTTTTAGATATTGTCTCTCAATTTGCAATAAAAGTTTAAAAAAAAAAAAAGACATAGTGTCAAGATTAAATAATGTTCTCCTGATTGCTTTGTTTTTTGAAAAAAAAAATTGTGCTTTTGTGGGACAATTATTATAATAAGCGCGGTAGATTTGGACATCCATCATATGCTAAAGATTTTGAAGAAAATAATTTAAATAAAAAAAAATCTAGCGGTAGAAGGTTTGTTTTTTAATTATCTAAACGTATAGATTAAATTTCTTTTTTTTTTTTCAACTATCAACGGTTGAGTTATTCCAACATTATCCGGTGGTGGTATAAGTGCGTGCAAGTGTATATAGACACCTAATTTCTCTTCACTTGTCTTTGGTGAAAAAGCTGCGAAGGTAGCCAAAAAAAACCCAAAAGGAATGGCTTCATCAGGAGTTGGACGGGATGAAGGTGAACATGAAGAAGCTCCCACAGTGAGCAACAAACAGGTCTTATTCAAGGACTACATTTCGGGTTTTCCTAAAGAGACTGACATGTACATCTCCACATCCAGCATCCAGCTACAGGTCCCAGAAACAGAAACAACCTCAAACAATGATGCTGCTGTTTTGGTGAAGAATCTCTACTTGTCTTGCGACCCTTACATGAGGACCCGGATGGCCAAGCATAATCTTCCCGGTTATGTCCCTCCCTTCACCCCCGGTTCGGTCGGTGTCTCTTTGCGATTTCTCCACCATTTTTTAAGACCCTTTTTTTTACGTTATTTGCATGCTTATTTAATCACTCTACTCTCTTGTAAGTCATAATCAATGAGCTAAGAATACCTAGTGCTATACATGTGTTTTATTGTTAGTTTAGTATATTTGCGTGAAGTAAATTGCAGTACTATTCAAATTTACACACCCTAATATATAGCACACACTGTTGACAAAAATGTAAAATTTCTTCTCTAACGCGATATTCAGTCCATATTAAATCGTGTATTAAAATCATTCCGTTGAGTTTCACTGGCGCACGATACCGTATAGTTTGTGCAGCAGGAGATTAGCTTGTCGAAGTCGAACAGGAGTTCGAGAGGACCAACAAAGACATATAATATAATATAGTCTCTACTCTAAAAGAACAGATATTGACCGTAATAAGGGTTTTTTTTTTTTTTTTAACTATGCATGCTTAATTTTTTAAATCTTTGAATGGTGCTGCAGCCTATAACGGGGCATGGAGTTTCCAAAGTTGTGGCTTCTACGCATAGCAACTTCAAAAAAGGGGACCTGGTCCGGGGAATGACTAGATGGGAGGAATATACTCTAATTACGACACCAGAGACTCTGTTTAAGATTGAACATACGGATGCTCCCCTTTCCCATTATACCGGTCTTCTTGGTATGACTTCGTCTTTTTGCTATTTCATCTGACCCTTTTTCTGATCTTAACTGATTAATTAATGATAAGAGGAAACAGATTTCCAGCCCAGGTATAATCCAAAGCTTACAGTTAGCTAGCTCATCGAAGTACACTGACAGAAATAAAGTATGTACCGTCCTCACACGTTTCAATAGGTTTGATGAACTCTGTATAAAACCAATGCCAACCTTAAAATTCATTGCACCTATCCAGCAAACGTCGTTGTATGCAATCGGCTTTATTCTGTTTGCGGCAAGTATCTTTTAGGGGGGCTATTACAGTCCCATATTCGACTCCTCAAATATTCTATGTGGTGGTGTGGTGGTGCTTGGGTACATGTTTTGTTTTGGGCGTTTTTGAGGTGGGCTTCGAGTTTTGAACAACATCTTACGGTAGAATCTCAGTCAAGCACATGGCACACGTTGCACAATCTCTCTTGCTTCTTACCAATCTCTTACTCCCTCTTTAGCTGCTGATCTTGAAGTAGTGCAGGCACAATTAAAATTTGTGCTAGATTTAATAACATGAACAATCGATGTGTTTCTTTCAATATGAGATGAAAAGGGAAGTGGCATTTAACTTGGTTAAAGTGGATAATGCCTCACATCACCTATCACAAGTAAATTTTCTTTCAGAAACTATGGAACATCTTAAGTCAACTTACAAATATCACCTTTATAAGCTGGCTATCCCCATGAAAAAGATAATTTTCAATGTATTGCACCAAATTTTGGATTGCTAAAAGCTTATAACTTGTTTCCAGCTTAGACTTGCGTGTTTATCTAATTAATGTTGATTTGTAATCATAGGAATGCCTGGCTTGACGGCTTATGTTGGTTTTCTTGAGTTATGTGCTCCCAAAGGAGGAGAGACAGTTTTTGTTTCAGCTGCATCTGGTGCAGTTGGTCAACTTGTCGGCCAGTTTGCAAGGATGCTAGGGTGCTATGTTGTTGGCAGTGCCGGAAGCAAAGAGAAGGTAAAGAAACACCTACATTTTTAGTAATTCGGAAATATGGCTAGAACTACCATGTTATTGCCTTTAAGCTCCTATAATTGAGATTGACTGGCCTAGTGATTCAGGCCTAAGAACTCTCATGATAAGATAACACGAGTTCTTGGATTGTAATCATACCATGGCTAATCTTGGGGTACCTATACTACAGAAATTAGTCTTAATCTGTGTACGAGTCTTGGTCTTATAAGATGGTTTGCATGCCAAATAGGTAAACATCTCCAACCATGAAGGTATTAAAACGAAAATGCAATTGCTTCGGTCATCAGTTAGTAGTCGCCTATTTTTATTTGATCGCTATAAGATAAACGATTCCATGACCTTAGGCTTTTTTTTTTTTTTGCTAACAAAATCATTGCTAAGATTCATGCAAAAACATACATTTAAATTTTTTAAAAAAGAATGGATCAAGGTCAAGTGAATCTCCATTCTCCTCCTATTTTCCAATCATTCCCACATATTTCTTCCCAAGCCGCTCATAAACAACTTGAAGCTGCAATTATGTTGCATTTCCAAATCTAGGGAAAATCTACTCACGATGCATCCAGACATGATGTGATTTACATGCATATACCAACCAATTTCCCATTCTATGTGAAATTTACTGAGTCTGCATATGCATTCAGTTTCTTTCTAATACTAATCTAGCTTTTACTGTATATTAGGTTGATCTACTCAAAAGCAAGATTGGATTTGACGAGGCTTTCAACTATAAGGAAGAGCCAGACCTGGATGCAGCTCTGAAAAGGTTAGTATCAATTTCAAGTGGTTTGCTTTTCTCCTCGCGATAGAAGTATATCTAATCACCTTACACGAGGATGATAATATTCTCTGTGGTCAATCAGCCTCGACTTCTCTAGATGTATTAAAATAATCAAGAGGAACAGGACAGCTTCTAAATACATGAATGCTGAACTTCATCGGATAACAACTGATGATTGTATGTTTTGGATTTTAGATACCTCCCAGAGGGGATTGACATCTATTTTGAAAATGTTGGGGGAAAGATGCTCGATGCCGTGCTAAACAACATGAAGGTTCACGGGCGCATTGCTGCCTGTGGAATGATTTCCCAATACAACCTTCAACAGCCTGAAGGAGTTCACAACTTGGCGAAGATCATCTTCAAGCGGATCCGCATTGAAGGCTTCCTGGTTTCGGATTATGTTCACAAATACCCAGATCTTGTAAAGATGATGCTGCCTAAAATTAGAGAAGGAGAGATAACATATGTGGAAGACATTGCCGCAGGACTAGAGAAGGGTCCAGCAGCTTTGGTTGGGCTGTTCTCTGGTCGCAATGTTGGCAAACAAGTTGTAGCGGTTGCTCGTGAATAACCAACTCATTCTCATGTCAGCTTGGCGATTTCTCTTTTCGTCTAGGATCCATGTTATACGGTTTATGTTGAGTCGTTGCTATTACTGTTTACTGGTGATAATAATATGTCGTGGATACTTTTTTATCTCCACCTTTAGCCATTCATGATATTTTATAATTTTAACGTTGTTTTTTGTCGCAATTGGGATTTCTAAGATAAGGTTACAGAATTTGTGTTTGCTGAATATGGAGGAGGCTTTTATGAATTTAGTGTTCTTAAAAACAAATTTCTTCATATATTCGAAGAACTTACTCATTGATGGGTGATCTTGATTTTTTAACTTGCATTTCTATTTTCGTTGTTTTTTATATTCCCTTTGCCAATTCTTAGACAATTTCAAGTGTAGTATGAAACATCAGTAGAATACACAAAGAATGAAGCATGTCAAAGTTCTTTCGAGGAGGGATTGCTGATGCATGAGCATCAAGCCTTTTTTTTTTTTTTTTCCATAAAAAAATGAAAGACACCGACTATAAGACTTCGAGATAGGTTTCAACTTAACCAACTGCTTTGACATTTCACAGATGAATGTATTTTCCTTTTTATATGTCATTATTCCCTAACGTCCTTTTCTGATGGAAACATTGAATTAATGTTTTAATATTAGATAATGACATAGAAATTAAACATTCATGCTTGGAGTTTCTTGATAATATCTCAATAAATACCTAATTAATTGTATCAAGTGTAATCTATTTTTTATTTTGTTCTTTTTTCTATCTTATAGTTTTTACTAGGTACTTTTTGCATTATTGATGTTTAATTTTACATATTTCATTTTATGGTATTGTAATTGAAAAATATAAAAAAAGGGTCTCATAATTTTCTTAAGTTACATGCTTGGGATGTGCCCTATCTTATGTATGCGAAGTTATTTGCTAATCTATAAAATCTCAATATAATGTTCTTCTTACTTCTCTTGCCTTGCTAATCCAAAAGTTCTGTATGTTTCAATATGAATAGCTTTTGTGAATTATAAATTTTTTATTTGATATTTTGGCACACGCGCAGGTGCATTGGTTGTTAGTTTTATTTTTTGCCAATTACACATAATATAATTAAAAATGTCTCTTTTATAATTAGTTTAATATATTTATTATCATTTATGTTGTAGTAGGCTCCTTTACATGAATTTGCATCTTTCATGATAAAAATTGCACTTTTCATCATACTTTCATTATTAAAAAAATCTAATATATTTTTTTTAAATGGCGTGCTCATTATACATCCCACCCTCGTTGTGCTACACTCTCGTGTCTATTTTTAAAGATTGCATCTCTAGCATTTAAAAAAAAAATTGCATGATTTTATTTTATGATCCATATTATCAAGAATTTTTTATAGCTCCACCCACATTTTTTATTAGGCCGAACTAATCTTCAATCTCATTATTAATTTATATATTAACAAGATTGATTTAATAATGATTAACAATTAAGATTTAATGCACGTAACTGCATAGTAAAATTAAAAACTAAAGTAATCTCATTAAAACAACAGGCGAGACCATAAAAGGCCCCATATTATCAACAAGTTTTGGCATTTCTTGACATGTTATAGATTCATGTTTTCTTGTTCCTTTTCTAAAATTTTTTAAAATAAAAATTTTTTCTTGAAATTTTTTTTTAATATTTTATCACTAAGAAAAATATTTTTTTAAATAAAAATAAGTAAATGGCTTTTCTTCTAAATTTAGGAGACCTTATAATTTAAAAAAAAAAAAGAGAGAGAGAGAGAGAGTGAAATCAGATTAGGGCTCTTAACCATTTTTTTACAAGAAATTAATAAATCAACAATAAACATAAAGTGTGACTTTTTTAAATAAAATAAACTAATAAACTAAATTTTTATTTAAAAAATAAATAATAAGTATGGAGGCATGATTCCGAACAGCAAATATATGGCACCTATGGCCCGATAAAAAAAATAAAAAATATTAAAAAAAAAACATAAAAGTAGAAAAATAATAATAAAAAGAAAAAATATTTTGTTTCCATTGTTATTATCATACTGCTGACTTTCTTTTTTTTGTATGAAGATATGAAAAGTTCTTTTTTGTTTACTTTAAAATTGGTTTTTCCTTAATTTTTGTTGAGACACTTATGCATGGGCTTAGCTTGATATAAGTTGAATTAAGGGAAGGGAAAAAAAGAAAAGAAAAGAAAAAAAAATCTCTGTGTCTCTGCTATGTTTTTGAATTTTTATTTAGATAGTGGTTGGTGTCGAATGTATGGAGAAGCAAAAAATATGGTAGCATAGGGCATATGAGATGAGGCAGAGACCAAGGTACAAATACTATATGGATACTATACTTTACTATCACACGTGATTTATACACTAGACAAGAAAAGTTTTTATGGAGGATATATTTAGAGCTGCTTCTGGTCTCTGGTCCCTGTGCGAACCGATGGGAATGGGAGACTATCAATGAAGTCAATATTAATATTATTTGTCCTGTCCTCAGATTCCAACTGTAAAGCCAGACCCACCTCAAGGCACGGCATGTATGTGCACCGTGTGTGTGTTTTGTCATTGTCTTTGTGTTTGTGTTTGCCCATGACATGTAAAGCTTAGCAAGATAACTTGATTTGTCTTGCCAAATTCCAATTCTCCTCTTAAGTAATCGGTAGCAAGAATGAGAAACCACCCCCTCCATGTCATGTCAATTCTTGTTCTCCAATCCCATAGGTTGGTTTTTTATGCCAGGTTAGGCTATGGATCCAACCTGATCCATGCCGAGCTCTACTTTAACTGGCCTGGGAAAAATCTCTTGTAAACCTTGTGTTTTATATTAAACCATGCTAATTTGATCCCACTAAAGTCCATCCATACGATAAATATATAAATAAAGAAAAAAAAAAAAAAGAGTGGGTACCATTCCAAAGTGAAAATCCCAGCCAGTCTTGATTGAAAACGTATACAAAGAAGAATGGTCCAAACACAAAAAGAGCTGTCTCTTTCCAGAATAAGAGAGAGATATCTATGGCCTGCCGTGTGTGGCAGCCATGAGTATGACCGAAACCAACGCGATATAAACGTGTTATCCTATTCATACGTCGCTTTTTGCATGTCTCAAACTCCTACTCGGGCCAAAAAAATAAAATAAAATAATTTCCCATTTTTAAATGGTGTCATAGGATGCTTAACGTAAGCATTCTTTTGGTTTTTATGTTAATGACAATTCATAATATAATATAATATATACACAACCTTAATTTTTTAAAAGTTAATACTATAATTTTATGAAACAACCATAAGATTTACTTTTTTATATGTTAGCTACTTACATGTAATTTTGTACTGATCTAGATTGATGGAGACACACGAAGCATGAACAGACACACGGCTTGTGCCACGACCGTGTAGTGTTTGGAAGGAATTCATAGAAGTATACACGGCCTCTACACACAGGCAGAAGCATGGCCGTGTATTTTACCAAGATATTCCACAGAGACATACACGGCTCCCATACACGGCCGTGTATAACGGCCATGTATTCGATCAGGATAGTCCATAGAGACATACACGGCTCCCATACACGGCTTGGACACGGCCGTGTATTCAGTCAAGAACTTTCATAGAGTCATACATGGCTTAGAGACACGGCCATGTATGAGACGGTGTACTAGGCTTGTCCCTTACCCAGAAACATACACGGCCTGAAGGCACAGCCGTGTATACGACAGATTATAGACATGTATTTTATTATTTATTTCTACGTGTAAGCTTAGATTTTCTTTTTCTAGACATTTTACGAGGAAGTATAAATACCCTCTTGTCAGATATGCTAGGGTTACGTTTTAAAATTACACTTTGAATATATTCGAGAGAGAGTTATCTCCTTTATTGGTTGTGCGCAACCAGATTTGCATCAAAGATCGTTTCTTTGTTGTGTGAAACCAATCCAATCTCGGATTCATTTCGTTACACTTTCCGCGCTGCGTCAGTTGGTATCAGAGTAAGGTAATTTCCTACAGAGGTGTCGGCTAACGGCGGTGTTGACTGCAGTCGTATTCTTGACGGTGTTCGAGGTACGGAAGTCCTACGTTACGGGCAACCAATACGAAGGGCGGTAGAGGAGACCATGGATCAGAAAATCCGGCGAGAGGAACAGCGTCTTGAGGCCCTGATCTATCGATCCAATACCAACAGTAGCAGACAGGTCTATTGGAGACGACCGGAAGGCGATCCAAGGAACAGTCCTGTTACTTATGATACGGATGATGAAGACGAGATTTTTAATAATCTGCCTAGGAGAAGAGGCCACGGTAACATAAGACGGTACAACAGATGTGACTACAGGTATAAAGATGAAATCTTTTCTCAATTTAAATATGTTGTATCGGAGTTTGATGTTCCGAGGGTCTGAATGAGTTTTGGGTTTGGGTAGAGGACATAGAAAGATTCTTTGACCATATGAGGGTTCCAGAGGGAATGAAGATAGAGTTAGTGGAGAGTCGTTTGTGGGGTGATGCATTGTATTGGTGGGAACGACTTCGGGCAGTAAGACGCCTTGAGGGTAAAGATCCGGTGAGGACTTGGTTTATGATGCAATATTTGCTAGAACAAAAGTTCTTTTCCCTTGATTACGAGCGAATCCTTCCTCAAAAAATTCCACAAACACCTAAGCCAGTAAATTTAATTCCGGAAGTGCTTAAGGAGGAGATGGTCAAACAAGTGGAAAACTCGACCCTTAACGATCATAGCACCTTGATTGATGATGGTGAGGGCAGTGGAAAAGCAGTTGAAGCCTATGAAGATTGTGTTGGTAAGGAAGCTATTGTGGACTCGCCATTGTTGAGTGACAAGCAGGTGATGGTGGTAACTGAAGAGTCGAAGACTGAGGATACTCTGAGCCAATTCATCGCACCAACGGAGGAGATCAAGGATGTAGAGTTTAGTGCTTTGCCCAAAAACTTATATTCTAACCCAAAGGAAGCACTAGAGATAATAAGTGCAACTGTTCTATTGCTTCCTATCAACATAGAAGATGATTCTCCCATTAACGCTCAAATCCATTCGGATTGGACACGAAGGAGTTTAATAAAAGATTCGATGACAAGTGTTACTCTGAGTGTGGTGGATGATGTAGTGCGACTCACGATCAAGCGGCGGGATAAATGGGATAAATCAAGACGATTCAAAGAGAGGGAACGACATGGAAAGCATATTCACAAGAAAAGAACTCGAGGTCGAGTTCTGTGTAGGTGGGAGAGAATGATGGAGACACACGAAGTATGGACAAACACACGGCTTGTGCCACGACCGTGTAGTAGTTTGGAAGGAATTCATAGAAGTATACACGGCCTCTACACACGGGCAGAAGCATGGCCGTGTATTTTACCAGGATATTCCACAGAGACATACAGGGCTCCCATACACGGCCGTGTATAACGGCCGTGTATTCGATCAGGATAATCCACATAGACATACACGGCCTGGACACGGCTGTGTATTCAGTCAAGAACTTTCACAGAGTCATACACGGCTTAGAGACACGGCCGTGTATGAGACCATGTACTAGGCTTGTCCCTTGCCCAAAAACATACACGGCCTGGAGGCACGACCGTGTATGCGACAGATTATAGACGTGTATTTTATTATTTATTTCCACGTGTACGCTTAGATTTTCTTTTTCTAGACATTTTACGAGGAAGTATAAATACCCTCTTGTCATATATGCTAGGGTTACGTTTTAAAATTACACTTTGAATATATTCGAGAGAGAGTTATCTTCTTTATTGGTTGTGCGCAACCAGATTTGCATCAAAAATCGTTTCTTTATTGTGTGAAACCAATCTAATCTCGGATTTGTTTCGTTACGCTTTCCGCGTTGCGTCATAGATAGTGTTTATAATATAATTAATAAACAAAATAATTGAAATTTTTTTAAATTAAAAAAAAAAGGAGAAAAAGAAGATCGAAAAAAAAAAGGGAAAGAAATATTGCCGATGCTAGTCACATAATTTTCTTCTGATTTTCTTTTCCTTTTAATTTCCCAGTATTTTTTTTTATTTCTTAAAAAAAAATTAGTACTTTTATTAATTAAATATATTACAATCACACATAAGTGTATATACATGTATACGATAAACACGAAGGAAGGAGAGAGTACACGGTCCCTTTCATGTCAATAACTCCCTTCTCCTCAGAGTCATTCATCGCCCAGCACCCCACCTACCTTGGCCTTTCACATTCACACGGACTTTTTATTCAGTAGAACTACACGAAGGAAGGAAATAGAAGGAGAATGGCTCCCACTTTGAGCAACAAACAGGTCTTATTCAAGGACTATATTTCGGGTTTTCCTAAAGAGACTGACATGTACATCACCACATCCAGCATCCAGCTACGGGTCACAGAAACAGAAACAACCTCAAACAATAATGCTACTGTTTTGGTGAAGAATCTCTACTTGTCTTGTGACCCTTACATGAGGACCCGAATGACCAAGCTTGATGCCCCTGGTTATGTTGATTCCTTCACCCCCAGTTCGGTGGGTCTCCTTTTCGATTTCTCCACCATTTGATGTTATTTGCATCCTTATTTAATCACTCTACTCTACTCTCTTATAAACAATAAAGCTAGGATACCTAGCTAGCATATATATATATATATATATAGTTTAGGATGCCTTAGTTTCATTATGTGTTCATTGCTAGTTTAGTATTTGCGTAAATTGCAGTACTATCAAAATTACACGCTTGTGATTAATTCTCAAGGCAGATTCATCGTCCGATCAGGTTTTTATCCGATCGATATAATATTTTACAGGCTGATATGCGTCATGTGATGAACTACAAGAGGATATATCGATACAAAAACAATTGCTTAATATTGTATGCACAAGGAAAATGATGATTTACATTATTAGTGCATTAGAGAAAAAAAAAAAAAAAGTTGCCATGTTGAGAGGTCCTTGGAGCAATAATAAAAGGTGCACAATCTTAGATCCCACCTCCCCAAAATTTTGTATTATCAAATTACCTTGACCTAAATACTGAAAGGAAAAGGATTCTTATAAAGTTTTATCCACCATTTCTATAGATTGGATTTTGGACCGACTGGCTAAAACTCTCTGATAAAGGCACGGTGCTTAAATCTTTCCAATCTTATACATGAAATCTCAAGTTGCTAAATGTTGCCTAGTAGATTTGATGAGCATAAATTCATTTTAAGCGTACGTCTAGCAACTAAGTGTAAAATTCAAAAGGCACTCAACATTCAAGTAGTGGTTTTGATATTATCCCCTCAATAATCTAATAACAAGGAATGTAATATGGTCTGGCCTCTAAGGTAGGTCTTGATCATAATTTTTCCATTACCTGTGTGTTGCTTACTCGGTTTTTGAATGGTGCAGCCTATAGCGGGATATGGAGTTTCCAAAGTTGTGGTTTCTGGGCATAAGAATTTCAAAAAAGGTGACCTGGTCTGGGGAATGACGGGATGGGAGGAATATACGTTAATTACGGCACCAGAGGCACTGTTTAAAATTGAACACACCGACGTTCCTCTTTCCTATTACACCGGTGTTCTTGGTATGGCATTTGATTTAACCTTTTCTTGATCTTAATAATAAGTGGAAACAGATCGCATATCTAATCCAAAGCAACGGTTAGCTCGTCAGGGTACTCTTGAGAGAGATTTAAGTCCCGTATGGAAGTGGCACGTTTTAACAGGTTTGATGAAAAGTATAAAATGACTGCAAACCTATTTGTAATGAGATTTGTTAGAAACTCAGATCCACCTCAAAAGCCGGCCCTGTTGCACGTGTTGAGGCCTATGTTCTGCTTGCAGCAAGCTTCTATCAAGGAGGGCTATTAGTTCTACCCTATATCTGTATACTTAGTTGGGTAGGTGGGCCAAAGTTTCGAACAAGATTTTGCAGTGGAATCCCATTCATACACATGGAAAATGTTGCCCAATCTCCCCTGCTTCCTACCCTTCTTTTACTCCACCTTTAGCTGCTAATCTTCAACTGCAGGCAAAATTTCTGCTTTTTTATTTTTTTTGGAAATTATGACTCATCTTAAATTAACTTAAAAATCACCACTGTTATTGAACTGGTTATCCTATGGGGGAGATGATTTTTCAATGTATTGCATTGGATTTATATTTGTTAAAAACTAATTACTTGACTACACTTGCGTGTTTATTTAATTAATGTTGATTTGTAATCATAGGAATGCCTGGCTTGACGGCTTATGTTGGTTTTCTTGAGTTATGTGCTCCCAAAGGAGGAGAGACAGTTTTTGTTTCAGCTGCATCTGGTGCAGTTGGTCAACTTGTTGGCCAGTTTGCAAAGATGCTAGGGTGCTATGTTGTTGGCAGTGCCGGAAGCAAAGAGAAGGTAAAGAACACCTACATGTCCAGCTAACTTGTAAAAATTGTTGGAACTACCACGTTATTGCCTTGAAGCTCCTAGAATCGAGATTACTTGATCTAGTGATTCAGGCCCAAGATTCTCATGACAGATTACACAAGGTCTTGGATTGCAATCTTACTATGGCTAATTATTAGGGTACCTATAGTACATAAATTAGATTTGATCTGTGTTTGAGTCTTGTAAGACGGTTTGTGTGTCAATCAGGTGACCACTCCATTTATGAAGATAGTAAATTTAGCAATGCATTTAGGCATGATCCATCCAGTCATGATGATTTCTATGCGTACATCAACCTATTTCCTGTTCTATTCTGAAATTTACTGAGGTTGAGATGCAATCAATCTTCTTTCTGACATCTATCTAGTTTTTAATGTATATTAGGTTGATCTACTCAAATGCAAGTTCGGATTTGATGAGGCTTTTAACTATAACGAAGAGCCAGACCTGGGTGCAGCTCTGAAAAGGTTAGTATCGATTTCAACTAGTTTTCATTTTTTAGTAGTTTTCTCTTCTCCTTAAGAGAGAAGTGTGTCTCATCACCTCACATAAGGATACTATTCCCCATGGTCAATTAGCTCGACTTCTCTAGATGTTATACAAATAACTAAGAGGGACAGAACTGCATTCTTATTACATGAATGCTAAGCAGTGATTAGATAAAAAATTAATGATTGTATATTTTGGATTTTAGATACTTCCCAGAGGGGATTGACATCTATTTTGAAAATGTCGGGGGAAAGATGCTTGATGCGGTGCTACTCTACATGAAGGTTCATGGTCGCATTGCCGCTTGTGGAATGATTTCCCAGTACAACCTCCAACAGCCTGAAGGAGTTCACAACTTGATGCATATCATCCTCAAGCAGATTCGCATTGAAGGCTTCCTGGTGTTTGATTGGTATCACAAGTACCCAGATTTTATGAAGATGATAATGCCTAAAATCAGGGAAGGGAAGATAACATATGTGGAAGACGTTGCGGAAGGACTAGAGAAGGGTCCAGCAGCTTTGGTTGGGTTGTTCTCCGGTCGCAATGTTGGTAAACAAGTTGTAGTGGTTGCTCATGAATAACTTGTACTAGCGTTCTCATGTCTGATGCGATGAATGTTTCTTTTTCTGTCTCTGTCTTAGGAACTATATAGTACGGTTTCGTAGGTAATCCCAGTTGAAAATGCTCTCTCTTACTAGATTTTGGTACTTTATGACTACTACTTTGTCCCAACTGCAACTGAAATATTTTGTATTTTGTTAGTTGGTCTGCTGTCTCCTCTCCTTAAGTTTTTTTTTCTTTCCTCGAGATAGTGGTAAGATGGGTGTAAAAGAAGTAAAAATAAATAAATTCTAGCATAAACGACCATAAGATATGACTTAAGACCAAGCGACAAATACTGTACAACTACTACTCTGGGTGGCATGTGGTTTATATATTATAAAAACAAAATCTAAGCAATAAAAATTCGTAGAAGGATGTGATAGAAATTTACATGCAAGAAAAGAAATCAAAATTTTACAATTTTTAATCGGGAGTGTATCGATTGACGCAGGTATAGAGGAGACTCTCTTGTTACCTGTTTTTAGAATGACAAATTTATTGGATTCCTTGTCAATAGCCTTGTTTCTAGAAATTGAATAAATGTTTATCAATGAAAAAAAAAAAAAAAACCGTTCACTTTTAGTCTCAAATGCTCCACCAATTTTATATATATATATATATAACATGAGGGTATGTTGGGATTGGGAAAAGGGAACCATTCGCTTAAACATATAGACCTACTCTACACCCACAAGCTTTCAGCTTATAAGAAGTCAAATTTTCAGTAAAATGTGCGGAAGAGAAGATGGGATTTTTGCTGCAAACATCCTTTTTCTTTTTCTAAAAAAAGGTAAAAATAAAAATCATCAAAGGGGAAAAGAATATCCGCGAAGATGCTTGGAGTCAACCCCGGATTCTCGTACCAGTGCTATCCTTCCAGTGCGTGCCACCTGTAAATAATTTAACTTAAACAACAACAAACATTGCTCGAAAAGAAGTGAAGATATGACTATGACTATGAATGGGGAAGCAACCACATAGAATAAAGAAAAGTTAAATATATATATATATATATATATGAGCAAGCAAGTACTCCAGAACGAGTTGTAGGCAGATCAGACGAGATATACAGGTAAATTAATTCTTAAAAAAGGGTTCTAAAAAAACTAAATCCTAAAATACCATAATAAAATCCTTATCTTATTGCTAGGTTGGTTTACGTGCATATAAACAAGTACCGGCCGCTCCCCTTCTCCCTGACTTTCAATAGGAGACTAAGGGACGATTCTCTGCATCTAGAGTTTTGTCAAAGTAAAACTTTTCATTTAATGAGTTAGTTTCTGCTTTTGCCTATATCAATTCCGTGCCGGTGAGCGAGCAGCAAGATTTTTTTTTTTTGTCTATTCGACCACATGAACACGGTTTTTCCGTAGTAAAGTCAAAGCTGCTCCTGCACTAACGCTATGTGATCTGGTCAAGGCGAATCGAATGGTCTTTTTTTCCACTTGACAATCACTTTCCATATCATTATATAGGTATATATCACAACCATCATCGCTATCCTCCAACTTACTGTCCGCTCCCTTCACTTTTTCTTTGCTGAACGGGAAGATGCAAATTGCAAAGGCCTTCCCACCACACAAAGTTCAAACCTCATTAGAGAGAGAGAAGCAAATTGAAAACTGAAAACTGAAAACCGACCTCAAATCCTTTTGCAATCAAAAGTGAAAACGGGAAAAAAACAACAAATTATTCTAAAATCGCATGTTCAACATACCATTTTTATGATATTTAAAAATCACAATCCCACCCTACGATTTTACCACAGAATTCCAAGATTTAATTTTTTTCGCAACCCTTTTTTAAGAATTAGTTTGCCTGTTCACACATATCTCCAAATGAGACATCATGAAAAAGAAAAAGGTTTAACTGTCATGTCAGATATCTATTAATTTTAATAATGTATGGGGATCATCTCATCTACCACAGTTTGCTTTCCCCAAACAAATTTAAGACGACCTCTAAGTCTGACAGCACAGCATACACTGGAAATATATATATATATACATATATATAATAAATACCTCACAAATGCCGTAGGGTTCTAATAGTCTCTGCAGTGCCACCATTTTATCTAGATCTCCCGTAAGCTGACACACCCCATATTTAACATGTCAATAGCACCCAAACAACAATAATAATAATAATAAAAAACTTAAAGTAGTTAACAAGAAGAAGAAAAATGGACAAGATTTCTTTAATTTAAAAAGAAAAAAAACAACAAGACTCACCTCCAGAGTAACAGTATGATCAGACACGTCAACGGCCTTTGCTCTAAATATGCTGGCAATGTCAAGTACTTCCCGCCTAGCAGCAGCGTTTGCAGCAATCTTGATAAGCATCAGCTCACGCTCCGCAAATGGTATGCTCGTGAAATCACGCACCTAGACAAGTAATCCAGAGTAATTATATCAGAACACCCATGTCCATGGCTTTCATTACTTTCAGTTCAAGTTATTACATACATCCTTAACTCATAAATCACTAGTAAGTAGTAAGTAGCAAACGGACAAAATGATTTTAAAACCAATTAGCTTAGCATGGTAGACGGTATCTACATGAAAGCAAAATAACTTTCAAAAAGATTGCAAACATGTACTAATCGATCTACAGTGGTTAAAAACTGTGACTCCCCATTCGTAATTGAGAAAAAACCAAATTGTTATTCTTATTCTCACTACTTTTATGAAATATACACTGCCCTTTTATAATACAACACAAAGAAAAACAGAAACCAAAAAAGGAAAACTAAATCTCCCTAAGAAAGGAAAAAAATAATCTAATTGAATTCCTCTAATCAAGGGATTTCCACTAAATGCTCCATCCTAATATATACTTACAGCCTGTAAAAAGGTATTTACAACTCATATATCTCAACACTCCCCTCAAGCTGAGGAATAGATGTCTTCGATTCCCAGCTTGAACAAAAGGTTATGAAATCTTGAATTGTTCAACCCCTTTGTTAGAATATCAGCTAATTGATGTTCTGATGGAACATAGGACATACACACTAGCCCTTCTTCCAATTTTTCTTTGATAAAATGTCTATCAATTTCAATATGCTTTGTCCTGTCGTGTTGTATGGGATTATGAGCAATATTGATAGCTGACTTGTTGTCGCAATAGAGCTTCATAGGACCTTCCCATTTGATCTTTAAATCATTCAAGATAATCTTCAGCCAAAGTAGTTCACACAACCCTTGAGCCATAGCTCTGAATTCCGACTCAGTTGATGATCTTGCCACTACGTTTTGCTTCTTGCTCCTCCATGATACTAGGCTGCCTCCAAGAAAAACACAATACCCCGTAGTTGATCTTCTATCCACTAAAGACCCTGCATAGTCAGCATCGGTGTATGCTTCTAGAGTAAGAGTATCACTCTTCTTGAACAAGACCCCTTTTCCTGGGTTCCCTTTCAAATAATGTAGTATTCTATAGGCAGCTTGAAGGTGAGGTTCCCTTGGATCATGCATGTATTGGTTGATCACACTAACTGCGTATGCAATGTCGGGTCGAGTGTGAGCAAGGTATATAAGTCTTCCCACTAACCGTTGGTACATTCTCTTATCAACAGCTGCTCCTTCTTTAGCTTCTCCCAGCCTATGATTTGGACCTATCGGGGTAGAAATAGGCTTACACCCAATCTTCCCTGTCTCTATTAGCAAATCAGTCACGTACTTCTGTTGAGATATAAAAATCCCTTGTCTGGAATAGGCAACCTCAATACCAAGGAAATACTTTAGTTTTCCCAGTTCTTTGATCTCAAACTCTTTGATTAATTTATGCTTCAATTCAAGCTTTTCTCTTTCATCATTTCCAGTTACTATGATGTCATCCACATAGACCAGTAGAGTAGTTATTCCTCCTGTAGCTGAATGTTTAATGAAGAGAGTGTGGTCACCTTGGCTTTGTTTGTACCCAAACTCCTTCATGACTTTCGTGAATCTCCCAAACCATGCCCTAGGAGATTGTTTTAACCCATAAAGAGCCTTCTTCAATTTACACACCTTGTTGCTTGTGTTTTCTTCAAAACCAGGTGGGATGTTCATGTATATTTCCTCTTCTAAGTCACCATGAAGGAAAGCATTTTTTACGTCATACTGTAGAAGTGGCCAATTGAGGTTGGCAGCCAAGGACAATAAAATTCTTACAGTATTCATTTTCGCAACTGAGCGAAAGTCTCGTGTAATCAACTCCATAAGTCTGAGTGTATCCCTTGTCTACCAATCTTGCTTTGTATCTTTCAAGAGACCCATCAGCCTTATACTTTAACGTGAAAATCCACTTACAATCCACGATATTCTTCCCTCTTGGTTTATCAACAATCTCCCAAGTCTTGTTCTTCTCTAATGCACTCATCTCCTCCCTCATAGCATTCCTCCATTCCGTTTTTGACAATGCCTCAGAAACAGTATTTGGAATAGTAATGGTGTTCAAACTTATGATGAACTTTTTGTAGGTTGGGGATAAGCGTTTAAGGGAGACATAGTAAGATAATGGGTAACGTGGTCGTTTTGTGCACTCTCGGGTATGTTTTCTAAGAGCAATGGAATGTCTAGTTCATTTGTTGGGTCAACAGGTGAAGGGTTAGGTCTTACCATGATCTCATTTCTAGAGTTTGAGTTGGAATCTTCTTGAACTCCAGGGTCTGAGTAAGAGGACTCTTGGACTTGCTTCTGTTCTTGAGCAGATTCTTGAACCTGCATCTGTTCTAGACCTTTTTTCCTTGAATATACCAAAGGGAACTTTGGATAACTATGAGTATCAATGGTTGATTCAGGAGATGGAACAGTAGTAACTTGAGGAGGAGATGACTTTGAAGACTCAACAATGCGGATAGGTGAAGGAAGATCAAGAGGGTCAAAGGAATCACAAGGGCTATCTTCCATCATTGTAGCCTCCCCCTGAAGAGAGACCTTCGAGAAAAAAGGTGTATTTTCTGCAAAAGTAACATCTGCAGAGATGTAGAATCTTTTAGATGAAGGATGGTAACACTTGTACCCTTTTTGAGTAGAAGAGTAGCCAAGGAAGACACATTTAATGGCTCGGGGTCTAACTTGCCTCTATGTTGGCTGTGGATATGAACAAAGGCAGTGCACCCAAATACCCTAGGTGTGAGACCATTAGAGGTTTTGAAATGTGGGTAAAAGGGTTTTTAAAAATTTCTATGGGACTTTTGTTGTCTAGAACACGCGAGGGAAGTCTATTTATCATGTATGTGGCAGTAAGAACAGCCTCTCCCCAATAGTACTTAGGAACATTCCCTTGAAAAAGTAGCGCTCGGGTAGAGTTAAGTAAATGCCCATTTTTCCTCTCAGCTACCCCATTTGTTGGGGTGTGCTAACACAAGATGAATCATGGATAATGCCTTGTGACTGGAAGTAAGGTGACAAAACATGATTAAAATAATCTTTGGCATTATCTGTTCTAATGCTTTTGATTTTCACCCCAAATTGGTTTTTTGAACCATTGTATGAAAATTTTGTATTACTTGACTAACATCAGATTTTTGTTTGAGAAGAAAAATCCATGTAACTCGAGTGCAATCATCAATGAAGGATACAAACCAACGAGCTCTAGAGATATTAGGTATAGTGGAAGGACCCCAAATGTCACTATGAATCAAATGAAAAGGTTGAGTACTTCTTTTATTGCTAATAGGAAAAGATACACGAGTGTGTTTTGCCATCTCGCAAACATCACAATGAAATTCAGAAACATTCAATCCATAGAACAATTTAGGAAACATGGCTTTTAAAACCTAAAAGAAGGATGACCTAGACGTAGGTGATGTAGCCAAATGACATCTTTATTTGAGGAACTTAGAAAAGACACCGAAATATTGCTTTGGATGATTCAATGTGATAAAGGCCGCTTCTTTCCTTAGCAAGTCCAATCCTCCTCCCCGAGTCCTGGTCCTGAAAAACACAATAAGAAGGGAAGAAAATGGCATAACATTTAAGGTCATGGGTGAGTCTATGGATGGAGATGAGGCTAGCTGATAATTTTGGTACATGAAGAACATTTTTTAGGATGAGAGTAGGTGTAATATGTATGTTTCCAAAACCAGCAACAGTAGCTAACGTGCCATTGGCTACTACAATCTTCCTACTGCTTGGGCAGGGGGTATAGGAATGGAAAAATTGTGATGTGGGAGTCATATGGTCTGTGGCACCGGAGTCAACTATCCAAGAGTTGGGATAAAATTTTTCTGAGGCATTCATACAAAAAGGAAATGAAGGAATACCTGAAAGAGCCAATGAGCAATCTCTAGAAGGCTTCTCAAGCGACCCCAACAAGCTTCTTATCCTCTCAATTTCTTGAGTGTTGAGCCCCCCAGCAGCAGATTTTTCCTCGGGTTTTGTCTCCTCTGCCATGTGTACTTGAGGCTTCTGTTGCCCTCCACGGGTTCCCCACTCACGACTTGGAGGCTTACCATTCAGCTTCCAACACTTCTCCTTTGTGTGCCTTGGTTTCTTGCAATAGGTGCACCAGAGGTTGTCCTTATTCTCCTTCCACTGGTTCTCTCTCCCTGGTGGTTTGGAAAAATCACCTTTTCCTTTCTCCTAGTGATTTGGCCTTGCTACTAAGGCTGAACCATCCACGCTTTGGGGCTCGAGCATGACATTCCGTCTGCTTTCTTCTGCTCGAACTAGTGAGATTGCTTCTTCCAGAGATGGTGTGTCATCTTTACCAAGAATTTGAACCCTGACCTGATCAAATTCAGGATTCAAACCAGCCAAAAAATCATAGACCCGATCCTTCTCTATAAAACTCTTCAAAACAGCCGCATCATCAGGGGATTTCATCTGAAAGACTCGATAATGATCGAGCTCCTGCCATAGGTTTTGTAGTATATTCGCATATTCTGTGACAGATTTATTACCTTGTTTAGTGGCTGCTGTTTTGACCTTAATCTCATACACTTGAGCAGCATCACCGGCCTTCGAATATGTGCGACGAATGAATTCCCATATCTCCTTTGCCGAGGGCAAAAAACATGCAGGTGTCACTAATTGTGGGCTCCATGGAATCCCATAACCAGGACATTATCATGGAATCCTCTTCATCCCAAGTTTCAAACGTTGGATCCTCCGTTGCTGGTGGAGTTCCAAGAAGATGATTAAGTTTCCCTTTGCCCTTAAGGTATGTACGTACAAGTTGTGACCATTTGAGATAGTTCTTCCCATTGAGTCTATTGGAGGTTCGGATGTTCTGAAGCTCACCAATTTTCTGCGTAGAATTTGCCTCTTCAGAATGATTAGAAATAGTGATTTCAGAGGCTGACATAATATATTAACAATGAAGGCTATAAAAAAAAATATTGAGGGCTGGAGGGACAAAAAAAAATTCAGCAATGAAGGCTGAGAAACAAGTCAGCAATGAAGGCTGAGTAAAAGGTCAGCAATGACGGCTGAAAATAATTGTGCAGCAATGAAAGCTGCCCGGAAAAAATTCTAAAAATTACTATAGCTCTGATACCATGAGAAAAAACCAAATTGTTATTCTTATTCTCACTACTTTTATGAAATATACACTGCCCTTTTATAATACAACACAAAGAAAAACAGAAACCAAAAAAGGAAAACTAAATCTCCCTAAGAAAGGAAAAAAATAATCTAATTGAATTCCTCTAATCAAGGGATTTCCACTAAATGCTCCATCCTAATATATATTTACAGCCTGTAAAAAGGTATTTACAACTCATATATCTCAACAGTAATGGTTCTAGGTTACTCACCTCATGGAGATCTACCAGCTTGTGAAGTTGCTGCACCAATTTGCCTATCGATTCATCCGTACCAGGTACAACAGTTGTAATGCGAGATATCCCCTCAGTCTCAGCATGTCCCACAGCCAAACTCTGTGAAGGATGGAGCAAGTGTGAATAGAAGATTATAGGCTAGAATGAGAGGGAAGGCATGACAAACATATGGATTGAAGAAAAGATTTTAAAACCTGGATGTTGTAACCCCTTCTAGCAAACACCCCCGTCACAATGTTGAGAACTCCAGGAGAATCGTTGACAAGCATTGATAAAGTATGTGATCGCAGGCCACTTGTCTGAGAAACAGTCCAAATACAATTTCCTCCTCAAAAGAATTAAACACCATTTCTATAACATCTGCTAAAATCAAGTAAAACTAAATTGCAATATAAGCTGTCGTTCTTGGTTGAGGAAGGTTAACCTCCATATATCTAAGGAGAACTGACATAAATCTAGTCCTTTTTCGAAGTTATTAAAAGAAACATATTTCAAGTTGTATAAGTAGTATCGCAGCTCAAGCAGCAAATCAGGAAATGAATCCACCTTTGTGTTACAGAGGGCCTATCACAGCTCAACGAGATACAAAAAGATCTTTGGCAAGACCAGGTTAGAAAGCATATACAAGTATGTTAACTAATAGTCATTTAACATCCTCCTGAGACCTACCCAAATTACAATATAGAAATTAGCCATATCACTGTACAGTAAACAATAACCATAGCAAACTATGAATCTAGGTAAAATCTAAACAAGTATCTTGGCAATACACAAGCCAATAATAAGCAGCCTCACCAGACCCAACACCATGATGACAAATGAGCATACAAGAGCAACAGCACCAACTATGCAAATTGAGAATTTAATAACCCCCACTCTTATCAAACTTCCTTCCCAATATATGCATTCTTTTTCATCTTCTTGCCTTTTAGAAATATGCACAATTCATTCATTTGTCTTGCACACCAATTGCTTAGAGATTAAGGGGCCCATACTAGATCACTCCCATTGCTAGTGTTCTAAGATTCCCCTCCAAGGTTAGCTTCCTTTCATGACATAACCAGAGGTGAGATTCCAACAGTTTCCCACACTATACCGAGTGCTGTCTTCCTTCAATGGCAATTACCTTGCCACTATTACTTAGAATATCTTCCTCCATCTTTCCTTTCTTTTTTTGAGAGGAATCTCTTGCATATTTTGCCAAACTTGCACTATCCAGAAGGGCAATCCCCCCATGATTTCTTCCATAGGAATAAGTCATGCTATTGAGGTTTATCAATTATGGATAAATGCACAAAACCCAATAATTTAGACACCTACATTGGATCCAAAGATACACAAATTCAGCCAATATGGCACCTTCCAAACTACTGTTTTTTTTTTTTGGTAATTCATTATTTATTAATTGAAAATAAAGATACATCCATCAGAGGCGGTTACATCACAATACAATACTAGTAACTATTCTATTACAACTTTAGTACCATACTTGTGGTAGTTGGTACAATAAGGTCCTATCAAATTATTCTATATAGATGTAAGATTTGATTTGATTGGCTAAGATGGAGATGCCAAGGGTGGGGTGCCCAAGTCGTGCTTTGTTGCGCACTCTCCAAATACAGTATACAGTGGCAGCGAGGCTTGCTCTCCAAGTTTGGTAGAGTTTCGCGTTGGACTGATTCGTTACTAATAGAACACGTTCGGCTCCCTGCCAATCCTTACAGGAAGGGAGGCAGTTAGCCATATCACACATGTCTACCATAGTCGGGATGAGTATCGGCAACCAAAGAATAAGTGGGAGTGGTCTTCGTCTTCCTGTTGGCATAGGTAGCATGTCGAGGATGTGGCTAATCCCCATGTAGTCAGCTTGTCAAGTGTAGATAACTTTCCCAACCAACCAAGCCATAATATGAAGGAGTGCCTTAGTATAGTAGTTCTATTCCATACAACTCTATACCATGGTACTGTTGGTCCAGTTGGATTAAGGAAGAAATAGCCACTCTTGATATTGTATTCCCCTGCAGTCGTGTGAATCCATTGAAGTTGGTCGAAGGTGAAATGATTGGGCTGAATGTGCGCGGGAATGCAGATGTCTGTCCATGGTGGATGGTTTGGTAGCCGCCATGCGTTGTTTTCCTCTAATGAGCATAATTTAGCCGTTATTGGAATCCCAGAGTTCCTAATCTATCTTGGAGAAAATAGGTTATCCAAAGGACCCATGGGTAGCCAGAAGTCAGACCAAATAGAGATGGTTAGGCCATCTCCCACTTTCCATTGAAAGCTACTTCGTACTAAAGGTCTAAGCTTTAGGAGTTTCTTCCAAGACCAAGAACATGCTGCTGGGGCTCGTGACATCCAAAAGCTTTTACCTTTCAACAAGGTTGAGTGTACCCATTCAAGCCATAGGCTACGTTGTCCGCTCCTGCATAGGTGCTAAATGTGCTTGATTTGTAGGGCCTTATTCCAATGATGAAGGTTGGGAATCCCCAGGCCCCCACATTTGAGAGGCTTACAAACCTCTTCTCATCTGACTTTGGCTTTGGTTCCTGTGTGAGAGTTTCCACTCCAAAGGAAGTTCCTAATTAGCTGCTCTACCTTTGTGATTATCTTCTTGAGGAGAAGGAAAACTGAGCTCTAGTAGACCTGCATAGAAAATAAGACTGATCTAACTAGCTGAAGTCAGCCAGCGTATGATAAAAATTTCGCGGTCCACAAGGTGATGCGAGTTGTGATTCGGTCCACTAAAATGTCACAGTCCTCCATTTTGAGTTTAGTGGAGAGGAGAGGGACGCCAAGGTATCTTATTGGGAGAGAGCCTTCTTGGAAATGTGTGACTTGTAGGATGCGTTGCTTATCCCTAGAGGGAACATTGGAGAAGAATATGGAACTCTTGGAACTGTTGGTTGCCACACCTGAGAGTGCTTGAAATGTTGGAGGGTGTCCCTGATCAGGGTTATGGATTGTACATTTCCTTTGGCGAATATGAGAAGGTCATCCGCAAAGCACGGGTGATTAAGGCGCTCCGGTTTACATCTCCAATGAGGGGAGAATGTTGGGTTGGAGAAGAGTCGTCGAAGAGAGGTGGAGAGGATTTCCATGCCTACAACAAATAAGTACGAGGAAATAAGATTCCCTGCCTAAGACTCGTTTACTTGAGAAGTAGCCTGCCAATTCCCCATTGATTTTGACAAAGAATTTTGTAGTTGTGAGGCACTACTCTATGAGACTGCAAAAGTGAGGAGGGAATTGCATGATCTCAATGCTTCAATTAGGAAGTCCCATCTTATGGTATCATAAGCTTTTTGGATATCGACCTTTAGCGTGCATCGGGGCGCTCCTGTTTGCGTCTGGTAACCTACCATTGATTCCTGGGCAATGAAGATGTTATCTGTGATCTTTCGTCCTAAGATGAATGCAGCTTGCTCCCTCCCAACTAGTACATGTAAGACCTTCTTGAGGCGGGCAATTAGAATCTTTGACACTGCTTTATAGAGCACATTGCAACATGCTATGGGTCTAAAGTCCCCCATACTGGTTGGGTTGGGGATTTTGGGGACCAAGGTGAGTATGGTGGAGTTTATTTCTTTGAGTAGATGTCCCGATTGGAGGAATTTTCTGATTGCAGTTGTGAGATCCTTGCCTATTATTCCCCATGTTTCCTTGAAAAAGAAAGTTGTATATCCATCCAGGCCTAGGGCCTTCTCATTTGCTTGGGAGAAGAATTTCCTCATCCGTATATGGTGCAAGTAACTCTTCACATTGCTGTTCATTGAGCTTTCATGTCACGAGGCTAGCTATTTCTTCTTTGTTGATTGGTGGACTTGCCTTGTTGTAGATCTGTTGGAAGTATTCGACTGCTAGATTCTTGACCTGTTCGTTGCCAATTGCTTCACTTTCATCTTCTCGACTGATCTGGAAGATGTGGCTCCTGTTGTGGTGGTTTCACATGGATTTATGAAAGAAGGAGGTATTCTTGTCTCCGAGTTTTAGCCATTTTATTCTTGATTTCTACTTGTAAAAGCCCTCTTCAGCTTTCCTCAATAGGTAGTACTCCTTGAAGGCAAATCTTTCGACCTCCATTTGGGATACATTGCCACTGCTATGGATGTTGGACTGCAGCTGAAGGAGGGTTTGCTTAGCTTCTTTGACTCGGTTAGAAAGTCTGAATAATTAGTGTGGTTGAGTTGTCGCAGTTTCTCCTTGATTAGCTTAAGCTTGCATACTACTTGATACATTTTTTAACCAGCTATCTTGGTGCTCCACACACTTGAAATTATGTCTTTGAAACCTGCATGATGAATCCAAAAGTTGAAGAATTTGAAAGATAACTTCCTTAACTGCTGTGTGGAATTTATGTGTGTGATGGAAAGGGAATGATCTGATAAGATGAGAGGTAGGAACTTGGCTTAGGAGCTTGGGAAGGTTTGCATCCAGCTTTGGTTGACCAGGACGCAATCAAGCTTCCTCAAAATAGGGTTGTTGGCTTGCCGATTAGTCCATATAAAGAAGTCGCCCGAATATCTTAAGTCCTCCAATTCAATCTTGGCCATGCAGGCCTGGAATTCCGCCATGGCAGAAGTCATTCGCCCCCGACCACCTTGCTTCTCAGATGGGGATTAGGTTATGTTGAAATCTCCTAGGACCATCCACGAAATGGTAACTTGTGTGAGGGAAAGTTCTTCTAGTTGTGTCCAAAGTTCCCTCCTGTCGTTGTTGCTGTTAGCTCCGTAAATGAATGTAATATTAAGGTTAATGTTTAGACTACGATGAGACGCAATGCAATGTGATAGCTGGGCTCTTTCCATAACAGTATGGATATTCCACACTCTCGGTTGCTATGCTATCCAAATTTACTTGGGCGCTTCCTGGTTGATAGCTACTTGTCAATTTTGCCCCATTCGCTACCTTACCAATGTTTCATTGTTGGTATTCACCCTGGTTTCCAATATCCCCATTAGGGATATTCTATTAATGCCACACTCTTTTGTTATTTCTGCCACTTTGAGAGGGTCATTTAACCCTCTTACATTCCATGCTGCTATGTTCATGGGTAAGAGTGTAACGATGGATTCCTTGTGGGGCTAGGTGAAGGAACGGTGCCTCTTCCTCTGTTTCTTCTGTGTTTACCAGAGGAGTTGGAGCCTTTGTTTCCCTTGCAGATATTCGCCAATGGCTTGGATGTTGTGTGAAGCAGTTTGGACAGTGGAGTATTTTCGTAATTGCTGTCCTCTCTATCTTCATGTGGAGCTATGGTGTTTGTCTTGGTGGGTAAAATAGCGTTACATGGTGGAAAGCTTGGTTTGGGAGGTTCTGTGCTGATATGTGGGTTGGTTTGAGGTACCTGCTTGTTGACTTCTGCCGTCTCCGTGTGTTTGACCTCAGAGTTGGAAGCCTGGCGGTGGCCTTGGATGGCAATACGTTTGGTTTGAACTATGTTGAGCTTCTTGCTATCCCGAGCTTCTTGAACTATTTACTGCTAGGAGATGAGTGATTTTTGCCAGAAGTGTTTGTTTGGGAGGTGGTGTTAGTTGGCTTGTTTTGTGTGGTTGTTTCGGTATGGAGGGGTTGAGTTTTTGCTGCGGTTGGCTTGGAAGGGACTGTCGTTGGGGGTGCAGTGGTGGATTGGCATTTGTGTCCAAACACTTGGCATTTTTTGCAATGGGGAGGGATCCATTGGTAGTCAATATTAATGAAGGCCACGCGAGCTTGATTAGGGCGTTGTCTAGAGGCTGTAAGTGTATCAACCTTTAAAGGGAGACCTACTCCGCTCGCGATGTGGCTGAGACCTTCTGCGGAGAGGAGCTCACATGGTATGCGGTTAAGGGTGATCCAAACCGGAACATGTGTGGGTTGAGGCTTGTCTAACCTCATTCCTTTCCTCCATCGTTGAAGGATGAGAAAGCGCTTGGAGAAGAACCACACTTTCTCTAGGATGGGAGTTTCAGTTGCCTTAAGGGAATCAAGCAAACACAAGTTTTCCTCTCTCTCTCTCTCTCTCCAACAAGAAGGTGATTTATTGAATATTTGGAAGGATAATATCAATTTGAAGAAACATTTTCCAAATCCTTTGACAGAAAAAATGACTTCATGGTGATAGGGACTTAGGAGGCCGCAACAACACAGCTTTTTTTCCACAAATCAAGCAAAAATAAACTCATCAAAAAGTTGTAGATATGATTTTACACCATAGTTGCAGGAAAAGTCGAATTCCTTCCCTAACAGCCAAGATTTCACTAAAATAGCAGAGGAAGCAGATGGCTGGAAACGGAAGTCCCCTGCAGAATCAAGCTATAATGCCAGAACTAACCAGATTGCAATCTCTGACAAAAGCTCCTACAATGACCAGATTCGATGGAGACTTAAGACTAGATGTGACATCTACATCTTGCTTCGATTGAGGAACAACAGTGGTCGGAAGGTAAATGAGTAGAAAGTTGATGGAGATGATTGGCATAGGAGAAAGCACTAGTTGATGCGTATGTCCAACAGAAGTGAGGCAAGAGTTGGATGGAATGGACTCTGGTAGGAAAAAGAAGTGGCCCACAGAAACAGTAGAATCAGCTGCAAGAGTTGGAGACTGCTTGAAGAGAAGGTGGCAAAATGTCCCGTTCCTACACATGCAGAAGCAGAGGAGTGGTAACAATGAATACAAGACCCTGAAAGGCAATGGTTCAAACTCACATGAAAGGGATTTTCTCTCTCTTTAAACCACAGAAATATATTAGATGACTAGTCTAGTCCCTAGCATAGATTAGTATAGACTATGATCAACCTTTAAGTGACAAAACTGTGCTGAATGTTATGTCCACTAGAAGAATTTTATCAAAAATGCAATAAGTAGAATGTTGCTATTTTTCTCTGATTTTCATGACATAGAATGCCAAATGACATGACATGCTACATCTGAAGGCCCAGTTTAAATATCAAAGGCATGGTAAAGGCTTAGGAATCATGCCACAATTCCATTCAATAGCCCCTCTTCTTCCTCCAAGCGAACTCAGATTAACCCAGCCAAAAGGTCTACAGTGTGGATATACACAGCACCATAATCAATCTTTTTGAATGTAGAATTAAGAATCGGCTGCTAGATTGAATCGATAGATGCTATTATTACATGCTTGAGCACGTGATCGTTTTCATTTCTCACTGTAGCAATCTTATTCTATTCTGGACTGAAATCCATGTTTATTAGTGAGAGACTACCTGAATGTTCAGTCCTGCACTAGATTGTGTGTATCACAGCTTTGCTAGGCTTTGCAAAGTATGCATCTGAGGGATCTCCTAGTGCATCTACCAGCTAGTGCAAATTCCATATTATGCTGCAGAAATTTTCCTCTCCCTCCCCTCAATTTCTCTGTTCTTGCCATGCTCAACCTACACCAGCTAGCCTGTAACTTTTCCCAGAATATCCTAATTCAAGCCTGAAACAATGCCCTTTATACCCAAGAGAACTGAAAAAAATAAATAAATAAATCATATATAGAAAAGGAGGATTCTTACATCATCATCATTGAGAACACCCCAGTGGGCATCAAGGACTTGGTTGAAACTGTCAGATGTCTCCACTGGATAAACATCTCCCTTCAATAAAAAGTAAGAACACCAAGCCAAATGTCACTGCTACAGGCCATTATTATGGGGAAAAGAAATATAACATAGCATCAACTTGAAGAGAATATCATGAGGCAGACATGGCAACCGTGGACATAATGTAAGCAAAAACCTCTAACTACTACAATTCATTGAACATTCATACTAAGTTTACCATGTAGAAAAAGATGAAACAATCTTTCTGAAAAAACAACAGCATGAAATCCAGAGACAACAGAGTCATCACCAAAATCATTACTTGGTCATTTCAGTTATTCAAGTAAACTTAATGAATACATCTATGCTATTGCACTCTATTTAGGATACAATATCTAGTTGCACGGCAGATTATTAGAACAATTAATAACATGCTATGTCCCATATAAACCAGAGCTAAAGTCACTACCAGTTTCCAACACAGTTGCCAACTAATGCATTTGAAGCCTAAAGGTTAAAAGCACAAGACAACCAATAGTGGCTGTCCAACCCAAGGTCCTTGCACATGGATACAAAGTTGCAATGTATTAGGAAACATTGTGAAATTTTGATAGGAGCTTCTCTCTATTCTCATCTGGTTAATTGCTTCAAAAGATTTATCAGACCATGGAATAAATACTGAATCAATCAAATTGTAGATCCCTTTTTTTCCCATGACTCGATTAAAGACAATTCTGTTTGGTTATAAGTATTAAAAGAAAAATAAGATTCAACAGCTAAATTATATGAGATAGAGCTCAATACATATGTATAAAGGTTTATCCTTAAACTTCCCAGTTTTGTGAAGTTTCAATTAAAAGGTCCTTCTACAAACACAGCATTTGTTCTTTTATTTGTAGGCACACTCCACTAGTCCAATCATTTGTTAAAACAGCTTCCATTGATTCTCTGCACCCATCCTTCTTTGTTATTCTTGTCCTATAAGTCTACTGTTCACTTGCTTTCCTAGAACAGAATTTGGTTAAGGAATCCAACTGAAATTTAAACCAGTGGGAAAGCTATGCTGTCACATACATGCCTCCAGATACATCCAAATGAATTGGCATATGCGCCATGTAAAAATGCCCAGTTTTATCTGTTCAATTTTTCTTTTGCACTTCATAATAAACTTTGAGCGGATAAAGAACCCGGGGGAGGGGGTTTGTGGGTGTGTTGAAACTTATATTTTCACCAACAAGAATTGTCCATATAAAGTAGACAATTGCATACCCCAACAAAAACATCATTTCCACCAAAAACCACCCCACTACTAGCACCCGCAGCTAGAGCATCAACTGGTGTAGCTTCTAGATCTGGATATGAAGCAGCTGAAAATCGCCAAAACGGAGCTGATGCTCCCATCCTTTCCCTTCGTAGAGCAATCTAAACACAAGATTACATCAAATTATATGTTACTCACATAAACTACCATTTCCCATGCAGAAAAGTAATGGCAATAAAACATCATGACATAAACAAAAGAAAATTATTACCTTTCCAGTTCGGGCAATTTCCCTGATACCAAACTTGCTTAAGTTTCTTTGGAGAGCAAACAACTTTCCTGGATCTCCAGTTCCCTGAATTAATCCACAAGAAAACTTTACAAGGAAAACAACATATCTGAAAATTTGATAAGACGAGTAATTTGCTGATTATACTGCTAATCAAGACAAAAACCAGTGATTTTGATGGACTAGGCACTGCTTATACATATAATGTATTCCAGCTTAACTGCAAAATTCCAGAAAACAATTGACTCCCAATTACAAGACATGTGATAACAGTGAGCCCTCTCCAAGGGGGGGGTTGGGAAAATCATTAGAACACATAAATTTTTCATATGTTAGTATGTAGCCAGTCTAGAACAATTATCAGAACAATGATGAAATGCAAAAAGTTGATGGAGAAAGTGATGACTCAGCAGTTTCAATCCTCTTGTTCCCCATTTCTTGGTGTAATATAATTTGAGAATCTTTCTAAGCTCCAAAATGTAAAAATAGCTAGATTGAGGAACATTATGTCAGCCTCACAGGGACTACCAGCCATACAGAGTAGAATGTTTAGTTGGAGAACTCACAAGTTTATCGAGGATCGTTAAAGGCAATATACACCAACTAAACCAAGTAGCAATCCCTAAGCTCCAACAATGACTCTAGTTTTGAAACCCACCACCACTGCGACACCAACCCACCCCCCCCCCCCCCAAATTCCAGAGACAGTCCATAGGCAGAATCAAAAATATTAAAAAATGGAAAGGAATATAACCTCTAGTGCAGTCATCCAAATGCCAAAATACCCACAGCTTAGAGGTGCATTTGTTTAATACAAACGTGAACATATCATCAGAAGCTACAAAGGGACACCTAGCCCGCTAAAAATTAAGACAAAGAAATATTAACACAATGCCTTCCCCTCGGGCAAAAATGCATAAAATAGAAAACCATATTCATATTCTAAAAAAACCTGGATTTACAATCCTGAGAAACCCCACAAAGAGGACAAGGAGCTTTTTACAATCTCTATATGGCTCCAAGAGCTCCTTATACTTGAATTCTTGAAAATGAAAATACATTCTAGGGCCAAGTGACACATAGTGAATTGAAAGAAGCAAGAGCCAAAGGAGTAGACACTTGAGAAATCCTACCTCAATGGTTACAGTATGTTCTGATATATCCACAATTTTTGCTCTAAAGATGTCCCTCAACTGCATAATCTGGCAAAACAAGAATTTTTACACTGATGTTTGATGAACAATCGCTAATTTACTTGATATAATATAGGGCTAATATAACACCTCTGCTCGGTGCTCTGGCTCAGCATTGACTTTTATGAGAATCAACTCACGTTCTACTTGTGGCTCATTGGATATATCTTCAACCTGATTAAGGGGTCAAAATTAGCCCAAAAATTATACAAAAATACTAATGAGTCAAATATGCAGAGGAGAATTACAAATAGATAACTTCCTAAACACATGTTGAGCGCCATAAAATAACATTAGTATTTTCCATTAAAAGAGCATTCCAATCTTAAAGCATGTGATTACTATTACATAAGCACTAAGTACTTTAGTTAGCAAAAAAGAAAAGGCATTTTGTATTCAGGCATCTTCAGAGAGAAGTTTTAGTATAGACCAGCAAGCATCTACACTGGGATACATACCTGTTTGCACAAAAACATAATATACAATCAAACAAAAAGAAAGGTAGATAAGTGATACGATGCCAAGAGGGGAGTCTTTAGATACTCCGATTAGAGTGTATCAACGGAGGAAGGGGAAATGATGACCATACTATAGAAGTTATATTATATTGTAATACATGATATAATATGTTTTTTAGTAGTGTGTGTGTAGTATAATGTTAGTGGTATGGGGGAGTGGTGCACTTGTAAATAATTCATAAATGTAAGGGCATAGAGAGGCTGACGTGGAAAAGGGTATTGAGATGATTACGTGGACAAGCAAGCACATGGAAACAGAAGCGGTTAGAGAATATGGGCTGACGTGGAATGAAAGGGAGCAGCAAACCTATAAAGGAGAAGAAGGAGGGAAAGTCTGTTAGGGAATTTGTTATTTGAATATTAGTTTGTTGCGGAGAGAGAGTTAGTTCTCCGGCTGGGCTTGAGCTCAAGTAGACTACTTGATTTTTTTTCTCTTTACATTGTATCACACACGATAGTCACTCCAAGGAGGCTATCAATTGGTTTGGTTGCCGGGAAACCACTAAACAGAGGAAGAAATTGACGCTTGCTAATGACTCTGATCGAAGCGGACGAGTGGACCAATGACAAGGATGGAGGCTAGAGTAGAGGCTTTGGGGAAGAATGTGGAAGATATCCACAATGAGGTGGCTGAGATTCAACACCACTTGGTTACAATTGATGGCGAACAGAAGGCAATGTTTGGTGAATTGACGGAAATGCAAGGCAAGATGGACAAAATCCAAAAGCTATTGGAAGATATTTGGTTTAGCAAAGACGTGGGAGGAATATCAGGGGAAGGCACTTCTATGGTCAAGGATCATGGAAAACAAAAAGATGGTGGCCGCTGATTGGAGGATGGAGTTGAGTTCTCTTATGGCGACACACGTGAGGCTGAAATGGATGATGAACTTAGATTGAACACGGCACGAGTCATTTTACTAGCCTTCAATGGAGTTGAACCTTCCAATTGGATCCTAATGGCCGAGCAATATTTTGCAGCTCAACATACTAGAGAAGAACGAAAAGTAACCTTAGCAGCAACGTGTATGCAAGGAAGGTGAATCATTGTTCACATGTGCAACGGCAGAATGAATTAACATGGCCTCACTTGAAGACAGAGATCATAAAAAGATATGGAGAGCTATTGGCTTCTAATCTTTTCAAGAGTCTATCGCAATTAAGACAACATGGCACGGTCAATCAATACATTGAATCACTTACTTCCCACGCCCCTACCATGCCGGAGATGCAACTACTTAGATATTTCATAGGCAGCCTAGTGATAATATACAAACACTTGTGGATACTTTTTCACCTACAACGTTAGATCGTGCCATGAACTTAGCTGTGAAGATTGAACGAGAATTCAATTTAGGCATATTCTTATCATCTGATCAGGGCTATAGAGGTCGAGGAGATACTCGCTTCCTGGGGGTGCATTCTTCCCCGGTTAGTAGAGGAAACCATTATAACTCGAGTTTAATGACCTCTACTATGAGACCACCAGCCTATCGCAACATGCGATATCAAAATGGGGGAGGACGGCCGTGTTAAGGAAGGGGATGGTGTGATGAGGGAGGCAAGATTAAGTCTACTATTGGTGGAGGACATCAAGGGGCGTCGAATCTGGGTGTGTTCAAGGATGGAGGTAGACATTCACATGGGCAGAAGCAACTCTCACATGCAGAATTCCTAGATAAAAAGGCAAGAGGATTATGTTTCAAATGTGACCAACCATTCAATTCCAATCACCGTTGTCCAAACAAATTTCTTCAATTATTGGTGTTAGAAGAGGAGTGTGGAGGAGAGGACGATTGCGACAACACCAATGCTGCAGTTAGAGAAGGATGGCTATCCTTATCACAATTGGCGATGTAAGGTTTCAATGAGCCTTGTACATTGAAGATACAAGGTAAGCTTGCTGAACATCCTGTGGTAATCTTAGTAGACAGCGGAGCTAGCCATAATTTTGTCTCTTCAATTGGTGAAACATATGGGCATCTCTAGTACGGATGATCGTAGCTTCACAGTCACCTTAGGTAACGGACGTGCGAAGGAATATAGTGGGTTTTGTACCGGGTTGCCTTTGAAGATAGGGGCATATGAGACGTAGGTAAACTGTTACATGATGGATCTGAGGGGAGTGGATATCATATTAGGCATGGCTTGGCTGAAGCCATTGGGGGAGGTGAGAATTGATTGGGCAAAGATGATAATTAAGGTGGAGCATAAGGGACGAGAAATTATGTTATGTGGGGATCCAACATTATGTCGGTTTCCAATTTCATTTAAGTCATTGCTCAAGCTGGAGGAAAAGGACGAATGCCGATTGTTGTGGTTGATAGAAACAAATGTACAGGAACAAGGGACTAAGACCAATCTACAGCTAGAAGCACTTCTATTGGAGTTTACAAACATTTTTGCAGCCCCTACAAGACTCCCTCCACACCAAACCATGGAACATCGCATTCCATTACAGGTAGGAACAGGGCTCATATCAGTCAGACCTTACCGTTATACATATGTGCAAAAGAATGAGATTGAAAAATTGGTCCGTGATATGATGGCAGCGAAGATAATCCAACCAAGCACTAGTCCCTTTTTGAGTCCGGTGATCTTGGTTAAAAAGAAAGATGGCTCGTGGAGGTTTTGTGTGGATTATAGAGCTCTCAATGAGGCAACGGTTCCGGACAAGTTTCCTATTCCAATGATTGATGAACTAATGGATGAATTGTATCTAACAAGTGTATTTTCTAAGATTGATTTGAGATCGAGGTACCACCAAATTAGGATGGTGGAAGGAGACATTCATAAGACAGCATTTAGAACTCATCATGGTCATTATGAGTTCTTAGTAATGCCGTTTGGCTTGACCAATGAGCCAACTACATTCCAATCAACTATGAATGCAATATTCCAACCATATCTCAGACACTTTGTGTTGGTTTTTTTTTATACATCTTAGTTTACGGCAAGCATATGTCTACTCATTTGGAGCACTTGAGGCATCTTTTTTCTATGCTACAGCAACAGCAATTATATGTTAACCGGAAGAAGTGCTTGTTTAGACAATCATCCCTGGAATACTTAAGGCACATTGTGTCAAAGGATGGTGTAGCCATGGATCCCAGCAAGGTTCAAGCAGTCCTTGATTGGCCCAGGCTAAAGACGTTGAAAGGTTTACATGGATTTCTAGGCTTATCGGGTTATTATAGGAAATTCATTAAAGATTATGGGAAGATTGCCTAGCCATTGACTGAGCTATTGAAGAAAAATAACTTTGGATGGTCAGAGCAATCTTAGGATGCTTTCATGCGATTGAAACAAGCTCTCATTTCAGCTCCAGTGTTGGCAATGCCCGATTTCACACAACCTTTTATAGTGGAGTGTGACGCGTCGGGTAGAGGATTAGGCGCGGTATTGCAGCAACATCAATAACCCATTGCTTATTTTAATAAGGCACTAGCTGGCCAAGGGTTTCATCTTGCACAAGATACTCTCTTTTACCATGATCGGCTAGTGGTTCCCACAACATCTAAGCGGCCACAAGTATTCATGCATGAATTTCATTCTTCTCCTATCAGGGGACATGCGGGATTCTTGCGTACCTATAGAAGATTGGCAACCAATGTGTATTGGATAGGGATGAAAAGAGATGTGACTGAGTTTGTGGCTGCTTGCGCGGTGTGTCAACGACAAAAATACCAATCTTTAGCTCCAACTGGCCTTTTGTGCCCTTTACCAATTCCGGAGGCGATATGGGAGGATATTTCCATGGATTTTATTGGAGGACTTCCAAAATCCAAAGGGTTTGATGTGGTGTTAGTTATGGTCAATAGACTTTCTAAATATGGAAACTTTATACCCACCAAGCATCCCTATACAGCTAAGAGTGTGGCTAGTTTGTTTGTCAAAGAGGTAGCTCGTCTACATGGAGTACCAAGGACTATTGTTAGTGATAGGGATCCCACATCTGTAAGCAACTTTTGGGTAGTATTATTTCACTTGCAAGGCACCCTTCTACACTTTAGCACCACCTACCACCCCGAGACGAATGGCCAAACAAAAGTATTGAACGGGTGCTTGGAGTGCTACCTTCATTGCTTTGTGGGAGAACATCCTACTCAATGGAGTGCTTGGCTTCCATGGGCGGAGTACCGGTATAATACAGCTTTTCATATAGCTTCCAAATCCACTCCATTTGAGATTGTCTATGGCCGGCCACCACCTGCACTACAAGCATTTGTGGACAAAGAAGTTCAGCACCAGGAGCTTCGTACTACTTTACGAACCCGAGATATTGTCCTAACTCAACTAAGGCACAATTTGTTGCATGCACAATCTTTGTATTGTCCCAATGCAGATAAACATCGGAGGAATGTGGAGTTTGCAATAGGAGATTAGGTCTTTCTTAAGATCCGTCCTTCTTTACAACATTGCATCGGCACTAAGAACTCCTCCAAGCTGTCTCCACGCTTCTTTGGGCCATTCCAGATCAGCAAACGGGTAGGCAAGGTGGCGTATCAATTGCTGCTCCCTCCACATTGCCGTCTACACCCCATATTCCATATTTTCCTCCTCAAGAAGGCAATGGGATCTTTCTCATCTACACCGCTCTGCCTACTGATCTCTATGAGGAACCAACGCCTTTGGCTCATCTACTAGTAGCCATTTTGGGAAGATGTTTTCGACATGATAATCAATGGCAAGTTCCTCAAGTGTTGGTGCAATGGTAGTGGCAGTCTTCCAAGGATGCTACTTGGGTGGATACTTCTGAGTTCCGCTTCCACTTTTCAGATTTTGTCCTTGAGGACGAGGACAATTTATCGGGGGAGGCAAATTGATACGATGCCAAGAGGGGAGTCTTTAGATACTCCGATTAGAGTGTATCAACGGAGGAAGGGGAAATGATGACCATACTATAGAAGTTATATTATATTGTAATACACGATATAATATGTTTTTTAGTAGTGTGTGTGTAGTATAATGTTAGTGGTATGGGGGAGTGGTGCACTTGTAAATAATTCATAAATGTAAGGGCATAGAGAGGCTGATGTGGAAAAGGGTATTGAGATGATTATGTGGACAAGCAAGCAGACGGAAACAGAAGGAAACAGAAGCGGTTAGAGAATATGGGCTGACATGGAATGAAAGGGAGCAGCAAGCCTATAAAGGGGAAGGAGGGAAAGTCTGTTAGGGAATTTGTTATTTGAATATTAGTTTGTTGCGGAGAGAGAGTTAGTTCTCCAATTGGGCTTGAGCTCAGGTAAACTACTTGATTTTTTTTTCTCTTTACATTATATCACACACGATAGTCACTCCAAGGAGGCTATCAATAAGAAAGACCAGTGTTGAAAAAAGCACTCGCTTTGAGCACCTAAGCGTTAAAGCAAAGCAAGGCACAGCCTTGCACCTTGCTGGCTCTAAGGCGAGGCAAGCGCAACAAAGCATGTGCTTTTTGCACCTAGGTGCAAAGCACACAAAGTGCTAAGGCACTCACTTCATCACTGCAACATAAAAAAAAAATGGCATGGACTGTATTTTGCTTGTTTTATTTTGGTTTTTTCAACAGGTGAGTTGAAGTTTAAAAGAATAACTAAGGGTAAAACTAGTAAATGTGATTTTAAAAGACAAAAAGTAGACCATCTCTCATATATTTAAAAGCTAAAATCCCTATCTGCTCCCTACTTTCTCCTAGCTTATACATAAAAAACAAAGTAGTGATATTTTTATGTATTAAAACATTTTTAATAAATTTATTAATATTTGCGCTTCACTTCACTCAAGCAAGTGCTTTTTTGCACTTCTCGCCTCAAGCGATTATAAGGCATTATGCCTTAATGCACTTTTCACCTTTAACAACATTGAGAAAGACTAAAAGCAGAGTTTTTGCTCTCCAATGAGTTTTATGTTCCGGGATTTTCATAAGCCCTTATTATTACCATTCTAATGATTAATCCCAACAGAACTAGGAGTGACATTTGATACAATTGGTCTCATATTTCCTATACTATTCCTAGAATGATTCTCATTCTTTTAGAAAACCCGCCATCAAAGTAACAAGATTTTCCAAAAGAAAGCTCATTTCAGGACAAGAATCCAAATGAAATAAGGGGGAGAAAAGTAAGAAATACTTGTCAAAACGTACCTTTAAAACATTCACAAGTTTCTGAAGCTGCTCCATAACCTGTTGCAATACCCTCTCAGTTCCAGACACAACTATCGTAAAAAGTGCCCGGTCCTTGTTCAAACCAACAGCAAGAGAATCTATGTTATAGCCTCTTCTTGCAAATACCCCAGCAATCCGATTTATCATTCCACTTTCATCCCCAACAAACACAGATATAGTGTGACGCTTCACCCTGCTTTGTACCGAGAAATCAGAGAAAAAGACTTAGGTTACTAAATTTTTGTTTCTTGAGGAAGCAATATGCAATCAGGAATATACTTGCAGCAGCTCAAACTACAAATCATGGGCATGTGAACCACATTGAACACAGGATAATCCAAATGCTCCAAATCAATTTCAAACTCTAGTTTAATCCAAGCAGCATTATGTAACTAGCCTTGAGAAGTGATATTGCAGAATTAATCCAAAATCCCATACCGTTTGTTATAAGAATTCCCATGCTTTATCCATTCAGATCATCCTAAACAACATCTTGACTTTACATCTGACTGTATTTCTTTATACAAACTGCCATGAGAATTATTATAATGCTGTTGTCTTGAGAAGCATCAAGAGACATAAGAACAATTCTTATTTTTATCACAAAAAAAAACACTCATTGACCTGGTTGGAAGAAAGAATAGACACATAACTATTTAACGATCTGTTCACTTTGCTAAATAATATAAGGTCGTAATGTAATAACTATTACTAAAACATATAATAGAGCTGCGATAAGATTTTCATTTGTTTATTCGATTTTAATGTATATTTTGGGAGAAAAAATTAATTCCAGCAATGAATCAATACTTATACGTCTAAGTAATGAATTACAATTCAATATTTTTTGTAATAAGAATTTCTTATGAAATTACTATTATGAGCACAAAATGCAACTAAAAACTCTATAACTACAATGAAGTAAATGGGTAATAATTGTAGTAAAAAAAATCAATATATCCTCCTTAATTAGATTCTGTAACTAAATCCTTATGGGATAAACTATTTAATAAGAGAATCCGGCCCTCTATTGGGTAATTATTACAAATTTGAGAAATGCAACGATTAAGAGTTACAGTGTATTACTTATCCAAAAAGAGTTACAGTGTATTTGCTCCACAGAGAACATTTTCTGCAACTTTTTTGAGATTTTTCATGATTAAAGCATTATAATTGTTAACTACTGCCGTATTAATCTCAAGAGAATGCGCCTAGTGTTGGCTTTTAGCGAGAAGTCCTGGCAGCTGATTACAAGGTAAAATGAGGTTGTTAACAACCACCACCTTAAAGGCAGGCAACTAGCTTTATTTCCCACTAACCTTTAAAGCTAAAAGCTGCTAGTATAATTAAAAAAAAAAATCGATATTACTAGATAACGTTTGATAATTGCAAAGTTCTGATTACCATAAATGTTGGAAAAAGGGCTGAAAAATGTAATCCGCAAAATAAGCACATGTTCAATCCTAATGAGATTAGAATGTTCTAGAAGCCAGAACGCATTGTTGCATATAACACAAACGACCCATTTGAGAAATGTAACAACCAACCAAGAGCTGATAAAGCAAACTCCACAAAACACAATAAACATTCTCTAATCTCCAAAAGGAAAAAAAAAAATGGTGACTGCAAAATGAGGAGAATAAAAAAGAGAGACGTACTTAGAGCGGGAAACGGAAGACGAAGTTTTGGTAGAAGAGAAAGCATTGTCAGCGACGGAATTATCAACAGGAGCCACCGCATAAACCTTGAGGGGTTTATGGTTGGTGATGGAGGGAGGGACGAAGGATGAGTGCTTGAAATGGTAGGTAGTCCGTAGACCGTGGATCGACGGTGTAGGAGGAGGAGGAGAGAGATGGATTTTACTTGAAGCCACCTTCGCCGGGGCCGCCGCCATCACAGCTTCACTTCTTAACTGTGCTCGAACTGTATTCGTAGTTTTTGTGTGCCTGCGTGTGTGTGTGTGCGCGCGTTTGTGTTGGGTTGTTTCGAGTTTTTATGTAATATTATTTTAAAAAATATTGCCGTAGATGTATGAATTGAAAATATATTTTCAAAAACTATTTGTAGCTAATTTTCAACTATAATTAATTTTTTGAGAAGTAAAATTTTATATATTCAAGTAGTATACAACAATCAAATGATGGGTGAGTTACATTAAAAATATATTACGTAAAATATAAAATACAAAATAATTTTCCAATATTACAAAAGAATAAAACTAAAAAAGTTGGCTAAACGAGCCGAAGAAGTAGGCTTGCTCCACTTCGTAGGTCAACACAAGTTGGCCTACCCCGCACATAAAGATTTTTTTTTCATATTATAAAATTAAAAAAGTTATTTTCATTTACTTTTTTTGTTTGTTGCATCCCATTTTTTTTTTGTAACCATTTAATTTGTTTAACTCTAAAATAATGTTAATTCTTTTTTTTTTCCATATTCTTCAATCCTCCATTATTAGTTAAGATTCCATCCTAGTCATGTAAACGAATCGGGTTTGGGATGGGTTCAATGGAACCCGATGGAAAAGAGAGATCCCAAAACCTGACCTGACTCAATAGCATAATATATTCCTCAAACCTAAACCTACCTCATTTGCAAAAGGGAGAACCCAAACCTAACTCGAGCAACGTTGTAATTTTTTTTTCTTTAACTTATTTTCATATATCATTTCTTCAATTTATTATTAACCTACTTGTGAGATGAAAGAAATCAAAATCTTATAAACTTCTATCATATTAAAACATAATATATATTATGTTAATTTGTCTAAAATCATAAGAAACTAAATAAAAAAAAATAAAACAAAATTAATTTACATTGGACATTAAACTTAAAGATTAAGAGAGGAACAAAAATATAGATGCAATTTACAAACAACAAGTCCAATAGTCCATAGATGAAAATATACATAAGAAAATATCAAATTTTGCATATTTATAAAACAACCATAATTAGAAAGCTCCACCTGCAATGAAATGTAACATATATTAACAATTGAAATTTTCTTAAAAAAAAAAACTATAATCATATATTTTCACTTACCCACTCTTAAAACCATATAATTCTGGAATTCACCCTCAATCCTCTTCCTCAATTATTTGTATATTTATGAAGAGAAAAAAAAATATGTTGAATAAATCGAACAATGGGCAATAAAAGCTTTTTTAATAACTAAAGAAAAGCAAATATTAAGTAATCTAAACTCTTACCTCTCATTGCATATGATAACTAGCTTTAAGTACACATCAATGTCTCAATTGTATTTGGATTGAGTCGACTTCTATGTGAGTTAATCACTCGTCTACTAGTACTAGATACCGATTCAGAAGCAACTGTAGATACAAGAATAGCTAATATATTCCTAACTATTTCTTGCAATGTAGGATACTTGGTTCCATTTGATTTCCACCAACTAAGGATATTAAAATTATCTACCCAAGATAACACAGGTTCTTCTAAGTAATGCTCAAACTCTGATTTTACCTGGGCATCAGTATTGATGGTGTGCAATATTGCACTAACCTTGATTTTGTTGTAAAATAAGTAGAAATAGTACCATTGCTTGTTGGAGAACTTAAAGAAGTACCGATAATGCGAGTGCTCTTACTATGACAAGATTTAGCATTACATTGTTATTCTTACACCAATTGAAAACAAGTATTTCAAACATTTTGTATCTCCATAGAAGTACTCACCCCATAAATATTACCAAACATAGAGTTGATAGCCTTCATTTTAAAGCTTTAATCTAAAATAGTACAAACAACCATAATAATATGCATATCACCCCAATATTTTTCAAACTTCTCAAGCATTTTATAGGCCATTATACTAATATTGACATTAATAGAGTCCTCCTATTCAATCAAAGCTTCCTTAATTTCATACAACTTCTTTAAATAATAGTTTACTGTTGGATATTGAGTACTAAAAAAAGGATTAGTTACCTCATAAAATATCACTAACTTGTTACAAATTTCCTCTACTAACTCCCAATCATCATTTGTTGGAAAACATTTGTAGTGTCTATTCATATGCTGAACTCTATAGAAAACTTCTTTATATCCAATTGTTGTGACAAGCATATCATATGTTGAGTTCCATCTGGTTTTGCAATCTAAAGAAAGTTTTCTACGATACAAAATATCCAATTGCTTGCATCTTTCTCCAAACTTCTCTACTCGTGATGGTGTTGTAGACCAAAATGCTACACTATCACGGATATTACGCTCACACCTTATTTCATAATTAAGTTTAAGATATGTGCACAACGACGCATATGAATTACCTTCCCATGAAGAATTAGATCATCTTTTCGTAGCTTCAACAATAAAGTTGTGATCATGGCATCATTTATGGAACAATTATCTACAATAATTGTAGATAATTTTCTATCCAAACTCCATGACATTAGCAACTCAAACAAATAATCAGCAAGTACCTTATTTGTATACGGAGTTAAAACATACACAAAACTGCATAAAGATATAAATAAGGTTAATAGAAATATATAAAAGTAATTTTTGAATAGATAAAATAAGAAAGACATGATAACAAAGAAGCTTACTTCAATAATCAACTTTGAAGTTGTTAATAAAGTGCGCCATCACGATCATGTATCCCATTTTCTAATTAGATGTCCACATATCTATTGTTATGGCAATATGAGAATTTAGTCCTTTCAACATTGCTTCCAATTTTTCCTTCTCCCTACTGTATATGCTTATAATTTCTTTCCTCATGGTGGTGCGACTGATATGATTTACCAATGGTTAAATGCTACTAATGTACTCTCTAAACCACTCATGTTCAACTATGGAAATGAGATACTCATGAATAATAATTGCCTTTGCAAGTTTCTCTCTCGATATGTCTTGATTGAATGACCAATTTCAATCCTTAAACCACTCTCACCATCACTTTCTCTTTTCTAAATAGATAGAAAACATTGTCTTATATCTCCTTTTGATATGAAATTGGTATGCTCTGATACCAAATGTTACAAAATTGGTCTGAAATCAAATGATACGCAATCCTTCAACGCAAATCAAATCTTCAATGACAATAGATTCCTTAATATTTTTAGGGTTTTCTGTATTTGGTACTATCGAATAAAAAAACAAAGGATATGGATAAAATTACCAATCTATAGATGCCAAGATTGATAAAATTAAACTGATTCGCAATCAAATCATAGAACGATAGAGACCACGTTCTATAAATCAATCACTAAGGTTAAAGAATTCCAAGAATTTAATAACAATGTTCACCACAAATTCTATAGGGACCAAGAATCTGATAAGAACAATTAGAATATAGGGAAATCAAATTCTCAATATTCAAGAATCTCCAAAGAGGATTCACACACGCTCAAAGTGTTTTTTTTTTTATAACAAAAATAACATCTCCTCGAAAAAACCCTAAAGACGACTATTTATATCATTCTAAAAGTAACATAAGGACATATTAATAAAAATAGTGTGAGGCCATTCAAGGCCGGCGGCCTACATATAAGCCGGCACCAAGGTCGGCGGCCTTGAATGAAGGCCGGCTTAAGGTTGGCCGCACTTCGCCTTGGGTCCTCCCGACACTTATGTCCTCCTTTTTTGGACCCCGTACTGCTACTTATAGCCCCGATTGACTTTGATTTCTTTGGTGCTCGTATCTTAGCTCTTGAAATCGTATCAACTTCTTTTTTTCTTTGCAAGCAGTTATTCAAATGATCATGCAAATGTTTTGTTCCATTTAAACCGTTTGCTTTTAGTTTTTTGTTACAATGATTGCATATAGCAAAAACCTCCCTAACTATTTTTTTTTCACCATATCAATCCACACACTAGAAGTCAGCGTACGTTTGCCAGCATTATCACTTGCATCAGCATTGCTTACAACTTTAGACCTTAATGTAGCTGTTGGTTTTCTTGATGCACCTTCCTTTTCAAATTCAAATGTTGGAAATGAAATTTCCTTAACTTCAATTACATCCATGTTCTTCTCAATTGTATAATAAATTTTGTAAATATTTTAGTACCACAAATACCAATATACAATCAATCATAATTATGAAAAACAAAAAAAATACCATCAATCAAAGACAAGCAAGTAAGTACTTAATTTTTCAATAAATTTTAACCCTAAAAATATCATACACTTATGCTTGACCTAGTGAACTAAGATATATGATATGGTTGAAGGAGATGAAATATCCAGTGATCGACTTAATGACTATTGTAATCAAAGCCATATGATCCATGCATCGAGTGTATGATAATTTTATACCTAATGAATAATCATACCAGATCATTGCGAAAGGAATTAATGACGCTTTAATAAGGTATATCCAAAATTAAAAATTGTGTTCATTTCCCTAATTTCTTTCTGTACATATAAAGACTATGACACAAAGTATATACTTTTCTATATTTTATATAGATATTAATCCTTCTAAGTATGAACCTCTATGTGGGAATCTTCATACTAAGTAATGATTTGATCATGGACATTATGCATATCAACATAGTGTCAACAAATGTTCACAGATGACCCACTACATTCAAACACCAATATCCTATATTGTAGAACTTTATTGTAAACAAATTGCTAAAAAAAATTCAATAAATAAACAATAAATAACTGTCTTCATTTATTACACTGGAACTTGTTTAATATCTACAATATTTTGGTTCTGATGTATAAAACCGAGCACATCGTCCATAAACAAGACACTTGCAATCGTCGACGAGAGCTTTCTAGAGCAGTAACTAAGTGAGCACCGGCCATAGACAGGAGAGTTGCAGCAGTTGACAAGAGATTTCCAAAGAGAGAGAATGCGCGGTTTTCGTTAACCTCAAGTTGGCAATAAGAGAAAGAGCGGTTTCCAATCTGTTATGGCCTCTTGGGTTATACAAGTAGCTGTCAACCCTCAGCTGTGGAGGTGGGTTATACAAGTAACAAATAGTGTAGACCGTCGAAGTAGGTGAAGCCATCAATCAGCACTCAACTGTGGAGATGGTGGAACAGGGAAACGCAAGTCGCAATCACACTTCGCAAAGTAAAGCTGCACCAAGAATCGCAAGGGTAATGATGATTGACAAGATGAATGTAAATTGTAAGGCGTAACTCTGTAAGTTAACTTAGCCAATTAGCCTAAGTTACTATCACTTAAGTTCAAAGTTAACTAGTTAAGTTAACCCAAATGGCAACCTAACTAGATAGGTAGGGCCACAGGACCAGGATAGGACGCGTAGGAGTTGGGACTAGCTGGAGTGTTAGATTGGAGAGACTGTGAGGACTAGATTACACCTACACCTACACCACCTACACCTACACCACCCGTTGCTGTGCATGTGCTGACTGTTGACTTGCAGACCTGCAGAGTTTGGATGGATATGGACTGGACGTTGACGTAATGATGTTGTTTTGTTATTGTGTTTCTTCAAGTTTTGTGAATTGCGTTTCTTCCATTTCCATTCGGTTCGTTTCTTTCGTGAACCTAGGACTATAGATGTTGTCAATTGCCATTTTGTTGTAATTGTTACGTGGTAGTAGATGTAGAGCTTGCTTTTACTAATTACAAATTATTAAAATAAATTATTATTTAAAAAAACTTCATGGATCGAGTTTCCTATCGAGTTTTTTTCTATATTTCATTATTAACCCTAAATCTTATTGGGTTTCATTTCATATCCCAAAATCTAACTTAAATCCTATGGAGTCAAACTCTATTGGGGTTTTTATGGGTCGGTTGGGTCGAATATCCTATTACAACCTAGTCCGGTTGCATTTCTATTCCATCCATTAATATATATATATGATAATCTCTTGCCCATTTTCAAACTAAGTAATCACTTGATCATGGAGATTATTCATATCAACATAATGTCAACAAATGTCCACAGATGACTTAGTAGATTCAACCACCAATATCCTATATTACAAGACTTTATTGTAAACAAATTGCCAAAAAAAAATTCAATAAATAAACAATAAATAACTGTCTTCATTTATTACACTTGAACTTGTTTAATTACTACGATATTTTGGTTCTGATGTACAAAACCATGCGCCTCGTCTGTAGACAAGACACTTGCAGTCGTTGACGAGAGCTTCCCAGAACAGTAACTAAGTGAGCGTCGATCGTGGACACGAGAGTTATAGCTGTCGACTGGAGATTTCCAAAGAGAGAGAATGAGGGGTTTTCGTTAAGCTCAAGCCCGCGACAAGAGAAAGAGCGGTTTCCAAAATATTATGGCCTTCTAGGTTGTACGAGTATTCGTCAGCCCTTAGCCGTAGAGGTGATTTGTACAAGTAACAAGTAGCATAGACCGTTGAGGTGGATGAAGCCGTCGGTTAACACTCAATCGTGGAGGAGGAGGAACAGGGAAACACAAGTCCCAATCACACTTCATAAAGCAAAGTTACACTAGGAATTGCAAGGGTAATGACGATTGATGAGATGAATTAAAATTTAAAGTGTAACTTTGTAAGTTAACTTAGCTAGTTAGCTTAATTTACTATCACTTAAGTTTAAAGTTAACTAGTTAAGTTAACCCAACTGGCAACCTAACTAGCTAGGCAGGGCCGTAGGACCAGGATAGGATGCATAGGAGTTGGGACTAGTTAGAGTGTTGGACCTGGAGAAACTGAGACTGAGGACTGGACTACACCTACACCTACTGCTATGCATGTGCTGACTGTTAACTTGCAGAGTCTGGATGGACATGGACTAGACGTTAACATAATGATGTCGTTGTGTTTCTTTCAATTTTGTAAATTACGTTTCTTCTAGTTTCATTCGGTTCATTTCTTCCGTGGACCTAAGACTGTAGACATTGTCAATTGTTGTTTTGCTGTTATTGTTATGTAGTCGTAGATGCAGAGGTTGCTTTTATTGATTACAAATTACTAAATTAAATTATTATTTAAAAAATTTCATGGGTCGGGTTTCTTATTAGGTTTTTTTCTAAATTTCGTAACTCAATCCTAAACATTATTGGATTTCATTCCATGTCCTAAAACCCGACCTAAACCCTATAAGGTCAAACCCTATCGGGGTTTTTTTGGGGTTAGTCGAGTCGGGTATCCTATTACGACCTGCCCCAGTTGCATTCCTATTCCATCAATCTAATATAGAATTAGGTTAACTTATTTTTAATTTAGTTTAAACTAGATTTGATTTAATATAAAGCATTAGAAGTAAAGTATTCTATCTTTAGAAAAAAAAATAAAAGTATTATCTAGATAATTTCATGGCCTTAACCTAAGTCCCATTAAAGTAGTAATTATTGATTCAATTTGAACTTAGAAGATTAGTTGTTTGTTCAATCAAAATTGATACTATGTACGAACACAATTAATTATTTTAAGGTTTTGTCCAATGTCAAAAATTGAAAGTAAAACAGAAGTTAAAGTATAGTTAGGCCTTCATAGTTGACACTTCATAGTCTTTCAATCTATACATACTTGTTATTAAATCTCGTATGATAGAGAAGAAAACAACCTCAAATGATAATTAAGCAAATGTAATAATCATCACAAAGTCTTTTTCACTAATTATACAGGAAAACAAAGTCAATAATAAAGGAAATAAAATTACACATATAGATCAATCATCATTGTCATCAACCAAATTGAAGTCTCCTTTTGATGAAGTAGTCTCACTCCCACTCACACTGTATTCTTTTTCATCTACAATTTAACACATTACGGATATAATTAAATGTTAAAAGCTTAAAATAATACGTTAAAAAAATTTACCAAAAGAATAAAAAAAATCACCTTCATAAGCAAATCCTTGTAACTAATTACGTGTACAAATTAAAGTTTCCACATTTGATGAGAGCATAGAACTGTGATTCTTATTAAGTACATGGGCATTGATACTAACAGCTGACTCAAACAATACAATGATAATTAGAATGCTGAGCACATCAAAGGCCATGATGGAAAAATCATGATATCTCTAGCTTTGACTCTTCTAATGTTGTAATGCATTCAATTCTGAGTAGAAATCCATATCCATTATTGGCTCATCTAGATAAATATTAAAAGAAGATTTACTGGAACTTTGTACTTCTACTTAACGGTACTCCTACATTATTAAGGAAAAAACTAATTAAATACTAATATGCAATACGACAAAAAATATCAATAAAAAAATAAATGAAGTTATCATTAAACTTATATCTAAAGTAGCAAAATCAATCACCAAACCCTTTCTAGACTCAAAGTATCATGGTGCTACTCTTTTACCACCAACTCCAGATGTTTCTTGTGCTTGAGAAGACATTCTAACTTGATAGCTTCTAATTCTAGATATGTGACATGTTTTGCTCTTCTCATATTCTCCAAAGAGCTTATATAACTTGCTCTGTACATGAACCAACTTCTCTTCACAAGTGAAGGGATTAATTTTATTAAAGCAGAACTTCAAAAAATTAAATTTCATATGAGGATCAAAGACTGCTCAAGTGTAGGGACAATACTATATTCCCTCCAATATTTATAGAACTTTTGTTTCATTTTAATAAACATCTCCCTTATGACGTGATCTTCACTGCGTAAATTTTCATTCAACAAACATTCAATTATCCGTAGTTGCAAAAAAATGGCGGTTTAAAGTTGGATGCAAGGAGTCCGACATCAAATTAGTGATATTATAAAAAGGGCTAAAAAACTTACATATCTTTTTTGCTCCTCCTCACTCATCTATGATTGGATAATATTTATAATGATAATCATTTAATTGAAAGTAAGAAAAAGCCCATTAATACCTGAGTGCGCTATCAAGCATAAGGTAAGTGGATTTCCATCTAGTAGCTATATCTAAGCATAAACCAACATTGGTATCCATGTCACCGATTTGTTGAACACACTCTAAAAAATGTTTCATTCTAACCTTAGAGCCTTTCACATACTTCATACTCTCCCTTATTTTATGCTAGGCTTCATTACTTACTATCGACCCCTCTTTAACAATTAAATGAAGAATATGAACACAAGATCTAATATGAAAAAACTCACCACCACATAACAAACTATGCTACAAGTTTAGTTGCTCTTTCAAGAAATCATGCATGTAATCATTTGCAAATACATTATCCAATGTAAGAGAGAATATCTTTCTATTTATGCCCTAATTTTTCAAAAATTCAAAACTTTCTTGGATAATTCAAACGTTGAGTGAAGAGAGGGCATTTGATAAAAAGCAAAAATTTTATTCCTGAGTTTCCATTTATCACCTACATAATAACTAGTCAAACAAATATATCATTCACTGATGGAGGTATTTCACACATAAGAAGTCAAACATACTCTCCCTAGAATATCTACAATATTTGTTTCAATTTATCATTTTGAGTTAAATATAAATTTTAAACATTTGATGTGGTTGTGTTTCCTAGAGATTGGCTCATAATCAAGATTATATAGCCTTATAAACTGTGTAATCCTCTTATACTCAACAAAGGAAAATGGCAAATCACGCTTAATAGTAGCCATTGACATTATCTCACGAGCAATTTTAAGATTTGATTTTCTTGATCTTAACTTACCGGCATGATCAATTATCATATTACCAACATCATTATATATAGGAATTTGACTCAAACAACACTTTCCTATATGTTGATGTAAGGCTGATGTTCCATGGCTATGTCCCCCAATAACATATTCCTTCCTACATGCTTTACATTTGGCTCTATTTTTACCATCTTTCCTAAAACCTATTTTTACAAATATATCTTAAACCTTAGAAGAAGAACTATTTGCTTGAGCCTTTTTACATGCAAGTTCTTTAGATTAAGAAGATCTTGGTTGTACATTAGCATTACAACCATCGACTTTGGACACATCATCTACATCAATAGGTTACATTATATTTGTAGCCTCATTGCTTGTAGGATCTATTTGAAAATACATCAAAACAGGAAAATATCATAAATTCATAATATAGAATTATAGATATAACAAATAAACCCAGCTAAATAGCAAATACAATTCAATCTAAGCAATTAAGCATATTACATTTATATTTCATGTTGCTACTTATGTGTCTATTTGTATTAATTTTCTATTAATACTATTAACACTACCTACAATTAGTCACACACCAAATGGATCCTTCTTGTTCTTAATTTATTGACAATTGAATTTAAGATAAGATGTCTCAAAACCCAAACTCCAAACCGCAACTCCAATTCTCCAAATACATAACCATAAGCTTTATTTATGTTATACCCCTCAACCCCAGACCGTAACTCCAATTCTCCAAATACATAACCACAAGCTCTATTTATGCATACCCCCTAAACCTAAACCCAAACCGCAACTCCAAACCTAAACCCCAAATCCTAAGCCACAACTCCAATTCTCCAAATACATAACCATAAGCTCTATTTATGCATACCCCTCAATCCCCAACTGCAACTCCAAACCCAAACCCCAAACCGCAACTCTAATTCTCTAAATACATAACCAATTAACCATAAGCTCTATTTATGCTTACCTCCAACCCCAGACCTCAAACCCCAAACCACAACTCCAATTCTCCAAATACATAACCAATTAACCATAAGCTCTATTTATGCTTACCCTCCAACCCTAGACCTCAAACCCCAAACCACAACTCCAATTCTCCAAATACATAACCAATTAACCATAAGCTCTATTTATGCTTACCCTCCAACCCCAGACCTCAAACCCCAAACCACAACTCCAATTCTCCAAATACATGACCAATTAACCATAAGCTTTACTTATGCATACCTCCTAACCCTAAATTGCAACTCCAAACCCAAACCTAAACCCTAAACCCCAAACTGCAACTCCAATTCTCCAAATACATAACCATAAGCTCTATTTATGCATACCCCCCAACCCTAAACCACAACTTCAAACCTAAACCCTAAATCCCAACTCGTAACTCCAAACCTAAACCCCTAAACCGTAACTCCAAATGAACCCATAGATTAAACATAGCAATTGGCTAACTAAAAAAAAAAAAAAAACAAATACAAGTACGTAACAACTATAGCACGATACAAGGTCAAGGACGAGGAGAGGACTCACTATGCTTGATGATGACAACAACGATAATGATAAGGAGACGGTGATGACAATACGGTGGATCGATGATTGAGACGACAATGAGGCGATGACGGCAACTAGAGTAGTACATGCACATAGTATTGTGAGGACTAAGGATTGAGGTGAGCTCGAGCCATGACCTATGAGCAGCTAGTGATGTGAGACCAAGACGATAGACAAGAATGAGAAGACAAGACAACAGTAAGATGAGAGTATGAGAGACAACAGTGAGAACAAGACAACAACAAAAGGAGAGGACTGAGAAGTGAGAGTGAGACAATAGAGGAAGATGGGACGAGACTTGGGAGTTGAAAGTAGCTGGCAGATCTAATTTCAATTTTCAATTTGCTTTTTTTTTTAGTTTTACTTTGTGTGTGTGTGTGTTTTTTTTTTTTTTTAATATTGTGCAGGCCATGCAAGCCAACTTGAGCCCACATCGACGTGGCTCACTTCGACCCACAAACTATGCAGGGTAAGCCAAAATAACCTACACATCCTGTAAGCTAAATTTTCTTGGCCCGTCTCACATTCCTAGCTCTATAAGAGAGTAGCATAAACTCTAATATGGTTAGTTACAACACCTAATTTAGGAGGTCTACCCCCTAATCTAACTTTGTTTCACGCTCTCCATATGCAATAAACCGCAGCGGCAAGGCCCACCCTCTATTTCTAGAAGATAAGAGAATTGGAGTCCACCATTGCTATCAACGGAGTTATGACGCCATGCCGATCTCTAAATGAAGCTGGACATTATAGGTGGTTACAAAACAATCCCCAAATCTAGAAAGTATAGGTGCACCTGAAGAATAAGTGAGAGTGATCTTCTATACCTTGTTGACATAGGAAGCAAGTTGCGGTCATTGCAATTCCATAGGATAATAGTTTGTCAAAGGTAGTCAATTTGCCTAACCAGGCTAGCTATATTATGAAGGGGTGCTTAGGTAAAGAGGATTTGTTCCAAACCACTTTGTGCCAAGATGTTACAATATCTTATGGGTTTAGAAAACTATAGCCACTCTTGATTGTGTATTCACCTGAGTTTTAGTAGAAATAGTCAGGAAGTGAGGCATTAAGTTTGAGAGATGGCGAGATATGGACATCTGACCAAAATGGGCTGTCAGGTAGGTACCATGCATTTTCTTCCATTAAGGAGCATAGCTTTTAATCGGGGGTAAGACTATGATCCTCATCTCACAAGCACTATATATTGTATCTAATGAACCTATTGACAGCCAAAATTCTACCCATAGTGATATACCTAGGCCATCGTTAGGTTCCCAGTGAGAGCTATTACATACTGCACTCCTCAACTTTAAGAGTTTTCTCCACATCCAAGAGCATGTGGCAAGCATACTTGTTGACTAGAAGCTTTTCCCTTTTAGCAAAGTGCAGTTTTCCTATTCTAGCCATAAACTCCTAGGGCCATCCTTGTATAGATGTCATATGTGCTTAACCTGCATAGCTTTGTTCCATATGTACAAGTTTGGTATTTTTAAGCCCCCACATTTTGATGGTTTGTATACATCATCCCAATCAACCTTAGCCTTAGAGAAAATGTTAAGTGTCTCACTCCATAAAAAATTCCTTAGCAATTGATCAATTCTTTTTATGATAGCTTTAGGAAGCAAAAAGACTGAGCTCTAGAAAACATGCATAGATAATAAGACTGGTTTAATTAGTTGTAGCCTCCTTTCATAGGATAAAAATTTTGAGGTCCAAGAATTAATACAAGCCATAATTCTTTATAGGAGAGCATTGCAATCGATCTTTTTAAGCTTTGTGGAAAGTAGTGGGACTCTAGATAGTGCATTGGTAAGTGGCCTTCCCAAAATTAGGTGGATCGAAGAATATCCTCTTTGACACTCGAAGGGACATAAGAGAAAAATATACTATTTTTGCTGTTGTTGGCATTTAGTCTAAAGAGGATATGGAATTGCCATAATGTGTTATAGATCAAAGACACTAATTATGCATTTCCTTTAGAAAAAAATAAGTAGGTCATTTGCAAAACACGAGTGAATTAACCTTTCAGTTTGGCATCTCCAGTGTAAAGAAAACTTGGGGTTTATAGTAAGTCTCCTCAGTGAATTAGAGAGAATTTCCATGCCTATTACAAATAGATAAGGAGAGATGGAGTCCTCTTGTCTTAGGCCTTGCTTACTTGGGAAATAGCCCACTAGTTCTTCATTAATGTTAATAGAGAATTTCAGGGTGGAAATGCATTTTGTAATGAGTGTGCAGATGTGCAGAGGAAATTACATAGCTTTGAGAGCCTCTAACATAAAGTCCTAGCTTATAATGTCATATGCTCTATGTAAATCCACCTTTAAGGTACATCGTGGTGCTCCTCTTTGTGTGTGATAACTTGCTAACAATTCTTAGGCAATGAAGATGTTGTTAGTAATTTTCCACCTAAGAATGAAGGTTGCTTGCTCTCTTCCAATCAATGAAGGTAGGACCTTCTTAATTCGTGCTGCAAAGACTTTAGATACAGACTTGTAAAGAACATTACAACACGTAATAAGTCAAAATTGTCTTAGAGTGGAAGGATTGACCACCTTTAAGACTAAGGAAATAATGGTGGCATTTACCTCCTTTAGCAGGTCGATGATGTTAGGAATTTTGAGACTGTTGCAATCATGTCATTCTTAACGATGTCATATGCTTCCTTGAGAAATTTTGCAAAGTATCCATCTAGACCTGGTGCTTTTCCATTGCCCTATGAAAAGAATCCCCATTTGATCTCCTCTATGATAAATGGTGCATTTAGTTCCTCCTTCTATTATTCACTTAGCTTCCAGGTCACTAAGTTGCTAATTTCCTCAAGTCCGAGCAGTCGATTTGGGCTATCATAGAGTTGCTGGAAATGAGAAATTGCTAACTCTTTTACCTCCTTAGCACCTATTACCTCACTTCAGTTTTCCTTTAACAACCAGTGTAGGGAGCTTCTATTATGAAGATTCTTCATGGCTTTGTGAAAGTAGGAGGTATTTTTGTCCCCTAGCTTTAGCCATTTAGCTCTTGACTTTTGTTTAAAGAAGCCTTCCTCTACCCCTCTAAGTAAGTAGTACTCCTTAAAGGCTATCCTTTCCTCTTACAACTGTGAGGTGGCTCCATTGCTATGTATGGAAGCTTGTAGCTGTAAAAGATTATTTTTTTGCTGCTTGAACCCAACTTGATAGCTAGGAGTATTCATTTTGGTTTAAGTTTCTTAGGCCTGCTTTGAGCAATTTGAACTTCCTAACAACTTGTAACATTCTAGAACCTTCCACGTCACAACTCTAAGTGTGGGCAACTATATCCTTGAAGCTCTTATGTTTAAACCAGAAATTAAAAAAACTTAAATGGTGTCTTCCTACCTATTGAGTTGAAGTCCATACATGTGATGGCCAAAGAGTGATCCAAGAGGTAAGGGGAGACGAATTTTGCTTAAGTTCTTGGGAAAGCGGTCAACTAATGGTGGTTGATTAAAATCCTATCTAATTTCCTTAGTATTGGATTCCATTCCTGCCTATTGGTCCAAGTGAAAAGGTTCCCTACGTATCTTAGATCTTCTAGTTCTGCAGTGGTAAGGCATTCTTGAAACTCCACCATAACCAATGTTAAAATTGCTCTTCGTCCAACCTTTGCCGAAGGGGCCTTAGTATGTTGAAGTTGCTTAAGACTAACCATAGCTTCTCAATTAGGTCTAAGGCAAGAGTCTCTATGTTGCCCCATAGGGATCGTCTTTTTGTGTCATTATTAGAACTGTAAACAAATGTAACACATAGGGTGCAATTTATTCTCCAGTAAGTGGCCATACACTGTATGAATTGCTTATGTTCCACCTTAACTCGGACATCCCATTCTCTTAGATACCAAGCTAGCCACATATGTTTCTTAGCTACATAATTAATGTGCACTTGCCAACGCGACCTCAAGGCATTTTGTATTCCTTCTTCATTTAAAGCATTAACCTTCATTTCAAGGAGTCTTAAAAAACCAATTTATTGTTCTTCACAAACTCTCTTAACCTTTATCACCTTAATAGGGTCATTAAACCCTCTAATATTCCATGATGCAGTATTCATGGTGTTTATTTAGTAGAGCTCTTCACACCTAGGTGAAGGTTCTTCACCTCTTTCGTTGCTTCTTCTTTCTTCAGTCAGAGGAGCTAGAGTTGAAGCTTTTGTTACTTTTAATATTACTCTTCGATGCTTGATTCATCCCCACTAGAAGATTGTTTAATGGGCTATTCTCATACTCCTCTACTTCATCTTCCTTGTCACTTCCAAGCTGTGTTGGCTACTCATCATTTGAGCGCATTTCCACCATCGGAAGTATGGTTTCAGGCACACATGAAGTCGTGGATAGAGCTTGTTAGCTCGTTTCTAGTGACTGGCTTTTTGAAGGGTAAGAGCTAGTTTTCCCATTCTGTTCCTCATTCTCTTTAGCTCCCATGTTAGCTCCAACTTCTTACTCAATCTTGGTCTTCGTTTCACTATGCTTAAGCTCACCTTCTTCGGCTCCCTCATTATCCTATTTAGCCTAGGCTGGGATTTCCTCACTAATCCCCATTCCCTCTAAATTACAAGGAGTTCCAAGCGTGTTGAAGCTACCATCTTCTTGCACCTTTGTTTTCTTCTTACCCTTGCTCCTTGGATTAACCAGTACCCATTGGTCTTTGTTTTCCTTAGCCTTAGGACTAGCATTTTTCTCATTAGTCGTGGCCTTCTGGGCATTGCTGCAGACATGGCCAAACACCTTATACCGGCCACACCTAAAGGGTAGCCACTAGTATTCAATACAGATAATGCAAGGGTTCCATCCGATTTCAATCTCCACCAAGACATGAGCTTGATTTGCACGTTTTCTGGTGGCCGTGAGAGTGTCTACCTTGATTGGGAAGCCCACACCACTAACTATGTAGCTAACTATGGGCATTAAGTTTAAGTCATTTGCAAACTGAAAGTAGAAAAACCCATCCTTACTTACTAGAACATTCAGGATGCCTTGCTCTTTCCAGAGCCTAAACATTGTCATCTGAACTAGTGAGAAGGGCATTTTCCTACCAAGGAAGTAGCCCACTATCAAGTCTAATTTTTGATTTCCCATTCCTAATTCGATCTATACTAGACCCTATGCTCATCTAATGTAGATCATCGACTTGAGTTAGGAATTTCGTTTTGTCTTGGAGTCGCCACCCAACTGTTGTTGGGTTAGATTGAATTAAGACTAATGGAGCGAATTAGTCCTAATTTGGACCACTAGTCGTCGTGATTTCCTCTTCTTGTTTTTGTGAAAAGAGGAAAGGGGAAAACCAGAGTTTCTAAGTTCGGAGGCTAACCTATTAAAACCAAAATGTTACCACCCTAATCTCCTAAAATCTAAACTTTATCCAGAAATGTCTTTTATTTATTTATTATTATCTTTTATTATGTTTTTTAGTAAATTATTCTAGGAAAACGATTTTTATTCCTTTTTAGGGTTGCCCCAAATGGGTGCCTACGTGCTTGCTATTCAGGATCAAATAAGTCGTAGTTCGCTTTTCCTGAAAAATTTTAATGTGTTTGTGAATTTTAATTGTGAAATTTTTTTTTGATTTATGTTTTTATCATTTTTGGGATTTTTCTAAAAAATCTAAGCCTAAGCTTAATAATTCGATTTTTGAAAATAATAATTTTAAAGAAAAACACCAATTTTGGATTTATTTGAGAAAATGATTTTTCTAAGTGATAAAATTTCATTTTTATATTTTTCAACTCATTTCTACTATTATAAATTTTTATTAATTTTTTATAAATTTTATAAATTTTTTAATTTTTTTTATTAGTTTTTATTAATTTTTCATAATTTTTATTTTTATTGAAAATTTTTCTCCTAGATTTTCATCTATCCTATTTTAAAATCTAAATTATTATTATTAATTTTCTAATATTTTTATTATTTCCTTTATGAATTTTCTACATTTTTATTACTTATTATTATAATTATTATTTCTTTATTTTTATCATTAAATCTTAAAAAATCTAATTTTTAACATTTTTCTATTTATTGAATTATAAATAAAAAATAAGTAAATAAATTAATTCGAAATAAATAAAATAAATACAAAAAAAATTGAAAAATCAGACTTACCTGGATCCGGGTCGGTGCGCGGGTCGGGTCGGTCGGGTTGATCGGATGCGGCGGCTGGGACTACTCTTCGGCGGCGTTTCGGCGGCCCTTTTCGTCGAATGAGGGGTGTTTCTGAAGCTTCCAAGGATGACGAACCTAAAACCGGTGGTGGTTGCGGTCGAAAACCTCCCCAGGCGGTGTTGATCAGCGGTCATGCTCGAAAACTCCGGCGAAGCTCTAATCTCACTTATTTTCTCTCTTTCCTCACTTTTGATCCATGATCCAGCTTCTCCACTTCATCCTCTATTTATAGGCATTCAAGATCGAGCAGGATAAGCTCGAATTTCCATCGATTGAAGTAAATCAGATTTGCGGTTAAAAAACCTATCTCTGATTTGTGTAAATCCATCGATTTGTTGCAATTTGATTCCAATTGGATGATGTTTATCCTATTTCTGTTGAAGATCTGTTGGATTTGTGCAAAAAATCGAATCAAAACGACTGAAATTCGAATTTTTCTTCTCACCGGCGATCTTGGACAGAGGTTAAAGACGATCACGCGCCCGGCGCGTGCGTTTGCCCTGGCCAATCGGATGCTGACAAGTGTTCCAAGCAGAGAAAAATTTCGTAAAACGCGGATTCTGCTTTCCCCGCTTTGTGAACCCCTGACCGAGCCCACTCCCGTACGCGCCTGACCCTGGTCTGGACCAACTGAGCTAGCCCACTTTCGCGATTTTATTTATTTCGCAATTTGCATATATGCAATGAGATTTTTTTATTTTTTTTGTATTTTTTGAAATTTCAAAAATTTGTAAAAATTATTTAATCCTTTTTATTGCCATTTCTGCAATTATTTTTCAAAATTGATGTATTTTTCTTATTTATTTTATTTTTTGAATGTTTTTCCTATTTTTGCTAAATTATAGAAAAAATTGAAAAAAATTGGAAATTACTTATTTTTTACTATTATTGATTATTAGGGCAAAAATGGGGTGTTCACACCCACCAATGTCAAAGTCCAATGGGTTACTCCTTCGTCTTCAACAACTTTTAGGACACTACCTTTCTTGATTAAAGGGACAAAGTGGAGATTAAACTCTGGTGTAGTTGCAGGGAACTTAGGTGCACACACATTGGCATACGACTTTGGTCCAGCAGGGTTGCCATTAGAATTGTTTTCTGTGAATGGTGGTTTTCAAGGTGGTTTCCACCTTCAATATTTTCCAAAAGGGTGTGGACTTCTTCCAAGGTAGACTTTCCTAAAGGGGATAAGCTACTAGTAGGGTGCATGGGGTCAGAGCTAGCTGGAAAAAGATTTTCTAAGTTGACTTTTTTTTCTTTTTGGATGCTACTGTATGGGGCTTGTCTTTATGTACACAAGGCTCTAAATTTCCCCTTTTAACTAAAGTCTGCATGTAACTTTGTAGGTGACTAAAAGCACTTTTGCTTTTTCACCTTTATGGGCTAATAGGGAAACTACCTTAAGAATATATCCTTGGTCTTTACTACCCAGTTTCCTAAGGAATTTTAGGGGGAAGTGATCCCCCATGGTGGTCCAATGGCCAATAGAGGCCTTCTTTGCCATGTTCGGACACTTGGTAAGTCCTCTTCTTATCAGAGTAGAGGTGGATAAGGTTGGGGATTAGTTAAGAAATTGAAGGAGGTTAAGGGGAAGAGGGAAGGTCGTGTATGGTTTTGGCCTAAGAGAAGTGGTCTCTTAAGGTGGATGGGAGTCTAGGTTAGAGAGAAGGGAAAGCATTTTCTCTCTCTAATATTTCTTTGCTATTTGAAGTTTAACTACAACTAATTAGCACTTCAACTTCTGATTTTAGGTAAATTTCAATTGGATTATATTTTTTATTTAGGAAATAAATTTAATTAATTTTTTTTCAATATTTTTATAATGAAGTACTCATTCCCTTTTTGATAAATAAGTTTTGTTTAATTTTGGATTTTGATTCATAAGTTGTTAAGTAATTCTATTTTGCAATTTTAATAATATTAATCGATATAATGTAATAAAAGATAAATCATACTTATAATGTTTGTGTAACCGATTTTTCCATTGATCTAATTCCAATTTCTTCTGTTTTAATTTAGAATAAAATAGTCCTTATATTTTAAAAGAATTCTTTGTTCATTTTCCTCACTCCAAGTATCACAAGTAGTACAAGTTTAAATAAAACTAACACTTGAAGTGCATGTATTTTCCTAATATATACACACAACAATAATAAGTAATGATTTCAATTTAACATCTAGTAAAATTGACACTCAAAGTGCCAAGTTTTTCCTGATATTCACAAATAACAATGCCCCTACAATTTGTAAAGACAAAAAATTTAGATAACATGTAGTAACACCCCAAAACTGCTACGAAAAATCCAATACATCAACTCAACGATCCATTCATGCATTAATAGTCACATAGGAGAAAAAATTATCATAAACAATAATAAGAATACACCACTCAATAAATTTTAGGAACTTTCAAATCATTAGACCGTATAAGATAATGGATAACACAACTAAATGAAGAAATCGAAAGTTTCAATTACACATGCAATGATATGTATATAATTACAAACCAAGTATCCACAAAGTAATGGCTAAAAACATAAAATATAACACAAAGCTAAAGTTGTCTCTTCCTTTATCACTTGAACATACGTACATTGTGATCATCTGACATGCGGTCAGACTGAGGTTACGCTATCTAGTTCATATCTATCTGTGTAATCTAAATGCCATCTAAACCTAAACTAGGTGAACTATGTGGAGAAGGCATGTGAAAAGAAACGGGAATGAGCTTAACTTGAGTAAGACCCTCACTCATATCACCATCACCATGATCGGGTCATCTCTTATGTGAAACTAGAGGAGTGGTAGTATAAAAGCTAAAACCTTCTTTGAAAATAAGTGAAAATGGGTATGGACACTGTTGTAGATGGGTCTGGCTTATCATGATACACCACAATCTAAGTAAGGGATGTAGGAGGTGAGTCTTCATGGTCGTCTTTGATCTCAAGCTAAGCACGTCTACAATCCCGTCCTCTACCTTAGCCTCGAACTCAAGCACATTGCCCCTAAGGGGGTTATGGTAGTGGCAAGTCCTCCCATTCAACAGCATCATCTATAGCGAGTGGTGTGTTATCCAAAGTAACACCCCTAAATCAACGAACTATCGTAGCCTTCTCTAGTGCTTAAAATAAAACATCATTGTGTGACATCTAAGGTAGATGCTTAATAAAATCAACCTACAAAAAAGAATTAGACAATATAAAAACACCAAGCATGCTTTTTTCAACATGCACAAAGTCTTCATTTGCAGCTATTGCAGCTACTAACATAACTCACAACCTAAAACTTCAAAGATGATTTATCCACGACGTAGTGATGATGATTTATTACATGATGTATTTTGACCGCCCGTATTAAGTCCTCTTTCGTCTCAAAATGCATTCCCACCTTAAACTTATCGCTAAAGATCCAATCCCCCTCACCTATATTATAATCATCTACATGTCCATTGCCCACTTCAACTATAAAAATAGCATGAGTTTTGACCTTCCTATAATATCAGCATAATTTGGAAACCTAAGCCATCAATCCCTTATTCGGCTTGACTCATGTGGCTCATCTAATGTCTACAGCTAACTTTCATTGTTCTCCCATCATCATGATCACTGGATAAGTTAAGACCCAAATCATCACTAGATGTACGACAAGTTATGTCATTTTCAACATCCATCTCCCTCATTGGTTCACCTATATCCATGTTATGAATTTTGGGCTAACCACCACCGAAACTTGTTTTTTCAATAGTTTCAACATACTAAGATTTAGGTACTTGAGTTGGAAGTGGATCATCAATTATATCATCTCATCTTAAACTTGCCAACATTTAGTGCACATCATAACTATCACTATTAGGCATTGCACAATAACAATAAATGTTACTATATATTATTGGACACTTATGGATCAACTTAATTTAGTTGGTCGCACTGTTGACCTAAAGACGAGTACAAATAATACTTAACAACTATTCATAAATTGAATCAAAAGGAACTCCAACCACTATTATCGGGTGTCTATCATAGCAAACTCCATTAACTCCATCCACCATATTCTTATGAGCATAGTAGATGATTCTAACCTCAGACATTTTCTTACCTAGTAGCTCGAAACATTTCAATGATAATTTACATTATATACCATGCAGGAGTAATTTGCAAAACTACTTGTAATTAAATTTAACCATGCATAATATATATAATTCAAGTTTAGTAACTACAATTTGTATTACACAACAAAATCAATTGTGTGAATAGTAGTCCAAACAATTCTTTTCTTCAATTGATTCCACTGAAACTGTTATTAATAGTTAATATACTTTTTAACTAGTTTATAGTAATTAATTAATCAATATTTGATATTTAATTTGTTCAACTATATTAAATAATGAATGAGGGTTTGAAAAAAAAAAATAAGTTGAAAAAAAATCATAAAAAAGTAAAAGAAAACACTTTAAGGTAACATTGGTAAGTATAACCTCTCTATATGTAATATTATAAAATTTCATAGATACACTATTATGATACTTTCTTAAGCTGGACACAACCATTATTTGTGTCTTTCTTATTTTGTTTTTGTTTTATATCCTATCTTAGGCTAGCAATAAGATTTCTTATTGGAAATATAAAACAAATTGCCTCCTAAAGGAATGAATGGTCAAGTAGCAACTTCTAGATTTCATTGCAATATTATTTATTAGTTAGGATAAATATATTAAAAGTCATTGGGATTTTGAAAAAAAAAATAGACATAGTAAATATCATTTAAATAACTATATAGTTTAAGGATTAATATAATTATTTCATTATAATAATTATATGATACAAATAAGATACCCTTTAAATAATTTTTAAAATACCAAATCGATAAAGATTAAATATAAATAATATATAAATAAGATATAAGTCAAGTTCTTGTAATTTTTCAATTAGTTTAATGAGATATGCAATGACATTTCAAATGGGACAAGAAAACATATAGTGCCTTTTTCTTCAAAAAAAATCTCTCATTTATACCAATTTGCAAAGTCATGCTAATACTATATTACTTAACATCATTATTTGAGCTACCGATTAGGATAAAAAAGAAAAAAAAAAGCCTAAACATCACAACATAAACAATATAGTAATAGAATATCAGATTATCCTACACTTACATATCTATAATATAATAAAAAACTCAAAATATCTGAAAAAATTTTATCTCAAACTTTCTTATAGCTTTTAGAGAGTAGTAGTTAAAAAGACCCTAAAAACACTCCTATTTGTGCAAATTTCACTACCAATCGAACTATCCCATCAATTACACCTCCAATTTGCCTTTGATTCAAAGGAAGATAAAATGGGAGCTAGGGTTTGAAACTTTTAGAGATAGAGAGAGAAACTATGAGTTCAACCAAATGAGAAACAAAAGATGCGACCACTTAAACCTTTGATAAAATCCATATTTAAAGTGATATACTTTTTAGAATATTTTTCCGGTTGGTATGTTTGTAGGAATGATTTTAAAAATAGTATTATTTATCTCTTTTCCTTGGAGTAGGGTAAGTCTATAGTAGGCTATTGTCCTTACTTTATTCAGTACTTAAGGTAAGATGGAATAATTAAATAGTAATTCATTGTCATCTAAAGGATTGATTATATAATTGAGAATGAAAGCTAATATATGAGATATCTCTTCCACCTACCTTATATTTGTCTAATATTTTTCAATAAATATAACGAAAGTGGGAGATTTGAACTTAATCAATTCTACTAAATAATTTCTATATATATCACTAAAACCTATATATTAGTGAAACATAATAATAGTTGCAAAGAACACATAATCTATTGATATGGAGTTAGTCCACTAATCCTAAAAAAATAAAAGAGCAATAAAAAAAATAGAAATAAGTGTTTAAAGTTGCCAAAAAGGTATATTGACATTTTTTTTTCATAGATCACATATATACTCTTTTGGATTTGTTGTGTGTGCACTTGACCACTATTATTGTGTTTAAATTCATAAAAGTGTGCTTTCATATTTTTTGATCATTTTGTCCTAGATAAAACTAATAATAAATAGAAAATCAAAATTAAGTGTAAGAAAATATGTAAAAAGTAATAAAATAATATTGAAGTTCTCTCATTTTTAATTTTATGTAACTTTTTTTTTTTTTGGGTTTTGGCAATTGTTTATTTATTTTGTTTATTTCATAAGAAAAAGAAAAGAATATATAGAAATTTAATGACGGCTTCATTTTAACGTGAAAGAGAGAATTTACCTATGTCTCATGTGTTTTTTCTTTTTCCAATTCTGTGTGCATACATATGTAGTAGATAAGTTTTAGAGAGGAGAGAGAGAGAGAGATCCCCGATTTCCAGATTCCATGAAAGATCCAGTCTTCTTTTCTAAGAGAGGCTAAAAAGCCTCCCTTCACTCTTTAAACCCTAACTAAACTTACTTTCTTACACCGATATGGCGGCACTTTGGAGAGGTGGCACTGCCAGAGCCACTGTCTCTTCCCTGGCTAAGCTTCTTACCTCCCCGTCTAGTAACACCGCATCTCGTGCTCTCTCATCCGGTAATCTCTCTCTCTCTCTCCCGTTTCTTTGCTTGCGTCGATAGGTGAGATATCACAAGCAAACGTGCTTTTCTTGTTAGAGGTTTTGCTGCATTCTGTATGTCAAAAGAAAATAAACCGCATAGTATATCCAATTACCCATTTTTAGCCTTTGGTGATTATTTCGGTAGAATTAGGGTTTCTGACTAGTAACTTATATTTATGCTTCTGTTGCTATAGTGATACCACTTTTCTACTTGTTTGCTAGGTTCTTTCTTAATAATTTTCCTTTCATAGGTTTTATTTTCATTTTTTTTTGGTTTGGTGATTCAGCAGCATGTAATGTTAATAGCGAGAAATTTTGGAGGGCATGTCTTGGTTACATGGAACGGCACGTGAGAGTAAGAGGAAGATAGAAAAGTATCAAAATATGCGTCCTCAGTTAAAGCTGTACCTCTTTCTCTTCATCCGTAAGTGGTAGATCCCTGCTGCGATAGCAAGCCTCCAATCGAGGATCATAGGATATTCGTTTTCGCCCACCAATATTCCTTCAAAGCTTCCTTGCTCACTAGAAACTGGAAAAATAAAAGGGTGGTGGGTGGTCATGTCTTTAGATTCTATGTTGCATGGATTGCATTTACCATTTTGTTACCTTGTTTCGAAACATCAACTGATCTGATGTGTATAATTTCTCTTACAAGGTGACCAGGAGAATGAAACAGTGTTTTAAACCACATGACACTCTCCCATTCTGCTATGAGCAGAAGGGTATGATGGTATTTATAGCATATTTGATGCCAAATTCATGGCATCACATCCTGAACAAATTATAAGTGCTTTTGGTGGTGGTTAGTGGAGAATCTGAAAAATAATTACTTTTGACTGACTAGTCCACGGGAGTGCTAAAATTGTATTTAAGGTTGAGCATAAAATCATGTTGAATATGATTGGGCATACAATTATGTTTGTAGAGATCATCCATAGCCTCATAGGAAACATATGAATTATTTTGATCTGCCGATTATAAGTGAGCTTGTGTTTGACCTTAAGAAGATGCAATCTTGAACCGCTTTTTGATCTTCTAAATCCCTACATTCCTTCAGCTACCCTAACTCATAGATATCTCTCTCACCAATCTAGTCCGTTAAAGAACCCTTTGAGTGCTTGTCATTGTATGAAGGAGAGGTTTTCTTTCCATTTCCTACTTTCCAGTTCAGTAATTCCCTTGCCTTGCATCTCGCTTGTAGGATTTTCCTATAAGACCAAGATGCATCTGAGGGGATCTTGATCTGCCAAAAGTTTTCCCTTTTAAGAACTTCATACTGAATTCAGCTAGGCCACAGACGTATGATCATTATGCTTCAACCGGGTTATTTTATCACCTGAATTGCCCCATCTATCCTCCTGAGGAGGGGCTTGGTTTCAAATCCGGTCAAGTCTTTTTGTTTTTTAATGAGTATTATGTGTTTATCTCATCAAACAGATAAAGAAAATCATGTATAGGTCCAGGCAAGATTCTTTATCTCCAGAACGAGGGTCCAATGTTTTTCTTTTTTAGACTGATTCCACAGAATCCAATTTGTTCTTATCCCTAAAATAAGGTTTGGTAAGGATGTAGGACCATGTAATACAAAAAATGTAATTTCATTACTCCTAACTCCTCAGAGTGAAATTACCCAAAAAAAACTCCTCAGAGTGCTACTAACTTATGGAAACATATACTTTGCTCCACATTTATGTCCTTATAAAACTCTCCTTAAAAGCAAGAATGAATTGGTTTCCATTCCATGTGACTGACTTAACATGATTAACCAAACAAGGCCTCATTATTTTCCAAATTCCTGCATTCTCCTGCTCAAATTAAGAAATGAAAAGTGACGTATTATCTGCCTATCTTAAGAGATTGGCTTCTTGCTACTTTCTTCTTGATACAACAAGAACTTGTGTTGAGAGATTGAATTGTTGATTCATGACAGCCAATTCTTCCAACTGCCTTAAGAGATAGATTTTTTTCCTTTTGTCTTGATACTACGGGAAATTATGTTGTGAGATTATCTGCATTGTCAGTCTACAACAATTAATTCTCTCTCCAAATCAAGACTGAGCAATCTTATGATTTCGCTTTTTATCTTGAAGATCCCATGTTAGAGTCACACACCATACGGAGCCTTAAAAATGTCCTTGCATGCAATCTTTCGTTTTGGTAAGTTGGATAGTTGATTTCATCATGCAACATTTAGTCATAATTAAGAAGTGACTATACAGAGGCCCCAGAGACTCTTGCTTCACAAGCATAGCAGTGCATCATGATTGGTCTTCATATAAAGTTCTACTCTTGAGGCAAATCGTTACTTTAGGAGAGCATTTTTAGTTTATCCTTTTTCATTTTGAATGTCAACATTTCAGTTGCAGTCTACTGGCAACCCTAGAAAATAAATTTCTCACAAGGTTCTGATGGACATGCTGGTTACGCTAAGTTTCTGGTTGATTAGGGAAATGAGAGTAATAACAAGTGAAAAGTTTTTGTTATGAGAAATAAAAAATCACTGGGTATCATGCAACAACTGATTCTATACGTGTTTTTGGTTATGAAAATTGAAGCGTGACAAGAGTTCCAAGAAGAAAGAGAAAAAAGGAAACTATTTTTTGCTGAAGAAGATTGAACTTCTTCTTCCCTAAATCTTGAGTGATGTTTAATTAAGTAAAAAGAATCCTGAATGATTTTTTCCCAACAAGACTACAGAATTTGGATTTGGGGCATCTCTCAATATTCCAGCACTTGTAATTGCTCTTGCGGTTATGTTGAGCTTTATGCAAGGGTTGATACCCTTTCTTTGTTTTAAAAAAAAGAAAGAAAAAAAAATCTGAGTTTACCACCACATCACTGCCCCCACCACCACCACCCCCCCTGCCCCCACAAAAGAAGAAGAAGAAGAAGAAGATTACAGATTATGGAATGTGGAATGTGGTTTCTTCACAAGGACTATTTGCAGATTGTGACATTCCAAGATTTCCATGGACAATGTGCAATTGTGGCATGAAGCAGGACATAAAATCTAGTGTGAAGAGCAATAGGCTAATGCCAAATGGTTTATTTGCATCAGTGCTTTGGACATAATATACTTTTTCTAGCACCAATAGAGCCTATATAACAAATGACATAATACCAGCTGTTGAACAACTTCAGGATTAAATTTTCTAATTTTGCCCATTTTATCTATTAATTTCTATATGCGTTGTGTTTTTTAAAGAGCATGATTTTAGTTCGTAATGCTCAAGCACCAGTTACAACAGAATTTCTTTGGGAGGTAAAAATTAGGCAAGTATAGAAACGATTTTGTCAGCCAAAATTCCTAAGACTAAAATTGATAGTTCTTGACTCATGTATTTGCGCTAGATTTACAAAATTGGTCACTAGAGCCCTGCTGTATACTGACTAATACTCATTTATATACGACTTTTTCCATATGCTATGGCCTTTTCGATGAAATCGGCAGCTAGCTCTTAGCTCTGTAAGGAGGAGGTTTGAGTGATTTATGAAATACTCCATTTCAGATATATCTTTAGCAAAGTGCATGAACTGGACATTGCAATAAAGAATTCGGTATTTGAAAATACTTAATTGAAGGCTTTCTTATGTTTTTCCTTTACTGAAACCCATACTATCTGGTTATTATCTTTCCATTTATGCTTGCTGTTCTTTGATTTTCAGCTTTTGCAAATGTCTAAAATATTACAGGCTGTATCCATTTTGAAGCCTTGTCCATGAGTCATTGGTTTTTCACATGTCTATTTTTGTTTGCTTTTTTCAATCCTCACTGTATATGGTGTACTTTTGCAGCCACAGCTGATACGCATGCTCATTCTCTTCGTGAAAGCATGATGAATCAAATGCTTCATCTGGACATCAATTCACAAATTGGAAGCTGCATGCCACTTGCTGCAATGCGTATAGGTACGATAATTCACAACATTGAAGTGAATCCGGGTCAAGGTGGGAAGCTGGTTCGTGCTGCTGGAACATGTGCTAAGCTTTTGAAAGAGCCTACTTCAAGATACTGCCCTGTGAGACTGCCTTCAGGAGCTGAAAAGCTGATTGATACTCGGTGCCGGGCATCAATTGGTCAGGTGTCAAACCCAAGCCATGGGACTAAGAAGCTCAGGAAAGCTGGACAGAGCCGGTGGCTGGGAAGACGGCCAGTGGTGAGGGGTGTGGCTATGAATCCTGTTGACCATCCTCATGGAGGAGGTGAGGGACGTAGTAAAAGTAGTGGGAATTACGGGAGGTGTTCGGTAACACCATGGGGCAAGCCATGCAAGTCAGGTTATAAGACTGGACCTCTCAAGCGGCGAAAGTAGCATGGCTTCATACTATCATCTGAGCTATTACACCAATTGCAAAAAGCTGGCTTGAGGGTACCACAATATTAGTTTGTTGTTCTGTCTGGTTGTATTCTATTGTTGCCATCTGTCCTGGGTTGCTTTAACTTATGTTATCTCTTTTGGTTTGCTGGCGTGAAATTTTGACGCGTTTGGGTATTCTTGCACAGTTGCACCATTAGACCATCCCCAGTGGTAGGTGGGTGTAGAGTAGTACAAGTAGATTAAATGGGTCAATTCAATTTAATCCATTTTGGTTTGTGGGTTAAATGGGTCAATTCATTGCAGTCCATTTAATAAACAAGCTAATATATGTTGGCTTTAACCTAATTTATTTTAACTTGTGGGTTAAAGGGGTTAGTTCATTGTGATCCATTTAATAAATAAGTTAATATATGTCTTCATACCAATCAGGTTTATTTAATTCAATATATGTTTGCGTGAGTTAAATGGGTCAATTCAATTTATTTATATATTTTAATGAATTATATGATTTAACCATTAAAATATATTTTAACCTGGTTATATATTTAATATGTATTTTTCTTTATAAATTGATTTTTACTATTTAATTTTTCAATGGTCAATAAATTAACCATTTTTAAGATTAAAACTTTTTAAAATTAACAAGAAAAAAAAGATAGATAAATATTTATTAGTCATGCTTTGTTTTATATAAATATTTTATAATGAGAAGAATAAAATTAAAAATTTGGAGTAACTATGTGGGAGTAGTGTAGTGTTGTTTTTAAATTGTTTCTTTCAAAATTAATTTATATCCATTTTTAGATTTAACCTATTTCATTAAATAAAAAAAAAAAATCTAAATATAATTTTTTGGTACTTCTATATTTTCTTGAAAAGAAATCTGAATATAATAGTTTGATATTTTCTTTATTATTTTGTGAAATGCAATTACCAAAAAAAAAAAAAAAAAAGAAATCGATAATGGAAAAGATAAAAAAATGTTGTAACTGAAGACAACTTACTTTAAAAATAAAACTACAATGATAACATTTATAATTACCTAATGTCTATTTTTTTTAATTTTTCTAGAAAGTAGGTCAAGTTAACTTACTTTGATCCCTAAGTTAAATTGGTGGAGGTCATTTGGTTTGCTTTTTAACGGATTAAAAAATTTAACTTTAACCAACTTTTTAAAGTAAGTTAAATGGGTTGTCCTAGGTCTTAATCCATTTGCACAACTTTAAGGGAGCCTTGATACAATTTTTAAAGTCAAGCAACTCATGCATGGTAAAATTGCCATAAAGTTTTTTTTTTTCTGGTTAATTTTTGTATTATTTTTTATAATATGGGTTTTGTAAATGATATGAATAAATATTTAAGAATTCTTTTTAAAGATCTTAAGGATAAAATATAAAAGTTTTTTAAAAAGAGAGTTTTTTCTTTTTAAATTATTGACATGGCTTCTAAAAATTCTAAATGAATCTTTAGGATTGGAGGTGGTAAGTGTCTCTTGTTGGTTTAAAAGTTAGGTCTATGTACCATATATTTTTAGACGGTAGTTTCATCAAGATTTCCACAAATACTACACTGATCCATGCAGAGAGGGGAATATATATATATATATATGGAAGGACTATCCATATATATAGATTGCCCTGGGGGCCTGGAGGAGAAGTCGGCATTTTTGTGTAGTCAAATGTAACTGTAACTTCACGGTGCAAGTGGAATGAATTATTGAGGTTCTGAATCTGAACGCGATTAACATTAGAATGACATCGCTCAAATGATCCAACGAAGTAACCGCATGGAAGCAGCATCAACGCATCAGATTCAGGGTCATTCATTCGATGATTACTCTTTTGTTTTTTAGTTTTCAAGGGAGCGGACTTCGTCAACTGCTCTTTCGGATCGTAAAAGACAGGAAGGTAATCTTAGTGGAGGATGACAGGGACGGAGGAAGTGTCTTTACCCCTCTAGCCCCACCACACTAGTGTCGGTGTGGGTGTGCGAGTGCGACAGAAAATTTGGAAGAGTCAGTCAGGGGTTGATGAGGGTCTGTCTGTCTGTCTATCTGGCAACTTCTCAAGTCATCAACGAACGATGGAGCTTTACAGTTATAAGTATTACCAAGTCTAACCCAACGCGTAACGTTTATTTGGAGGCTTGTTGAGGCTGATATTTATTATTTATTAAGAATAAGATAAAGATATAAAATAAGGTTTATCTATCTTTTATTTATAAAAATACTAATCAATACATAAAATATATTTTATTTTCTAATAATGGTTGGTTTTTCTTTTGAATATATGAGAGGAGGAAGTTTAGCACTAGTACTGTGTGCAGCCGGATAATCTGGAAATTCCTGATGATCAATTGATTATATCATTTCAAGAGTTGGTTGTAGCCGTGAATATTGGGGTGCAGACCAAGTCCTTTAAATCCTCATTGTACGTCAATGCAGCCGATTATGAGACTCGTAATATTCCATTTTGAACCGAACCTAGTCCCATGGTTTTGATAGTACCGGATGGTTTTTTACGCTACAGTTACCCACAAAGGAAAGGAAAGGATGATATTGGATATTATATAGTCTAATATAGTACAATACGAATACACCACAACAACTTTAATAGATGGGGGTTTGTGCAAATAGAGAATCAAAGATAGACAACTAGGTGGTGTAATGTTGGATCCGAATCATCTGTCTCCGAACCGAACGATCACATGTACGATGGCCCCTTTTTCAAATGGAAATTTCTCCGACAAATACTAATTATACTAAAGTTTGATGGGAAAAAAAAAAAAAAACACTATAACTTTGGAGCTTGAGCTATGGTTTACCTAGTAATAAGCTCACACTCGGCACGATTAAACTTTTTTAATGTACAAGAAAATTTATATCATGTTAGGGCATCTTTGTTTCAAAAAATATTTTCATATATATATATATAATTACATTTGTAATAGTTAAGGTTTTGCAATTACCAAATATTAGTAGATATTAATTTAAAGATGTTACAATTATCAATGCCATTTAGCTGCAATTAATGATGGAAGGAAGGCAGCTGTAGGAATAGGCAATCATAAAAAAAATTCAAAAAAAAAAAAAACAATGGGATAAATAATTTTCATTTTTTGAAAAACAGAAAACCATTTTCCCCAATCTTTTTATTATCATTTTTTTAGCAGTTAATTATCAATACCACTAGAAACCAACCATTATAATTGCTTTTCACCTGCTACTCACCATTAAAGCTATTGCTATTTGCAACTTCTTGAGATTTATATAATAATATTTGACAATTGCAAAACTTCAATTATAACAAATTTCAAAAAATACTAAGATATTATTTTGTTGTCATAAAATTATAATACTATACTGAACAAAATATTTTGTTTCTTGTTTAGTTTGCATATTTTCTTGATTATTGGACAAAAATAATCCTAAAGTACTGGACAAAATGCTTATATTTTGTATCATCAAAAATATAGTACAAAAATCAAATTCACTTAATAAAAACATAAAAACTATTATTTAGTACTTTGTATATCATATTTAGTGCAATACTTTATATATCTAAACAGTGAACATCATAAAAATATTTATTCATTATAATACACACTAAACGTAGTACAAGAAAGTTACACTATCATATTTTTCTTATCCTATACTATTTAGTATTACAATCCAAACACTACCAATATATATATATATATATCAAAACAAGTTGTCATGCCTTAAAACCATAGGATATGACCAATTTGTTGCATATCTTTATTATCTAGTAAGGTCATGTAGAGCTTGATCTCACTCTTAAGTCTTTAAGTTTCAAATAATTTAATCACCTAAAACTCAAAAAAGGAGTCAGCAAAAACCTCAACAAAAAATTTATACAACAAATCCACATACACATGCCAAACCACATACCACATTCAAGTATGAAATTGCTAAATACATCAACGAGGGCTCATTTAGGTCATGATTTAAGGGTAACAAACATCATAACATTAATATTTAAAGATTTGGATTAGCTCACGTTTCATTAGCAAAGTGCATGTAATACATAATATATATTACTAAGGTTTATGTGATCCTAACATCTATACCAAAAGGTTGTCTCATCTTGCTTTGACTATTGTGCTAGCTATTAAGCCACAAGTCCACTACAACTAGTACCGCTATTGTGATTGGTTTATAGCTTTGTCCCAACGACCTAACTTATACAATAGCAATTAGCTAGTAAATAACTTACCTATTTACACACAATGATTCAATGCCTAAACTATAAACCATGACATCCTAAATTACCATCCCATTATAAGCTAATGACACTAAGTTTGTAACCCCACTTCTAGTATTTCTGGCTTAAGCTCAAATAAAATTAGCAAAATAATAATAATAATAATAATAATAATAATAATAATATATTATTATTATTATTATTATTGACCAAATAATTGTAAGTTTATTTCTTTAAATCTACACACAAAAACAATTAAATAATAGTATAAATACTCACCTTTTTTAGTCCCCCGATAATTTAATCCTTTCGAAAGTTTGGAACTTACTTGGATAGTCGAAGGCTACTCCTCTTCTATAGCATTAAGAGGTTTTTCATACTGAAGTGAGTTGTGAGAGAGGTTTATGGTCCTATTTATAGATTTTAGGAGAGCTGTGTCTTAGATTTTTTTTTTTTTTTAAATTATGTCATTAGTATGATTTTTTCTCTCATTTAAATTATGTCAATTAACAAGGTTTCCTATTTATGGAAATGCATTAGTACGATTTTACTTAATTTATCATTATTTTATGTGAACATACTAAATTATTTTTGGAGTTAGCATAATTAATTCTATTAGTGCATTCAATTATTTTATTAACAATTTCATTATTATTATGGGGATCAGGGTCAGGGTATTTAACAAACAAACCCAAATAAGATAGCTTATGTCGTTGCTCGCCTACGCCTAGGATGGCACTGGCGGCAGCATGCTCATGCTTTGACCAGTTCCGTCGAGATTCCGTCTACACTGACATCGCCTTGAAAGTGTGATGAGGATTGAGGAAGGAAAGGAGAGGCGCCAAACTGAAGATGATAAAAAAAATGGACGTACGCGCATCGCATGCAGTGTGAAGAAACGTGTAGTGTAATTAACAAATATAATAATTGCTAAAATAAAAATAACCACGTCCCAAATCCCAATCCATGTAAATTAAATAAATAACCTTTTAAATTTCTGCAAATTGATGAACTAAACCAGCAGGTCTATAGTCCACCCACCATTATTATGCTTGCTGTTATGATAGCTTATCCAATATATATATATATATATATTGCTGGCGCTAGGAGGTGGAATTTTTATTTATTTATAAACCGCAAAGGGGGGTAGATGTGCGTGCCAATTGGCAGTGAAGACAACGACTTCGCCCTTATGCAAAGGAATTATCTATCAATTTCAATATCAATGGCTTAAGCCTTAATTATTTTGCTCCCTTTCCCGTGTCCGTGTATTCCGGTCCGTTGACCTTTTCTCCTCCTCCTCCTCTCGGTTCATAAAAGAAATTAATAAAAGATTTAAACCCTAATTCTATCCAACCCAAGAATAGGAAAAATTTTGGATGGATGAATATATTAACAAAATCCTAATATGGTTTTTATTCGAAAAATAAAGCTTTCATATAAAAGTTTAGTTTTGAATCCCTAACTTACCTAATAATCATAGTTCAAGAAGCATGATTAACTCAATAGAAATCTTATATAATTATTATAGTTTAAGAAGCATCTTTAATACGATAGAAATCTTAGATAATTAATTATTAAGAATACTTTATAAGGTCATATTTTAAACCCTATAACTAAGGTTAGAAAGGAAGGGGAAAAAAAAAAAACTACATAGAAAGGAGTAAAGGAAAATAAAATATCTTAGCCAACTAGAACAACTATCTAAGTTGGAAGTTTGATCGGTCTAACCAAAAGTAGTTGGGTTGACCACATTATAGACTTGATTGATCAACTTAGCTTAGATGTCACCTTGATCGCTTCTCCTTTCAATTCATAATTTTCGTAATTAATTTAAATATTTAATTTGAAAATTTTGAAATTAATTAAGAGACTTCATAAACCTTATGATAATCAAAAGAAAAAACAATATGAAAAAATTGCAATTTAATATATATAAATTGTTAAATTGAAGAGATCTTAAAAGAATAAAAGAGCAATTTATTAAGGATTGCAAAAGAATAAGGGGGGCGATTATTTTGTCTATTTGTTACTTCCTTGTGCTAGTGCCTAGGGTTGGCAATGATTTTGCAAACATATTTGGCCACTGATTATAACATCATATGCCAATTGTTTTTGCATCAAGGTTGCTAACCATTTTAGAAAGGCATCTTATGGACCAATGTTTATCGTCTATTGAGGTTTAAGCATATGAAATAAAGTGGTTGGTAGTTGTAGGTGTTGAATCACTACAAGTAGGCAAGTAAGCCATCAATATGACTAATTGCTCTAACACATGTTGCATCTTCAAGAAGGAAGATATAAACGTGTTACACTAGTGGAATGGGATGCTATTATTAATGGTTACAGTGCATTGGTTGTATGATGGCTTATATGAGTGGTAAAATCTATGAGTTGATTTGACTCTTGAACTACAAGGATTCCCAAATGTATATTTATGATTCATGGAATCTAGGGATCTGAGCATACAACCTCAAGATATTAAGGTTGTATCTGTTGTCTCCACCTTAAGTTACCCCTTAATTGGTACGTGTATACTGATTGAATTGGTCATTGCATGTAGTTATTAGGTCATATAAGGTTTTGCATATTTATGTGTGCAGTATAAACTAAAAGACTAAAGATAAAAAGCACAAAATATGGATTTTTTGTTCCTTTACCAGGTGATGAGAATGCATTGTAGATTAATTATGCCTTTCACATCTAAGGTGTGATGTACTTTGTGTAAAGAATGGTTAAAATAACAAAACTTACATGATTTAATATAAAACAAAATAATTCTTGTTATCTTTGAGGGGTTGTAATTGTTTCTAAATGACATGTTATTTTACATAAATCTAAAAAGATCATAAAGAGTAATGCAAAATCAATATGTAATATGTATTTAACAAAGAGAAAATTACACAATTATATGTGCTTTGAGACTTTTACAAAGAAGTAACTTGTGTTTTTATAACCATTTGTTAATTTTAATAAAAAAAATGTTTATGAAGTTTTAATTAATCTATAAATAATTAATCTAATAAATTAATATTATTAGATATATTTGCAAACCTCTTCAAAATGATTGACAAACATCCTTACCATTAGGCGGCTAGTAATAGCCCACAAATATCATTGGTTTGTATTTTTCTTTTAAATTTCTTCTTTGTATTTTTAATTTTTAGCACTTTTATTTTTTTATAAAATTATTTTAATAAAATCTAATAATATATTTCAAAGTTTAGAGATATGCGGTGCTTGGGAATGACACCTCAAGTGAAGATTTAAGAGCTTTTGTTATTTGCAAATTTTTATAACTAATCCTTTTTTACTTTAACCTTTTATTTTTATCACATGTGAGTTTACATTTTTAATGCCTTTTGGTTATCAATAATTATTTTTCCTTTTTAGTCTATGTATCTAACAAACATGTGCTTTATGTGAAAGATGGCTAAAGTTGCAACCATTACATGATTGAGTGTAAAATGAGACAATTTTAAGTATTTTTGAAAAGTTGTAATTTTTGCCAAATGATGTATCTTTTTTTTTTTTGTAAATATGAAAAAAATCATTAAGAGTAATAAAAATCAATATCTAATATATATGAGAAAATGGTTTTTTGTTTTTCAAAAAATGTCTTAACATGGCTTTACTGTCAACTTTGTTTAACTAAACACATAGACTTTGTGGAGATAGCGGGCCTCCTCATCATTCTTTAGGTTTAGGCATGAGAACATTTTACCCATATCATCCTCTTGCATTGTAAAGTCACAACAACTGTTCATGGGTTAGCCATTTATTTACCAATGGGGAGTAGACTTTGATGTCACTTTGCATCCCATACATATGTTGATGCAATATTGTGATGCTTTTAACCATTACCCACCCCCCCCCCCCCCCCCCCCCCGAGTAAGTATTTAATTTATAAACTTCTAATCATTCCATTGAAGTTTTTCATTACTCCATATTTTAACTTACAAGTTACTAAGTCATTTGGCAACTATAAACTCATTGAGATATTACCAGCTTATCCCCTTATTGTTGGGTTGATGATGAGATTTAGCTTGTAGGATTGCCATTGATTTACTTCCATATCATGCAACTTCATTTGCCCAACCATGTCACCAATCAGTTTGGAGGCCTATAGTAGATATTAGATTTCACTAACATAGGTAGGCAGTTTCATGAAGTTGATCTATGGGGTTAGATCGAGGTAAACTGGACAAAGTCTTATAGCTATAAGTTGGCTTTATAGGATGTCCATTGAGATCATATCATTCAGTTGAAGCTACTCGATGATGGTATAACCCCAAGGTATGACAAATGATATAAATAGACCACATAGCGATACATCAATTGGATTGGGGTCATGCTGAGTTATATAGTACATATACATTAGACTCATTACATACTTTGTCTTTTCCATTTATATTTAATGTTTATAGCCATATCAAGTATCATTCAATAGAAGCTCATTTTATAGATTGCATCCCTAATATGCCACATTATGATGTCATTTTTTAGTCCAACTCTAGGACTTATTAATGCTAGTTGTGATTGCTCACCACCTCTTGAGCTATCTCAGGGAGGACACCGTAAGGGACAGGCTCGAGGGAGAGGCCATTGACATGCTTATGTAGATATCAAAGATGAGCTACCCCACATCATGACTTCAGCTTGGTCTGTCTACACTATCATCAATGTCCTTTTAAATGCCTCTAAAGGAGAACCCTAGTGCTTATGTCCATACTCATCCTGCTCTACAAATGAGGTAAGCTACAACTATTGGTAATAACATTGGAGAAAGGCTCACATAAGTGGACTCCACTCTAATTTTGATGCATATGACTCTTCTTTATAACTTGTCGGATCTAGATTAAGACGACACACACATTACATAGGTTAATATGGCTTAGATGGTGTAAACCTAACATGATAGTCAACTATCTACTTAGGAGATATGGATTTTCACTCAATGCTGAAGGCAATAGAATCATATTTTGTTTTCTTATACATGATTTTATCCTCATTGTGTACGAACTCTATTTATAATAAGTAAATGGTCAATGAACAAAGTTTTCATGTTATCTTTTATTAGTATACCTAAAATGCTGTTCATGTGTTACCGTTAGTTATTGTTAAAGATAATTTGCTATTGTCAAGGAGCTTGTTGTATTTGCATTACATTGTTAATGAGTTGTAGAATTGCATTGGGGAGTGTGTATGGACATATGTTGAGGGGTTAGCATTGTTGTTGAGAAGTATAGTTCATATAGTTGAGGAGTTTTGCGAATAGGCAAAATGTGTTACTAGCTTTGTTTTGAGTTTGTAATTGATTAGAATATTGTTTTAGATCGGATAAGCTTCGGTAACAAGTGCTTGGTTTATTTTCCCAATATATATTTATTGAGTATGTTCCATTAAAAAAATAATAATAGTAAAAAGGGAAGGAAAAAGACCTCCAACCAACCGGTACATAACAAACAACAAAATTTGCCGCGTGTTTCTTCGATCGTCTAACATTCGCTCATTATTTTTTAATGTTAATTCACTTTGATGGACGTGGACCATGGACACTGCACTTGCACTGCTCTGTCCTCTATTCCTTGTCCTTTGCGTTATTAAAGATTCATCGATCACCCTCCCATTCAAATTCACCCCTTTTTTTTTAAACTCTAAATACTGGATTTGCATATAAATAGATGCTTTTGGTGGGTGAGTTTTGAAAACGAGTTTCTCGCAACTCCCCCCTTCCTTGTGTGAGAGAGACAATATCAATCTCGCTCCACTAAGCTGTAATCTAAACCATCACCAACCCACCACCCAACCCCCCCCCCCCCCCCTCTCTCTCTCCATCATCCCCATTCCTCACTTCTTTTCATTCTATTATTCTTTATTCTCTCTCTTCCTCCGCTTGCCATCATCGGGAGCTCGAGCTCTCTCTCTCTCTCTCTCTCTCTCTTCATGCTCTCGATTGATTGATTGTTTGTCCATCTATCCATTTAGGGCACTAACTTACGCGTATTAATTGCACACATACATGACCATATCTGTATCTAATCGACAAAGAGAGAGAAAGTAACATATACATATACGTTTTTGTGTTCGTATTCGTTTTGGTATGCGTACAGGCCGCAAAGATAATAAATAAATTACAAACAAGAAAATGGAAAATATCGCTGCGCAATTGAAGCGTGGTATATCGCGGCAATTCTCCACGGGATCGTTAAAAAGAACACTGAGTAGGCAATTCACGCGACAGAACTCACTCGATCCTCGCCGCAATAATATGAGATTCAGCTTCGGGAGGCAGTCGTCGTTGGATCCCATACGACGGAGTCCCGGCCATGACGACGACTCGCTCGCCGTTCCTGAGAATCTGGACTGCACCATGCAGCTGCTCTTCATGGCTTGCCGTGGCGATGTGAGGGGAGTTGATGATTTGTTGAATGGAGGAATCGACGTCAACAGCATTGATTTGGACGGAAGGACTGCATTGCATATTGCTGCTTGTGAAGGACACGTCGAAGTTGTTAAGCTCTTGCTTAGCTGGAAGGCCAATATCGATGCTCGTGATCGTTGGGGGAGCACGGTCTGTCTCGTCTTTTCTAATTCCTACTTTTTCCTTTTTTGCTTTTTCCTTATATTGGCAAAGTAAATGCCTTTTTTTTTTTAATTGAAATGCTTTTGACTTTTCATTGGCATGATAATTACTGAATTGAATAGGCAGCTGCCGATGCCAAGTACTATGGGAATACAGAAGTTTATAACATTTTGAAAGCTCGGGGAGCCAAAATTCCGGTATGCTTCTGCATTCTACGATATTATCCGTTGTAAATGCATCTTTAGATGGAAAAAATGTTGAGAATGTCGTCCCCAGCAGCAACTAAAAGTCCAAAAAAAGAAGCCTTTTGGCCTTTTGTATGAACTTATTTTATTGTGAAGCGTGTAATCAATTTTGTAAATGTGAGAAGTTTTATTTTTTGGAAGCCTTTTAACGAGTGTTTTTTGGTGCAGACCTTTTTGATGGTGTAGGAACATAATGGCATTTCAATTTTTGTTGTCTCTGTATGGATTGGTTAACTCTGTTCTATTTTTTACTACAGAAAACAAGGAAGACACCGATGGCTGTTGCCAACCCTCGAGAAGTTCCCGAATATGAGCTCAATCCTTTGGAGCTTCAGGTTCGGAGGGGAGATGGTATTACAAAGGCACGTTCCCGTTTCTCTTTCCTTAAGCCCTTGTATTTATTTTAATCCAAACCCTTTTTTGATGCAAAGATTGCGCGCTAATGTTTTAGTGGTACTGCAATTTGCTACAGGGAACGTATCAGGTGGCTAAATGGAACGGTACCAAAGTTTCAGTTAAAATTTTGGATAAGGACAGCAGCACTGACCCCGAGACCATGTATGATGTCTGCATGTCATTCTCAATGCGAAGGAGACAGGTGCTTGATTCGTTGTTGTCTGTTGTCTTCGAAAAATGATGGTTTTCTTTTTCTCTTTCCTCTGGCAGAAACGCTTTCAAGCATGAGCTGGAGCAACTAGAAAAGGTCCGTCATCCTAATGTGGTGCAGTTTGTAGGGGCTGTCACACAGAACATGCCCATGATGATTGTTTTGGAGTATCATCCTAAGGTAAGCACGAGCAGATTCCCTCTCTTTCTTACCGTGTCTGTGTTTGTACATCTTTGCTGTTTACACAAGGTTGCTGCTGTCTCTGTAGCTTTGCGCATGACCATTTTAGTTCACTGCATTACAAGTAACAACATGACTAATTCTAAGAGGCCTGTTGACCTTTTAAATTGCCACAAATACCCGATTCAGGCACTTCCTTTTTTCCACATCTAAGGATGGAGGATAATATCGTTAAATTGGAGCCTGTCTGGTTACTTCAGTTTTCTGAATTTACTGTTGGGATGTGGAGGTAAACTATGCATAAAAACTTAGTTCAGGTTGTACATCTCAAGCCTCGAGTGATGAAGCTGGAAATCGGCTCCATCTTATCCAATATTAGTTATTGAATCTAAAAGTTGCTAGAGATTTCTGAGTTTTCTCCATGCATTTTTTCCTAATATGGAAGTAGGATTAGCAATACTCAACTGTGGGGATGAGAAATCAGGTGATCATGTATAAAGCAGGAGTATCTTCCTTATGCATGATCGCAAAAAAATCTTATTAAAATCCTGGGGGTTCATTAGTTAACTTGAAGTACTGTTGTTTTTCCTTATCTTAAAATGTTTGTGTGCACTTAAATGTTCCAACCCCAACCCCCCACCATCCACGTGGAAGAAAAAGATTTCTTTTGGCTGCTTATTTATTTTCTTGAAGCAAGCCATTCAATCACTTATTTTGGTTTCTGACAAAGGAGTTTCATTGCTGTCGGTGTTTCAGGGTGATCTTGCAGGCTATATCCAAAAGAAAGGGCGATTAGCTCCTTCCAAAACTCTAAGATTTGCTCTTGATATTGCTAGGTATGCATGTGTCTAAAAGATCAATTCTGTTGCATGAAGTTTTATTAATTTGGTTGGCCGTGTCTTTGCCGTCCTTTGAATGAGGCAATTCCTACTATGTCGAGAATTTTCAGCAGTTCTTCTCCCCGTTACAAGCCCTATGTTTTCAATAAACTTTTTTTGTCCAGGGGCATGAATTATCTCCACGGATGCAAACCTGATCCAATTATCCATTGTGACTTAAAGCCAAAGTAAGAGACCTAAATGTTGGAGTTGGTTTGATAATATGGGAAGTAAAAAAATTGTATACTTTGTACCTGGCCATATTTTGCTCTAATATTTGCAACTTTGATAAGGTGCCAGAAATATTTTGCTGGATAGTGTCGGTCAGTTAAAGGTGGCTGGATTTGGCTTGAGGAAGTTATCAAAAGTCTCACCTGATAAGGTGAAACTACCAAAGCCTGCAGCTAATAATGATCTTATAAGTAAGTTGCCAGTAATCTTTTGTCTACACCCTCGTATACTTTTCATCAGACTTTCATGTCAAGCTCGACAAGTGTAGGTTTATATGTGGCACCTGAGGTTTATAAAGATGAGATATTTGACCAAAGCGTGGATGTGTTTTCTTTTGGTCTCATTCTCTATGAGGTAGGGTTTTTCCTCCCCCCCCATCTTCTTTGGTTCTTTTTTTTTTTCTCTTTTTTTTGGCATGTTATCTCTTTCTCAGAAACCTCATAAGTACTGTGCGTCCAGAAACTGTGTGCATGAGAGAATACTGCATATCTTCTCTGATAAAAGAAATGCACTTTATAATAAGTGGATGTGAAGTGAGCTATAAGTTCCCTTCTTATTGGGTGAATCGAATTCAATCATCTACTTTACTGCTTCCAAGAAATACCGTCTTTTTCAGTTTTGACATGCTACCATCGCTTCTTTCTGCTCGTGTAAAGACAATGTATCAGTTGAATTTCCTTGTGTCAAGATTTTCACTGATGTTGGCTATGTATCTTTGCATTGGCATAGATGATTGAGGGAGTGCAACCTTTTCATCCCAAGTCTCCTGAGGAGGCTACAAAAATGATTTGTTTAGAAGGAAAACGGCCACCTTTTAAAAGCAAATTGAAAAGTTATCCTCCAGATTTGAAAGAGTAAGAACTCCATACTTCCATGCTAATAACTTGTTGGATATACTGCATTTCTTTTTACCTTAAGATTGATTCTTCCTTATTGTATCTGAAACAAAGAATACTGCATGCTGTGGCAATACCATCGAAAGCCCCTTTTGGTGCTGCAGCAATTGATGTTTGATATATTCAGAACAGAGTATATGCTTTTCTATATTTTGTGTAGATATTAATCCTTCTAAGTATGAACCTCTATGTGGGAATCTTCAGATTGATTGAGGAATGTTGGGATTCGGAGCCTGTGGTACGGCCCACCTTTACAGAAATTATTGTTCGGTTGGACAGAATAGTAATGAACTGTTCAAAGCAAGGATGGTGGAAAGATACATTCAAACTTCCCTGGTATGTTCCCCCATAATAGCTTTCTGCATGTCTTCACTTTTATAGGTTTCAACATGATATCGCTGAATCTCCCAACTATACTCTATTCTCTGCACTTTGGTTGGAATTGTTAGATCACTTAGGCAGATTGCAAGGGTGGATCTCTTAACATCGACCTATAGGCATGTTCTTTTGTGAACATATAGCACATACTAAAATGGTTAACACTTGGGACTCTATGCCACTGGCTATGCAACTTTGTGTTCAGTACATTAGCAATGCCCAAAGAACTGGAGTCTCTTTAAAGTTTGAGTATGTATGAAGGAGGGTGTTGAAGAGGCAAAAAGGATCAATATTGATTCAAAAGGAAGAGTGTACATAGAAAGAGCGTGAGTTGGGGGATAGACTCTTAATACTGCATCCTTCCTAGTATGAGTCTTTGCAATAGGTTTCTAAATTAAATTGGTTTCTTTTGATGTCCACTACATCTGACAAAATTTTTAGCCGGTGTCATGTTTTGGTGGAATATTTTGAAGCATGTTTTCAAGAAACAGGATGTTCTGCAGCTGCTGAATACATGTGATTATTTTCCTTTTGGTTGTGGACTGATGAAAACATAGCCATTGTAGTTAACTACAACTATCGTCAGACTATTAGTAATGATCCTTTAAACCTAAAGGTCTGGATTTGTAAGTGAATTTTGATTTGCCAGTTATTCTATCGATGACCCAGGACATCCTAATCACAATAGAAACCTGTGAGCATTACTGTGATAAATGGCTCTGTTTTTTGCTAGTTTATCCTGAGATTTTTTATGAGAATAAGTTTAGGGACCAATCGCAACTGAAGTTCTGATAGTTCATTCCAAGGGGGGAAAAAGTGATTTTTATTTTAAAAGATTGCGTAACAATATATATCGATCAGTATAATTATTATCAATAGTTTTCACTTATGCTGCTCCAATAACCTGCAGGAAATAATGCAAGACAATCAGTTTTACCGGATTTCGAACTGTGATACCACTGAATGATTACTGCACTCAACACTTCGGAGCATCATGCTATACAGCATTATTGTTAAATAAGAGAAATCAGGTCAACACATTCTTGTCCAGACAAATTATTAGCCTTAGATTTTGCTCTTCTGAGGAGCTGGAACAGTTCCTCTTTTTGTATAATGCTGAAAGAGTGATTTATAGAAAATGCTCTCTGTAAGTTCAATTGTTTGCTTATCCAAATCGACTTGATGGCTTCTTAAACCTTCTGAAACTATGATATGCAATTTACTATCCCCTGGAAACTAAACAGATTGCTTCCTCTTGAGGGTGATGGATTGCTGCTATGGAACCTTGGTTAAACAAGATAATTTATGTTTGAAAAAGGAAAAGCCGGCGTGTTATAGGTATATTTGCTTCTATAGAACAGATGGACAGTGTTAATACAACGAAGTTTGGAGCTTAATCTTTCCATTGCGGAGTATAGCAGCTATATAAAAGAAAAGAAAAAATATGCGGGTCTGCCTTGATGTAAAATTTAGAGATGACCCGTGCAAACTAAGACCTACGCATGTAAATTTAGATGGACAGTTGATAGATCTAGCACTTAGAAAAAGGACTCAGCCTTCCTTAACTGAACAATATTATATATAAAAAAATAGCATAATCCTTTTATGTTATATTTGGTTTATACATCGGATTTTTTATAATAATACTGTGTTATTTTTTTTATAGTAATATAATAACTTACTAAAAGAGTACTAGTATGAAAGTGATAATGATATAGGATTATTTTTTGAATTTTGATAATGTCATTATTTTATCCAATAAAACAAATTTTTGCATCATAATAAATATAATATAATTTTTTTGAATTTTATCTAATACTTTGAGGTCTTTTTCGTTTAGTAACTTGATTTATCATGCTAAATCAAATAAATGACTAACTATTTTATTTAGTGCAGTACTATAAAATATTAACAATCAAATGTTATTTATAGTGTCAAAAAATACATATAAAAGTATATATATGAGATTAGATGATTATGGGGCCGATTCCAACATTGTATTACTGTAAGTGGTCTTGAATTCAAATATAAACATAGTCAAATCAACCTCTTTTATTTAAGTAGTGTGGTGTGCTTGAGCTACCAATTTCAATCCCCACTTGATAAGATTCAATAAAGTCAAAAGCCATGGGTGATGAGAGTGTTCAATAAAAAATAAAATAAAAAAAAACCTCATACTAGATCACAAGTTTACATTTTTAATCATAATTGTGGGGTTGATTTTAAGGGGTAAAATATATGAGATTCAACCTTTGCAAAATAAACATATATTGATAGACGATAGTCCCTCCCACCATGACTACAACATTAACTAAAATAAATAAATAAATATATCTACACTTATAACGTAGTAAGTTACTTTTATCAATAAAAATGATTGATAACTTATATTATCGTATCATTTTTTATATAATATGTTATAATTGTTTATAAAAAGTTAAATCGATAAATTATCTCGTTTTATAAACATGTTTTGAGAATTAAATCAGTTTATTGACAAAAATAAATAAATAAATAAATAAATCCTTAACATTTTTAACACTTACCAAGTTTATTAAAAGAAGTTGTAAAAGTGGACAATTGCAATGAAAACATAATTAACTTATCAAAATCCCATTTATTGGTTTTGGTAATCAGAAACAAAAATCAACCTAAACGTGTGAAATGAAAGTGGAACTATTAAGTTTCTATCTCAAGCGTAGGAGAAGAGGGCACTTCAAATGTTACTATATATATATATGTATCGTGTCATGATTTTAGCTTATGGAGATGCTTGTTCAATTGTGGTGTTATTCAAACATATCAAACCATTTGTAATTAATGAAAATTTTTCTCGGTAATCAGTTGTGAATGGATTTGTAAACATGAACTTCTAGTAATAAGGCTATATAGCTAACGTTGGATAAAATCTATGGATATAAGCATTCTAATACTATCACGCGCAAAGCTCTGCTTGGAGAAGCATTTCACAAAAGAGAGGAAAATGGATTGACGTGCAAGTGATGGGCCGATGACCATTTACATACATGGACCTCATTCATGTCATATGCACTGACCGGCGGCTGGCCTGGACTTGGAGGATGTGATATGTTGACCGGGTAAGGGTTCAAGAGGATATATGTTGATGTTACTCTTTACTTGCACAAGGGGACACGGACACCAACCCAACGCATTTCGCAATTTAACCTCCAAGTCAGGTTGCATTATGCGCATGTGCGTGTTGTTGGTTGGTCAAAAATTTCTTCGGGAAACGTAATATAAATCTAAGAAAAGAAAAGTGTTTCTTTTTTTTTTTTTTTATAAAAATAAAGGGATGGGCAATTATTAGCTAGCCCTAGTAGTTTGCGAAGTCGCACGCTCCATCATATGTTTTAATATGACCATTTCAATATTTAAATTAATATAAATGTATTTTAATAAATCAATAAGCCAAAAAGAATATTAAGATTTAAGATTTTGAATTCGAATCCAAATAGGTTGAAACAAATTGATAAATGCATGAATGGCACTGACCATAGACTTAAATCAAATTGAACATAGAGAACCTAAGTCTATAAAATACTATCGACAATATCTATAAATATTCTCCGGTATGAAAGCGTATATATATAGTCTACCTTAAATAAAAAAAGCGGTGGCATATACCTCAACGCATGCTAACATAGCTCGTTCTAACTCTCTCTAAAGCCTCCCCTGTGGCTATGTTCTAAAAGTGAAGACAAAGGGAAACAGAACCAACTGCACAATACAATACCTATTACCTAGCCTCTCTTCCATCTCTCTGTCTCTCTCAAATCTCTTTGCATTCTTATTGTTTTCAAATCAAACATATAATAATATACAATCAAATAACATTTGGTAGGCTGCTGCCAAAAAAACTGTAAGTTGGCCCTCATTTTCATTTTAATATATAACAAATACACATTTTCCGTTCTCATTAATTGCAGCTATCTTGCTCCGTCTATGTATAATCGTTTGGATTTCTTTGACTTTAGTTGAATTTCCGATTAGACTTCGATCGTACGAAGTTCATCTCTGCCTTTTTTTTTTTTTTTTTTTCTCGATTATACTTTCCATTTGATGGCTCCTCTTGTCCATTTTCTAATAAGAGTGTAGAGTTTAAATTTTGGATTTTTCACTTTGCTTTCCTTCATTTCATACTGAAAGCATGCTTATTTAGAGTTGATAGATGGGAGCTTATGATGCCTACACCACCGTCTCACCTTCAAACCCTAGACCAAGCCCCTCGCATCTCCAATTGGTTTGGGCGCTTGAGAAGATATGTTGATTTCAGCTTATTTAGTTAAATGTTACATTAAAATTAAGAAAATGACACGGGTTTCGCGAGTATACTGAGCTGAAGTGAAACGATAACGCATATATAAATTATGCTGTTGATGTATCATAATTTAATTAATATGCATGTTAACAATTTCACGTATTTTTGCTAGTTTTATGTTTGCTTCGTGTTAACTGGTACACTTTCTTTCTTTCTTTGTTTCTTTTTTTATCCTCCAGCTATATAGAGCATCTCCATCGGAATTTTTGAATGTCCTATAACCTTGTAGAGGAAGGTGCCTAGTGCAATGGCTTCTAGAGCTATTCTTAGGAGGAAGAGGGTCATATCTACTAACTTAGAAGTCTCCTCTTACTCGATTCGATGGCTCCAAATCCAAGGAGAAAGACATGCCTCTTTTTGTCCAGATTTGCCCAGTTACACATCCAGTTGTCAGTCGCAGGGCATCAATTGTCATACTGATGGTGTGATGCCCTCAGAAGCCAAAGATGAATCCGTCATTGGCCAGAAGTTTCAAATTTTCTCAAAGAGGTATCGTGCCATGATGGTGCCTCATCCTGTAAGAGTACAAACAGGGGTCATTGCTCCTCTGGGCATGAGGTACGTGTCCTACTCCACTCGTAATGCTTCCACTGCTGCTGCTAAGCAGCAGGAACTGGGAAGTGATGATGGAGATAACGAAGAAGTGGTCTCTACGAAGAAGAAAGAGGCCTCTCCTGAAGATTGTGACCAAGCTGTTGCTGGTTTGAGTTCTACGATTGCTAAAGCAAAAGCCAAACGGTTGCAGGATTCTCAACAGGTAGCCAAATCTATCCTGCAAAAGACGTGGGCAACACTTTTGGGTATTGGCCCAGCTTTGAGAGCAGTGGCTTCCATGAGCAGGTTAGGGGCTCAACAATCCTTTTTCAGCACTTTTTTTTTCCCCACTCTTCTTCAGATATTCAAGAAAATTGATGGTTGTGATTTCTCATAATGCTATTCTTTCCTCCTGAAGAGATGACTGGGCCAAGAAATTAGTTCACTGGAAGGTGGAATTTGTTTCAACATTGCAGCACTATTGGCTAGGCACAAAACTTTTGTGGGCTGATGTCAGAATCAGTTCACGACTTGTGTTAAAACTTGCTGGAGGAAAAAGCTTATCTAGAAGGGAGAGGCAGCAGTTAACACGAACAACAGCCGATATTTTTAGGCTAGTTCCTTTCGCAGTGTTTGTCGTTGTTCCATTCATGGAATTCCTGCTACCTGTATTTCTAAAATTATTTCCAAACATGTTGCCTTCAACCTTTCAAGATAAAATGAAAGAGCAGGTATATATTGGAGAATTTGGTTATATTTTCCTTAATCATTTGTTATCATAATTCTTCCTTATGTGTAATGCTCTATGATGGGGGCAATTGATTTGCTGAGTTGCTCTTTGCTGCACTGTTCTTGGAAGGGATGGATTAGTTACTACTTTGAATTTGTCTATGGAAGAGTATTTGGTTATGGATCATGGAGGAAAGATTGTAATATATAGCAATTTCTTCTAGATGAAACAAGTGATATGAATATGGTTGTTTTCCAATTTTTTAGGATAAAAGTTGGTCATATTAAGTCCCTTTAGATAATATAAATAATATTAGGGGTGTAAACTCTTTTTACTTTGTTTCATTCTAATAGATAATTCAGTATAGGAGTTTACAGGGAGGTATAAATTATATGAATTAGTGAGCATGGTCACCTTTCTTAAGTTCATTTACCATTAACATTTCAAGTTATATACAGTGTAGTTTCAGGTTTGTAGGTGCGTTTTCTTTTCATGTTTAAGATGTATTCAAGCTGGGCAACCCTATCTGCACAGGCTAATGTTTTAAATTCTAATGCTTTCCCTATGGTGCTTTGCTTGGTTTTCGTATACAATGTGATGTTGGTTATACTGATTTTACTTATAATGCAATTTCACGTACTAGATAATTCATAAATTAAGCATCAAGTCTAGATTTCAGAGGCTTAGCATTTTTAATTAATTAAATTTGGATGAATTGTACATCTGATGATTATTTGGATGTTACAAGAGACTCAATTTAGAACATTAGCATTTACATATTGTCAAGTGATAAATATAATAGCCCACACCATATCTACAAATTTAAATTTTTAAGTCATGTGGTTATGATGCTAGTCTTGTATTAGAGTAGGAGTCAAATTCCTATGCAATTATCTACCCTAATTAATTAAGTTATCTACTTAATGAGTTTTAGTCAAAGTCTCAGCCTAAAAGTAAGGAGAAGTGTCAAGTAATAAATATAATAGTTTACACCATATCTACAAGCTTAAGATTTTAGATCATATGATTGTGATGCTAGTCTTAACACATACGTATGACATTTGTAACCTGTGGGAATTCTTCACTGGCTTCATATGTAGAATGGGATTCCATTTCTTTTGTTTCTTATTTTGTACATCTAGAAGGCCGTTGCTCTCTGTTATTATACATTTATGTTTTGGTCTCCCTCATTATGGTGTACAAAAATTATATACAATTCCTATTATTATTATTTTCAGGAAGCATTGAAACGGAAGTTAAATGCAAGAATTGAGTATGCCAAGTTTCTGCAAGACACTGTGAAAGAAATGGCAAAAGAGATTCAAAATTCACGGAGTGGTGAACTTAAGCAAACAGCAGAAGATCTGGATAAATTTCTCAATAAGGTAGGTGACCTTAAGTCCCTGGTTTTCATCATGCTTTGAGGATGGATCGGTAATTCTCCATTTTGTAACCTACATACATGTTCTAGTATTGACCGATGCTTTTGTTTTCAGGTAAGGACAGGTGCACGTGTATCCAACGAAGAAATTTTGGGTTTTGCAAAGTTGTTCAATGATGAATTAACACTAGATAATATTAGCCGGTGTGTTGCTCCTTTCATTGGCTAGTTACCTTTTGGTTGAATCATTTTACTGATATCCTAAGACCCAATGTGTTTCCTGATAGTGGTCTGCTTTTGTTTTGAATGGCTGTCTGCAGGCCTAGATTAGTAAATATGTGCAAGTATATGGGAATCAGTCCCTTTGGAACTGATGCATATTTGCAGTATATGCTCCGGAAGAGGCTCCAAAGGTGAGCTATACCTAATTCAGTTATTAGGTTTCTCCATTCACTTGAAGGATATCTTCTGGCTTGATGGTATTTTTCTTGGCAGAACATAGCATGGCATGATGTGAAAGGCTGAACTTTAGACTCCTGATTAATGTATAGTTGACTTTTTCGAGTTCTTGCATCATTCTTGGAGTGTGGAATAAACCAAATACAATGTCAATGCTTCCAGTCAAACTTCTGTTCCTTGGAGTCTTTACTTACGCACACACACACACACTCTAAATCAAGTCAAGATGTCCATTATGCTTGTCTGGAGATGGATAGTTATGCTTCTGGAATTTATATGCAAGTTAATTGCGAAGTTTGATTAGTTAAATATGAAGAGCTTATATTGTATCAATTTAGAATATAGGGTTAAATGGATTCTTATGATAAAACATTTCTGTTGATTCAAGATTATTTATCAAAAATGGATTCTTTCTGGGAGACTTTTGTCTTGGATTTAAACAAATGACTATTTTGTTCAGTGGCACTGATAACTATTAGCAGTCTATATACGTGGAAGACTTTCTTAACGAACATATATCTAATTATATGGGGTGAAAATGTAAAGTATAGACTTCAGCATTATCACACCTGGATGTAAGCAACTCTTCTGGGAGATTTTTTATAATATTGGCCGTGGAATTTAAAACTGAATAGTCGGAGATGAGAGGAAGGAATGAGAAGAAGAGTGCACAATTGGTTTCTTCAAGAGGAGGTGAACCAGAGAAGAAGATCAAGAATTTTAGTCTGCTGCCGTCTATATACAGCACTTGAGTAGGAAAATGAACCATAAAACTGAGAACTTAAGAATTGTTTCTTTATCATGTCAATGTGGTTGGGGTTCTTACTGTGAACTATGCTGACCCTAGACAATTTGTGATTATTATTTAAGACATCTCGGACAGCTTCAAGAATCTTTAGAATGTAGTTGATGTAATTCTCATCACTGCCTTTTGTGATTGTTCTGGTCATCTGGGTTGTAGCTGCTGATAGACAAGCTCCTAAGCATCACAAACCTTGAATAGTTTGCTGAAATCCTTATTTGAGCTTGGGCATTGCCAATGGTTTAGGACTTGTGGAATTTGCTTAAGAAGTAGATTTTGAAATATTTATCTGATTTGATTTTTGGGTTCTTATTTTGAACTGTCTCAAAGCCGGGGACGAAATATACTTGAACTGAGATAGTATAGGTGTCAAGCTTGTGCTCTAATGGGTTCTTATTTTGAACTGTCTCTAAGCTGGGGACGAAATATACTTGAACTAAGATAGTATAGGTGTCAAGCTTGTGCTTTAACTGAGCATGAGCCATCCAGCATGAAAACCATTTAAGGCCACACATGATACAGTATTTGAGATCATTTGTGCTCCATTCTATTTGGTCTCGTATCATATATTGAGGTAATCTCAAAGATGGCATGACAGTTGGGTGATTGATTAATGGTGAAATTGTTCCTACTCCTTTGCTTTGTCAGCCTAAAATTGAAGCTGTCAATCTTTTCAAGTCTTTGACCATGAAAAATGTTCTTATAAATAGAAATTATAGTAGGATATTGATGTGATACTTGTTGTCCTCTTGTATGAGTTACTGTTACTCAGCAGATGTGTGAATATGTGGTTGTTTCTTTTTTTTCTTTCTACCTTGTTGATCTGTACGCTTTTGCTTCATAGAAATACTATGTTCAAACCCTTAAAGCTGCATTTCCTGTCCAATGTATGTTATAGAACGCTTGGAAGGAATTTAGCACTTTATAATATTTTTTCCTAATTTGTTTCTCGATTTAAATCAGGATTAAAGAAGATGATAAGTTGATCCAAGCTGAAGGTGTGGAATCACTGTCGAAGCTGAACTTCGTGAAGATTGTAGGGAGCGTGGCATGCTTGGATTACTTTCAGTGGAAGAAATGCGACAGCAGGTTTTTGAATAAATGATGATTTTATGAGAGATCCTTTCCCCTTTACTTGAATATTCACATGAATTTACTTTCATTTATTTTGATTGGAGCAACCTATTTTTTTTTTTTTTTGGGTAAATAAGCAATTTGATTGAATAAAGAAGAGAATGTACAACCACTATATGTGGGTATGGTAAAATTCCGTCATAGAAGTAGAATTTCACAAATTTACAAAATTGTATAGAAAGTCATATAAACCAAATCATGGTACAAGAAGTTTAGAGTAAGCTAAAATCCGTCTAGCTAGAGTCATTGGTGAAGGCATGGGAGTTCTGAGGTGAGTTGAGTTCTCCAGATACAGTATACCACTGCTGCAAAAGCAGCTCTCCACATTGGGATCAAAGTATTGTTAGAAGGCGCTGCATTTATTAAGGCAGTGGATACTGTTTGCCAAGATAAATAGTGTCCTACTTCTCCTTCAGGATAACTTTCCCTCACTCCCCACCAAAAAAAAAAAAAAAAACAGAGAAAGAGAGAGACGTTTCTTCCCTCTTCTCTGTGAGATTGATATTTTTTAGGTTCATTTGGCATCCCATTTTTCATGATTAAATTTAGGAAACTTTCTGCCCCTAATATTTGTTTCGAGTAGAATTTTGCAGTTTGTTTTTGGAATAACCTTTATTTTCGTTATGCAGCTTCGGGATTGGTTAGACTTGTCTCTTAATCACTCAGTGCCATCTTCTCTTTTGATCCTTTCCAGGTAAGTTTATCCAATCAGCTGTGAGCAGTGCATTTTTACAACAGCAACCAAATAATTTCTTTAGTCTTTATAGCTGGATGATAGCCATACCAGGCCTCAATTTTTTGGCATTATCTTATATGCAGGTCCTTCACTGTTTCTGGTAAGGTGAAGCCAGAGGAAGCTGTTGGGGCCACTATATCTTCTTTGCCTGATGAGGTTGTTGATACAATTGGTGTCACTGCTTTACCATCTGAAGATTCTGTGTCAGAACGAAGAAGGAAATTAGAGTATCTTGAAATGCAGGAAGAACTCATAAAGGTTTTTTCTTAATTAGATCCTTTCATATAACAGTACAAGCCTCTCTCTTTATTCTTTTTTACTTCACCGACCTCTTTAAAGTTATTATAATGGTAAGTGCTTCTCTGGCACTATGCTTGGAGTGAATCCTATGCCACAGTATCGTTTTTGCCAGATTTTCTGTTTTGTGTTCTTTCAACTCAAAGATCTTCTAATATGACAAGAAAAACAAGGAAAGGTATAAAAGAGTATTTTATTTGGTCTAAATGGCAGGAGGAGGAAGAGAAAGAAGAGGAAGAGAAAGCTAGGATGAAGGAATTCAGGATTAATGATGAAGATATAGCATTGAAAGAGGTGAGTATTCCAACAGCAAGAGAAGCACAAGAACAAGCTAGAGCAAGAGCAATGGAAAAGCGTGAAGATCTCTGCCAATTTAGTCGTGCATTGGCTGTTTTAGCTTCAGCATCTGTAAGGACAGATGTTTTCAGTCTCTTCAAATTTGTCCCTGGTTGTAGTTCTAAGTACATCTAGTAGGTACATGCTGGACCTTAAACATTTCTCTCTTTTCTCATTATTGCAGTCAGTAAGCCAGGAACGTGAAGAGTTTTTGCGGCTTGTCAATAAGGAGGTATCACCTTTTTCTTGGTAGTATTTTGGAACTCAAAAGATGCAAATAACATTATTAGTATTGATTGACTTGCTTGTTCAATATACATCTGAAGAATAATTATGACCTATTCTTATATGCTCGTAAAAATTCGTTTTAAAAGAAAAAAACTTTATTACTTGTTCCATTGAGTATCCATTGGCATTGTTATGTTATTCACAGATGGACGTTAGGCATGAGGATATGATATTTTTCTTCTTGGAAGGGAAGAGGTTAGAAGAAGCCTTAGACCTTTAAAGGTTATGTCAATTGAGTCTAAACTTTCAAGAAGGTGCACTTAAAGTCCTAAACATTGATGTGGCAATATTTTATTTTATTTATTTGTTTTTCACTGCATTAGCATGAAGTGTAGGCAATTTGAACCTGCTACCCCCTTTTCTGCCTCCTCATGCTTCCTCTTGCTTAAGTAAGTCTTTCAATTTCTTTCTTTTTATTTATCCAAAATTCTTTCTTCTTCTTTTAATATATATAAAAGAAAACACTATTTGCCCTACCACCATCCCACTGCTATCGACCACCAGTCCCAACCATCTCCCTTCTTTATCTTCCCTCTTCTTTCTTTTTTCTCTCCCCTTTTTAAACGTGTCCTTAAAAATGGGTTTTTAAAAGGAGGACTAACATTGAGGATCAAATTGGTGATCTACGGCCATTACATGTGGACAGCAGCCTATCCATGGCTATGGATTGCTGACTTGATCCATAAGAGTGAAATAGAGAGGGGACATAAAGGGTTAAGTCGGTAAAATTTGTACTCATTTGGTTCTTTTTTCAAAACGTGTAGGACATAAGTGCACCTTTGGAAAGGTTTAGGACTTCTTGTGACGGTTCCCCTTCTTAAATCTTGTTTCTTTTTTGGTTTTCAGTGTTGCATCTCTAATTCCACCAAAAAGAAAAAAGAAAAAGAAAAGGAAAGAAAGAAAAAGTCACATCTTATTAGCATTCCACCTTATTTTTACTCTGCTACACCTGAGGTTTTATGCTGCCAATTAGTATAGTATGTGGCATCTTGTGGTGTGCCTGTACTTGGGGCAATGCAGTATATGGGTAAAACAACTAATGAAAAATTCTGTAACTTTGTGTTGTCAATATACTTTAGCATCAGAATGCAAAATCTTGTTTCTTTTCCTAGGTAAAATTTTGTGGCTATGAAAATTGAGAACGAGGTTTTATTAATTATTCTTCCTTCCTGCTCATATTGTATTTCATTCTCCTAATTCGATCTGTATATTTTGTTTTTGTGGTTTTTCAGATAGAACTTTACAATAGGGTCGTAGACAGAAAGGGCAATGACAGTGAGAAGGAGGCCATGAAGGCATACATGGCTGCCAGAGATGAGAATGACCAAGTGAAGGTGGTATCCAAACATGCTGCTGTGTCGTCGGCACTCATAGACAGGGTAAAGCTTGACAGATTAGGTTTACCTTCTTGATTTTTCTGTTTGTTTGCTGAGTGTGGCTACTTTAAGTGAGACAATGTGCGTGTCTCTGATATGGCTTGTGGTTGATCCTTCTGTTTTACAGGTTGATGCTATGCTTCATAATTTAGAGAAGGAAATTGATACAGTTGATGCCGTGATTGGTGATCGTTGGCAACTTCTTGATAGGTTTGTATTACTTTAAGATGGATGCTGCAGATTGGGTTTGTGCGAGTATATGATCCCTCCTTGATTTAGATGATTTGTTTTTAAGATGTTATGAAATTCCACTTCAAATAAGAAACTAAATGGGAGATCACATGTCATTTGACTGGGATGTGCTTGTATTCACAAAAGCTTTCTAATAATGAAGGTAATGAATGTCAGAAGTGCATTAGTTACCTGAAAAAATGCCAGACATGCATTTGAAGTTTTTGTCAAGCTAGCATAGGTTATCAGCATATCCAATCTTCTACAATGGTAACGAAGCAGACTGGAAGGGATGATTTCTACCCTCCCCTGCCCACAATTGAATACCACCTATTCTCCACCCCCCCTTTCTTTCTTTCTTCTTTTTTCCTGTGGAGCACCGTTCTCACGCCCAGTGAGGATGTAGGTCCCATGGTACATTACACCCATTAGGCTGATTGCATGTATGAATTTTCATTGGAGCTGCAAAAGTAAATAAATAAATAGATAGATAAAAACCCTAAAAGGAAAAGAAATGTAGATAAAAGCAAAAGATTGCATTTTTTTCTATTCGGAATTTGGGATGTAAACTCTGCATATGTCAATTAATAGTATCAAAATTGGCTGAAATAACAGGTAAAGCAAATGCAACCTTCAAGCATGGCTTTTCCAATGCATCATTGTGATTTTTTTTTTTTTCCATTCTCCAAAAATTATATAACTTAATGACCGACGGCATACCTTGAATATGCTATGTATATAATTTCTGTCCCTTGTGCAGGGATTATGATGGGAAGGTGACACCAGAGGAAGTTGCTGCTGCTGCTTTGTATTTGAAAGATACTTTGGGGAAGGAGGGTGTACATGATCTCATAAGCAATCTTTGCAAAGATAGAGGTAAGACTGAATCCTAATTTTCTACACATAGTTTATAAAGCAGTATCTACGTTTGAAGTTTCACTTCTAGACCAGTTCTTTGTCTTGAAAGCATGCTGTCATTGTGGATCTTCAATTGTTATAAAGCAGTATCTTTCAGCTTAAGCTTTTTGAGCAGACTGTATGTGGATTGTGGAAAACTGCACCCAATATATAGCTATCAAGGTGTGAGAGCCCAAGTCTCATATAAACCTAATGCTGTAACCCATACTTATGTGGATTGTGGAAAACTGCACCCAATATATAGCTATCAAGGTGTGAGAGCCCAAGTCTCATATAAACCTAATCCTGTAACCCATACTTCTTGTGTGGGCTCTAGTCTCATACATCACAATGCTCTGCATTGATGATGCTCAAGTAGGCTGGCTTTGACTAGTCTTTTTCCTAGTCTCAGGCCAACATTGCAATATGGATCACCATCCACCCCATAAGATTATATAGGAGGTAGTGAATGACTCACTCTTATATCAACTAATACGGGTCTTTGGCAAGCACACTCAAATAACCATCTATTGAGGTGGAATAGTCCAAGACTGTATAAACCCTACACTGGAATCCTGTAAGATCCGTTAATATTTTCAAGTTGGTCTTCATTAGGAAGCTAAAATTAATAATATGTTTAGCTTCAATTCAAAATAAAAAGTGAAGGAAAAAAGGAAAAAATATTAAGGATCTTTGGTTGTTTGATCACATGAGATCTTGTTTGAAACTATAAGCATCTATTTAGTTCATAGTTGCTTGTAAAATTTCCTCCTTGGGGGGAAATACTGGAGCCATTAAGATATTGGAATATCACATTTAGTATGCAAGAATGGTTTGATATAGAATGGATTGAGATGGAATGGATTTGATTAGAATGGAATCAAGACTGTAATGATAAGTTAATTCCTGCATTTGGAAATGCCAATGGAATAGAATGCATATATATAGTAGTATTTATCAAAAACGCCCTTAATTATTAGATATTATAATTAGATTAAAGGTTAAATAATTAATTTAAATTGATGATACTTAATGCGGAATAGGAATTGTAATTCCACCCCTCTCAAAGCAATTTTGCCTTCTAGAATTACATCCAAACATGGGAAAAGGGATTGGTATATTCCTGCAGACCAAAGTTAGCATAAATTGAAGTGTCCAGGTTTGTGAAAAGTACCATGGCCTGTTTGTTGAAAGTTGAATAAAGTCAAATTCAGAATCATTAATTGGGTTCTTACAGCAGCAAATGCTTAAACTCTTAATTTTGGACTTGATTCATATTTGTTTAACCAGAGCTATTTTTTCACTAAGAACTGATAGTGGTTTGAAAAATAATTGTCTGATTGATTCTGTTTGCTGCCATTTGCAATACTAATAGTTAAAGCTGTACTAGAGATTATTGGTTATGCTATGTCCCGTGATCTGCTTATTTGGTAAATTTTGTGTCTTCATCCGTTAGATGGAAAGATTCTAGTGGAAGACATAGTGAGACTGGGAAGTAGGGCAGACGATGGTGATGCTGCTGAAGATTGCAGAGGATAATGGTTGCTTGGTTGATGTTACAGTTAGATCCGTAGACAGCAATTCTGTTGCTCCATATGAGATTCCTTCTATACTTAGCCATTCTTTTTTCCGTCTCCGTGGGCGATTTCTTTTTGCAGCCCTGCCTGGAGATAAGCTTCAAATCCTATGTACAAAAGTAGCTTCTTCGTTGGAGGAGAGTACTGGAGACGCATTTTATCAAATATAGAAGAGAACGAGAATCATTACAAATTTATGTAATAACAAGTTGTTTATATTGGACTACGGGGGCCATTAGAGGCGTTTTAGTTATACATAATACTTCATTTGCACAGCTTTTGCAATTTACTCAAAATTATGTTGTTATGTTCACTGGTGGTTTTGGCCCAAGTAAAAGCAAATACATGGATATGTTTGTCTTTTTTGATTTATATATTTTTAGAAGGTTATAAGAATTCTTAAAGCTTTGGATGTGATGCTATTCGAGTCCTAAAACCAGATAATTAGAGGATATAATTCCTTGTGGTAGTGGGGGACTTTTTTTTTTTTTTTGTAAGATAAAGTTTTTTTTTTTCATTAGATAAAAGAAAATATACGATAAGGATAAAAAAAAAAAGGACAAAAAAACCTAGAGACGAACAAAAAGAAAAGCATAGCCAAAGGAGGACTCCTAGGCAAGAAAAACAAACAAAAAGCTGAACAACCAGTCTATACACTAGGCTTTAGATCGATATCTTCTATTCTTCTTGGCATGCGAGATTCTGGACTCCAGCTTTTGAGAGTTCCGGCCAGGGATTTTGATAACATTAAGGAAGTTAGCCGGTATTAAGTCTAAAGAAGGGTCGAGGTCTGAAGGCTCTTCGACATTGAACATCTCACCGAAACCATGTGAATTGTTAAAGGCAGCCATAGAGGCATTAGCTTCTCCCTAGTCTTCGAAAACAAGCTCAGTGGTACTCACTTCAATTGAGACCCGAAGAGTATTGTAGAGGCAGCAAAGTGAACTTGAGATGATAGAGCCTCGTTTGCCTATTCACCCAAAGCTTCTGTGACAATTTCAGTAGAGGGAGCTACATGTGCTTCACTAGGATCAAGCGAAGGGCCTATTGCCTTCGACGAACAAGTAGTTGAGTTTGTCCAAAGACACTACACTCAAGGCAACCAAGGGCTTCTACTGATATTCAACCTTTATAAGAATCTTTTTTTCATCATTAAGTTCAACTCAAATAGTGTTTATGAAATTGCTATTAGCACTCATCTTGATACAACTATGAGCAAAGCCCACTCTTTCTTGTTGAGCCATAAACAAGTTAGCCATTAAAGGTTTTCCAATTGACTAGCGATATAAGCGATCCTTTGCTTATGGAAAAACTCTATAGGCACATTCCAAAGCTTAACTTATATTTAGGAAGAGAAGAAAATTCTCCGCTTGGGAATGACATCCCCATTTTCAATCGTTGGAGAATAAGGAAATGACTGGCAAAATACTGAGAACTCTCATAATTTGATTGTCGTTTCCAAATTTAAAAAAGGATATGCCCTTCTAGTTGCTCAATACTTTAGTCAAATCATGACGGTACCACAAAGCATGAGCAATTTTTTCAACTACAAGAAAGGGAATGTTCTTGCTAAGAAAACGACCTATTAGTGTATTTTTCCATAGGTGAGCACCAAACTCATCCACCTGCGATGGTGGGGCCACCAACACCTAGTAGTCACCATTTACAACAAGAGGGTAAAGGAGAAGGGAGCAATCAACCTCGGTACCAACACAAGTGATGGGAGAGGCTTCCATAAAAGCGGTAGCCTCCACACGAGGGGGTTGAGAAGGAGAAGGAGAAGGAGATGAGAGAGGGAGGGAGAATTGGAAGGTTTTTTGAGAGGAAGGAGGAGGACCAAGAAGAGATGCGTTGACAAGAGGGATAGAAGGGAGGGTGGGAGGAAGAGGAGACCCTTTTGAAGCTAGAGAAGAAAGAATTGCTTTGTAAGACAAGCAACCCGAGGATGGCACACCCATTAATAAAGGCGCACTAGAAGAAGAAGCTCCAAGCTCTAGTTGCAGCATACCCACTTCGCTAGGGACAGAAGGAAATACATCAATGGACTAGGTTTCCAAAGGTTGCTTCTTCTTGGAAGTGGAGACCCGGTGGCGAGTGTAAACTTGATTGAGGGCATGGATAAGAGAAGAAATCCTAGAAAACCTTAGAAGGCGAAGAAGAAACATATAGAAACCTGTAATGGAGGCTGGCGACTACCATAAAAAATCGACAACAGAAGAGAACGACCATCGGAGAGCGGCCGGTGAAAGAAAAGCAATGCTAGTGAACGTTGGGTGGCTAGTGGCAAGATGGCAGCAAGTGATGATACAGTGTCCGAAGGTGATATAGCAGCAAGGTAGCAATTAGAGGACAGAAGGTGGTGGCGATAGAAGGTATGTAACAAACCTTAGGAGGGTAAACAAAGCAAAAACCTAGAGTGGGGAGAGAGGATTTTTCCTCTCTACGTCTATCTCACATTGATGCATATTGAGATATGTGTCGGTTTGCTCATTTGGAGCAAACTTTTTTTTCTAAAGGAGGGTTTCAGGAAAAATATTTCCTGAAATATCATTGTGAAATCACTGTCCCAACCTGTGATTTCTTTGCAAATAGAACTTACAGTCCTAAGTTGTGATTTCCGTAAAAGTCGCATGTTTAATATACGATTACTATAGAAGTCACGTGTTTAACATGTGATTCCCATTGAATTCCGTGACATATGCTATTGCCCTATTTCTCGAAGTTAGGATTTAGTGAAACCTATGAAAATGAATGATCTAATTATAAAATATTTCAAACCTTAATAATTTTTTAAGTCCGTGGCAAATATCAAATTCTATGTAACATTGAGAACCTGTGAAAAGGATAAATTTGTGATAATTATGAAGTTCATAACATAAATCAATCAAAGAAATAAAATGATTTCATCAATTCTTTCAAATTGTACAAACAAAATTGCATATCTAAGGCAAATGAAATTAGAAATATATATATATTTTAGGAAAATGAAAAAAGTAGTGTATAATTATAATACCAAATATACATATATAATCCCTTCGCCGACGTAGTCTCTCATAATGTCTCTGTATAATTCATGCTGAACTCTCTCTAATTTGGAAAGAGTTGCTAGGTCCTTTGACATTAGGATGGGTCTAAGTGGCTCGTCTTATGAAATATATTGAGGATCTACCTACATGACTTCCTTCCCCATATCTTGTGTACTTGAATATCTTTCCTTCTAAGGAATGGGTGGAGTAACCATAGACATATATGGTATGTCGAGATCAGGTGTATAAAATTCCATCAAATCAATATTGAAGGTAGGATCATTGTAATATAGTGAGTAGGTGGGGTATCTATAGGAGGGCTAAGAGACCGATCTTGCACTACCTACTGATGATGACCCCTAGCATGAGCTCATCCTCTCCCCTAATTTGCACGAGGTGGAGGCATAATGGTCCTCCTAATGATTCGGAGGGAATAATGTAACACCACCATGACTTCGAAGGAGATGCCTCTCGACAACTACTATAGCCAAGGACTTTTCCATGGAATCCGCCACCTTAATGTGAGCAAAGCAATTCGACTACATGGAATGTCAAGTATGTTAATAATACAATGCAAAAAATTATAAAAGTACGATGATATGGTTAAAGTGACTTACCAGGGCATTAAGCATTGCTTTGATTCGGCTAATCTACTGTTGTATGACACTATGGTACTAAGGGTAATATGCAGGATCTACCCCACCCCGACAATGTGTTGTTAAACTCTAGTTGAACGATAAAGAATTGATGTGGCTCCCATTGCTGGATATAGACCACATGTCTCCTCTTCCAATCCTCATTGGTTTTACCTTTAAGATCGATCATATGGAGGGAAGGAGACGTGTCACAATATTGTGAAATCCTCTAAATCTCATCAAACTGTCTCATCACCCAATTAGGCTGGTGCCACTTTACAATATGGAAACAGATTAGAGGCACCTTGGTACACCAAATATCACTCCCTTCTTGACAAGAAGGGGGAAGCTACTCTAGGAGTTCATGCGTGTATGGCATCTAATAGATCTATAAGAAATTAAGTTATCTAGTGAACAACGAATGAGTAAAATAAACAATATTAAATCAACTAATGTACCATACCTACTCAAGTGTCTATCGATTTAGAATGTTTTGGTACTAGGTAAGAACATGAGTAGCCATGTGGGTGACGTCAAACACGGCATGCCAAAAGAGCGTTATAAGGAACGTAGACTTGGCGCTGAGTTGAGGTAATGTGTGAAAATCTATCCTAGGCCTATATTTGTAGAAGAATCACAACTCCTCCAATCTCTTGCGAAGATGCATCAGTTGTATGGCATATAAATCTATATAACCAGGTTAAGTATACTACTCTTCAATTGTATTGCCTTACCACTTGAAAATCCTCAAGAAGTGGAAGAAACATCAAGTGGACTAGGCTAAAAGATTTATCTATGAAGACAAGTTCACCCATTAGCTGGAGGATATATGCCATGTGTACCGCATAATGGATAACTTGTCTACGTTGTTTGGTAGGCCCTTGAAAGAATTTTTGAACCATGATATCTTTGGTTGTCCATCGAAGATATCACGTGGGCTAGGCCTAACTCCAAGCAAGCGCTCACACTCCTTTGCCTAATGCAAGCTGGTGATATTGGTGACTACATGTTTGTCAATGGGTAAACCCAACTATACCGCCACATCCTATAAGGTGATCATCAACTCCCTATGTAGCATATGAAAGGTGTACGTCTTTGGTCTCCACCTCTCCACAAGAGTTGTGATAAGATGCCAATCTAACTATATGAACACAAGCTGGGACACCTCACAAAAGCCAGCTTGCTGCAAATAAGGTGTGAGGCATTCATCGAAGTATAATATCTCCTTTAGGGTCTTCAAAGAGGCCTCCCATCTATGGCATACTAATCGAGCATCCTCTTGAAAATGAAACAAATTTAGTACGATTAGTGTAACTCACGAGTATGCAATGTAATAAAAGTGGAAATCGATAATATACATGTCGCCTCTAGATAGCCTTTAAGCAATGAGTATCCTGCAGTGTAAGAAGTAGTCTATCTACTAAGCCTGGTCCATCTACATAAGGGATAATAAAGAGTTAGATCATTTTCAAAGTTATAAAATATTTTTTTCTTTTTCTTTTTAACTACTAATAAAAAAGTTACGCATGATTTGTTACTAAAAATTACGATGGTTAGTAAACATGAACCTTGTCGCCCCCTTTGTTTGGTTTGTTCTTTTATTATAGCCCTCCCTCTGACAGAAACCGCAAGCATTCTTCAATGATGGCTTCCTAAGATCCATCTCATTTTAGTACCGCTTAGATCAAGGTTACCCTTACCTCGGTTGATCTCTAGATGAACAAATAGAGTCTGCATGTCAGGCTACCTACCGGTATTCCTAATAGGGTTAAAGCTATTATGGTATACGAGGATTTAGTGTGTCCAATAATACCACTTGGCCACATGTTACATACCATCCACATGAACATATGACATAGTAGCAAAAGCATGTGAACAAGGAATTGTATACATTTGCCATTTGTTATATGTGCAGTGCATTCATCTCTCAATAGGTTCACGATGTGATTGTTGCCACATGCAATCCCATGTCTTGTTCTTTTCACAACTGTGATAATCTCAAAAACTCCACTCCCTTTATCAAAATTGATTAGCCTATGGCGATTAGTAGCTTGGCCTCACTTTTTAATTTTCTTAGTGGCCCACAATGTAAACACCTCCCCCTTTGCAAACCTCTCACTGGCTTTGTCACAACGTTTTTCCTAATACCTAACACAGTTATAGAAGACTTTCATAACTAATGCCGACATAGGTAAACACCTCACATCTTTTAGCATGGCGTTGTAGTTCTCACAAAGACTAGCGGTCATAAACCCATATCTAAAGCCCCCGTCATACGCTTGAATCCATCTTTCTCTAGGGATGTGAGTGAAATCGTTCTTTTTCTCAACTCCATATAAAATTCATATTTCTTTTCCTATGCCTATCAACTTGCTGTAGTGACAAGTTTTTTAAGTAGGGCACTTTTGAACTTCAAATTGAAGTTATTAGCTACATATCAAATGCATAACCTCTAATGTGTAAAGGGGGGTTGCTATCCAACACCATGGTGCTTAATTGCATCAACTATTCCTGCATTTTGGTCAGATATGAGACATATTGTTTCCTAATCACGACAATAATCAACAACATATCCTTCAACAACGCTAAAAACCATGACTAAGAGGCGAAGGATTCTTTATCTACCAATGTAAATGATAAAAAGACTATGGTTAACACCATCCATGTCACATGCAATGAGAAGTTTATGGTCATATTTCTTGTAACAGAAGGTTCCATCGATGTTGAAAACCGGCTTATAGTGCTTGATTGCTATCCTTTTACCATCCTATATGCGTCTCCTTGTCACTAGATACTCAAATGTATTGCAAATATTTTGCTTCAGCACAAACACTTTTACATCGAGTTCCTTCCTAACCTGACCCAAGAAGTAGCGTGCCATAAAGCTTGAGTCCAACTAGAGATGGTCTTGATTCAATAAGGGATTAATACATGTGTGCGGCCCTTCAACAATGGTAATTACAAAATCTCTATCCATCTGTTTTTGGCATGCACGAAGTCGTCATCTACATCCCTTACCCCTCTTAGTGTAGACAACACGCCACATCTTCTTGTTAGACCCATCGGCATGATAATTATAATGATTCTTTATATGGTATGCCTTCACTACGTATATCAAATTAGATTTTATGGCAAACCGCATTGCTTTCCTCAACTCATCACTAAAGCATAAGTTATTTGAAGATAGAGCACTCTACTCAAATATTGTGTGCCCATCACCACCATCTCTCCTATTGAAGAACGGAATAGGATGCTTGAAGGATAAAGTTATGGGATCTACCTTTGGAGAGCTAGACACAACAAGTGCATGTGATAAGTGTTGAAAGAACCTTATTTATAGTATTTATCGAATATGATTTTTATGAATTTTGTGTGAATTTATCAAGAAAAAGACGCTTAAGTGGTTAATATTTGATTCCAGGGTTTAAAGAGCACAATTTAAAGATTTAAAGAAGATTCGAGTAAAAACAAGGCGAAATTTGGAAGAATATAAGAAAAGGTGATTTTCACGAGTACATAACCTTCAACATGACCGTGCTTATGCCAGTACTGAAGAGCAAAAAGTGATCATAATGCATCGTGAAATGGTATCCTAACTACTACACAAGTGGTGCAAAGAGTAGTATTGAAGCAGGAAATCTGCCAGAGAAGAAACTACAACAATTCCAGAGTGCACAACCCCGAGCACGGCCATGCAAGAGGCTAGAATTTCACATTTTTCCAAAGTACACGGCCTAGAGCATGGGTGTGCACTAGGTCGTGCATACTACCCTATTTCTTAGACTATAAATACTCGCTTTATTACGAAAATGAAGGATCGGTGATTTATTTTTCACACAACTACTCTAAAAACCCTAGAAAAGTAAAATTACGCAATTTTGGAGAGAAGAATCGCTAAAGCATTATCGGAAATCACAAACCATCTATAGGGGTTTATTCTTTTCATCATGAATTTTTATTACTTCTCTATATTTCTCATGATTATTGTAAATTCCATGAATGAGTAGATTTATATGCCTTGCATTTTGTGAAATTCTAAACCATGTAATTCAATTATTTATTAATTAATGAAAAGTTTATGTTTTGTATCTATTCATGTGTTTTAATTGATGTGTGATTAATTTATATGCGCGAATCAATTGCAAGTCTGATTCTTGTTAGATAGAGAGAGGTCTCATCCAGTAAGATAGATCTTAATAAATAGAAAGATTGCATTACCTAAAAATAGAAAACTTTAATTTTCTACATAAAAATTTAATTTTTATTTGGGAATTATGAGCTTAATGAAATCCTATAGGGCAATAGTGAGGAAGAGATCTCCATTATTTCATATAAGGTTATTAATTAATTAATTCAAAGGAGTAATTAGTTTAATTGAGAATTCCTACAATGCAAAGTATAGCCAATTAATTAATCAATATCTTATTATAAAAAAGTTAGGGTTTAGAGTGGATTAAGATGAATTGTATGTTTTTGTGATTGAATTCATTTATTACAACAATTATAATTAATCTTAGGACTATTAGATTAGTTAATTAGTGATTTAATTTATTTATCTCACATTAAGATTTGAACTAGATAGTAGAAAAACGATAACATTAGTACTTATTTTTTTTTAGATCCTTGAGGATAACACCCATTATAATCTATACTACATTAGATAGGTGCACTGGCTTAGCTAGATTGTTAGATTTCTTTGGATTTATAAATTTATAATTTGACACTATCGGATAAATGACTGTAAACACCCCATTTTTGCTCCTAATGATCAATAATAATCAACAATAAATAATTACCATTTTCTCTAATTTTTTCTCCAATTTAGCAAAAATAGGAAAAATATTCAAAAAATAAAATAAATAGGAAAAATACATCAATTTTGAAAAATAATTGCAGAAATGGCAATAAAAAGGATTAAATAATTTTTACAAATTTTTGAAATTTCAAAAAATACAAAATAATAAAAAAAATCACATCACATATATATAATTTGCGTAATATAAAAAACCGAGATCTGGGCTAGCTCAGCTGGCTCGTGTGTGCGCCTGAAATGTGTGAGAGAGCCTGAGGTCCCGAGTTCGAATCCCCCTGCGTGCGCTCGGAAAATTTTTTCTTTCATTTCCCTGGAGCTGCCACGTGGCAGCATGCGATTGGCCGAGAGAAGACACGTGTCTCGCACATGATTGTCTTCTTCCTCGAGTCCAGCCGGAGAAAAATCCGGCAGAGGTCCAACGAAGCCAAAAATGCTGGATTTTTTCAAATCTTTTTGGATTTCGATCGATCTAAAACCGAATTATCCAGATAAATCACAAGATTACAACGAATCGGCATCAAATTTATTGGATAAAATCAAATCTAAAAAACGGAAAAATTCGGATTTATTCAAATCAAGGATTTGAGCTTATCCAGAGGGGTTTTCGAGCATCTATAAATAGGAATCAAAGGCAGCAAGCAAGAACACGGATCAAAGGTGAGAAAAAAGAGGGAAAAGGAGAGAAATCAAATCCTCGTCGAAATTCTTCAACCCGCGACTGCCGATCGAGCTCGAAACCACCACCAGGAGGTGATCTTGAAGAAAACCATCGCTACGGTCAGGATCCCCATCCCTTAAAAGCTCGGAAGCCGCCTTTAAACGCCGTCGAAAGCCGCCGGAACGCCGTCAACGAGCATTCCAGCCGCTATGACCGATCAACCCAACCCGACTCGACTCGCTTCGGCCTGACCGACCCGACTTGCGCACCGACCCGGATCCAGGTAAGTCGAATTTTTCGATTATTTTATTTTATTTTTTTATTTCCTATTTGTTTATTTAGTTATTTTATTTATTTTATTTGAATTTCTTTATTTATTTACTTGTTATTTACAATTCAAAAATATAAAAATATTAGAATTTAGATTAGTTTTTTTTTTTAGGATTTAATTTAGGATGAATAATAATAGAAAAATAATAATTATAATAATAAATAATAAAAATATAAAATAATAAAGAAAATGATAAAAATATATATTAAAAAAATAGTAAAATTTAGGTTTTAGTTTAGGATAGATAAATAATATAGGATAAAAATTTTCAATAAAAATTATTAAAAAATTATAAAAATCAATAAAAATTTATAATAAGAAATGAGTTGAAAAATAGAAAAATGAAATTTTTATCACTTAGAAAAATCATTTTCTTGAATAAATCCAAAATTAGTTTTTTCCTAAAATTATTATTTTTCGAAGAAAATCAAATTATCAAGCTTAGGCTTAGATTTTTTTAGCAAAATGCTAAGATGGTGAAAACATAAATCAAAAGAAATTTCAAAATTAAAAAATCACCAACACACCAAAGTTTTTCAGGAAAAGCGAACTACGGCACGTTTGATCCTGAATAGCAGGTACGTAGGCACCTATTTGAGGCAACCCTAAAAAGGAATAAAAATCATTTTCTCAGAATAGGTTATTCAAAAACAAAATAAAAAGACAACTAAAAATAAATAAAAGACGTTTCGAATAAGGTTTAAGATTTCAGGAGATTAGGGTGGTAACCTTAGGGTTTTAATAGGTTAGCCTCCAAACTCAAAAACTCTTATTTTCCCTTTCCTCTTTTCACAAAAAACGAAAAGAGGAAATCACGACGACTAGTGGTCTAAATTGGGATTAATCTGCTCAATTAGTCTTAATTCAATTTTTCCTAACCACAGTTGGGTGGCGACTCCAAAATAAAACGAAATTTCTAACTCAAGTCGAGGATCTACATTAGATGAGCATAAGATCTAGTATAGATCGGATTAGGAATGGAAAAATAAAAAATTAGACTCGACAGGATGGCGACTCCACTGGGGAATCTCTTTAGTAGGCTAGCCAACTGAATCTCCTCAAATCACTTTTTCAATGAATGTCTTTTTGGCTTGTTATACTATTGCTAACCTTTCAAGGATTTAACTAGATTTAGGATCAGTTATTTACTTTAGTTGTTGAGTCTGCATGCATATAATTGTGTGAGTAAATACGGTCAAACTCGGGCCGTCTTAGGACCCTAAGACGGGGGGCCATTGTGTAGGTTTCGGGCGAAGTGATATGATCACCGTTCGGGACTGATTAGGCTACCCCACTTAATGCTTTGATATGGCTTGAGATCCATTTCTTCGAGAATGCGGGAGGCCATAGAGCTTGGGGACCTGTTAGAACCTACCTATTTGCATACACGACGTCATGGGCTGACAACTGATTGATGATGTAATACTTTTGTTCTGTTCACAGAGTTCAGATACATTTCCCTGTAATGTTATCATTGTAACATAGTTTTTGTTGTAATCAGAAAATTTCTGTTGTAACAAATGACTAGTTCCACAGTTGACCGCCTCCTCCGCAAAGAAATCCAAGTATGCAAACTTTTGGACCCGAAATTGGTACTAGACCACTGGTTCACCCTGTACAACCCAGAGGAGTAGGCCTTCATCCAGCAGAAAATAGAGCCCATCCTCTCATTAATGAAGATGGAGATGAACTTGCCCTTGGTACAGGCCATGCTCCATCTATGGGAAATAGAGCCTACAGCTTTCTTCATTGGGCCACATAAGATCACTCCTACTCTGGAAGAGTACACCCAACTTCTACAGGCTCCAACACTAACCGGCGAAGTGTACCAGATCTTGAGTTCGGGCCAGCAGGTATCTACAGCAGACTCCTGGGCATCCATAAGATATCAATCAACAAAGCTTTAGCAAACTATAACAAATTGGTGCCTGCGCAGTAGCAGAAAAAGAGAACTAGGAAATAGATTACTATTGTACTTTTTCATTTTTTTCAAGTATCGAACTCCGAGTTTCAAATATTAATAAAAATAAAGTTTCAGTATTATATCATTAATCAATTGTTGGCCCACTTTATTTTAGCATCCGTGTGACACATGCATCACATCTACATATTTGCATTATACTAAGAAAAAATGCGCGCTAGGTATCAAAGATAGCTCCCAAACAACTGAACCATCCAAGAAGCCCAATCTGTACCTGTTCAAAATGGCAGACAGTGGCAACAGTGGCGACACCCAGATGCGCTTTCCACCCCTCCAACAATCATTCAAACAAGCAACTTCCATTCAAGAGCCAAGGATAAGCGAAGATGACGTCAGCAATGGGAGCCCAACCCCTCGCACATCCAAACAGCATCCAGCTCTCAATAATTGGTTTTGTTATCCTATTTATTATAGCGCTAGGTCAGCTCAAGGATAGGGAACAATTGTTAAATAATTTTTATTGAGACTTCTTTAATAAATTACAATTTATCTTGCTTATATATATATATATATGCTTTCGTTTCACTTCATCTAGATTTCCTACCATCGAACGGCAGGGACATTTCGCGCAGGTAAAAAATAAAAACACTGATATCGTTTCCAACACTGCTGGGTCAGCTGTTGGAGGCGATGTCCTTGACCACGAAATAATACAAGAAAATTGGAAAAAACATGAATAAAGCGGGATTTCAATTGACGAGCCAGTAGAGATAGTAAATCTGGGAAGTGTTGAGAAACCTAAGAACATCAAGATCAGAACCAGTTTAAGTGTTAATAAAAAACGTGAGATGACCGAGCTGTTAGCGGAGTATGCAGATATGTTTGCCTGGTCATATGGCGACATGCCAGGACTAGATCAATCAATAGTAGTTCATAGGCTTCCCACAAGGGAAGATGTCAAACCTAAAAAACAGAAATTGAGAAGATTTAGGCCTGACATCTTACTAAAGATTAAAGAGGAAGTCAAGAAACTACTAGAAGTAGGGTTCATCGAAGTATCCGACTACCTAGAATGGGTAGTGAATATTGTCCCCGTTCTAAAAAAGAATGGAAAAGTACGCGTATGCGTAGACTTCCGGGACTTAAACCAAGCTACGCCAAAGGATAACTTCCCCCTACCTCACATCGATGTACCGTTAGACAACACTGCAGGAAACCGTCTTTTCTCGTTTATGGACAGTTTCTCAGGATATAACTAGATAAAAATGGCCGAAGAGGATAAAACTAAGACGACTTTCATCATAACGTGGGGAACTTTCTATTATAAAGTCATGCCCTTCAGCTTGAAAAACGCCGAGGCAACGTATCAGAGAGCCATGGTCGCAATACTTCATGACATGATGCATCGAGAAGTCGAAGTATACGTTGACGATATGATAGCCAAGTCTAAAGAAGAAGAGAGCCATACAGATATCCTGAGGAAGTTGTTTAAGCGATTGAGAAAATTCCAGCTCAAGTTAAATCCGGAGAAGTGCACTTTCGGGGTCACAATGGGCAAGTTGTTAAAGTTTGTCATAAGCCAGGAAGGCATTAAAATCGACCCTAACAAAGTAAAGTCTATATTAGAGCTACCTTCCCCACGCACTGTCAAAGAAGTAAGAGGTTTGCTAGGAAGGTTGAATTACATAGCTCGTTTTATCTCACAGCTCATAGATAAGTGCCGTCTACTATTCCATCTGTTGAAAAAGAATGTCTCAGTAAAATGGGACGATGAATGTGAAGAAGCATTCAGGACAATTAAAGAATATCTGATAAAGCCTCCAGTCTTGATAGTCTCAAAGCAAGGGAAGCCATTATTCTTATACCCACGATACTCCCTGAATCCATGGGATGCGTGTTGGGGCAGAAAGATGAAGAAGGAAGAGAGCGTTCCATATATTACCTAAGCAAGAAATTCACATACGGGGAACAGAGGTATTCAGACGTAGAGAGGACTTGCTGTGCTTTGATTTGGGTCATGCACCGATTGAGGTAGTATACCTTTTACTATCACATTGAGCTGCTGACAAGACATGATCCTTTAAGGTACTTGGCAGAGAAGCCCGTTTTGATAGGGAGGATCTCCAAATGGCAAATGCTCTTATCGGAGTTTGATATCACATACATAAATCAAAACTCGATGAAAGGGCAATCTTTAGCCGAACCAATTGGCAGAACACCCTGTCGAGGGAAATTCCCAAGAGCCACAAGCCCAATTCCCTGATGAAAATATATTAATAGTGGAAGGTACACTAGTAGAGGATTGTGGGATAGAGTGGAACCCTAAGTGGAAGATGTTCTTCGACGAAGCTGCCAATGTATTCAGTTGTGGGATCGAGGCAATGTTGATATCCCCAGACGGAACATAATTCCCTTCAGCGACAAGGCTCACATTTCCATATACCAATAATATCGCGGAATATGAGGCATGCATCCTCGGCCTCAAAATGGCTTGCCATATGGAAATCCGCGAACTAGAAGTGTACGAAGATTCATCACTTATCATATTACAGACAAGAGGGGAATATAAGACTAAAGACCCCAAACTGGTACTATACCATCACCATTTGACAAAGCTAATCGAAGAATTCGAGGCAATCACTTTCACATACATCCCAAGAACTCAAAATCAATTTGTAGATGCACTAGCCACACTAGCATCTATGATTCAGATAACATGGGGATCCGAAGTCCAACCATTGAAAATAGACATCGAAAATCGGCCCGCCTACTGTTTAGTAATTAAAAAAGCTCAAGATGACAAGCCCTGGTACCACGACATCAAAACTTTTCTCCAAGAAAGCAAATACCCTAAAATGGCTAGCAAGAATGACCAAAGAACACTCAGAAGGTTAGCAAGTCATTTCTTATTAAGTGGGTCTGTGCTTTACAAAAGATCGTCTGATATCACCTTACTAAGATGTGTAGATGAAAACGAAGCATGTGAACCGATGAAAGAAGTACATAAAGGAGTATGTGGACCTCATATGAACGGTTACGTGTTGGCCCGAAAAATCATGAGGTTGGGTTACTATTGGTTAACCATGGAATCAGATTGCATCAAATATGTCAAGCACTGTCATTTGTGTCAAGTGTACGCAAACTGGATAAATGCTCTGCCCAATGAGCTGCAATCGTTGTCAGCACCATAGCTTTTCTCCATGTGGGGAATCGACATAATCGGCCTAATCACTTCGACAGCATCCAATGGCCACAGGTTCATATTGGTAGCAATTGATTACTTCACCAAGTGGGTAGAAGCTTCATCATATACCAATGTTACCAAAGGGGTAATGGTCAGATTCTTGAAGAGGGACATAATAGCTCGATACGAAGTTCCTGAGTCAATCATCACCGACAACGGTACCAATCTTAATAACAAATCGATGACAGGTTTATGTCAACAATTCCACATAAACCATAGAAATTCAACTCCCTACCGACCTCAGATGAACGGGGTAATAGAAGCAGCCAATAAAAATATCAAAAAGATCATTGAAAAAATGACAATCACTTACAAAGATTGGCACGAAATGTTGTCGTTTGCTCTCATGGCTTATAGGACCTCAATTAGAACATCCACTAAAGTTACCCTATATTCATTGGTATATGGTACTGAGGCAGTGCTACCAATAAAGGTCGAAATACCATCATTCAGAATTCTGTTAGAAACTCAGTTAACTGAATCAGACTGGGTGAAGAAGAGACTTGATCAACTGAATTTGATTGATGAAAAAAGACTCACTGCATTATGTCACGGCCAGTGTTACCAACAAAGGATGGCCCGAGCATTTAATAAGAAAATGAGGCCTCGATGCTTTAAAGAAGGGATCTGGTGCTAAGGAAAGTTCTTCCAAATGCCCAAGATTCCAGAGGAAAATTTACCCCAAACTATGAGGGTCCATATGTGGTGAAGAAGGTATTGTCAGGAGGTGCTCTGATATTGACTCAAATGGACGGTCCAGAATTGAGAGACCCCATTAATGTAGATGCTGTTAAGATGTACTATCCTTAGGCAAGGGAATCAAAATTTTGCCAGTGTTTATGAAAGCCAGTATTCAATACAAGTTTTGTTGAGTCCAGTTTTCATTTTTTACAAGCAAAGTTAATGTCTTTGAATGGTTGATAATTCCAACCAATTCTCATTAAAACAAACATTCCTAAACACATTACCCACCACTTCACTAATGAATGATAAACATTGAAATGATAATGAATCTCAATAAATTTTGTAATATAATTCTACCTACTTTTGAGCATTAAAACCTAGTGCATTAGTAGGATAACATTACCGTCAAAAAAGCCATATGCATAAAAAAGGAAACGCATTAAGATCTTCAACCCTGTGTTAAAGCAAGAGTAAGCGAAGCAGGAGCAAACCAACACGAAGGTTCGGTTGTTTGGTTGCTATCCGTGATAAGTTGGTAAGCATATTAGAACAAATAACTATCATCCACATATCATGAAAACATCAAATCATTTAACTCAGTCAGTAGAAGCATTTTCAAAAGCATAAGATTAGTCAGCCCACAATAGGGCACTTGTCTAAACATCCCCTTAAAAATGTCAGCCCACATTGGGGTACTTCCCTAAACATCCTCTCGTAGGGTCAGCACATTGGGGCACCTTTCGAGACATGTATTCCTATATAGGTTAGTCAGCCCACATTGAGGCACTTCCCTAAACATTCTCTCTTAGAGTTAGCCCATAAGGGCACTTTTTGAGACGTTTCTCCCTATAGGTTAGTCAGCCCACAATAGGGCACTTTCCTAAACATCTCTTCCTAAGGTCAGCTTGTAGGGGTACCTTTCGAAACATTTCTTTCTCAGGATCGTGAGTCTAAGAAGACACTTCCCACCATAGGATAGTCGGCCCACAATGGGGCACTTTCCTAAACACCCCTTCAAAAACTTCAACCCATAGGGACACCTTTTGAGGCATGTCCTCTCACTATAGGTTAGTTAGCCCGCAAAAAGGCACTTTCCTAAACACCCTTGCTTAAAGTTAACTCCTAAGAGCACTTTTTGAAGCTGTTGATTAGTTAGCTCATAAGAGCACTTTTCGAATCTACCAGTTAGCTCAAAAGAGCATTTTCAAATCTATCGATTAGTTAGCCCATAGGAGCACTTTTCGAATTTATCAATTAGTTAGCTCATAGGAGCACTTTTTCAAATTGTCGATAACCGATTGGTCAGCTCATAAGAGCACTCTTCGGCGGTATTTCTCTTCAAACAGTCGCTAGTCTAATCAGACGCTTCTGTTGACAGGTAGCCAGCTCCTAAGAACGCTTCCTAAGATAATCTTCTCTTTAAGGTTGCTAGTCCAATAAGACGCTTCCTATCATCAGCTATTCCATTTACATTAACACACTCCTAAACAATTCTTGAGATGTTTCCTATCGCCAATTAGTCAACCAATAGAGCACTTTTTTGGAGGATACATTACCCCAGATTGTTAGGTTGTTTAAGACCATTTCCTAAGCAATACCAACCATCACAAAATACTCGTGGGATTATTAGCTTGTGGAGCATTTTCCTACTAGAGACTAAATTCCAGATAACCAGCCAAACTAAGGCGTTATCAATTCAGGCAAGAGACCAAAAATGGCGTCTTTCTTGTCTTTGTAGTTAAGTTTTGCAAACTTTACTACAAAGAGGGGCAGCTGTAAACACCCCATTTTTGCCCTAATGATCAATAATAATCAACAATAAATAATTACCATTTTCTCCATTTTTTTCTATTTTTTCTCCAATTTAGCAAAAATAGGAAAAATATTCAAAAAATAAAATAAATAGGAAAAATGCATCAATTTTGAAAAATAATTGCAGAAATGGCAATAAAAAGGATTAAATAATTTTTACAAATTTTTGAAATTTCAAAAAATAAAAAAATAAAAAAAAATCACATCGCATATATATAATTTGCGTAATATAAAAAACCGAGATCTGGGCCAGCTCAGCTAGATCGTGTGTGCGCCTGGAACGTGTGAGAGAGCCTGAGGTCCCGAGTTCAAATCCCCCCCGCGTGCGCTCGGAAAATTTTTTCTTTCATTTCCTTGGAGCTGCCATGTAGCAGCATGTGATTGGCAGAGAGAAGACACGTGCCTCGCACGTGATTGTCTTCTTCCTCGAGTCCAGCAGGAGAAAAATTCGGCAGAGGTCCAACGAGGCCAAAAATGCTGGATTTCTTCAAATCTTTTTGGATTTCGATCGATCTAAAATCGAATTATCGAGATAAATCACAAGATTACAACGAATCGGCATCAAATTTGTTGGATAAAATCAAAGCTAAAAACGGAAAAATTCGGATTTATTCAAATCAAGGATTTGAGCTTATCCAAAGGGGTTTTCGAGCGTCTATAAATAGGAATCGAAGGAAGCAAGCAAGAACACGGATCAAATGTGAGAAAAAGAGGAAAAAGGAGAGAAATCGAAGCCTCGCCGGAATTCTTCAACCCACGATCACCGATCGAGCTCGAAACCATCACCAGAGGCGATCTTGAAGAAAACCATCGCCACGGTCAGGATCCCCATCCCTTAAAAGCTCGGAAGCCACCTTTAAACGCCGTCGAAAGCCGCTGGAACGCCGTCAACAAGCATTCCCAGCCACTGTGACCGATCGACCCGACCCGACTCGCTTCGACCCGACCCGCGCACCGACCTGGATCCAGGTAAGTCGGATTTTTCGATTTTTTTATTTTATTTATTTATTTCCTATTTGTTTATTTAGTTATTTTATTTATTTTATTTGAATTTCTTTATTTATTTACTTGTTATTTACAATTCAAAAATATAAAAATACTAGAATTTAGATTAGTTTTTTTTTTAGGATTTAATTTAGGATGAATAATAATAGAAAAATAATAATTATAATAATAAATAATAATATAAAAATATATAAAGAAAATGATAAAAATATATATTAAAAAAATAGTAAATTTTAGGTTTTAGTTTAGGATAGATAAATAATATAGGATAAATTTTTTCAATAAATAATTAATAAAAAATTATAATAGTAGAAATGAGTTGAACAATAGAAAAATGAAATTTTTATCACTTAGAAAAATCATTTTCTTGAATAAATCCAAAATTGGTTTTTTCCTAAAATTATTATTTTTCAAAGAAAATCAAATTATCAAGCTTAGGCTTAGATTTTTTTAGCAAAATGCTAAGATGGTAAAAACATAAATCAAAAGAAATTTCAAAATTAAAAATCACCAACACACTAAAGTTTTTCAAGAAAAGCGAACTACGGCACGTTTGATCCTGAATAACAGGTACGTAGGCACCCATTTGGGGCAACCCTAAAAAGGAATAAAAATCATTTTCTCATAGGTTATTCAAAAACAAAATAAAAAGACAACTAAAAATAAATAAAAGACATTTCGAATAAAGTTTAAGATTTCAGGAGATTAGGGTGGTAACCTCAGGGTTTTAATAGGTTAGCCTCCGAACTCAAAAACTCTGGTTTTCCCTTTCCTCTTTTCACAAAAAATGAAAAGAGAAAATCACGACGACTAGTGGTCTAAATTGGGATTAATCTGCTCAATTAGTCCTAATTCAATTTTTCCCAACCACAGTTGGGTGGCGACTCCAAAATAAAACGAAATTCCTAACTCAAGTCGAGGATCTACATTAGATGAGCATAGGGTCTAGTATAGATCGAATTAGGAATGGAAAAATAAAAAATTAGACTCGACAATGACCTATCAAGTTTTTGGCACCGTTGCCAAGGAGCTAGCGAAACAATATTAGGAAAAACCTTATTATCTACTACTTTAATAATTTATTTTATTTGTTTTATTTCTTTCTACTCTCCTTATCTTTGGAATATTCTAACTCGTGATTGTTGCTTTTGTAGTGCATGACAAGGACTCTCTTTTCTAATATTCATAATCTAAACCTCGAGATTGAGAGAACACTCCACAAGATTTGCAAGAATACAGCTATTGAATCTTTTGGACAATTAGAAATTGAGGGAGAAATATCTATTATAAAAGTCGCGACAGTATTAAAGAAAGAGGAATCAATTATAGAATTTTTAAATAGTGGGATGGGATTACTGGAGAATATTAAAGAGGAAACACAAGAGACCATGGCTGAGGATCCACCTAAGACCAATCTAGATTATGTAAGGCCAACCTTAAATGAAACAAGGCCAACCATTGTGAAGCCTCCCATTGGTGCTAAAAATTTCGAAATCAAGGGTTTGCTGATTCAACTCTTGCAACAATATTTTCGATTCGATGGATTACCGGATGAGGACCCCTGTGCTCACATTTAAACAATTTTAGAAATTTGTAAGACTTTCAAGAATAACGGGATGACAGATGAAGCGATGTATACTAGATTATTCCCTTTCTCACTAAGGGGGAAGGCTGAATACTACCTTCAATCATTGGGTCTTGAAGCTTTAACTACATGAGATGACACAGTGAAGCAATTTCTAGATAACTACTTCCCTCTGTGCAAGACAACTAAGCTCTAGAATAACATTGCATCATTCATGCAACAAGATGGTGAGACTGATGGGTGTCGAATCCAACAAAAATAAAAACCTACTCCTAGACAATGATATGATTTGTGTATAGTAGTGAGTAGAGTCGTATCCACAGGGATTGGTTAAATATATTTCTATTCAAAGAGAATAAAGAGGAAAAGAAAAATGGGGGTTTTGTTTGTTAATCAAAATAATATTGAAACAAGATAATAAAACCGAATATTGATAAAAGCCTAGCCAAAGGAATCAAGATAGTTTAATTCTAGGAATTGATCATTGATGCAAATGTTTTCTATTCTTATTTCTAAATAAACTGGTTATGGTTATTAACAAGCTCTAACAACCTATCTCTTCTTACTTCCTCGATAATCAAAACAAGCTCTTTGATTATTTCTCTTATTGATTAGACAACCCTAAACAAGCTCTTAGGATTTAATCTATCAATAGCATTAAAAACAAGAGAGACTACCAATTCATGCCAGTAGATTATAAGATAACCTATTTAAACAAGATCATACATCTCCATAACATGAATTTGATCATCTATTTTATAATCAAACATGTTATTGTGTCACCGAGACTAGAACTATCAAACAATTACGGATTTGACGTGCTAGTTGACAATATATTAACTTGCTAATTGAGTAGAAGAGCTCTAATTCATACCAATCAACAAAGATAATATTGACAAAACGTTCAGAAGATATATGAATATCCAAAAACAAAGAATAGATTAAAGACAAATCAATTAGATCTCACAATTCGTGGAGAATTAAACTTCAATGACCCTTTGGCTAGAAAGTCTGCTTAGCTACACATGTTCATCATCAAAACGAAAATTAAAAGTAAAAACATGATAAGCCTCTGTTCACGGTTTCCTTGCTCTGCCTCCTTCCTTCTTTTTTTCTCCCCAGATGATAAAACTCCCTAGGGTTAGTTCTATTTATATTGTTAAAGGAATGGCGGATGATCTTTTGCTAGCAAGATACAAAAATATCTTTCCTTTTTGATGTAAATCTCGAGGAGTGAATAATCGTCCGCCTGGCACGCCCTACAACACGGTCGTGGTTCAAGCCGTGCCTTCCTCTGTGTATAATTCACAATTCTTCATCCGTGTCCAGTGTGTGCCACGGCTTCAACCACAGCTAGATCCTAAGTCGTGTCGTCCTCTGGTCAATGTTCCACAATTTCTCCTCCTTGTTTAGTATATGGTACGTCTTCCATTTCAACTTCAACCACGTCTTCAACCACGACTTCCACCACGGCCAGATCACGAGCCGTGTCTCTCTCTATTGATTGTCCACATTTCGACCTTCTTGTGCAGTGTATAGCACGGCTTGCACCACGGCCGTATTACAAACCGTGCCTCCTTCTAGACAGATACACGGCCGTATACTTCAATCGTGTATTTTCCTGTTGATTCAAAACCAAGTACACGGCCTTATACTTCAACTACACGCCCATGTACTTTTCTCCGGCGGTGTAAATCCTTGTCTTTGATCCAAGTTGTGGATGACTTCTCTAATTTACTTAAATTAGCACCCTTGACTCCATTTAACCTGATTTATCACCATAATAGAATTAAGTACCATTTCCTTATGATTTCTATAAAATCCATAATAAATTAATACAATTCATACTATAAAGATTGAGTATAAAACGGCTTTATCAGAGACCATGTATGATGCTTGGCAAAGATGAACATAGTTGTTAAGAAAGTGTCCCCACCATCAACTACCCATATAGATGCAGGTTCAAACATTTTTTAATGGGTTTAACCTAACCACTCATCAATTGGTAGACGTCGTACTTAGTGGTAACTTAAATTCCAAGACCTTAGAAGAATTTTTTAAACTTTTCACTGATATGACAAAACATAATTATCGGTGGGGTAACAATAGGGGCCGCAAAAAGTGGCAGGTAAGTATGAAGTAGATCTCATGACTACTTTAATCGCAAAGATCGAGGCTCTTAGCCACCAAGTTTCTACCTTAAGAATTCTTAAGGATCGTAACACCAAGTAGGCGATGCTAGTGAGAATATGGACCTACATGAGTAATATGAGCAAATAGACTATTTTGGGAATCAAAATAGGCAGCAATATAACCTATACAGTAAGATTTACAATTCTAGCATGAGAAACCATCCCAACCTCTCCCATAGCAATATAATACCCAGAGATCTAACTTTCCACTACTTAGGATTCCAAAAGTAACAAATGTTACCTTACTAGCCTATGCCCCATCCACCATTCCAACCACCTCAACAAGAGAAGAAAACCAGTTTGGAAGATCTATTGAGCCAATTCATTCAAAGTTCTAAGATAAGACATTGAAACCAAGAGACTTCTATTCATAACCTTGAGAAGCAAATTGGCCAAGATGATGTCTGAAAGGCAACTGGGTTCACTCCCTAGTACTATTGAGAATAATCCAAGGGGACAAGCGAATGCCATAACCTTGAGAAGTGGGAAGGAACTGCGAATTAAAAAGGAACCCGAGCAAAAGAAAGAAGACAGTCAATCTTTTGAGAAGGAGAAGGTGGAACTTGAGATGAAAGAACCTGAAAAGAAATCACCACCAACTGTCAAGAAGTATGTACCAAAAATTCCATATCCAACTCACCTCAATTAAAACAAAGATAAGGAGCAGTTTAGTAAATTTCTTGAACTTTTTTAAAAGTTACATATTAATATTCTATTTGTTAAGGCACTTTCACATATGCCAAAATATGTCAAGTTCCTAAAGGAACTCCTATCTAATAAGCGGAAGTTGGAGGATGTTTCTACAATAAAAGTAGGAGCAAATTGCTCATCCATCACTCAGAACAAACTCCCTCTAAAGCTAAAGGATCTAGGCAGCTTCACTATTCCATATGTAGTCGATGATATTTCAGTTGATAAAGCTTTGACCGATTTTGGGGCAAGTGTTAATCTGATACCATACTCTTTCTTCAAGAAATTAAGGTTAGCTGACCCAGAGCCTACCAGAATGAGTCTGCAACTTGCTGATTGATTCGTGAAAATCCCTAAGGGATCATTGAGGATGTTTTCATAAAGATAGGAAACTTCATATGCTCTATTAATTTTGTGATTCTACACATGGATGAGGATGAGGATGAGGATATGCCCTTAATCCTCGGAAGACCATTCCTTGCCACTGCTAGGGCAATGATTGATGTGGAGGAAGGCAAGCTTACACTGAAAATAGAAGACAAAGAGTTGGTGATTAAGATGGTTGTGGCTATGGAACACTCCATGTATGTTGATGATTCATGCTATTCTATCGATGTTGTTGATTCTTCAGTAGACGGGCATATTAAAGAGATCCTATACAAGGATGAGTTGGAACTAATCTTGAAACGGGGAGAGGAGAAAGATATGGACAACCCAGGTGTTGAAGCATTCATTAACAGCTTAATGCTACTAAAAAAGTTACACCTCAAACAGATAAGTGGAGAAAACAAGCATATGAGAATATGAATATATACAAAGAGAGGACGAAGAAATATCATGATATGCAAATTCGCCATCCAAGAGAGTTATCAGAAGGGGACAAAGTGTTTTTATTTAATTCTTGATTGAAACTTTTTTCGAAAATTGAAATCAAGATGGTCTAGTCCCTTTGTAGTCAAGAAGGTTTTCCCACATGGCACAGTGGAGCTTGAATACCCAGAGCATAATGATTTCAAAGTGAATGGCTATAGATTGAAGCTGTACGTGGGAGATGGAAGAGAACATGAATATCGAGAGGAGACTATACTTAAAGTATCGGATATTTAGCTAAACAAAGTGAAGGATGTCGAGCCAATGACATTAAAAAGGTGCGATTCTTGGGAGGCAACCCATGACTAATCTAGATTTGTAGGGGAGTAAGTGAGCTTACTTGAGAAGAATGAGAGTTAATCTTTAAGTGTGAGGAAGCATCAATGACAAGTAAAAAAATTCAAGTTTTACTTCTCAAGTATACCTAGTAATTTATTTTCCTACTCTTTCACTTATTTTAAAGTGCACACTAAACAAACACATTGATCAAATAGCTTGAAAATTTTTTACTTGATTTCTATACACTTTTAAAGCAATTGCAAAACTTGAGTACAAGTAGTGCTCAAAGTAGTGCACACATGAAGAGGAGCTTCTAGACACTTTTTTGAGCCCTACACAAACCCGAGCACGACCATGCAAAAGCCGAGGCAGATTTTCCATATATATATATTTGTGTTTTCCTTCCTCTCTCATTCTTTCTTTTATTTCTCCCTTCATTATATTTCTGCATATAATTTGTAACTAATTAAGCTCCCTTATGGAAAAACTCTTTATTTGAATCTATTGAATGTTTTATTCTTTAGACTATGATCGGTTCGCTTTTATTATTTTTTTTTTAGTTTGGTGTTTTCATTTTTTTTAGGTTTGATGATGCACAACTTTTGCTTTGAAGCAATTCAAACTAGCAAGTGCTAACAATCGGGGAAGTCCTTAGTGTCATTTTTCTTTTTTCTCTTTTTTTTTTTTCTCTTATGTGTGCTTACTTTAGAAAGACATTAGTGATAATGTTTTAAATAAGTGTGGGGAAGGGATATAAAAATAGAAGAAATTAGGTTCTAAATTATTTATATACCTTATGCTCTTGTTGATCAAATTTTTCCACATTTACAAGTTTGCAATTGAACTTTAATTTGATTGTTTATTATTGAAAAGTGAAAACCTAAAAATTATACTCATTAAAATGTAAAAGTAGCATTCTCATGTACACATATATAAAAGTAGTGACTTTGTGTGCCTTACTCACCTATTGTTGAGCTTGGTATACTTAGCTAGAGTTTTAGGATGAAATCCAAGTGGGGTAAATTTATTTGCTATTTAATAACCGAATTTAAAGTTATAAAGTAAATGGAAATCTTTAATCTCAAGTGAATTAGTTGTGTTTTAAGTTAACTAGCTAATATATTTAATATTCAATCATTTTCAGAGCTCTTTTAACCTTTTGTGAAAGGGGCATATAAAATTGTTAATTTAGTAATTTTTCTTGAAACCGTCTCTTTGAAAATAATAAATATCAATATTGAGTCTCTATGTGTTAAGGTAAGGGAGGTTTGATGGGGTCCCTTTAAAACCTGGTCACCTAAGGTTGCCTGTCTTAAGATTGACCGATCGATGAAATTATCATAGCTTTAAGGGATATCGAAAGACAAGTTTATTGAGTCTTGTAACTCGAGTAAATAAGCCCATAGGAACACCTTCCATTAAGGGAATAACATTTGTTAACTTGGGAGATGAGTATGAGATTATCAACTAAAAACTCGCTACATGGTTTACTTAGTTATATCTAATTGCAAAAAAATAAAAAATAAAAACAAAACAAAACTTTTAAAGAGACTTGAAAGAAAAAAGGAAAATAATCCAGGGGAACAATAGATGCCATATACTTTCACTTTTTGTTGTTGTGCTTTGAAAAATAATTGAATAGTTTATATACTTTTTGATAAGTGGCAAAACACAACTGAGCAACTTGGATTTTATTTGATTTGTTATTTCTTTCGTAACTTTAAAAGCGATTACTAAATAGTGAGGATATTAGTTTAACTTACTTGGATTAATTTGAAAATTCTAATTACTTTATGCGATGTACATATACAATTATAGTAAGTTAGAGCAATAGGCACTAACGAGTCACTAAAAATTAATTAAGTAAAGAATGTTGCTTGTGATTTGAAGTTTATAATGAGTATAACTTATGATAAGGTTTTTCTTTTATCCTTATTTTGTTTGCTTGAGGATAAGCAAACGATTAAGTATGGAGAAGTTTGATAAGTATTGAAAAAACCTTATTTATAGTATTTATTTAATATGACTTTTATAAATTTTATGTTAATTTATCAAGAAAAAGACATTTAAGTGCTTAATATTTTATTTTGAGGTTTAAAGAGTGCAATTTAAATATTTAAAGAAGATTCAAGCGAAAGCAAGGCAAAATCTGGCAAAATATAAGAAAAGGTGATTTTCACGAGTACACAACCATCAACATGACCATGCTGACACCAATGCTAAAGAGTAAAAAATGATCATAATGCATCATGAAATTGTGCTTTGATTGTTACACAAGTGGTGCAAAAAGTAGTGTTAAAGTAGGAAATCTACCTAGAGAAGAAACTATAAGAATTCCAGCGTGCACAACCCCGAGCACGGCCGTGCAAACTTGGAATGCCAAAATTTTACTTTTTTCCAAAGTACACGGCCCCGAGCATGGGCGTGCACTAGGTCGTGCATGTTACCCTATTTCTTAGACTATAAATACTCGCTTTATTATAAAAATGAGGGATTTATGACTTATTTTTCACACAACCACTTTAAAAACCCTAAGAGAGCAAAATCACGTAATTTTGGAGAGAAGAATCGCAGGAGCATCGTTGGAAATCACAAACCGCCTATAAGGGTTTATTCTTTTCATCATGAATTTTTATTACTTCTCTAGATTTCTCATGATTACTATAAATTTCATGGAGAAGTGGATTTATATGCCCTACATCTTGTGAAACTCTAAACCATGTGATTCAATTATTTATTAATTAATGAAAATTTAGGCTTTTGTATCTATTCATGTATTTTAATTGTTGTATGATTAATTTATACACACAAATTAATTGCAAGTCTAATTCTTGTTAGATAAAGAGAGGTCTCATCTAGTAAGATAGATCTTCATAAATAGAAAGATTACGTGTTTTACTTAAAAATAGAAAACTTCAATTTTCTGCATAAAGATTTAATTTTTATTTGGGAATCGTGAACTTAATGAAATCCTATAGGGCGATAGTGGGGGAGAGATCTCCATTATTCCATATAAGGTTACTAATTAATTAATTCAATGGAGTAATTAGTTTAATTGAGAATTCCTACAGTGTAAAGCATAGCTAATTAATTAATCAATATCTTATTATAAAAAAGTTAGGGTTTAGAGTGGATTAAGATGAAGTGTATGTTTTTGTGATTGAATTCATTTATTATAGCAATTATAATTAATCTTAGGGCTATTAGATTAGTTAATTAATGATTTAATTTATTGATCTCACATTAAGATATAGACTAAATAGTAAAAAAATGGTATCACTAGTACTTTTTTTTTTTTTTAGATCCTTGAGAATGACACCTGTTGCAATCTATACCACATTAGATAGGTGCACTTGCCTAACTAAATTGTTAGATTTCTTTGAGTTTATAAATTTATAATTTGATACGATTGGATAAACGATCCATTAGTATGCAATGGAAACCTCTAGGGACACTAGAGGTAAAGGATAATCGGATTTGTCAAACTTAATATTTATGCAAGACTCACCAGTTTCATCCTCTTTGTTTACGGCTTCTTCTTTAGAATCAATTGATACTTCATTGTGAACCTCTTCAATCTCCCTTCCAAGCATATCTCTAATGGGTAAATCCATGTCATTATCTTCTTTATAATTCTCCTAAAAATCATCAGTTTTGTTCAAGTGATGCCACAACATTCATGCACTCTTGACCTTGCCAGGGGAGGCATTGCAATTGCATAACCTACGATTTCACCTTGAGTGAGGACAATATGATCTTCTAATTTAATGAATAGCTCTTAGATGAACAATCAACTCGCAGCTTGAGCAAATTCAACAAAAGCTTCCATATCATCATTATCTATGATTAAGATCAAAGAATACTGTAGCCAGACATAATCAGAGTTAAAAATTGTTGGTTGCCTGTAGAACACCTCCACTTGAAGGGGGTAAGATCAATTTTAATTACTACACATATCTTGAACAACAATTTTGTGAACCTCGCATTCATCTTTACTTTAATTTTCTTAATAGGCCTCCTATCATAATATGGTCCATCTTCACCATACATGATATTCTCATGACAAATATCACAAATCTCATAAAATCCGTCATGTCTACAAAATTGAGTTGAACTCTTCAAGATAAGGCACATTTTACAAATTAGGGCAAATTTACTAAACTTTGGGTAAGTTTTACAAATTAGAGCAAATTTATTAAAATTAGGGCAAATTCTACAAATTATGAAAATTTTAATAAAATTGGGGCAAATCATACAAATTTGAGAAAATTTAGTAAAATTGAAGCAAATTCTACCAATTAGGGTAATTTTAATAAAATTGGGGTAAATCCTACAAATTTAGGCAAATTTAATACAATTGGGGCAAATTCCACGAATTAAGGAAAATTTACTAAAATTTAAGCAAATTCTACGAATTAGGGCAATTTAAATAAAATTAAGGTAAATCCTATAAATTTGGGAAATTTTAATAAAATTGAAGTAAATTCCACAAATTAGTGCAAATTTACTAAAATTGGGGAAAACTCTATCAATTAGGGCAAATTTAATAAAATTAGGACAAATCTTACAAATTATTCGCTAATTAGTATGGAACAATGTATAATTTCGAGTACACTTTCAATCTTAACTTTCATCTATTACAAAATTAATAATAACACATTTTGTTTCATAAAGAGAAACAACAATGGAGTGTACAATCATTAAATCCAATCAATCAAATTTACAATAAATTTTTACACAAAATAAGTGATAACCTAAATAAAAACCAAAATCGTGAGTTAGAGTTGTGGAACTACAATTTTCAAGCCAAAAATTGTGTTTTTTAGATGTGTTTTAAAGAGAAAGTAAAGAGAAATAGGAGAAAAATTGCATCTGAATTTGCTACAAAATAGCGTTTGTGTCCATGAGAGGGATTATAAGGTGCCCAATTGAATCGCAGGTTGGGATTGCAATTTTAGTTAGGGATAAATCGTAGGTTGACACTGCATTTACCTAAAAAAGTACTTTATCGCTTAAGGGTAAATTGTAGTGCTAACCTGTGATTTACCTTAGACTGAAATCGTAAGTTAGACATGTGATTTCTTCACATTTTGAAATTGCAGTCCCAACCTATGATTTCATAATGGTATTCTGGAAAATACTTTTCTTAAAACTGTTTTTTAAGAAAGAGTTTACTCCAATTGGGCAAACTAACACATATCTAGATACGTAATAGTATGACACTAGTGGAAGGTAGTGGGGGAATTTTGGATCAAACTTTTCTAAACTTATCAAATCATGTTTGGATTTTTATGCTATGTTCAAATAGGTATAGGGTGGTAGAATTGAAAATAAATATTATATTTTTTTATAAAAGGAGTTGAATGGAAAAAGAAAAAAAGAAATGAGTTAAGACATTTCTATTTTGAAGTCTATTCTTTTCTCAAAATTATTCTGACAAGTGACAACACTACTCATTAAAATAATTAGAGATAATAAATGCTAATTTTATTTCACTTTCTTCATTTCTTTTTTACAAAGGAGATAGATATATTTTTCTTCAATTTTTTCTATTTCCTTTCTATAAAAATTACAAATTTTCATTGTTTTTCTTCCCTTTCACTTGTTTCTCTTTTATAAAACATTGCTTAGCTCATTATTAAATAGTTATCCCATTCCATACGTGATTCTATCTAGGATGTAAATGAGTCAAATTATTTATGAGCTATTTAAGTTTAATTTGATATTTACTTGAGAATAGTTAAGTCGAGTTCAAACTCAAGCTGCTTAAGAAGTTAATTGTGTTGAGTTTGAGTTTGTGAGCATAATCAAGTTTGAATTCAAACTTGAGCTCAAAATAAAACTCACTAATTTAAATGAGCTAAGTTGAACTCATAATAAAACTTTGAAATAAAGCTTGTTTAATTCAACTTGGTCGACAAGCTTGAGCTTAAAATAAAGTTCATTGATTTAAATGAGCGAAACGTAAACTCTTGTTTTAGCTCACAAGCTGGTATGGAAATAAATTTATTTATATTATTAACGAGCTAGCTTATGAGTATGCTTACAAGCAAACTCGTTTATATTTAACAAGCTGGCTGTAGATAGAATCACAAGTAGGCTTACGAATAAGCTCTCATTTATATTGTTAACAAGTTGATTTATGAATAGGTTTGTAAGCAAACTCTGTTTATATTGTTAATAAACAGACTTGGGAACAAACTTATGAGCAAGCTTTTGTTTATATTGTTAGCAAACCAATTTATAAACAGATCCATAAGCAAACTTGTTTATCTAAACAAACTTGAGCTCGAGCTTCAAATTTCTTAATAAGTTTGAGCTCAAGAGTTCGACCCTATAATTTCAAGCTTGGTAAGCGCTCGATTTGACTCATTTGTAATCCTAATGATTATGAATTGTGTTTGAGTCGAATTTCAATATTAATATTACTATAATAAGAAGAAAAATATGTTTAAAAATCAAGCTTGTTAAGTACCAATTCAAGTTGAGCTCTATCTTAAAAATTTTAATTTGATTGAATTAGAGCCGAGTTCGACTTTTGAAATTTCAATCAAAGTTAAGAACTTGAGTTTAGGATTGTAATGTCACCACTCAATTCATTTCTAACTCTAATTCCTTCCTTATTCTCTTTCTCTCTCCCTTTGTGCAAGAACAATAGAATTTTAACATATAACAAGGGTATTTATAACCGGTCATAGTTTATTCACTAGTAAAATGTTAGGTGTTTATTAGATTTTGTTTATCATTAAATTATATATATATAATTTCATATCTTTGATGAATCTTTTTTCCCTCTTTTGTTTGTTAAGAGCCACATGAATAGGGATGCCATCAGGCAAATAATTATAGGATATCCAATTTTCTTGACTCAATAAAAACTTTATAGGATTTTGAAATGAATTTTGAAATAGGTTTTAAAACCTTACAGGCTTTTGAGTTGGATTTTGGAATTAAAAAAATGATGAGAAACTTTGACATAATAAAAAATAAAATAATATATATATATATAATAGTACATGTTAGTATATAGTGTGTAGCATACCAATGTTATACATTAGTAAAAAGTTATTAATTAATAAAAGTAATATTTTGATTTTTGAAAGAATTCTTTTTTTTTTAATGAATGCTTGGAATGGATTTTTTAAAATTTATATTCATAATTATAATTTTGTGCTTTTAATATTAATTATCAAATTAAAATTTAAGAAACTTAACTAAGCGTAATTAAAATTTGTGAATTGACTAACTTGATAATGATATTTTACTTTTAAGATCTTATTATTTTCTATTGAGAAATAATTAAAAAATTTTGATTATGGCGGATTGAGTTGGAATGTTAACAGGTTCAAAAATGGATTTTGAAAATAAGATAAAAACCCTATAGGTTACAAAAAATAATAGGTTACAAAATCCTATCCCTTGTGACGTGGGGGTGCAAAATCAACGGGGGCATAAAAGCTAACGATCCTTTTCGATTACGTCGGAGTGAGGGCGGGCGGTCCGGTCTCTAGTAGCCGCCCCACTCCCACACGGCCCCACCAACATAATCATATTGCTGCCACGTGTCTCACATTGATTAATGTGGAATGCGTCACACACTCTGACTATGAAGCCACCGACCACGGTCGGACTTTGGCTTTACATGCATCTTCGATAATCTATAATCAATCAACCTTGTTTTCTCTTTTTTTAAGAAAGATTGCATTGCGTTCATTTTATTTTTTTCTTTTTAATGTGTGTGGATATGTTGTTCACACAGTCCCATAATTAAATAAATGCTAGTACTATGGTTATAGCCCTCCATTACATTTCTTCATTATTCATTCACTTTGATTATTAATGGCTAACGTTGAGCTATAACACTAACCTATGGCTTAAGCTTGATTTATGTTGGACTTAGGTGACTTGCTTTTTGGACCACTGTTGTCTTTTCTTTTCTTTTTTATTTTTCTGGCTAGATGAAGCTTTAGGTTTTCCATTTTAAGCAATTAGAATAAATCATCCGAATTAGCTCTGCATGCAAAACATGGGAGAGGATGACTCATCGTGTGTTTGGTATTGATAAAAATGGATAGAATGGAAAAGGATAAAAAATGAATAAAGATAACTCTTATTCTTTTGAATTGGATGTATAAGAAAAGAAAGAAATACGAACATTTGCTTTACCATTTTTGGTTCACAAGACAGAAGGAAATAAAATCAAATAAAACATATGGAGAGATAAATAGTATTTGTAGAAACATTTCGGTAATTTAAAAAAATATTTGTGTAGGAGTAAAATAAGCAGAAGATCAAAGAAAGGTTGAGAGTGAAATGTGTCGACGAAGGAATCACGGCGGCCAGCAGGGGCACCATGTCCGTTGTCCACGCCCCAAATCCTTCCCGTTTTATTTGCAATCTTAATTAATAATGGCCTGCTATGTTTGTGGTTCAACCCAAATAGGTCGAGGTCGACGTTTGGCGGAGATTGTTAGGTGGGTCTCAAGTTCCACTTTCATAAATATAATTTACTTTATTGCTTTCCCACTTCTACTTTTCTAGGATCAGCATTAGCTTTCAAATTGATGTCTCCATTATTTATTTGCTGAGCTTTTCACACCATTATTAGGGGTGGGAATTGCGGGGCGGGTTCGCAGGTTGACCCGCCCCGCCCGCAAAAATATGCGAGGCGGGCCAAAAAATCTGACCCGTAGGGGTGCGGGCCATTTTGGCCTACGCCCGCTTGGCCCGCGGGGCGGGGCGGGCAATCCCCCGCGGGCTGCGGGCCAACCCGCCGGATTCTGTAGTTGCACTTTGCACTGCACGGCACGGCAACGTCGGCTTCAGATGACACGCACGTACGAAGACCTGCTGCATGATGTGACGAGGACGACATGACGACCATGCCCTGCACCGCCGCCGCCAACTGAGAAGTGAGATGACCGGTTGAAGACTTGAAGTGATGCCGCCGAGCCGACGGGTGCGGTTCAAAATTCAAATTGCCAATTTTCCATGCCAGTGCCAGTGATGCCACGCCCACGCCACATTGAAGAAGTCGAAGTTGTATAAGTTCCAACGCAGCCGGCAGCCCACCCCAGACCCCACCATCCGTGCACCCCCAATACTCCGCAGCTAGACCGACATTGTGCCACCACCGCCGGCCACCTTTTAGACACCGTTAATTAAGGTAAAACAATTCTCTTTTCTCTACTATTGTCCTCTACTGTATTGTGTGTGGCTGGTGGTTTGGCAGTGTGGTGTGGTGTGGTGTGGTGGCAGTGTGGTGTGGCCGTGTAGGGTGGCCGTGTGGCGTGGTGTGGTGGTGTGGGCCGTGTGGTGTGGTGGTCGTGTATAAAAACCGTGTATCTCTCTGACTCAGTGAACTCTGGGCGTATATTATCCCACACGGCCGTTTGTAATAGCCGTGTATGCCTCTGGCTTCTTTGTTCTTCATACACGGTTGACTACACGCGTGTGTAACTCAACCGTGTGTCTTCCTCAATGTGTTCCTATGCACGGTTGGTTTACACGGGTGTGTATTCCTAACCGTGTACTGATCTGTCCTACAAACTCTTCCACGCTGATACACGGGCGTGTATCCTAACCGTGTAGTCTCCCGATTCCTTCACACGACCGTTTGTAAAACCGTGTAACTTCCTTTCTTCAAAGCATTCCCCTTTTTACTTGCTTTTATCTCCAATTCGTCTTGAATGGAGAATGGAGAATGGAGAGTAGGGTGGTGGTGGTCGTATGGTGTGTGGTGGTTATATTTAATTATTTACATATATTTAACTACTACTAATAATATTTTTTTATATTTACAGAATGGATCCTATAAGTAACGAGGCTGCAATGGAACCAATGGAACCTATTAATGTGGATCATGTATCTGAAGTTGGTGGGCATAACGATAATCTACAACCAGGATCTTCTCAATCTGAAGAATGTGCAGGTAAGAAGGCTCGAGTAGGTAGCTCTTCTTCTCAAGTTTGGGAATTATTTACAAAAATTGGTATTGGGAATGATGGTAAAAATAAGGCTAAGTGTAAAGCATGTGGGAAGGAATATGTGATTGGAACACATTCACATGGAACTTCATCTTTACGTCGACATATAGAGAAGTATCGTTTGAGTCAAATTCCTAGATATCATGATGTTGGTGATATGATAATTGATCATGCGGGGAAGTTAAGATCAAGAAAACCCGATCCTAAATTTGCTCGTGAGGTCATGGCTATGGCTATTATTGAGCATGATCTGCCATTTTCATTTGTTAAATATATGAGGATTACATAGTTTATAAGGCTATATAATCCTGATTATAAGCCAATCAGTAGAAAAACTGCTACATCAGATGTTTGGAATTTATATTTGACTCAGAAGGAGAATTTGAAACAAATTTTGCAAAAAATTCCAGGGAAAGTATGCTTGACCTCTGATTTATGGACTGCTTCTACTAGTGAGGGATATATTTGTTTGACTGCACATTATGTGGATGCCAATTGGAAATTGAATAATAAAATTCTTGCTTTTTCTAAAATGCCCCCTCCTCACTCAAGGTTTGAGTTGTCAAAAAAAGTATTTGAATTTCTGAAAGATTGGGGCATAGATAGGAAGATATTCTCCCTTACATTGGATAATGCATCTGCAAATGATTGTATGCAAGATTTTCTGAAAGAGCAATTGAATTTACAACATAGTTTGTTATGTGGTGGTGAGTTTTTTCATATTAGATGTTGTGCTCATATTCTTCACTTGATCGTTAAAGAAGGATTGGATGTAAGTAGTGAAGCATTGCACAAAGTAAGGGAAAGTGTGAAGTATGTGAAGCGTTCTGAGAGTAGAATGAAACACTTTTTGAAGTGTGTTGAACAGGTTTGCAACATTGATACGAATATCGGTTTGCGCTTGGATGTAACTACTAGATGGAATTCCACTTATCTTATGCTTGATAGCGCACTCAAGTATCGACGTGCTTTTTCTTGCTTTCAATTGAATGATCGTCATTACAAATACTGTCCAACCATTGATGAGTGGGAAAGAGCAGAAAAGATATGCAAGTTTTTGAGCCCGTTTCATAGTATCACCAATTTGATGTCAGGATCATCATATCCAACATCAAACCACTATTTTTTGCAAGTATGGAGGATTGAATGCTTGCTTAATGAAAATTTAAATAGTGAAGATCATATCATAAGGGAGATGTCCATTAGAATGAAACAGAAGTTCGATAAGTATTGGAGTGATTATAGTGTTATCCTTGCACTTGGAGCAATCTTTGATCCTCGAATGAAATTTGATTTTTTGAGTTTCTGTTTTAACAAACTTGATCCCCTCACTTGTGAAGAGAAGATGGCTCATATAAAAAGCAAGTTATATAAACTTTATGGAGAATATGAGAAGAGCAAAACAGATCACATATCTAAAAGTAGAAGCAATCAGGTTGGATCATCTCCTCAAACACAAGACATATCTGGAGGTAGCAGCAGTAAGGGAGCAGCAACACATAGAGCTGGAAAGGGCTTGGAGATTGATTTTGCTACATTAGTAGTAAGTTTAATAATTTTTTATTTCCTCAATAATTTTTTTTTGTAATATATATTGGTATGTAAATAGTTTTTTCTTAATAATGTAGGAATTCCGATATCGTCAAGTAGAAGTACAAAGTTTTGGTAAATCTTCTTTAGATATTTATCTAGATGAGTTAGTAATGGATATGGACTTCTACTCAGAATTGGATGTGTTACAATATTGGAAGAGTCAAAGCCATAGATATCTTGATTTATCTATCATGGCCTCCGATGTGCTTAGCATTCCAATTACTACTGTAGCGCCGGAGTCAGCTTTCAGTATCGGCACTCGTGTACTTAATAAGTATCGCAGTTCTATGCTTCCATCTAATGTAGAAGCTCTCATTTGTACACGAAATTGGTTACAAGGATTTGCATGTGAAGGTATTTTTTTTTTGTTCTATTTCCAATAATTTCTTTTAATGTATTCACCCTAATATAATATATTCCTAATTATATGTGTAATCTTATAAATTGTAGATCAAGAAGAAGACAATGGGAGTGTGGGTGGGACTGCGACTACTTCATCGAAAGGAGACTCTAATTTAGTTATTGATGATTATGATAGTGATGATTAATTTATATATGTAATTTTATTTGCTTCATTATTATATTTGTTTTCCTATGTAATTAGTAAAAACTGAAAAGTACTTTATCTTAATTGCTTGATTATCGTTTTAAGTACATATAAATTGAAGTCTCTATTCAAGCATCATTTTTATAGTAAGAAAAAGAGAGAGAGAGTAACTTAAATGTCAACTAATCTAATTTACTTTGTTTACAAATGATGGAGGCACAAGAGACACGGGACACACGGCCGTGTAGTGATTGGTAGACTTCCACAGAATCATACACGGTCTCCATACACGGCCGTGCATCGTGACCGTGTATTCGATCAAGATTTCCACAGAATCATACACGGTCCCCATACACGGCCATGCATCGTGACCGTGTATTCGATCAAGATTTCCACAGAATCATACATGGTCCCCATACACGGCCGTGTATGAGACCGTTTGTAGACGCGTATTTGAGAGGGTGAACACCATAGAGAAATTATTCCTACTAAAAACTTTTTGGTATTTTCTTCAATCTTTTAATACTTATATGTAAGGGCATCTTTTTTATTTTTAAGTTATATGTTTGCATGAATCTAATAAGGATTTAACAAATTACGCGTACAATATATATATGTGTGTGTGGCATAGATGTTCACTAGGGTTAATTCACATGTAGTGGTTAGCTTAAATAAGATCAATTCATGTATTCAATTTGGTTGTAGGTTTTTTTTTTTAATTTTTTGCATAAGGAAAAAAAAAAATTTGCGGGTCATTGCGGGTTGGCCCGCTTGGCCTGCGGGACGGGGCGGGTCGACTTTTCTGACCCACCAGCCTTGCGGGCCAGTGCGAGCCAACCCACGATGACCCGCGGGTCGGGGCGGGCCGACCCAGACGACCCGCATTACCGGCCCTATATGCCAACATGAAACTTTAAGCTCACTTAATAAATTTATGGTTATAATCATGTCTCAATCCCTCACATCAAGTATGTTTGTAAATTTATTACTAATTGCAAATTATAAAATAAAATTAATCTTTGAGGAAACTTATGAAAATCCCTTCGAACGGTAAAATGGGGAGCATGAGTTGAGTATAATAGGATGTGAACGCGAGAAGACGATAATATCGGGAGACAAAGAGCAGCCACTGAATGTTGGAAAGAAACAAAACAAAATAAAAGAACACCAAATGTCGAAGAAGAAGAAGATGGTGGAAATATGAGCTCAGCAACAACAATAATGATATACACAACACAACACATACTCCACCACCGGCCACCTCTCTCTCTCTCTCCCTTTTTTTCGTTTTATCATCTACCCATAATCAAGAAAAGAAAGTAAAGGTAACTCCAACATCTCATCTGATTCCCGGTCCCCCCCCCCCCCTTTTTTTTTGTTTAAATAAACGACAATCTAGGATTGATGATAAGTGTAATATATTAAGATAGTAACCGAATAAACGACTTTTCTCAATTAATAGCATCTCATCTCACACAGGTTTCAATGCCGATCCCCGGATGCATATATTAGCAAACATGGCTTATGTTTTTCCCATGGTTTTATCCAACAAAGGATGCCGCATTGATTGTAATATGAACTTCATATATCTGTGTAATATATTTTAATAAAGACTATTCTTTGTCTTGCAATTTTAGATCCAAATCACAATACATAAAAGATCTCAATTATTAGCATACAAGAGTTAACAATCCACTGGGGCAATTTCATTGAAAGGGGGGCATTGGTTTGATTAAGATAGCTTGAAAAGCATACTTGAAGTCTCGAGAAACTGCTTCTCGCAAGTTAGTCCAAGGTAGGGGTAAGCATCTAAAGATACATGGAACTTGTTGGACCATGCATATAACGTTGGGTCTCAAGTTAGTTGCTCTTGACCCATACAAGGAATGACCACAGATCCACAATTGGATTTTTTTGGTCAATAGTTGGTTTAGCCTCTTGGAATTTATTTTTTACACACTACAAATAAGAATCTCATGGAGCATAAGTATTAATTAGATCTAAGAGTGTTGGATTTCACGTTACTTGCTCTAAACCCACAAGAGGAATTATCAGATATTCACCGTCTATTTATTTCTTACACACAATAAGTTCCCTTCGTATGGCTATCTTATATCGAAAAAAGTCTACCAAACTTCTTTTTAGTACTGGCGCAGTTTCTCTTTTATAGTGCCCTAATATTATAAAGTCGATATTAGAATACTTCATTTGATGGTATTTGAAAGGCAATGGTAGTAACTGGCAGCTTGCTGCGGTAACTACATCCAACAGAAAATGGGAATGGAAATATGGAGGAAAAAACAACAACACAAAACAAAGATTTCAGCACTTAATTAATCTTCAACTCCTAAGCATCCTCCGCATTTATACTAAAAGCCACAAATCACTGCAATAATCTGGGATTTTAGGACAAAAATGACTATTGGAAAAGTTAAATTGTATAGAAAAAATTTTGAAAAACATTTTCCATTAATCGATCACACTAAAGTCAAGAAGAATGCTATTGCTTTTTCTCATGGTTTAAATTTGCTATTGCAGGAAGACCTAAGCCTAGAAGGAAAGCAATTTGAGATAAGGCAGGTACAAGAAAAGCGAGAAGCAATATCGCTCCACAAAACAACCACTTCCCATCTGCATAATAATCCTGAATCTGATAGTTTAAGTCCACAGTTTAGTTCAAATTCTTTCCCTACACCTTAAAAGGACGTTAACTTCCAGTTCCAGCTACATATATCCATTTGATTTCATCACACGGACAATCTCACACCTTTAAAGCTTGCTGAGCTAAGCCCCATCTGCAAGTGTCCTCTTTGACGTACTAATGTATAAAACTGCAAAAGAAGAAACATAACCAAGTCAACAACATACAAATCATACGTACTTTGACAAAAATTCAGAGATTTTGCATCTTATTACCATTGTTCCCACGAATGAAGGCATCACCATACTTATTCTTCAATTGTCCATTAACATATTCCTCTGTCTGCTCCATTGCAATGTTCATATATCCATCAAGACATGCTAGTATACCTACATGAAGTCCAACAATCAATATAATATTTTGGGTATATCTCTGTTGCCAACCTAACAGAGAAATGCAGAAGAATAAAGAACATTGCTCGAGTCTTATTTCCACTAGGTGGGATACTAGATGCACAAAACTAAGGCTCCAAAAACAAGCGACAGGAGCATCCATAGGCCATAACAATCAACATTTTTTATGTGATGTCTGAGCAGAATGTAGGGGGAATTCGTCTCCTACATCATGGCTCGAACTTTCACAATAAACAAAAAGGTCAGTCCTAGATAGGAGACCAAACTGACAAAAAAAAATAAAACAAAAATTCACATTTCATACTAGATTTAACGTAGCAGAATCCTATAGAAAACCACCCAATGCATCACATATTAGTGAAAAAAAGAGTTAAGACCCTGCATTCCATTTGCCAATCCTGATACTGAAGGAATAAATAGGTCTTGATATGTTAGGAATATCTGCAAAAATCTGTGTAACAGGATTGGAATATCTTTAAAACAGGATAATGAATATGTATTCTAAAGATATTCCAACCCTGTTCTAAAGGTATCTTTAGAATAGGATAACAAATATCTAAAGAATATGTAGCTTTGTCATTTTTTGATCTGTTATGCCCTTTAAAAGAAATTATTAGATTTATGATATCCTTTATTTAGTGATGTTTATCTTTTACTTAAAGAAGGTAGGACCTTAACTTGTTTAAATAAGTGTTTCCACAATATTAATAAAAAATCAAGAAGATATTCATCCAAAAAAATAAACAAGCAAGAAGATTACTATTAGTCTAAACTATTGAAAGTAGTGTAAAGTAATTTCCGAGACAGGAGTATTATCTTTAACAAGCCCATAATTTTAAGAGATCAGAGGGATTTCTCAGATGAGCCCTCAATACTTTTCCATGTAAATACCACTTGTTACAATATTTAATTAAACGGGTCCAAAATATCATACCACTATCAACTTAGATAATAAAGAAAGTGAACTCTACCATGTCATGTGCCATCAAGCAACACAAATAGGAAAGTACAAACTATTTCATGACAGTATTTGCTGCTACTCCAGAAGAGTCTGGACATATGCAACTCCCAAGAGAGAGAAGGAGAAACGTTCCCAACCCAAGAAGTCCATTGTATCCATGTCTACATCATGTGTGCCTTAGGAGAGTTACTCTGTAAATTAATAGTAGGAGGGTAATATAAAGTGACTCTAGCTCCAGATCTCTTTAGACTTACAGCATGCTTAAGCCATCCCTCTGATACTGACATTTCACCTTATCTAAAAATTTTGAATACAATAAGTATTTGAAGAAAACATATGTCAACGATAGATCTTTTTTATTTTCTGTCCATCAGCAAAGGAAGCCAACCCCACATAGTGAAAGTAAGGTTTAAGCACCGTTGTTACTGTTATTAAACCCAACAAAGGGTAACAAGTCTCCATGAGGAGTTAACTATACGCACTTGACAGCTCTGCTTATATCACAAAAAAGAGATGCTTGGATGTGCCTATAGGGCACTTAAGTTGAGACCTCAAATTCATTCAAAGAGCAGATGTTATATTTATTTTCAGTGATCTTCCAGGATAACAAATGAAATTTTTTTTGGGTAAAAAATAACTAATAATTAGTGAAGAAATCTCATCAACTGATACATCACCAATACACATTTCATCTCAATAAGTGATTATGAAACAGAAGGAAGGGAATCAAGTATATGAGTACAAGGGGAGAAGGGGGAAGGAAGTAAATTAGGGAAAAAGAGAAGCAAGACCTCGATAATCGACACCGGAATTGAGTTTGACAACAACAGGCCTCCCGCGAATGGATTTCAAGAAATCAGCCGGAGTTTTTGTGGTGGATGAAGCTTTCTCTCCCCCAGTACTCATATTTGAATCACAAAAAGCTCTACTAGTTCCACCTATTATACAAGATTATATTCAAAAGCACGGACAAAGTACTTAAACGAATTTCTCCATATTCCATTCCCACATCAAAGCTTCACTATTCTATCCATAATAAATATGGCAATTGGAAAACCAAAACCCTAATGGTGAAAACACGTACATATATCTACATTTGTCTCAATTAAATTTATTTTTTCGATTCCACCAGCTAAGCTCTATCTTATAGCGAATTAAAACTACTCATTGAATTTAAGTAAGTAAGAAAAACAAAAGAACAAGATCTCCATTCAATACATAAACCCTAGACGAAACAAGAAAGGTTGAAGAAAACGGGAACAAAGAATGAGCTGTAATTAGCAGTATAAGGGGAATGGAATGGACTTACCAGTTGACGAAAAGCTTTACCGAAAGGAGATTGCGAGCCCTAACCCTAGAGTAGTAAGTAGCTCAGCTCCTTCACTTCTCCTCACCCGTGTGGTTTTTCATTTTCATTTTTTTTTTCTTTTAACCCCTTTAATATTTCTTTTTGGATTATTGATAAGCAGTGGGCAACGTCAGTGTGTCGTAAATTTTATTTTAAAAGATTTAAACCAAACCAGAGTAAAATTTCTTAAAAACTAAACTAAACCAAATTTTATCCGATGTCTCCGAATAGACCTAATATTTGCTCTGTTTGCTTTTATTTTGAATCACAAGAAGCGGTAAATACTAATAGCACATTAACTTCACGGAATACAATAAAGTTATATTAAATAATTATTATTGAATAATAAAAAATAAATTATTATTATATTATTTAATTAAATATAATGGTATTATTATTATATTATTTAATTTATAAAATTATATAAGAAATAAGCCATGAATAAAAAAAATTATAAAAATACCCTTACATCCTCTCTCTCATCATTCTACCTCTCTCTCTCTCCTCTATTTTTTGCGCTCTTTCTATCTCTGCTCTACATAGACTCTCTCTATCTCTATCTTTATTGTACACTCTCTAGTGGTGATGGGTTTGATGGGTTCAGATGGTGGGCTCAATCAATTCGGTGGTGGTGGGTTTGATGGGTTTGGATGGTGATGGTGGTAATTGCATGATGGTGTTGTACGGTGAAAGTGTGTTGATGTCAGTGGTAGAAAGAAAGAAAAAGATAGGGATAGTGAGGTCTTTCTTTAACTAAATTACAATTCCTATGTCCAATTAAAGAATTGCAATTCAATAAAATGAGAAATTGTGATTTTTTTGTGGAATTGCTATTACAAGTTAAAAATTAAACGAAACGTCGTAATAATAATTTCATAAAGAATAAGGAGGGAATGGTAGTCATTCCCTTCAAGTGAACGTGCCATAAGTGTAAATATCCTTTTAGTATCTCAAATTTATTTATTTTTATAATTAATTACTTTAAATTTAAAATATCAATTTACTATTTATAATTTTTTAAAAATCATTTACAATACAATACTTGAACTAACTCCAACTATATTGTTAATTGCAAAATGGAAAGAGTACAAATAGTTATTGTAAAACTTGGTTAAATTCAAGTAATTGAATTATAAAAATAAGTAAAGTTTATATACTAAATTAACACTTTGATAGTTCAAGTAATTAATTATAAAAATGAATAAATCTAATGTGATATTTACCCTAACTATTAACATAGATATCACAAACCTAACTAAACTAAATATTTTAGTTTCAAAGTTTCAAACTGAAACCAATTAAAGAAAAAAAACAATTGATTTGATGTGTTACAATTTCTTTCATTTTTTTGTTTATGATCTCTACTCTTAATACTTTAGGTTAATAGTCTGTATATTAAAATATCAAGGATAAACTATAAATAAACCTTTTTATGTTACATAATGTGTGCTTAGCCCTCCATCTAATTGATTATTTAGACATTGTTTTAAAAATGAGTTTCTATATAATAAAAGAAAAAGTACAAATTTAACTCTTCACGTTTGCCACTTTTTCTATTTTAGTCCCGAAAGTTTAATTTTTCTATTTTAGTTCTCAACATTCGCAAATGTTTGTAAATAAGTCTATTGTTAGTTTTTCGTTAAGAATTATACACAACACTATTCTATTGGTTCAATTATTTTGATGGAGAAAAGTATAAAATTAGTCTTTAATGTTTGCCACATTTTCTATTTCAATCATAAACATTTATTTTCTTACATTCGAGTTCTCAACGTTTACAAGTATTTGCAAATAAATCCTTTTAACTATGATGTTAACTTTTCCATTAAAAATTGCATGTGATGCAGTTCAATTAGTCCATATAATTATATGAAATAAATTATATAATAAAATTACAAAAATTAAATAAAATTAGTTAAAATATATAAAAAAATCCAAAAAAAGTTAAAAGAGGGAAAATTTACAAAAAATAAAAAATAAATAAATATACATACACACAGACAAATCAATATATATAAATAGCAATTAACATATACAGTACGTTTAAAGTTGTCGAACATATTAATATCACTTCCACTGTACATTAAGTCATCCACATACAAAGATACCACTATCATCATGTCATTAACATGCTTCACATATAGCGTATGTTCATAAGGACATCTGACAAAACCCTCCTTAGAAAGGTAGGCATCAATGCAACTATTACTAAGCTCTAGGAGCTTGTTGTAATCCATAGAGAGCCTTTTTCAATTTATACACTATTTGTTCTTGATCAGATATAATAAATCCAAAAGTTTGTTGAACAAATACTTGTTTATTTAGATCTCCATGCAAAAAGGCTGATTTGACATCTAATTGATAAATAGGCCAAGCTTTTTGAGTAGCCAATGCAATCACCATTCGGATCGTATCTAACCTTGCTACATGGGCAAATACTTCTGTATAATCTACTCCAAACTCTTGTTTGTAAGCTTTCACAACTAAACAAGCCTTATACTTGTTGGTTTCTCCATTCAGCTTTCTTTTAGTCTTACAAACCCACTTAACCCTAATAGCCTTCTCACTCCATTCTGTTAAGGACTATATGCAATCGTGGGTTGTCTTTTGATGCCATTCTCCACACAATATTTTATGAACTCAATGGAGTTGAACTCTCCTCCCCTATTTGATTGCAACATTTTAATGGAATGATTGGATTCTTTCTTGACTAGCATCTTAAGCCTTTTAAATACTTCAAATGCTTCTTACTTGTTTTGCTGAAAATAACACCAAGTCTTGTGGCTAAAATCATCAATGAATATTATAAAGTATCGTTTACGTCCATTAGATATAGGAGCAATCAGTCCACAAAGATCTGTGTGAATTAATTCCAGTATATGTTGAGCTCTCCAAGCCTTTCCTTTTGGAAATGCATCTCTATGTTGCTTGCCATAATACACTCTTCACAAACATTTGAAGGCATGTCAAATTTAGGAAGTCCTTTAACCAATTTCTTTAGTTGCAACTACTATAATCCTCCAAAGTGTAAATGGCCATATCGATTGTGCCAAAGCCAAGCCAAGTCGCTTTGTTTAGTTACTAGACAATTAAGTTTCAAGTTCTACAAATAAATGGGAAACATCTTATTACTAGTCATTTTTACTTGTGCAATTAATCCAAGTTTGGCATCTTTCACCTCGCACAATCCATTTTTAATCACAATTTCATAGCCCCTCTCTTGGAGTTGTCCAATACTAAGTAAATTTGTTTTCAAATCAAGCACATACAAAACATTTAAGATAGATTGTACCTAAACTATCTTTATCTGAATAATAACTTTACCTTTTCCTTTAACTTCAACTATTGAATTATCACCAAACTTCACTATATCAATAAAAGTTTCATTAAGCTTAGCAAAAGCATTTTTATCTCCAAACATATGATTGCTACATCCGATATCTAAGTACCATGTGTTCTTAGCACTTTCCTCTTTGGCATGGCACACCATTGGCAAGGATATTTCAGCCTCCTTCTTCATTTGCTCAGCATAATTGGATTTTTTTGCCTCTACTTAGATTGGTCATACATTCTAACTTTTAATGACTAAATTTGTGACATTGAAAGCACTCAACGTGTGCTTTGGATTTTCCTTTGTTGCTTCCAACTTTCTTCTTCTCTCGCGACCCTCTTCTTTGATTTCCTTCAAATTCCTTACCATCTTTCCCTTTCCACGCATCTTTACCCTTATCTAATGTACCTAGCTTTGTTAAGACTTGGAAGCCTGTGTTTGAGCCTACAACAACTCATCCTCCTTCTCTTGCTTTTTAATTTTCTGCTCATGAATTTGCAATGAGTTTTGCAACTCATCAATGGTCATCTCATCTACATCATGTGACTCCTCTATGGCTATGACAATAAAATTGAATTTTGTTGTCAAGGATCTCAAGACCTTTTTGATGATGGTGACATCTTCAATCTTATCACTATGAATTCTAAGCTTACTTGTAATTGCCATGATCCTGGAGAAGTAATCTGAAACAGACTCCTTGGTTTCATTTGTAAAGTCTCAAACTCAGCCTTGAGACTTTGTAATTGTTGCCTCTTGGCTCTAGCATTCCCATGGTATTTCTTCTTTAAAAAAATTCCAAATCTACTTTGATGTTTCCTTGTGTAATATAGTTTCAAGCACAACTTTATCAATGCCTTAGAAAATGCAATTTTTGGCTTTCAAATCCTTCAACACCAAGCTATCTGCTTCTTTCTTTTGTGCATCAATTGCATTGATATTTCTTTCCCGAATTTCAAATACTTCATACAGTGCCAAATAAGTTATTGGGTGTTCTTTTAATGGTTTTAATACCTACGAGATAATTAACGGTGCTCTTTTTGGAGAATGTTAATAAATTTCAAAATCCATTTCGTTGTCCAGTAGCAACAACTATCTTTTTTATTGGTACCATAGTGGCTCTTTGGTTGGGTGTGCAGCTAGCTCAAGAACTCCAGCCTCTACAACAATGCAATACTCTTTGGACTTTAGAAAATTCTCCATCAACATACTCCAATGATCGTAGTGATGCCCATCAAAGCGAGGAATTGACGGTTGAACAAAGTTTTCATTTGTGGCCATTTGAATGTGATTGAAAGGGTGTCTTTTTTAACAAGGCTCTCATACCAATTGTTAACTTAAAAGAAAAAAGAGAGAGAAAACGTACTAGAATAAATTAGAAGGGAAACAAACCTTTTTAATAAAAATGTAAAAAACTAATACAAAATAATACATTAGACAGATTTTTAAAATATAAGATTAAAGCTGTAGATAAAACTTCTAAAAACTTGCTACATTATATCATGACTTCTTTCTAAAGATAAGATAAATTAGTACCACTATCAAACATGACTAACAATACTCCTAAAAAACTCCAACAAATGAGAAATTTTCTGCCAACAGAGACCGCTACTGAGCAAGCTGTGGATGGCTTAAAACTTGGCTCCCTTTTGCGAAGGGCGAAAAAGTAACCATCAACGAGCCAAGGACCTGCTTGGAGATCTTGTTGATGTCGAAATACGACAGTATAGTAGCCTTGCCCTAATCCAATCATTGTAAAGTCTGATATAAAGGACCAAAGGCGTTTAAGTTCCTGATACGAAATTTTGTAACCCAAGGATGGTCCATAAATTTTAACTATTAGTGCTAGTTTCCATGGAATTTGCATTTCACGTTTTTCCTGTTCTGTGAAAGTGATTAGCTTACAGCCAACTGAGTTAGGCAGGTCAGGTTGTTCTTCGTTGTCCTCCTTTGTTTCATCCTCCATATCCTTCTGGGCTGAACCAAAGAACGAACGCGCATAAGCCTCAGGAATAGTGTGCATAAGCATATCCTTGTTTGTTTGTTTAAAACCGAAACCAGAGTCAGCCTCAGTTCGTCCGGCATCTGCAGAGAGAGGCGGTGCTGCCATGGGAAGTCGTTGTTGCAAGCTATGAGCGGGTGGAGCGGAAAACGGATGATGTTCATCTAGAGCAGTATGGGAATCGTCTTCTTCGGGAGAGGGATTCGTGGGTTTGAATCGTTCCATTTTGCGGTGTGAGGCAGCTGCGTTAGGCGGCGTAGGGGAGTGGTGTTGCTCAGTCATGTTTATTTCCTGTATAGACTTCGATCCATCATTACGTTCCATACTATTATTTTTTTTCAATATTATTATTACAAATTAATATTTGCGTACGCCGCCATTAATTTGCTATAAAACCAAACATTCCTAATAAAATAAAATAATAATAAAAATATTCCCAACGACCGGCTCTTCTTTATTCAAAGTCCAGTTTTACCATCCGAACGAACAGACAACCTCAAGATCTGCAATTGCATCCCTGAAATCTGAGAACTGACACCACCCAATCTGAGTAATCATCTATCGAAACAAGACAACAACAAAAAAAATGACACCGTCTTCTCTCCGCACTAATAAAACGATAAAACCGACATCCCCACTAGCACTCCATACCATCATAACCCGCCTCTGCTCCAACACCACCACCACCACCGTAGGCGTACCCAGACCTCAACCGCAGCACGAGCCCATCGACGCCGGATCCTCCATCCGAAAACCCATCAGCCTATGGCCCGGTATGTACCATTCCCCTGTGACTAACGCTCTCTGGGAAGCAAGATCCACATATTTCGACAGCCTCAAACTCAATGGACATGCCCGCGCCGACCCCGACAGCGAACCCACACCGAAGCTCGTCCCGCACACCCCTTCTAGAAGCAGGACAAGCATCGTGTACAAATTCTCACAAGACTACGTTCTTCGCGAGCAGTATAGGAACCCATGGAATCGTGTAAGGATGGGGAAGCTAGTGGAAGATCTCGATGCTCTTGCTGGCACCATATCGTACAAGCATTGCTCTTCTGGGAATGATTGTGCTAATGCTGTCCCCATGATGCTTGTGACTGCTTCCGTCGACAGAATCGCTCTCAAGAAGCCTATTTGTGTCGACACCGACTTGGAAATTTCTGGGGCTGTGACCTGGGTCGGACGTTCTTCTATGGAGATTCAGTTAGAAGTCACTCAACCACCTAAACCGCATGGTATGGTAGTTGCAAACCAACACGATCGTAATATAGAATAATTATTTTAGACATGGAAATCGATTTTAATATCTACCAGTGCTGGGGAATACGATAATATTATCTATTGTTTGCCATGATGAGCTTATCTTACGTTATTTTCAGTGATGACACACGTTTGACACGAATATATAAGTAGAATAAGAACTATTTGCAAAGGCCAACAGAATTTATATTATATAATTTGAATAGCAAAATGATTTTGGTGTGAAGTATGGTATTCGTGTCCGCATCCGGTGTCACTCTCTGCGTTTCCACCAATCTTGTAAGCCGGGGAACATGACTACGAAATAAATCTAGTTATTTATTATATGTGGTATGGTAATGAGCTGATCTTACTTATTTTCAATCATGAAATATGTTTGATATCCTTATAAATAAAATATTTGAACTGTTTGCAATGGCTAGCAGATCTATATTACTTACTTTTAACAATGAAAAATGAGTTTTGCTGCAAAGTATGGTTTTCATGTTTCCATCTGGTGTCCTTGTCCATTTTTCACCAATCATTCTATGGCGGAAAAGGGAAAAAGCATGCTAATACTAGATAGTCATCTTATATAGTAATCCGTGATTGGTGGGGGTTACGGACTGGTCACTAAGTGTTACAGGGAGAACTCTATCTGCATCTGGAAATGAATATTCATACTTCTCGTCTTTTTCAGATACAGAGAATGAAAACTCAGACTCAGTTGCTCTAGTTGCTAACTTCACGTTTGTAGCGCGGGACTCCAGGACAGGGAAATCAACCCCAATCAACCCTATCACCCCAGAAACTAATAGGGAAAGATTGCTCTGGGAAGAAGCAGAGAAGAGGAACAAAGTGAGGAAACAGAAGAAAGAAGTCCATCAAAGAGATACTGCAGTTGAGGATGCAGCAAGGCTTCAGGAGTTGCTTGCTGAAGGCCGGGTTTTCTGTGACATGCCAGCTTTAGCAGATAGGGATAGCATTTTGATAAGAGATACGTGCTGTGAGAATTCAATGATATGTCAGCCACAGCAAAGGAACATCCATGGTAGAATTTTTGGAGGTTTTTTAATGCGAAGGGCTTTTGAATTGGCCTTCTCCACCACTTATGCCTTTGCTGGTTTTGCCCCACTCTTTGTGGAAGTTGATCATGTTGATTTCCTCAAGCCGGTGAGTGATTTGGATGCATGCTTCATTTGGCTTGTGGAAGGATAATAGGAGTTGATTATTGGATCCATGTGGAATGAGGATATAGCCTTCAGATTGCTTTTTGTATCAAACTGTTGCAATCAGCTCCACAACTATCATATCTAAAAGCTGAAGGTTTTTAAGTATAGTGTGGCTTTTATATTTATTACTTAACAAAAACATTGTGTTTTCTGGTGCAGGTCGATGTTGGCAATTTCCTTCGGCTCAAGTCTTGTATTCTCTATACTGAGATTAATGATATGATAAATGTGGAAGTTGTGGCTCACGTCACCAAACCAGAGGAGAGGAGAAGTGAGGTGAGCTGATAATTCAAAAGCGCTCTGCTTGAGATGAATTAGTTGATGCATGAGCTATTGTTTTTCTTTCTCACTTTTTCATACTTGCCATGCCTACATATAGGAACTTACTTAATATTACTCGAATATAAGAGTGAGATAATAGATGTTAGAATTCCAATTTGGACTTGTTCTAAAATACAGATATGTAAAAATTCAGGGTCTAAAACTAGGTCAGTCAATCCTAATTGATCAGTTTAGGATCATCATGTTTCTGGTAGATCATGTTGGCTTAACCTAACAGTGCTGGATAAAGTAATTATTTTACAATAATTAGATAGAACGATGTGCTTTATCACATGAATATATCCTTAACTTGCTTTTTCCTGGAATCCATGTAGATTAAGGAAAGGACTAAGTATACAATTTAGTAGGTTACTTGCAAAATGGGTTAGCTAATCATTTTCTTCCAGTATTGACTTAAATGCCATTAATATTCAAACTTAGGCATGATTTTTGATAAGTATGTTTGTAAAGTTAATGAAACTAACCTGCAAAGTAGAGTCCCAATCTCACCAATCAAATTTGTAATCTGTTCATTTTTTTAAAAAGATTAGCATGCTGCTGTTCAATATGATCTTTTTGGCTGTTTCTTTTTCAGTTGGGCACAGGGGGACTAGCTTTGTAAGTAAAAAACGATTTGCTTAACACCCAAAAATAATAATAATAATAAATAAATAAATAACTAATTTGACATTCCCCGTATGAGTTAGTAAATGATATCTTTGCTACTGTAAAGCCGTAAAGCAGTAAAGCAGAAGTCCAGTGTGGCAAAAAAGACCAATAATCCCTTATATAAACAAAGCTTTCTTCTTTTGTGAAACAAGAAAGACCTCATGTGAACCTGGCGATGTTGCCTTAAAAGTAAAGGGACAATTTCATGTGTGGTTTAATAGCATTGTGTAGACCTGCTTCGTGAAATTACTAAATGCAAATACACATGGACAACTCATTTGTTCATCATTTTGCATCAAAACTACATTATGTTAGGGGCTACATTGCTTGTTGGTGTCAATCTGTCTTAACACTGAATTTTCCATTATGAAAAGATAATGAGATATGATCTTGCAAAAGTATGTTGGAGAAAGTATGTTTTTCCTTCAGTTGGCTTATATAAAGTCTCCAGCAGTTAATCTTTACTTCATGTTTCTAGTGAACAGGTGTCCAACAAGTTCTACTTTACCTTTACAGTTCCTCCACATGCACTGAAAAATGGATTGAGGATTAGGAAAGTTGTTCCAGCTACGGAAGAAGAAGCACATCGTGTTCTAGAACGAATGGATGCTGAGAGCTGTCGGTCCAAATGATCTTGAATGCAGTGTTTGGGTTTTTGGGTGTTATAAGAGGAACTCCTCAGTAGGGCACCAATCAATTTTTAGTAACTGCAAGGACCTATTAGGATAGCTAGTATATCTCATATCAATCAAACTTGATGAAATCAACTGGAAGTACACCTATTTATTGGCAGTCTATCTCTCATCTCGCCCATGACAACAGCATCAAGGTTATCCTACCAAACCATGGATGCTGAGTCATAACTTACTTGTGATAACGCTGCTTGTCTTTGATGTCAGACAGTTGAGATGGAAAAGCAAATCTCTTCTGCAGTAAACATGGTGTCTAGACTGCACTCTTGTTCTCGACATTGCTGTTTGGCACTTGCTTCCTAAAAACAAGGTTAATTGGATGGACTCTGAAGTAGATGGCAGGTTGTATTTTTGTACTGTACTACTTGGAGGCAAGACAAAGACACTTGGCAGTTTAAAAAGACATTTTGATCAGGTTGGCTGGGCACCTATAGTGCTCTAACTCAATTGTCAAGCTGGATCTACAACATGACCATCAGCTCTGAAGAGTAATTTTAGAAGCTGCTGTTTTGTTGTTGAGAATTTTTTGGCAATAATCTTGTATGTTATATTCCATTGACATTCACTGTCAAATGGTACACAGACAATGTTTCAAAACCTTCCTCCAAGTTGTTCTGAACTCCTTTGTTGTGTTGAAGACCAATAAGATGGAGAATGCTTTGCTTGAGATTCTTTAGTTCCAACTCAATTTTAGTGACCGAAACAATAGTTCATCAGTCTTGCTATTCTAGCCTAAGGGAAGCTCACAGCCCCGAACGCTATTTATGATTATATCCTTTTCAATTAAAAATATTAGAAAGTAATATGATTTACGCATTGATTAATGTAATGTAGCCCATGCTTTGTGTTATTTGGATCTTAGTAATGGGAATTTGTCTTTCAATTTTTAGCTGTTACATTTAATGTTAACTTATCTTTAAACATCTAATCTAAAAATTTAAATTTGTAAATGTGGCTTAAGCTTTATACCTAGGTAACCTTTAGCTTGTTAATATAGTTGCCATCCAATGTCTCCTACTCGGTGATTGATGTTTGGAAATTGTGTATGGTCTGAAGCAACTTTCATACTATGTTTAAGAAAACTCTACTTGGAGAACTCTTTCCTCTGTTTAGATTGGAAATGATGAGTCTTCATTTTTCCTTCAAAAGATATTAAGACTCCATAACGTCGATCCTATATCTTATTTCAATGGTATTATCATAAGTGCAGACTCTCTTCATTGTTTCCTTGATTTGAAGGTTTCCATGATTTTTTATAGGGATTTTTCTTATTTAAATGAGGACAAGCAGATGTTATTAAATTGGCAAGTTGTGATGTCTCTTTTTGTGCAGACCTGCCCATCTGCAGATGTTATGATATTGGCAGGTTATGATGGTAAGTCCTTCTTTACTTTCCGATCCTGCCCTTAATTGTGAGGTCTTGTTAGAATAACCAAAAGCAAAGTTTCATATAGCTTGATATGATTAAAATCGATTTCATTTCAAGATTTCAATTGCATAATATTCTTTGAATTGGTTAAGAATTATTTCTTTTTTCAATTAACCAGCATAAATCAATTTATAGACTGGAAATAGTTAAATTGTTTTATCTAATCCAACATAAATTGTCATACAATAAATAGTATAATTAACAGTCATTTGCACTTGTTGTGTCCTTATTTAGTATATTTAATCTTGTAATAAATCTTATAAATTGATACTTATCAATTAAATTTATCTCTGTAATCTAATCTTAGTCTATTTTATTTTGGTTTAGTGTTAAATCTAGGATCTAGGGTATCCTTAATTCCTTCAAGGTTCATAAGCTAGGTGGGGAATGAGTTTGGAATAATTTTGGGCAAAACAAGGAATTGAGGATTGTCTCAAGCCTAAAGTGGTCCACCAAGCTATAAGTGATTGATCACTTGGCACAATATGACTGGCCATGGGGGTAAAGTGTTCAATTACCTATCTCATGTGGTTTAACATGTGGAAGAAGGGATCAATCAATAAGGTCATATTAGCTCGATTTTGTCCTATTTTTTAACTTTTACTACATGGTTTCATTTTGGTTAGAGTGTAGGTTTTGGTTTAAGATTCTATAGGATTGTTCTACTAATTTTACAACTTAATAAACCAATTAATTTGTTAATAAGTTCCTTTTTAAAAAATCTATGTTCTACTTATCAAGCCAGAGTCTTTGAGTTGATTAAAACTATTGTTAGTGTTTTGGTTAAACTCATTATTATAGTTTTCATAAGAGTTAATTCAGTTTATTAATTTATTCTAGATTTTATGACTGTAAGAAAAATTCACTGTTTGGAAACTCTTAGGTTTCTTTGGCATGTTAGGATCGGGCTAAGGTTTGAATTTATTTCTAGTGTTAGATATGAGATAAAATTATAAGGTTTAGCGTATGGACCAAGGTTAAGTCTTGAATTTGTTTCTAGAATTAGGTTTATAATTACATGATTTAAACTCTATGGTTTCTTCATTATATTAAAAGTTGAAGCAAGAGTTTTGGATTTATTTGAATAGTGTGACTTTAGGGTGCTTCTCTCTCTTTATATTAGAAAGTGCTTTCTTACTTGAGCAAATTGTTAAGAGCTCCTAAACTTATATTAATAATGTTTATAATGGGTTTAAAGCGTGTCCCCCATCTTATGGTAGTTTTTATGTGTCCTCATTTTTTTTATCTATTTATTAAAGTTTATAATTAAATATTGGTTTCCTATCATGATTTCTCTAATTAAATTTTCAGTTTAATTATAAGTTGTTGATAGAGTTTTTTTTAGCGTAGACCCCATCTTGACTCATCTAGGCCCTTGTCTAAGTTTTACATGCCTAGGTTGACCTCTTTTAAACCATTACGATACAAAACCGTCTAAACTCAATCTACACATACTGACCTTTTGCTTAGCTTGGTTGTGCACATCCTCAAAATGGATAAGTATGAAAGGCTTGAAGTGGATGAGGAAATAAGCCAGTCAAAGATACACAATCCACAAAATTCAGAAATGATCTTGGGTATTGATATACTTTTCATATCAAAATCACCTCCATTCCCTATGAATACGGATTGAGGGCTACTGAATGAAGGAATTTTTTAAACTTTGTACTCTCTCACTACTTTTACGCAATAAAAAACTTATACTAACTTTAGCATCAAAATGGTTATGTCGGAGTAACCTCTAGCATCCTCCATAGCCTATCTTTTCTCTCTTGCAATTGATTCAACCACCCACCAAAATCCATCACAATAGAAATCATAATCGTTTTTACTTGAAAGTTGGAACATTTTTATCGGATATATATTTTCTATTCCTAACATGTTGTTCCAATGGTATTCCTATCAATGATAATTAAACACTTAAGCATATGACACAAATTAGGGCATCTATTCACAATTTCCACTTCTTAAGTGTTTGACTACAATTTAATAGATATAACTGGGACAACATCATGGGGACAAGAAATATCTATCTCATATTATCTAAGGCATGTATGTTGATGCATAAATTAATACAAGTGCATACACACATACACGTATATATTCTTATAAACATGTTTATTTATGTATGAAAACTAAAATCTTTAAAGTATTTCATATATATTGTACCACTCCATTATTAATTTTGTCAAGTTTTGGCTACTCAAACTTATCTGCAATTGCGTTATATTATGTTGTTGGGTTAGATGGCTAATCTTCAACCCTATTTAAGGTTAAATTGACAAAATGTTGAAAAGATTAGAATTTTTCATGACATTTTTTCTGCTCAAAATATGCACTTCAACATTATACTAAATCAAAGGGTAAATAAATTATGAAGTTGAATGCTGGTGGTATATATATTGTAGTATTGAGAATATGATGTAAGATATAATGAGGATAATAATTGTGGGAGACAAGGGTGAGTATCTATAAGTTGGATAAGGAATATTTGAACCAACACATATTTTATAATATGAGGGACCACTCTAAAATCTATATCATATTCTTATAGAGTTTACATGGTATAAGGTATCTTGGTAAGTGATAATTTTTATTACATTTTAGTATTAATTTTGTTAAATGAATTACCTAATAACTTGTTAATTTTTTATGTATTTATAATTAGCACGTTCATCGAAATCTAGTACAAACTTACCTAAAAATAATTTACTTGTAGTGATCTACATTGAATATAATCTAGTTTAAAATTACATGAAAATATGTTAATCTAATCCAAAAATCAATTAGTAATGGAAATTTAAAATTGTAGAAACGAAAAATAAGGCCTCATGGAATGTGGAAAAAAAGAGAGTCAATGTTATCTTAAAGTCAAAAGAGACTAAGCTACAAAAGAAAGAAAATGAGAGACATTGAAGGGAGTGAGAGTTGACGATAAGGTTGTAGTTTTTTTTGGAAAGAAACGAGATGTAGCAAAGGAATGAGCTATAAGGACGTAATATGCTTTAAGGTTTTTTACTTTTGTGATAGGTAAACGAGCTTTTGAGTTATATATGTGTTAAGTTAAAATTTAAAAATATTATATTCTATTTTATTCAATATTATTAATTAAGATATTTTATAGAATGGGTAAAAGTACTCTATAATTTAAAATATTAATAAGTGCATCTATTTTTAACAATATCCTCCATTAATATTATAATACATAAAAAAGCAGTTTTACATGTTAGCTCCATTTCTTATGTGCTAGCTCTAATAGTTGTATTAAGAGCTTACCCATCTTTTACTCCTATAACTTATAACCTTTATACTTTATGGTATAAGTTTTCAAATGTTATAAGATACATAAATATTGTAACCTATAACTTCACAGGAGCAAGTTACAAAAGTATGGGAACATAACCTACTTGATAACCTTTAATATTGATTTGAAACTTACTCGAGCTTATATAGGAAAGCAAATTCCATTTTCCAATAGGGTAATTACTCAACCTGAGTGTGAGATTGATTATGTAAAAATTGGGATATAATGTAAGAATATAATCTTCAAAAAAGCAAGTTAAAGGCATTGAAAGTTAATCAAAGATACCTTTGCCTTTAAATTACACAATGAAAATTCATAGTTTTATGAAAAATATAAATGAAGAAATCTCAAGTTTTTATTAGTTGAGTGTAAAGTCAATGAGGTGTTTTATCTTATGAAAAAAAAAATATTTGTTACAATTATATATATAGATAGATAATGTTATATTTATTCAATTAAATACCTACCTGAACTTTATCATTGCAAAAATTTTGGATACCCAATGTGACCCACCTCGTGTCATCCTAATGGGTCTCAGGTCTATGAAAGAGCAAATCGTTCAATGGCTCATGTCCTATCACAACTTCGTAGCAGGGCTTAGAACTTGCCTGGCCTTACGAGGCCAATTTATGGGTCTTGGACATGCCGAAACTTTTCTTTTTCACTGTCGTAGTGTTTCGATTTTTCTTTGTGTTATATTTATGAATACATGGTTGATATAAATTAATAATTAAAGACTTGGTATTTACTCATTCAAATGAATTAATAGACAATTTCTTTTTTTTTTTATTTGAAATAAACACATACATAAGAGTACTACTCTTTTTATGAGTAAATATAATATCCAAAATAAATAAGATGATATTAATGCCCTTATATAAATAAGAATGGAAAATAACAAAATTACTAAAATAAAGAATTTGCTCTTATTTTCTACTGTTATTATTTTTTATTCATTATGAAATTTTACAAGTTACTTAGAATTCATATTGCAATAATTATTAGAGTCCCTTTATGTGAAGCTACTTACACATCTTAAATTAAGGTAATTCTTTATTTAATTCCTTACCTCCATGTTCTTAACTTCCACATTATTGAAGACTTTCTCAAAGTTATAGATGTTCAAATATATGATTGGTGTAAAAGAAAACATAGAGATAGACAAGGTTAACATTATTTTGTTGTAATATTGATTTTACTACTAGCATTGTAAAATACTTGAAAACTTAAAAAATGTATAGAAAATATTCAAAGTTAAATATTTACATTAATTATTATTACTATCTCTTTATATAGTGTTGCTTGTATCGAATAGATGTAAATGATTGGCAACTCCATCCTACACCAATTTTTTTTCCACCTTTTCCTTTTTTGTTTACACCATTAGATACTTGATCATTTTTGCTTTTCCCTTCTAATTTGTAGCTAATGAAATGCTTGTTACTTGTATCTCACTCCAATTTGACATTGGGCTGCTATTAGGACAGGTTAAGAACATGTGGTGTGACCATATTTAAGAATAAATAAATAAATATGAAAAAGGGTGCATTTACAATTTATCATAATAAAAAAGATGAAAAAAAGAAAATGGACAAGAGTAGAGTGGGGAGTGGGGACGGGTGGTGATGTGCAGGGTAAAGGCCCCTTGGCCTTGTATTGTATTTGTATCCAATTCAACTCCTAGCCATAGCCGCAGGCAGTATATTGGGTGGGGTCTACTCCTCTCCCTCTCCTTCTGGCTTCTGGTAAAATAGATAGATTTGATTAGAATTGGATGGAGAGAGGTACACAACCACAGCACAACATACATTTAATTTAAATTACTACTCTCTCTCTCTCTCTCTCTCTCTCATTTCTCCCAAAATCAAATCGAAGAAGAAGAAGAAGATATTCGTCATAGAGTTGAGTTCAATCGATTTGATCGGTGGGTGTATTTGAAAAAATAATAATAAAAAAAATGGGGAAGAATCAAGCATACAAAGCTATGCAGAGAGCTCGGTCAGGCTCATCCTCTGCCCCACCCGAACAGATCGAAGATGGCATGGTCCGTACCCTTTCATACCATTCTTTTTTTGCCCTCTGTTCTTGTCGTTTCAATTCTTACTATTCTATTGCACAGCATCAACTAAAATAAATTTGGACACCTTCACCTTCTTCTTATATATATAGGTAGGGTTTTAAAATATCCCAATATTGTTTCCCCCCACCCTCCCAAATTGCAATATGTTTTAACCTGAAAAATGTTCTCTCTCTCTTTAAAAAATAAAAAATAAAAATCTCGGACTAACAATATAGCATCCTTCATGAGATAGTAAGTCTCTGAATTACGTTCATCTTTTGGTGCATAGTACTTTTTGGCTTTGGTGGAAACTTGTTATTGCTATGATTTTTTATTTTTTGGACCGCCCGATTGTGCAATTTAATTTTAGGATTAAATGCATCACAAAGTCCATTTCTTTTGGACATAATGCTCATGTGTCATTTTAGCAAAAGTGAGGTTTGGGACTATTAATTTTTTTGAACGATTTAGGACTGGATGGCACATCGGCGCATGAGAAGGTTTACGAGTTTGGTGTGCTTATCATTCCAATTATTTGTCATTTTCTATATAGGCAATTGAATGATTTAGAACTGGATCGCTAATAGCACAGATAGTTCTAAGCGTTTGGTGTAATTATTATTCCACTGATTTGTGCATGAAACTCTGTAATTTTGGAAGTTTTTCTCAAACAGGCAAATAAAACATGCCTTATTCAGTTCTTAGCGAGGGTCCTGGCACACTCTTTATCAAAACCGTTACCATAGGCCACTGCATGAAAAAGTTATATTGCTGTAGACAAAGTAAACTTTGTCGCCACTACTGTGCTTTTTCTGATGAGGCGAGTCGCAGGTGGATGGTTCTTTTCATTCACCAGAGTGGCATGCTGCTCGATTGGCTAGCCTTAATACTTCTCATACAATTACCTGGGAAGAGTTCAAGAAGAAGCAGAAGGTAATTCATTTCCATTTTACTCCCTCTACTTTCAAACCTTTAAAGTGAACATCTGATTTGTGATTTTGTTATCCAACCATAAATTTAGATTAACAAGAATCGGGAGTGGGAAGGAAATCACAGTTGTTTCCATAGAACTGTAATTTTGCGCCATGCAGAAGAAGATGTAAGGACATTTAAAAAGAAAAGACATGAGTTGGACTTGGCAGTTATCTCTGTTAGTACATAAAGTAGACTAGTACAAGTTTTTGCAGCCAAGGTAGGAAGCTGGGCCTTTCATATACATGCAACTTACTTTGACAACTTTGCTGATAAGTGAAATTAGGAGCCACTTATAAAAAAATTATGGAATTTAATTATAATGAGGTCAGGCAGTTAAGTTCTGAGCATATCTCAGTTCAGATTTTTAGTTGAATTGATTCTCTTTTGACACATTAAATCAACTATACAATAACTTTCCTAGCTCATAATAACTGGTGCATAACCACCATAAAACTGATGACCTACACTTTGGATACCCTACTCTATCAACATAACTCGATCATACATGATCTACATACACAACACAGACCTAACAACCACACTTCACACTATCTGCTTCTTTTTGTGCAAATACACATGCTTAAAAGGAATAATTTTATAAGATCAAATGCTTTATCCTTCTACCGAAGGAGTAAGGGCTTAGAGTGAGAAAATGCTCTCTCCTCTCTCTAACCCACGCCCCTAGAGGACCACTTCCTTTAGGTGACCAAAAATTTCCCTAATACCCCATACACAACCCTTACCTGTCTATACCCTCCACAACAATAATCCCCAAAATGGAAACCATTGGAAACCAGCAAACCGGAACCCATAGCACGTCCCCAGAGGTGGATTGCAACATTTGCCTTAAAAAGGAAAAAACAAAAGTTACTTTTGTTCCCTCAAAAAGCAACCTGGAGAACAAAGACGGAAATGGAAACATTGAGCCTTGTGCCAAGTCAACCCAGGCCACCTTGCAGCCAGCTTGTCCCCCCATGTCATACCTCCGGCGAGCAAGGGCCCCACTACTCGAGTAACCATTCCGCTGGCCGTTGAGAACCATGGCACCAATTATTGGGAGACCACCCTCGTAGGCTACTTTCTAGGCCGGAGGATACCATACCAATTAGTCAAAACCATTGCATTCCGGCTATGGAAAGACTTTGGACTGGCAGAGGTCCTAGGCAACAAGGAAGGTGTTCTACTTTAGGTTCGGACCAGGGGTGGACCTCACGCCCATCTTGGAGAAACATTGGCACTTTGCTCAGAGGTTCCTCATGCTACATAAATGGAGGAGGGGACTACCACTTGATAAACCCTAGCCAACCAAGCTACCGGTCTGGGCGCAGCTCACCGGAGTCCCTTGCGAATTCCTTAGCACGGATGGGATAAGCTATATTGCGAGTGGTGTAGGAGTACCCCTTAAAGCCGACACCCTCACCATGTCACGACAGAGGGCAAACCACGCTAGAGTCCTAATGGAGATTGATGCGCGGGAGGAGCTTGTAACCACCGTGGAGGTGGAAAGAGCTGATGGTGGAACTGCGTTGGTCCGAGTTGAATACCAATGGCTTCCCCCTAGGTGCGGCGAGTGTCATGTCTTTGGCCACAAGTGCGGCCAAGCCCCTCCAATGAAGTAGCCAGCCACAACTGATCAGCATGTGGCCAACAAAGAGAAATGGAAACAGAGCCGCCGATCAGGAAAAGATATGAGGAAAGGGAAGGAACGTGAGGTGGGAGCAGAAGCTCCACGTAGCAGTGAGCGGTGTGAAGAGGAGAGGGGAGGAACGACGAGGATACTGTTATGATTCCCAGTTTGGGATCGGGTCACCGGACGAAGGATTGAGAAGTCTCCTTCCAACAAAGGGTTCTTACTCTTGTTCTTTCTCCTTGATGCACCTATCCTTGAAATCTAATGCAGCTCGTAAGGGAGCTACCACCTTGGAACTCGTTAAGAGAGAGTTCCTAAATCTCTTGGAATTTTGTGTGAAAATAATTCTCTAATCTTTATTGCTTAATAACTCCCTAGATATAGGGAAATACTCAAGAGAACAAAAAATTAGGATTCCTAATTAATAAAGATTAGGATTCCACAATATTCCTAACTTTCCAAAAATAACTCCTACTCTAGATAAAGAAAGATTAAAACTGGAAATGGAAAAGATATATTAAAAGAAACAAAACTGGAAAGTAAAATATGCTAGGATTCCTTAATTTGCATTCTCCCTTTTGCGTGTGCGTCTTGTGTATTTTGTTCCTATGAATGCATCCGCAACATTACTCCCCTCTTCGACAAACAGTTTGTCCTCAAGCTGGAAGTCAGGAAATGCTAGCTTGAATTCCAATACATCCTCCCAAGTAACATCCTCTAGTGTCCCTTTATTCCACTGTACCAGGATTTCCCATTGACCTCGGTTTCTTCGAGTGCGCAGAACAGCCAGAGGGCTGATGACAACCTGACCATCTGCTAAAGGAGGCAGCGTCGTGGGTGCGCTAGGCAAGTCGCCCTTGAAAGGCTTCAACAAGGATACATGGAAGACATTGTGCAGCTTGCAGTCCAATGGCAGTTCCAGTTGGTATGCCATGGTTCCAATGCGCTTGACCACCATGAAAGGCCTATAGAACTTAGGAGCAAGCTTATGAGATAGGTGGCGAGCAAGTGTCTTCTGGTGATAAGGCTGTAAGCGCAACCAAACATAAGCTCCAGGAGAAAATTCCACCTCACGATGTCCTTTATCATAAAAGGTTTTCATACGTTGCTGTGCTTGGTGGAGTTTGGCGCGAATGTCCACTAAAGCTTCATCTCTAGCAAGAAATGCTTGATCCACTGCATCGACTCTTGAAGTGCGGGCAACATAAGATGTTAAACTCAGGGCGCGCGTCCATAAACAACTTGGAATGGAGATGTTTTAAGGGCTGTATGGAAGGCGGTGTTGTAACAGAATTCAGCCCAAGGAAGCCACTCGGCCCAGTTTTTAGGACGAACACCAGCAAGGCAACGTAAGTACATTTCAATGGTGCGATTCACTACCTCCGTTTGCCCATCGGATTGGGGATGATATGCGGAAGAAAAATGAAGATTGGTGCCGCATAAACGAAACAACTCCTTCCAAAAGGTACTAGTAAAAAGTGGATCGCGATCACTAACAATAGATTCCGGAATGCCATGTAATCTCACAATATTGTCAAGGAATACCCGTGCAATGGTGCAAGCATTGTAAGGATGAGCTAGTGGGATAAAGTGAGCATATTTTGAGAACCGATTTACTACCACAAATAAAACACTTTTACCCAAGGATTTAGGTAAGCCGTCAATAAAATCCATGGAGATATCGGACCAAACTTGGTGTGGTAATTGCAGCGGCTGTAATAACCCAGCTGGGCTTAAGTGCTTGGCTTTATTTCGTTGGCAAATGAGACATGCAGCGACATATTCCTTGATGGTAGTCTTCATGCCAGACCAATAAAAATCCTTGCGAATACGCTGCAAGGTCCTCTCCACACCTTCATGAGTGTTGTCATGGATTCCCGATAAGATAGCGTTGATCAAGGAAGATGTTGGTAGTAGATAGATACGGTCCTTGAAGAATATCATCCCATCACGCAAACCCCAACCCACGCCCGCTGTCCCCTGGTCAATTCGTGATCGAAGGGCTCGTAATGTGTCTGAATTCTGTATCTCTGTTCGAATTTCATCGAACAAGAGAACCTGTGGTTGGGATACTGCATACAGCAACGCACCCTCTTCCTCACGACGTGACAAGGAGTCTGCAGCAGCATTCAACCAGCCAGCCTTGTATTCCACGCGAAATGTGAACCCCATTAACTTGCTAAACCAGCGCTGGTGGGGGAATGTGGACAGCCTTTGCTCAAGTAAATACTTAAGGCTATAGTGATCTGTGCGAACAAGGAAAGATCGTCCTCAGAGATATGGTTTCCAATGTTGAACAGCCTTGACGAGACCTATTAGTTCCTGCTCATAAGCTGCAAGTTTCAAATTACGGGCAGCTAGCTTCTTGCTAAAAAAGGCGATGGGATGTCCATTTTGCTGCAAGACGGCGCCTATTCCTAGACCCGATGCATCACATTCAACTACAAATTCTTCTTGGAAATTAGGCAAGCTCAGGACTGGAGCCTCTATTAAAGCTTTCTTTAGTGCTTCAAAGGAGGCGTGGGCTGCCTCATTCCATTGGAAAGCTTGTTTCTTCAGCATATGCGTTAAGGGGGCAGCAATGTGGTCATAATCTCTAATGAACTTGCGATAATACCCTGTCAACCCTAAGAATCCACGCAAGGCCTTAACAGTTTGCGGTTGGGGCCACTCCGTGATAGCTTGAATTTTGCTTGTGTCCGTGGAAACACCCCCTGCGGAGATCACATGACCTAAATAGTAGACTTGCGGTTCTCCAAATGTGCACTTAGACCTCTTAAGATAAAGATGATGGGCCCTTAATAACTCAAAAACAGTTTTGAGGTGTAGTACATGATTGTCCCATGAATTGCTGTACACAAGGATATCATAAAAAAAAAACAAGCACAAATTGACGTAGGTGTGGTCGAAATACCTCGTTCATTAAGGCTTGAAAGGTGGAAGGGGTGTTAGTTAGTCCAAAGGGCATGACGAGGAACTCAAAATGGCCATGGTGAGTTCGAAAAGCTGTCTTCTCCACATCTTGAGGATCCATGCGAAGTTGATGATACCCGGATCGGAGATCAAGCTTGGTAAAAAATTTTGCGCCATGTAGCTCATCCAACAGTTCATCCACTACTGGAATCGGGAATTTATCCTTGGTAGTTTTATGATTTAGCTCCCTGTAATCAACACAAAATCGCCATGTGCCATCGTGTTTGCAAACTAGCAATACCGGAGAGGAGAATGGCGAGCGACTTGGCCTGATAATACCTTGCTGTAACATCTGTTGACATTGTCTCTCAATCTCATCTTTTTGAAGATGCGGGTATCGATAGGGTCAAACGACTACTGGGGTGGTGCCGGGCTGTAAGTTAATGCGATGATCACATGGTCTGATGGGTGGCAGTCCTAAGGGTTCTTGAAACACTTCTTTGAAAGCTGCCAGCAGTCTCTCTACGTCCCTTTCCCACGGTTGAGAGGTTTGAAGTTGGTTTAGTGTTGAATGTGAAGTCTGCAGCTGCCCCTGCAGCATAATGGGGTTGCTGGCCTTTTCAAAGTGCATGGTGAGGGCGGAAAAATCCCATAGAATTTGTCCCAATGTTTGAAGCCACTGTACGCCTAACACCAAGTCAAACCCTGCTAAAGGAATCACATAGAAATCTGCCTGGAAAGCATTATTGTTGATTGAAAATTGTAAGTTGGTGCATTTGCCTAATCCCACCACTTGCTTCCCATTAGCTACTGCCACTTGAAGGTTTGTTTGGGGTTGCATCTGGATGCCCAGTCTCCGAGCTGCTGTTGAACTCATGAAATTGTGAGTACTCCCCGAATCTACCAAACTGTTCAAGGGCTGTTCATAAACCATTGCAGTTTATTGCATGGTTCGCGCATTCTGTTCCCCGGTGATGGCGTGCAGGGATATTGTTGGTGTATTTTCTTCTTCCGATGGGTCTTCTTTTGCTGTTTCGTCCATTTCCAACTAGAATAGTTTCTTGCATTGATGTCTGGGAATGTATTGTTCATCACAGTTATAACACAATCCTTGAACTCGACGATTGGCCATCTCTGCTCTTGTTAATCTCTTTACAAATGGCGTTGCAGCAATGCTAGAAGAAGAGGATGCACTACCCGCCATGGTGCCTGGTTTTGCGCTCATCGGAGTTCCTTTTGAACCGAAACTTATGCTGGAGTTTACTCTTTTCTTCACGTTTTGGGAGAGTTGCAATTTCCTTTCAAAGGCTCGTGCAAAATTCATGGCATGTAACAAACTTGGTGGGCTGTGTAATTCTACATCAATGCGAATATTCTCCTTCAAACCTGCCGTGAACATGTCGACTTGCTGATCGGGTCGTACTGAACTTGCCCTTGCTAATAATGTTTGAAACTCCCGCTGGTATTCTTCTACTGTCCCGGTCTGTTTAAGGTTGATTAATTCTCCTAAGGGATTGCTTCGCAAGGGAGGTCCAAAACGTAGGATGCAATACTCCTGGAACGTCTTCCAGGTCAGATTGGGTTCTTCCTTTTCTATTTGGTAAAACCACAATTGTGCCTCTCCTGTCATGTGGAACACTGCTAACCCCACCTTGTCTCCTTCCATTGTTTTCTGGTTTGCAAAGAACTTGTCACACCTATGGAGCCACATTAATGGGTCATTCGCTCCATCATAAGTGGGAAAATCCAACTTCATATACCGTGGCACCCAACCCCCTGATCCTCTGCCACTCATATCTCCTTTGCTGCTGCTGTTATCGTCCTCTGCATGTGATCCTGGGTCGTGGTTGGATCCTGCATTACTTCTGTCCCCAGCCTCTATTCCCTTGCCTCGGTTGCTTGCACTAATCAAGGCTTCCATTTGTTGTGATAATTGTTGGAGTTGAGCTGCCATCCTCGCTTCTGCAGCAGCCCTCCTTGATTTTGCTGCTGCAATTTTGGCATCCGTTTGAGATTGGTTCTCATGCAAGAGATATCGTAGCCGTTCCTCCACGAGGTTCTCGTCCATGGTGAGTGGCTCTGATACCAAGTTGTTATGATTCCCAGTTTGGGATCGGGTCACCGGACGAAGGATTGAGAAGTCTCATTCCAACAAAGGGTTCTTACCCTTGTTCCTTCTCCTTGATGCACCTATCCTTAAAATCTAATGTAGCTCATAAGGGAGCTACCACCTTGGAACTCGTTAAGAGAGAGTTTTTAAGTCTCTTGGAATTTTGTGTGAAAATAATTCTCTAATCTTTATTGCTTAATAACTCCCTAGATATAGGCAAATACTCAAGAGAACCAAAGATTAGGATTCCTAATTAATAAAGATTAGGATTCCACAATTTTTGTAACTTTCCAAAAATAACTCCTACTCTAGATAAGGAAAGATTAAAACTGGAAATGGAAAAGATATACTAAAAGAAACAAAACTGGAAAGTAAAATATGCCAGAATTCCTTAATTTGCATTCTCCCTTTTGCGTGTGCGTCTTGTTTATTTTGTTCCTATGAATGCATCCGCAACAAATACCTCCAAGGTGAAAACAAGCATCACACTAGAGGAGATGGGGAAATCTGGATTGGACCCCTTATTTACATCAGCCAAGGAGGACGCAATGGAGTCGTGTGTGGTCATGCCAAAGGGAAAGGAAAGTAGGACAGAATTGGGCAAGGAGGATGCAACTCCACCCAAAGATGACCTTGTAATGGATGATTTTGAAAACACTCCACTTTGCAAAATAATCCCCCATCTACGCCACGGCCAAGGCAGCAATCCGAAGGGCTCCACCTCTTCTAATAGGCGCAAGAAGAAGGCCCGGAAGAGGAGAAGACCCTTCACTTAGCCACCTATCTACATCCCCCAATGCATATTGCCGCTTGGAATGTCAGGGGCCTAAATGATCCCATTAAGGTTACTGAAGTTAAAAGGATTTGCAATGATCACAAGATAAGCTGCATTGGCTTGCTTGAGACCAAGGTCAATCCACGGAACGAAGCATCTATCAAGAATGCATTGGGTGTAACTTGTCAAGTTAGAATTAATGCGATGGATAGAAAGCGAATGTGGCTAGCTTAGAAGCCTAGTGAATGGGTCGTTAGCATAGAATCGGAGCACCCCCAATTCATGCATTGCAAACTAGTCAACATGAGATCTAGTTCCACCTTCTTTGCCACCTTCATCTACGCCTCCAACAATGGAAGGGAACGAAGGTCCCTTTGGTGCAATATTGTGAATAAAGCGCCATCTACATACCCCCTCCCATGGATAGTTTTTGGGGATTTCAACACCACTAAATCCCCCACAGAGAAATTGGGTGGGAGAATGCACCTCACTGAGGAAATGGTTGAACTGCAAAGTTGTATTTCACAAGCGAAGTTAGAGGACTTGAATTATGTGGGAGACTTCTTCACTTGGTCTAATCGTCAAGTGAGCAACGCCATCCTACGCAAGTTGGATAGAGTCATGGTAAACCAACAATGGCTCCAGCTGCTGCCAGAACTCATGCCCAGTTTGCTTCCCCAACCCTCTCGGACCATTCCCTTGCCATTACTCACATTGACGCTACCCTAGCTGCTAAGAAGTCTCCTTTCAAGTTCTTCAACTTTTGGGCTGATCACAATAACTTCAAAGACATTGTGAGCAATACATGGAGTATGGATATTGCTGGGTCCAAAATGTTCCAAGTAGTCCGAAAGCTTAAAATTCTCAAACAAGAACTCCGGCAGTTAAACAAGAATGAATTTGCCCACCTCCCTATCAAGGTTGAGATGGCAAAAACTAGACTACAGGCTCTACAAGCTGCTGTTCATGGGAATGGAAATACTTCCTTGATGGAACAGGAAAAAGAAGCATATAAAGCCTATTACCTACTACGAGGAGCTGAGGAAAGTTTCTATAAACAAAAATCCAGGGCACACTGGTTGAAATTGGGAGATAGGAATACTTCATTCTTCCATAAAACCATGAGGAACTTGCATAACCGTAGTTACATACACCATCTACTTCGAGATGACGGAAGGGAGGTCTTTGGGGATGCGGAGGTAAAGGCACTTGCAGTGGAACACTTCCAGAAACTTTATGATTGTCCTCCTTCCGATTCTATTTTGGAAGATGTCAGCGACATGGTCACACGAAGGCTGAACAACCAGCAACGAACCGAACTAGCTCCCTTTCACTGATGATGAGATTAAATGGGGGTTTTTCTCTCAAGCAAATGACAAAGCCCCAGGGCCTGATGGCTACACTACCAAGTTCTTCAAAGCCACATGGGGGATTATTGGTAAGGACCTTTTGGAAGCATCAAAGGAATTCTTGGCATCTAGACACCTACTCAAAGAGATTAACTCTTCCATCATCTCCTTGGTTCCTAAGATTGCCAACCCATCTAGACTTGGAGAATTTCGCCCTATTGAATGTTGCAACGTCATTTACAAGGCCATCTCTAAAGTCATTGCAGAGCGTATCAAAAGGGTCCTTCCATCCTTAGTGGGTAGAGAGCAAGCGGCATTCATACCTGAAAGAAGAATCATTGACAACATCTTCCTTGCTCAAGAATTGATGGCGGGCTATGGTACTCAATCCACTTCACCTCGGTGTACCCTTAAGGTGGACCTCCAGAAAGCCTTTGACACAATTAGATGGGACTTTTTGATGACTACTCTTCACGCTATGAACTTTCCTCCCCACTTATGCTCCTTGATTCACCAATGCATCTCCACCCCAAAGTTCTCCATCAACATCAACGGGGAACTCACGGGCTACTTCCCTAGTAGGAGGGGGCTTAGGCAAGGCGATCCGTTATCTCCTTACCTTTTTGTGTTGGGAATGGAGATCCTATCTACCCAACTGAGACGGTTGACTGAACGCCCCCAATTCACCCTCCATTAGAGATGCAAAAATGAGAAATTAACTCATCTATGCTTTGCAGATGATCTTCTCATTTTTTCTAAAGGTAACCTCCAATCAGTTTCCTTGTTAAGTTAATACTCCAGCGGTTTCACTCTATGTTAGGCTTGGATGTCAATAATACCAAGAGCAATATCTTCTTCTCTCATGTTCCCACAACTGAGAAGGAGGCCATCCTATCTTTGACCCAGTTCCAGGAAGGTTCACTGCCAATACGCTACCTTAGGACCCCCCTCTCTTCTTCCAAACTGCGTAAAGAAGATTATGATACCTTGCTAGAGAGAATGTTATCTCGGGTCTCATCTTAAACGTCTAGATACCTCTCCTATGCAGGGAGATTGCAATTAATCAAATCCGTTCTCGTCTCCCTGCAAGTTCATTGGAGCAATGTATTCCTACTTCCCAAATATGTTACTAGGAAGATGGACAACCTACTCAGGAACTTTCTATGGAGCGGAAACCCTCATACCTATACTAAGGCCAAGGTCAGATGGAACAAAGTTTGCAAACCACTTAAGTGTGGGGGCCTAGGCATTCCAGACCTTCACCAATGGAACAAAGCCATCCAAATAAAGCATATTTGGCACCTATGCAAGGACGGAGCAAAAACCCTTTGGCTTGAATGGGTCCACTCCACTTTCTTGAAAGGTCGAAGCTTCTGGGCACAGAAAGCATCTGCAACATGCTTCTGGATATGGAAGAAATTGCTTAAACTCAGATGCTTAGTCCGCCCCTGCTTTCAATGGATCCCTAATAATGGTCTCACCATCTCTCTCTGGTCAGACTTTTGGCTTTCAATTGGTCCCTTGGATCTGTTATTCAGTGCACATGAGATGGGTAGCATCGGCCTCCCTCCTACTACCAAGCTTTGTTCCCTCATGGAAGGCAACGGATGGTGCATACCTGAGGTAGTGCTAAATATGAATATCCAGATCCCTACCTCCCTCCTTCCTAATGCATCAGTCAATGACCGCCTCAGATGGATCCATTCTGCCACGGGTGAATACACAACTAAGAGTGGGTATGCATTCCTCACCCCTTCAACCCGGGAAGTCCCTTGGGCTAAGGTGATTTGGAATAAATACTCAATCCCTAGACACTCGTTTATCTTATGGCTAGCCTGGTTACACAAGCTAACCACATTAGACAAGTTGAAGCATGGGGTGTGACTACTTCTACTACGTGCTTCTTGTGCCAACAGACCACACCCACCTCTTCTTCAATTGCAGCTATTCTCGCTTGATATGGACCGCGGTTTGTGACTACCTTCATTGCCCGGCACACTTCAGAAACTGGCAAGGGGCTACATCTCTACTACTGGCCTCAATTGGCTCCAACTCTCCCGACTTCAATAGTAGATGTGCTGCACTAGCTGCGATGGTGTATTGTATTTGGAGAGTACGTATTCCTCAGTCTTGTAACACTCTCAAGTAGCTCTTTATCTTTGCATTGTTTTACTTTGTCCTTAAGACTATGATGTAAATCTTCCCGACTTACGGTTGTACACTTTTGGATATCAATAAAACTTAACTTATCCAAAAAAAAGGAATAATTTTATATTATTCTTTTGAAACATTAATTGATGAATCAGATATGACATTACTCCTCCCTTCAAGAATGCTTGTGACTTCAGGTGCAATGGTTAGCGCTGACAAATTATATTGATATTCAGAATCTTCTTTAAATATCCATGTTTTGCCTGATTATGTGCGCAATCTTCTTGATACGTTGCCATGAATCGTTCAAGTTGTTACCAAATATGACAAAAGTCTTCCATGTGTTTTGGCTTTGGTACTAAATTGTTATAGGATTGCATGAAACTAAGTTTAGGACTTGTTTAGAGAAAACCCAACGATCTCTTAGAAAGGGCTCATTTAAGAGAGAATCTTGCAGTTTCTATTTAGAGCTCAGTCTAAGAGAGAATTAAAAATCTCTTTAGAAAGCAAATTTGAGATTTTTCTGGAAAAATAGGACTTACTGTTTTCTTTCATTTCTGATCATTATATGCTGTGTACAAGTGCGGTTGGTCTCAGCTGCTATCTCCTATTTTTACTCCTATTTTGATATATAAATGTAACTGTACACTAACTCCCCTACTGCACAAAAGCTGGCACATAACCGCCATACAACCCATGACCACAAGATACACATACTCTATTCTAACAACATAGCACAATAATACATGATCTATGTACATAACACAGACGACACAACTATGCTTCACACTATCTGCTTCTCTTTATGGGATGCTTAAAAGGAATAATTTTATATTCTTCCCATTCAACATCATTTGATGAATCAGATATAACAGGTTTCTTGGCTTGTCAATAACAAGTGCAAATAGCAAAATGTTTGTCTATTTACCACATATTTGATGAATAGCGGTGGAGAAATTTTAGTATTTCTGACAAGGAATTTAATATGCTTATAACTAGAGATCCAATGATGTAAAGAGTTTCTGCAGTACCTTGTATAGGTTATCTTATGGACTCTAGCTTTTGTATACGATCTATCTAGTAGCTTAGATTTCCAGCTATAAAGGTTGCTGTTGCTTGGTGCAATATTAGGAAAACCATTTTGTTTAGAGGGGAAAAAGCTGAAGAAAATAACTTCACGTTGAGATTTTACCTTTGGGGTTTCAAATTTCTTTACTCAATCTTCATAAGAAGTTGTAGGAAGAAGTCATTCACTTACTGCTGGCCTGAAGTTTATTGGCTTTGGCACGTATTAATGCATGAGCAATGCTTGTATTGGTGGTGCTCCTTTATGTAAGTGAAAACAAGTCCTGGTGGCATGTGCATTAAGTTGTTTTATTTTGGTTAATGAGTTATTGTTACTAATAAGTTGTTTTCTAGCATGTGATCTTGGTAAGGAACTAATCTGCACAATTCTCTCTCTGGCTCTAGTTAATGTCTTAAAGAAAAATTGTTGATCAAGCACTATCTGAGATTACATTTTGTTGCATGATCAAATAAAGTAAATTTTCTTAGTTTTTCTTGAGCTGGTTTTGCATCTTACGTTCTAATAAATTAACCATTAATGTTATGTTTCATTTTTGCTACATTAGGAAGAAGAAATTAGGAGGGGGGAAATGGAAGCTGATACAGATAAGATGATGCGAGAGTACAGAGCGCAGCTAGATGCTGAAAGGGCTCGTAAGCTTTCCCAAGGACGAAACCATTCCAGTAGTAAATCTAAACATAAAAAGGGTATACAAAGATAACACTTACCATTCAAGCCTTATGCACCTAAATGTGACCTAATGATTTTTCAACATGTTTTTACAGGTCGAAAGGAGAAAGATGGAAAAAGACGTGACAGTAAAAGAAAGGTATGATTTCCTATTAATTAAGTTTTATTGGCTTTTCTTCCTGTAGACATTTACCTCTATTCCTAATTTGTATGCCTTACCTGGTTTTCTGTGACTAGTTAATACCTAGTTTGTATTCCCTCACATTATGTAGCTGAATTTAAAATTAAATGAATTCTTTTGCTTTTTAAGTGCTGTTTTCTTTTTATGACCCTTCCCTTTCCATAGATGTCAGATGTTCTAAAGCAAATCGATTTTGGGATTGTAAGTTTTCTACATCGAAGCATGTGTAAATCTCAAGGTGCAGTTTAGACCTTTGGGCATTTAGTTCAAGGGCTAAATTTTGCAGTAGCTTACTGAAGTTTCTACACTGGACAAAATCTACCACTCAAACTTTTATTTTGGTCCTTGCCACTAACATTTTTTTTTTTGGGTAGTTCTATAGCCACTGACATTTGATAAGTAGGGAATACTACCACACTCTTATTTCCAGCAAAAAAACCCACTGCATTATGACATGGCTAAGTTAACATAGCTAATATGATTTTTTTTTAAATACAAAATATTAGCATACTAAAAGCCTTTTCATTAACTGACACACTTGGGTTAAAATGTGTATTAAAGATGAGCATTGGGAATTTAATACGTAGTTAGTAAAAAGGATTTTGGTGTAGGGAAGGAAATAGTCTTTGACTGTGAAAAAAGGGTGAAGGAAATAGGTTATAGATGATTTCATTTCCCTTTCATCAATCCAATGCTACAATTTACAAGTTGTCCTCAACACCTTTGCTGCTACACTATGAGATTATGAGTAGGATAATACATCAATAAAAATCCACGTTTTTACTAGCAGTGTTGTATGATCCATACTTTTTTCCTTCTCTGAGGGTTATCCAGTTGTGATACCCTTCATAAGAATATTGGACATTAGGTTGGCAACTGATTTTTAAGTTGTGACATTTGAAATTAGATTTGTCATTGCTGATGGCAACTGATTTTTTAAGTTTAGAATTTTTGCATCCATCATAAGGTAAATATGCTAAACTATTTTAGTCGCATACTTGAAAGTTGGCTGATAATGCTGCTTCCTCTTTTATTATTATTATTAAAAAATTATTATATGCTGTTTTCTCTTTTCTACTTTCCTTTTCCATTGTTCTCCTTTGTTTAAGACCCTTGGCTTCTTGTCCGTAATTATATTGTCTTCAGATGCTATGTTTTTTCATTGATGGAAAGTGCCTTTATAAAGGATGCATTATTTAAATAAATTTACAATCTTATTATCAGATAAATGGTTGCAGCTATACATGTAATCAGTTTATGAAATATCTATTTTCGTAGTTAAAACATTATCGAAACCGAACAAATTATACCTAGCATGCTTTTGGTTCTCTTAAATCTTTAGTTGTTGGCTTCTATGTACAGAGGTCAAGCAGGAGACACTTAGAGTCAAGCTCCTCAAGTTCATCTTCCGAATCTTCTAGCGATGATGAAGAACATAGGGAATCAAGGAAATCAAAGTCCAGATCTAAGAGGAGCAAGGATAAGAAAAGACAGACTTCCAAGAAGCATAGTGGAAGCAATGATGAAGAGACCGGTGGCCCTGTGCCGCTTTCCAGATTCTTTGAGAATGTGAAAAGTTAGTGGCTATCTTCACGAATCATTGTGTACTAAATCGATCTCATCCTTTTGGAACAAGAGCTGCCATAATTGCAATTTCATTGTAATTTAAATGAGTTCCTGGAGGTGGTTCTCCATTTGCCACCCTTTTTCTTCCTTCTAAAATATTTTTATTTGTGTTATTGTCATGCGAGAGTAGTGTGTTCTGCTGGAGAGTAGGAAGGAATTCAAGCTACAAAGGGATCCATTGTATCTGTAGGCAAGTGATAGTATTCACATGTGCTTGTTAGTTATGAGATGTATCATGCACAGGCCTATTTTCTTCTTTTCTTCTCTCTCGTTTATTTTTTTTGGGTGGGGTAGGGTGTGGTGGTGGAAGGTGTGGGCAAGCGTGGTGCGTAATTTGGGAAACGCAGGTTAACTTGAGCCTTTGACCAGTTCTTGAAGAATGGCCACCATTGCCTCTTTGCAGGTGTGTGAAATGTAGATTGATTCGGCTACACTTCGCCGTAGACTAAAGAAGACCAACTTTGTTTGTACTGATATAGCTTTTTCAGTTTCTCAATTGATCTGAGTCCAGGATGGTTTGGTTTTAATCAAGTAGTTGCTAAGAAATTTTCAATTAAAATTTGACTAAAATAAAATGGAATTCGGTTTACAGTGGTAGCTCTGCAACCTGTCCATCTGCTCTTCGACATCCGTTTAATCTGTTCAATACATTGATCTTTCCATTTTTTATTTTATATATATATATTTTAAATCTTCGCAGTCCAAACACACGGTTTCAACAATGAGTGAAAGATGTGTCGGCTTTTTCTTTTTACAAGGTAGTTGGGAATCTAATTCAATTATAACAAATGCACCCCTTGGACTGGTGTATCCTTATTTCTGGAGGATATCATGATTTCTTGACGTCTGATGGTTTGCAGTATAAACTACTGGTATTAGGAAAATGCTTAGGCAGCCAATGTGTTCGGATATGATGCATGTTGGAACGAATTAGACGACCGAACGTAACGTACCGACACAGTTGGCCCTTTCAAGCAATCAGTAGCATAGTAGCAATCAATATAGAGATGCACAAACCAGCAAAATTTTCAGAACTTGTATCATTATTATAAATATTAACCACAAGTATCTTCACAGGACTACAAGGAATTTTTTTGTCAATACTCCGGACATCAAGACAGAATTAAACAAAAAAAGGTTGCCGTGGAAGAAGCCTGTCGTAGCCATGAAAAGACCCAAGATCACACTATCTTAAAAACCTTATTCTGATACATATGTTCGAAGAGCTGTCAAACATAAATAGGGAAAAACCAGAAAAAACCAAAAAGCTGATACATGAAACCATACACTACATATGCTGTTGCTGGCTCATCATAAAAGAATCCGATACCGGAGCCATCCGGTTGTGCATGGCCATATATACAAGAATCAATCAGCCAGTTTAGAAGCTCCAAATCACACTCATCAAACTTCTCATCAGCAAAGCACATGATATTTATCTACTGTTGGTACTCTGGGTTAAATGCCAGAGCCTCACGATAGATCAGTTCTTTCATCTGTTCTTCAGTTAGTGCATGCTGCTCAAAATCAAAGCTGAACGGCGTCAAACAGATAGGCTCATCGCTTATATCGTGCAAAGAGTTCAAGTAGGGATGAGCTAAAGCATCCTCAACTGCACCAGAGATGGATAAACAGTCAAATCCAATGAACTGCCAAGCCATTTTGCGATGACTGATACAAACCAATATAGATAGTGACACACACATGATAAGGTCCCACTGACAAGTGAGATGAAAAATTTCTGTTGTCCACATGATAAAACAAAAATCATGAATGAAGTTTCTTGATCAACTGCTATGCAAGAACTTTTTGGTTAAGTGGACGAAGTTTCTTGATCAGCAGATAGTGAAGTCTTAGGGTTTTCACTTTGTTCAATCTGCTCAGAGAGACCCATTAAAATGGTGTAGACATTAAAGTAAACTTTTTTGCATATCATTCAGATGAAAACATAGTCAATATAATGAGATCTTGTGACCTGAAAAGACACCAAGGTTTTTAGGAGAGATTCACAGAGAAAATTTATGAGGATAAACATCAAAAGGAGAATAATCAAATGAAGTTTATAAGCTGATCAAATAAAGTGAAAACACCAAGCTGCTGAGAGACTCAATAAAATGGTTAAGACGAGAGAAAGTGAACTTTTTGCATCTCACGTGGATGATATGCTAGTTACAATAGACTGGACAAACTGTAAAAGAGGGATCCACACATAAATTTATCTGAGGATAAACCTTCCATTGCATGGGGCTAACCCACCTAGTGCAATATGAAGCCAATGATGTAGCAAAATTTATCTCAATCTGAGCCACTCCCCCAACAAAGACAATACAAGCATTTGGACATCGGTATAAAAAGTGAATAAATAATGATAAACTAGTTGCTTTGCTTCAATGAAGTATCCAATTACAACTGTGGACAGAGTCAACGATTTTTATCCCATGCCTGACAAATTTTATCATGAATGACTTCTTTACAAATGGCATGCTATTTTTCTGGAAATGGGCTTAAATTGTATAAGTGCCATTAAACTTGTCAGAAATTAGATCCTTTTTCACAAACTTGAATAATATTTCGGTGCTCTTAGCCTTTGGATCAGGGTATAGATCTGGAAAGAACAAATATCTACTCTCTTGCAAAATAAACAAAGAAATCGATGCAGCAAAAGAGACTATCATAACACATGAACAATAGCCTTGGCAGTTCACCTTAGGCAAGAGAATCTGCCAGCCTGTCCTAAATGCACTTGTTGTGGCGAAATGGGAAAATAAAGAAAAAGCAAAAACAATTGAATAGCAGCAGCAGAGAAAAGAAAGGCTGCGAAAAAGAGGAAATGTGGAATGAACCATGTGTCCATCCACCAAATATACTATATACCTTCCTGTTATTGGAATTTTACTAAGGATAGCAAGCCCACCACTTTTATTTTGGGCATGATTTGGCTTCTTTTCCTTCCCTTATATAGTTCAGTGGGTTCATACTTACATTTGATTTGCGCACTACAAGACACAAATTTTTGTCACGATATTGGGCTATTTTTAGTATCGACATGAGAACTCTTCAAAAGAGTTTCGGCATAGACAAAATAATAAAGAAAAAAAAATGATGATAATATAGAGTTATATTTTTTGTATTAAGAATGCTTAATTTGTTCAATGAAGTAAATTTTTTACCATAAAATATATAATGTAAATTTTTTAGATTTTATCCGATACTTGGTGACTTGATTTACTATAGAAACCAAATAAAGGACTAAAGATTTTATCCAATCCAGCATTATAAAATGAGAACAACCAAACGCTACCTATATCTATTCTTTCACTGAGCTCAATATAGGTTCAAAGAAAAAAGGAGAATATGTGTAAGAACAAGGCAATAGATAAAAAGCAATGAAAGGAGGAAAAGAATTGAATAAAGGTTAGCCACACTGATTATCCCCACTATCTACTAGGCTACTCATTGAAGATAAAATAAATCAAGTCATATGTAATTTAACCATTAGACAATTGTAGGCCAAATATATATTTAATAAAACGTTTTTTTTTTTTTTGAAATACTAGAAGGCACAAGAGACCTTATAAAATAAAGTCCCCATGTAAGGAACTCCAAATGCATCTAGAGCACCTTTTTCTTAGATTAATGCAAATGTATATAAACCAAGGAAATTGCATGATGAATTGATAATCTAGAAAAAAACAAGCAAGAGAAAAAAAAAGAACGTGAGAAGGCAGAGGGAATTTCCCTCTCCGAGTGAGTGATTTCTATCTTTCTTTTTTTCCACATTTTAGCATCGTGGAATATAAGGGGTTGAACAACCCTAAAAGATGTGAAGAGGTGAGATAAGTTGAGTAACCAATACAAAATATCTCTTTTAAGTATAGTAGAAACAAAGGTAAAGCAAGTGAATACTCAAAAGGTGTGGGAGAGATTTTGGCCAAATTGGCAACTTGGAACACATCCAAGCGGTCAAATATGGATTGCTTGGAATACAACCATTTGGAATGTCCAATATTGGTGTCTTCAGACCAATTCATACACTACAAATGCGAGCTAGTGGGCAAGTCCCTATCTTGTTATGCATCATTTATATATGGTGCAAATAACGAAGCACTTAAAAAAACACTTCGGATGGAATTAAAATTGTTGATTTCATCAATTTCTGAGCCTTGGGCTGTATTGGGTGATTTCAATAAATGCAGGAACATTTGTGATAAGTTGGGAGGAAATATAACCGTAACTAGTGGAATGGATTACTTCAATAAATTTTGCTTCGAGGTGGAATTAGAAGATGTACATTCATTGGCCATTTGGCTTATACTTGGTCGAATAGCTGCCCTTTTAATCCCATTTTTTAGGTGGCTGAACCAAGTACTAGTAAACCGCTCATGGTTGTCTAATTATCCTCTTTTTGAGGTGCAAATTGTAAGTCCTAGTGTGTCTGCCCATTGCCCATTAATTGCTAGATTTAACGATGAAGCTACTGTGAGGAAAACATTTTTCAAGTTTTTAGATTGCTAGGCGGATCACTCGGATTTCAAGAATAGAGTGCAGCAAGTGTGGAACACCAAAGTTGATGGTACACCAATGTTCTAGGTTGTATCTACACTTAAGTTGTTAAAGAGAGAACTCATGTTAAATGGTCGGTTTTTTTTGGCATTCAACATCATGTAAATAATGCACGGTCCAAACTAAATGACATTCAAGAATGGAATCACCAACACTCAATTGAGGCAAATTGGCATGAGGAAAAAGCGGCTTTCAAAGAGGCCAATTTCCTTAATGCGGCAGAAGAGTCTTTTTTAAAGCAGAAGTTTAGAATTTCTTCGCTTAAGCTTAGAGATTGAAACATAAAGTTCTTCTTTCAATCCTTAGATCAAAAGTTTAATAGAGATTCTATAAGATTATTAATGGATGATTCTAGTAAGCTTCTCAACCCATCATAGGAGATAAAAGATCATGCAGTAATTTTTTTTTGAAGAGCTATTAAAGGTGCCGAGGCAACCCACACATTTATTTGATCATATAGAAGCTCTTGCTGCAGAAAGTGTCAAAAGTATAGATAGAGAATTGATGATAAAGCCAATGACGGATGAGGAGATCAAAGCTACATTCAATATGATGGCCAAAGATAAAGCCTCGAGACTGGATGGTTTTAATGCTAACTTCTTCTAGAAATCATGGGATATTATAAGAATGGATGTGTGTAGCTATAAAACACTTTGCTTTAGGGAGGATCCTCAAATCCATAATTCCACTGCAATCTCTCTAGCTCTAAAGGTTAGCAATCTCTCTTCTCTATTTGACTTTCGGCCTTTTTCATGTTGTAACACGTTATACAAATGCATATCCAAGATTTTGGTAAGATGATTAAAGTTGGTTCTTCCTTACCTAATTGGGAAGGAATAAATAGCTTTCATCAAGGAGAGACAAATTGTGGATAATATTTTCATGGCTCAAGAACTCCTTTTTAGTCATCACAAGGAGAACCGCGAGGCGAAATGTGCCATAAAAGTAGATATTATGAAGGCATATGATCATGTGATGGTGTCTACTTAAACAACTTATGTGAACATTGGATTTTCCTTCACAATTCACAGATTGAGTCATGCAATGTGTTTCAACTCCAAAATTCTCTATAAATCAAAATGAGGGTTTTTTTTACAGCTCAAGGGGACTCAGACAAAGTGATCCACTATCACCATACCTTTTTGTACTTGTTATGGAGCTCTTTTCATGCATCATGAGAAGAGTGAGTAGATCAAATGAGTTTTCTTATCATTGGAGATGTCGGAAGGATCACATTAATCACCTATGTTTTGTAGATGATGCTATGATCTTCTCCAAAGGTGATGTGAGGTCAATATCCTTGATCAAGAAGGGTTTGGAAGATTTTTTCTTTTTAATAGGGCTTATAGCAAAATCAAACAAACGTTAGATGTTTTTGAGTAGTGTGGACCTAGATAGCAAAGAGAGATATATCAAAGTTTGGGATTTCCGCTAGGTGAGTTACCAATTAGATATCTTAACGTTCCTTTACCATTGACAAAACCCAACAAGTCAACTTGTCACTTTATTATAGAGAAGTTTTCAAAAAGAATAAACCAAAGGACCTACAAATTCTCATCATATGCTAGTCACATACAATTAGTTAAAAGTGTCCTTTTCTCATTACAAGTATATTGGTCAACTATGTTCATCTTACCAAAAAGCATACTCAAAGCTTTAACTATGAAGACGAAGCAATTTATTTAGCATGGGACAAATGAATCTAAAGCCAAAGCAAAGGTTGATTGGGATACAATTCGTAAACCAAGATCTCAAGGTGGTTTAGGAATTCAAGACTTGTGTGTGTGGAATAAGGCGACTCAAATGATAGCCTCTAGCTTAGTTAAGTGAAGTCAAAGTTATTGAAGGCAAGGAGTTTCTGGGCAATCAAGATTCCGGATAAACACATCGTAGTCTTGGAGCAAGATTCTCCAACTTAGATCTCTTGCAAGAAACCTATTTAAGTGGGAAGTGGGAAGTGGGAAATGGAAACTCTATCTCCTTATGTATGATGATTGGCACCCAAAGGGAGCGCTGGTTTCATGGTTGCGTGAGAGGGCCAGCTATGTATCGAGCTTTCCAAAAGAAGTGAGATTATGTTCCATTATAAATGGTGGCAATTGGGAGTGGCCATCTAGTGAACTTTAGCATCAAATTAAATGTGAATTAAGAGATGCAATTATCCCGAGGGTGGAGTCTTAGCACAGATTTATATGGAAAGCAAAACCATCTCAAAAATTTTCAATTAAACTGGCCTATTATTCCCTCCTTCCACAGAGCAATAAGGTAAGCTAGTTTTCTTTTGTATGGAACAAGAGCTTGCCACCTAGATTCACTTTCTTCCTATGGTTGGTTGCCTAATAAAAACTTACAACATTGGATAAGTTAGTTAGTTAGGGCCTATCAAATCAAAATGAGTGTTTTTTATGTAAAGAAGAAATGGAATCACATTGCCACTTGCTCCTCAAGTGTTCTTTTGTGAGACAAATATGGGTTAAGTTAGAAGAAGTTTTACCGAGGGCATCGGTAATACCATCCCAAGTTGCAAATATTCAAGACCTTTTAAACATGGTAGGTCATAAACTAATAGCTCTCTAGAAGTTGATTTGTGGCTTTGTCATCTACTATGTATAGAGAGAAAAGTGAGAAGAGATTGGGATTGAGTTCACACTCAGCCGAAGATGTTTCTCATACGATTCTTTTCTTTTTTTGCAAGCAATAGCTCCCTTTGACTTTATTGCCAAGATCTTGCTCCTTATACCGCTTTAAAATTTTGTGGGTATTGTGATCGAACTCTTAGGTCACTTTAGGATTTTTCTTGCTTTATTTTGATCCTTCAGTTTTGCTTTTATTTGTATATTCTATCCCCTTAATGAAAACACAAAATCTGACCTTTCATCCAAAAAAATGAAAGTTTTATTGAGCAAAATGTCAGTATGTTAATTGAGGGGAACGAATATTCAGGTTCTCCCTTTGATAAATATGAGAATTTAACTATATACGCTTAGTAGAGAAGTAAAATTCTGTTCAGAAGTAGAAGGAAAAGAGTGTAGATAGCTTGTATCTAGTCTCAGGGCTGAAATCTCCTAAGCCACACCAGTTAATTTAAAATCAGATGAAGCTAAACAAAGATAATTTCAAAAGAATCAGCAATTGCCAAATGTGAATTCTCCAACAAAGCGAGAAGGTTATCCATAGAAATTCTAATGCACTTAGCCTTATCTTTCCCTACAACTATGGACAACATGCAGAAGTTAGTATTTTCAACTAACACTTTTTGATGCAGGTGGAGCCAACGAACCACTTTTTTCCTTCTAGTATTACCTGAACATGTTTGTCAAGAATTTACAATTCAAAAATGTGCACAGGCAAATGATAATGCAAGTGGGCCATGCTGCTGCAGCAGCTCGTCTCTACCGCTACTCCAACAGTCACAAATTTACCAACTCTATACAATGTCAACATGTTCCAATGGCAAGAGAAACCTGTCTCACATAACAATGCCCATTCATCCCTCAACATTGGTATCAAGAGTCAAATATTATGCACCTTAGCTTCTGGAAATTTAAGGCAAAGCTCTACATCTATTGTTGACCTCACAATAATGAACTTTAAAGACCCAGTTACAAATGCCAAACATTTTTTGAACTATTTTTCCTTGATGCTACTGGAATACCCGTGTAGCATATTAGCTTTACATTTGTGAAGGGCAAAAACGGGTGAAAAGAGTGCTCTTCAACTAGTGCAGAGTCGGGGAGGATTGACAGAGTGTACACAACCTTTACATTTTTTCAAAGAGGCGTTTCCATGCCCCAAATCTGCAGACTGTACATTTGTAACCTCAAAATAAATCCTTGATAAATTTTTAATTACACTCAAGTTTACTTATTACACCCAAGCCCTATCCACCCAAAAAGAAAAAAGAAAAAGAAAAAAGAGAGAGAGAGAGGAAAAAAACCACTCCATTCACAGCTAAAAGGTTTTTGAGCCTCAAATCTACATAAGAATTGAAAGAAACACTGCTAAGCATTTCAGAAAATTGATGGTCATAAAAAGGAAACTCGCACACAATGAGCAGAGAAGGAAAAAGTGCACTTGATGAGCAAAGAAGAAAAAAATAATGAGAGATTTGAGGGAATGAATATAAGGATACCCAAAGAAACTAGATATGTATGACACCCTAACAGCTAGATTAGCAAAGTGGCTAAAAAGCTGGTAACTTCCACACTTCTATGCAGCAAAAAGCTAAATGTTATCATATGAGACAGTGAGCTCACCTGTGATTCTCTGTCTTGGATCAAAGGTTAACATCTTCTCAACAAGATCTATAGCAAGAGGGTGAACATGGGGAAATTTCTCTGTGAATGATTGGCGATGATGAACAGGAAGTTGCCTAATATATCTCTTTGCATTTTCATTTAAAAGTCCCAACTCAGCCTCAGATGGGGTACCAATAAGCTGTAATACATTTTTAGTCATCAGCATAAGCAAGAGAAGAATTATAATCACAATATTATATCCAAAGACAACAAAGAAAGCTGCAATGGCAAATTTATCGCTTCTGGAGGTAGCTTATCTATTAAAGTTGGTCAAAAAATTGTCATGATGCTGTACTTTTCTCCTTAAATTGCAAAAATGAAAACGGGAAAGAATCAATATCTCAAGGATAGAATGATGGGGCAAGAAAACTTCTAATTGGAGATAGCCAGATACATAAGTACATATTTTTGAAATATATATCATAGAGCAATGTTAATGGTATTTCATAATAGCTAACCTCCATCAGCAAACGCAGTTGATGCACATGATCTCTGCCAGGAAACAGTGGCCTTCTATCCATCAACTCCATAAAGATACAACCCACAGACCAAACATCTATTGCTGCAGTATAATCTGCTGAGTTCAGTAGGAGCTCTGGAGCTCGATACCATCGCGTAACAACATATTCCGTCATGAAATCAGTTTCAGAGGTAACACGAGCAAGTCCAAAGTCGCATATTTTTAGATCACAATTTGCATTCAACAGAAGGTTGCTAGGCTTTAAGTCTCTATGCAAAACATTTGCAGAATGTATGTACTTCAACCCTCGCAGAATCTGATAAAGGAAATACTGGAGAGAGAAAAAAGAAAAGAAAAAGGAAGAAGAAGAAGAATATAGTGATGATCGTTAAACTCACACCTAAATTTACTCAAATATAACTAAAACAAGATTTAAGGGAAAAATTCATGACAAGCAAGGGTTTCTTAAATTTGTTTGGGTAGAGTAGGGCTGTGAAGGATCACATTGAGGCTTTTTAGAGAATTACATGCAACCCAAATATTAGAACTAGGAATATTGTTCCATTTTCTTGATTTTTCTTTCCTTTTTAAGTAAGGTTTATGTTACACTCTCGCCACCGGCTCCACAAGGAATTACACCCTTCAAACGCGTGTACCAGAGACGTAGAGCCAAGCCCAAGGAAAATGGAAGGCATGACAGCAACCAGGAGAACGTGGGGAGAAGTGAAGGACGTGATATCAACAAGAAGGACGTGGAGAGGGCCCTTGAGGAGGTAAAGTAGTGGGGTAGTGGGAAGGCTAGTGATCCACTTGTACGCTAGGAAAAGGGGGAAAATATGTAACTACTAGGATTATCCGCTTGGCTATATATATGTACACAAAGGCAATGAAAGGACATCTGGAAAATTAATAAAATTCAACTCCCTTGAGATCCTAGGCTCTCTCTTAACGAGCCTAAACAATTAAGTCACCATAGGAAAGCTAGGACGCAAGGCCAGGTCCACGACTAAGGCACCCTCTAGCGAATCCCATAGACCCCACGCAAGGCAGCAAGCCGCGGCTACTAACATATTGGTATCAGAGCAGGAGACGATGGCGGATTGGGCTAAGGTTCACCAACAGCTAGAAGCCTTGCTAGCGATGCATCAAGACGATTGGGCTCGCCTGGAAAGGATGGAGGCCCAGCAGGATTGTTTCACCAATCAGCTAGAAAGCCTGACGAAGGAAGCGATGCAACCGAGAGAGCAAGGAAAGGAGAAGGAAGAAATGGGCGAGAATCAAGCTGAAAGTGGGCAATCCGTCCGAGGTGGCATCCTACCAAGCTGGTACGATGGGATTTTCCCAAGTACAATGGCAGTGGAGACCTGTTAGGGTGGTTCAACCAGTGCAAACAATTCTTCGAACACCAACCTGTGGCGAAGGAGGAGCAGGTCAAGGTGGCTGCCTTGTACCTGGAAGGAGATGGGCAGTTATGGTTCCTCAAGCTGAAATGGGAACACCCCTCCTTGACGTGGCCTGAATTCAAACACCTTTCGGAGCAACAAGGTAGGCGAATTGTCCAAGCTCCATCAACTAGGCATGGTGGAGAACTACCAGCACAAGTTCAAGCAATTAGCCACCCAAGTGGTGGACCTTGCACCCTAACACGAAGGGGCCATTTTCATCAGTGGCCTTAAGGAGGCAATAGCAATCGAGGTGGAACTCCACCACCCCACTAGCTTGACCCAAGCCATGAGCCTCGCGAGGCTCTATGAAAAAAGGATTACAGGACCACAAGATGAAGGAGAGATCAAAAGGCGACAAGCGGCAACTATCGAGGATCCTCCGAGACCCTCGTTTGCCAAGAAACTGAGCAGAGTTGAGATGGAAGAAAGACGAAGCAAAGGGCTCTGTTTTAATTGTGATGAACCCTTTACCGTTGGTCACAGGCGCAAGAAACTGTTCTGGCTGGAGTGGGATGACGCCGCTAGCTGGGAGGGTGGGGATGAGGAAGTCAAGGAGAGTTAGTTGGAAATCTCCTTGCAGGCCATGGTGGGCCTCCCGCAAACGCAGATCATGAAGGTACCCGACCAAATTAAAGGGCGATCCGTGGTGGTACTGGTGGATTCAGGAAGTACGCACAACTTCATGTGTGCAGAACTAGTCGCAGAATTGGGCCTCACCCTGCAGGCACAAGAAAGGCTAAGAGTGGTCATCGCCAATGGGGATAAGGTAGGAAGCGATGGAGTTTGCAAGGGGGTCCGGTTGGAGTTGGGAGGAAGTGTGTTCACCATCGACTTGTACTCCCTACTCCTATGCAGAGTGGACGTGGTCCTAGGAGTAAACTGACTTCAATCTCTCGATCCCATCTCTTGGGATTTCATTGCAATGAGGATGTGTTTTTGGAAGGGAAAGGAAAGGGTAAAGTTGTAGGGTGACCTAAGAATAGCCGTGCTTCCGAGAATTGCGTCCCTGATCAAGGAGGGCGATGGACAAAACGAACTACAATCCCTCCTGGCAGAATTCCAGGACATATTTCAACCCACATTGGAGTTGCCCCCAACCTGAAGGTGAGATCATGCCATCAAGCTTCAACCTGGAGCCCCCCCGGTGGTCGTCCGACCCTATAGGTACCCTCACGGTCAAAGGATGAGATCAAGCGACAATGCGGGGAGATGCTAAAAAGGGGGTGGATCCGGCCCAGCCGCTCGCCCTTCTCGTCCCCAGTGCTGCTAGTAAAGAAAAGGGACAACTCCTAAAGGTTCTGTATCGACTATCGCGGAAGGACAAGTTCCCCATCCCAGTGATCAACGAGCTTCTGCAAGAACTCTTCGGGGAGTGCTACTTCTCCAAGATGGATCTGTGCTCCGGCTATCACCAGGTTAGGATGCGGGAAGAAGATGTAGAGAAAACTGCTTTTCGAACTCACCACGGGCACTTTGAGTTTCGAGTCATGCCGTTCGGGCTCACGAATGCACCGTCCACATTTCAAGCCCTCATGAATGAGGTCTTCCGGGAGTAACTGCAGAAGTTTGTGTTGGTTTTCTTCGACGACATCCTCATATATAGCAAAACCTGGGTGGAACATCTTCAACACTTGAGCAAGGTGTTCTCCCTTTTATGACAGCACCGACTTCGACTTAAAGCTTCCAAATGCTCTTTCGCCCAACGATAAGTCACCTAACTAGGTCACCTTGTCTCCTATAAAGGGGTAGAAGCGGATCCACAAAAGATCGAGGCAGTGCTGCAATGACCAAAACCCAACACCATCCGAGCACTTAGAGGATTTCTTGGCTTGACAGGGTACTATCAAAAGTTTGTGAAAGGCTATGGGATCATTGCGGAACCACTGACACAAATGCTATAGAAGAACAACTTCACCTGGACCCAAGAATCAAATCAAGCCTTTGAAGCCCTCCGGAATGCCATGACACGCGCCCCTGTCCTAGCATTGCCCAATTTCAACCAGGCCTTCGTGGTGGATTGCAACGCCTCAGACACAGGCATTGGGGTAGTGTTGCAGCAACAGAACCAACCAATAGCGTTCTTCAGCCACCCTTTTGCTCAAAGGCATCTTAAGTTAGCAGCATATGAGAAGGAACTGATTGGCTTGGCCAAGGCCGTTCGCCATTGGCGATCCTATTTGTGGGGACGGAGGTTTGTAGTGAGGATCAATCACTATAACCTAAAATTCTTGTTGGAGCAACGCGTATCCACATACCCCCAGCAACATTGGATTAGCAAACTGTTGGGCTTCGATTTCGAGATCGAATACCGGGCTGGCCACGAGAACAAAGCCGCAAATGCTCTATCAAGACACCAAGAGGAGATCGCTGCCACATTTGCCATCTCCCTTCCACAACCTCAGTTGGAAGAACTGGTGAGGCAAGAGATTGCCTCCTCCTCGAAACTACAGCAACTGGTGAATAACATCTAGACCAAGGAAGTAGGGCTGGAGTGGTCATGGCAACAGGGGCTCATCCTATTCAAGGACCGCGTCTTCCTGCCACCTACCTCAACGCTATGCTCAACCATTATCCAAGCTGTTCACAACCAATGCCACGAGGGATATCAGCGAACCCTCCATAGGCTCACACACGAGTTTTACTAGAAGGGAATGAGAGGACAGGTGAAGGAGCTGGTGCGAGGTTGTCCAACTTGTCAACGTTACAAGGCCGAGCATCTGCAACCAGCGGATCTTCTCCAACTGCTGCCAGTTCCCCATCAAGTATGGGCAAACATTTCCATGGACTTTGTGGAGGGACTCCTACGCTCGAAAGGGAAATTAGTCCTACTCATGGCTGTGGATTGGTTCTCCAAGTATGGCCACTTCATGGCCATGAGTCACCCCGACTCGGCCATTACAGTTGCATGGCTCTTCTTCGACACAATTATGCATCTTCATGGGATACCGGAGTCCATCATGAGCGGTCAGGATGCCACCTTCACCAACGCCTTTTGGAGAGTTATTCTGGCTCCAAGGAACAGCCCTTTCCTTCTCTTCGACGTATCACCCTCACAGTGATGGTCGGACGGAGGTGGTCAACCGAACGTTAGAGGTTTACCTTCGCTGCTTCACAGGAGACCATCCTCAAAAATGAACCAAGTGGGTAGCATGGGCAGAATATTGTTATAACACCAGCTATTACTCCGCCCTCAAAACCACTCCCTTCCAGGTAGTCTATGCTCGACACATCCCCCCCGCCCGGCTATGTCCCTATTCACCAAAGGACACCAAAGTAGCGGCAGTGGACGCAGCCTTACGAGAATGCGACAACATGTTGGCAGAATTAAGGTTGCAACTAGAACGAGCCCAACAAACAATGAAGCACCACTATGACGCGCACCACCGAGACATCCACTTCGACAAAGGCGACCTAGTTCTCCTCAAACTGCAACCCTACTGCCAAGCATCCATGGGCAAACAAACCTCAACGAAACTAGCTCCCAAGTTTTATGGGTCATTCCGCATAATGGAACACATTGGATCCGTGGCTTACAAGCTAGAATTACCCCAAGAAGTTAGGCTTCATCCCGTCTTCCATATATCCAAACTTAAGCACTTCATCGGCACTCCTCTAGCTTAGCCCGAACTACCAAAGATCACCAAAGGGCGTCTCATCCCAGCACCCCAAGCAATATTGGAGTCACGTCACACGAGCTCACATCCTGAGGTCCTAATCCACTGGAAAGGGTACTCGCCTACTGAAGCCACCTAGGAAGAAGTAGGGATGATGTGTAACCGATATCCCAATATGACACATGAGGTCATGCGCCACGTCAAAGGGGGTGTGATGTTACACTCCCGCCGCTAGCTCCACCAGGAATTACACCCTTCGCAAACATGTACCAGAGACATGGAGCCAAGCCCAAGGAAAATGGAAGGCGTGACGGCAACCAAGAGAATGTGGGGAGAAGTGGAGGACATGATATCAACGAGAAGGACGTGGAGAGAGCCCTCGAGGAGGCAAAGTAGTGGGGTAGTGGGAAGGCTAGTGATTTGCTTGTATGCTAGGAAAAGGGGGCGAATATGTAACTACTAGGATTATCCACTTGGCTATATATATGTAAGCAAAGGCAATGAAAGGACATCTGGAAAATTATTAAAGTTCAACTCCCTTGAGATCCTAGGTTCTCTCTTAAAAAGCCTAAAAAACTAAGTCACCATAGGAAAGCTAGGACGCAAGGCCGAGTCCACGGCTAAGGTAGACTCTAGTGAATCCCATAGACCCCACACAAGGCAGCAAGCCGCAGCTGCTAACAGTTACCAAAGAATCACACTTGCATCTTTCTTTCTAAGTTGCCAGCTTTTCATGTCATGGACACCATGTGCCTAAAGTCCACAAAATCTTCTTCTCTTTATTCTCCTTATGTTTCTCTTCTTTCCCTTTGTTCAATTTCTGTCCGATTTTTCCTGTCTTAGGTCAGGTTGGTTGCAAGGATGTTTTCACATATTGACATTACTGCTAACAAAGGAATACACACCTTTACTCATGAAATATTGCTAATTTGAAACTTTGAATATGTGATGAGTTTTTCAGAAAACCATGAAGCCAAATAAAGAATATCATGGAATCTCACGTCAAGCCTGCTCATAGGAGTCAAAAGCATCTCCCCCCATTAAACTTGAAAGTGCTTGTCTTTTTTTGCAAGTTTGGCTATTTAGAGACCAAGAACACTTCCTTTCGAGTTTAATTGCATATCCTTCTTAAGACTTTGTTAATTTGGTGGTATGTAAGCATTCCCAACAAAATGGCCACACATTGATATTAACAACTATTTGTGTTTCTGGATGACACAAGTCTACATTTGTTCTCCCTCTATGTTTTTTCAGTCTATTTCCTAGTAAAATACTAGTAATTCAACTTTGACAATGGGAATATGTCACTTAGGCCTTAATCATTACACAACCTCTTTGAGGTTATTTTCATGGTAAATTTGTTTGTGTTGATAGACCGATGCTATTGATTTTTCCTAACACAACAACTTAAAACTATGAGGGTTATGCACAAGGGGTAACGGATGCTATAGGAACAGAATATTCCATAACAAATAGCTAAATATTTGTTTCAACCTGGCAATGCTCCTCTGATAATGCTTGATTGGAGCGTATAATCTGATGTAAGTCAGTGTCCATCAGCTCATATGCAATATAGACATCATTGAAGGCCTCTCTCTGGGGTGGTGGAATTATATCCCTTATGGCAACAACCTGAATTATCAGAGCATTTGTCAAAGCGCATTCAGTAGTGAAAGCATAAAACTAACTGCCATAATGATTTTGAAGTGATAATGAATCAGCCATTTTAGTGACAATTTTATCTACTCCAAGTGATGCTATGTCCCTTCCATATTCATCATGAAACATGTTCCTTTAACATTTACGACACAAATAGTTCGATAAAAATCCTGCAATGGTCATGGTAATTGTTGCAGCCGGAAAAATTCAGGACATTGTGCTCTGAAATACCCAGCTTTCATTAAAGAGGACTCCAAAAAATGTACATATCAACAGCACACATGTTCATACTATTGGCAAAAATAAAAAAATGTTATATAACAATGTCATTATTGTCTCACATGAATTCCCACCAGAAAATAGATAAATAAAATCCAACCAAGAATAGATAAATAAATAAAATTAGATAACACTGTCACTTCCAACCGTTCCCTTGATAAAATAGATGAATATTTCACCATACATTACTATATAGTTCCAGCAGTACAGAAGGCAGCACTTGTAACCCCTCCTAAACTATTTAGACTGATGTTAGACATCCAATTGTACATGTTTAATTTACAAAAAAAAAATTGTACATGTTTACACCAGGTGCATGAGAAAGAATGTTATGTGATGTTATGTGAATTTTGGCATGTTTTAGTTGCTTAGCTAGCCAGGGGAGTTGGTTAGGCCATCTGAGATGAAATGTAATCCTCTGAATGGATGTTAGTTAGGAAGAGAGGGCTATCTAGACACTTTACTGCTTTTGATACATTTGTATCCAGGAGCTCTCTTTCTGTATCTTCAGATCTACTAGCTCCGGTAACTGATCAATACATGTATCTGGCACTGGATTCATTCTTGAATCCTAACATCAAATAGCATTGCAATTCCAAATCGCAACATCCTGAACAATAACGCATTTTATTTTCTACCCTCACAGGATATTAAACACTAATTCCAGTAAAACAATACTTATCCAAGGGATCTATTACGTGGTTATATTATAGATTATACTGCTTACAACATTTCACTAACAAAGGAGTTCCGTTTATACCTGAGAACATGCACTTCTATTGTAGAATCTGGTTTGATTTATATAAGACCATGTACTTGTATTGTATAACTATCTAAATCCATTTCCACGATCCTATCCTAAGAAGAGAAATTTATTGCAAAACAACTGCCACCAATAAATCATTTGACACCAAAAACACTTTCACGGCAAAACAGCCAAATGCAAAGAAAAGCAGCAGAATTTATTCAAAATCCTCCGATTGGCAACATTTTACATGGCAAACACGTCAATATTTCTAACAATCAAGAAAGAACCAATGAAGCGAACTGAATCAACTCACTGACATTTTCATGGTCCATGTGACGAAGCAGCTTGATCTCACGTAGAGTTCTCTTAGCATCGATCTTGTTATCAAACGCATTTGTAATCTTCTTTAACGCAACATGCTCGTTCGTCTCTGAATTTAAAGCCGAACTGATGCGACAAGCATCCACAGACAACACATAAATCACAATTAATTCACGAGAAAACCCTAACTGTAACTGAACACAAATTAGAAAAAAGTCAATTAAGCAGATCACCATCAGTTCATTGAAACCCTAGCCCTAGCCCTAACCCTATAAGAACACGAATCACATGAAAGCTAACCAAATGAAAACACTAACCAGACAATACCGTAAGCTCCTTTTCCAATAGGCATAATAGGAGGCTTGTACTTGGCTGTGACTTCGAAGATGTTACCGAAGATGTTATACTGAATGAAGCGACCGCCATGGCTCAGCGTGGCGGGAATATTCTCGATCCCTTGAGGCTGAGGAGGAGCAGGGGCCGGTGCTGCTGCCGCCTCCGACATGACAGTGTCTGCGGGCTGAGCTCCACCACCATCCATTTCTGATTTCGGATTACAATTGTATCAGAATTAGGGTTGTGGGTTTTTATTAGTGGAAATAATGATTGGTAATAATTAGGGAAAGGAAAAGAGTAAAACCCTAGAAATAAGAATAAGAATGGAAATGGGACTGGGGGAATTAGTTAAGATGGAAGAAGATAATAGAGAAAGTGAATTTATTGGACAAGACAAGTTGGGGTTGGTTTGGTGGTTTCTTATGGGGCGATGTTACTGTCGCTGTAAATGATAAAATGATTTCTTTAGTCAAAAAGACAGAAACATCTACTGCACATTGACTCATGATTGAGTGGTCCTTTCTCGGTTCCGGTATTGTCTGTTATCGCGATAGCCTTTTCAGTTTGTGCCAACCAACTCTTTGGCAGGCCTTTTCACAGCCCTTCCTTGATTCTTTAGCAGCGCTCCCATACTCTCGGTGTGTTTTTGGCCAATTGTTATAAAAGAGAAAATGGATGAAAATGAGCAAAATAATATATATATATATATATATATTTTAATTAATATTATTATAAATAGTAATTTTGTAATTATATTTTATCTCCCTCCTTATTTCCATCTTTTCCCCTCCAATTTTATAGAGAAAATAAGTGAATTTTCAAGTATAAATATTTCCATTTAAATCCTTCATTCCCTATTTATTTCCACTCTCTATTCTTTATTTCAACTTTACTTCTTTCCATTTTCGCCAATCCAAACACAACATCGAACTCCAACTCCAACTCAATTAAAATTTAATGCAGAGTTTAAAGTTTGAGTGAATTTTCATTAATCTTAATTGAAAACAAGATACTTGGCCTATAATTGAAAATTATACTAATATTTAAACTCCATTTGACTCTATTTATCATAGTTTTATCTTTTAATATAGTTACTTTTTTAAGAAGGTCACTCATCTTATAAGTGTTATGAACTGAGTATATTTAACCACGGAGTTTCAATGAACTTCAAATCTCTATACTTAGGTGCTTTGATGATTAGAGTTACAAAATTCCTTCAATAGATAAAAAAAAAAATCTAAGTCAAAACTCAAAAGTTTGTTAGCATATTTCTTCATTAATAGCTCTTTAATGCAATGCAGACTCTCTTACATTAGGATTAGTTAGACAATACTATTAACATAAAATACCTTTTGCAAATTAAACAATTAAGTTTCAAGTACAATTTTAATTATATAACTACTAACTTTTTAGCTACTTGTGTTATGATTGCATGACCTCTTGTTATATATATATGAATAATTATAATGGATGAAAGGATTTTAATATAGTTTATTCTATTGAAAAATTAGTATTTATATCAATAAACTACAAAGCCTTAGTGAACTTTAATTATATTAAAATAAAAAGGCAATTGTAATTTTCTTCTTAAGTACTAGTTAGGTCATATTATTGCTTCTTCATAACATTATTTTCAAGTTTATGCTTATAAATTTTTAAATAGACTCAATTATTAATTAGAATGAGAATCTTCAATAAAATTAATATTGTAAAGGAAAAACACTTAAAAGTTGTATTCCTTTTTCCCTTATTCTATCTTAAATACCTCAAAGATCACTAATTATAGCCTAAACTTTGCCTTTATTATTAAATTTATTTTAAGTAAGTTTAAGATAATGTTTGATTGGCAAACTATGATAATATAAGAAGAATAAGATAATATAATATATGAAGAATAATATAATATAATTCTCTTATACCATTATTGGAATGTGCCATATATGATACAGATTTTTACCATGTCCATGCTTCATTGGTCCACTTATGTTTAGTCGGTTTTACTCCTTCAAAACTAGTGGATTGTAGTAAATGACGGTGAGTTGAGTGTAGAACATGATTTCTTGTAGGGTTATTTTCAAAATTTTGAAAACATATTTATTTTGTACTATGATATTGATTTTTACACTACCAAATATATGATACAAATATTTTAGTTTTTTTCTAGTATCTAAATGCTCATTTATCCAATAACTTAACCTAATATACAAATTAAAGAATGGATTGAAAATTTTATTCAATGCGATACCATAAAATGATTATAATTGAATGTACACTAAGTGCATGTTCACTTGAGAGAAATGAAATTCTATGTAAAGTTGCTATTATGGTATTCACTTTATCAAATAGTAATTTATAAGGAATTACTATTATCTAAAATATTAAATAGTAATTCTTGTCCCAACTTATGAATTACTATTCAGTAACCTATTTAACATATTTATCATAAATATCCTATCATTATAAGTTGTACTAAGTTTATATTAGTTGTGAATAGTGGATAATGATAGGAAGTTTAGGGGTATAATGAATAATTTATTTCTAATTTCTCTCTTATTCATTATTCATTTTTTATCAACTAAGTAAAGCAATAAATATGTAATAGCTATTACATATCTATTCCATTTCTTTTGAATTACAATTCATCCCCCTTATTTCATTTGATGAAGTGAACGATCTGTAAAAGTATGATAAACTAATCAATGGACCAATCATTTTGATAAATATTAGGAAAATTCACAAACAACCCATTTAAAAAAATTATACCCGTTTGCACCATGGAAGCTAATCAATGTCAGGCCTAGGTTAATAGTCTTTACTGTATTTTGCAAACTTCAATAATAGTTATTTTCAAAATAGATTTTTAATGGAAAAACCAAAGTATCTAAGGTGTTTATTAGCATCACACAATTTTAGTCATAATTAAACATGTGTTTCTTTTTTAGCAAAACCGATCAAAATTTTTTGTAGTTCTGTCCATATTTTTTACAGGACCAATCTAGCTTTTAATCTCATTATTAATAGTGGAGATTTAATGATGGTCAATGGTGGATATTTAATATACATAAATTCACAATAAAATTAAAGGCTAAATAGGTCTTGTTAAAATAGTAAGTGGAAATCATATTTATAAGTTTTTCCTCTCTTAAGTTTAACTCTATAATCAATTGATTTAAAAGTTTACACTTATAGATTTCATAAGAAAAAAAAGTTATATTTATAACTTAATACTACTTTAGATTGAAACTTTAACCATATATTGAGCTTGAAGTAAAATTTTGCGCCTATGTATTTGATTTTCTTCCCCTTACTAAGTAATGGTGAAATTCAACAACTTGCTTCATGCTTGCTGTTCTCTCTCTAACTATTAGAGAGAGAATTTTTTTCTCTCAAGAGGAGAGAGGTTTGTTAGTAAAGTTGTTAATACTTTCTCTCTTTAACTGCATTCGTAGATCATCATTCAATTGCTTGTGAATTGCCACTACTTTGTGTATCAATCCATTGACTTAACACATTTTGTACTGTTTTGAGCTAACGCATTTTATTAGATCTCTAGTAATTTCTGTAAATCCTTCATTTTCTATTATTGCGATAAAAAAAAGAGATAATTAGCAAAGTCAATATTCTACATCGCTATCAAATCTTTGCTCTTCTTCCTCTTCTTCTTTTTTCTTTTTCTACTACTCGACACTTTGAGGTTGTGCAATTATTGATATATCCCTAATTGTTTGTAGCTCCTCTCTCTTCATTCCTTTGTGTTTTTGTTCTGTCCATTGCATAGATTAATTTTTTAGTCCTTTTCGTATAGTTATGGCATCTCAGTGACTGAGCATTCCAAATCCCAAACTACAATGAAGTGTTCCTAGAAGACATGGATTCATAAATTATAAGTAAGAATGAGATTCTAGTGGTGGCAAAAGTGATTGCAGAAAAAAACCATAAATAAGAATGTTGTCATTAATGTTTTAAGGAAGTCATAGAAGGGTTATGGTGTCAAATTGCTTTCCCATTTGTAAGATAATTTGTTTTGTGTGGGTTTTTCCTCAAGATTTGACTAGGTTAAACTGGAAAGTGAAAGTTCATGGGCTATGTTTGGGACATTGAATTGTCTTAAAGGAATGGAATCCAAATTCGAAATTAGAGGATGTCCCTCTAGATAAACTCCCTTTTTAGGTACAAATCCATGGATTAAAATTAGAAAACATGTTGATTAAAAGTGACTAAGTGATTGGTAGGAAGATACGTGAAATCTTGGAGGTAGAGTCAATTATTTCTCTAAAAGGGACTTGTTGGGCTTTCCTAAGAGTTAGAGTGAATTTATTGGTTTTGAACACTTTCAAAACTCATATATGGATTAATAGGGCTTCTAGGAAGAAATATATGGTGTTATTGAAATATGAGAGGTTAAATGATTAGTGTTTTAAGTGTGGAAGATTGGGCCACTTTAGTAAGATGTGTAAAAATGAGAAATTAGAAGATAAATTTATGGGGCCTAGGTTGAGAGCTAATGTTGTACAAGGTCGAAAGAGGATTGATGTCGAGGAGAAGGGTGAGAATAAGGAGAATTGTCAACCTAATATTAACCTTGAGCTACATTATTCCAAACCATTGAAACCTAACAAATCTTTCATGCTTAACTCTCATTTACGTACAAAACCCAATTCTGACCCATTGAAGTTTGTTTCCTCTAATTCTAATCACCAAACTCGCTCTGAGACCATCAATTCTTTTATTTCCCATCATATTCCATGAGCCCTTGAACCCTCTAACCAAAACTCTGACCATACACTTGTGAATCCCCAAGAAACCATCCAATCCATCAACTTAAACACAAATAAGCCCAAGAGAACCAGTCCAAGACCTAATTATGCAGAATTATTCAAATTTTCAATCATATAATTCTGAAGTTAGTGATGGAGGAGATGGGAAAGAGGTGGTGGGGAAGGGTGAGTTTGACTTAGAAATAGATTTATCTTCCAAAAATGTTCAAATGAATGAATTGGCTGCAAAAGATAGTACTTTAGCATCTTACATTGTGCAAGATGATTTGATAAAAAAGCTGAAAAGTTTGAGTCTAAAAAGAAAATGTGAATAGGGAGAGGTCGAAGAAAGAGGACTAAAAAAATTAAAAGGTAAGATTGTTCAAAATGATAGTGTAAATTTGGAAAAGACAAAAAATGGGGAAAAAAAAAACAATAGATGTAAAAGGAAAATATAAAAAAAAAGGAGGAAAAAAGAGTTGTGTAGAAAATAAGAGTGGTGATGTGCTTAAGAACTTGTGTTTGGTTAATGTTCCTATAGGAGAATATATAAAAATAGGCAATGATGGCATTGTGGTGGAATGTTAGTGTGGAAATTGAAGTTCTAGAGGCAAATGATTATATGATTGACACTTATGTAAAGCTAGTTGATGGAACTTATCTAGGACGAGTTACATGGATTAATTCTTTTACTGCTTATTATCAAAAACCAGCTCTATGAGACAAATTAAGATTTATTGTCGGGCAGGTGAAAGATCCTTACCTTTGTTTAAGAGATTTTAATGTTCTATTGTTTGCATATGAGAAAGAGGGAGGTAGGAGAGTAGAGGTTAGGGTTGTGAATAGATTTCAGAAGATGGCGAATGATATAAACCTTCAAGATCTTGGTTTTGCGGGACCTATGTTTACTTAGGCCAATAATAAAGATCATGAGGCCTTTGTAAGGGAAAGCCTATATAGAGCATTACGTTCCATTGAATGGATGGAGAAATGTCCACATTGCAAAGTTGAAAATGTCTCAACCTTTGGGTCAGATCATGCTGCCCTAGTGGTTAAATTGGATGCTTGGGATCGGAAGGGGGTGAAATACTTCAAATTTGAGAATATGTGGTTATCGTCTAATGGGTGTAGAGAGGTTATACAACTTTGTTGGAAGGATTATGTTGGGAAGATTCCATTGATGGAAGTTTTGAAAAAGACTTGAATTGTGTGGATAAGATCTAACAAAATGGAATAAGAAATCTTTTCCTAACAACAAAAGGGAGATTGAGAGAGTGATGCAAGAAATTATGAATGTTAAGAGTAACCTAATGGGGGTTGATTGGGAAGAAGAGGAAAGGTTATTTGGACAACTTAATGAACTATGGGAGAATGAGGAAAAGTATTGGCATCAAAGAGTGAAAAATAGTTGGTTGAAATATGGAGATGAACACAATGTTTTTCCATCGTTCTACCATAATGAGAAGGCATAAAAAAAAGAAAGAAAATTAGAATGTTAGGGGTGAGTGGCTAGAGGATGAGTAGGTGATTGCTAAAGAATTTAGCAACTATTTTACCCGGTTGTACATGTCAACAAAAAGGAGAAAATGGGGAAATTGTCTAAATTGCGTGGAGAGACTCGTAAATGATGTAATGAATCAAAGCTTATGCGATAATGTGGGAGAGAGTGAAGGCATAAAAAAAAAGAAAAAGAAAATTAGAATGTTAGGGGTGAGTGGCTAGAGGATGAAAAGGTGATTGCTAAAGAATTTAGCAACTATTTTACTCGGTTGTACATGTCAACAAAAAGGAGAAATTGGGGAAATTGTCTAAATTGCATGGAGAAACTCGTAAATGTTGTAATGAATCAAAGCTTATGCGATAATGTGGGAGAGAGTGAAGTGTAGCAAGCAATGTTTCAACTAGGAGGTTTAAAAGTGCCTAGTTCGGATGACTTTTCAGGAATATTTTATCAAAAGTTTAGGATATCATTAGAAAGTCAATTACTGATGCAATTCAATTTTCTTTCAAATCAAGTATTATCCCTACCACTATCAATAGTACTAAACTCATTCTAATTCCTAAATGCCCCAATCCCAGCCTTGTGTCTCATTTTAGGCTAATTAATCTATGCAACTTTTTATACAAAATAATCTTGAAAATTATGGTTAATAGGCTTAAACCAATTTTAGGAGAGATCATTATAGAAAATCAAAGTGCCTTTATTTCAAAAAGAATGATACATGATAATGTAATGGTAGCTCATAAGGCGCTTCATTTCCTAAAAAATAAGAAAAACAGGAAAACTCCTTTTTGTGCATTAAAAATGGATATGAATAAATCCTATGATCGAGTTGAATGTAACTTTTTAAATGAAGAGTTAAATAGATTTGGCTTTGAGAAGAGATGGATTTCGTAGGTTAGGATATATGTGTCATCAATACAATTTTGTATTGTTGTAAATGGTAAGAAAGTGAGGATATTCAAGCCTCAAAGAGGATTGAGACAAGGTAACCCATTATCCCCATATTTGTTCATTTTTATTGCGAGTGTGCTACCAAGTGGTGTATTGAAAGGTTTAAGGGAGGGTGAGCTAAAAAGAATGGAAATCAAATACACAAGCCTTAAACTTTCACACTTTTTTTTTCTGATGATTCTTTGTTTTTCTTTTAAGCTAAAGTTGAAGAAGTAGAGATCTTAACTAAGATAGTCCAAGAATATTGTATTGCTTTAGGTCAGGAAGTGAATATTAGTAAATCAAGCATTTATTTTAGTAGAAATACACATGATGAAGTGAAGAATTAGATTGGAAACCTTATAGGGCTAAGGGTGATTGAAGATCTAGGTAATTACTTAAGACTACCCACTATTTAGGGTAGATCCAAGAATGAAGCTTCATCATTTGTTAAAGAGAAGTTTGTTAAGAGATTTAAAGGATGGACGCAAAGCTTACCATTAGAGGTAGGTTGAGAGGTCCTTATTAAGGCCATCGTGTTAGCTATCCCATCTTATTTAATAGCCTGTTTCAAGTACCCATTAAAATGGTGCCATGAGTTCAATGCTCTGATAGCCAAAATTTGGTGAGGACAACGAAATGAAGAGAACATAATACATTGGATTAAGTGGGAGAACTTGTCAAAACCAAGATGGGGAGGAATGGGATACAAAGACCTACATATCTATAATTTAGTTATGTTTGTGAAGTTAGCCCAAAGACTCGAAAAGAACCCTAATGCACTATAGGCTAAGGTTTGAAGAGTCTATACATCCCTTATCCGGATTTTAAAGATGCTACAAAAGTAGGGAGAGTGTCGTAGGCTTGGAGTAGTATGATTGAAGGGAAGAAGATTTTATTTGAAGAAGTTATATGGTGGGTTGGATCAAGGGAGAAGATAAATGTGTGGGAAGATAGATGGGTTCCCTTACTTAAGAATTATAGAGTTAGTCTTAACTTTAATAGGCACAATATGGGTATGTATGTATCTAGCCTAATTCACTCATATGGCGCATCATGGAATGTTAGAAAACTTGGACAATTATTCTCTAAAGATGAGGTAGAGGTGATATGCACCATTCCCCTTAAAAGTGTGTATGTGGATATCTTAATCTAGCTACATGAAAGATTTGGTGCATGCTTTGTTAAGATAGCTTACAAAGTTATAAATCAAGAAAAACCACAAGTAATTACTGTAAACACCCTATTTTTGCCTCTATTTATATATATATATATATAAAATATTATATATAGATATAAAAAAGGAAAAATAATAAAATAAATAAATAATAAAAATAATAAGCAAATAATAGAAAATATAATAATAAGGATAGAAATAATAATAAAATACATTTAGATTTCTAAATTAAATTTATAAATCCTAAAATAACAAAAAAATTAGCTAAAATGTTAAGTTAATATATAATTTGTGTGCGATAAAAAAAAAAAAGAAATGAGCCAACTCAGTTGGTTCGCATGCTCGCTTGGAACACGTGTGGGAAGGCATCAATCACGAGTTCGAATCCGCGAAGGCACTCTATGCCATTTTTTTTCTTTCTTTTTCCCAAGCTGCCACGTAGCAGCACGCGATCGGACGACCCAGATCAGGCACACAACGTGTGATCGTCTTTTCTAGCCGGCCGTCACCGTGAAATGAAGGGAGAGGAAATCAGAGCAAATTCAAACCAAATACAACGATTTTTGCTCGAATCTTTTTGGGATAAATCTAAAACAACTTCAAAACAAAAGATTTACATCAATCTTTTTTTAATTGAGAAGAAAGAGAAAAAAAGAAAAAGAAACCCTATTTATGGTTTAGATCTATGTTCATTTGCATCCTGCCTTTAACATCTATAAATAAAAGTTGGAAGGGAAGCCGATGAAGGGGGAAAAATCAGAAGGAGAAGAAAAGAAAAAAAAAAGAGAGGCAAACATGAAAAAAAAAAAAAAACACTTGCACACCACTGGAGTTCTCCTTCTCTCTTTAGATCTTCGCCGTTCAACGCCGCCAACAATCACATAAGGCGGTTTCTGGCGAAGAAAGTTCACCCAACGATTCCCTACCCCTAGAAGACTCGAAACCACCCCTTAATTGATGCAAACGGCCGCCGGAAAGCTGCCGATGAGGAGCTTCCAATTGCTGTAATCCGACCCGATTCGACCCGACCCAAACTGTGACTCGCGTCTAGGTTAGTTGGATTTTGTCATTTATTATTATATTATTATTAGTTTTTAATTAGCAACAACATAAAAAAAAAGAATAAAAAATATAAATAAATAATATATGTATATACAAATAATAAAACATAATTAAAGATATATGTTTTAGGAATATGTTTTATTGGTTTATAATTTAAAAAATAATAATTTAAGGTAAGTATTATTAAAAAAATTAATAAATAAATATTTTATCATCTAGAAATTTTTTTTTTTGATAAAAATAAATAAATAAATAAATGATAATTAGTGATTTCAAAAAATTAAAGGTTTTAGTAAGTCGATTAATAAAGCTTATGCTTAGAATTTTTAAAATAAATTTAAATGATAATAAATGTAAACTTAACACGTTTTTTTTCATAATTAAAACTAACTAATTCACTAAAGTTTTATGAAAAGCGAACTATGGTCCGTTTGATCCCAAATAGCGGATACGTAAGCACCCTTATGAGGTAACTCCAATTAAATGAAAAGATATTTTCAAATTATTATTAGTATAATTATCATATCATTTTTTTCTAATATTTTTTTTTATACTAAAAAGATATCATAACATAAATACATAATTCATATTTAGAAGGATAATGTGGTAACTTTAGGTTTAATAAGACTGCCCCTGAGTAGAGAATCTTTATTTTTCTTTTTTTTTTTAAGAGATTTCGTCGACTAGTTGTTTAGATTATAATTAATCGGCTTAATTAATTCTAATTCAATAATTTTCTCAACTCCAGTTGGGTGGTGACTCCAAATAAATAATAAAATTCCTAGTTCAAGTCGAAGATTTATATTGGATAAGCATATGATCTAATATTAATCAAATTAGAAAGATAATATAGAATTTTAAATTAGACTCGACAATTACAACAAGATTTATTCTTCTATAGTCATTCAAAGGCAACAATGGAAAAAGATTTGGGCAATGAATACTTTACCGAAAATACAACACTTTATGTGGAAGATTTTTTTCCAATTCATTGCTGACAACGGGGAAACTTTACCAACAGAAGGCTTCTTCATCACTAAACTACTTGGTCTATGGGGAATTAGAATCGATTGAACATATGCTGCTCACATGTGAATGGGTTGAACCAGTTTGTTTTAAATGCTTAAGGATTCATGTAGATTAGGCTAAAGTATCAACCTTTGTTAAATGGTTTGATGAAATGGTAGGGAAAAATAGAGGGATGACAAAAAGGTGTAAAACGGTGGAAAGAATTAGTATGGTGGCATGAGGTATTCGGAAGGAACACTATAGGTCAGTTTTTTAAGGGGATATGGTAGATCCAGGAGAAATGGTGAGAGAAAGTTTCCATTTTTTCAAAACACTGCAATTATAAGAGAAAGATTAGGAAGAACAGGTTTACTCTATCCTTGGTGCATCTTCAAGTAGGGAAAAATGGTCTTGCCCTAATGGTGATGCAGTGAAGGTGAATGTGGATAGATCTTGGGATAGAAAAAAAATAATCAAGTAGCTATAGGGGTTGTTGTGCAGGACCGAGAGGGGAAGTTAGTAAAAGGCTCATTGAAATTAATGATGTATGTAACGGTTGAGGAAAGTAAAGTACGTGTGATGAAAGAGGGTATCCTATTGGCTATTGATAATAACTGGCAGAAAGTAAAATTTGAATCAGATTGCCAAGTCCTTGTAGATTCTTTAAATGGGATAGAAATGAAAGTGCACCAGGCCTTGCTATCTCATTTGGAGAGAATCAAGGCCTTAGTTGTGAGTCATAGGAATTTTTCTTTTCCTTATGTTTCTAGAAAAGTTAATTGTATAGCGGACTAGGTTGCTTTAAAAACTAGGAGAGGGGTGTGTCCATGGGATTGGTGGTTAAACCCTCCATCCACTCTCCAGAAGCTTCTTAATGAGGATATGTTTAGACCCAATGATGAATCTTATAATGAGGTCCAAGTTGATTATGGGTGAAGATAATATTACACTTTGATTGGCGAAAAAAAAAAAGCAATGGTGGTACTACTCCCTAAACTATTTTCTTGTTTAGTCAATGGAAAAGAATTTTCATAGGGAAAGGGGAAATGAAATACTGAAAACAAAGATAAATGAAGCTTACACTTACTTGCATTAAGAAGGGGAGGGGGGGAACCGGCAAATTATCTAAAATTAATAAAGATCCAACATCCATACTATTGAGAAAGAAAATAAGTGTTACTTTCCTTTTAAGTACCTTAAAGGGATAATAAAGAAAGGGAATATACTTAAATAATATAGTTTTTTTTTAAATTCGCGAAATAGGATATCTACAAAAATTATTAAAAAAAGTAGGTTTTGAAGTCGTGGACTCAATCCACACCTTCAATTTTGCAAAAATTTGCAAAACTGAAGGCTTGGTTGAGATCCATGCCTTCAGTGATTTTTTTTAATGGAAAATCAATTATTGAAAATGAAATCTTTTGTTATAAAAAAAATTAAAAGTTTACTTAAAGAATAACAAAAAAGAAAAGAAAAATAATGTTCATAAATTTTAAAATTATAAAATAGGTAATTGCAATGAGAAAAAATAAACAATTGCTTCAATGATATATAAATTTATCAACTTCAATTAGTTGTTTATAATTATTTTAAAAAAATGAGAAAAGACATACGTATCAAATAAATAAGGAAAAGTTGAAGCCTATCTTTTAATTATTTCTTCTCCCTTGAAAATGTCTAGCCAACCGTGCAAATGCGTTCGTTGGCTTCCTTGACAGCCTATAATGTGGAGCTAGAGGAGCCTGTGGCTCTTGTGTCAAACGGTGCTGGGGGGTTTCATTGAATTCTCATGGAGGCATTAGACTCCACTCTATAGCCCGATGCAAAGATTCATCATGATACATTGGTTTTTTACTAGAGCATCTGTTATGTAGGGCATGTGCTATTAGGATAGGACCGCTGATGGAATAACAGTGTGGTGTGACGAATGTATTGGGTAGTTGTGCTAAGCTATAGTATATCACATTGGAGTCCAGTTGGAATTGTTGCTCCTGTATCGTAGAACATTTTTGTGTCTTAGTCTGATTCTGGGGTCATCAACATCCCACAGTTTTGCAACACGCAAAAATCTGTTGTTGTTGCCATAAGTCAACAAGTTGTGCCTTAGCCTCATCATATGTGCCATGCTGTTGCTAACCTTGCGAGTATAGTGTTGCCCCTTTGTGGTCATGTAAGAATTGAAGACCATGACTAGCTACACTAACAACCTCATCATGATCCAACGATAGGTGAATTTATCTTAAAATATCAGTGTTGATGTTATAACACATCGTATAATTGATTACGCAATGGACATGCAATATATCGACGAAAATGTGTTGATATTGTACTTACTAGATATCCAATAACTGCCCCCATGTGTCATATATATCTATGATTGATGAATCTGTATCACCGCATATATGACTCATGCGTGCCTCGAGGGCCTTATATGTACACCACTCGGGACAATTGGTCTTCCCATATAGATATGTTTGTTGCATACTGCACTAGTCAATTGACATCAATTCTCCCACGCAAGTCGATCTATGAAGCTTTAGCTATGAGTTCACTTCTTGTGGAATCCAGTGATACTATCACCGATAATGCGAGCCAAATGGGTCGGCCTGCCCCGACCCGCATCAGCCCGCAGTGGCCCGCAAGTCTGGCAGATCAGAAAATTGGCCCGCCCCACCCCGTAGGCCAATGCGGGCTGGCCCACGACGACCCGCTCCAATCCAGGTAGTATCCACGAGCCTACTTGCACTAGGTTCCCCCTCTGCCATTACACCAGCCACTTCAACACCCCCTATGAGTCCATCACCATCAGCAACCTCCTCATCTATGTGGCAAAATCAGGTCATCCATGTGGAATCTAGAAGCAGTTGCGCTCAAGCTACTCTAATAACCTATCATCATCACCCATGAGGGCATTAACCTCCTTTAGGCTCAGTTCATCTGGCGCCGCTGGAGCAGCAACTTTAGGTTCACGGTCAGCCGCATTTGTAAAGAGAAGCCAGAGCTTCATCGAGCGAGGTGCAGCTAGCCATCGTTCTTCTGTGGCTACTTCTCCGGCTCCAGGCATCTCATCCCTCCACGATTGGGGTTCACTCGATGGCAAGTTAGGGTGGGGCATTCAAAAGGAGAAACTGAACAACCATGTCCAACCAAGATCGATCAATATCTGAACGGAATGGATTTGAACTTCTTCTAGAATAGTATCAAGTGCGAAAAAAAATTCATAGGATATATATCCAGTAATTCAAATATAAGATAGCAATATTTGAGAGGATTCAATTCATTTAAATTGATCTGACCCCCTTCCCATGCTGCCTGCCAACGATAATAGGTACTTTCGAGTCATCATCCAAGGCCACGCCCACCCCATCTCTTACATTCTTGATCGATTTTGACCCAGGTCTCGTTTTTGTCGAGTCCTTCCTTGAAGGTGTGAAGAGCGGGTATTCGGGCCTCTTCGTCCAACTCGTTGACGTCGGCAAGATACTTGACCGCGTCGACGATATTAGATAGCCTCTCCACGTTTGTGACGCCTGAGTTACGAGCGATTTCTTCCGCCCGGTGACAGATCTGAGAAAATCTGCTTCCTTTAGAATTAGAAATAGTAGCAACCAACAGGCGCACAGTAGAGACAGAGAGCAGACAGCACAGTAATTTTTTTTTTCGGGTCCGTGAGCCAACCCATGCCTGCGGGAACTTGCTCGCCCCGCCTCGCGGGTTACGCGGGCTCGAGTCAAAATGGCCTGCAGCTTTAGCGGGCCAAAATGTTTTGCTCGCCCCGCAATTACCAGCTCTAAATTTGATACCACTAGCCCACACCCCCTACCCCCTAAATTGCCTTACAATATGGTTGAGATAATGTCTCTCAAATATGTGAAAACATATAAGTGACAACTGTAGGGTTCAAATGTGTATATCACTTTTGCAGAATGTTGATATGGCTCCCATTTGACCCGAAGGGCATCAAGTGCGATTATTATCAACAAACCATATAATAAAAAAGGAGTAAAAAAAGGGGGGGGGGGGGGGGGGGGGGGGGGGGGGGTTGGTTACCAAAAAACTTAGTTATCATTATACCTATCGAACGCATCCTGATATGTGCCAACCACATGGGTCGGGTGATGCTGAGTGTCATTTTGTGTGTTATAGCATTTAGGTAATGAAACTTTAACCTCTATAACTAAACTGTGCCGGCTAAGTGGCGCAATGTGTGAAAATCTATCTCATGCCCAAACTTGTAGCGGTATCATAGCCCCTCCTATCTCGTGAGTTAGTGGGGATGCTGTGACACACGATTGATGATATAACCATGGCAGACACATAGATCCTTAGTTGTACGTCCCTGCAATGTTGAAATGCTCCAATAGAGATAAAACATCGCATGGATGAGGCAACTAGATTTATTGGTAAAGATAAATCCCCCAACAGCTGCAATATATACACATGCATGTGGCGCTACACTTCCTCTCCATCAGCTTGAGTTGAAAGGATCCACAACAAGTCACAAGGCAACATCATGTTAATGCGGCCTCCCCTACTACGGACCTCGACCTCATCCCCAACAATCTTTTACATATTGCACCACATTTGAGGCAAGTATTCCCTACAACTGCATGGCTGTCAACTGAGAGGCCTAACTACACCTCGACGTCTTGAAGGGTAATAGTGAACTCCTCGGTTAGCATGTGAAAAGTTTAGGTCTTCGATCTCCATTGCTCAACTAATGTAGTTATCATGTGCTAATCAAGTTGTAAGAATGGCAAGTGGCTTGCACCAAGGAATTTGGCCAACTGTAAGAATGGCTATATTTGAGAGTCGACAGGGATGATGTTCTCATTGCGACGAAGTGATAACTTGTGTCATCAAATGACAAGCCATGATTCATCCTACATTAAAAAGGTGAAATGTTAGTCTATTGGCAATGGAACATAAATTAATGAACAAGGTAAATGTTGTTTATCCATCTCAGATAGCCTATAATTGAAGAGTTCAAACTCCATCTATTATTGAAAAAAAAAAAGAAACGAAAAAAATGTTAGCATTAATATCCAAATGAGTTTACGATAGTTACAATAATAAACCAAGAGATTACAATTTTAATTGATATGAATTTCTCTACTAATAAATTTTCTAGCAATTAATTAATTACATATTGACGAATGATTAATAACTAATTAGTGATTAATTAACAATTGACTAATTTTACAACGATTTTTACACTAATAAACCAAGTAAATACATTTATAGTCAAAACGAAATTTTTCTACAAATTAATTTTCTAACGAATAATTAATTACATATTAATGACTAATTAACCATTAAATAACATTCAATTGATTTTGCTATGATTTTTACACTAATAAACCAAGCAAATACATTGATAGTTGATATGAATTTTTATATTGATTAATTTTTTAACAAATAGCTAACCACATATTAACAACTAATTAATCCCTAATGAGCGATTAATTAACAACAAATTAATTTGACCACGATTTTTACAGTACTAAATCAAGCAAATAAATTTATAGTTGATACAAATTTTTCTAATAATTAATTTTCTAACTACTACTTAATCACATATCAATGACTAATTAATCAATAATTAATGATTAGTTTTACAGCAACTTTCATAACAATAAACCAACACATTTCATTTACAATCGATACGAAAATTTTCACTAATTATTTCTTAAATTTTAAATAATGACATATTAATGACTAATTAATAACAAGTTAATCATTAATTATCAACAACAACTGTTACTTTAATAAAAATAGTACACTACGAATAATTGCTTTTAAGTAAATATAGATGCATGAAAAGTAACATAATAACAAAAAAAAGGGGGAAAAAACGTGCTAATTTTTTTTGTTCTAATCACACTTTCTCGCCAAACAAATTGAATAAATCTTCTCTTGATATTCCTAAGCTGCAAATGTACAAAGCAAATCTACGTGAAATGAAAATTATGAAAACATATACTATGAACAATAGAGGATAAAAAGAATGGAAGAAGAGAGGTAACTGAGTGCAAACTAAATCAAGGAACTGAGAATTTGCATTTATAATATAAACTATTGGTGTAAATTTTTTTCTATATATTTAAGTTCACATATTGTGATATTGTGTAAATTTATAGTGTCATTTTATAATAATTTTTATAGGTTTACAATATAAATAAAATTATTAGACGATAAGGTATAATGCCAAAAAAAAATTAAAACTAATTTATTGAAGGTGCACATACGGTTTGCACTTTTAGCACAAATTGCACTAAAGGTGAGAACCCTATCCAAGCCTTCAATTTTGCAAAACTAAAGGCACGAATCGAATCCATAACTTTAAAAACTATTTTTGGAATAATTTTTGTAAATATCTTATTTTACGAATTTAAAAAAAAAACTATATTATTTAAATATATTCCTTTAATAAAGAGCTAATACCTTTCTTTCATCTTTTTTTTTTTAATTATCTATGCAGATTATATATTTACAAAAAATAAGATACTAAAATGATAAAAATAAATATATGTATATCATTCTTATAAAATTAAACACCAACTATTTTTTTCAATAAATAAAATATATTTTAGTTTTTTTTAAATATGAATTTTCACTTTTTAATTCTCATTTCTCGATCGCCATCTTTTTTATAATTATAAAATAGAAAGTAAGGGATAATACTAATGAATACAAAAATAAAACATGAATCGAATAAAACAAAGTCATTATCCTTCATTTCACGAGGAGGCATAAAGTACATAGAAATAAGGAACTATTCCATTTTCTAAAAATAGTAGGGCAAAATGAGACACTAACTACCACAACTCAGCTCCATAGTCTTACATCCACCGAAGTCTCCAAGCCATGGAAGATGTTTTTTCAACTCAACCAAAGCACGGACTAACTGCCCATAATTGATTTTAACATTCAGATTCTATACCAGCAAAGCATGGCAAACAGTAACACAAACGAGCCAGATAACATTAGCACGCACAATTAATTTGACAAACACGAGGCCTGTCGCAAAGACAGGACTAATGCGATAGCATGATTTTGGAGTCATCATAAAGCATTAATCATCCCCTTCATTTCAGCTGATCTCCTAGGATCTGGTTCTTCAATTGCTCTCTCTGTAAGTACTTGCTTAATCCGGCACATTGATTTCCTCACCTGGTTTCCATTGATTGAAAAAAAAAAAAAAAAAAACACAGACCGATTTAATCAGGAAATAAGCCACTAAAAAGTTAGACAAGCCTGACTTGAAACCAATATAGTAGCTATCTTATCTGAAATGTCAAGTGGAAAGAAGTTGAACCTTGGGCAACCGTTCTGGATTTGGAAATCTCAGGTTCTGAGCATGAAGCATCTGGCGCTGGGTCATCAGCATATTTTTCTCCTTTAGCAAAACATACCACAGCTTATGAAGGTCATCCCATGACTTCAGGCGCAGTTCTGAAGCCTTCCAACTTCGACCTAGAAAATAAAACAATTGTCTCATGATAACATGCTTAAAGCAAAAAGAATTTTACTAGTAAAGAAGGTGCTTCCCAAAAATAGCGTCAAACTATTTGATGGAGACAATGTTAAGTATAATATCAGGTGTTACTTCAAGGACCATAATGGTTCTTCAATGGAATGCCAAAAATGTCCTCCTCCATTTCCTACCTACCCGTATCACATGTAAGAAACCATCCGCAAAATTTCTTCTATAAAATTTAACAATCTACAAAAAATTATAACAGTTTTAATTACCCCAAAAAATTATCACACTTATCCAAATAATCAGCAGCCTGCATATAGATGGTAACGATTCATGGCAGGATGCTCATGGATATAAGGCCTACTATATATAATGGTATGAGTAATTACATGAACTCTGTGGAGCTCACAAAAATAACGCACTTTCATCACCAGAGCGACCATTCCCACTATGTTTTGCCAAAAATTCCTGGAGACAGCTCAATAATCCCCTGAAGAAATTTTCATTACAGAATACCTTAAGCTTTTCCAAAATCAATACTCTACTCAGGGGCAGTGATGAAATGACAACAAGATTCTGTGTAATTCAACCTAATATATACATTCAAGATAGTTTAAGCTTTTGTTCACATTCTACATTTTTAACCAAAAAACTTCCATTAAATGATATCTAGATACAGCAAACTATTAAGATTGAGGATCTTTCAGTTGCATATGCAAAGCAATTCAACGTTAACCTTTAGTTCACTTTTTCTAATAGTATGTGTACGTTATTCTATGCTGTAATCCAGCCCAAGTGGTCAACTCATGAACCATTGATCCTAAGAAAGGATGAGGTCTGGAAATCACTTTATTAGTAGCTACCAACACATCGTAATACCTGAGAAAAAATAGCAGGATGGATATTGTCAAATCTTGAGAGATTAACTACAAAATAGGACTCAAAAGTACAAGCATTTTACCATTTCTGTCGATCCTCAAATGAGAAAATTTATTATATCATGATAATCTTTATGATGGATTAATTCTGCATAAATTTAAAGGTAGGGTCTAATAATTCAAAATCAACTTAATTATAGGAAAAAGTTGTATTCAGCATCACCATGGCACGATTTCTGGAATCCTGGACTTGGATTCAAAGGATTCTTCTGCACAACTGGCCTACCAGCAGATGCTATTCTGTGCTCCTTCATCAATGGGGAATGGCCAGTAACAAATTTTGACTTCTTGAATGAAGTCAATATTCAAGGATATCGTCCGAGCAGCTTCCTCCCCAATAGCAACAGTGAGGATGAACTATAATGGCTACATGAAGTGTATGGAAGTTCACATTTAAATATTCCATTGCTGCTATAAAAGCCCAGGCCTAAGGTGGCATGACATCCTATTGTGTCATTTCTTGAGGCCAAACCCATCCATGGATTCCTATCATGGATAAATATCATAAAGACTATACACTCTTGATTAGCTTTTCCAATGGGGCATAGCAAGTTCCAAGGTGTGTCATCTGTGTAGCCAAGAAGAATAGAGCCATGATCTCTCTTATAGGAGAACATACTTACTGTTTTGCAGAAAATCACGTTAAAATTTGAGTTCCCTCCAAATATTTTCATATTGCAAGGCACTTTGAATGGTTTATTAACAGTAAAATAAATTCAAGCACCACTATCTTAATTTTTGCAGGAGGCTTAACCGGCTTTAGTGTACTGCATTTGGAGAGCAATGGAAGGAAAGTGCAAGGGCAACCATCAAAGGTTGCTTAGATTGTTAGAACTGATCTATAGGATCTCCTGCATACCTACTTGTATTTTAACTGGAAAATGTTTTGGGTATTGTAATCTACAATTTTACTACCACCTGTGGTTGATTTTATACTAACCCCAAAATAAAAAGTTGCATCTTGCAACACTCCTTTGTAGAGTGAGCAATAACTCAAAAAAAAGGGTAAAAACCTATTGCCAAAATTGAGTACTGAATCCAATTTACATATCAAGCAATATTCATCTTTATAAGCATTCAGCGTTTGTGTTAATTAATTTTTTAAGGAACATAGTTTACCATGCTGACATGATTCCACACATTTACCTAAGGCAAAACATTCAATGTGAATATTTTCACATTCCGTGACTTCCATGTGCCCTATAGGCTAGTATTCAAATTTGCTTTTCTATTTGAATGTCAATTGGAAATAATATAAAATTGCAAATGCAGTCCACAATGCATGTTTAGGTAAACATCTATCTGCATAAACCACATAATCACCAATAATTTCATGTAAATTTACCATAGACAATGGGTGTCTCATCATCAGCACTTCTCTCCACCTCAAAGAACGCCTCAAGGGGGTTGTGTCCAGTCACAGATGTAGCAGCTGCAGCAGCAGAAGTTTCTGCTCTAGCAGCAGCTAAAAATGTTCCTCGAAAGACTCTCGCTATGAACATGGTTTTATCAAGAAGCTACAAAACAATCCAGAAAAAGAAAGTTAGACAAAGAAAAAGACAACTTTGTTGCAGGGTGGTCCCTGAGGTGGCATTTTCATTAAAATTTTCTCTTTGCTTGGTTTTTGAAAAAGAAGCCATCTTGTACTTTTTTGGTGGATGAAAAGCCATGTTGAACTACTTACTGAAGATACACTACAGTTGACCCAAAAAAACAGAAGTGCCCTCAAACAATTTATATAAACTGGGACTATTCCAGAATGTTCTGTCTCAAACGTAATGTCACTTGTTAGGCATTTGCTAAACGAGACTTGGCAAGCTTTCTTATCAAATCAAAAACATGTCTTTATCTTCCTAAATATAGGACCTAGAATAGTACAGGTTCCTTCATATAAACTTTAAATCCACCTTTCTAGGTCGTACATGAGAGTTAAGACCAAGCAACTTTTGCCCACAATGTTCACTTAAATTATAGGCATAGTTCTGATAACGGTTGCCCCTGGCACGTGATAAGCATACTCAAGAAATAAATTTACAGTTGCCAATGCATTAGTCAAAGATTTCATGAGATAAACAAATGCGCTGAAAATTGCAAATTTCCTTATGAAGCATGCCTATAGAGTGTGCAGGGCACTCGTGAGCAAAATCATTATATCTTGTATGAAGCACTGAAACGCGTAAAGGATATCCCATACACACATTTATGCATCGCAGAGAAGAAGCAAATTCATCTACAACGTCCATATATATTTCTTACTTGATTGAAGCATTTCATCAAACGAGTATCGTACCAATCACAAGAATCATATGCAAACATGCACATCTACTCACATGGCAGAATATTACTACTAAGTACACATAAAAATTAAAAAATTCCATCTTAATATCATTTAGAGGACGTAGAAACAGAAATTTATAAATGAAATAAAATAAGATTGAACGGAAGAATAAGGATATTGAAGAGCTCACTCAAAAACTTGATTGGTAGAAGAAATTGAGGTCTTGTCGCCGGTGATCGGACGGGAGATATCGCCGGCACCAGAGATTCGACTTTGTTTCACCGTAAACTGGGCGGTTATTCACTGTTTAAGAGTGCTGGTAGGTTTCATCTTTCATCCGCACTTATTGAGGTGGGCCTTGGGCCCTAAAATAGAAAAGCTCAACAAGTCCAATTCTTTTGAGTTTATAATTACAATTTTGCGTTAATAAAATTAGGGCAATTCACATGTTACATGCTTCTATTTTCACCACAAAAGGCGAGGGTTAAGTTTTGGATGTCAAATCATTTATTAAAATATTATCTATATCTCAAATGTAATGATGGAAATGTTAAATTGTACTAAATAAATACTAATACAACTCAATTATAAATGCCTTCAATGCCAGCTTTATTGATGATTCCAATAATCTCGAGTACAAATGCGCTTTAAATTAATAGTCCCTACAAAAAAGTCCATACATCTCACTCATAAATGGAACACTTTTGGGGTTTTAACCAACATTAAACCCAATACTTTTAGGGATAGATAAAAGAAAAAGTAACACATTTTAAGTCTCACTTAGTTAAATGTGAGGGTAAGCAAACAAGTGAAATCTATAAAAGAAGGCTTTTAATGCATTGAAAAACTAAGTGTTGAATGGGTATGGGTCTTTAATAATTTAATATCCATTTGAAATTGATTTCTTTTAAAAATATATATTTTGAATTTCTTTTTACTGGGTGAATTCATACCCACCCAACGAACCTAGTTAAGTTCCAACACTAAGCTTTTAAGGAATGATTAGCTCATTCCCATGGCCATGATTTCCATAGACCATGGAATTATTAGAGTGATGAGCATATACAGGAATACTAGACAGGTGGATACGTACGCATCAAGTCATGTTTAACAAACTATTTTTACATGCATTGATTTTAATAACTAGGAAAAAATAGGAGCCTAATCAATTCTCAAAAGTATATTTCATTATATTATATAAGTATGTATTTGCACTACCATGAGAGCACATAAGGTAAGTTTAGACAATTCAACTTCAACTTCTTCTCTTTATTATCTTTATAATCAATTGGTTATCATTATCATTATCCTTATTCTGGGAGAAGATAGCCAATTTCCTTTCAAATTTTCCTCTTTATTTTATCTATTTTTACTATATTATTTAATCAAATATATTAATAACATTATTTTATCAAATTAATGATGTTAACCAATCAAAGATGACATATATCTAATCGAACACAATATGCAAAATGTTAAATACAAAGACATGGGCATATTAAATTACAAAGGATAAAAACATAGGTATATGGGAAGGATCCTTGAAGTTTCCTTCACCTATTTATATTAGGGAAATTACAGTTGCATCCCCTAATCACGACTTTAAATAATATCACACACCCATTAAAAAAATATCAATTTTACATCCTCTCCAATGCAACTGTAATTATTTTCTAAGGTCAATGTCTTACCTAATTTGTCAAACGACCCACAATCATTCCCTCAAAAAATAATCACAGTACAATTTTATATTTAAAAAAATAAAATAAAAGACTTCCATTGGAGGAAAAATTCTATGTAATCACATTGCTCCATATATGGATCGTTATCAAGTTGCTCATTCCAAAGATAACCCGCGGTTGACGATGATGGTGACAAGTTGAGATGGAAGCATTTCCTATCCTAATTGGACAAGAGTGAATATCCTATGTCGGTTTGTAAAAAAAAATAAAATCCATAGTCATGCAATGTCTAATTGAGTCGAAGTCGCTCTAATAAACTAAACAATCTAAAGAGGTTTCTTCATGATAGACCTTATGCAAATTCTGTTTATGATATAAATATGCAGTATTTATTACTTCATCCCAAAAATATTTGTAGTTGCGCTATATTTACAAATCAAGATGTCCCTGATAAGTTCAAAAGACTATGGCGAGAAGGAAATGAATGACCTTGGAGAGCTGTAATACTTGCTTATCCCTGTACATTACACCATTGTGTCCCAAAAAACATTCGAACTTAAATCATAGTCTATACCATCCGGGAACACAATACCTATACAATGCTCTTACATGTGGACTACAGGTAAAGAAAAATTCCTCTACTCCTTAGCAATTGCACAAAAATGAATAATACGGATTCACAAAATTATCTAGAATTTTTTTTGTCCATAATAAGATTTCAACCATGATGGGAATAAATTCAGTTTCCTCTCCTTGGCTCTAACTCCTCTGAAGTCTACAACTACATTTCCTGAAATGGGGTATGATGAAGCAATCTCGATTAATAACACAAATCTACCAAGTGAATGATGGCAATACATATGTTGGCAAAGCATCGTGTTTCGATGCAAGCACTTCAACACGGGATGTTTCAGCTACTTCTGCAAAGCCACCAAGTCCAAGTTCTGCTGAATGAATTCCACAGGTGATGAAAGCAGATTGAATTCCAGCTGCATTTGCACCTTTGATATCATGATGGAGAGAATCTCCAACAGCAATGGAATCGGAGGCATCTACATTAGCCATGCTCATAGCCGCTTCATAGATAATCTGGCAAGATTGCAGAAGAAAAGCATTTTGGAAAAATCAGCATGGTATAGTAGCTGAGAGCTATGAAAATGATTATTTTTGCACCATCAGCCACCAAACTTGCATTGGTTACACAGAACTGATTGCAACTCTTAGATCACTACTCTTGACATCGAGGTAATATTTTACAACCTTGTTGATTAAAGTGATTTAACAGCTCAACTCTCTGTCTCCATTTCGAAAAATATCGAGGAGGATAAAAGACAAATAGTAGTAATTCAACAGGTTTATAAAGTGAGACCTGACTTCGGTTGGCTCAATGCAGTTTGTTCAAGCAAGGAAAATGAAAAGGAATATGATAGAAAATGAAAGGAATATATTAGAACATATAAGAAAATGAAAATGAATTGTTTGGGATGCAGTTTAGGAAATTAAAAAAATGATTTCGTTTGTTATTTTTTATTTTAGATAGATTCTTGTTATGACTCTTTTAGTAGATATTATTAGGAATTTTTTAATTTTAAAAGCTCTTACAAATATTCTTAGCAAAATATTTTTTAATAAAAATTTTATTGGAAGCTTAACAAGTTATTTCGTAAGAAAAATAGAAAGTACCAAGTTATTTTATTTTAGTTTATCCATGTTTATGAGATTGGAGTGTTCTTTCTAGCAACACCTCAGATTTAGATTGAGTATTCTTCTAACAAGCCCTCAACCCTTTCTGTCACATATTTCATCCAAGACTTGATCCTGCACCAATATCCTTGGCTCTGTCTCAGAACCAGTACTTCGTACCGCTCTTCTAGTGAAATCCACAAGCTCTCAAAATTGGTTAATAAATGTTGACCCATACCCATAAATCTTTCCAGTCACTGGAAGCATGTTATTATGAATCTAGCGCACCCTTCTTACTGTCTAACAAAATCCCATGTCTTGTCTCTCAATGCACGCATCTTGAAAATTCAAGCAAATATATTATCTCATCTGGAGATAAGCTGACATAATATTTTGGTATATGGCATTGAATGCAGAGTGAAAGTTTTAATTAACATTTTAGAACTTAGTAACAGTTCAGCCACAACCACCTTTGCTTGTTCCCAGTCTCCAGCCCCTCCATATTGCACTATTTATATACAAGTGACCCCAGCACTAACAAAGTTAAAAAATATTATACACTTCACAAAAAACCAAGTACTTGAAAAGGTGTAAAAGTTCCTTTATTGAACCATTATGAGATTCATCCAGAAAATGTTTAACATTCTCCCTTCACATACACACACATATATATTAAAAGCAAAGAGAACCGCCACAACTACTTTCTTTTAAAAAGGTAGCACATAAGTTCCAAGAACTAAAGAAGAGGTAATGGCAAGACGAGTACTTCACCTTACCAGGCTTTCCCATCCACTTTACATCACCTCCAAGCTTCTCAAATTTTGCTGCTAGTGTACCTGCAAGGAAATAGCTTAAGTTCCCTTCCTAAAACATATAACCTAAACCAACTTAAAACAAATCATTTGTGGATTTCAGGACATCACTTCAACAATAACATGGGGTGCTTTCTGCAGCATCAGATATTACAAGACTTTTGGCAAGATTACAAGGATACTAATCACAATTAGCAAGCTAAAGCTTAACATGCATTATTTTAAGTTGCCAAGGTTAGTCGGATAAAACTATTAAAGCACAAAGACAGAAACTTCATTGGGTTCTATTTTACAGGAAGACAAGAGCTCGAAAGTGTAGAAAAGAAAAGAGTGCTGCAACAAGAACTCAAGCAAGACACAGTGAAGGGAATGAATGCAGAGACCATAACCCCAATTGACAATTGCTTTCAACAGCAAATCACACTGCATGCCCAGTTGAATTTTTCAATCATATAATGAAAGAAGGCGCTGTGCTAATTATAGAGGTAGAACAAAGCATGTTTGAATAACTACTAGATTGTAATGTAAACAAACAATCTGATTACACAACAAGAAGGTATGCATATTGTCTAGAAGCAAAGTAAACCATGATTTTATTGCTAGTCCCAAAGATCATTCACTGTTCAGAGAGGAAAGCAAGCATGTATAGATAAGCTAAAAAAATTGGTTAGTTATAATCATTAAACCCAAAAAACATCTACAGGACTCATTTCTTAGCTTATGATGCCACATCTAGATGGTTGCAGAAATCATATGTCATCGCCAGATCATGATTCTTTGGAAGTAAAAGAGTTGCAAATGTCCACACCAGGCATAACTTGAAGAGCTCTGGCCTCAACAGTTACAAAATCAGGATTTGCTACAACCATCGGAATCCTTTTAGCCACACACTGCTCCAATACTTTCTCAAGATCCTCAAGTTGCATGGGACGGACTGAACCAGAAGGGAGCCCAATTGCTTCTGTCCCATGGGCCAAAATAAACTCAGCTTCTGCAACATTCTCCACAACTCGTAAGCCTAGGCCCTAATATGAGATGAAATAGGAAATGGCCACATCATAGACCGGACTAGCATCAGTAATGCCCTATAATAAATTATAGTTCTATTTACATCATATAATAGATGTAAAGTTCCGCTATCTTCATATGTCACATTCAGATATAATTATAGACAAGAATTTACACTTTCTTGGGGAGTGATTTAGACATTATAAATAGCTAACTCTAGAAAAGAAAATACACAAGCATGTATTTGACATATCAAATAGAAGAATATCCTTCCTTTATTAAATTGGATAACTCTAACAAGGAAGTGTTGCAGTATCAGGTAGAATTTTCTGCTTTCGTATTTCAGCAATCCCACTAAAATCGAGTCATTTATATTGACAAGTAAGAATCTCACTTTATGCATAACACATAAAATTAGCACATTTCCCCAAAAATATACAGTAGTTATTGAAGGGATGGTGATATATAAATCATAATTCATAATCTGAAATTTGCAACTATATATGTAATTTTCATAACTAAAAAAAAATGAAGAAGAAGAAGACAATTTTTTATTGGATAAAGAGAAATAAACATTTAGCCTTTAGCTATATGATTATTTTATATTTTTTAGGCACTCATATCATAGGTGCATCACCTCTAGGTGCCCTAAAAAGAGAAAAAAAAGAGTTGGTTGTTCTTTTTTGGCCATCAAAGTGGCTTGTTCAAGATATGTAACTTATTACTCAACTGACATCATTTCAGCAACCCATTAGTCATCCACAAATATGATTACCAGTTTAAAACTTGTGAAATCTTTATGGGACAGAGCAGGCAATAGATTATATTTGGTAATCAAGAAAGGACATTAATCTTATAAGGTATGACATTTCTCGCAATAATGGAAGAGCAGCATTTTTAAGCATCTAAAGTTTAAACCTCAAGAGATATAGCACCCCGGTCACTCCAAGTCATGTGTATGCAAGACCTTCCTAAAGCTCCAAACCAATCATCATCTCTCCTATTTCAAGATAAAGTTTGTGTGAGTTAATGCTGTCACCAAAAGCTCAAAGAAGCCCATTATGGATGAATAGCAAACAAATCAAGCAACAATCAACTGCCTCTAGGAGAGTACTTGAACTAATCTTGCATGCAATTGGAATTTTGGTGATGATCAGATCATGCTTGGCTCTTGTAATTGAAGAAGCAACCATTCCCCAGGATAGAACTATCAAACCAAGGGTTAGCCTAGCTGTTGGAATGAAGGACTAATAAAACAAATGATGTAAGGTTGAGATCTTGGTTTCAATTTCTATCGAGGTCAATTCTGGAGCTGCCTATACAGACATATTGGACTTCAGCTATAAAAGGAGAATCATTTAAGTAGTGATAGCCGGTCCAATCATGACTCATGAGCATGCCCTTAGTCCCTTGTCTTAAAGAAAAAAGAATAATTAGAAATCTTTGCCATCTTTAGACAAAGAATAACAGTTTTTGACTTTTCTCAAACCGATGGCATTGATTTGGCTATGAAGCTATAATTCAATTGTAAAGTTACTCTGTTCAAGGATGCATTACAATTGTAGATGAGTAATAAACAAGAGAGTAAGAACCTCTGCAAATACTGATGGGTAAGTTCTCCACTAGTGATAGCTCCAACAAAGAGAGAAGTATCAAATCCAAGGTTCTTCATTTTCTCCAAGGTTATCGATGCACGCCGAGAAGAATTACTTATGATAACCATCTTTGCACCACTTGTTGCTAGCTTCTCTACTGTCATACAAACAGAAATTCTTAATATCGTATGAGTAAAACAACAATTTGAAATGCGACATGAAACAATCAAAGATACAAACAAATGTGATACATCCGATCCAAAGAAGACAAGAGTTGACAAGATTCCACAATACATAAATTAAGATATAATTGCAAAATCAATCCCGAAACTATTTCTCATGTGCCAATGCATCCTAAGCTCCCAAATCATACTTTTGACTATCTAAAATTTAAAAAAAATTTGCACTTACCCCCCTAAACCTTCATTACGGCCTCCAAAAGGCTTCCAAAATTAGTGACTGTTTGGAAGCTCTTGGGAACGGTTTCTTGATGCAAGTGCACGTTTTTAAAACATTTGGGGAGGAAAAAGCACATTTTGGAGTTTAAGGTACATCCCCAAGTAACCCATAGTTTGGGGGCTGGAATTGCAAGCTGCCCATAAATTAAATGTAAGACTAACTTTACATATCATTAGAACGTATAGCGAATTCAATATTGATCGAAATACTAATACGATCTGATTAACACTAATTACCAAAAGTGGATGAGTGTTAGCTGTCCCCAAGTTTGCTACGTCAATGGTATTCCCACCAATCACGATGGGACAACTATAACTAAGTAAGTTCAATTTGTTACTTGAGACAGTAAATTAGAGGCGTCGCATATGTGTTCTCAAGTAGATGACAATCTGAGGAGCAACATAACACAACATGACATGACATACAAGTAGAAATGGCACCAGGGTAGGGCTGCTTGCCATCATGGAGCACTCCGAATTGGTCCAAGAACCACGCCTGCAGTACACTCATACTCAATCGTCGTTTCCAAATAATAATACTATCCAATTTCCCAAATTAAAAATTAAAACAAAAAAAACAAACAAACAAACAAAGAAGAGAAATCGAAACCGAAGTAGCATTAGTCAAGGACAAAGTTTTCTGGGTCCCAAAATATGTTAAGTCCTTCCATCTCTGTCCCTTCCAATCGGATATTGCTATGCAAGCAGAGATTTGAATACACATCACGTATGTATGGATTCTTCATACATGGCTGACATGACACCATTTCGGAAGATAGGAACTTGTACGTTCCGAAATGAAACGGCGACCCAAAATGATCCTTGTAATACTTACGGTTACCTTGAAACGGCGAGACTCGGCCAGATGCCGGAAGCCGTTGAGACTCTGGAAAAGCTGGGCTTCATTTGGTGATGGAACCACTGAACATCGACCCATCATCCTTTTACAAGATGTTCGAGTTGAGTTTTTCTCCTTGTTTTTCTCTTTTTTTAATTTTAACTTGAGCTTCTGTTTCCACTTCCCATTTTCTATGGTTTTGTTTTATAATAAATGGGTATTAATATTATTATTATATATTATATTATATTATTGTCTTGCTAACCAACTTTCCAACTTACACTCCCCCTTCTTCTAATCTTTTTTAATAGTTTCCTCCACGTGAAGCCTCTGACATATTATAGCGGCTTGATTATGTTTCCAATAATCGATTATGATTAACATTGGGTCTGGATCGGTGGAAATGAGGAGAAATCAAAGGAAATCATGGAAAATGGGATGAAATTAGATAATTTTAATGGAGGATAAAAATGAGCTAAAATTAGTAGAGAAGAGTGATTTTTTTTTAATTATTTTGTTTTCTTTTAAAATTTGAAGAGAAAATAAATGAAATGAGTGAAAATGATGGTAATTAATATAAATATACCTAAAACTAAGTTAAAAAAAAAAAGTAAAGAGAGGAATATTTTAGTAAATCAAATAATTTCAATTCTCACTATTTTCTTTTTTATTTCTATCAAAAAAATTTTAAAGGAAACATTTCCTTTCATTTTTTTTCCATCTCCATCCTATCAATTCAAATAATAACTAAAACCAATTTTTTTTTCCTTTCATTTCTTTTCTTTTCCTTTTCATTGATTTCTATCAATTTCTAATTTACTTCAAATTACCAAATACAGCTTAAGGAATTGTGGGTGTCATTTGTTTTATCTATTTTTATTTAAATATGAATATTTATTTTAAAAGTAAATAAAAAAAAGATATTATACATATCATACGGATTAAATACAAATTATATAAAGATCGGATATACAGATCAATATGACCTCAAAATCTCTTCTATAGAATTGTAATATAGTAATGAGATTTTAAAAAAAATAGAAAAAGAAAAAACAATTTTTGTCATGAAATGAAATTATAATAAATTTAATGAAAAATTAATTTATAATACTAATTTCATGGAAGTGTAATATTTTCCCTTAAGAAGACACAAAATAATAATAAGTTTTTGTTATGGTTTTGAGAAATAGAATTGAAGACCAAGAGTTAGGAATGCATGTGAGCAAGTCTTTGTAGGGTATCAAATCTGACCAACTTAGTAATAATCTTACAGGGTTAACTTTATAAGGTTTTTTTCAAGTTATGGGATCGATTTTCAAACCCGATGGGAAATCAAGTTAAGGTCGAGTTGACATTAAAAGCCAAGTGAATACTTGTTCCTATAAGGAATTTTTTTAAAAGAAAAAAGAAAAAACGAAATTGATATTGAGAGAGACTAGAGAGCCAAGTCAAAGGTTAGAGACTAAGACAAAACTACTCACAATTCGCACAACACTTTAGTGGACCACATTTGTCGCCTTAACACCTTTTTTAGCTTTCCATTACTCCATGTCCATCTGTTCTTCGTCTTCCTTCCCATCTCTCGCATCTCGTTGGCATCATTTGGTCATCAATCATCCTTTCCTCTCAACCTCAACTTAGTTCGTCTTCTCCATCCTTCACTAGTTCAGCTTCAGTTAATCAATTTGCATCCGTAAATCACGCGAGTCAACGAGTGTGATTATGATTATGCGAGTCATCTTCACATTCACTTCAGTTGAATTAGCTTTGCTTGTGTGATTGACAATTGTGTCTGTGTCAAGCCTAAGTGACTGTGTTGAGCCTATGCAATTGACGATCATCTACACTAGTCACCAACAACTTAAAAAAAAAAAAATTGAAAACAGGGTGGGGCGAGATGAGTTCGAGTAACACATACCTTTATCGGGGTGGGTTACAAGTATCATTATAAAAAACCTATAGAGTTTTTCTCGAATTTTTGAAAACCCTATAAGGTACTAGGTTGGGTTCGAGTTTTCCAAAACCTATCCCGAACCCCGACCCTATTACATCCCTACCAAGAGTATGCATAAGTCCAAATAAAAAAAAAATGAATCGAGATATCTTAATATTGTTCTTATTTCTCTCTCTAGTATATAAGTGAGATTTAAATTTATGATTTTTTTTTTAAGATTATTCCTTACCTAGTTAACAGTTTATGGTAGAATAACAATCTAAACCAAATTTAAAAGATCAAGTTGAGTTGTGCATAAAAAGAAGTTATTTATTATTTATATATATTCAACTCCAATTATAAGTTAGATATTAGAAACTCTTTACATTTGTGTTAAAAATCAAACAAGTTAACTATATTTAATAAATCATTTAATTATATCATTATTGTGTCATCACACTTAATAAATCTCTTTATAAGGAAATAGATTATAAGAGATACTAATAAAAGGACTTCTTTAGCAAAAAAATCACAAATATAAAAACTTAAATGACTCATTTATAACAAAAACAATTTAAAAGAATTTTGAATTATATATAAAAACATGAATAATTTACCTAGAACATAGATGGTTTTAATTGAATATCGAGACATGGACTTCTAGTGTACTTACCCATTGATGGACTTAAAGTTAAGTCCATGTACTATTTTCATCATTAAAATTAGTTCATTTATGCAAATAAAGGCATGATAAACTATTCTATAGTGCAAACTACAAGCACATAGGTTAAGACTCTCGTGGTCTAATGGTATAAATGTTAATCTTCATGTTGGATAGATTATCTTTAGATTCGAATCCCCTTCTGATAGGAAACAGACTCCTATAAGACCTATCACCAGGGCCCAAGCTAAGGGTCTCCATAACTTAGTTTTGAGAATCTTGCATGAGAAACCTAATCTTGAGGAAGCTAATTTATTTTCTACATTATAATTGTAGTGCATTCCAGCAGGCTCACTTATCAGTCCTACAGGATACCAAATCACCTATGCTCTTGAGGGAGTCGGGACTCTCATCGGTGTTTAATTCGAAAGTACCTTGAAGATCGTCATCATAAAGACTAATTTCTTTTACATATTTCTCATTTGTATGAACTATTTTATGTTGTATTTTCTTTTGGGACACTTTCATTTGATTGTAATTTCCATTTAGGACCGGCCACCTTAAAAGTGTCATAGTTGTAATTTTGTGTATTTTCTAACCCTAAAGGGAGTAAGTATAAATACTTGCTTAAAGTAAGGTTTTTGGGGGGGGGGGGGGCGCATATTTTGGCGAAATAGAACTTCACTTTTACATGAGAGGCTTAGGGTTTATTCCTAATTCAATTGCTCTTATCAATTTCAAATCCCAATTCGAGGTTATGGCGAGTGGCTTCAAGGTTAATTTGTGAGTAATATCAAATTTACTTTGTTGCAGTTTCCTTTTCTCTCTAGTGAGTAATATCTAGGGTTGAATTGAATGTTTTATTGACCAAATTTGATTGCATTTGTAATCAAATTTTTGTTGCTTAATTGATTGGTTTTAGCCTTAGTTTTAACCTTCAATTTAACATCATTTTGAATTGTGGAACATTTTGTTGGGGAAAGTGGATCACAGAATTGGATCTTGTTGTTCTTGTGTGTAATTCACGTGGAATTACTTGTGATTATTATTTATTGGAGAAAATCATCATTGTTAGATTGTTAATTGCAACTTTGAGCATTCGGATTTCATTAAATCTCCATTAGGGTTCATGCAATTTTTTATTCCATTGAACCGGTTTGATCTTGTGAATTGAAGTTGTTTCTTTGATTCATTTGCATATGCTTAATCTTGGTTTTAGGCACATCATCTTTTGGTATCAGAGCTTGAGGTGATGAGAAGGGTTTGGTTGTCAATTGAATTCGGAAGTTAGGGGTTTGTTGTGAAGCAACTTGATCCGAAAATTTATTGGCGTGAAATTGCATCTTGTTGTTGTGATTGTTGAATTTTGTTCTCTTGTTGATTAGTGGATATACAATTGGAGATTAGAACACTCTTGGAATCCTTGAGTTGATCGTGATTGATTAAGGGGAAGTGATCCTTGTGATCATTTGAGGAAGTTAAAATTTGGAGCCTAGAAGAGTAGTGTTCAATTGTTGAAGTGGATTAGTGTTGTTGCATTTTCGGAAGTGAAGAGTATTACTCGTGATTTTCATATTTGAATTTTCAGAATTGAGGTGTGAGTTAAGGAGGCAATTTGAATTTCAAAACACACATTACGTGATTGATTAATTGTGTGTTCATTTGAATTTGAAAATTACTTCTTACCATATATGGAAAGGTTGCAATTAGTGAAGTAGTTTGATTTTCAAATTTAATTTGTTGCCTTTTTGTGTAAGTTACAGATTGGATTTGTATTTGAAGTGAAGAATTTGCAACGTGATTATCCTTAAAATTGCTTTGAGAAGAAGTAGTGCATTGAAGAAGTTTTGTGTTGCATGTGACATGTATATTATTGTAAGAGGCGGTGTGAATGTGTTGCACTTGAGGCGTGTATTTGGAGTTGTGTTTTGCAAATTTAGTGAAGAGTGTGTGTGTAATTTTGGTGTAAAATTTGGCTGAATTTAGGAAGGTTGTTGCACCATGATTTGAGAGGTGTGGAGATTATTATTGTTGTGGTGATTGAATTTAAATACAACAATGTCTAGTGAAATGTTTCAATATGCTAATGTGTTGCGCCAAACATTGACTACATTTGCTAATAAGGATGAAGAAAAAAGGGAAAACTTGTTCCATACTTTTTGTAGGATACAAGAAAATTTGTGTGTCTTTATAATTGATGGTGGTAGTTGTACCAATGTAGTAGCTGCCTCATTAGTATCGAAGCTAAGACTTACTACTATTCCGCATCCTAAACCACATAAATTACATTGGCTTAGTGATCAGGGAAGTTTGTATGTGACCCAAAGAGTTAAGGTACCATTCAATGTAGGAGATAAATATCGTGATAAGATTGAGTGTGATATCTTGCCTATGTGTGCATCCTATATATTACTTAGCAGGCCTTGGTTATATGACAGGAGGGTCTTGCATGATGGCTTCAGAAATACTTATGTGTTCTAGAAGGAAGGCAAATGTGTTATTTTGAATCCAATGTCACCTTCAGAGGTCTAAGAGGTTCAGCAACAGATCGGTCGACCATCAGAGGTTAAAAGGGCTTTAATACAGTGTAATGATTATGAGGAAAAGAAGGTATTATTGATGGGACAGGGTAAAATGGAGAGGTTAATTACAGAAGAGGCTCCAACATACTTGCTTCAGTTGAGATGTGTATTAGGGTTGCAGGAACCGCAATCTCTACCTTCAGCAGTTTCTTAAGTATTAAATGAGTATACTGACATTTTTCTTGATGATTTGCCAGCAGGGTTACCACCTTTGAAGTGCTAGGTAGATGAATTGGTTGAACGGGGGTTTGTTAGAGAGAGTCTTAGCCCATGCGCTGTTCCCGCCCTTCTTGTTCCTAAGAAGGATAGTACTTGGAGAAAGTGTATCGATAGCAAAGCCATCAACAAAATCACCATCAAATACAGGTATCATATTCCTAAACTTGATGATATGTTAGATGAGCTGCATAGTTCATAGGTCTTCTCCAAAGTGGATCTTAAAAGCGAATATCACCAAATTCGAATGAGAGAAGGGGATGAATGGAAAATCACTTTTAAAACACGTCATGGATTGTATGGGTGGTTGGTTATGCCCTTTGGTTTGAGTAATGCTCCTAGTACCTTTATGAGGTTGATGAATCATGTACTGAAAGAATTTCTAGGAAAATTTGTTGTTGTTTATTTTGATGATATTCTGATCTACATCAAAAACCTAGAACAACATGTGGAGCATCTTCGGGCAGTATTTTCAATATTGAGGACACAATGGCTATTTGCAAATATCCATAAGTGTTCCTTTTACCAAACTGAGGTAACATTTTTGGGTTTTGTTATATCCGGTTCAGGTGTTAGGGTGGATGAGGAGAAAGTGAGGGCAATCAAGGAATGGCTAACACCTACTTCAGTTACTGAGGTAAGAAGTTTTCATGGACTTGCATCCTTTTATAGATGCTTTGTCCAAAATTTCAATGGTATTGTCAGTCCTCTCATAGAATTGACTAAAAAGAGTGTACCTTTTATCTGGAGTGAAAGGGCTCAGAGGAGTTTTGAAGAGGTAAAAGAAAAACTCACTTGTGCTCCATTATTGGCTTTACCTGATTTTGACAAAGTTTTTGAGTTGGAATGTGATGCTTCTGGGATTGGAATTGGTGCTGTACTAATGCAGGAAAAGAGACTTATAGCATATTTTAGTGAGAAGTTGAGTGGTGCAACTTTAAACTATTCTATATATGATAAGGAATTTTATTCCTTAATGAGAGCTCTCATGACGTGGCAGCATTATCTCCTCTCGAAAGAGTTTATTATTTATACAGATCATGAATCTTTGAAACATTTCAGGGGACAGTAGCATTTGTTTAAGCGCTGAGCTAAGCGGGTAGAGTTTCTAGAGGGTTTTGCTTATGTGATAAAGTACAAAAAAGGGTAATTAGAATATTGTTGTTGACGCTTTATCACGACAGTATGTATTTATCACTTCTCTTCAGTCAAAACTGCTGGGTTTTGAATTATTGAAAGAACAATATATATGTGATGAGGAATTCAATACTGTCAGGAAAACTATGTATTCCATCTGGATCTGTGAGGGAGTTATTGGTGAGGGAAGCACATGTAGGTGGATTGTCAAGACATTTTGGTGAAAAGAGAACCCTAGCCATATTGAGGGAGAATTTATATTGGAAGGGTATGATAAAGGATGTCCATAGGGTATTAGAAAGGTGTGGTATTTGTAAGAGAGCTAAAGGGAAGAAAGATGCACAAGGTGAGTACATGCCTTTGCCTATACCAGATAAACCCTAAACTGATATCAGTATGGATTTTGTGTTAGGATTACCTAGAATACAGAGGGGAAAAGACTCTATTATGATGGTTGTTGACTGATTTGGTAAAATGTCACACTTTATGCCTTGTCACAAAACAGATAATGCCCTTTTTATTGCTAACATTTTTATGCAGGAAATTGTCAAATTACATGGAGTTCCATACAGCATAGTGTCTGACAGAGGCACTAAGTTTCTTAGTTTCTTTTGGAAGACATTATGGAAAAGACTAGGTACTAAGCTTATGTATAGTACCTCTTGCCATCCACAGATAGACGGACAAACAGAAGTTGTTAACCGCACGCTTGGGAATCTACTCAGAGCAACAATTGGCAAGAATTTTACTGATTGGGACTTGTGTCTTTCTATTGTTGAGTTCGCTTACAATAGGTCTACTCATAGTTCAACCAGTAAGTCTCTCTTTGAAGTTATTTATGGCTATAATCCTTATATTCCATTGGATTTTATAGCAGGACAAACAACAAAGGAAGAGAGTCTTAGTGCAGTCGACCGAGCCAAATAAATTCAGCACATTCATGATAGAACAACTGAACACCTTCAAAAGACCCAGGAACAACAGAGAATCCAGGGAAACAAATACAGGAAAATTCATCTTTATAATCCAGGTGACTTAGCCTGGATTAATCTTAGCAGGGATAGGTTTCCACATAAGAAGTCACAGAAGTTGTCTCCCAGTTCAGACGGACCATTCAAGGTTTTAAAGCGCATCAACAACAACGCCTATCTAATAGAGTTACTAGGAGAGTATGGAGTATCAGCGACCTTTAATGTCTCAGATCTATCGCCATACTTATTAGACGACATGCATGAAGACCTATCAGATTTGAAGGCAAATCTTCTAGAAGCCCGAGGAGATGATAGGAATTAGACTCCTACAGGACCTATTACCAAGGCTCGAGCTAAGGGTCTCCATAACTTAGTTTTGAGAATCTTGCATGAGAAACCTAATCTTGAGGAAGCTAATCTATTTTCTACATTATAATTGTAGTGTATTCCAGCAGGCTCGCTTATCAGTCCTACAAGATACCAAATCACCTATACTCTTGAGCGAGTAGGGACTCTCATCGAGGTTTAATTCGAAAGTACCTTGAAGATCGGCATCATAAAGACTCATTTCTTTTACATATTTCTCATTTGTATGGACTATTTTATGTTATATTTTTTTTTGGGACACTTTCATTTTGATTGCAATTTCCATTTAGGACCGGTCACCTTAAAAGTGGTATAGTTGTAATTTTGTGCATTTTCTAACCCTAAAGAGAACAAGTATAAATACTTGCTTAAAGTAGGGTTTTGGGGGGGGGGGGGGGGGAGCATATTTTGGCAAAATAGAACTTCACTTTTATGTGAGAGGGTTAGGGTTTATTCCTAATTTAACTGCTCTTATCAATTTCAAATCTCAATTTGAGGTTGTGGCGAGTGGCTTCAAGGTTAATTTGTGAGTAATATCAAATTTACTCTATTGCAATTTCCTTTCCTCTCTAGTGAGTAATATCTAGGGTTGAATTAGATGTTTTATTGACCGAATTTGACTGCGTTTGTAATCAAATTCTTGTTGCTTAATTGGTTGGTTTTAGCCTTAGTTTTAACCTTTAATTTAGCATCATTTTGAACCGTGGAACATTTTGTTGGGGAAAGTGAATCACGGAATTGGATCTTATTGTTCTTGTGTGTAATTCACATGGAATTACTTGTGATTATTGTTTATTGGAGAAGATTATCATTGTTGGATTGTTAATTGCAACTTTGAGCATTAGGGTTCACGCAAATTTTTATTCCATTGAATCGGTTTAATCTTGTGAATTGAAGTTGTTTCTTTGATTCATTTGTATGTGCTTAATCTTGGTTTTAGGCACATCACCTTCCCCCATTATAATCATCGAAAAAATTACAAGCACATGTTATCATTACTACAATTTAAATATACAATATTTGTGATATGAGATTATATATCATAAATGTAAACTTTTTTTAGATAATAAATTATGGTTTAAATTGCAAAACCAATTAACTAGGTGAAATTAGCAGAATTTATTCATAACACATATGAAACTATACATTATAGTTTGTTAATCAAACCACCACCATGGGGTTCAATATATATATATATATATATATATAAAGATCTTTTGAAAATTTACCAAACTAATTTTTTTTCCTCCCCATACGTAATCATTGAAATAAGGAGTTTCCTAGAGTTAGTAAAAAACTTTTAAAAGTTTGAGTGGGATGAATTATGTGAACAAAGTCCATCCCAATGTGATCATAAAAATAGTTTTAAATAAAAGCGATTTCGTTAAGTATAAAAAAAGTCTATCACATATATTTAGTTTCTCATATTTTAAAAATACACGCTCAACTCTAATTTTTAACTCACAAAATATTGCTAATACAAAAAAACAAGCACCAATTTTCTAGAGAGAGAAAAATACTTCTCTCTAAAATACCACCCTATACCTCTTAAACCTTTTACCCTAAAACACTTAACGTCCCGTTTACTTGAACGTAATAGCTATTCCATTACGGGTTTATTACGTATGAAATAGTTATTACGTTGTTTACTTCACGAAATAGGAATTCGCACGAAATTGTAATTACATAAAATCAGGAATCACCATTCCTTACCCAAACACCCGTAATAGTAATTCTGTTTTTTTTTTTTTTCTAAACACATCACATTGAAGAAATGGTCGTTGGTCGTCACTAGTGGCTGGTTGTTGCTGATCGCTCGTCCGTCATCGCCTGCACACACACACACACACACACATATATAATCCATCGTCATTCATTGTTATATATATAATCCATTCATCGGAGCAAGATACCTTTTTTTTTAATAGATATAATTACGTGGAAAATCTTTAATAGAGTAACAAAAATATGAGAAAGATTGAAACAGACTATTATAATGTAATATTATTCCACCCTTATTCCTTCCTTTATTCTTTTAAGTAAACAATATAATTATAATTCTATTACATTCAAGTAAATATCATCATACTAATTTACCGTAATAGTTATTTTCCAATAATAGTTATTTCATTGCAATCTTATTCCATTCAGCAAAATAAACGGGCCATCACGCTATTTAACTTCATTCTTCCCTTGTCTTCTTCGCAACAAAGAAGATGGCTCATTTTACTCGTGATGTTAAAATACCAATGGATGGCTCAAAGGTGCGCCCTTTACAAGGTCTTTCGGCGCAGCCCAGACTTACGAATCTCCCACAAAATAATGAGCAGACATCTGAAGTTTAGAAAAGAGTTAAACACAAGGGTAAGGAGAAAATTGTGACGTAGGTTCTTGCAAAAATACTCCCGCAATTTCCCTAAGGGTCATTAAAGCTCAAGAGGAGAGCTATGATGCCTAGTCTCCTCTGAAAAAGTCCGGAAAGGATCTATCAAGGATCCCCCAGACAAGCTTCTCCAATCCCTTAACCCATCCACAGCACGCCCCACCACCACAAACACCCCACCCCCAACCGCGCCCCCCCCCCCCCCCCCCCCCCCCCCCAAAAAAAAACCTTGAGAATGTAACGCCTTCTTTCCCAATAAGAGCCTTTCTAAGATCCTCCACAAGGTGAAACAGTTGACATCCCCAAAACACATGTGAAGCCAACTCTAACAACTTGGGATGATGAAGCACAGGCAGCCGAAAGCCCTGTTAAGAATCAACTCGAATTGGCATTAGCAATTAACAACTTTGCTATAAAGAGACTTTAGATAGATTGGGATACGACAGCTTGGAGAATTCACGTCGTTAAAGAGAACCACCAAATTCTCTCACTGTTTTTATGCTAACTTAAGTGCGAATTGTACTTTTTGCAAGCTTCAAATGGGGAGCCAGCTCTGATGCTACAAGGAATCTCCTCTCGCATCGTCTTTTCTCTCTAGTCCATCCTTTACATATTAGTCCTAGGTTTTTTTGGGAATCTTTAATGTTACAAAATCTGAAAACGAAAGGAAAGGAAGAAGCTTGAGACACATCTCAGTAATGGAAGACTTCAACGTTATGCTTGCACGACTAAGTTAGAAGACTTGTTGGGGGGCGGGTGGTGTTATTTCTCCGCGTCCAGTAAGGGAAAATTCTTAACCCCATCCTTAGGCAACTAGTTTGGGTCTTGGGGACTCGGATGTGCAGTTACCTAATTTCTCGAGAGTTAGAAGCCAGGATCCCTTCTCTACTTTTATCTAACCCAGAGGTAGTAGCTTTCCCCAGCCAAAATGCCCCATTCAAGTTCCTTGGATATTGGCTCGAAAATGAAGGATTTCATCCCTCAATCATTGGGTTATGAAGTGAAATCATCCTTCAATCGTTGGGTTATGGAGTGTTCACTCTTCATCTTCATCATCATCCGCTCTAACAGCGGAAATTAAAGCAATTGGACCCGCAATCAAACGCAGAGTTGCTTATCCATTAAGGGGGACGCAACACGGTAGCCTCGTAATATAATCAAATGTAGAGTTGTTTGGGCATGGCTATCTATACCTAAGAATCCACCTCGTTTGGAAGACTTTAACCAACCAGTCCCTACTAAGCTAAATTTTGACTTATACCAACCTACAAAGGCTAGTTTTATCCAAATTTCCAATTATGGTTCATCTATATGTACCCCAACCATTATAAACGACTGTACAACTTGCCCCCAAACAAAATAACGATTTGCTACAACAAAATCATGGCCACAGGATCCGTGCCAAGCAAAAATTTGAAACCTTAACTACTATCAGAGATCTAAGGCATAATTTTAAAAATCATGGCGAAAAGAAAAAGGTGAAGAATACACATGATGCAAGCATCGATGTCGGTCCAGCATAAGGCATAATCGCTGATGCCCCCCAATACAAAAACCCAGCTAGAAAGCCTATTATACCCGTTTAAGCCGATTCTTCTTTTAGATTTAAGATAGTCAACACATTAGGGCCTTCACAAAGAACATTTTTCCCAAAAAAACACCTTGCGGGAAGAAAAAACCCTACCAGTACAAATCAATTATCACATAATATTTCGAGTCAAAAACTCGGATTTGACACTGTGCCCACCTAAAACCCACTGGTACCCCTACTCTCTCATGTCATAACAGCACTCGGGAAGCAGTAAGCCGATATAGAAAAAGATAAACAAAACAGGACTGAGGGAAAAATCCAGTAAGAAAACAGTTTCATTATGGAGGGAAAAAGTGAATTCTCTAGCTCTAAACTCCACTATGAAGCGTTTACTCGTCATCTTCATCATCATCCACTCCAGCAGCCGCATTTAGAGTATTAAGTCGCTCAATCAACCTAGCCTTCCTCTCCTCATAAGTGAGCTTCTTCAAGTTGTATCTGTAGAACACATTGTTAATGAACAAATGCAGAAATGCTTAATAGTCAGCCATGTTGAAATGTAAACACACTACAATCAAATGGGTAAATATCAATCCATTGAACAATTAAACAAGAAACATCTATAGAGCAAAAGTAGCATTGTCTTAAGCATGCAAATTGCATCACCTCTTGTGCTCCATGGGTTGTGGCTTGTTAGATTTCTTCACTGTAGGGTCTGCACGAATTGCAGCATGAACTTTCTTGAACAATGTTTCCAGATCATCTGCCTCTATTCCTCTCTTGATGTACTCACTAAAGTGACTCTGATACTTCTCAGGTTCATCTTCACTTAAATTCTGAAAATAAATAAATATAGAATCCAGCCAACACTGACTTGCATCCTTAACTATAATCAGACAATTTACTACAACTAAAAAAAAAAATCAGTAGTTTACCCTCATGTATGCAGCAATGTGCCCCCCATAGATGTATTTGTGGTGAACCTCTGCATCAAGCTGCTTGCTGTCCTTTGAAAAGCCTGCAAACCTCTTGTCACTGTGAGGAATGTCCAGACCACCATCCAGAGCTCCCTGCATAAAAGGCAGTATAGACAAACACCTAATTCAGATAGACGCAAGATGGAATATGGGAAGAAGGAAATCTTGACAAGTTGATAATACCTTCAATGCACCAAAAACACGATTGCCCGTAGTAGTCCTAACAAGACCAACATCAAGTAGGGCTCGGAATGGTCTCCTCTCACCGATAGGCTCAACTGAGTAATCCTCTCCAGTAGCCTGAAAAAGTTCAAATTTTATCAGATGAAATCAGGATACAGTGCATATAATTAAAAAGAAAATGAAACATAGTTATACCTCCACACTGCCCTCATACTCTCCATCCATCTCAAGCATTTTCAGGACTCGGCGAGCCAATAGAAGTCCAGTGCAGTATGCTAATACAAACAAGTACAGACAAAATTATCTTGTGTAACAAATATATGTGTGTGTGTGTGTGTGTATGTATGCAGTAAAAAGAAAACAGACTCAGTTTTGGGGAAAATGACTCACCGGCTGCATAGTTAGTCAAACCAACTTCAAGCCCATATCGAGGCAGTTCATGAGCATATGCTGCAGCAAGAACAATATCACCAGCAATGCTAGCAGAAGCAATTTGTGCAACAATATCCTTGTTTGTCTAAAAAAAATGTTAAGGATTCAAGTCTACCACATATTGAAATGTATTTCAATTCATTGCTTGCATTGCAGACAATCACATTCAAACACCAAAATGTAGTATTTTGTGTGGTAAGTAAAAGATTATATCAAACGATGTAATTAGCCAGGTGGATTTTCGACAAGTGATTAGCTGGTCATGGCTCATACCCTACTGTAAAAAATATTAAGAATGCAAGAACAACAGAACTGCAAGACAAAATGTCATTGATATAGAAACTTAAGAAGGAAAATGATTCTCCAAATGCTGAATATAGATTAAGAGCAAACAGACATTTTGTTGAATCAATCATCCTCAAAGTGGAAGTAACTTAAGATCATTATTGATGAATAAGGAAAATTTTAAATAGTAACTTCGTCATCAAGGGAAAAGGATACAAATCGCACAACAAAGCGGTATTTTGGGGTGTTGTACTTGTTCTTGTCTTGATTAATAAGGCGGATTCTGGCCCTGTAATCAGTCTTTCCCTCTGCAGATAAATACAAGAACATTTGCATTATGAAAAAAGTCAAGCTAATCAAAGAAACATTCAGCAATAGAGTAAGAAAAGTATATTACGTCTCCTTCTCTTAAACTTGACTTGAAACCTCTTAAAGTATGCCTTTGTCTTCTGAGCCTTCACATATGCCTGAGTTGAGAGAGTAAGAGATTTCGCATTAGAACAAGACCACTTCACAATTCTAATATATACTTACCAAGAAATTAAATTTCGAATAACAAAAATTTAGACTAAAATAGCTAGGCATTGTTAATCACAACTTGTTTTTCAGCCTCTAATTCGGATGCAAATCTCTCACAACATGAGAAGAAGACTGCCTCAGAATTTTTGCGTAATTTCTCAACAAAAATTCAATAAATGACTGTTTTTTACTAGAACAGCAAGGCATAGTCGAAAACAATCCGTCTCAAATTCCAATACGGGACGCTATGCAAATCATCCATTAAATTACAAGAATTAATATACCAGCAACATCAATCACTAATGTTAGGATCAGCCTCGGTACATCGCAATCCCAGATGTTGGTTACTGATTTAACAGAATTATCATAAAAGCATGTTGAGTGATTTTTTTTTTACAAGAAAACAATTAAAATTAGCAGAAAATACACTAAAACAGAAGTAACAAAAAGGGAATACGGATCAAATTTATGACATCACCGGAAAAAAAAAAACATTAGCACCATGTAACATCAGAAGACGCATATATCGACTAAACTTAGCTTAAATCAATTTTCATAATTCAGACTGAAACCTAATTTACAGTGCTCAGTGAGTGAGATACAGTAATTATCGGATCATCAAATACCTAATTTAAAAATCAAAACTTTACAACTTCAGAATCACAATCATAGAGAACATATGATAGGCAGTAAAAAATAGCTTAAGTGATTATACTATTGATTTAATTAGTTTCGAAATTTTCTGTTCTTTTCAACCAAACAGAAATAAAGCAATCAAGAGATTAGGGTTTGAGAACTACTAACCATTTCCGATAGGCTTCGCAATGTGAGAGACGGAGAGAGAGAGAGAAAAAGAGGAGAAAGAAGAAGAGAAACGAGACGGCTTAAAATGAAACAGGGAGAAATATAAACTAGGTCGAACCAAACCCCGGCTGATTTTGGGAGAATGGACGGCTAGGATTTGTCTCTCCGCTAGGGTTTTGTTCTGGCCATTTTCGCTGGGGCAAACTTATAATTTCACCTTTTTTTTTTCTTTTTTTGTTTCCTAAAATCTTTTTCCCTTTGTCCAAAGATTTGGGATTTTTCTTTCAAATTTTCCGTGCAACTGGTTAAGTTATATATATATATATATATATATATATCTCGGAAAAATTACAAATTTATTTAAAAAATTATCAAGTGTGAATCATATCATATAATCACATTAATATATCCCATAGTTTTATATATATAACTATTAAAAGTTTTTATATAGCAAATACCTTAAGATTAAAATCTTTTAAATTGTAAGAATGTAGAATGGTATAATATGTTAATAAATGTGGTATTTAAAATAAGTACACCGTTATTTGCAAAAAAAAAAAGAAAAAGATTATGCTTATCAAAAGTATAATTTAAAACTACAATTAATAGCAAAAATATATTGATTATAAAAGGTATAAATGATATGAGAACTATATATTATTATAAATTATGGGTTACATACTTAAATATTATGATTTTTTTAAAAATTACATAAATATTATACTCGTAAAAATTATTATTAAAATAGGTTATGAAGTTGCGGATTGCATATATGCTTTTAGTGATGCTAGAAATTTTTACATTAAAGGCGCAAACCCGGTCCGTGCCTTCAGTATAAAATCCCACTGTCCAATTTTTTATTCCATTTATACTCAACTAAAAAATATAAATACAGTAAGAGTAAGAAAGATACAATACGCAGAAAATACCCACTCACTCAGATCTAGTTTTTCTCTTATTCTCCCATGCAAGAAAGAGGAAGAAGAATAAGTAATTCTGCATAAGAAAAAAAAGTTTTTCCCAATCTAAGTGTTTCAGAAAAGCTAATCAATTGTACTATGTCTTTTTTTTTTTTTTATAAAAGTTGAATTTTTTTTATCTGTATTTGTATTTGATGTAAGATTTTAGAAAAATATTAGTATAATTATATATTTTATAGAAAATATTATTCGGTGTTGTTAAATTATAATTTATTAAATATGATATATATAGATATTGCAATGCGTAACATGTAATATTAATTTTTATATTAGAATGAGGATTTGCTGTTATAAAGGATGTGAAATATATAGAATGTGGAATAATTATTGTAGTATTATACAGATTTTTTTTGAAAAAATTAGTGGAAAAATATAATTCAAAATTAATTTTAGACAAATATTCAGAAAAAAAATTGGTTAGAAATAATAAGAGGAAAATTAAAATTAAAATGAGAAATGACAGGAATTTTTTTGTATAAATATTATTATGAAAATATTACTCTGAAATTTTTTTGTATAAATATTATTGAAAATAAAAAAATTATTATAATGAAAATTTGTAATATCTCGAATGTGAAATAATTTTTACAGTGTTATAAAATGATATGGAAATGATTTGAATTTTTAGTAGCAAAAATGTTATTAAAAAATAACTTTTAATGGATTTTTAGAAAAAAAAATCATTTGGCAATGGGAAAAAAGTTAATATTGGAAATGTTATGATTTTTTTTTTAATTTTAGAATGTTGTTATTGGAAATTGTCATATTTATTTAAAAGCTTATAATTTATATATACCATAAATAGGGAAAAAACGGTTGATTACGTAAAACTAATGATCTATGCATTTGAAAATATTGTGGCCAGTAATTACGGATTGAAGTATGACAAAGATCCGATAAATAAAGTTAAAAATGAAGAAAAACGTCAACTACAGTAAATTTTTATATAGAATATATCGCAACATCGGAGTTGATCCAACCGAAGTAGGGGTTGAGATAATTCACAAGCATCCTATGTTCCATGAAGGTAACACGTGTTATGTTTTGATGGCAATTGGAGACGACAAAGATGTTGAATTTTTATTGAAATGGTTGAATCATATGGAGATCGTGACATACGACAATTATTCATCAAAATTTCTGACAATTCGGGAGGCCCCTCAATAAGGTAAACATTTGATGCAAGCAATCAGCCACATTCATCACATGACATTGGAGAAATGCAGCCGGAGCCGTCAACATTTCAACCATCAATTCTAACCTCGATGGAAGTGAAAGATGAGGATGAAATAGATAGAGCAGTTACTTCAGTATTACAACGATCAGACATACGAGATTCGTACATGGTTCATGTGGGAATGGAGGTTGTAACCGACACCGATGGTAGAATGGGTGTTGAGCAGGAGAGTAATGATAACCAGAATAAGAGTCTCTAACCATACATATTTAATCAAGACATGTGGAATGTGTACGTCTTTAGACGCTATCGCTCTACCAATGTTGTAATCATGTGCCAATCAAGGGGTATGTACAGCAGACGACTCACACCTTTGAAGCAAGCTAGCTACAAGTATGGCTCCATTCGAGTATCAAAAGGGATGGTACGCTCGTCACGACGGAATGACAACTCACTTCATCAAACATCGAAAGTTGCTTGATCCTATGCTAACAACATGTGAAATGTTTTCTTATTTCTAATGCAACATAAACTAATAGATAAGTGAAATGTCGATTACTTCTCAATCCCAAACGGTTTGTGATTAATGAATTGCCTGTTGAGTCAAGACTGAAGAATCGAAAGGTCTAGGCTCCATTTATTATGCAAAACTATACAAATATTTTCATTTTGCATTAAATACTTAATTTTTCACTAACGACATATTAATGACTAATCACATTTAATTAATGGATAAATGTTAACTGCTTAATTTTATGACTAATACTACGAAACCGTATAAATATATTACATTTGCAAAGAATACAAAATTTTTTACTAATTAATTTTATAACAATTAATCAATGACGCATTAACCACTAATCTCCTTTGATTAACGAATAGTTAATAACTAATTAATTTTATAACTCATTCTATAAAACCATATAAATATTTTTCACTTTGCAACAAATACTTAATTTTTCATTAATTAATTGTATAATAATTGATTAACGACATATTGATGACTAATCGCATTTACTTAATGGATAATTATTAAATACTTAATTTTATGACTAATTCTATGAAACTATACAAATATTTTATATTTGCAACAGATACAAAATTTTTCACTAATTAATTTTATAGCAATTAATCAATAGTATATTAACCATTAATCCCCTTTGATTAATGAATAATTAATAACTAATTAATTTTATAACTCATTTTACTAAATCATATAAATATTTTCACTTTGCAACAAATACAAAATTTTTCACTAATTAATTTTATAATAATTAATTAATGACATATTAATGATTAATCACCTTTAATTAATAGATAATTAACAACTACTTACTTTTATACCTAATTCTATAAAACCATACAAATATTTTTCATTTGCAATGAATACAAAATTTTTCACTAACTAATTTTATGCCAATTAATTAACAACATATTAACGACTAATCACCTTTAATTAACAACTACTTACGTTTATGACTAATTCTATAAAACCATACAAATATTTTTTATTTGCAATGAATAAGAAATTTTTCACTAATTAATTTTATAAAAATTAATCAATGACATATCAACAACTAATCACATTTAACTAATAGATAATTAATAACTACTTACTTTTAAAACTAATTTTACAAAACCATATAAATATTTTTCATTTGAAATGAATACGGAATTTTTTGCTAATTAATTTTATACCAATTAATTAACAACTAATTACTACTAATTAACAATAACTTAATTTAATGACTACATTTACAAAAATACATTATAATAACATATGTACATAATTCATTTACTTTTGTTAATTAATTATATATTAACAATTATTTAATTACTAATTAATATTTAATTAATAATAACAACTATTTTAATAAAATTTATGCAATTTATATATTTACATTTTTTTTTTTGCATTTATCCAAAGCAGTATAATAGCAACAAAAATAAAATTTTTCTTAAGAAAACATATAGAGATCTTGATGAAGATATTTCCACACACGTTGAAACAGAGTAAAACTTGTGTAAAATACAAATTATGGAAACAAAAATTTGCAAATAACAATAGAGAGTAAGGTTTATAGAGGAAATTGAAACATGGAAATGTGAAAATATGAATTAAGGATTTGTATTTATATTAGAAACTATCGGTGCAAAATTTTTCCTATGTATTACTGTGTAAATTTATTATATCACTTTTATAGGTTTGTAGACATACTTTTGTAATAATTTTATAGATTTATAGTGTTATATACTTTATAAGTTTGCAAGATAAGATTTCATAGGGTTGTAGAAAAAAATTGATGTTATACTAAAGGCATGGATCGAGTTTACGCCTTTAAGGTAAAAATTTGTAGTAGCACTAAAGGCGCATACGCGATTTATGACTTTACAACATATTTTAGTAATATTTTTTACAATTATAATATTTACGTAATTTTTTAAAAAAATCATAATATTTAAGTATGTAACCTTATAAAGTACCAATCATTTATAATCATTTTATTCTCATTTATTATCGAAAGTAGTGCATCCACCACCATAACATTTCATTCCACCAAGTTTCATTTCAATGAAATGCAATAGCTTTCACAGTTGCAATCCCCATTCGCCACAGCCACCGCCTTTAGATTTTTCCTTTATTTTTTTCCCTTTCATTTTATTTTACCTTTTTCTTTATCATGTACATTGTAATTTTCCATTAGTTTCTTTGTTATTCTTTAAATGTACATTTTTAACTCAAAAGTTTTACATACATATTATAAAATTAAATGGAAAATTACAAATAAAATGATTAATATTTGAGATCAAGTTTAAATAAAGAATTGAATATTTAAATGATTAAAATAAAAAATTAATGTTATGTTAAGTAATCCAAATAAAGAATCATATTATGGTATCGTTATAGACAATAATAAATCATTTAGCATGTTTACACAACAGTAATAAATCATTTATTTGAGTCACTTAATATAACGTTAATTTTTTATTTTCTATCATTTAAAAATCTGATCATCTATATAACTATTTAATATAATATTGATATTTTATTTTAATAACTTAAAAGTTTGATTTTCTATTTGAATTTGACTCTAAGTGTTGATTCCTTAACTAATTTCTTTTAAATAAATAAATAATTTAAATATTATTTTGCATCTTGTTTTATGCATAACCATGTAATAAGTATGCATAAAAATGTGTTTAAAAAAGAGAGTAACTTATACCGGCAACCAACTCATTTAAAGGCTCAGAACATATTATGGATGATAACAAATATGTTGGCAGCTCGCGGCATGGCATGCAAGTGAAATGGACACGTACGTATGCTGAGATCGAGCATGAAAAAGTGCGAGCATACAAAGCATGCACGTTTGCTACAAAAGGGCACATACGCAATCTTGGCCTAGTTGAGTACACATTACATGTAGCTAGGATGGGAATACAAAAACTTAAAGTTATATTTGACTGAGGTGGATGCAATTTGATTTGGTTCATTTTTTTTAAACCAAACCGAATCAAATCATAAAAATACAATTTGATTTTTTATAACTTCAAAACAAACTAGATAGATCGAATTGAGAATTTTTTCAAATTATAAAATTTCGGTTTAATTTGATTCGATTTACAGATTGAACTATATCTTATAATCTAAGAAAATATTTTTGCATAATATGCGATCTTATGTGAAAAAATACTAAATTTATTTAATAATAATAAGTATTAACGTCATATAAGTAGTTGGTAAAATAAATATATATACAAATATCTATTAATAATTAACTTTATTTATAAAGTTAACATATAATATAAATTTTAAGTAAACAAATATATACAATTAATAAATTATGGCCATACAAGTTTAATATATGTCTATTTCAATAAATATAAATTAAAAATTCTTTTAAGTATTATACCATGACAAAATATTTTTTTTACTTACAATTGAAATATTACTGTGTTTTTTCTCTTTTAACGATTTTATTCAATTTATCCCTTCAAACCAACCATAAATTTATGGTTTGGTTTGGATTGGGAATTTTTTAAACCAAAGTGTCAAAAAATATCATTTTTTTTGTTTTGTTTGGTTCGTTTTACAAATTGGTTCAATTTGGCTAGTTTTTTTGCTCATCCCTAATGTTTGATGTGCATGAATAATTTGGAATAAGTGGAGTACAATAGAATGGAATTTATTAGAATTGAGGGGAATGGAATTGAGAAAGAAATGACAAATTCATCCCAAAGTTTGGAAACATTTATAAAACTTTTGATTCCATTTGTGTATTATAGTAGTGATAGTAAAAAATACTCATAATTTGTGAATGAAACGAATATGCATTACATATTAAATGTCCTTTTTTTTTTTATAAATTTCAATTAATGAGGTAGACTGGAATTGTAATTCCACCTTCTTAAAATTGGCTTTTTAAAATCCAACAAAACATATGAAATATAATAAAATTTAGAATCACGATTACGTTTTGGATTTATTCTAGCATACCAAAGATGACGTAAGTATACAATCACTTTGATTCTTAGGAACTCAAAGATGCAAGTTAATCTCAATTATCATAGTATTACGATTTTTTTTTGCCAATGTATTACATAATTAAATCAAGGGATAATGTTGCAAATAGTGCCCTAATTTTCACCATTTTTACAATTAATTACATGTATTTTTAAATTGTCAATTTGCTATCCAATTAAACTTTATGATGTCACTTATGGTACCTTAGTTAACTCCATTCATTTCCATTAACAAAAGTAGCTATGTCAATTAGTGATAAGACTACAAGTGAATTATGACAATAAAAAAGAAAAACATTAGTCCATATGTGTTTCCACGTGGATTTTTTCAAAGAAAAAATTGACATGTCTTTATATCTCTAAAAGATTCATTACTACTATAGTTTGCAAATAATACAGTATGCACCTCCAAATAATTTACTTAAGATAAAGCTTAAATCCAAATATTCACCATCTTAATAGTTTTTATTTTTTATTTTTACTTGATTGACTTATTTCGAAATATCCATCTACTACTTTTTTTAATTTAGAGTAAATGTTATTACTTTTTTAATGATACATTGTTTTTGAAAATCAGATATCATGGAAATTTACATAGATTAAAATTTTAGAAGACTTATCTATATCTTTTCTATTTTTTTTCTTTTTTAATATTATTAAGAAAAAAATACACATTTAGTCTTTAGCATTTGATTGCTTTTTAATTTAAACCCTCAACTTTTTTTTCCTCTTCCATTTGAATTCTTAACATTCAATAGAATTTACACAAAGTTGGTTTTTTTAAAAAAAAAAAAATTAAAACCGTTAATTTTTCCATCTATATTTGCCATGTGACAACCTCTAATTTGTTTATGTAATTAATATAATTAAATAACATAATTATATAACTGATCAACTAGAATAACAAAAATAATTTTCATAAAAAAGGAAAGAACGCCAAAATTAAAAAGAAAGAATTTAACTACCTCAAGGAGGGTGTTCATGACCGTGAAAACGGTAAGTCGCAACCTACATATGAAAGTGGTTTATGCAACTCACCCATGATTCACCCTAAAGAGTGGCGTAACCCCGTAGTAGCCACAAAAATAAAAATAAAGGCAAAAAACTTGATCAAGTCGCATGACCCTAAGGTCAAAGGTTTTTTTTTTTTAAAAAAAAATAATCTATATTTGCCATGTGACAATCTCTAGTTTGTCTATGTAATTAATTTAATTAAATAACATAATTATATAATTGATAAACTAGAATAATAAAAATAATTATAATAAAAAAGGAAAGGACATCAAAAATTAAAAAGAAAGAATTCAACTAACCCAAGGAGGGTGTTCATGACCATGAAATTGGTAAGTCGCAACCTATGTATGAAAGTGGGTCATGTAACTCAATCATGATTCACCCTAAAGAGTGGTGTAACCCTATAATAGCCAAAAAAATAAAAATAAAGAAAATGTGAAAAACTCGATCAAGTTGCATGACCCTAAGGTCAAAGGTTTTTTTTTTTTTTAAATAAATTTCTATGATTTTTTTCATATTTTTTAATTGTTTTATTATTTAGCTAAATAATAGTCAAATTGAGCTTCAATCCAAGCTATTAGAGTTTGGCTTGGCAATAGTTGAATCAAGTTAAGTCTAAACTACTCAAATAGTTTATCAGATCAAGCTTAAGCTATTTAAGTAATTATTAAATTAAATTTGAGTTTCATAATATTTTAGCTCAAGTCATTTATGAATTTTGTTGAAGCTCAATGGATTGAGCTCAAGCTATTTGAGTAGTTATAGCTCCTACTTGCATTACCTAAGGCCTTTAGGTTTAATTTTGTATCTTTATTCCATTTAATTTGTATAAAAAATGCTTATTTAACTTTTGGACAAATATTACTTTACATACATGTATTTTTACTTTCACTTTTTATACCTGTATTTTTGTTTTTAACACTTTGTATTTTATGTTTTACCCCATCACATTATTGTTGTTAAGAATTTATTAAAAAAAAAGTACAGAATAATCTAAAGCCCTATACACATCCTTAGAATAGTTAAGTTACCTAGATTCTTTTAATTTCACACGATGGATTTACTAAAACCCCTGCTTTAGTGCAAATAAAAGGGGATGCAACAGCTAGAAATCTAATTGGATAAAGAAGTAATATAAAGCATTATGGAACATGTGTTGCATATTATGGAGACTTATTGTTATCTATATTAATCAAGGTGTTGCATTCTTTTGGTATCTTAGGTGTGTTGATAAGTGTTTTAATTTGAATTTTACTAAGTTAGCGTTGAAGCACCATGCAATTACAAAGTTACTCCTATTTTTAAGACTAGTTGTCACCATTTTTTTTATTAGCCAAAGAGATCCTGTCATTATATGATTAAAGAGTTCATTACATTAGAAATTTCTTTGCAACAATCAAGTCTATAACTATGACATGCATCTAAACTAAGAATTGTATCTAAAGCATCTGGTGTATTAAACATCTAGTTCGGGTTTGTATGGCAATCCAATTAGTCGCTTCCCTTCCAATCATGTTGAATTCAATAGATTTGAAGCATGACTATATTCTTTTATTTTCGATGGATAGCTAGTACATAGTGGTTACTTTTACATAAATTATAATTCTCACAAGAAAGGAATAAATGAGTAAATCTTTGCTATATCCCAAAAGGCCAAAGGAGAAAAAAAAAAAATCAAATTACATAAGCTTGATTAGATTTGGGAGTTCTACATATTTAATTAAATGAAGATTTTCATAATTTTCATTTTTTAATGATGTCGCTCAAACTTCTATCATAGTTTCATATTATCTAAGGATATGTGTAGGTATATTGGTTGGATCCATGTATGAGTAATTCTATAGAGTATTTAATATATTTAGCTTTAACAATTTATTTACTATTAGGCTTTAGTTGTTGTGGTGGTTGTGTTATTTGATTATGAAGGTTGATATTTAGATATAGATTTGTGAAAGTAAATATATCTTTCTATGATAAACAAATGTATTGATTTTTTTTTTTATGATAATTGATAATTTACCATCTCTAACATTTAGGGATTTAATTCTCCAAATACATATTCACGGTAGAGCATTTGTAATACATGGTTTTGAAAAATATATATACATATTCATATAATCATAATTATTAAGTAAAATAATAAAATAAATAATATAAGATTGAGGGCATTTCGCATATAAGGTTAAGAGATGGGGGCAATTTTGTATTTTCCTAATGGGACTATATAAACTACACTAACCTAGGGTTTCATCCTTTTGCTCATTTGTCAATTGCTATCCAAAAAAACTAAAGAGGGAGAGACACAATCATACAGAAGACTAAGGTGATTTATAAGAGAATTACGTGATGAATTCAACAGTTAAGCATGTAAATTGTGATGTGCTTAACTATGATGATGAAAGTAAGACTTGAAATGTCATTATCCTTGTGGCAATAGAAATCAGAATAAAGGATGAACTGAACAAGCACAAAAGTTGTCGAATTTGGAGTTATAAGCATAATTTGAACCAAGTAAACATTATAGAACCTAATTTTATGTTAGATGTGGCTAATATAATGATTAATTAGACTAAAAATCATAGCAATTAGGATTTAAGATGAATTGGTATAGAGGAATTAAGGTTCGTAAGACTTTACTGAGAGATATACGACCTCTTAACATAGTCGTGTTTTGACCATGTAAAACCTAAGTGTATTGAGAGAGACACGACCTCCCGACACGATTGTATCACTCCCATGTCGAATACAAAACCTTCCAACATGGTTGTGTTATGATTGTGTCTAACCTAGATTTTTTCGAAAAGATACTTAGCCTCCCAACACGACCATGTTTCGCCTATGTTAAACTCAGACCTTATAGAAAGGTACATGGCCTTTAACATGGTCGTGTATTATCCCGTGTTAAGCTACACGGCCTCTAATCCGTGTTGAGTGAAACATAACTTAATAGTATATTTATTTTACTTCTAATTAAACAAATTTTCACGCAACCTAAATAGTTAGTAAAACCTTAAATAATCTAATAGATTAAGAGAATTAAGGGATTATACTATTCATAGATTAGTCCTAAGAAGAATGTATTGATGTTATATAAATTTCAGTTTAGCTTAAGTTCAAGATTAGATGTGCTTAAGGTTAGGATTCTAGGTACGTGTTTACGTTGTTTGTTAGTTGTGATTGTTAAGTAATTATTAAATGAATTGGATATAAGAATTATGTAATGTAATGTGATATGCGAATGAAATGTTGCATATTACTTGTGTTTAGCTTGACCTAGGGGCCTGTAATGGCAGATTCTTAGGAGGCACCTTAATGATCGGTATGCCGTGTTGTCTCTAGTGAAGTTATGTATCGAAATAATCTGAGATAAATTAGGGTTAGATGGGGCCCTTAGTGGCAATTTCCACTAGGATAAACTTTTGTATATACTGGGGTCATGAGTATTACTATGTTGTATAATTAATTTTGAATTTGGTGTACAAACTGATGTATGAAGATGTTGTAGATAAATGTTGCATATATGCATGCGTGAGTAATGTGGTGTGTCACGTGTATGTGCGTGTGGTACTCATGTACCGAGCTTAGGTTCACCCCACTTTCTATATATTTTTTTAGTTGTAAGTGAGAATAATGAGCAATTAAATTATGATGAAAATTGAAACTTGGTGAGACATATGTAGATGAAAACAGGAGAGAGCACTATTACTATGTGGATGAGGAGTGACGGAAATGGGAAGATTTATGATTAGGATTTTTAATAATTGATTTGGAATTATAGAGATATCAGTAGACTTCTATTTATTTTAGGGTTTTAGACATGAACAAAGTTTATTTGGATGTTAAAAGAAGGTTCGTGTATTGTTTAAATATTATGGATTAAAATGACTCATCTAAGAGTTATTTGTTTTATGTTATTGATATTATATTTTCATAAATAAATTTGAGAAGGTGAACAAGTTGGAAGTAGTTTCGAATTTTAGAAACTTAGCATGTCACTACATGATGGTAACATGTGATGGATTGTAATGCTTCGGGTTCTGAAATGTTATAATATTAGTGTTTAGTACATTATAACGTGGTAGTTTCCATAATACAAAGTTGAATTTTTGTAATTTTAGATAGCATGATGTTACTCTTTCCACATTCCTGCCATGGTAAGAGATTGTAAGTGATCTCTTTTTGACGAGAAATACTTTTTTTTTTTTGGGTTATAAGGTCCTTACTTCTTGATACTTGTTAACTCTTTCCATCCATTCCTACATCTACAAATCCATCAAAAAAGTACAAGGATTTAAAGTAAGGAAAAAAAGAAGCAAGAAACTAATTACACTCAAAAGTCGAACATTACAAACTTTGTACTTCAGTTTTTGTTTTATTTCAATTCTACTCCATTTTAGTTTGTTATGTTATAATTGAAATATAATGTCTCGTGTTCTTTTTGCTTTTCCCTAATAAGTGAATTTTTTTCCCCTAAAAGTTGTGCACTCAACTTTTAAGCAAATGGACCATTTCGGTGTCCATTCCTTTTTTTTTTCTTATAATTTGTATATGATAATTTACATTATTAAGTACCTAGGTTTTAAAAAATTAAATACAATCAAAATGAATTCTGTGTGGAGACGGTGATATTATAGTTTTTCCATTTTGCCCACTATGCCAACTTTCACTTCACAGGGGACGGATACATATACATAGGTGCATAAAATTTAACTCCTCCTATTTAAAAATTATAACTAATTTCACACCCACAACGTGGGTACGTCCTTTTTATTTATTATTACTTTAGATTATTTGGTATTTTTAATGCTATTTTATTTTATTGATTCCTAGGCAATACTAGTTATGCAATATTATTAGTTTATTTAGTATTTGCTATTTTTATTATTTTTAATTAGTTATTTTAAGGGAACTTCCAGTCATGCCCTTATTAGTAATAATTTACTTCCTCTTTGGCCTGGGGCTGTCAAGGTTTATTTTAAATATTACTTTAACAAACAACTACAGACAGTATTGAATACAAAACCCTGGAGACTCTTGCTCTCAAATTCCTTCTTATCAATTCTTTGAATTCTGGCTGTCATTCATTTTCTTTCTATTTGATTCTTGTTATGGCGTCTTATAAACTTATCAATAGGAATTAATCAGGCAAGTTATTTCTTTTATGAAACCTTTTCAAGAGAAATAATCATATTTTTTATTTTCTTCTTATCAAATCCTAAAGGTAAAAACACCAAAAATAAACACTAAACCCTTGCGAGATCTTAATTTCAATATGATTAGATTTCATAACAAAACTATATGTATCAACATCGATCTGCCAAAATAATAAAAGATGAAAACACATGTATGTGAAATATAATTTGCCCTTTTAACATTTTTCACATTCATAACTTTGGAGAGGAAGGGATCCGGACTGTCATCTTCCGGAAAGGCCTGAGGAAAAACGTGTGAATGCTCAAATTGAGCAGAACAAACAAAATCAGCAATGGATACACAATAATATACCTATTAATGATACAACAAAAAATCGACAGGGGGAATTGCGAATTCCACCCAATACCTAAAACCCACTTTACATGAGATAATGGTACAATCAAATTGCGGAAAGGCTAGCCCATTTTCCTAACTCATATGGATCAGCATAGTAATAGAGCTTGATTCTATTGGGCAAGGACAATCCCACAGCCAATACTGGCGCTTTAAAGCCGAAATCATCCTGTTCAGCAGGGTCATCAACAAATGCAGCGACATCTCCCAGAAGTTTAAATGAAATTCTCCGAGTCTGAATCGGTCTGGGAAAGTCAAAGTACATGGCCGTTCCCGCCTTGGCCTCTGGCAACCTATATTCGGCAATTGTCAACATATTACGTGAATCCTGCAACACAATGCACCCACTTCTTTCATAAGAGTTTTGAATAAAATTTCCCATTTCCCGTGAAATACTCACAAAATCGGACCAAGAAAAGGATAGCAGCGCATGAAGGCAGATGAATGCTAATGCAATCTTAGGTCCCTATCCATTGATTCCAGCATCAGATCCTAATGATTCAGCTGTTGCAGTCAGCAAATGTTCAGCTCTTTCTTTAGCAGCTAAACTTTCTGGCTTCAGAAACTATTCATTGTTGGAGGCAAGAAAATGGGATGCGATTACAATAAAACAAAAAAGAAGATGGGCTGTAGTCAGTATAAGCGGAAATACTTAGGTAGACCCAAACCATCAGGTCAGTGTTACCATACGGTGAAGCATGTGAGAAATTAAATAAAATTATTGTTTCCTCCCACATTGTTTTTACCATTCCTTTGTCCTTAGAGCCACATGTTACTGTACAGTTGCTTGGTTCAATGGACCAGGGTTACTTAAGAATTTTCCCAGATTCTGATTATGTTTTTCTGAATTTCACAGAGAGAGGAGGTGGGGGGTGGGGGAAAGGCTCCCTTGTAGACAAGCTGAATGAGGAATTAAAAGATGACATGTTTGCTATGTGTTGAACTTTTAAAAGAAATGGGAGATATGAGAACACACAAGATTTCATGGAGTCATCATTCTGGTAACTAAAGTGGTTTTTGTTACTCATGCAAAGAACAAAGGCAAGTGCAAAAGGGTACCTGGAGAGCAGACACTTGTATGTAGAGGACAGCTGGAGAGATTTGCCTGTCCTCTAACAGATTTGTTGTGTCCCAGACTTGTGCATCTGAAGAAGGTGAATGGGTGATTCGTGGTTTAATTGCAGCAAAAGCATCCAACCGAAATCCTGCTAGAGGTGGTGAGACAGGAGACAGATGTTGCTCCAAGACAAAATCATTGTCCATAAACATCTCAGCCTCGATTGGTACCTAAAAAGTGAATGAAGCAGGAAAGTATAAAAAATCTCCACAATTTAATGAAGATTTTAAGCATGGACAAATTAATCAGAGAGTAATTTCTTGTACCTTAAATCGATTTAAGGATGGTGCCCTCTCCAACCACTTCTTCAATTTAACATTATCAGTGTCCTGAGGCGTTGATCCCACCTCATCTTTCACCATGCTTCCAACAACTAAGATCCGTTTTGCATGAATGCAAGCATCATTTTCGGTTGAGCCTCCAAAAGAGGCACGCCGATTAAACTGAGAAAAGGGGTTTTCATCTAGAGACAAAAGATTGAAATCTTTCTCAAAATTGACAGATTGAGATCCAGGTTGCTGTAAGCGTAGAGTTATCCAGATGATGTGACATCGAATAGGATTTCTGAAACAGAATCTTATATGTCTAGGCAATGTGTCTTCTCCAGTCACTTTTTCTGGTCCAGAGAATTCTGAAGAAGACGACACAAAAGACTGAACATCCCATTTTCCAATAAATGACCTCTCTTCTTTGTGTATTTTATTGCTTGCCCATATTTGCACCTGTAAACACAATAAAAAATCAATACAAGACAGCTTTTATGTTCGCATAGCTTTAACTGCTATACATATGTAGGTATTGCAGCACTTAGTAAGCTCTGTTCAATAATCAATAATGACTGGAACATAAAACATTAATTAGGGCCTATTAGAATAATCCGTTTAATTCCTGAAAGGGTAAAACTCACCTAGTTATAGAGAATTTTTACAGAATTCCTCCTTATTTGTCTGCTGACAGGCCACTTAACAACAAATATATATGAAATTAAATCTAAAGAACTATGGAAGGACATTCAGATCGCACAACATTTCCATAGAACATGGTCAGAAAAAAATGGAAAACCCTTTTTTTTTTAGGGTAATTGAATGATGCAAGAACTTACTAATAAGACTACTAAATAGTGAAATTTGGAATCTCTACATGCAGTGTGCTTAAAAAACTCTTTAAAAAAGGCAAAGATGAGGATTTTCTCTTTCGTATAAGTGGGAAGAGGTATATTTCAACATAGCCATTTAGAAAGAGGAACCAGAACAAATTGCATGTATGGAAGGAATGAACAAAAATGTCAACCTGCCACTATGTGGACGAAAGTTAGAGTGCCTATACTCTACTTATTGTAAAAATAAAAATAAACACATTTGCCAACTTAGTTAACAATATATAAAAGAAACAACAAGGGATTCATGAACGCATTTACATCATCAATAATCCAAATAAAAGCATCTAACAATAGGAAGGAAAATGCACACATCAGAAGAAATAACTGAAAATGGAAGTTCTCCTTACATTTGGAGCATCTGAAACAGAATAGCCACATGGACTAACAAGCAAGATCACCGCACTGACATCAGAAAGGGTACCAAGAACGATGGTGAATTCAACATTTGTCACATCGGAAGGAGCTCTCCAGTAAGAATGTCGTGACCCAAAATCAAGTGGGGCAAGCAAAGAAAGAGGTGGGGCTGAACCAGATGCTGTCGGGACCTAAAAGCACAGAATATGCCTTTAAAAATCAAATGCAGAATCAGGTGGTGACATCAAAACTGACATTTATAGTAGAATCAGTAGAATTGAGAATGCAATTATTTTCTATAAAAACCTCAAGCAGTTACTTTAATTGAGGTACAAAAGTCTTGCTTACAATTTAATGTCGAAATGAATGCTAACATATTCCTGATCATGAAACCCAATAATTAGTATTGATGGAATCTTAGGCCATGAAAATCTGAACAAATGCAACATTTAAGTTTGTGGGATGCAAAGATGACATTAAGCAGCAAGGACAGGCCTACTGGGACTGCTCTTGGAAGAAAACATATAAGGCACAAAGAGAAGCCAACCCTTGTACAACTCACAATTGAAGTTTACAAGTTTGAGAATGTCCAAGAGAGAATGAGCACCAAAATAACCTTACCAACACCATCAAAGCCACTCTAGACAATTACTTCTCTTGCATTCAGTATATATAGCGACAACAAATATTTTAACACTGCTATTACTTCTGATTGTAAATGTTGCATCTTCAAGCTACTCTGATGGTACATCATTTCTTAATTTAAAGAGAAAATATGGACTATCAACCACATTCATTGCTTAGTGATATAGTCTGTAGTATAACAAAATAAAATCTGGAAAGAGATAACATTTTTCAGAAGTACACTTTGTAATGGTTTAATCTACAACCAGATGCTTGTAATACTATTAACAAAGCACGTATTGCATCAGTTAATAGAACCCATATCGACAACCTTCGCATTCTATGGAATACTACAGCAGATTTCCTCTTTTATTTTGTTTTACAGCTACCACCCTACTAAAAGAAATATCCTTGTAATACGTCCAGATATAACTCAAATTACACAAAAGAAGAAAATTAACTCAAAAGGGTGAAGTATACACTTTTTCCCCATTTCTAAAGGTAGAAAGAATTAAGTATGTTGCAATGATGTATAAATGCATGTGCAGATAAGCTTTAATTCAGGTGCTGCTTAAAGTATAGAGCTCTCCTACTTCGTTAATCTGACTTGTAATTAAACATTTCCTCATCATAGCAAGTTTCTAAATATGTTTCTCCAATTCATAACACAAGAAGCCATGAGATATATATTAGAAATAAAAAGAGCCACTGCAAACTCTAAAACATTCAACATCTAGTTAGAAACAGCATGGGTGACTTTTAAGTATGATAAGTTCGAAAGCCCTAAACATTGCATTTGATCGAATTGGACCACCCTATTCCTTGCTAGGCAATAGACATGTTAGTGAAATTTACATAATAAATTATCACTGAGGTTTAAACTTTGAGATAAGTTGATCATGGATCATTCAAAGCAGCATTTAAACTAAAACCACAGAGCATTAGCATGAAGATAAGAGTATATACCGAATGTAAAAAGCTAGAAAATGGAAATTGACCAAGCGATTCTTCTCCCTTAAGAAGCTGTCTAAGAACTACACAAGCTCTTTGACCATCATGATATTGATTCCTCTCAGATGGATAATCCCTCAAGGAAGACCCAATTACTTGACCCAATGCCATACCTGCAGCATCATTAACTCGAGCACTTCTTCTAGAGCTAATCAAGACCCTGACATAGTCCAAAACCAAAGCATCAAGCACAAGACCCTGGCAGCATCTTTTGCAAATGACACTATCAACTGTAGTTGAGCGGTTGATGGAGCCATCGACTTGGCTGCCATGGCTTGATCCACTCTGACTGGATGCACCATCATAACCGGTTGGTTCTCTCATGTGGTAATTTGCAAGAAGAAGAGCACCCTTACCAGCACAACAAACTTCACAAACTTTTCTTTCGCACTGAGAACACAAGAAAGTATTTTTCGAGGCACTTGAGGATGAAGCTGATGGGAATGAATGCATGAGTGTCTCAGTTTCAGCACGCACTTCACACATTCCACCAAGACAATGTCTGTCTATCCCATTACTATTCCAAAAATCTACAGTATTTTCGTTGATATTGTCAAGACCTATAGCAGCAGTGATTCTGTCTTCAAGAGAAGCTTGCCCAAGCAATGCAAGGGAATTAGCAAATCTGCATAATCTTCTCATGTAAGATTCATGAAGCAAAAGATTGGGGTTCAATGAAGCAGGATCTATTCCAATTGATAGCAGAGCCCTATCCCTTTCAGCAGAAGAAAGATTTAGACAAAGGCGTTGGATTTCAAGCTTCATGGCCTCTATGAAATCTAACTTCCTTCCCTGTAAAAATGCAACAGCTTGTTAATTTTAAACCTACTTCAAAATGAAAACATTTTCCCTTCAGCCATTTATTATTATACCGTAAAAGATTACTTGGAGTCATGCAAGTCACAAGAAAATTCAAATAACAAATGGCTCAGGAACCATAGTCCTCAACAGAGTTCATAAAAATTGGATATAAAAACCACCATATATATCATGAGTTTAAGCTGCTAAGCAAACAGGTTCTGTTTCCAATCAAACTGTAAATAATGAAAATCAAAGTCAATATTTTAACAGCTGCAGACTCATAAAATTCTTAAAACTAAAAAATTCTGAGGATTTCTGCGTATCAAATACAGCTGAATAATCCAAGAGAGAAAAGGGCTTCATTCAACAAGTGTGGAAGCCGAACACTAATTATTATAGAATTTTATCACTTTGCATTGAACTAGACTTTCCTGCTCAATTGACTGACTCCATTTCCCAGCAACAACACCACTCAAGCTTTTTGCCCACTAATGGAGTCAGCTACGAGGTGGGCCAACTCATTTTCCAGATCATGGAAAAATTCATGAGGAAAACCAGATTGGCAACTCAGTTAAAATACATATTAGGTGTAAGTATATGTTTGTTGAGGCATGAAGAAACATTTATTAGTGGTATATGTAACAGACAGCAACTGGTTCAACCCCAACCAAACCCCCTCTTCCTTCTCCCTTCTTAAGTAGGCTTGTGTTACTTGTTTGGTTGGGTAGGGTTGGGGTTTAGGGCACAGGGCAGCAGTGATCGAGGCAAAACCTTAAATAAATTAACAGTAAACTCAAACATCATACAGAAGGGGTTATGGGTGTTGAAGAATAAGTAAAATAAAGCTGAAAGATGCATATGATAAGCAATAGCAATAACATACCAGGTCAATCCCAACAATAGACTTCAGACATCTTATGTACTGTTGGTTACCATTATCTGAAGGTATTTCATCTTCTGAAATGTACTTCTGATTGTTTTCAATCATAAGATTTTCAACAGATTGGTCCAAAAAATCAAGGGCATTGCTTCCCTCAGATGTAGCAACAGCATTTTCTGTTGCTGTATCAGAGACAGATTCAGAGAATATATTTTCTCCTGTCAAAAGGTCCACAAAGTGGTTTGCCGAGTTGGTCTGTTGATCTAATGTGGACACTTTCTTGTTGGACAAGGAAGATACAGCAAAGGGATTCTCTAAACTTGATGAAAAAGGATTGCTTTCTTTTTGAGACTCTTTATTAAGCTCTATCACTTTTGCACCACTGCCTTCCCCAGTGAAAACTCCTTCCCAAGGGAGAGAAACTCCTAGAATCTCTATCTGCAACAAGATTAACAACAATTAATAGAAGCATAATCTCTATCAACTAAGGAACCAAAAAGAAAGCCAAATGCAAGAGGCATATTCTCATGTCAATAAATACAAAGCAAGTACTGATTCATGAAGCATAAAAGATTTAGGTTGGCTAAAAAAAAATAAATTAAAAAATAATGGAAATCTAAGGCTGTTGATCTGCAGGTATGCCCACAACGAGAGCTCAGAGGGCCACATCACTAAGAAGCTTGATCCTGGCACATAACAACATGCTTGCAAAATATTCTCAGGTACCACTGTAGTTTCCTACAGTCATACCATGTCCAGAAGAAAGGATGTATCGGAAGGACTCAGCTTGCTGTGGATCTAAATTCCAAATCATTGTCCAAAGGAAATTAATAATGCAGTTCGCTTCATATGGAGGAAAAGGAATAACCAAAATGTAGGAGGCTCTGGCATGATGTTGAATATGGGTAGGCATAACAAATTTTGCAATTAACAAATCTGGATTGTCAAAGCACTTCTTGCTTTACTTCTTCATTCACATGTTAATTTAGTCAATCACATAACAAAGATATGCAAGACAAGTAAAATATATTTATCTCTCACCTCACCAAGTGTCATGGGGCTTTGTCCAGATACAGCAGGATAAAATGTAAGTGCAACTACTCGGTTAAGAAAGTCCAGTTCTCCCTCAACTTCTTCAAAATCATACAGCAGTGAAAGAGTGGAAGTCTCTTGAGAATGAAGACGAGTGCCTGCTCCAGTGATTGCCATATCCTCTGCACTAATAGGTCCTGGCAAGGGAATCACAAGGTTCGTACCAGTTGCACACATGGGAATAGCAGCACCCTGTTCATCATAGGCCCAATAAAAGATGAGGGGAGACAAGCATGACATAATAAATACTGTAGAGCACTAAATTTAAAAATTATCAAAGCTTAGCTATTGAGATAAAGTTCACCAATATATAGTTAATATGGAAGAAAAAACTCAACATGAACTAAGAAAAGGCAATCAGAAATGTTAAAGACCAGCTCCATCACCAATAATGCTGTCAAACATTTTGTAAGGTCTCATATAGGATTTGATTTAGGTAATGGTATCAAAGTCTATAAAATTTATTTGGTGTTTTTAACAAGGAAAAACTATAGGGAGTTAGCTGCAAACTACCCATTTAAGTCCTACAACATTTGTTGGAAAATAAATTCAAATTTATTTCTTTCCTTTTATTAATTTTTTTCATAATCTTCTCTCTCTCTCTTGGCTGGAGAACATGAATTTCATTCAATTAAGCACCACATTGAAATACAAGCACATATAGTGCTGATAAAGCAAACCAACAGAAAGGAGATCTAATCTGAAGCAGACCCATCTCTTGCATGATGATGGGTGACATGACTAGAAAAGTTCCTGCCAGTTGTGGAATAATACCTAAGACTCTAACTGGGTAAAATCCCATATAGAAATGACAAGAAGAAAAATAAAAACAATTGAAAAACTGGATCAAAGAGCAAGACTTTGATGTGACATTTATTCATAGAAGATTACAGATTTTCGAATCTGAATCAAGATGGCCTGTTATTGTAATAGCCATAAAACAAAAAGAGCAATTGCATCAAATGATTTGGGGGTGGATGGCCAAAATATGATGACTATCACTGTTATGTTCTCCAATAGAGTAAGAAGTTAGAGTAATATAATTTCTGATATGGGTTGATTCAAATGGCCCTTTTACAATTGAATGTATGAAAAAAAACCAAAACAATAACACTCTCTCCTCTCCGGCAACCGACGGCTGGTTCCGTCGAGATACCCCTCTCTCCTCTAACTAACTGGATAATTCTCTCTCTGTCTACCCCCTCCTCCAATTCTAACCAACTATATATATGATCCCATCTGGTCCCCCCCTACTGGCTCTCTTTCCTCCACGTCTCGTTTGCCACGGTTCCTGTTTCTCTCTCCATCACGTGCCTTTTCCTCCAGCTCAGCTCCCCTTTCCACCTCAGCCCCTTTTTCACTCCTTAACCCGGTTTGGGCCCTGTTATTCTCCCCTGTTGCACTTCCTATTTCTTTCCCCTTTTTCCTTTGATATACTACAATTTCTCGGCTCATATCAATTGCCTCCCTGGCCAAACTATCCTTGTCCTCAAGGATGAAATCAGGGAAAAGGGATGTGAATTCTGAGCTATCCATCCATGAAGTTTGATCTGGCTCTCCATCTTGCCATTGTATCAAAACTTGAGGAATGGCTATCGATCCATCTTTTTGGAATCGTTTCCCCAGGACAGCTACGGGCAGATGTTGTGGTGTAATAATGTCCTCTTCTACATCTGGTGGAAGTTCTATTGTTGAGGAAAAAGTTCCCACTGCCTTCTTTAGGAGAGATGCATGGAATACCGGGTGTATACGACTCCTCGCTGGAAGCTCCAATTTATAAGCCACTTGGCCGATGCGTTCCATGATTCTAAATGGTCCGTAAAACTTTGGAGTCAATTTCGAGGAAGCATTTTTGAGCCGTGGATTGAAGACCACGCGGCGCTTCAAAAACACCCAATCACCTTTCTGATATTCCACCTGCCGCCTATGCCTATTGGCGTTCCTGCAATAGGTAGACTCGGCGTGAGCTAAATTGTTCCTCAACTGTTGTAGAAGTTTGTCGCGATCTCTCATTGCTTGCCGCAGTTCTGGATTCTTTGTTTCCTTATCAACAAATGTTGACAGCCCCGGAGGACGCCTGCCATACACTACTTCAAAAGGAGACATTTTCGAAGCGGTGTGATATGCGGTGTTGTAGTGGTATTCTGCCCAAGGGAGCCAAGATTTCCATTGCGTTGGCTGTTGACTTACGAAGCAACGAAGATAGCTTTCCACACAGCGGTTCAATACTTCTGTTTGCCCGTCAGTCTCCGGGTGGTATGCAGTACTGAAGTGTAGGAGTGTTCCTTGCAACCTAAAAAGCTCTGTCCAGAAATGACTTAGGAAAGTTGGATCTCGATCACTCACGATAGTTTTTGGGTAGCCGTGCAGTCGTACAATCTCTCTCACGAAAAGTTCCGCTATTCCCTTGGCTGTGTAGGGATGTTTGACCGGAATGAAATGTCCATATTTGGACAACCTATCAACCACCACCAATATAACATCGGACCCTTTGGACTTGGGCAACCCACCTACAAAGTCCATGGAAATATCCTCCCAAATGGCTTGAGGAACGGGCAGAGGACAAAGCAACCCAGCGGGTGCCAATGCTTGATATTTTTGACGTTGGCATACCGCACACGATGCTACAAAGCTCATCACATCCTTTTTTATTCCGGTCCAATATACGTTTGCAGCTACCCTTCTATAAGTCTTGAGGAATCCAGCATGCCCCCAATAGGGGAAGAGTGAAACTCATGGAGGAATATCATTGGCCACTTAGATGTTGCTGGTACTACTAATCTCCCATGATAGAAAAGTGTGTCTTGCTCCAGATGAAACCCTTTGCCAGCTGGCTCCCCTTTCCGTAGCAGCTGGGTCTTCGCTGCTAGTTCTGGATCATCTTCCACATCCCTTTTAATATGTGATAAATCTGTCCAAACAGGTCCAGATATTTGCCACAAGCGAACCTCTTCATCCTTCCTTGAGAGAGCATCGGCCACCTTATTTTCTTCACCCTTGCGATATTGCACCTCAAAATCATACCCCAGCAACTTAGGAAGCCAATTCTGCTGATCCGGTGTCATGATTCGTTGCTGCAATAGGTGCTTGAGACTCTTCTGGTCGGTGCGGACTACAAATCTTCTGCCCAACAAGTAAGGTCTCCAATGTTGTATTGCGAGCACTAGGGCCATCAACTCTTTTTCATAGACGGATTTAGCCAAAGTCCTATCAGCCAATGCCTTGCTAAAGTAAGCAATGGGCCTGTTGTTTTGCTGTAGTACTGCTCCTAGGCCTCTCCCCGATGCATCACACTCTACAACAAAGGTGCTTGAAAAATCCGGCATAGCTAACACCGGTGCTGTAACCAACACGGCTTTTAATTCCTGGAATGCCAAACTAGACTGTTCGGACCAATGGAAGCTATCTTTTCGGAGTAAATCCGTTAGGGGTCTTGCTATCTTGCCATAGTTCTTAATAAATTTGCGATAATACCCGGATAAGCCGAGGAACCCACGCAGCCCTTTAAGGGTAGTTGGTTGTGGCCATTCCTCAATGGCACTTATCTTGGTAGGATCCATTGCAACCCCTTCCATGGATATGACATGACCTAAATACTCCACCTTATCTTTTCCAAATATACATTTTTTTTTATTAGCAAAGAACTGCTGTTGCCGTAGAACACAGAAGACTTGCTCTAAGTGCTTCAAATGAGAAACCCAACTCCCACTATATACCAAGATGTCATCAAAAAATACCAAAACGAACTGCCTCAAGTATGGTCTAAAGATTTCATTCATCATTGCTTGGAACGTGGCCGGGGCGTTGGTTAATCCGAAAGGCATCACCAAGAACTCATAGTGTCCTTGATGGGTGCGGAAGGCTGTCTTGTGAATGTCCTCGTCAGCCATGCGTATCTGATGGTAACCAGATCGAAGATCAATCCGAGAGAACACTCTTGCTCCATATAACTCATCCAATAATTCATCAATCACTGGTATGGGATACTTGTCGGCCACCGTTACCTCATTAAGGGCCCTATAATCCACGCAAAATCTCCAAGACCCGTCCTTCTTCTTCACTAGGATCACCGGGCTAGAAAACGAGCTAGTACTTGGGCGAATAATCTCGGCCTCAGTCATATCTCACACCAGTTTTTCTATTTCATTCTTCTGTATGAATGCATATCTATAAGGTCTTACCGATATGGGTCCCTTCCCTTCTACTAATGGAATGTGGTGGTTAATGTGGCGAATGGGGGGTAGACCCTGTGGGGATTCAAAGATATCCTCGTATTGGGACAACAACCCCTCCACATTTGATTCTGTAGTGACTTCCCCCTTCTGTGGTGGTGCGGCCATAACCCACAGCGCCTTACACACTTCCATGTCGTCCAACTTTTGTAACGACTTGTAAGAAATGGGAAAACGACATAGTGTTGGATCTCCACATAGCAAATATTCTTTCATGCCTTGAGTAACCTTGATTGTCATCCTGGCCCAGTTGACCTTTACTTCCCCCAATGTTCTAAGCCAAGCTACGCCCAGGATCAAGTCGACCCCTTTCAACTCCATCACATAACAGTCTACAAGTGTGCCATACTGTCCCACTTGGAGTTGCAAGTTAAAGCAAAATCCTTGCGATTCCACTGACCGCCCATCCCCCAAGGTCACCTTGAAATGTCGGTCATCCGATAAGAGCAATCTTTGTCGTAAAACCCATTCCATCGACACAAAGTTGTGGCTAGCACCACTGTCTACCAGAATTACAATAGGGGACGAATTCAACATACCTTGCATATTCATTGTATGGAGTTCGTTAAATCCCTGCATAGCCAATAATGACAATGACAAGGATGTCTAGACACCAGCTTGCTCCTCCTTATCCCATATCTCCTCACCAGGACTCTCTTCTTCCAACACCAACAGTTGGAACGTCTTATTTGGACAACGATGCCCGGGGTTGAAGGGTTGATCGCATTTAAAACACAACCCTTTTGCCTTTTTGTCCAAAAACTCAGCATGGGACAATTGACGTTGGCCTGGGACCCTTCTGTTTCCCTCCTTAACTCCTCCATGCCCACTGCTCGACAGCCCTCCCCCAACCATAGAAAGGTCTTGTCTCCTAGGAAAGATAGCGCCCTCTCTCGGAGCTATCCGGACTTCCTCACTCACAGACCCCTTGGCGCCCCGCATTGTTACAGGGGGGGCCATGACTCCTGCGCTGCTGTTATTCCCTCGCTGGAGATAGTTGGCCCGAGGTGCTACTGGTCGGAAGTCTGCCCGACCCCCATTTCCCTGCTCCATCGTCAGAAATATGCCACAGTCGAACTCCCTTTCGATCTTAATCGCCAAATCCATAGCTCGTTCCAAGGTTATGGGGGCAAACGTGTCCACCCGTGTTTGTATGGGGTCTCGTAGCCCCCCTAGAAAATATCCCAACAGCTGCATTTCAGGCATTGCCGGTGCATGGGATATGAGGGATTCAAAATCCTCAATGTATTGTTGAACCGTGCCTCCTTGTCTTAATTGGGATAGACTTTTAAAAAGGTTAGATGCCAACCATCCTCCATATCTCTTCATAATCTCCTCCTTCAGACGGAACCAGGTTAGGTCCGCTTCCCTTCTTTGCAACATCCGAAACCAATGGTTGCACCGTCCTCTCATGCACATGGCAGCTAACACCACTTTCCTCTCCTCCCTGGTCTGTTGTGCGGAGAAATATTGCTCAGCCATCAGAATCCAGTTGGAAGGGTCCTCTCCATCGAACTCCGGCAGTATGAGGCGTGAAGCGTTGGAGCGAAATTCCTCATCCACCTCCATTCTTAATTCTCTTCCAGCTGTTGCTCCCAAAGGATTGTCTATAGTTTGTGGATCCGCCACTTGCTTGCCTCTGTCCTTTGTCAAGGTGGAGCTACTTGCCGATGGCCCCCCTGCCTCTTTCTGGTGCCAAAGATCTTCCATCAGTTTATGGATTCGATCCATCTTGCTATGTATGGCGGTAATTTCCCCTCCCATATGTTTCTGTTCTTCCCCTATTGCTTCCAATTGTTGCTGCACATTCGTGACCTCCAGGTGCATTCCTTCGACATTCCTCTCCAACAACTCTACTTGGTTATCCATCCGTGTCATTCCTTAATTGGTAAACACTCTCGTGGCTGACGTCCTTCGTTTCCCGGCAACAGAACCAATAATTGTTATGTTCTCCAATAGAGTAAGAAGTTAGAGTAATATAATTTCTGATATGGGTCGATTCAAATGGCCCTTTACAATTGAATGTATGAAAAAAAAACAAAACAATAACACTCTCTCCTCTCCGGCAACCGACGGCTGGTTCCGTCGAGATACCCCTCTCTCCTCTAACTAACTGGATAATTCTCTCTCTGTCTACCCCCTCCTCCAATTCTAACCAACTATATATATGATCCCATCTGGTCCCCCCCTACTGGCTCTCTTTCCTCCACGTCTCGTTTGCCACGGTTCCTGCTTCTCTCTCCATCACGTGCCTTTTCCTCCAGCTTAGCTCCCCTTTCCACCTCAGCCCCTTTTTCACTCCTTAACCCGGTTTGGCCCTGTTATTCTCCCCTGTTGCACTTCCTATTTCTTTCCCCTTTTTCCTTTGATATACTACAATTTCTCGGCCCATATCAATCACCCATAGAATTTGCTTGAATAAGAAACCCTTTAATTAGAGAGAGAGGGGGGAGGAGAGAGAAAAAAGCTGGTGCCAATGTAGCTCAAGTGTTAATTGTGGTTGGGGAAAAAGTACAAGTCTAAACTTGTCAACAAATCAAGTAGAGCTTCTCAAAACTTTTAAGCCAAACTAGAGTGTCTAAGGATGGAGACAAAGCTTTAGATGTGCAGTCCTCAGCTGCAACACCCATAAAGGTAACTACACTTTGTCTACTGTGACTATGGGATTGAATGAAAGGATTATTGATATAGGCCTTAGTGTAACATGACTAATTCGATTAAGTTTTTTTAGTTTTTCAAAGGAGGTGATGAAAACACTTAAGGTTTTGGTAGCTATTGAAGAGGAAACATCAGTTAAAGGATCAGGCTTGGTGCATTTTTCAAATTTGCAGTTACGATTGAAACTTTTTTGTGCCCCATCTCAAATACAATTTGTTGCCTGTAAGTAAATTAACCAAGGATATGAATCGCCTTGCAACTTTCTTTCCTAATCATTGTGAATTTCAAAATCAATAATGGGGGAAGATGATCAACAATGCTGAGCAAAAGAATGCTCAGTACTACCTCTCAGGATTAGCAGTTTCATCTAATTTTCAATCAATGTCTAAATCTAGTTTATTAGTCAGGTCAGAGTCAAATGTAATTCTATGGCATTAGCACTTTGGCCACCCTAGCTTTTCTTATTTGCGTCTCATGTACCCAATTCCATTTAATAATAGAGACTTTATTCCAGTATGAACATGGTATTCTTTTTTTGGATAAAATGTCAAGTTCTTTGTATTTTTCATTAAAACAATAGAATATACAAACAAAAGCAAAGTTGAAAGATAGAATAAACATAGTATGTTTATTACGCTCTAGACATAATTACACTCAAGCCATTCCAACTACGCCATAGTAATATTAGGGGCCAACTAGGATTTCTTCTACTCAATCCAATCATCATTGATTCATTACCTTAACTAATGACCACACAAGGGTATGGCGGTCTAACTTTCAAAGGAAAAGTATGAAGCCTGTGCTATATTTGCAGATTCCATAAATTCATTACGAATGTCTTCCACACTTCCATTCAAATTCTTCAATCTGATAATGGTAAGAAATATTCAATTCAAAGTTCACAAACTATCTTAATGAATATCTTCCACTAAAGTTCTTGTGCATAGACACCTCAACATAGCATTGCAAAAAGGAAAAATCGCCATTTGTTTAAAGTTAAAGTCCATGTTCAAACATTTTGTTCCTAATTTCTTATGGGGGGTGCTATGCTAACAACAGCTAATCTAGTAAATCATGTCCCTTTTGTACCACTAAATTTGTGTACACCATTGAATCTTCTTCTAAAGCTTTACCCTAAGTGCTTCTCTTAAATTCCCTGCCCTTGGAATTTTTTGGTGTGTAATTTTTGTGCACAATTTCAATCTTATATGGCAAAAATTTGACACTAGAGCCCTTAAATATGTTATTGTTGGATATTACTTTACTCCAAACTCTTATTCAAGTTCTTAGTTTGGTGATTTGTCTCAGGATAATAAAATGTACTGAATGTAAATTTGTTCCTTGAAAAACAAACAATTCTTGCCAAAAGTTACTTACAAACAAAGGATCCCGATCACTTACAAAAATGTGAGAAAGACCACGAAGCCGAACTATCTCATTCATGAACAACCAAGCAACAGATTTTGCAGTATAAGAATGTTTTAGGAAAAGGAAATGAGCATATTTAGAGAAGCGATAAACAACCACAAAAACAACCTCATAACCTTGAGATTTGGGCAATCCGGTCAAGAAATCCATAGAGATATTCTCCCATACCCTTTTAGGAATAGCTATTGGGCTAAGAAGACCAACTAGGGAGAGATTTTGTAGCTTATTATGCCAACATACAGCACAAGAAGACACAAAAGTGGAAACATCTCTTTTCATGCCAAACCAAAATAGATTAGAGGCCAATCATTTATAAGTTCATACATATCCCACATGCCCTCCCATAGGAGAAGAATGAAATTCATGAAAAAATAGTTGTACCCACTTAGATCGAGCAGGATTAACCAACCTAACATGATAAAATAAGGTATTGTGGAGTAAATGAAACCCATGACCAGCATCCTTTCCTTCTTGCAAGAGCTTCAGCTTGTTGGCCAACAATTCATCAGCCATAACATCCTTCTTAATTTCACTTAAATCTGTCCAAATTGGGCCCAAAATGCCCACTAATGCCTACTCTTAAAACTCCCAAGACAGCACATCAGCTGCATTGTTAGAAGAACCAGCTTTATATTGTATTTAAAAATCATATCCTAACAATTTAGCAAGCCAATTTTGTTGTGTGGGATGATATGGATGCCTTTCTTGGAAGGCAATATAATAAAAAGAAATCAATAATACTTAAGGGAGCATAATTGTGATAGCTCTTTTATTGTTTCCTTTCTTGTTTTAGTTACTATATTTACATATCCTAGACTAAGGATTTACTTTCCTTTTTTTGGTGTTATCTATAAATAGAGACTTATTATTCAATAAAGATCAAGTTTTTTATTCTGGAAAAATAATCTAAGAGGGGGCTCCATTGAAGGAGAAATTATTGGTGTCTAGACCTATAACTAAATCCTACGTCAAGGAACATAACATCTTGGTATCAGAGCCAAAAGTTATGGGTGATACGGATAATTTAGCAGCTAAACTGGAAGCTTTTATGGAACAAATGGCGATGAGACAGCGATCACTAGAAGAACAAGTGGCTGAGCTATCAATGTTGATCAAAGACAAGGGGCAGGAACTTGACTAGGATGCGGAAAAAAATCAAGGCAGCAGTAGTTTCGTCCGAAATCAAAGTGCGGGTTCAAGAGACAAATCAAAGCTACAAGGAGGAGGCTCTATGGTACTGAGGTACTCCAAGATGGAATTCCGACGTATGATGGCGCTGAGGATCCTTTAGGGTGGCTAAAAAGATGTAAGAAGTTCTTTGCCAATCAAAGAACGACTGAGGATGAAAAAGTAGGATAGCCGCATTCCATCTGCCGAGTGAGGCACAGCTGTGGTTTGATCAAGCGAAACAAGAAGAGATGAATATGATGTGGGAATGGTTCAAGGAACATTGTCATGTGAGATTTGGACTACTGATGAGTAATAATCCTTTAGGAGAGCTAGCCAACTTCAAACAAAGTGGATCGGTGGAAGAATACCAATGCCAATTCCAAACATTATTGGCTAGAACGTCCGACCTAAGACCACGACAACAAGTGGATCTTTTTACAACGGGTTGAAGGAAGAACTACAAATTGATATTGAATTGCAACAGCCGGGTAATCTTGGAATTGCCATGAATATGGCCAGAACCTTAGAGCATAAACACGCAGTGTCCCAAGGACCCTTAACCGCAAGGAGCAACATCAATTGGCCAACGCACAAATCCAGCAATAAGGAATTGGCTATTTCCGCTACTAAGAGTTTTGTCAAAGGTGGAACACAAACAACAAAACCGATGGGGAACAACAATAGAGTAGCATCTTCACCACTGTTTATCAAGAGATTAACACGCACGGAAATGGCGAAGAGGAGAGCTAAAGGACTATGCTATAACTGTGATGAATCTTATACATTGGGACACAAATGTAAAAGGTTGTTCTGGATCGAGGTTCCTAATTCCAATAGTGATTCAGATGAAGACAAGGGAGATGATCTGGAGATTTCTTTGAATGCAATCAGTGGAACATGGAATTCTCCTACCATGCAATTATTGGCAAAAATATCGAGAGTAGTTGTGTCAGTGTTGGTGGACTCGAGAAGTACACATAACTTCTTGCGTGAAGGTCTAATCTCAAGCTTGAGACTGGAGGTATGGAAAAGACCAAGACTGAACATATGTGTGGCAAATGGGGAACGAGTACCTAGCATGGGCTAATGCAAGTCAGTCCCACTTTAGGTGGGAAAGGATACCTTTCATGCGGATTTTTATACTATTCCGTTGGAAGGATTTGATGTGGTTCTAGGGGTTAAATGGTTGTGTACTCTTAGACCTATCTTGTAGGATTTTAGTTCATTAACTATGAAATTCGTTTTAAGAGGGAAGGTGGTCTTGTGGCAAGGTCAAAAACCAAAGGTAGAGCTACGGCTTAACTTGATGCAAACACACAATCAAGCCACTATTATCTTGCAAAATCTATTAGCGGAGTTTGCAGATTTGTTCATGGAGCCTTCAAGTTTACCTCCTAGTCATGACTGTGATCATTGTATACCTATTTTGCCTGGCACAGGACCAATGGTGGTTAGACCTTATAGATACCCACATCTCCAAAAAGATGAAATTGAGAGATAGTGTACACAGATGCTACAGCAAGGAACCATTCGACTGAGTAGATCACCATTTTCTTCTCTAGTACTGTTAGTAAAGAAACATGATGGTTCATGGTGTTTTGTGTGGATTATCGAGAGCTCGATGCATGCACCGTCAAGGATAAATTTCCAATATCGGTGGTGGATGAATTGTTAGATGAATTGCATGAGGCTCAACATTTTACCAAATTAGACCTATGATCCGGATACCACCAAGTCAGGATGGCGCTAGCAGATGCGGAGAAGATAGCTTTTAGAACTCACCATGGGCACTTCGAATTTTTGGTTATGCCTTTTGGGCTTACAAATGCTCCCTCAACCTTTCAAAGCTTGATGAATGAAGTCTTTCGACCTCATTTGCGTAAGTTTGTCTTGGTTTTCTTTGATAATATATTAGTTTATAGCAAAACGTGGGTGGAGCACATGCAACATGTGAGGGTAGTTTTTGATCTATTGCGCACTAATATCTTATTTTTAAAGAAGCCCAAGTGTTCCTTTGGTGAGCCACAGATAACCTATCCGGGGCATATCATTCATGGTGCTAGTGTAGAGGTAGATAAAACAAAAATTAAAGCCATCATTGAGTGGCCAACTCCACAATCTACCAAGGCTGTACGGGGTTTTCTCGAACTAGTAAGTTACTACTAAAAATTCATCAAAGATTATAGGCAAATGGCAGCACCTTTAACTAGTCTCTTGAAGAAAAATGCCTTTCACTGGAGTAAAGAAACTGATGATGCTTTCAATAAATTAAAGACATCGCTTTCAATTGCCCCTGTTTTGCAGCTACCCCATTTTGAAGAAGAGTTTGTGGTAGAATGTGATGCTTCTAGCAGCGGGATTAGAGCTGTCCTACAACAGCACAATCACCCCATTGCTTTTTTCAGCCGTAAACTTGCTTACCAGCACCTTAAATCGGCTGCCTATGAACGGGAATTGATAGGATTGGCTAAAGCAATGTCTTAGTGGCACCCATACTTATGGGGTAAGCCCTTTATCATTCGCACAGATCATTTCAGCCTTAAATACTTGCTTGAACAGCGCCTCATAACATCCCCGCAACAGCATTGGCTAAGTAAATTGATAGGGTTTGATTTTTGGGTAGAATTTAAAGCTAGGAAAATGAACAAGGTTGCCGATGCATTATCTCGACATGATGAAGATTCAAATTCTGCACACATCATGGCTGTCTCCTTCCCGCACGCTGAAATATTTGAGGCTGTTAAGCAGGAAATTGCAGCATCCCAAGAATTATTATTGTTATAACAACGGGTTGAACAAGGTGAGTTGGGAATGGATTGGGCTGTCCGGGATGGACTAATATTTTTTAAAGGGAAGGTATATCTTTTGGCTACATCTCCACTTGTTTCCACCATTATTTCAGCTATCCATGACACTACTCATGAAGGGGGACAGAAGACAATACACCGCATTCGCCAAGATTTTTATTGGAAAGGTGTGAAATGTGTTGTCCTTGAATTTATTCAGAATTGTGTGATATGCCAATGCCACGAATGGCAAACCTTACAACCAGCCGGCTTACTTCAACCCCTTCCAATACCACAACAAGTGTGGTATGATATTTCAATGGATTTTATGGAAGGGTTGCCTAAGGTTCGGGGTAAATCAATTCTCATGGTTGTGGTAGATTGGCTTTCTAAATATGCCCATTTTTTACCCTTAGCTCATCCATTCACAACCATCTCTGTAGCCACTATCTTCTTTACTGAAGTGTTTAAACTTCATGACTTACCGGAATCCATAGTCTCAAATAGGGACAAGGTTTTCCTTAGTATGTTTTGGAAGGAATTATTTCGCCTGAGTGGATCAAAATTGGCTTTCTCTTCCGCTTATCATCCTCAATCTGATGGTCAAACGGAGGTGGTGAATCGTACTATTGAAATGTACTTAAGGTGCCTCATGGGCGATCATCCGAAACAATGGGTTGATTGGATTCCTTATAGGTTGAATACTGTTACAACACCTCTTTTAACTTACTGCTCTTGGCACCACTCCTTTCCAACTGGTCTATGGCCAACAAACTCCTCGACTTCTTTCGTATACTAGCGACTCTACCTGGGTTGAAGCAGTAGATCAAATCCTTCAAGACAGAGATACCATACTACAAGCTGCTCATGAGAAGCTATTACAAGCTCAAAAGAGGATGAAGACCACATATGATTCTCGACATAGAGAGTTGAGTTTTGACATTAGAGAATGGGTATGGTTACAGCTTCAACCATACCGCTAGCTATCCATAGCACACCAAAAACATCATAAACTTCTTCCAAAGTACTTTGGACCTTTTCGCATCCTAGCCAAAGTCAGCCATGTTGCTTACAAGCTTGAACTTCCAACAGATAGTCGCATCCATGACATGTTTCACGTGTCTCTCCTCAAGGCATTTCAAGGACCTCCACCAAGGATCAGGGGCAATTTACCACCACTACGTGAAGGCAAGGCTTTACCAACGCCTCAAGCTATTCTTCACAACAAACTCAATAGAGGCACCAGAGAACTCTTAGTCCATTGGACAAGCGATGCTCCAGAAGATGCCACTTGGGAGACTCTTGCAAACTTCCAGGTAGCTTATCCAGACTTTGAGCTTGAGGACAAGCTCAAGGACGAGAGAGGAAGTAATGATACAAATGCCTTTCTTGGAAGGCAATATAATGGAAAGAAATCAATAATACTTAAGGGAACATAACTGTAATAGCTCTTTTATTTTGTTTCCTTTCTTGTCTTAGTTACTATATTTACATATCCTAGACCAAGGATTTACTTTCCTTTTTTGGTGTTATGTATAAAGAGGGACTTATTATTCAATAAAGATCAAGTTTTTTATTCTGGAAAAATAATCTAAGAGGGGGCTCCATTGAAGAAGAGTCTGCCTCCAGTTGTTCACCATAGCTTCTAGGGAAAAATTATTGGTGTCTAAACCTATAACTAGATCCTACGCCAAGGAACATAACATGGGAGTAGTGATATGTTGGCTAATAAGATAACAAAGGCTTTTTTGCTCAGTTACAACAACAAACTTGCAACCCAAAAGATAGGGATGCCAATGGTTTATAGCAAGTACAAGTGCCATTAATTCCCTCTCATAAGTGGATTTGCCCAAGTCTTATCTAAAAGGGCCTGACTCTATTAAGCAATAGGCCTTTGAGCTTGCATGAGAACAACCCCTAAACCAACCCCTAACGCATCACACTCTGCTATAAAGGGCTAAAAGAAATCCGGCATAGCAAGAATCGGAGCATGGACTAAAGCATGTTGCAAAGATTGGAAAGCATGAGTAGCTTCCTCATTATAAGAAAATGAATTTTTCTTCAAGAGATTAGTAAGTGGGCAAGCAATCTTTCCATAATCTTTAATGAATTTAAGATAACCGAATAGACTCAAAAATCTTTGCAATCCCTTTGAAGTTTTAGGAAGAAGCCAATCAAACATGGCTTGAACTTTAGAAGTATCCATACTCACACCACTAGCTAAAACAATATGACCAAGATACTCCAATGAAGTCTATCCAAATGAACATTTCCTTTGATTAGGAAAGAATCAATGAGTACGCAACAATTCCAACACAATCCTCAAATGAGATATATGATCTTTCAAAGTTGGACTATAAACCAATACACCATCGAAGAACATAAGGGCAAACCGACACAAGTATGGTCGAAAGAGATCATTCATAACTAATTAGAAGGTAGCCAGAGCATTAATTACGCCAAAAGGCATGACTACAAATTCATAATGTCCTTGATGTGTACAAAATGCTGTTTTTGGTATGTCATCTCAAGAAACCCGAATCTAATGATATTCTGAGCGAAAATCAATTTTAGAAAACATAAAAGCATCATGGAGCCCATCAAGTAACTCATCAATAAGTGAAATAGGATATTTATCAGAAACCGTAGCATCATTCAAAACCCAATAATCCATACACTGATATGGCCTAACATTAATTGGACCAACACCTTCCTTCAATAGAATTTTATGATCATGCATTCAAACAGGTGGTAACCCCTTAATTTCCTCATACAACTCAACAAATTCAAGTAACAAAGCAGCTATGCCAGCAGGTATTTCTTCATTCTCAACCGAACCGCACAACATCTCTTCATCCTAAACAATACTAAAATAATCATATACACTTAGATGCTGCAAAAGTTAAAAAGAAATACCCGATTTTTGTAAAGAGGGATCTCAGTTTAAAAGAATTTCCCTTCCTCCTTGTAGAGGAATCTTCATGGTCATAGAAGCCCAATTCACTTTCATTTCTCCCAACATTCACAACCAAGCACTTCCCAAAATTATATCATCCCCTCGCAAGCTCAACACAAAACAATCCACACAAATTTCATAGCCATTCACCATGATGCTCACATTCCTACAAATTCCATTCGAATAAATTCATTGCCCATCACCAAGTTTTACACAAAAAGGAATAGTTTCTTCTTTTGCAATACGCAATTCTGAAACCAATAAATTAGAAATAAAATTGTGGCTAGCGCCACTATCAATCAACACAGATATATAATGTCACTAAGATTACCTCGGAATTTAAATGTATTAGGGCCATTTAAACCATACAAAGCTAACTCCAAAAGTTCAACTTGATGTGCTCCAGAAGAATGTTCAACAATATCACCCTGCTGCAATCCCAGTTTCAGCCCACATATCACCATCAATCCCAAATTCATCCTCCAACAACATAATCCGTAACATCTTATTTGGACACTTATGCCCGAGTGAAAAAGGTTGATCACACTTGAAACATAATCCCTTATTCCTCTTATACAAATATTCATGGTAAGTCATTGGCTTAGGGCCTCGTCCAACACTCCATTCCTTCCACCAGTTCCTGAAGTTCTAGAATGCTCTGGTCGTGGCCATGACACACTATTACTTCCAGCTGGTATAGAGCTTGCTGGCTGAGCTATCACCTCCATAGACATTCACTCAGGCATCCCACTATTAGGCCAAAAAGAAGCCTGTGGAGATAAAGTAGCAGGATGTCTAACCAAGCTGGTTCGAATAGGTGGTGTTGAATAATACTGTCCAGCATGTGGAGTACTACTCTTAGTCCAAATCCCCTTGCTTGCAATCAAGGTATTATCAAATGTTGATAAGAAAATTCCATGAATAAATTCTTGCTCGACATTGAGGGCCATTTCCACAGCTTCCACTACCGAAAGCAAACCTAAAGTCCTCACTCTTAGCCAAAGTAAATCGAACCTAGAGTCAGCTTATGTGTGCAAAGACACTCATATAGATTATTTGAAAATTGTCCTCCATACCTCAACATTAGCTCTTGTTTAAACGTTTGCCATTCCAATATTATCTTCCCTCACATGAACATACTTGCAACAATTACTTTCTGTTCATCATCAACCTGACTGGCCTCAAAATATTGCTCAACCAAAGTAAGCCACCACACCAAATCCATACCTTCAAAATACAATAAGTTTATCGAATTCACTACTCCACTTTTTTCTTCATTCATGACCATTCAATCCGAATTAGGACGAGCTGAGCCTTGGAATGCCATCCCTGTTTGCGAGCTTGACACACGTCCTTAGCTTGTAAGGATTTTTGCCGGTCACTCCACAAATCGTGGAGCATTGTTTCCATATTAGACATCCTAGTGTTATATCAATAAGCATCATCGGCATGCTAATCTCTTTTCCAAAGAAGCTATTTGATCTGGCAACTCAATCATTCCACCAAAATCCTCTTTTATTCCGTGAATCTCGCCACTAAGCATCTTCACATCCTTCTCCACCTACTCGACTTTTGCCTCCATTCTCATCTTCATCATCCACTCAAGCACGCCAAAGCAGATTCCATGATCAACAGATGTCTCAATCCACAAAGTAAGCTACTCACAATCTAGTATTCTTCCTCACTTAGAAAGATTTCCCATAGATGGCCTAAATTGCAACATCCATAGGTCTACAATCACTCACAAAACACACAATTGCATACAAACACAAGATCAACTCCAATGGAGTAGAAGATTACCTGGAAGAGTTCCTTGAACCAGGCCAACAATCTTCCAATCACTCGTTTCTCAGATTTTCTCTCCTTACGGGTTTGATTTTGTGTAACAAATTTCCTAATTCCCTTTCCCCCTTTATTGCCTATTTATCTAGTAGACTAGGTAATTACAAAAATACCCTTCCCAAAAATACTACCAGCAGCTACTCTTACAACATATACAATGCACCAAAACACACACGACTCCACATACACAACTACCACACTCAAACTACACACCAAATACAACACACACCACCAGCAGCTACCGCAACACATACACAACACCAATACAGCACAGACACATACACAACACATATCACACACCACATATCACATAACAACACAACTCACACCTAATAAATAACAAATATGACCACTTCAATAGGGAAAACGCCTTTTATAAACCTTAAGTAAGGGCTTATGAAGATGTGGTCTCATTACATATTATAGACTAGAAGTTGATTTGGTTTTGGAAACACATCCTTGGGAAGGAAACAAAGAGTGATTTGATTGGCTAAGGAAACACATGAAGGAAACCAAAAGTTGATTTGGCTTAGGAAACACCTTCATAATCAAGGAAAGCTATTTTGTAGAACAACTTAGGTTGTCCTTCAAACCATCTTCTCTTACCTTTTGTAAATTTTGTACACATGCTTCTCTTGTTTTTCATAATGGCTTCTTTTCCTTTTATAGTCTCTCTGTTTGGAGCACCCTAGAGCTTTATGGCCATTCTATCAATCTAGGAATCTTTTTGTGTTTATGATGCCTAGTTCGATCTTAAAGGTTTTTGGAGCTCCTTAACTCTTGTACCTTTGTTCCTTCTTATCAATGAAAATCAATATATCTCCGCTTACCCAAGAAAATACAACACATATTCCTTTTGTCAATGACTTTGAATTAGCAAGTTTCTTGCTCATGCTAGTAAAGTCACAATTGATTAAGAGCATACTCTTTCTAATGCAAGTTTGTTAGGCATTTACTTTGTCCTTCCTAAAAGTATTTTCATGGAATAAAACGATGAAAGTAGGGCAAATGGTGAAGGTTGCTTGGGGGAGGCATGTAAACCACAGAATGAAGGTGGTACGGGCATTCTATGATTTTAAGTGGAACACAGCTGCCCATCTCAAACATATACAGATTCTATACTCAGGTGATGACTCTTTATGGCAAAACAAGGTACATCCTAAAAACCTTAAAAGTAGGAATTTTGGGCAGTTCAAGATACCCCACAATGCCTCCTGGTTTTGGAGGAAATCTTTACAAGCAAAAAGTGGTACAAGAAAGCTTGAAACAGGATGTGGGTGATGACAATTGAATTTCACTTCAATGACAATCGGCACCAGAAAGGCCACCTAGTGGATTGGATTGGTGGGAGGAGCACTTACTCTTCTTTCTAGCCAAAGGAAATTAGGTTATGCTCATTAATTTCAGCAACAGATGGGATTGGCCACAAGGATAAATATGGAATTTGGTTAAGGGCAAGTAAGATCTGTCCAGCCAATCTGATTGCTTAGTTTGGAGAAGGTCCAAATGAGCCTTCATCAACACTATCCTCAAGCCTCTTGGCAAGTTTTGCTGTGATATATGTTGACAGATAATATTTCCAATTTTTCAAATGTGCTATGTTTCATCTGAGATGCTTTTGCAGCTTCAATCTACTATGTTTGGAGAGAATGAAACAAGAGAAGGCTGGGAAATCAGCACCCAAGTTTGGATTATATTCTAAGAAAAATCCTAGATTGTATTTGAGGACTAGATAGACTTCTTTTGAGCTTGTAATATTAAGGAGAGTGTCAGATTAAGCACTCTTTTGTTTTTTGGATAAGGTGAATTTTATTGATATCCAAAACGTATACAATCATAAACCGGGAAATTTACAATATAGTCATAGGACGTAGCAAAGTGAAAGCGAAACTAAAGAGCTACATGGAAGCATTACAATACAGAGGTGTAAGCAATAATTTGGTTTACAACTGAACCCCAGTTGGGGATGTGATTCCCTAGACGTGCATTGTTACGTACTCTCCATATGCAATACACCGAAGCAGCCAGTGCGGCGCATCTTCTATTGTGGTCGATAGAGGAGGAACCATTTGAGGCCAATAGTAGCGAAGTGGCCCCTTTCCAATGGTGAAAGTGTGGTGGGCAGTGAAGGTGGTCACAAACTGCTGTCCATATGGAGCGAGAGTAACTGCAATTAAAGAAGAGGTGAGGATGATCTTCCGGGCTCTGATGACATAGGAAGCACGTGGTGGAAGTAGTCAAGCCCCATAATTCCAATTTGTCAAGGGTGGTTAGCTTGTGGAGCCAGGCCAGCCACAAGATAAACGAGTGTCTAGGGATAGAGTATTTATTCCATATAACCTTCGCCCAAGGGACTGGTCTAGGTGAAGGGGAGAGGAATGCATACCCACTCTTGGTTGTGTAGTCACCCGTGTTGGAATGGACCCATCGGAGGTGGTCATTGGCAGTTGCATTGGGATGAAGGGAGTCAGGTATCTGGATGTTCATATTGAGTACTGCGTCTGGGATGCACCAGTTATTACCTTCCATGAGGGAACAAAGCTTAGTGGTAGGTGGAAGGCCAGTATTGCCCATTACCCGAGCACTGAAGACCTGATCCAAGGGTCCTATTGGGAGCCAGAAGTCAGTCCAGAGGGAGATGGTGAGACCGTTGTTGGGGATCCATTGGAAACAAGGCCGGACTAATTGTCTGAGCTTCAGTAGTTTCTTCCAAGTCCAAGAGCATGTTGTTGGCGGCTTTTGAGTCCAGAAGCTTCGCCCCTTGAGGAGAGTGGAATGTACCCATTCAGGCCAAAGGGTTTTAGGTCCTTCCTTGCAGAGGCGCCAAATGTGCTTTATCTGGATGGCTTTGTTCCAAAGATGGAGGTCAGGGATGCCGAGGCTCCCACACTTAAGCGGTTTGCAAACATCGTTCCATCTGACCTTAGCTTTAGTGTTCATGTGGGGGTTTCCACTCCAGAGAAAGTTCCTGAGCAGGCTGTCCATCTTCTTTATGACATATTTGGGGATCATGAATGTGTTGCTCCAATGTAGTTGAATGGAGACGAGTACTGATTTGATGAGTTGCAGTCGCCCTGCATAAGAGAGGTGTCTAGATGTCCAGGAAGAGACTCGAGATAGTATACGCTCTATCAAGGCATCATAATCTTCTTTGCGAAGTTTGGAGGAGGAGAGGGGTATTCCCAGGTAGCGTACTGGCAGTGAGCCTTCCTGGTATTGGGTGAGGGAGAGGATGGCCTCCTTAACTGCAGCGGGAACATGGGAGAAGAAGATATTGCTCTTGTTGTTGTTAACGTCCAAGCCTGACATGGAATGAAATTGTTGGAGGGTTAACTTAATCAGGGAGACTGACTGGATGTTACCTTTTGAGAAGATGAGAAGGTCATCAGCAAAGCATAAATAGGTGATTTTCTCTTTCCTGCATCTCCAGTGCAGGGAGAATTGAGGGTGCGCAGCTAGTCTTCTCAGTTGGGAGGATAGGATTTCCATTCCCAACACAAATAGATAGGGTGATAGTGGATCACCTTGTCTGAGTCCCCTCATACTAGGGAAGTAACCCGTAAGTTCACCGTTGATGTTGATGGAAAACATCGGGGTGGAGATGCATTGGTAGATCAGGGATCTCAGGTGGGGAGGGAAGCCCATAGCATGTAATGTAGACATAAAAAATCCCATTTGATTGTGTCAAAGGCTTTTTGGAGGTCTACCTTGAGGGTACATCTGGGTGAGGTGGTTTGAGTACGGTAACCTGCAAGTAGTTCTTGTGCGAGAAAGATGTTGTCCGAGATACGTCTATCAGGGATGAACGCCGCTTGCTCGCTGCCTACTAAGGATGGAAGGACTCGTTTGATGCGCTCAGCTATGACTTTGGATGTGGCTTTGTAGATGACGTTACAGCAGGCTATAGGACGGAACTCTCCAAGTGTGGATGGGTTGGCAATCTTAGGAACCAAGGAGATGATGGAAGAATTTATCTCCTTGAGTAGGTGTCCCGAGACCAAGAATTCTTTTGAAGCTTCCAGGAGGTCTTTACCAATAATTCCCCAGGTGGCTTTGAAGAATTTGGCGGTGTAGCCATCCGGCCTCGGTGCTTTGTCATTTGCTTGGGAGAAGAACCCCATTTGATTTCGTCATCTGTGAAAGGGAGAGATAGCTCCCACATTGTTGGTGACTTAGCTTGCGTGAAACCATTTCGCTGACACCTTCAAAGGTGGGAGAGGAAGGGGGACACTCATAGAGCTTTTGAAAGTGTTGCACCGCAAGTTCCTTGATCTCCGTGTCACCAATGACTTCGCTCCCGTCACTTCCAAATAGGTGGCGTATGTGGCTACGGTTGTGTAGGTTCTTCATAGATTTATGGAAGAATGAGGTGTTCCTATCTCCAAGTTTTAACCAGAGTGCCCTGGACTTCTGTTTGTAGAGGCTTTCCTCGGCTGCACGTAGGAGGTAGTAGGTTTTGTAGGCTTCTTTTTCCTGTTCCATCAAGGAAGTATCTCCATTGCCCTGGACAGCACCTTGGAGGGCTTGTAGCTCGGAGTGTGCTAGCTCAACCTGTAGTGGGAGGTGACCGAATTCATTCCTGTTGAGTTTACGGAGTTCGTGTTTGAGTATTTTGAGTTTGCGAGTGACCTGGAACATTTTGCATCCAGCTATGTCTAACCCCCATGTGTTGCTCACTATGTGGGAGAAGTTCTTGTGGTCAATCCAGAAGTTGAAGAATTTGAAGGGGGTCTTCTTGGTGGCAAGGTGAAGTGTCAATGTGGGCAATGGCAAGGGAGTGGTCCGAAAGGGTTGGGGGAGCAAATTGAGCATGAGTTCTCGGTAGTAGGTGAAGCCATTGTTGGTTTACCATGACTCTATCCAATTTGCGTAAGATGGGGTTGCTCATTTGGCGGTTGGACCAAGTGTAGAAGTCACCCACGTAGCTCAAGTCTTCCAATTCCGCTTGCGAGATGCAATTTTGCAAATCAACCATTTCTTCCGAGAGGTGTGCTCTCCCACCTAATTTCTCATTGAGGGAAAGTGTGGTGTTGAAGTCCCCTAGTACTATCCATGGAAGGGGGTGAGTAGTGGGGGCTATATTTACAATGTTGCTCCATAGGCCTCGTCGCTCTCTACTGTTATTGGAGGCATAGATGAAGGTAGCGAAGGAAATGAAGCTTGATCTTCTGTTTACTAATTTGCAATGCATGAATTGGGAGCTCTCGGATTCAACGCTGACGGTCCATTCAGTATGCCTCCATGCTAACCACAATCTTTTGCCGTTTGATGTGTTTATTCTAACTTGCCATGATGTGCCCAATGCATTCTTGATAGATGCTTCGTTCCGCGGATTAACCTTTGTCTCAAGTAAGCCAATGCAGCTTATCTTGTGAGCATTGCAAATCCGTTTGATGTCAGAAACCTTGATGGGATCATTGAAGCCTCTAACGTTCCAAGCGGCAATATGCATTGGGGAGTGTATGGAGGCGACTAAGTGAAGGATCTTCTCCTCTTCCGTGCCTTCTTCTTGCGTCTATTGGAAGAGGTGGAACCTTTCTGACTACTGTGGGCGATGAGTTTGCAAAGTGGGGTGTGATCGAGGTCGTCCGCTGCAAGGTCAGCCAACGTGGGAGCGTTGTCCATGGGGGCCAGGTTGGGAGGGTTGTCCGTGTGCTCCATTTCATCCAGTTTATCCCGTCCAGGTAATACCTCACATGAAGCAGGCGCCTCCTTGGTGATTTGTGAGTTTGAGGGATCTGAGATAGGTTTCCCCGACCCCACTGGCTCCGGCGGGATGGTAGTTTCCTCCTTGGAACTGGCCGCTGCCTTGATTTGCTGTCCTGGCAGTTTCTTGTTCTCTTCATACCCCTGCTTGTTAGCTCTTGGCACACCTGGATCCACTACTCCAATTACTTGATCACCCCGCGTCTTATTCCCCACAAAGGTTTCCCTATCCTGCTGGGCTTTCACCTCACTGCTTGCTTCTCCCTCCGTAGGCTCCTTCCCTTTCCGCTTATCCTTACCAGACCGTCTGTATTGCTGCCATTCTTCGCTGTTAGCTGTATGTTGGGGAGCTGGGTCTGACCAATGTTGTTGCGGCTGCTGCTGGTTCTGTTGCGGTTGCTTTTGTTGCTGCTGTGGTGGAGGTGCTTGGCCACATTTATGTCCAAAGACGAGGCACTCGCCGCAACGAGGGGGTAGCCATTGATAGACAACATGGACCAGCGCAATGCCTCCTTCCACGTTTTCCACCTCGACGGTGGATACTAAGGGGTCCCTCGCATCGATTTCCACAAGGACTCGGGCATGGTTTGCCCGTTGGCGCGCCATGGTGAGGGTATCGGCTTTGAGGGGGACACCCACTGCGCTAGCAATATAGCTGATCCCATCCGGACTGAGGTATTCACATGGGATGCCATTGAGCTGTGCCCAGACCGGCAGCTTGGTTGGTTGTGGCTTGTCAAGTGGCAGCCCCCTCCTCCATTTGTGAAGCAAGAGGAATCTTTGAGCAAAATGCCAATGCTTTTCCATAATGGGTGTGAGGTCTGCCTCGTGACGGAAGCGGAAGTAGTAGACTCCCTCCTTGTTTCCGAGGACCTCTAGAAGGCCTAAGTCCTTCCATAGCCTAAATGCGATCGTCTTGACTAGTTGAAAAGGCAACCGACGGCCTAGGAAAAAGCCAACGAGGGTGGCCTCCCAATAGTTAGCTCCCTGTTTCTCTACAACAAGAGGGATGGCGACTCTAGTGGTAGCACCTTTGTTCGCCGGGGATGAACCTGAGGGGAAAGGGTTGTCGTCGGACAGAAGGGGTGGGCTTAGGCTGGCCGGCGGCGCAAGCAGCAGCGTATGACTTCGGGGGGCTAGCAGGGGGCACGGGCGAGGTGGCCGGCGCGCGGTTGTTTCCAGTTGCTGGGTGGCTAATGGTGGTATTGGTTTCCCTCGAGGTGGTTTGGTTAGCAGTCGTGGCAGAGGGTGGCAGGTTGGAGAAGGCCTCTGACGCGTGGAGCTGACCAGACTGCAAAGTGGGGCAGGTAGGCTTGGCACAAGGCTCAAGATTACCATTTCCGTCATAGTTTGCCAGGTGGATGGGAGAGGAAATAAAAGCTTCATTTGTTTTTTCCTCATAAAGGCAGGTTGGGTAATCTACCTTGGGAGATGGGCAGTGGGGTCTGGTTTGTGGGTTTTGGGGTATTTCCATTTTTGGTGATTACTTGGCCAGAGGTTGGGCGTGGTGGGGTAGTGTGTTGGGGAAATTTAGGCTCCTAAAGGAAGTGGTCCTTTAGGGGGAGTGGGCCGAGGTCAGGGGAGGGGAGGAGGGAGGAGAGAGGAGAGAGCATTTTACATGTTCTCAAACCATACCACTTTTCTATATTAAGCACTCTTTTGTTTCTTTGGCATATAACCTGATACCATCCTTCTTTAGCACCTTTTTTGTCTTCTCATGGTCTACTCTCAAGTTTTGTAGTGTACTATACAATTTTGTCTACACTTCATCAATGAAATTCTGAACATACCCCCAAAAAATGTTGTCAAAAATCAACATAAGGTCAAAACCATCTGTCTGTGTGCTGTGATTTATGAGTGCAGTATGTAAACATGTGACAATTTATTTATAATGGTCATTGAGTTTGAGCAGTGTGAAGTTCCTGATGCAAGGATTATTGGGAACAACCACAATTTAATGACCAAATGGGAGTCTAGGATTCACCGCAACTGTCTATTCAAGAGAAAGGAACCAAGAAAGTAAGAAAAGAATGGGGCAACCCCTTATTTGGAATCAGTTGTGCAGAAGATCAGAGCATTGGTAGACTTTGCAATAAATAACAAGTTATTAGAGTTTCTTTGTTTAACCTTTGAGTTTCTATCTGTGAATTTTGAGAAAGATATCCCCTCTGTGAGCTACATGAAAAGGAGATTTTTTTTATGTACATATTTTTGACATTAAGGAAGCTGTACCTTGGGACATCCACAGATGAGTGTTCAAGAAAGTAGCATAAGTCAAGGTTTAGATGAAGAAAATCCCATCATCCACTTTACACATGTAAGGATGAACCTTAGATCATACAGTGGTGCATGTAAAGAGACCAAGGAGACATGAATTGAAGCCATTATGGAAGAAGAACATGAGGAGACAAAAGTCCAACATACGTGGAATAGGCTTAGTTGGAACCATACATTGTTATGGAAGTATGTTACAACCAAGTAGATAGGCTTCTAAATAAATTTCCCTCGTCTTGGGAAATATCCATTTAATACTTCCTTAATATATGCTGATCATAATAAAAAATAAACAAAAGGATCAAGAAGCAGAGGAAAGATGACACAAACCTCCAAGACCAGTTTCATATTATCTAGGCTGCGCCCAGTCCTAACATCAACAGTAGATGGATAGGTTGAATCATCTGCACCATGAGATATTGTCAACAGGAGCTGACAAACATGGCAAGGTTCACCAAGGTAGACAAAAAGCTCAACCACATCCACAGCTTGTGGGCAAACCTGTAAAAAAATATAATAAAATAAAATAACCATGGAAATGAGGAAAGATTGTCCCTTCATATCATAAAATTTCTTTAAAGGAAACACTTATGTTTTGTCTCATGATTTGACAAGGAAGTTTTGTACTATGAGAAAGAATAGATTTATAAATTTTCTTTTAGCATTTTCCTAAAGCTTGCAGTTTCTTTAAATCATTGAAAAGATTGCAGTAATCTGTACCCAAACAAGATCTTTTCTCTTGAAACTCAGCAGATTTGCACTGCCACCAGCGCCTGGAAATATGTTGGGAACAGGCTTGAGAAAAAATCCAGAAGGCCTCGAAAGAACCTGTCATTTTCATATTCTTAAAATGAACACACCAAAAGGACAGAGAATATACTTTCCATAGTATTAACAACATGTACAAATCTACAGCATTTTAAAGGTCTACAATTACAGCATCACAACAAAGTTTGACTGCAGAAAAGGAATAAAGCAACCAGCATTTTAAAGGTATATAATTGCCAAAGGGACAATGAAACCCAGCATAGACAAAAATAAAGTGTTAAAAAACACACTATTATAATATATTGGCTTTAGGCTGAATTTATATGACATCTAAAAACCTGCTTATTGCTGCTGACGCCAATGAATTAAAGCGGACAAGGAAGGGAGATTTTGAAAGATAAGGGTACAGATTTTGAAAACCTAAACACCCCACCCCCCACCAACTTCTCTTTCTCTTAGTTATTACTATTAAGAAGAAACTGCAGGATTATGAAGAAAATGTATGAAACGGGTATAAAACAAAAGGCAGTGAAACTCAAAGTGGAAAACAAATAGTCTACTCCGTGAAACTGATACAACAGGCCAAAGGCTAGTTTGCTTTATGTATTTGTCTTGGTTTCACCATTTCATTTTCACTTTTATCTTCTGGCCACTTGCCAACATAACATGAAAATTAAGATAGAAAGACATAAAGTAATATAACCCCTAAAAATAAATAGATAAAGCATTCTTTTAAACTACTAAAGAACATGAATTCTGGCTGTTGAGGCCTGATCAAACTGCCAAACTCTAAATAGCTCGCGGATGGCACTTACCTTTGAACTGTGACTTCACAGCACTCTCATAGGGTAAGAAAAAATGCGGGACAGTTTTAGCAATAAACCATCTATTGAACTCATATTGCACAAAACACGAAAGAAAAGACAAAAGAACATATCTAAATGATTTATCAGTTCTACAATTAGTTTAAAGTTTATTTCCAGAAAAAAATTTTGACTAGGCTGGTCAGGTCTAGAAAGAGGCAGGAAACACCAAGAATCAAACAAAGTTCCTAGATTCAATAAAAAATTGACAAGACTAGGTAGTAATTAAAAACTTTATAAAGGTCAAAAAGGATCCTTAAAAGATTAGAAAATCATCAAGTAGAAGAAAGCACAGCAAATCATGAACTGCAATTCAAGCTGGCGCTACCAATGAAGATGAATTCAACTTAGGAATCAGTAAAAGCAATGAAATAACTATAATTTGAGGGCTTCTAAACCAATATGCAGTCTGCAATGTTAACCTACCTTGAGAGGTCGAACTGGAATAGATGGGAGATGCTTAAAAAGTCTCATCCCCAGAAACATCTCAAGCTGCTTTTGCCGGGAGCTATCTACGACTGCATTTTTGTATCTTCTTTGCAGAGTAATTTTCAAATTTTGTGCTGCAGCATACTGTTTATACTTACCCGCATCTTCATTGAAAATTGCAAGTATTTGGCTGTGCATTGCTTTGGATCCTGTATAGAGAGTTGCATGTATATCGCCAGCCAACAGGAAAAGGTCAGCTAGCTGTGTGATTGGTGACAAAATTGTTGACCTTTTAAAATCATCAAAGGACATATTGAATCTCTTCCATGGTTCATCTGGACATGGATGTTTCCAGGTTGTGGTCCTAGTATTGTGATCAATATAGTATGTTTTCCCTGTTACTGCATCAGATCTCTTCTCCCATCCTGGTGGTAACGGTGCAATGTATCCGCTGTTATTGTTAAATGACTGGTAACCAGATGCCCAGTTGCTGTCCAGTGAAATGCCCAACCTCCGACATTGCTCCACAAAAACTTGCAGGGTGCCAAAATAGCTGGCAGCATTAGTTCTATCCAAAGAATCAGCACAATTGTAACGTATTACACCATTCTGATGTGATCGCAAGCAAAATGCACCCTCAAAGTTACCAACACAAATAACTTCACCTCTGCAGTCTTTAGTTTGTTGTCGTGACAGCAAATAGTCCCCTTCTGAAAAGCCTACAGCTACAGTAGGACCTTTTAAAAGCTGCCAAAGACCTTGAATAGTATCCTGTTCTCCTTTAAGTTTTATACTGGTGTGCCAATCATAATTTATTAAATGAATGCGAGTAGATGGAAGTTTTCCTGTTGATCTGATGTAGTTCAAGGATTCCTCAAAATGATGAACCAAAATGGACTCTGACTTACCTTCTCCACTTCTAAGCAGATTTATGCATAGAATTGGAACAACAGCACTCTTCTTCTGACTTGAGGCTAAACTTCTAGAATCATATCTCTTACTTAGCCTTTGATAGTATTGTGAACTTCCTCTATATGGATCATGATCTGAAACACAAATTTCAGCTTCTGCAGCAGTGATTTTTAACTCTGCACGCCACCAAATAGGGATTGTACCCCTTCTCCAAATATATGTGCTAAATGGGATGCTCTGGCCATTCATTTTAGGTTTCCATACAAGTTGTTCACACTCCACTTCGTTTCCTGTCAAATGAGAATATTTTACATGAACATCAGTGAAGGTCACCCGGGTTCTAAAAAGCCGAGGAAGCTCTTGCATTCCCAGAAAACAAGCTCTCACCTGTGCTAAAACATGAGTTCAAACCCCTAGCTAAGTAGCGAGTGCCAGGATGCAGCCTACTACGCCGTGCTGTTAGAGCAACGATCCCCTCTAGCTGTCCAAAGCTTCCAAAATTTCGATATTCTGCAAACCCCTATAGATTATTATCATGTAAGAAAACAGTAGAAAAAAGCCAAATTTTGTAAGATGACAACCTTATATCAAAGAAATGGAAGACGTAAATCATGTTGGTTCATCTTAGAAATAATCGGCACAAAAGAAGACAAGGTGGCATGCATTTTATGCTGTCAAGATATTGCTGACTTGTAGCAGTATCAGATTTGAACAGTAAGGGAGGCATTGATCAAGAGAGTTCATTTTATCTCTAGCTGAATCCCAGTCATCAAAGTCAAACTATAACCTCTTTCACTTTGCTAAATTCACTTTTAAGGCTAAGATTCATCAAAATAAAGGCTTATGCACATTTCCCTAAAAAGATGTTGAACCATGGAGCTATCATCTATCCTGCATGAAGTCAGAAAGATTGCCCAGGCTTTAATGATTGTTTAGAAGTGCTTTGCTGAAAATCATTAATGAAAAAAGGATAGCTTATACAAGGAATTAAATTTTTTTAGCAAATTTTCATTAATTCAAAAAAAAAAAGAAGAAGTAACACATTTGACCATAAAAAAAATAATAACAATGAGACAGTTTTTTTCCCTTGAAAGATGAGAAAATAAGCACTTATACGTTTACCTATGTAAATATATTAGAATTCATGTGGCAGGTGCACTGCTCTTTAGTATGAAGAAAAGGAGACCTTCCACAATTCATTCTAATTGGAAAAAAGTTAGTAAACTAGAGGATAGATTACTAATGACAGAATATGACATGATTAAGTGCGGAAACGCAAAACATGAACGTATTTCTTTTTGATAACTAACATGACATTAACTGAAATGAAATGCTTTGGTGGATGCATGGAGACTCGAGGGGATCAAAAGTAAAAGGTATACTTGAAAAAGTTAGTATCAAATAGAATAAAATGAGAAAATCCCAGCTTACATAGTTTGGTAACAAAAGAGTATGAAATCAGGCCTTATAGAGGTCATCATTTTGAAAAGCAACCTTTTGTAAGTGAATCTCCATAAAGAAATGATCTAGGACCAGAAAATAAATGATAGCATAAATACATCAAAGTACAGCTTGGAAATTGAGGTGATAATAGTTTTTGTTGGTGTTGCCACCCCCCTCTCGACTTTATGTTGCATTTACATAAGTGATAACCTACATACTAAAACTCTCACTGCTATATAAGATTTATAACTGCTTCCTCAGGTTAATGGATTTGTTCTTGCTATATATCATAGTCAACTACATCCTAAACAAATGATTATCTTTATTAGTTTTTTTTTTTTTTTTTTATTCTTTCGGGTGGGGTGTGGTGGAGTTGTAAGCAGCCACTAATTTTTCCTCAAAGTAGGCATCAGATAAGCAGATGCTATCCTCACCAGACCAAAATATAAACCAGAAAACACCAAGAACACCCAGATATGTAGTTATCATGGCAATACAAATATTGATATGTTAATACCTGCAGAAGAGTAACACAATGCTGCGGCAGCCCAATACTTTTGAAAGGAGTGGAAAACCACCCATTCCACACAAATTCATCATCGGGCTTTTCTAAGGGCATGCGACTAGGAAAGGGCCTAGTGATGTCCCTTGTTTCGCAAAAATAGTGCTTTCCGTCTATGTCAAGCTCAGTCAATTCCTGAATATTCTTTGCCTCTCCTTTTCCCTGAGGCTGAGGATTCTGAAGAGGAATTTTGATCCATTGGCTCTCTGTGACAGTATACACACATCCCCCACCAGGCAACTGAGGAATGCTAGCAGTTACTCTTGTCGCAACTAAAAGCATCCCAAAACTCCCTAAAGCAGCATAACCTAGTATCGCCTTGCCTCGAGTTATACCGTTATACTGCCAATGTGGACCGTCCATCACATAATTATAAGCTTCTTCCTCAGAATTAAAGACATCAACTCCCAACTTTCCATCATAGCATAGAGCACCTGTTGTTGGATCAACATATATGACCTGAGAGTCGGTCCTCGTCGACAAGCTAACGATAATATATACTTCACCACTAACTACAGTGACAAGAATAATTGACGTCTCCCTTCCACCTGCTGCAACAATATACCGGGGAAAAAAGCTAGATAAGTAAACAGTGAGCAGTTGAGATACTCCAGCAACAGAAATTACACCAAAAGCACTTTATGCACACCATTAATTGTACTAATAGATAATACAAACAAATTAGCAGGGAAGAAACAAATAAATCGTCATGTCAAACCAACCTTTAAGAAAGTTCTTTGTGTCCAAATTAATCATGTTCAGAGCAAGGCCTGATTCATGGAATGTTTTGATTTCTCGTAGCATTCATAAAAGGAACATCGAGCACCTCAAAACTCTACTTTTTACCTACTAAACGCAATAGCAAACCTGTTTTCTATTGTACTAGTTAATACTGTTAGTATATTAGCAAGCATAGATGATTTTCGAGCTCTATAAAAAATGAACATGACATGTACAATACAATTCTCCTCAGCTTGTTATCTACAACAATTTGTAACTGTAATTTCAAATCTGTTTTCTATTATACTGGTTAGTACTGTTAATTAGTAAAATTAGTCAGCAATGGCAATTTCTGAGCTGTATAAAAAAATAATATATATGAAAGTAATACATATAACAATGCAATCTCTCTCTCTCTCTCTGATATAAACCGATCGTTTATTTAAAGGTGACAATGGCAAAAGGGGAGCTACTGAAGAAAGCCATGGAAGTAAGCCAAGTGACTTCACAGTTTTTCAGTTTTTTCAACAATCTCTCTCCCTCACAGATACATTGATATAAATGATTATTCATTTAAAACAAACCTTGCAACATCTCTATAACTTCATACATCATAAGTAGGAACACGATTATATGACACAGTATCAGTAGTCTAGAGATCACGGGTAAATGAATCGAATAGCATCTTGACGATAGTAAAAAAAAAAGTACAAGAACAGGTGTATAGGCATATAGTGAAACCTCGATCGCCTGGTAACTCCATGCGCCTTGAAACGACAAGATCAGGAGTCGTCGAGAACTTTGGAGATCGCAGTTCCTGATAAATCCAGAAATAATTATTAATCCGGAATAACAGAATCAAGAATAAATAAAGTGAAGTAGTGTTAATTATTTATAAAGAATGAGATAGTTGTAGGCATTAACTGGAACAGAATCAAGGTGTGGGTCTGATCTAACTGTGCAACGAATGGTAAAATCGGAGTGAATGAATTTGAATCGAAACAGAATTTGAAAAATGCAGTGGGGAGAGAGAGAGAAGGACGACTTACCGGAAAGTTGAAGCAGCATCAAAGCGAAGCAAAGACGAAGAAATTTGATTTGAAAAGTCCCCAGAGAGAGAGAGAGAGAGGGTAAAATATGATGGATGGACAGCCTAATCCCGGGAAAAGGAAGAAGGAAAAGGATTAATCAACCAATGTTTTTCTTCTACCGTCTTCGATGTGTATGTACGTAGGCAAGTTCCATTAAAGACGGACACTTGGCAGAGTAGTAGCTTATATCTATATATATATAAACTGTATTAGTATTTTTTTTTCAATTACATTTTACATTTTTTCACTTTATATATCAATATTATTATTTTTTTCTTAACATGATTTGGGCTTTCACTTTTTTTTTTTTTATTTTGCATGATTTATTATGCTTTATGTTAATTATGTAAAATTTACTAAATCGATAATTTATTAGAAATTTAATATAGGTATATAAATAAAAAGGATACAAAAACTCCGATTGTGTTTGTAATAAAAAAATTAACATGTATATTCATTGTAAAAAAACATAAAAACTAGGATATGTGTGTTATAATCCCATATAAGATAGTGATATGGAATAAATATAGCACTTAAATTAAATGGATTCTTTTACTTATCATATTAGTCTCTTAGGTTGAGCTCTTTCCTCAAGTTTAGATTGTAATATTCGAAGGGGCAACCTAGAAAAAGAATAACCTGAAAGAGAGATACCTAGTAAAGCAAAATAAGAGCCACTCAAAGTGGGCAATCTAGAGTAAGGCAACATAGTCACACATAAAATAGTAATATAGATTAAATATAATACTTCAATTTAAAAGGTTCTCCCATATATTATATTAGTATTTTGAGTTGAGTTTTTCCATTAGACTTAAGTTGTAACAATTGTAGATGTGGCATAATAAAGAATAGGTTTAGTTTCTCACAAAATAAATTCTAAATTCTATTTCGACCATTTATAATCATATTATAATTAATTGCATTACATGATTATTTTATATTAATATAAAGTAATTTTGATTTATTTTACTTTAGAGAACTATAATCACATGTGCATGCTCCTTTTGAGTATATAGTTTCACTTTTACTTTTGCTATTTTGAATTTTTAGTATGTCACTTATCATTTTGATATTCTTTTCTTTTTTGTCATTCATATATTTTATATAACTTCTCATCATTAATTTCTTTTTTTTTTCATTTAATTAAATGCTTAAGATACAGATACTCTACGTCAAGAATGGTACTAATGAAGTTGCACATTTGCAAATTACACAACCCTAAATATAAAAGTCATGGTACGAGTCATCATCTAAGGTCAAGGAGGAAGGAAAAGACAAGTTAAATCAAATTGATATAATTGCAAAGTTCATTAAGAGCAATGGGAGCTAATTAGGTCAATTGATTTATTGAATGGGTCAATTGAAGTTGCCTACATGAAATCTAGGTTAACTAACTCTATAACTAGGCCAACCAATTTTGATTAGATTGCAACTAGCTAGTCATGCTATGTTAAGGTCGACCAGGTTAGGCCATTATGAAGCTTTAATAGCTGAATTTGCTATTTATTTGCTTACTTTCTTTTGTATCTTGTTTATTTCCTATCTTAGATGAATTTTGGTTTTATTTAAGCTTATAAACAAGCACAAACATGTATTAAAATGACAATGAAGACTTTATGTAGAGTTTTGAAAGATAAATACTCTTCCTTGTAGCACTTAATTCTTATCAATAGATGTTGATTGTAGTGAACCGTCCATTCTTCTCAATCTCTTTGAAGTGGTAGTAGACAACCATTAAATGAGATGAATACATCATATTAGACCTTCTTCTAACGTCCCTAATTATTTCATAGATTGTGTATTATACTAATTGTGATTTCAACAACCCTAGATGATTTTATACCAGTGTATTACATCTAATCTTGAGTTATTCACATGCCCTTCCCCCCTCCCCCTCTCCCCCTTTCTTCCACACACAATAAATATATACATATTCAATTCATGAATATACAGTACACCATAATATTACCACAATTTATCTCTATAACCTTTGGTATTGATTTGAACTATCATGGTATCATGTTTAAAATCTGATTCTTAGGTATCATTCACATCATTTGGTATTAGAATCGAAGCTTTTTATAATATTTGGTACTAGAGCTATTGGTAAGACACCCAATTATGTTGTATGATAAGTGTTGATCTCATTATGCTTCAATTAAAAGTATATGTGAGGGTTGTGATTGAGAAAAAAATAAACATTGAGGTCATGATCAAAACACCTCAAATTAATAAGTAAAAAATGGGTTAAATGGTAAATATACTCGTAAGTACTTCTTAGGGTTATACATAACTATGTCTCTTAGTTTATTAATTACAAACTTTCATTTTCAACGAGAGAAAGACCATAGCTCTCTCCCTACATCCTTGCCATCACTACCCTCTCTTCAAACTAAAGAGTCAGTGCCATTCAATCCTCCCTCATCCTTGATATTTATTAATAGCTACATAAAAATGGTTTCTAATAATCTAAAGGTAAATCCTTTGTTCCTTCTAAGTTTTCGTGCTATGGAATATCAATAAGAAACCGATAGGTTCTAATCCTTGATTCCTTGATGGTGTAGTGGAAACAAGATTTTTAAGGTTTCAAGGAACATGCAAGAACCAATAATTTAAGACTAAGATTTTTTTTTTGTTGAATTAATATTCCTTAATTATGGCTAAACCACCACTCTATTTTTACTAAAGGATTGTTCGTGAAAGTGGTTTCCTTAGAAATTTTATTATAAGATTCATAATAGATTAAAAACTATTGGCTAAGGTAAGTAATCGACTCCTTTTTCCTTAAAACTCGATGGTCAATTAATAAAGCTATATAAGATTTGATTATTGATTGATAAAGTGAGGTTGTGAAGAAGGGATGAGTTAATGATTAGGTGTTAGAATAATTGGCATTAATTAGTATTCGTGACTAAAGGGGTTAATGAATTAGACATTAGATTTTGTAAAAACATATCATTTCTAACTATAAAATCCCTAAAAAAAAAAGTGGCAAAAAACTGATTAAACAAGCTTAAAAATCCTTTTTTTTTTCAAAGGTAGGATTGACTATTTAGGATCCTAGAGTCAATTGGACTAAAGTTTAGATAGTAAAAGAAAGACCCCATAAGGATAGTTGGTTGCCCCTACACCACAGTTCACCAACCTTTATAGTAAGGCTAGCCAACCTTTCTCCTTCAACCCAAGTTAACCACCTTAGGTCCCAACATCGATTGAGTAAACTTTTTAATGAATTTGTATGAACCTAATATCCCATAATCACTGATATGATTAAGAAAAATGAGTTTAGCTTAAGATTTATGATTCATAAGTATATTCAAGTATTAATCAATTTGAATGTATTATATTGGGCATTGACATTAATATTCAACAATATCAATAATATTCATGTGCATAATAGGATATTAAAACCTATCTAGTAAATATCGACTCAAATGATGTATTTATTACTTGTACATGGTCATTCCAACCTACGAATAATGACTATTAACAAGGGGATGGCGGTTGTAAATTCCTTAATTAATATAGTTAGATTATGTGTAAATATCACTATGGTGATTAAGCGGGTCATTGATATGAGGGGAATATGGTCGACACAATCATTTTAGTAGGATTAGAGCTATAATGGGACAAATAAGTAGAATGAGATACTAATTAGAATGTTGTAGATGGATCGTGTTTTGTCTTGATACAAGTGGTGAATTTAAGATAAGACTTGGTTTGTTAGCAATGGGAAATAGTGTTGTCCTTTGCAAATAATTTTTCATAAATGAAGGGTATGCAAATACTATCATATCATCTATCACAAATGGCAGGTCTATAGACCATGTTTTGTTATTTGTTTTAGGTGGTGATTTACTGAGTTATGGTTCTCCTACATCTAAAAAGTAGAACTGGAGTTGTTCTAAAACTCATTTGTTGGGGTTATGTTGCATAATTCGCCTAAGTAGTTACTTTATTGAACATGCTTATTGCATTTAGTATATATAGGCTCATGTATAGCTATAGCATATGCATGTGTGTGTGGTAGTTATATATTAAGTTTCGCAATTCATGCATTTTGGATTTTTCGTTTCAGTTGTAAATGATTTATTTAATTGTTTTGACAAGTTGACCTAGTTTATTGAATGAGAGTGGATATTTGACTTAATATGATCAAACTATGAGTAGTAGTAAATAGATTATCAAGACTAATCTAAAATATTTCTTTATATTTTAAGTTGATTTTGTTTAAAAGTTAACAAACCAATTGACACCTATAGTTGATTTGTAAGACTATGCAATTGATGAATACCTTTGAAAGTCATATGTAGCAAGTACCTAAGTCTTACCATATTTATATCAATGGTAGAAATATGTAATAAAGTAATTACACCCAAAGCGCCTTTAAGTTGTAATTCTTTACGGTTGTCATTGGTTGAAATTAAATTACTCAAATTTGTGGAGGTTTCCATTTATTGAAGTATGTTGAGTCTAATTTTTTTATTTTCCATTCCTAATCCGATCTATACTAGACCCTATGCTCATCTAATGTAGACCCTCGAGTTGAGTTTGGAATTTCATTTTATTTTGGAGTCGCCACCCAACTGTGGTTGGGAAAGATTGAATTAGGACTAATTGAGCAGAGTAATCCTAATTTAGACCACTAGTTAGCGAGATTTTCTCTCTTCGTTTTCGTGAAAGAGGAAATGGAAAACCAAAGTTTTTGGGTTCGGAGGCTAACCTATTAAAACCTTGAAGTTACCACCCTATTCTCTTGAAATCTAAACCTTATCCTAATATATTTTGTTGTTATTTATTTTGATTTTTGATTTTTGTTATTTTTTGTTGTGTTTTTGTTTATTGGTTAAAGGCAAATTATTCTAACTATGGAAAAATGATTTTTTCATTCTTTTTAGGATTGCCCTAAATAGGGTGCCTATGTACCTGCTATTTAGGATCAAACGGGTCTTAGTTCGCTTTTCATGAAAAACTTTAATGTGTTCGTTAATTTTAATTACGAAAATTACTTTTGGTTTACATTTTTATCATTTTAGTATTTTTTATGAAAAAATCTAAGCCTAAGTTTTATCATTTGGTTTTTTGAAAAATAATAATTTTAAGGAAAAAACCAATTTTGGATTTATTATTAATTTTTTTTCTAAGTGATAAAAAAATTATTTCTCTATTTTTAACCTACCTCTAATATTATTGTTTGTTTTTTATTAATTTTTATTAACATTTTCTAATTTTTTATTTTTTATTAATTAATTAATTAAAATTTTTTCTCTTATATTATTTATCTACCCTAAACTAAAAATCTAAATTTTTACCATTTTTCTAATATATCTTTATCATTTTTTATTATTTTATTATTTTTTATTTTTATTATTATTTTGTTATTTTTTATTATTTTCTATTATTTACTCTAAACTAAATCTTAAAAAAAAAACTAATCTAAATTCTAATATTTTTTCTATTTTTTAATTATAAACAACAAATAAATAAATAAATAAATAAATTTGATAAATAAATAAATAATAAAAATAAAAAAATCGGAAAATCCGACTTACCTGGATCCGGGTCGGTGCGCGGGTCAGGTCGGTCGGTCGGGTCGAACGGTCACGCGGTTGGAGGTGCTCGTTGACGGCATTTCGGCAGCCTTTCGAGGGGGTTGAGAAGTCATTTCCTAGGTTTTCGGGGGTGGGGAACTCAATCGTGGTGGTGGATTTCTCCAAAAACGTCTTCTAGTGGTGGTTCGAGGCTTGATCGACGGTTGTAGCTTGGGGAACTCCGGCGAAGCTTCGATTTCTCTCTTTTTTCTCACTTTTGATCCGTGCTTCTGCTTGCTACCTTCATCCTCTATTTATAACCGCAAGGAATCGAGCTGGATAAGCTCGGATTTCCTCTGATTGAGGCAAATCGGATTTCGGTTAAAAAACCATCTCCGCTTTGTGCAAATCCATCAATTTGTTGCTATTTGATTCCAATTGGATCATGTTTATCCTATTTTAGTTAAAGATTTGTGAAAAAAAATCAAATCAAAACTGCCAAAATGCGATTTTTCCCCTGCCGGCGACAATCCTGGACGAAGGAGGAAGAAGATCACGCGCTCGGTGCGTGCATGCGTTCGTTCCAGCCAATCAGCTGTTGACACGTGTCCTGGGCGAAATTTTTTTTTGCAAAGTGCGGAATCTACTTCCCGCGCGTTTCGAACTTGCGACCTGACCCCCTCCCCGCGCGCATAAGGCCGTGGCTCGGACCAGCTGGGCTAGCCCACTTACTTGTTTTTTTTATTTTTGCAATTTGCATATACGCTATGCGATTTTTATTATTTTTGTATTCTTTTGAAATTCCAAAAAATTGTAAAAATTATTTAATTCTTTTTATTACTATTCCTACAATTATTTTCCGAAATTGATGTATTTTTCCTATTTATTTTATTTTTTGAATGTTTTTCCTATTTTTGCTAAATTAGAAGAAAAATTGTAAAAAATGAAAAAATTAAAAATTGTTTATTATTGATCATTAGGGGAAAAAATGGGGTGTTTATAAAGTAACAGTTGGATGTGGTTAATTTATTGGGGGTGCTAATGTTTCTTTACTAATTTGGCAAGAATTTGAGAATGAGAACAAATAAATCTTTTGACAATAATGAAGAGTATCTGCAGGAAATGAATACAAAATTTAAGAGCTATAATGAAATGGATAAGCATTAAGCCAATGGAGAAACTCAATCCTCCAATGATAAAATTAAAAGTGATCAGAACCAAAGAAGACTAAGCAAGAACTTAAGAGTGCTACAAGGAGGTTGAGATTAAATGTGAGAAGGCCAATGTTATAAAGATTCTAAAGAAGGTTAAGGTTAAGAATAACGTTGTGTTAAGCGTAAAGTTGTTCAAACTTTAGAAAAAGTGGCTGAGATGGAGAGTGTGGAGTTCCTGGTTGATGAAATGGTCGCAAATAAATAAGACTCATAAAGATCACTGTTGAGAGTATCAAAGCTAATCTTGCAATGGAGAGTCATTTTGTTGCTAACAAGGAGGTTGACATGTTTCTTAATTCAGTAGTAGAAGCACCACCAGCTTAAGCTACAAAGAAGATACATTGTGTTATGTCAATTTTAATTTCATAACTAGCTTAAACACGTTAAAATGGCATTTATTAGGCTACACGTTGGTTTATTGGGGTTGAAAGAAGCAATTTTATTTATGTAGGTTGGTATTTGATCCTAGGTAACAACGACAAGCTATTTGACTCCAAGACTAGAGAGCAAATTCTTACCAACCCTAAGGATATGATATGAGTCAAGTCTTCATCTTGCGTTAGGGAACATGGAGAAGCCAAGATAAATCAAGTTAAGGAGAAAGGGAAGCCAATTAGGTTAACTAATTTACTAATTATGTCAATTGGTTTTACTTACACGAAGACTAAGTTGATGCATTAATGTCAATTGAGTTTGATTGAATTGCACCTAGGTTTATTGTGTTGCACATACCTTAATGAAGTTAAACCATTTTAGAGTTACAACAGTTGAATTTGCAATTATTTACTTTTTGTTTTTTTTTTTTTGGTGCTATTTACTTTATTTCCTGGTTTAATTAGAGTTATATTTTGACCTATAAAAATGCATAAACCAAAACAATGAAGGTAGATAACAAAGACTTTTGATAGACACTCTTCTTTTCTTTTCTTTTTTTATTATGAATTTTAGAGAGATGAATTTCTACAATTCATTAGTTCTTATCAATTGACATCGATTGAAGTAAGCAACCATTTCTTATCAATCTCTTTGAGGTTGTGCCAAACAATTGTTGGTTGAGATTCATGCATAATATTAAAATCTCTTTTAACACTTTGATTACATGGATTGTGTGTCATGTCAATAGTTATTCAAACTCAAGTTCCTTTATTTTTTTTCCATATATATATATAGATATATAATATACTACATATATATTTATATATAATGCTAACTTTTATCATTATAATCCTTCTCCCAAATTGAATCCATTATGTGAGCATGCATAGAGTTCTCTATTCCTGAGTATCAATTCCCACCATTTAGTATCAAAGCAATAGTCATTCTTATCACATTATGTTAGATTCTCACAATTTAAACAAGTATAACTTTTTTTTAAAATGGCAAATGATTTTATGTAAATGTGGAAAAACAATTGATAATCATCTAAAATAACAATGTAATATATATTTAGACAGTTAAATAGTTACATGCCCTCCATAACTAACAGAATTTATGAACATAGATTTTTTGTATATTAAATGTGATAACCTTTTTTTGTAAATCTATTATGTTTCATTAATATAAATATACTCATTTTAGTTACAAAAGAAAGTTTTTTCTGCATTTTCACTTTACATATCCATGTATTATTTATTGTAATAATAATATTATTTTTTTCACTATACTAATAAGAGTTTTGTTCCATTATGATTATGCAAAAGTTAGTCTACCACTATAGTTAGAGGTGAACATCTAAATCATAGGTACTATACCTTGTTAGACATTATATGGTTTGCTAGGTTCTACACTATGCATTAAATATTATAAAGTAAGTTTAGACTTCGAACATTGAAAACCTATAATCACGGAGTAAGGTATAGAGTATGACTTCATGTTGTATATTATGAGTTGCAAATTATAGAATAATCACAATTTATCAATATATATAGGAGTTTGTGAACTGTGTTAGTACAATGTAGCCAATATATATATAATTTGACAAATATAATCAAGATTCAATCATGTTGACCTGACATTTAATATATTACTTGAGGCTAACACCTAATGAGATTGTCATATTTATTTCAAATCTCCAATTTAAGTCGGAAAGCAAAGACTTTTAATAAACACGTATATTGAAGTACCCCATAACATGGAATATATAATAAATATCTCAATGAGTAAATAGAACAGTGTAGTGGGATAAGATGGTTTACAAGAATTTAGGCTAATAACTAAGCAATAACCTAGGCTCAACACATTGGGCTAGTGACAAAATCAAGGAGTCAAGTCAATGACGTGAGATTACTTTGAGAGATTTACATGGTGGGCTAAAATCAAGAATTCTTAAATTAGCCCATTTGCTCTCTACTTTTTCAACTAAGTTTATGCACTTAGAGAAAATCTCCACAGGTTTGAATTTACTAGAGTTCATGGAGACAAAGAAGACTCATCTTGACCTTTGACCACCAATATAATTTGACGGACATCTTCAACAACTAGATTTTATAAATACTTAAAAATCCTCCTCATTTAAACATAAAACAATTTAGAGATATTGTCATGCCAAACTTGTACTCTAGAAAATTAAATAAGGTTTAAATAAAAAAACAAACCACTTTCGCTAAAGAATAATGGGATTGGTGCTTTCACTCTCTAAAGCACCAATTTCATTATTCTTTAACTAGAGCTACGTGAAGCTTAAGACTCATGCCAAATGCATGTGACAACATCAACAAGATTTTCGCATTTACAAATAACTAGCCATTGATGAACTTGCAATGCGTGTGCAAAAATCATTTGAGAAATATCATTGAATGTGCCACAATTAGTAAATCATAGCAAATACATGACCAATAATTTGAATAAGAAAAAAAAAACATGAATAGTTTACAAAATCCATGTAAAAGAAAAGAAGAAATGAAATAGCATATTTAAAATATGTTAATCGCAACCGATTTACTTCATCGAAAAAGTCACCATTTGCATACAAAAACAATGAAAGAAACATTAATTAATTTTTTTTTTTGGGTCGAGAACCACAAATCCATTAAATAGGGTTTAGCATGAGAAAACATCCCAAAACAACAAAGAAAACAACACACTTCTACTAGCCTATTCCCTCCTTAACTCTACCATCCCTCATTAAAGCAACAATCTAGGAGTTTATCTCCCTTCCATTCAAAATAAACATAAAGTTTTTTGGTGAACTACCAAAAAACACAATACTAACATTGCGGTCTAAAGCTGCTTTTACCTAAAGGTCCACCTCCTTATTCCCTTCCCTTCCTATTCTTCTCACTTTAGCTTCCTAAAGATCTTTAAGCCCTTGCTTGCACGGATAAACAACATTAGTGAAAAGGAATTGATTTTAATTCATCTAAAAAATACTTTGCTTTGCCTCTTTGAGTCTTTTTCAATGATTATCTTTCCCAAACCCCACTCCTTAGCCAATTTTGCCACAATAACTATACTCTACTATTTCACTTCCAAAAGTGAGGAGAAAGCAATTTTTTTTTTTTTTTGAAAAAGCCTCCCAAAATTCTTCTTTCCCAATTGCTACAATTGAGTAGTTTTCTATATGGCAAAGTAAAATGTTTTTGTGCAAAATAACATTATCTAGTAATTAAGTAATTAAACTCCCTATACATCAATTCATTGATAAACTTTTTGGTCTTGAAAAACTGTATAAAAATTCATAAAAGTTAATAACTCAAATAAAGAGTACATAGGCTCATTTATGCCATTAACTGATGTGCCTAAATCCACTTGGAAGCACAATAAAAAAGATTCAAGAAAACAATCTCAAACCAATCACAAAACCGGTTCCAAAAAGGGCAAAATTGCGTGAACCTTAGTGAAGGTGTAATGAAATCCAAATACTTAATGATGCAATTATGATACCACAATAATAATTTCTTCTAACATCACACTAATCACATATAAACCCACGTGAATAATTCACAATCTCAAAATAAATCTTCAATTCTAAGAATCCCTTTCCACAAGTGATAATCACATTTCAAGAAGTAATCATAAAGGAAGAACCGAATTCAAATGCAAAGTATCTCAATTAAGCACAAGAATTCGAAAATAATAGGAAGCAAATCTGTCCAAGAACTATCTCAATTCACCCCTAGATATGACACATTAGAGAAGAAAAGAAATCACAACAAAATGAAATTGATATTACTCACAATTTCAAGGTATTGCACTCGCCACAATTTCAACTCTTGGGATTGAAATTGATAAGAGTCTAATGATAATTAGGAGAACCCTAATCCTCACGTGAAATATACTCTCAAATCTGTAAAAATAAGCCTCCTCAGACCCTCTCTTAAGCAAGTATTTATACTTGCTACTCCTAGGGTTAAAAAGTGCTCAAAATTACAAGTTTGCCACTTTTAAGGTGGCTAACCCTAAATGAAAATTACAAGAAAATAAAAGTATCCCAAAACCAAAATACAACCAAAATAGTTCATAAAATAATTATATGATACAAAATAACATAAGTCTTTATGATCCAATGCCTCAGAATAGAAAACAATCGCAGCGGGTCTTTGATTGTCATCCTGAAAAACGTTCTGTGTCCAACAGGAGTTGTAGGACATATGGGCATCCCATAGAGAATTATCATTGTACCTGTAAGATTATTCTCAATTTTTTTTATTAGAAATAAAGACATAAGGTAAAATATGAGCAATTTGGATCATCATCCAAATTGGGTTCTGAAAAGGTCGACAGTGTTAGAAAATTTCCCATAATCTCCTTGGGCTTCTGAAAGATTTGCCCTCAAATCTAGAGGATCGGTTGTGGAATTGAACCCTAATTTCTCTGTTGTCCTGCTCTTCCGGCTAACAATGGTAGTGGATGGATTTCTGATATGTTTCTGAAACCTCTTGACCTCAGATGGAGTCATCGGTAATAGAACTATGTGATAAAGGCACATTTTTCTCATATTTTATAGTATGATTTATGATGAAATTCAATGGATTCTATGGAATTCACGGGAAGATAGTACTTAATATATGTATTTTGATTATTCAGGTCTTTGTGGACTTAGATTCAAGATATGAGCGGAGTACATAGAAAGATGGCATGAAAAGCATTGGAAGTTGGACTATTTTTTTTATCCAAGGCCGCCAGCCTTGAAGGCCGGCTTATGTTGAATCAAAGGCAACTGGCTTTAATAGCCGGCTTTCATCAAAGCTGCCACTGGAGATCTAAGGCCGCGACCTTCACATCCGGCCTACATTGAACGCCGCCGACTTTGAGCCGGCTTTGGGCCGGCCTTTTTTTCTGACAAATTGTCTCGTCCATCCTTTGATATAAATAGCCCTTGTTGCAACAAAGGGAGGGCCTTTTGCCAATTTTTCAACCTAGAAAGAGTTCTTCTAAGAGAATTTTATATTCGAGCTTGAATTGATTCAATTGAGTGGAGAGGAATCATTCGTAGGGATTGAGTTATTAGTTCTTAAAGCTTTGAGGAAGTTTTGCAATTGAGGATCTTCAAACAATTGTGTTACCAGATTGCTGATCTCTGAATTATTGATTATTTATGCAATTGAGTGCTATATTATCAGTTATAATGAATCGTATTGCATGTGCTTCTATCAATTGTTATTTTGTTGTCATCTCCATGATGTTCTAAATTCTTTTGGTGGGAAGGGGATGAAACCCTAGATTGGTAGAATGATAATTGTAGTTATGCTATAGAATTATTAGGCATGTGGAATATTCATATTGTAATATCTTTGCTATAATTCTTTGTTTCTTAATCGAATCAGATTTATAGGAACGTTGATGACTCGGAAGGGGAATTAGGGTTCACAAGGAATTCTTAATAATGAGTAATTAACATATGGGGAAGCTGAGTTATTCACTTTTGTTAGAAATTATCTTAATATTAATGCAATGCTTCTAATTGATTTTTCTCTAAGGGATTAGGAGAGATTGATTTGGGGTATTAGTCATTCATATAACTGGGAAGTTTATGATTGTAAATTTGAGTCCTCTATTAATTTGTATAGCGGAAGCTAATAGATTAATTTGGGGTTTTGTTAATTTCGTATGAATATCCACATGATTAAGGATTATTATAGCATGATGGCAATTTGACTAACGTGTCTAGGGTGAATTCTTAATTCCCACCTTCTTAATTGAAAAGTTTATTTGTTCAAAATTCTCAAAATTATCAATTTGCATTTTATTTTAGTCTTCAATCAAATAGTGAAATCATCCTTCTTTCCATTACGTAAATATCAATTTGAGCTAGTACAAGTCTAGTACTTTGTAGTCCTCGTGGAATCGACATTTTTTTCTCCACTTTATTACTCGATACGACCAGTGCACTTGCTGCAATTTACGCTCCCATTTTATATATACGTTCTGAGTGTATCAAGTTTTTGGCGCCGTTGCCGGGGACTATAAATATTAGACCTTTTAGTTCTGTTGGTAATTTAGGCGCATTTTACTGTTTACTTTGGTGTTTGTTCTCTTTGCAGTTGTTCTATGCGCAGGAGTCTAAGTGCTGAATCGTTACAGTTTGATCCTGAAATTGACCACACCTTTCATAGGTTGAGAAGAGAGAACAGAGACAGAAGGGTAGCACAAGAAATCGAGATGGCAGGAAACGATAATGGTCAGATACAAGGCCCTCCTATAGCTCTTAGAGATTATACTGTACCTGTTGTTGCAGGTTCAGTGATAAGGAGGCCTGCTATTCAAGCCAACAACTTCGAACTGAAGCCGTCACTCATTCAGATGGTTCAATCAAATCAATTTGGAGGGTACCCAAATGAGAGTCCTGATGATCATATAGCTGTATTCCTCCAATACTGCAACACAGTGAAGATGAACAATGTTGTAGACGATGTCATCAAATTACAGCTTTTCCCTTTCTCACTAAGGGATAAAGCTCGAGCTTGGTTTCATTCACTACCACAGGAGTCCATCACTACTTGGGCTGACCTCTCAACAAAATTTTTAAAGAGATTTTTCCCACCATCCAGAACTGCAAAGCTTAGAAGTGACATCACAAACTTCACCAAGTTTAGTGGTGAATCACTCTATGAGGCGTGGGAGAGATTCAAAGAGGCAATCAGGAAGTGCCCCCACCATGGGCTGCTAGCCAATCTTCTTATTGAGATTTTCTATCTCAATTTAGATGAGACATTGAGGTCACTAGTAGATGCGGCTTCAGGAGGTGCACTCATGGGGAAGAGTTATGTTGAAGCGAGTGCTTTGATAGAGGAGATGGCCTCCAGCGCTCACAATTGGCAAAATGAGAGGAACAAGTCCAGAGTGGCATCTGTTGATGAGAGAGAGACTATCGCACAGTTAACTGCACAAATATCAGCTCTCACCACTCAGGTAAGTAAACTCACTTCCACTCAATCTTTTCACACTAACCAGGTTGCTCTTTGTGAGATGTGTTCAGGACCGCATTCGACATTTGAGTTTATGTTAGGGAATGCTTCTGCTTCATCTAGTGGTGAACAGGTGAATTATGTCAACAATTTTCAGCGAAACAACCAAGGACCCTACTCCAACACATATAATCTAGGGTGGCGTAATGACCCAAATTTTTCATGGAGGAACGACAACAACACACTCAAGCCGCTACCTGGATTTCAAAAAATAGGTCCTGCCCCAACTGCTCCACCCCAGCAGAGTCAATCAAAGATGGAAGAGCTCATGTTGAGCTACATGCAAAAGACAGATACCATGCTGCAGAATCAACAAGCCACAATCAGGAATCTAGAGGGTCAGATTAGCCAAATCTCTCAACAGCTGAGCAATAGACCATATGGGTCTTTGCCCAGCAACACTGAGGAGAACCCCAAAGGTATCAATGCAATAATGTTGAGGAGTGGTAGGGAGTTGGAGAAAGTTGACACACAAGATCAAACCACAGCAGAGAGTTCAGCGACAGATAAAGGGAAGAAAAAGGTAGAGGAACCAAAGCAGAACTCATCACAGGTAAAACCTTATGTTCCTCCTGTACCTTTTCCAGGAAGATTGGAGCAACAACAGCTGGATGCCCAATTTGCTAAATTCCTTGATGTTTTCAAGAAGCTGCAAATCAACATCCCTTTTGTAGAAGCACTTCAGTAGATGCCATCATATGCTAGGTTCATGAAGGATTTACTCACAAAGAAGAGGAAGATTGAGGGGAATGAACTAGTGATGCTTACAGGGGAATGTTCAATGATCTTACAGAATGATTTACCTAATTTGCCAAGAAAACAAAGAGATCAGGGGAGTTTTACTGTTCCTTGCACCATAGGCAATTTTCATTTTGATAAAGTTCTTATTGACTCTGGTGCAAGTATAAATTTAATGCCTCTATCTATTTTCAGGAAATTGGGACTTGGAGAGTGCAAGGGAACTCATGTTACCTTGCAACTTGCTGATAGGAGCATCAAATACCCAAGAGGGATTGCGGAAAATGTCCTAGTGAAAGTAGATAAATTCATCTTTCCAGTTGAGTTTATAGTCTTGGAGATGGAGGAAGATAAAGAGGTACCCATGATCCTTGGCAGACCGTTCCTTGCAACAGGTAAAGCCTTAATTGATGTGGAACAAGGTAAGCTTACTTTGAGAGTTATGGATGAACAAGTCACATTTAATGTGTATGAGGCTGCAAAGAAATTTGATGACTGTAAATCCTACTACACTATTGATATTGTTGATGAGCTTTCCTGTGAGTTCATGGAAGAGAATGCAAGTGTGGACATAATGGAGTCAGTTCTTAGGGATTTAGATGATTGGAGTGATGATGAGGATGAACCCCAAGAAGAACGTACTGAACAAGTTTATGAATTCAAGACTCAATACTATGAGGAGCTAGGGACCACTAAGAAGAAACCGATGCCGTCATTAACACAACCCCCAGTGCTTGAACTTAAACCTTTGCCTGGTCATTTAAAGTATGCTTATCTTGGAACGAATGATACTTTGCCAGTAATTGTTTCTTCTTCTTTGACAGATGATCAGGAGCACCAGCTCTTAAGCGTTCTAAGAGAACATAAAGAAGCCATCGGGTGGACTATTGTGGACATCAAGGGAATTAGCCCTTTGATTTGCACTCACAAAATATTGATGGAGGCCGAGTGCAAACCCACAGCTCAACCACAGAGACGACTCAACCCTACTCTCAAGGAGGTAGTCAAGAAGGAAGTGCTTAAGCTGCTAGATGCACGTATTATTTATCCTATCTCTAATAGTAAATGGGTTAGTCCAGTTCAAGTAGTGCCAAAGAAAGGTGGCATGACTGTGGTAAAGAACGATGCCAACGAATTGATCCCAACCCATACTGTGACAAGGTGGCGAGTTTGCATAGATTATAGAAAATTGAATGATGCTACCCGTAAAGACCACTTTCCCTTACCTTTCATTGATCAGATGTTAGAAAAACTCGCAGAGCATGATTATTACTGTTTCCTTGATGGTTATTTTGGGTATAATCAAATTCATATAGCGTATGAGGATCAGGAGAAAACCACATTTACTTGTCCCTATGGCACTTTTGCCTTTAGGAGAATGCCCTTTGGTCTCTGTAATGCACCTGCTACTTTTCAGAGGTTTATGGTGTCTATATTTTCTGACATGCTAGAGAATTTTATTGAAATATTTATGGATGACTTCTCTGTTTTTGGGAGTCATTTGAATCATGTCTGACAAATTTAGGCTGTGTTCTCAAAAGATATAAGGAAACTAACCTACTCCTGAATTGGGAGAAATGCCATTTTATGGTAAGAGAGGGAATAGTGTTAGGTCACAAGGTGTCAGAAAAAGGGATTGAAGTTGACAGGGCAAAAGTGAAAATAATAGAGAAGTTGCCACCACCTACTTCAGTAAAAGGAGTCAGGAGCTTCTTAGGACATGCTGGCTTCTACAGGAGATTTATCAGGGACTTCTCTAAAATCTCTAGACCTCTGTGTAATTTACTTGAAAAAGACTCTGCTTTTGTGTTTGATGAAAATTGTTTGCAGGCATTCAATATATTGAAGGAGAAGCTCAGCTCTGCACCAGTGATTGTTGCACCAGATTGGGAGCTTCCATTTGAGCTGATGTGTGATGCTAGCGACTATGCCGTGGGGGCAGTGCTAGGGCAAAGAAGAGGTAAGATCTTTCATGCTATATACTATGCAAGTAGAACCTTGAACGAGGCCTAGAAAAACTATGCCACAACAGAAAAAGAGCTATTAGCAGTGATATTTTCTTGTGACAATTTTAGGCCTTACTTGATAGGATCTAAAGTAATAGTATACACGGATCATGCTGCTCTTAAGTATTTATTTACTAAAGCTGATGCTAAACCCAGGTTAATTCGTTGGATTCTATTGCTGCAAGAATTTGACTTAGAAATTAAGGATAAAAAGGGAAGTGAAAATGTGGTTGCTGATCATTTATCCCGTTTGGAATATGATTGTTTAGAACCACCCATCAATGAAAAATTCCCTGATGAGCATTTGCATGCAATAGACATCCATGAATTACCTTGGTATGCCGACATAGTTAATTACTTGGTTAGCAAAATCATACCATATGGTTTGTCATTCCAACAAAAAAAGAAATTTTTGCATGATGTGAAGTATTATTTTTGGGATGAGTCGTATTTGTTTAAATCCTGTGCTGACCAGGTAATTAGACGACGTGTGCCTAAAATTGAACAGCTTAGCATAATACAGCACTGTCACTCCAAAGAAACAGGAGGTCACTTTGGGGTAGAAAGAACAGCAGCAAAAATTTTATCTTGCGGATTTTATTGGCCCAGTTTGTTTCATGATTGCAGGAACTTCATTATGACTTGTGCTCAATGCCAAAGGACTGGCAATATTTCAAGAAGACATGAATTGCCACAAAACAATATTTTTGTAGTTAAGCTTTTTGATGTGTGGGGAATAGACTTCATGGGTCCTTTTCCCCCTTCTTTTTCAAATAAATACATACTCTTAGCTGTTGATTATGTGTCTAAATGGGTAGAAGCGGTTGCTCTACAAACTAATGATGCTAAGGTAGTTATTAGATTTTTGAAAAAGAACATATTTTCAAGATTTGGGGTACCTAGAGCTATCATAAATGATGGGGGATTGCATTTTTGCAACAGGCAATTTGAAAACTTATTGTCAAAATATGGAGTTACTCATAAAATTGCCACCCCTTATCATCCACGGACTTGTGGACAGGTTGAGGTGTCCAATAGGGAAATAAAGCGTATCTTAGAGAAAACTATCAATGCATCCCGAAAGGATTGGTCTTTAAAACTTGATGATGCATTGTGGGCTTATAGAACAGCTTTTAAAACCCCTATTGAAATGTCCCCCTACAAGATTGTTTATGGTAAATCATGTCACCTACCTGTAGAGCTTGAGCACAAGGCATACTGGGCCATAAAATACCTTAACTTTGAGTTGCAAGCTGCAGGTGAAAAGAGGTTGCTCCAATTGAATCAGATGGCTGAGATGAGAGAGGAAGCATATGAAAATGCGAGGATTTACAAGGAGAGAGCAAAGTGATGGCATGATAGGAACATCTTACAGCGAGAGTTCTTGCCTGGTCAGAAAGTCTTATTGTACAACTCTCGATTGAAGCTGTTTCCAAGTAAGTTGAAATCTCGATGGTCTGGACCATTTGTTATTACCAATGTTTTTCCTTATGGTGTCGTTGAGTTGAAAGCAGAAGATAACCGCACTTTTAAAGTAAACAGTAGTCTTCTCAAGCATTTTTATGAATGGTACAACATTGATAAAGAGACCACTTCTGTGGATCTGAGAAATCCATCGTGAGGACCATAAAAGTCGGGCCAGCGACTTTAAACTAAGCACTTCATGGGAGGCAGCTTATGCGGAACAATGGTATACAATAGTTTTGATTTTTGATTTTTGATTTTTCCTTTCTTTTTCTTTTCTTCTTTTTCCAGTAAAAAAAAAAACGGGAGATTCAAGGCCGCTGGAAAGCTGGCGGCCTTCATTTAAATAAGGCCGGCCATTTCAACACTAAAGGTCGCTGGCCTTTAAGGCGGCCTTGAGGGTCGCAAATGTTTTTTTTGAATGCCGGCCGGCGGCGTACAGTTCCAGGGAGCCGGCCTTGCCCATTTCCGTAGGTATATGGGTGCTTCTCTCCCTCTCTTTCACCCTCTCACACCACACGCACACACTCACTCTCACTTCATCTTCCATCATCATCTCTCACCTAGGCTACATTTGTTTGGATATCCTCAACAAGTAAGTGATTTCTTTCTTCTTCTTTCTCTTTGGTTGTGTGTTGTCCATCTTGCAATGAATGGAGTTTTTGAGTTGGTTGAGATTGTTAATGGGCTGATTTTCGCAGTTGCGGTTGTTTGTACACTTGCATGAATATGGATTTACACTTGCTTCTGTGCTTGATTTCATGAAAACTCTATATTGTGATTCTAAATTAGGTTTTACTCGAATTTTTCAGATGTTTAAAAATTGGGGCTTTTGTGTTTTAGAGCGAATTAACTGTTACTACTTCAAGTATTTGTGGTTACTTTTGGTTTATTGTACCCCCATTGCTTCATTGTGCACTATAAACACCCCATTTTTGCCCTAGGAATGAATAATAATTGATAATAATCAATTCTTAATTTTTTTTCCAATTTTTCTAATTTTTCCCTAATTTAGCATAAATAATTAAAAATATTCAAAAAAATAAAAATAAATAGGAAAAAACATCAATTTTGAAAAATGATTTTAGAAATGGCAATAATAAATAATAAATAATTTTTACAAATTTTTGAAATTTCAAAAAATACAAAAAAAAAATAAAAAAATCGCATTGCATATATGCAATTTGCAAAATAAACAAAATCAGGAAAATGGGCTAGCTCAGCTGGTCCGAGCCGTGGCTAAGTGGGTGCGTACGGGTGCGAGGTCGCAGGTTCGAAACGCGGGGGAAGCAGTTTCCGCGTTTTGCGATTTTTTCATTTACCCAGGACACGTGGCAACATCTGATTGGCTGGAGGGAACACACGCGTCGGGCGCGTGATCGTCTTCAACCTCGGTCCTAGATCGCCGGCGAGGGGAAAAATTCGAATTTCGGCCGTTTCGATTCGATTTTTTGCACAAATCCAACAGATCTTCAACATAATTGAGATAAACATTATCCAATTGGAATCAAATCTCAACAAATCGAAGGATTTACACGAATCGGAGTTGGTTCATTTAACCGTCGATCCGATTTGCCTCGATCGGTGGAAATCCGAGCTTATCCAGCTCGATTTCGAAGGCCTATAAATAGAGGATGAGGAGAGAAAGTTAAATCACAGATAAAAAGCGAGAGAAAGTGAGAGAAAAGAGTGAATTGGAGAGCACCGAGGAAATCGAAGCTGCGACCGTTGATCAGGAGCTAAGCAACCACCAGGAGGCGTTTCTAGAGCAAACCACCACCACAATTAGATTCCTCACCCTCGGTAACCTAGGATTCGACACCTCACCCGCTGCAAAAGGCTGCCGGAACGCCGTCAACGAGCACTCCCCGCTGCCGTGTCCGACCGATCCACCCGACCCGTTTCGACCCGACCCGCGCACCGACCCGGATCCAAGTAAGTCGGATTTTCCGGATTTTTTCAAATTTTATTTATTTTATTTGTTTTTATTTGATTTATTATTTTGATATTTGATTTATTAATTTGTTATTTATGTATTCATTTATTTATGTTTTATTTATATTTCCATAAATAGGAAAATGTTAGAAATTAGATTTTTTTAGGATTTAATAATAAAAAAAATAAAAATAAAAATAAAAAATAATAAAAATGTAGAGAAATAATAATAAAAAATATTAGGAAAATAATAATAAGACTTTAGATTTTAAAATAGGATAGATAATAACTTAGGATAAAAATTTTAACAAAAGTTTTTAACAAAAATTCACAAAAATTATGAAAAATTATAAAAATAATATAAAAAATAAAAAACTATAAAAATCATGAAAACTCATAAAAATTATAGAAGAATAAAGAAAAATCGAAAAAAATCATAAAAAATCATAAACATTACAAAAATAATAAAAAATTAATAAAAATTCAAAAATTATAAAAATAGAAAAAAATGAGTTTTATCACTTAGAAAAAAATCATTTTCTCAAATAAATTCAAAATTGATGTTTTCCCAAAAATTATTTTTAAAAAAAATCAAATTATTAAGCTTAGGTTTAGATTTTTTAGAAAAATCCCAAAAATGTTAAAAACATAAATCAAAAGAGATTTCAAAAATTAAAATTCACAAACCCACTAAATATTTTCTGGAAAAGCGAACTACGGCTTGTTTGATCTTGGATAGCAGGTACGTAGGCACCCATTCGGGTCAACCCATAAAATGAAATAAAAAATCATTTTCTTGAAATAATAAAAGTAACAGAAACAAAATAAAACACATTTCTAAATAGGAACAATTTTAGGAGATTAGGTGGTAACCGTAAGGTTTTAATAGGTTAGCCTCCGAACTTAGAAACTCTAGTTTTCCCTTTTCCTCTTTTCAAAAACGAGAAGGGGAAATAACGGCAACTAGTGGTCCAAATTAAGACTAATCCGCTCCTCTAGTCTTAATTCAATATTTCCCAACAACAGTTGGGTGGCGACTCCAAAAAATTAAACGAAGTTCCTAACTCAAGTCGAGGATCTATATTAGATGAGCATAGGGTCTAGTCTAGATCAGATTAGGAATGGGAAAATTCAAAATTAGACTCGATAGGATGGCGACTCCACTGGGGACCCATGCCAGTAGGCTAGCCACCTGAATCTCTTCGAATTGTTCTCTTTAAGAAATGTGTTTCAATCATTATTCTGTTACTAACGTTTCAGGGATTAGTTAGATTTTTAGTTTTTGTGGGGGTTTGCATGCATATGTGTGTGTGAGTAAACGCGGTCGAACCTGGACCGTCCTAGAAACCTAAGATGGGGAGCCATTGTGTAGGTTTCGGGCGAAGTGAGTTGATTCACCGTTCGGGACCGATTAGGCTGCCCCACCCTATGCTTCGATATGGCCTGAGATCCATTTCTTCGAGAATGCTGGAGGCCATAGAGCTTGGGAATCAGTTAAAACCAACCTGCTTGCATACATAACATCATAGGGTTGACAATTGGTGACAATGTAATGGTTTGTTATTTTGTTCATGGAGTTCAAATTTATTTCCCTGTAATGTTTCATAGTTCTGTTTGTAATTAGGCAATTTCTTATTGTAATAGATGGCTAGCACCGCAATCGACCGCCTCCTCCGCAAAGAAATTCGGGTGTACAAACCTTTGGACCCAAAGTTGGTACTGGACCATTGGTTTATCTTGTACAACCCAGAGGAGCAGGCCTTCATCCAGCAAAAGATCGGTTCCATCCTCTCACTGACAAAGATAGAGGTGAATTTGCCTTTAGCCCAAGCCATGTTCCAATTATGGGAAATCGAGCCCGCTGCTTTCTTTATCAGGCCGCATGAGATCACCCCTACCCTGGAGGAGTACACCCAGTTGCTACAGGCTCCAGCACTAACTGATCAAATCTACGCACCAGACCTTGAGGTCGGGCCAGCCGGTACCTTCAGCAGATTATTAGGCATCCGTAAGATAGCCGTCAACAAAGCCCTGGCAGATTGTAATGGATATTGCATACGTATGGATGATTTAGAAGCCTGGTTCATTGCCCGAGAGGACAATGGGGATAGGAAGGTGATAGAGCCATTTTATACTCAATCTTTATAGTATGAAATGTGTTAATTTATTATAGATTTTATAGAAATCATAAGGAAATGGTACTTAATTCTATTATAGTGATAAATCGGGTTAAATGGAGTCAAGGGTGCTAATTCAAGTAAATTAGAGAAGTCATCTACAACTTGGATCAAAGACATGGATTTACACCGCCGGAGGAAAGTACATGGGCGTGTAGTTGAAGTACACGGCCGTGTACTTAGTTTTGAAGCCACAGGAAACTACACGGTTGAAGTACACGACCGTGTATCTGTCTTGAAGAATCTACGGGAAAATACACGGTTGAAGTACACGACCATGTATCTGTCTAGAAGGAGGCACGTTTTGCGGCACGGCCATGGTGCAAACCGTGCTATACACTGCATAAGAAGGTGGAAATGTGGACTTCCAACAGAGAGAGACACGGCTCGTGATCTAGCCTTGGTGGAAACCGTGCTTGAAGCCGTGGTGGAAGTTGAAATGGAAGACGTGCCAAGGATGAGAAATTGTGGAACATCAACCAGAGGATGGCACGGCTTGAGATCTGGCCGTGGTTGAAGCCGTGGTACACACTGGACACGGAAGATGATATGTGAATTACACACAGAGGAAGGCACTGCTTGACCCACGGCCGTGTGGTAGGGCGTGCCAGGCGGACGATTATTCACTCCTCGAGATTTACATCAAAAAGGAAAGATATTTTCATATCTTGCTAGCAAAAGATTACCTGCCATTCTTTTAACAATATAAATAGAACTAACCCTAGAGGGTTACGGAGAATCTGGGATCATCTTGGAGACAAGAAGGAAAGAAGGAGGCAGAGCAGGCAGCCGGGAACAGAGGCTTGTTATGTTTTCACTTTTAATTTTCGTTTTTATGATGAACATGTGTAGCTAAGTAGTTTTTCTAGCCAAAGGGTCATAGAAGTTTGATTCTCCACGAATTGTGAGATCTAATTGATTTGTATTTAATCTATTCTTTGTTTTTGGATATTCATATATCTTCTGAACGTCTTGTCATTATTATCTTTGTTGATTGGTATGAATTAGAGCTCTTCTACTCAATTAGCAAGTTAATATATTGCCAACTAGCATGTTAAATCCGTAATTGTTTGATAGTTCTAGTCTCGGTGACACGATAACATGTTTGATTATAAAATAGATGATCGAATTCATGTTATGGAGATGTATGATCTTATTTAAATAGGTTATCTTATAATCTACTGGCATAAATTGGTGGTCTCTCTTGTTTTTAAGGCTATTGATAGATTAAATCCTAAGAGCTTGTTTAGGGTTGTCTAATCGATAAGAGAAGTAATCAAAAAGTTTGTTTTGATTATCGAAGAAGTAAGGAGAGATAGGTTATTAGAGCTTGTTAATAACCATAACCAGTTTATCTAGAAATAAGGATAGAAGACATTTGCATCGATGATCAATTCCTAGAATTAAACTATCTTGATTCCTTTGGCTAGGCTTTTATCAATATTCGATTTTATTATCTTGTTTCAATATTATTTTGATTCACAAACAAAACCCCCCATTTTTTCTTTTCCTCTTTATTCGCTTTGAATAGAAATATATTTAACCAATCCCCGTGGATACGACCCTACTCACCACTATATGCAAATCATATAATTGTCTAAGAGTAGGTTTTTATTTTTGTTGGATTCGACACCCATCAGAAGGACATACTGTGTTGGGACCCCAAAACTTACAGACAGAGAAGGGTGAACGCTTTCATCTCGACAGCCTTCGCCACCATACTGTTCCCCACTGGGACCTTCTATATTCACTACCGGGTTGCAGAGTTGGTAACCCAATTTCTGGAGGGAAGATCTTACATCCCGACTCTACTGGCTGAACGGATCCGGAACTTGAATTTCCTCAAGAAGAAAGGCCATGGGATCCTTCGCTCAAGCCTCAACCTTCTGCTGATATGGTTTGTAAGCCACCTTAAGTGCTTCGGGTTGAACATGGTCTGAAAAACCTTAGCCCGACAGGTGGATCTCGTAAACTCATGTATAGAAAAGGTGAAGCTACCCGATGACCTTACCAGCCACAGTTGGGTAGAGGTACCTAGAAGTTTCAGTGTTAAGGATATTCTGTGGACAGCTAGGTGGAGTTGCTGTAACAAAATCATCTTGACCTGCAGAAACCTCCAAGTAGTACCTTTAATCGGAATCAGTGGATGTATTGGATATCACTCCAACTCAGTGGTCCGCCAGTTTGGTACCATCCAAGATATAGTTTATCGGCCCTCGCTGGAAGCAGTCACCTTTGAATACCAAGATCCGAACCTGTTGGTAGCCGAGAAGTTTGCTAAGCTGGCAAAGGTCAAAGCACTTTGGGAAGCCAGAATTGAAAGCCCAAATGTGGACCTCGGGGAATTAGATGGCGAAGTGGGAAAACACCGAGCCACCAGAGAGTTTGTAATCTGCTAGCTATACCAGACAGGGGAAAGAGCATATCGGGTTCCAGACGTCACCCAACCAAGACCAGACAAGATCAATCTAGAGATAGAAGTATACTTAGAACAGGTCAAGGCCCGAATGGAGGTATACTTTGAAGCTGCAGATCATAAGAAAGACATCTGGAAGGGACGTTTCAAAGAATCCGACCAAAGGAATAAGGCCTTGGAAGCACAATTGGAGAAGACCTAAGCCAAAGTCAAAGAATTAGAAGCTGTCATCAATGGGAAGTCTAAGCCTCCACAACAGAAGACTAAAAGAGCTAGGAAATAGATTATTATTTGTAATCTTTTATTTTGATTATCGAACTCCAAAATTTTCAATATTAATAAAAGTGAAGTTTCAATATTATATTGTCAATCAATTGTCAACCCTTTTATTTTTAGCATCTGCGTGACACATGCATATCATTTTGCACACATCACACTAAAAAAACAAAATGCGCGCCCAGGTATCAAGATAGCTCCCAAGCAACCGAACCCTCCCAGAAGTCCAATTCTCACACGTTCAAGAACAAAAATGGCCAACAGTAGCGACAACCGCAACAACACAAATGCTGAAGCTGCCTCAGACTCCAGGATTGTATCCTTAGAACAAACGGTCCAACAATTGGCTGCCCAGGTCCACCTCCTAACTGAAAGCATCGGCCTCCTTCGCACCACTCAGCCAACCCAGGAAGAACATTCAGGGGCCAGGAAAGGGAAAGCAGTGGAGGGACAGCCTCCGGAGTATGAAGAAATCAATTCCCACTTCAACCCGGCTTTTGAATATGAGCCGAAGATCAACCAGGGACCAACCTCTGACGACTTGAAAAGGGAAATGGAAGAGAGGCAGAAGGAGATGGAGAAGCGACTCTTCCAGCAGCTCCATGACAAGATGAAAACGATTGAGGGCCCTGATGGTTTTGAACAAGCCGGGATCACCAATCTGCCAGCATACAAGGAAGAGGTATACCCTGAGAAGTTCAAGACCCCAGATTTCGAAAAGTATGATGAGACCGGCTGCCCCAAAATGCATACCAGGCTATATGCCCGGAAAATGAGCAAGTATACTCAATACGACCAGCTCATGCTCCAGACATTCCAAGATAGCCTCACAGGCCCTACACTGGTCTGGTATGCCCACCTGGACTTCAACACTGTCAATACCTAGGAGAAGCTAGCCCGGGCGTTTTATGACCAATATAAGTTCAATATCGAAGTCGCCCCATCTGTAATCGATCTGGGGAGTCTCCGAAAAAGGCATGCTGAGCCATTCAAGGACTATGCTCAATGCTGGAGGCCGCCAGGGTAGCAATCCCGATATCTGAGAAGGAATTGACATCCATATTTGTCAATACCCTGGACAAGACCTACTTTTCACACCTGGTAGGCCAGACCTCATCCAGTTTTGCAGAGGTAGTGGCTGCGGGATGCAGGATTGAGAATGCCATCACCACCGGCAGACTCCAAACAATGGAGCCTCCTAGGGTCACACCGACACAAAGGCCTTTAGGAGGAAACAGAGCTAAAGAGTCCACTGTCAGCACGGTCCACTTCGGTAAGGCAGAAAAATCTAGGACTCGTGTGACATTCCAGACCACGAGTACCCCAGCCCAACAACCCATGACAGGTCACACCCAGGCCGCCAGGGCCCCAAGGCAGTTCACTCCAATCCCCATACCGCTCAGTCGGGTCTTCGCTCGGTTGAGGGCAGACAACTTGATCAGCTTCGAGATCCCCAACGACCGGTACAAGCCTAAGAATTTCGACTCAAGCCTCAAGTGTGACTACCATATGGGTCAAGAGGGGCATTCTACAGATAGGTGCTGGAGGCTCCAGCACAAGATCCAAGACTTAATCGATGCAGGAATCATACAGCTAGATTTTGTGAACACCCCAGCACCCAATGTCAATACTAACCCACTGCCCAATCATAAGCCCACCATTAATATGATCACATCTGAGGAGTCGGTTCCCAAAGAAGCCCCTAAGCAGAATACGACGGAGCAGCAGAAGAAGCAATCCCATCAAGCTTCAGAAGAAACACTAAAGGCACACATTAAAAATAGGTGGTTAGCCGGAGACCCAACAGTCAGCACTTTGGGAGAATCACACGGGAGATTTCAGTATTTGGTAAACTATTCTTATACCCCGACTGAGCAGGGGCCGCCTAGTGGATGGGGACCGGGATTTGAGAAAGAAGGCAACCCGTCAAAGGAAGAGGGGAAGACTATTGATGGGTGTCGAATCCAACAAAAATAAAACCTACTCCTAGACAATTATATGATTTGCATATAGTGGTGAGTAGGGTCGAATCCACAGAGATTGGTTAAACTTATTTCTATTCAAGGAGAATAAAAGGGAAAAGGAAAATGGGGGGAGTTTGGTTTGTGAATCGAATAAAGTTAAAACAAGTTAAGAAAGTTGTATATTGATAAAAAGCCTAGCCAAAGGAATCAAGATGGTTTAATTCTAGGAATTGATCATCGATGCAAATGTTCTCTATTCTTGTTCCTAGATAAATTGGTTATGGTTATTAACAAGCTCTAACAACCTATCTCTCCTTACTTCCTCGATAACCTCAGACAAGCGCTTTGAATTATTTCTCTTATTGATTAAACAACCCTTAGACAAGCGCTTAGGATTTAATCTATCAATAGCATTAAGATCTAGAGAGACCACCAATTCATGCCAGTAGATTATAAGATAACCTATTTAAACATGATCACACACCTCCATAACATGAATTCGATCATCTCTTTTATAACCAAACATGTTGTTGCGTCACTAAGACTAGAACAATAAAAAAATTACGGATTTGACGTGCTAGTTGACAATATATTAACTTGCTAATTGAGTAGAAGAGCTCTATTCATACCAATCAACAAAGATAATAATGACAAAACGATCAGAAGATATATGAATACCCGAAAGCAAAGAATAGAATAAATACAAGTCAATTAGACCTCACAATTCGTGGAGAATTAAACATCTATGACCCTTTGGCTAGAAAAGTAGCTTAGCTACACATGTTCATCAATAAAACGAAAATAAAAGATAGAAACATAATGAACCCGGTTGCCTGCTCTGCCTCCGCGTTTCCTTCTTCAAGATCCAAGATTCCAAGATCAAAAGTTGTCCTAACCCTCTTGGGTTGGTTCTATTTATATTGTTAGGGGGATAGCATGTGATCTTTTGCTAGCAAGATACGAAAATATCTTTCCTTTTCCAAGTAGATTTCGAGAAGTGAAGATTCGTCTGCCTGGCACGCCCCAATACACGGCCGTGGGTCAAGCCGTGCCATCCTCTGTGCATATTCTTCAAGTCTTCATCCGCGCCCAGTGTGAACCACGGTTACACACACGGCCAGATCTCAAGCCGTGCCTTCATCTGTGCATAATCTTCAAGTCTTCATTCGTGTCCAGTGTGTACCACGGTTACACCCACGGCTAGATTTCAAGCCGTGCCTTCATCTGGTTGATGTTCCACACTTTCTTCTCCTTGGCACGTCTAGCTTTCACCACGGCTCCCAGCACGGTTTCTCCCACGGCTTTCGCCACGGCCGTGCCCTAAGCCGTGTCTCTCTCTGTTCAGAGTCCTCTTTTCCGCCTTCTGGTCCAGTGTGTAGCACGGTTTGAACCTTAGCCGTGCCTCAAACCGTGCTTCCTCCGGTGGTGTAATTCCTTGTCTTGATCCAAGTTGTAGATGACTTCTCTAAAATACTTGAATTAGCATCCTTGACTCCATTTAACCTGATTTATCACGATGATAGAATTAAAGTACCATTTCCTTATGATTTCTATAAAATTAATAATAATTTAACACAATTTATACTATAAAGATTGAGTATAAAATGGCTCTATCAACTATCAACATGATCAACTCTCATCAGAAGCCTAGGGTTATACAATGCTACGAGGGACAATCAGCTGAGGTACAAATCCCAAGAAAAAGATATGTATTCAATGTTCCGATAGCGGCAAAGAATTACAAGGTTGCACCGTTCGACTATCGGACCCTCGAACAAGAGCAGCCTCCTATGGTGGGAGGCATCACCCGCTCTGGGAGATTATACGCTCTAAAGTATAAAGGCCCGACTGAAGAACCCAATGTGGAGAAAGGAGAAGAAGAGGAAGGGGGACTCGCTGCATTTACAAAGATGGTCAAGGCGAGTGAATACAAGATCATGGAACAATTAAATAAAGTTCCAGCACAGATATTACTCATGGGCCTTCTCACAACATCCGAGCCCCATAGGGAAGCACACTTTAAAGTACTAAAACAGATTCAGGTCCCAGAGGGCATCGCTACAGACAAAATAGGTCACGTGGCGGACTCTATCTTTACAATGGACCAGATATCTTTCTCTCCGAAAGAGCTAGGAGAGGAGGGAGACCAACATACCAAACCATTATTCATAGTGGTCAGGTGCAATGACACCATTGTTTCCTGAGTACTCATCGACAACGGATCATCCCTCAACGTTTGCCCATTGGCAACGCTCGACTTGTTGGGGGTCGATCCAAGCAACATAAGACCTAGCTCCACGGTGGTCAGAGCTTTTGACTGATTAAAAAGAGACATAGTGGGGAAGTGAACCTACTAGTAGAAATTGGTCCACAAGTATTCCATATCGCTTTCCAGGTCCTCGACATCCCAAGGTCTTTCAACTTGCTTTTGGGACGACCTTGGATACATGCTGCTGGAGCCATCCCCTCTAGTCTCTACCAAAGGATCAAGTTCATTGCAAGCGGGCAGATAGTTACAGTATTGGGCGAACAAGATTACGCCATATACAAAGAGATTGCCATACCTTATATTGGGGAAGAAGGTTCAGAAGACCTGGGGCTGCAGATTTTCAATGAAGTGAACATGATGACCAACAAGGAGGGCCATCAGTTTAAAGAGGGGCAGCACGGGACGTTTGGACTGGGGTACATTCCTACGGCCGCAGAAGAAGCGCAAGCAAGAGGTGTCAAAGGCAGAATGAAGGGGAAGCCGACCGACACCCAGATGTGCATCCCACCTCTCCAACAATCTTTCCGAAAGGCAAACATCATTCAAGAGCTTCGGGTAAACGAAGAGGACGACAGCAAAGGGAAGTCAATCCTCCGCACGTCCAACCAGCATCCAGCTCTGAACAATTGGTTTTGTTATCCTATCAGTAGCACTAGGTTAGCTCGAAAGTAGAGAAAAATTATTAAGCAAATTTTATTGAGACTCTTTATCAAATTCAATTACAGTTTGTTTTCGTCTTATATATATGCTTTCACTTTTATGTTATTCAGATCTCCTACCATCGAACATCAGGGATATTTCACGCAGGTAGAAAATAAAAACGCTGATATCGTTTCCAACGCTGCTGGGTCAGTTGTTGAAGGCGATATCCTAGACCACGAAATAATACAAGAAAATTGGCAAAAACATGAACAAAGCGGAATTTCGATCGACGAGCCTGTGGAGGCAGTAAATCTAGGAAGCATGGAAAAACCTAAAAACCTCAAAATCGGGTCCAGTTTGAGTGCCGAGCAAAAATGTGAAATAACCGAGCTATTAACGGAATATGCGGATGTGTTTGCCTGGTCATATGGTGACATGCCAGGGCTAGACCAATCGATAGTGGTTCATAGGCTTCCCACAAGGGAAGATGTCAAACCTAAAAAACAAAAACTGAGAAGATTTAGGCCTGACATCTTGCTGAAGATTAAGGAAGAAGTCAAGAAACTGCTAGAAGTAGGGTTCATTGAAGTATCCGACTACCCAGAATGGGTAGCAAATATAGTCCCCGTTATGAAAAAGAATGGAAAAGTACGCGTATGCGTAGACTTTCGGGATTTAAACCAAGCTACGCCAAAGGATAACTTCCCCCTACCTCACATTGATGTTCTAGTAGACAACACTGCGGGAAATCATCTTTTCTCATTCATAAACGGTTTCTCATGATATAATCAAATAAAAATGGCTGAAGAAGATAAAACCAAAACAACTTTCATCACAACATGGGGAACTTTCTGTTACAAAGTCATGCCCTTCGGTTTGAAAAACGCCGAGGCAACGTATCAAAAAGCCATGGTCGCAATACTTCACGACATGATGCATCGAGAGGTTGAAGTATATGTCGACGACATGATAGCCAAATCCAAAGAAGGAGAAAGCCATATAGATGTCCTGAGGAAATTGTTTAAACGACTGAGAAAATTCTAGCTCAAGTTAAACCCAGAGAAATGCACTTTCGGGGTCACAACGGGAAAATTGTTAGGGTTTGTCATAAGCTAGGAAGGGATTAAAATCGACCCTGATAAGGTAAAGTCTATATTAGAGTTACCTTCCCCACGCTCCGTTAAAGAAGTGAGAAGCTTGTTGGGAAGATTAAATTATATAGCTCGTTTTATCTCACAGCTCACCGACAAATGCCGGCCATTATTCCGTCTGTTGAAGAAGAACACCACAATAGAATGGGACGACGAATGCGAAGAGGCATTCAAGACAATCAAAACTATCTTATAAAACCTTCGGTCTTGATAGTCCCAAAGCAAGGAAAGCCCTTATTCTTATACCTCACTATACTCCCTGAATCCATGGGATGTGTGCTGGGGCAGAAAGATGACGAGGGAAGAGAGCGTTCCATATATTATCTGAGCAAAAAGTTCACAGATGGGGAACAGAGGTACTCAGAGGTGGAGAAGACGTGTTGTGCTTTAATCTGGGTCATGCATCGACTAAGGCAATACACCCTTTACTACCATATTAAGCTGCTGACAAAGCATGATCCCTTGAAATACTTGGCAGAGAAGCCAGCTCTGATAGGGAGAATCTCTAAGTGGCAAATGCTCCTATCCGAGTTCGACATCACATACATAAATCAGAACTCGATGAAAAGGCAAGCCTTAGCCGACCAATTAGCGGAACACCCTGTCGAGACAGATTCCCAAGAACTACAGGCTCAATTTCCAGATGAAAATATATTAACAGTACCGGTAGAAGACTTTGGGATAGAGCAGGACCCGAAATGGAAACTGTTTTTCGATGGAGCCGCCAACGCATTCGGTTGCGGGGTTGGGGCAGTATTGATAACCCCAGATAGCACCCAATTCCCTACAGCGACGAGACTTACATTTCCCTATACCAATAATATCGCAGAATATGAAGCATGTATTCTTGGCCTCAAAATGGCCTGTCAAATGGAAATCCGCGAATTAGAAGTATATGGAGATTCGTCGCTCATCATACTACAAACAAGAGGGGAATACAAGACTAAAGACCCTAAACTAGTACCGTATCATCAACACCTGACGGAGCTAATTGAAGAATTCAAGGCAATCACTTTCACATACATCCCAAGAACTCAGAATTAGTTTGCAGATGCACTAGCCACACTAGCATCTATGATCCAGATAACAGGGGGAGCCGAAGTTCAATCGATGAAAATAGACATCGAAAGTCGGCCCGCCTACTGTTTAACCATTAAAAAAGTATAAGATGACAAGCCCTGGTATCACGACATCAAGACTTTCCTCAAAGAAAGTAAATACCCTAAAATGGCTAGCAAGAATGACCAAAGAACACTCAGAAGGTTAGCAAGCCATTTCCTATTAAGTGGGTCTGTGCTATACAAAAGATCATCTGATACCACCTTGTTGAGATGTGTGGACAAAAATGAAGCATGCGAATTGATGAAGGAAGTACATGAGGGAGTATGTGGACCTCATATGAATGGCTACATGTTGGCCCGAAAAATCATGAGGTTAGGATATTATTGGTTGACCATGGAATCAGATTGCATAAAACATGTCAAGCACTGTCATCTGTGTCAAGTCTACGCAAATCGGATAAATGCTCCGCCTAACGAGCTACACTTGTTATCAGCACCATGGCCTTTCTCCATGTGGGGAATCAACATAATAGGCCCGATCACTCCAACAGCATCTAACGGCCACAGATTCATACTAGTAGCGATTGATTATTTCACCAAATGGGTAGAAGCGTCATCGTATACCAATGTTACAAAGGGGGTAATAATCCGCTTCTTAAAAAGGGACATAATAGCTCGATATGGAGTTCCTGCATCCATCATCACTGACAACGGTACCAATCTCAACAACAAATCGATGACAAGTTTATGTCAACAATTCCACATAAACCACAGAAATTCAACTCCCTACCGACCTCAAATGAACGGGGCAGTAGAAGCAGCCAACAAGAATATTAAAAAGATCATCGAGAAAATGGCAACAACTTACAAAGATTGGCATGAAATGTTACCGTTTGCTCTCATGGCTTATAGAACTTCAATAAGAACATCTACGGGAGCCACCCCTTACTCATTGGTATATGGTACTGAAGCAGTGCTACTAGTTGAAGTTGAAATACCATCATTTAGAATCCTGTCAGAAACTCAGTTAACTGAATCAGACTGGGTAAAGAAGAGGCTTGATCAGCTGAATTTGATTGATGAAAGAAGACTTACCGTACTATGTCATGGCCAGTGTTACCAACAAAGAATGGCCCGGGCATTTAACAAGAAGATGAGACCTCGATACTTCAAAGAGGGGGATCTAGTGTTAAGGAAGGTTTTCCCGAATGCCCAAGACTCCAGAGGAAAATTCACCCCAAACTACGAAGGCCCTTATGTAGTGAAAAAGGTTCTGTCAGGAGGTGCTTTGATATTAACTCAGATGGATGGTCCGGAATTGAGAGACCCCATTAACACAGATGCTGTAAAGATGTACTATCCTTAGGCAAGGGAATTGAAATTTTGCCAATGTTTATGAAAGCCAATGTTCGATACAAATTTCGTTGAGTCGAGTTTTTACTTTTTACAAGCAAAGTTAATATCCCTGAATGGTCAATAATCCAAATCAATTATCATCACAACAAATATTCCTAAACACATTACCCACCACTTCACCAATGAAAGATAAACACTAAAATAATGATGAATCTCAATATATTTGGTAATATAGTTCCATCTACTTTTGAGCATTAGAACATAGTGCATTAGTAGGGTAACATTACCGTCAAAAGAGCCATGTGCATAAAGAAAGGAAGCACATCAAGATTTTCAACCCCGAGTCAAGAAAAGAAGAAGAGAAGCAGAAACAAACTAGCCCGAAGGTTCGGTTGTTTAGTGGCCGTCTACGATAAATTGGCAAGCATATTAAAATAATAATAACTATCATAAAAGGCATCACATCATTTAACTCAGTCAGTAGAAAGCATATTCAAAAGCATAAGATGAGTCAGCCCATAATGGGGCACTTGTCTAGACAATTCCATTTTAGGTTAGTCAGCCCATAGGGGGCACTTTCCTAAAACTTTGTTCTCATGGTTAGCCCATAGGGGGCACTTTTTGAGACAATTCCATTCTAGGTTAGTCAGCCCATAGGGGGCACTTTCCTAAAACTTTGTTCTCATGGTTAGCCCATAGGGGGCACTTTTTGAGACAACTCCATTCTAGGTTAGTCAGCCCATAGGGGGCACTTTCCTAAAACTTTGTTCTCATGGTTAGCCCATAGGGGCACTTTTTGAGACAACTCCATTCTAGGTTAGTCAGCCCATAGGGGGCACTTTCCTAAAACTTTATTCTCATGGTCAGCCCATAGGGGACACTTTTTGAGACAATTCCATTCTAGGTTAGTCAGCCCATAGGGGGCACTTTCCTAAAACTTTATTCTCATGGTCAGCCCATAGGGGGCACTTTTTGAGACAATTCCATTCTAGGTTAGTCAGCCCATAGGGGGCACTTTCCTAAAACTTTGTTCTCATGGTTAGCCCATAGGGGGCACTTTTTAAGACAATTCCATTCTAGGTTAGTCAGCCCATAGGGGGCACTTTCCTAAAAGTCTGTTCTCAAGGTCAGCTCATAAGAGCACTTTTTGAGGCAGTTCAATCAATTTTATCATAGGTTAGTCAGCCCATAGGGGGCACTTTCCTAAAACTTTGTTCTCATGGTTAGCCCATAGGGGGCACTTTTTGGAGACAATTCCATTCTAGGTTAGTCAGCCCATAGGGGGCACTTTCCTAAAAGTCTATTCTCAAGGTCAGCTCATAAGGGCACTTTTTGAGACAGTTCAATCAATTTTATCATAGGTTAGTCAGCCCATAAGGGGCACTTTCCTAGATTCTCCCGATTAGTCAGCTCTTGGGGCACTTTTCGAAAATGTTCTTCCAAACAGTTACTAGTCTAACAAGATGCTTCTGTTGACAGGTAGCCAGCTCATAAGGGCGCTTCCTAAGTAGATTTTCTTTCCAAGGTTGCTAGTCTGATAAGACGCTTCCTATCATCATTTCCCCTAAACGATACTTGAGATGTTTCCTATCGCTAACTAGTCAGCCCTTAAAGCACTTTTTGGGGAGGGAACATTACTCTAAATCGTTAGGAACATTTTAAATCATGGGATTGTTAGCTCTTGGAGCATTTTCCTACCAAAAATTCCAGGTAACCAGCCAAACCAAGTCGTTATCTATTTAAGAGGCCAAAAATGGCGCCTTTCTTGTCTTTGTAGTTAAGTTTTTCAAACTTTACTACAAAGAGGGGCAGTTGTAAACACCCCATTTTTGTCCTAAAAATGAATAATAATTGATAATAATCAATTCTTAATTTTTTCCAATTTTTCTAATTTTTCCCTAATTTAACATAAATAATTAAAAATATTCAAAAAAATAAAAATAAATAGGAAAAAACATCAATTTTGAAAAATGATTTCAGAAATGGCAATAATAAATAATAAATAATTTTTACAAATTTTTGAAATTTCAAAAAATACAAAAAAATAAAAAAATCGCATTACATATATGCAATTTGCGAAATAAACAAAATCAGGAAAATGGGCTAGCTCAGCTGGTCCGAGCCGTGGCTAAGTGGGTGCGTACGGGTGCGAGGTCGCAGGTTCGAAACGCGGGGGAAGCAGTTTCCGCGTTTTGCGATTTTTTCATTTACCCAGGATACGTGGCAGCATCTGATTGGCTGGAGGGAACGTACGCGCCGGGCGCATGATCGTCTTCAACCTCGATCCGAGATCGCCGGCGAGGGGAAAATTTCGAATTTCGACCGTTTCGATTCGATTTTTTGCACAAATCCAACATATCTTCAACAGAATTGAGATAAACATCATCCAATTGGAATCAAATCTCAACAAATTGAAGGATTTACACGAATCGGAGTTGGTTTATTTAACCGTCGATCCGATTTGCCTCAATCGGTGGAAATCCGGGCTTATCCAGCTCGATTTCGAAGGCCTATAAATAGAGGATGAGGAGAGGAAGCTAAATCACAGATAAAAAGCGAGAGAAAGTGAGAGAAAAGAGCGAATCGGAGAGCACCGGAGGAAATCGAAGCCGCGACTGTCGATCAGGAGCTAAGCAACCACCAGGAGGCATTTCTGGAGCAAACCACCACCACCATTGGATTCCTCACCCTCAATAACCTAGGTTTCGACACCTCACCCGCTGTAAAAGGCCGCCGGAACGCCGTCAACGAGCACTCCCCGTCGCCGTGTCCGACCGATCCGACCCGACCCGCACACTGACCCAGATCCAGGTAAGTCGGATTTTCCGGATTTTTTCGAATTTTATTTATTTTATTTGATTTATTATTTTGATATTTGATTTATTAATTTTTTTTTATGTATTTATTTATTTATGTTTTATTTATATTTCCATAAATAGGAAAATGTTAGAAATTAGATTTTTTTAGGATTTAATAATTTAAAAAATAATAATAATATAAATAAAAATAAAAAATAATAAAAATGTAGAGAAATAATAATAAAATATTAGGAAAATAATAATAAGACTTTAGATTTTAAAATAGGATAGATAATAACTTAGGATAAAATTTTTAACAAAATTTTTTAACAAAAATTATGAAAAATTAATAAAAATTATAAAAATAATATAAAAAATAAAAAAACTATAAAAATCATGAAAACTCATAAAAATTATAAAAGAATAAGGAAAAATCGAAAAAAATCATAAAAATTCCAATAATAATAAAAAAATAATAAAATTCAAAAATTATAAAAATAGAAAAAAATGAGTTTTATCACTTAGAAAAAATCATTTTCTCAAATAAATCTAAAATTGATGTTTTCCCAAAAATTATTTTCAAAAAAATCAAATTATTAAGCTTAGGTTTAGATTTTTTAGAAAAATCCCAAAAATGTTAAAAACATAAATCAAAAGAGATTTCAAAAATTAAAATTCACAAACCCACTAAATATTTTCAGGAAAAGCGAACTACGGCTTGTTTAATCATGGATAGCAGGTACGTAGGCACCCATTCAGGTCAACCCATAAAATGAAATAAAAAATCATTTTCTTGAAATAATAAAAGTAACAGAAACAAAATAAAACACATTTCTAAATAGGAACAATTTTAGGAGATTAGGTGGTAACCGTAAGGTTTTAATAGGTTAGCCTCCGAACTTAGAAACTCTGGTTTTCCCTTTTCCTCTTTTCTAAAACGAGAAGGGGAAATAACGACGACTAGTGGTCCAAATTAAGACTAATCCGCTCCTCTAGTCTTAATTCAATATTTCCCAACAACAGTTGGGTGGCGACTCCAAAAAATTAAACGAAGTTCCTAACTCAAGTCGATGATCTATATTAGATGAGCATAGGGTCTAGTCTGGATCGGATTAGGAATGGGAAAATTCAAAATTAGACTCGACATGCACAATCTGATCATGAGCTGAATTCTTGGTGAAAAGTGGGTTGCATGCGTTTTCTTCTATGAGAAATTCATGTCTTCAGTTATGGGATTATGTTGTACTTCGTTTCTGAGGTCATATATGGTTCTAACGGTCATATTTCCTTGACTTCTGATTTTTCAAAAACGTTTTCCCGCGTTGGTTAAAAGTTAGGCCGCCTCACTTAGGCTGCTAGCCTTGATTTTTAAGTACCAATGTAAGAAACATGATCTCAGTGGCATGTTGTGCTCTGAACAGTTTTCATGCCTACGGTTTTAGTTGATACAGTGTCATGATTTATCATGTTGTAGGCATCCTAAATGTCAGCATATGACTAGCTTGAGCTGAATCATATTCGAGATGGACTTGTGTTATGATTGCCCTTCCTTGTTCTGTTCTAGTCTTTGCATTACGCAATCCTTTTTTTTTTCTCTTATTATGAAGGTATGCCACCCAAAAAGCTCCAGCCAATGAGGAAAAAGCATAAGGCTGCTGGATCATCATCTTCAGGACGACAGCGACATCTGCTTTCAACTCTGGAATATGCTCAGGAAAGGAAGAAAAAGCTACTTAAAACCACACTCTTGAATCATCAATACTTGGATTGGGGATTGTTGCAAGAATATGGAATGGAAGAGAGAATCAAGCAGGCAGTTAAAGACAAAACCTAGTTCAAACTCTTTGCGATTAAAGAACCAACTTTTAAGGATATCACCATCGAGTTCCTAACTACTGTCAAGATCAACAAAAAGGCGAATTATTCTCACATGACCTTCTAGGCCTATGGAGAAATTCACACCATTGAATTGAACCAGATTGGATTCTTTTTGGGATTTTATGAGGAGTCAGAACCTAAGAACCCCTTACCCACCACTTGGCCTGCGAATATGATAGCTGAAACTTTTTTATACCAGATAATCTGCCTAAAGGTTACTGATTTTGTCCCCTCCAAGTCCTTAGCCACTCTGTTCGCTGCTATGGAGAGCAAGTTGCTCCATCACATCTTAGCCCACACAATCTGCTGTAAGAAGACCAGTCACAGTAAGGTGACCAGTTTTGACATATTTATATCTTTATGGCATGCTTTTAGGTTACCACATTGACATTGGTGTGGAGGTGGCTAATTTCTTTGATAGGCAAGTGGGAGATATACGAACACAATTCATCTTTTGTGGTGGTTACATAACGGCATTGTTGAAGGGTATGGGTATTTTTCAGCAACCTAATGATGATGAGGGCATACCATGTAAGCCAATCTCTGCTGGACCATTTCAGTCTTGGAGATTAAGGAAGATAGCCAACAGATTAGAGTTAGTTGATACTGCAGGAGTTCATGAACTACCCCCTGCTGAAGGAGCTTCTTCCTCTTTTCCTCTTCCCGAGCAATTAAGCGCAGATATTAGGGAAGTCAAGGAGGAAATCCAAGCTGAGCATAAGAAAAACAAGAAGTTTAAGACCACTTTGGTCAGCATGTTGAAATCTGCCATTTCTTGCATCAATCCAGCAGCTGCAGAGGAGATACATTATGATACTTCTGTTGAGGCGAGTTTTGAAGAAGAAGAGGATTAAGAAAATTAAAGCCCCTAGTGGCTCGCAAGCCTCTTGTTTTGTTTCATATATTTTGCTTTGCTAATTGTATAGACATGTTTGAGCACCCACTTGATTGGGTAGACTTTTATCCTCTGTTGTTAATCTGGACCGTAGGATAGAATTCACTTTATGTTTTTATTTTTTCTCTTTGAGTTTGTGAACACAGGGCTGATCTTGACAAGATGACTCTCTCACTGATTGTATGGTTGGAATTCTCTTTTGCTGCTGCAAAACATGGACACCAGGGAAGTATCGGTTTTTCCTTTTATATACTGATATTCCTTCCTTCTTTTGAGCTGCCTTAGGAACAGTGAGGGCACTGTTCAATATAAGTGTGGGGAAGGCATATAGGAAATAGAATTGGAATGGAGTAAATGATTGATGTGTAAAATCTGTGATTTAATCTTATGACATCCAATGCCTGAACTTCTCTGTCACTTGAATGATAATTGTCCTCAAGTATATGGCAAATTTGAGGCCAAAAAAAAAAAAATTGTGAAAATTGTTGACTAAAATCTAGACAGTTTAAAAAGAGTATTGTTGATAGCATCTGTTATGTTTTAATTGAAAATTTGGATTTGCTTTGGTGCCTTACTCACCTACTATTGTGATGAGAAAACGAAATTAAAATCAAGTAGCAAAATCCCTATAATTCAAAATTCCCCTTGTTTTTAGCTCTAGAATTGGATTTTTGAAAGTGAGTTGAGTCCTTAAGGGAAAGATAAACAGGTCTACTTCGAGTCGCTTCTTTAGCTTGCATATTGTCTTGAAAGTTGCTTTGAAAGCTTGTCAACACCTGATGAAAGAGGTAAGGGAAACTCCTCACTTAGTGACTTCTTATAAAAAAAAAAAAAAAGTCTTAATTCTGTTGCAGCATTCAAACGAAATGAGTTGCCTTACTCCAATGACTCAAGTAATTGAGTTAAGAGTATCCAAACTTAAATGCTAGAGTGAGGGAAAGTCCGATGGGGTCCCTTTAAAACCTAGTCACTTGGGTGATGAGCCCAGGATGTGCCAACTTAGTGATCTCACTATAGTGATAAGGGCGGAGAAGCAAAAGTTCAAAACATGAACTTATATATATATATATATATATATATATATATAAAAGAGAAGAGTTTTAGTGAATGCCAATCAATAAAGTACATGGGACTTATAATAAAAAGGGAGAAAATCTAGGAAGGGAATGGATACCATATGCTTTCATTTTGTGTTGACTTGTTCAAAGAAGTGATGGGAAGGATCATATACTTGCTAATGGCCAGTGAAGTTTAAATGGGTGTTTTTCTCTATAGGATTGAGTATTTACTTTTAAATTAAGATTCTTTTGCTAAACACCCGGGCATAAGTTTTTTTGTTTGGATTAGATATTTAATTTTAATTATAGTACTCTAATTACATAAACCCAGTTGGTTAGAGTGGTAGGCACCGAAATTGCAAGTTATGATCCGTGAAAGAAAAGATGCTTGTATTTTGTGAAAGTCATTGTTTTATTCTCTAAATTTTAGATTTCGTCATTGGTTTTATTTTGTTTGAGGACAAACAAAAGTTCAAGTGTGGGGAAGTTGATAAAGGCACATTTTACTCATATTTTATAGTATGATTTATGATGAAATTCAATGGATTCTATGGAATTCACGGGAAGATGGTACTTAATATATGTATTTTGATTATTCAGGTCTTTGTGGACTTAGATTCAAGATATGAGCGGAGTACATAAAAATATGGCATGGAAAGCATTGGAAGTTGGACTATTTTTTTGATCCAAGGCCGCCAGCCTTGAAGGTCGACTTATGTTGAATCAAAGGCAGTCGGCTTTAATAGCCGGCTTTCATCAAAGCTGCCACTGGAGATCCAAGGCCACCGGCCTTCACATCCGGACTACATTGAATGCCGCCGGCTTTAAGCCGGCTTTGGGCCGGCCTTCTTTTCTGACGAATTGTCTCGTCCATCCTTTGATATAAATAGCCCTTGTTGCAACAAAGGGAGGGCCTTTTGCCAATTTTTCGACCTAGAAAGAGTTCTTTTGAGAGAATTTTGTATTCGAGCCTGAATTGATTCAATTAAGTGGAGAGGAATCATTCGTGGGGATTGAGTTATTAGTTCTTAAAGCTTTGAGGAAGTTTTGCAATTGAGGATCTTCAAACAATTGTGTTACCAGATTGGTGATCTCTGAATTATTGATTATTTATGCAATTAAGTGATATATTATCAGTTACAATGAATCGTATTGCATGTGCTTCTATCAATTGTTATTCTGTTGTCATCTCCATGATGTTCTAAATTCTTTTGGTGGGAAGGGGATGAAACCCTAGATTGGTAGAATGATAAATGTAGTTATGCTATAGAATTATTAGGCATGTGGAATATTCATATTGTAATCTCTTTGCTATAATTCTTTGTTTCTTAATCGAATCAGATTTATAGGAACGTTGATGACTCGGAAGGGGAATTAGGGTTCACAAGGAATTCTTAATAATGAGTAATTAACATATGCGGAAGCTGAGTTATTCACTTTTGTTAGAAATTATCTTAATATTAATACAATGCTTCTAATTGATTTTTCTCTAAGGGATTAGGAGAGATTGATTTGGGGTATTAGTCATTCATATAACTGGGAAGTTTATGATTGTAAATTTGAGTCCTCTATTAATTTGTATAGCGGAAGCTAATAGATTAATTTGGGGTTTTGTTAATTTCGTATGAATATCCACATGATTAAGGATTATTATAGCATGATGGCAATTTGACTAACGTGTCTAGGGTGAATTCTTAATTCCCACCTTCTTAATTGAAAAGTTTATTTGTTCAAGATTCTCAAAATCATCAATTTGCATTTTATTTTAGTCTTCAATCAAATAGTGAAATCATCCTTCTTTCCATTGCCTAAATATCAATTTGAGCTAGTACAAGTCTAGTACTTTGTAGTCCTCGTGGAATCGTATTTTTTTCACCACTTTATTACTCGATACGACCAGTGCACTTGCTGCAATTTACACTCCCATTTTATATATACGTTCTGAGCGTATCACTATGCGTGACTCGCCTATGCTAAACATGTAAGTATTTTCAAACCCATCATGTATCACCCGTCAATCATACAACCAAGGCCAACCCAACAGTAAATGGAATGCATGCATAGGGACTATATCACACAGGATCTCATCATGATAATTCTGCCCGACATTCACAGGAACCTTTGCCCTAAGGGTAACATGCATACTACCTCTATTATCCAGCCAATGCAAGTGATAAGGACTAGGATGTGGGATAGTAGACAGTTGTAATTTGTCTACCAGCGCAGCATATATAACATTCGTGCAACTACCACTATCGATGATGAGTACATAAAGGTTACCTCTGATTCTGCAAGAGGTGTGAAATATGTTCTTCCTCTGAATATCATTGGTATTAGGAGATATAGATAAAGCCCTGCGTAACACATTAAGGGATAGATATTTTTCTCCTGTATGCTCCTCAAGCGCATTTGCAGTCTGATCATCATAATATTCCTGCAGTACTGTTGGTAGATCTGTAAGTTCAATCTGATCATGATCATCCTCAATATCCTCCCCAGTGTCTTCCATAACAGTCATCACCCTCTTATTTGGATACTGTGCAGCCATATGCCCAAATCCCATGCATTTAAAGCATTTTATCTGGCGTGCTTTCCCACTAGTAGATCCGAGAACAGTCTACCTCATTTCTAGGGCCATAACCTCTTTACCCTTCCCAGTAGGTAAATTTTCTCTCATAATGGTTGGGGTAGTAGTGTCCACTGCCTTTACTCCCTCACCTACCGCCTTTATTCCCCCTGATCGACTGTCAGCTAATATGGGTCTATTAATAGTACTGGGCCTACTACTCGAAGCCCTAAAGAAGTTGGACCCCCTTTGTCTCTCTACTTTTAAGGCCAACTGAATAGCCTCATCAAGTGTATTATAGCGCTGCGATTCAACAATACACGTTATTTCATATTTTAGACCTGAGACAAAACGTGCTATAGTTTGTTCTGGAGGCTCAACAGACCCACACCTAATCATAAGGGTCTCAAACTCTTGCACATAACCATCCACTATTTTGCCTCCCTGCCTCAATGTTTGCAATTGCATAAACAACTCCTGTTTGTAGTGCTCAGGAATGAACCTTTTCCTTAGTAATCTTTTCATGTCCCTCCAGGTCTAAACCTCAGCCTCTCCATCCCGATGCCTGTTGATAATCAGATTCTTCCACCAGAGTACAGCGTACCCTACAAACTCAACAGCAGCCAATCGAACCCTGGTACTGTCATCGATCTCATAACATTCGAAGAGACCTTCGACCTTGCCCTCCCAGTCTAAGTATTCATCTGCTGATCCCTTGCCATCATAGGATGGCATCTGTAGTTTCACATATTCCAAACCCCGAGGTGGCCTGAAATCCCTATTCTGATTTGGGTTTGCCCCAAAATTATCATCCCTTTCTTCCCTGTATGGAAGATGCTCCTCACCCATCCTTCTATTCAAATTCCCATCTCCCATTACTCTATCTTGATGAGAATTTTGTGGAGCTACTCGAGGTGGTGCCGGTTGGTTTACCACTGGTGGTTGTGGTAATGTCATTCTATCAACTCTAGTTGCCAGTGTAGCAACTATGGTAGTAAGATCCTAGAATTATTCTTCCAAAGTTCTCCTACCTACCACATTACGACCCTGACCTCCACCAACCTGACTATTGGCTTCATCACCAATTCCCCCATTCACACTGTCATTTGACATAGTTGTAGACTCCCGTATACTAATCCTCAAAACAATTTGAGTCAAGGGCACACACTCCATTACTACACTTCCCTTAACTCCACACAATAGCAACTACAAAAAAGACAAACAAATAAACCCACTTAACTTTACAATTATGTTATTGCAACTCACGTGTAATACTCTTCTCCACAACACGTCACAACAACACGGTGCAACAAAATTTAACTTCCACAAGCCACTCCCACGGCAACACACAAGTGACAACAACAATAAAGATGATTTACTTCCACGGCAACAACACAAGTGGTAATAATAACAAGTAGGCTTCCACTTCCACGGCAAAGGATGACAACAAAGGACAAATATGTTACTTTCTACAAATGTATTCCGAATTCCACAATAGGCAGCAACTTCAATTTGAAATTCAAACCACTTCACTAATTGCAAGCCTTCTTCAATTGGTAAGCAATGAATTCAAATTCAAATAGCACTCATTAACTCCCACAACTTAATGGCATGTGTTTGAATTTAAATAGATTCCTTACTAATCAAAACTCAATGCAAATCTGTAAATTGTACTTCTCTAATTCACAATTACACAATAGAAGTCACAACAATAACCTAGACATCCTCCTTCATGCCACAACAAGTCATGGCAAGGATTAGTAAGTTTTCAAGTTCAAAAGTTATTGAATTAAACAACACTTCTATGCTTCTGCCCTTCCACGAAAATTATTGATCATAAGATGATACAACAACCTTCCCAATCCAACTCCAACAAACAGGAAATTAAATTCCAAGCCAAGGTAATTTCGCAAGCTCAAAACCACAAAAACAACACAATTTGCGGTTTCAATTGATCAACCCTAATTGAAGATTAATTTCACGAAATCAAATACAATCAATCCCTTCTCTCAACATGTGCTCTGATACCAAAAAGATGATGTGCCTAAATCCAGTTGGAAGCACAATAAAAAAGATTTAAGAAAGCAATCTCAAACCAATCACAAAACCGGTTCCAAAAAGGGCAAAATTGCGTGAACCCTAATGAAGGTGCAATGAAATCCAAATACTCAATGATGCAATTATGATACCAAAATAATAATTTCTTCTAACATCACACTAATCGCATATAAACCCACGTGAATAACTCACAATCTCAAAATAAATCTTCAATTCTAAGAACCCCTTTCCACAAGTGATAATCACATTTCAAGAAGTAATCATAAAGGAAGAACCGAATTCAAATGCAAAGTATCTCAATTAAGCACAAGAATTTGAAAATAATATGAAGCAAATCTGTCCAAGAACTATCTCAATTCACCCCTAGATATGACACACTAGAGAAGAAAAGAAATCACAACAAAATGAAATTGCTATTACTCACAATTTCAAGGTGTTGCACTCGCCACAATTTCAACTCTTGGGATTGAAATTGATAAAAGTCTAATGACAATTAGGAGAACCCTAATCCTCACGTGAAATGTACTCTCAAATCTATAAAAATAAGCCTCCTCAAATCCTCTCTTAAGCAAGTATTTATACTTGCTACTCCTAGGGTTAAAAAGTGCTCAAAATTACAAGTTTACTACTTTTAAGGTGGCTAACCCTAAATGAAAATTACAAGGAATTAAAAATGTCCTAAAACCAAAATACAACCAAAATAGTTCATAAAACAATTACATGATACAAAATAACATAAGTCTTCATGATCCAATGCCTCGGAATAGAAAACAATCGCAGCGGGTCTTTGGTTATCATCCTGAAAAACGTTCTGTGTCCAACAGGAGTTGTAGGACATATGAGCATCCCATAGAGAATTATCATTATACCTGTAAGATTATTCTCAATTTTTTATTAGAAATAAAGATATAAGGTAAAATATAAGCAATTTGGATCATCATCCAAATTAGGTTCTGAAAAGGTCAACAGTGTTAGAAATTTTCCCATCATTAACTCATTGATAAGTGTTAAAAGACCCTTATTATTTTTGCCTAATTGGAAACATTTATTAATATTTGTTTTGAATTGTTGAAGAAAATGGTACTTATTTTGTGAAAAATTATTTCAAGATCTTGAAGAGCTCAATTGGAATATTTTATGATGATAAAGGGGAAATCAATGTAAATTAAATAAGTTTAGAGCAATTTTTGAAAAGGAACAGAATTTTCTTTTTCAACCCTTACATTCAGCACAACCATGCTAAAATGGCAGGGCTAAACATAGTAAGCATCAAAAGCAAAAGTAATCAGATTTGGTTTTTCAACCCAAGCCCGAGAACAGTCGTGTAGTAGGCTGTGTTAACTTATGAATATTTAGATGTTATAAATAGTGCCGTTATTTTATTATTAGGGTTATCAAGTAATTTTAGGATTAGAATTCTAAACCCTTTGAGAGACAATACATAGAGCTTCAAGGGAGAAATTTCATACACATCAATGAAGGTTACAAGACATCAATTACAAGGGTTTTATCTCTACAACATAAATTATTTTATCTTCTCCAGATCTATTATGCCTATTGTAAACTCCATGGAGGAGTAAATCTTTCACGCCCTACACTTTGTGAAACCTTAACCCATGTAATGTGAATTGCTATTTAATTAATGCAAAATTCATGTTTTTGTATCTATTCATGTGATTTCATTGTCTTAGGGTTAGTTAGTGCACGAATTAACTGTATGTTTGATTCTTATTAGATAGAAATAGATTTCATTTAATTGGATAGAACTTCACAGGGAAATTCTGATTTTCTACTCTAAAGAATGTAATTTTTGTCGTAAGGATCTTAAACTTCATGCAATCTTATGTGGCATTAGTGATGGGTTGTTTATCCGATCGTATCAAATTATAAATTTATTAACCAAAAAAAATATAACGATCTAATTAGGTAAGTGCACCTATCTAATGTAGTATAGATTATAATAAGTGTCATCCTCAATAATCTTAGAAACAAGTACTAGTATTACCATTTTTCTACTATCTAGTCTAAATTTTAATGTGATATTAATAAATTAAATTACTAATTAACTAATCTAATAACCCTAAGATTAATTATAATCGCTGTAATAAATAAATTCAATCACAAAGACATACCCTTCATCTTGATCCACTCTAAACCTAACTTTCTTATAATAAGGTTTTGATTAATTGATTGTTTATGCTTTGCATGCAGGAATTCACAATTAGACTAATTACTTCATCAAGTTAATCAATTAATAACCTTATATGGAATAATGGAGACCTCTCTCTCACTATCGCTTTATAAGATTTCATTAAGCTCATAATTCCTAAATAAAAATTAAATTTTTTGTGCAAAAAATCAAAGTTTTCCTACCTCTAGGTAAAACATGTAATCTTTTTATTCATGAAAATCTACCCTATTAGATGAAACCTCTCTCTATCTAATAAGAATCATACATGTAATCAATTCACATGCATAAATTATTACATAGCGGTAAAACACATGAATAGATACAAAAATATAAACTTTTAATTAATCAATAAGTAATTCAATCACATGGTTTAGAGTTTCACAAGATGTAAAGCAAATAAATCTACTCCTCCATAGAATCTACAGTAATAACAAGAAATCTAGAGAAGTAATAATGATTCATGATGAAAAAAAAAATCTCGTAACCATTTTGTGATTTCTGATGACACTCTAGCGATTTTGCTCTCCAAATGCGTGATTTTGCTCTCATAGGATTTTTAGAGTGGTTATGAGAGAAAATAAAATCAGATCCCTAATTTTCGTAATTAAGCGAGTATTTATAGTCTAGGAAATATTGTAGTATGCACAACTTGGTGTACGCCCGTGCTCGAGGACGTGTACTCTAAAAAAAAGCAAAATTTTGATGTTCTGAGTTCTGCACGGCCGTGCTCGGGGTTGTGCACTCTAAAATTCCTGCATTTTCTTCTCTGGGCAGATTTCTTACTTTAGCATGACTTTTTGTACCACTTGTGCAACGGCTAAGGTACAATTTCATGATGCATTCTGATCACTTTTTATTATCCAACACTAGCATCAACATGGCTATGCTGAAGGTTGTGCACACGTGAAAATCACATTTTCTCATATTTTGCCTCGTTTTCACTCGAATCTTCTTTCAATTTTTAATTTACACTCTTTAAACCCTGAAATCAAATATTAAGTATCTTTTTCTTAATAAATTCACACCAAATTCATAAAAAATCATATTCAATAAATATTATAAATAAGGTTCTTTTAACACTTATTAGTTAACAAAAAAGAGATCTCTAATATCTCATGTATGATTTTCTAGCTCCAATTGTATATTTAATTGGGTTTATAAATTTAAAATTTGATACGATTAGTAAGCATGCATCACTCATTCTCTATTTTTGTTTTTTAAAATATTGACAAACAATAAAGATTTAAATCGTGTAGTTGAATTTAGTTATTCTAGTATTAAATGATTTTGTTTACTTTTATGGAATGGATACATTCAAAAGAATTGGAGCAAATATCCATCGAGAATATGGAAATAAAAAAGCAACTAAAATAAATATCATTAAGACAACGAGAATGAAAAATGAAACTATAGGGAATGTCATTTTAGATCCAACTCTAAATTTTCAACAAAAGGAGAAGTACATATAAATAGTGAAATAAGCACAATAATACCATTTTTGGGTATGAGATGTAATTTTTATAGGAATCAATCAATGATAATCTTGATGTAAATATACATAAAAGTGATGATCAAATCCTTTGTATTTTTCTTAAAGGAGTGTGCAATAGAAACTTATGTTTTGACTTAATGTAATTTTTTTTAACAATTTATTTATAAATTTAATTGGAATTATACCTTTTCTTTTTTCTTTTTTTTTGCTTTAAGTGTTTGCTATGGATGATTATAGTAGAGCATATAGTTTATTTTATACCATTAACTCATTCTTTATTTGGATTTTTTTTTTTTGTTTTTAACATCAACAATCACTAACATATGGAATCGAGTGGTAAGTTAAGTTTTTTGACAAAAAGTATTGGATAATTTTGTTTACCTCATGATATATTAAAAAAAAAACATCAGGAGTAAATGTCCAGTAAGAATTTAAAAATGAAAAAAGAAACTAAAATAAATGTCATTATGACCAAGAGGATAGAAATGGAAAAAGAAACTAAAATAAATGTCCATGAGAATGGAAAAGATAACTATAGTAGTCATTATGGATCCAAAATTTGAGAGAAAGGAGATGGGGGAATCCACTTAAATAACACCAATTTTAAAAATTGATCGTGAAATAGGGTGCCCGGAAAAAATATTACTAAAGTAGGTGGTAAATGAGTGTATTTGAAACGCGCCTTGAGTAAAATTTCTATTGAAAGCATGTTTCTGAAATGTGTTTTAATAGAAATTTTTAAAAAGTAAAAAAAATAATTTCAAAATTATAAATTTAGTTAAATTTTTAATAAATTAATTTTTTTGTTCTTCTTATATAAAGCTTTGAAATTATTTTTGAAACAAAACGTAAAAGGAAAAAAAAATTAATTTTGAAAATTTTAGTTTTAATGATTTTTCAAAAATTGATGAAAAGTTTTGAGAAAAAAAAGTTGTAAACAAATCTTAGGCAAAAATGTTAAATTTTTTTGAAAAGTTTATATATAAAAATGAAAAAAATAACTGATTAAAAAAATTTAATAAATTTAAAAATAATTTTTTTAATTTTAAAAAATTGGACGGAAATTGTAAAATTTCAAAATTTTGAAAAAATTAATCTAAAGTAAAGAAAATTTACTAAAAAAATGTAAAATGTAATATTAAAAATTTAACTTCAGGAAATTGTAACTTTAAAAAAAAATTGCTTTAACGGTGATTTTGGAAGAAAAAAAAAGGTTAAAGCTCCTACCCCTTTAATTATGACTAAAAAAATTACTCATAATAAGACAAATACTGATAAAAAGAAAAATATTAAGTATAATAAATATTTTTTTATTTTCGAGATAATTGTGTTTTGATTAAATTATTTATATATTATTGATAACTCAAATGCGATAAAGAGTTTGTAGAGTTGTGCAATGAAGAATCCTTATATTAGCAATTGAAACGAGAAAGAATTATTAATGGTAAGACTGAAAACTCCAAACCGGAGTTGCATATTGAAATAATTAAAAAACTTTGTAACCTCATATTCCATATACATCACAATTTCACATGTGAATTGGAAGCTCTATCAAAAAGTGTATAATTTCGAAAAAAGTTATGTAATTAAGGAGAAAACATATGAGAAATGGTAAGAGCAATAAGAAGCAAGTACCTAACAATGAATGGAAGAATAATTAAGAAAACTTGCAAAACTTATATATACATGAGTCAGAATTGTCGATAAAAAATTTACATGTCAAACATTATAAAATAGTATGCTATCGCTATCCTATGTTGTTCTTTCTCCTATCAAACTATCGTGCAAGTCGTGAAAATACATTTGTGTGTTGTCTAGCTAGGCCTTGGATCTGGAGCAAAAGGAGCTTGTGACTCCTATGTTGTATGGTGCTAGGGTGCATCGTTGAAATCACAAGAAAGTACCGGACTCTATTCTGTAGTAGGTTGTGAAGATTCACCCTAATACATTGTTTAGTTACCTGGCTATCTCTTTCGTGGAGTAGCTGGTGTAACAAAAGGTCCACTAATGGAATGACAATGTGGTATGACATAAGTGTTAGGTAGTGAAGCTAAGCTATCGACCATCTCATCAACATCGGGTTAAAGCTGTTGAGCTTGTGATACATATTCTTATGGTTAAGCCCGATAATGGAGCCATCTAAGTCCCCTAGCCCAACGACATGTAGGAGGCAGCTGTTGCTATTGCTTGATGTCAGCATGCTGAGCTTCTACCTCAACCTCTGAGCCTTGATCCCAGTCAACTTGCGGGTATAACGTTACTTGCCCCTAATCACGTAGAAATTGAAGGCTATAATTAGATAGAGCAACAATTGTAAAATGGCTGGGGGATAAGCGGATTTGTTGAACGAATCGGCCTACACCAAACAAAACACTGTAAAATGAATTAGTATCTTCTACGTAATGCATCACTTAATTAATGTTGATGTTTTACTTATCGGATGTTTAAGAATTGCTCTTGTACATCCTATATACAAATGATTGATAGATCTATACCATCTCATATACCCTTGCTCAACCTTAGGAGGGCCCTCCATATGAACCACCTAGGCTAACCACTCATCCCATAAGGCAATATAAGGTACATGTTGTATTGGCCAATCCGTGTCAACCCTTTCACATAGGTCGATCTAATAGAGCTCAGGCTGTGTATTAACATATTACGGGATATGCTGGAAACCCCTAAACTGCCTAGTAATGCAATCTAGAAAATGTTGCTCAACTATGTGGAAACATATGAGCAACATTCGAATTGTCTAAATGTGTTTACCTACTCTATAGAATGAGGGGAGAATGTGAATCGGATTTCTTGTGTACAACTCCCACTCGACCTAAAGGGTAGCAAGTAAAAGTTAGACATAATGATACATATAATTAAATGAAAAACTAAAAAAAAACCAAAGAAATGCCCAATTAGTAGTCTACCTATCGAGTGCATGTTAATAAGCGACAACAACATACGTAGGGTGATACATAGTGTCTCGACTCATCTTCCATCATGTGGCTAAGGGAGCTCGAGCATCTATAAAAAGCCTGTGACGGCTAAAGGGCACTATATGGGGGAATCTGTCTTATGCCTACAGCTGAAGTAGTATTGCTATCCCTTTTGTCTCTTGAGCTGATGAGGCAGATGTAACACAAACTGGCAATACAACTAAGCTTAACATACATAATCCTAGCCATATGTACCTGTGAAATCAAAATGTTTCAATAATGGCAAAGCATGTTGTAGACAAAGGAGCTCGATTTGTCGGTGAAGATGAATCCTCCTAGTAGCTGCAAGATGTACGCACATGTATGACATGCAACTTATTTAACATCTACATCCTCTGGCAAGACTAAAAACATAACCCAAAACCACATCAAATTAATGCACCCCCTACTACTAGACTTTAGTTTTGCCCCCAATAATCTCTCACACGTAGCAATCCAATTGAAGGAACTGCTCCCTATCATTACTTAACCATTAGCTGGAAAGCCTAACTGGACCTCAATGTCTTTTAAAGTAATCATGAACTCCTCAGTAAGCATGTGAAACATATGAATCTCTAGCCTCCACCTCTCAACCAGGGTAATAATCATTTGTCAATCAAGCTATATAAAGGGCAAGTGGCTCACCCAAATGAAGCCAATCAATTGTAGATATGACTCCATTCACAGATTTACCAGAATAACGTTCTCGTCACGTTGAAGTAATAACTTGCGATGTCAAATGACAAGCCATGATTAATATAGAAAGTGAAAAGGTGAAATGTTATCGTACGAAAAATAGAACCTAAAGTCACCAGTTTCACAAGTTATCTATATTTTACCTCTCTATCCCAAATGGCCTACGAATGATGTCTCTCCTATTGAGTTAAAATGGATGGATCATAAGGTCTAAGCTCTATCTAATTTGCAAAACAGAACACCAAAATTGTTAGAATTATACAATTAATGGTTCAACATCATAAATGTGCAAGGTTAAGCTAACAATTAATGATTTATTTGTCTGATGATCCACCATTTACCATTATCATTTCTATATGGGCACATTCCTCTATTGTGCCTTTCCTTTCGACAAAGTTCACATGTGATTCTATCTAAATGCTTCCCAATATCCATTTTCATGTGATATCTTTTATGCTTAGGTTTTCTCTTTTTCTGTGTAAGTTTTCCTCTTGGATAAAGTAGTGAGAAGTCTACCTCCTCCAGATCGAGCTCATTACCAAAAGGAAGGAAGTGAGTTCTATATGTCTGCTCTTGATGCATTCACTTGTATCAATCCGAAATAGCAAATGACATGTTAAGCTTGATGGAAACGGCTACTACAAATGCGAGTGAGTATGGGATTCGGTATATTTGCTACTTTTGATAAGTGCATGTGTAATGAGTGAAGACAACAGTATGTGTTTGCCCACCTCCCTTCAACTCGTTTGCTACATAAGAATTGCCAGTTAGCAACTCAAAAATTCTTTCTTATCTACTGTAATAGATAACTTTGTGGACACTAGCTCTTGAACTCCATCTTTCAATCATTTCAATTGTATATTTAGTAAAAACTCTATTCGTTACTATATTCTTGAGCACCTTGGAATGTTTGGTCATAAAGTAGATCACATAATTGTAAAAAGTCTTTTTAACTAAAGTAGCCATTAGTAACCCTCGGGCTCCTTTCAACACCAAATTATAGCTTTCAAAGATGTTCGATGTCATGTAATCAAAGCGGTAACAATTTTCATGGGTTAACATCCACTTCTCTACTAACATGTTGACAAACTAAGCTGGGGCATCAAATTTTATTGCCCTCACTTGCTTCATGAAATAGTTTAGCTTTCAAACTTATGCTTGCATTCCTACGTAAATGACCAATTTCTTACATTGAATATTGTTATGAACTTGGTTGAAGTTGCTTGCAATGTGCCTTATATAAAACCTCCATGCTACAAAGGGAGGTTTCCATCCATTTGTGGCCTGATTAAGTGTTGACTTGATGTCAGTGTGTTTATCTGAAATCAGATGAATGGTTTCTTGCCCTTCACAATCATTGACGACATGATGCTTCAATTTTCTCAAAAACCAGGTCTGATTGAGTGCTGACTTGATGTCAATGTGTCTATCTGAAATAAGATAAATGGTTTCTCGCCCTTCATGATGATTGATGACACGATGCTTCAATTTTCTCAAAAACCAGGCCCATGTTTCAATTGACTCCACATCATGAGGGCAAATGCCATTGGAAGTATATGGTTATTTCCATTAATGACACAAGCAACCGGCAACTTGTGAGTATATTTGTCATACAGAAAGGTGCTATCAATAGAGACAACGAGTCAAGAATCCGAATGCTTCTATGTAAAGCCTAAATGCCTAAAAAACCCACTTAAGGATGGACTCCCCAAAGGCATTCAATCTTCTCTAACCCCAATCAACTCATGTTCCAAAATTAGTATTTCTTATTGTGTTAAGTAATTCAAGAAGGTCATCATAAGATTTTTCCCAATTTTTGTACACATGCTCAATTGCCATTTTCTTCCCATCTCATACCCTTCTCCTGGATATCTTATAACCAAATTCCTATTCAACGATAGAAATGTGCTCGACAACCTTCATATTAAGATTATCTCTAACAAGATTCACAAACTGGCTTAAGAATATTGTAATCCAATTATAGGTGATCTTAACTTATCATCAAGTTGATGCATGTATGTAAACTTTCAAATTTGGTAACTACAAACAATTCTTCTAACTTCTTGTTATAGGCTCAAAGCCTCTACTTACAATCATCTTCCCATTTTGAAAAATAAATCAACCAAAACGACTTATTAGATTCATCAATAGTGCAGTTTCGGTGGTTCACGTAGTATGCCTTAACGACTTGAATCTCATGCCCTTATTGAATTTGTTACTACTGCTCAAGTTACTATACATTGCATTATTTTTTTGCTCAAAATCGATGTAATCATCATCACCTCCAATATTATAAAAGGGAATACGTTCTCTAACTGCCATATAAGTTGGTTCAGCTTGCCCTAGCTAATATGTTGCTTGTATGGAGTGCCTTAGTGCAACTGGACTATCGCCATCAGCCATATCATCTCCTTCATTTACATTTTCCCCACTTCCTCCTCGAAACTGTCATTGTAATCGAAACCTTCCTCCTCAACACCCATTCTTATTTTGATATCCATCACAATTTCCACCCCTACACACACTATATAGGGATCAAGTGTAGCTGGTCGTTGCAAAACCAAAGTAACTACTCTATTTACTTCAACTTTGTCATTAAATGGTGCTTCTTCCATAGGGGTTGGATCATATGCTTCAAACACTAACAGCTTGGTCATCATCTATTTCCTATTTAGTGGTGAATGCGTATGCCCATTTTCTTCAAATGTCTACTATTGAGAAGCACCCCCCAATTCTTCGAATATCTTAACATACAATTGTTGTACATCATGCTCTCCAAAGGATTCAACTATTTCAATTAGATTTGCCACATCATCATTGTCTCTAATTACCATTAACATGTAAGATACATTGCTCCTATGAAAAATAGGATGTCTATGTATTATCTTTGCCCCCATTACAGTAGGATCGACTCCAATACTTTGACATATTGTGTATAAAAATTCAATATAGTTCACATTTTTCCTTATTTTGAACTTCTTAATCGTATCTCAATCATATTTCGGCTCCCAGTTGCTACTTACAATATTTCTAAATGTATAGATAAATAATTCCACATGGTCACTCATTCTTATCATATTCGTAACATAAATAAATAATTAGCTATTTCACAATAACAGTTAATAATGGTTGCTTAATGCTCACACCACATCACAATATCCATCTTCTTCCCATTTGAACATAATTTTTTTTAATTTTAGATTTTCTTAAATTCTTCTTAAAAAAATTGAAGTTTACATAAGAAGAATATAAAAATAATTTATTAATTTTTTATAAATTTAAAAATAATAAAAAATTTCTTAATTTTGTTAAATAATGAACAAAATTAAAATATTTTTGAATTATTAAATTTATATTCAAAAATATTTTTATTAAAAATAAATTAAATTTACTTTTTTGCATAAAAAAATATTTTCTTAAAAATAATTTAATTAAAAAAAAATTTTACAGAACTTTAAACTATAAACAAAATTTTAAATTTAAAAAAAATCTCTTTTTTTTTTAAATATCTACATATAATACACATTCATCAAATAGTCTTATTCGAGTCCACAAATATTAAACAAAACAAACTAATACAATATCAAATAATAATAAGCATTAATAATTAAAGAAAAACTCACTACAAACTATTATAACATTAATATTTTAAGGTTTTCTAAAAAAATTAAATTAATACAAAATTTTAAGCTAGCAAACATTTCACATAATAGTAAAAAAACTAACTACCTCATATTATGTGTCACAAATTTTACACAAATCATGTTTAAAACACTACAAATTAATAACAAGTACTAATATTTGCATAATACCAAAACATTATAATTAACCATAGCTTAAATATTCCAAGTTTTTTAAACATGGTGAAAACTAACATGATAAGGAAAACACTTCAGTTACTGATGAAAATTTGTGGCTTAATTGAGCTTTTTATTCAAGAAATGAAAAAATCCTAGTGAATTTGGTGAACTATGTTGATAATTCTTGCAAATGTACAAGCTTTTCTTCTTTAAATCTATGTAAAAATGTTTACTACTATGTGTGTGAAGGAAGACAAAACTATTTTGAGAGTGTTTTTGTAAAGGTGGAGTCTAAAAAAGATTAAAAAAAAAAAAAAGCTTTAAAGACTAAAGGAGTGTATTGTGTATATGTGTGGACAAACTATTTCATATGATAAGGGTCTAATTTTGTGTGTACAAGTGAAATTATTAAGTCCTCCTATGTGTGTATATGATAAAATTATTGAATTTGGGGTGAGTTTGCAAAAATTATTTACGACAAATAATGTGAGTCGAGTACTGAAGACATGGACCATGTGTACACGGTGTGCACCTTCAATTGGGCTAATTTTAGCTTTAACTAAAGGCACATTCTAATTACGTACTTTTAACACTTACTTTCATAATATATTTTCCAAATATCCCATTTCACAATTAATTTTTAAAAATGGCATTATTTAAGTAGACTCCCCAAAGGAGATGCATGTATAAATTGCGAAATAAATATAACAATGCCATTTTTTGACATAAGATGTAGTTTTTATAGGAGTCAATGGAAGATGATCTTGATATATACGTAAAAATGTAAAAGTAATTATTAAATTTTTTATTTTTTTTTAAATGAGTGTACAACCAAAACTTATGTTTTGACTTAATATATATATATATATATATATATAATATTATTATTATAAATGTAATTGGATGTGCTATTCTTCAACAGTTTGTCTATAAATTTAATAGGAATTATTGATGATTGTAGTAGAGTATATAGCTTCTTTTATGACATTAACTCATTCTCCATTTGGCCCTTTTTTTTTCCTTAATATCAACAAACACTAATGATTGGAATCGTGGCTGAGTTTGGTTCCTCGACAAAAGAGTATTGAATAATTGTTTCTTGGAAAGGGATACATTCAAATGAATTAGAGTAAATGTCCATTAAGAACGTGGAAATGAAAAAAGAAACTAAAATAAATGCCATTAAGACCATGGGAGTAGAAAAAGAAAAATTATAGTAATAGAATTTTTTGCTATTGGTGATTTCTATCGACAATTGCGATAGAGGACATGACTTCTTTTATAGTAATAATTCATTCTACATTTGACTCTCTCTCTCTTTTTTTTTTTTTAATATCAACAAACATTAATTATTGGAATCAAGTTCTTGCCACTACTATCTCATAATATCAACTGATATTCACTATATCTGTTAAAATTCTATTTGTATAAAATAATTGTATACTTATAATTATTAAAAATATGAATTTGCTAATGCGAATTTTCATGCATTAAAATATACGTACCTAAAAACATAAGTCATGATCCATAATATATGATTCTTTTTTAACAACTTATTTATAATTTTAAATGGAAAAACTTTTTTTTTTTTTGCTATATGTGTTCCCTATCGACAAATGCAATGCAATATATTGTTTCTTCTATGCTAATGCCATATCATAATGTTAACAGTTACTCGTAATATATATTAAATTTCTATTCCAACTATCAATATTATTCCTTCAATATACTTGAAAAATGCGATTCTCATAATACATTAAATACAATTCCTATAAAATATTAGCCATATACCTGAAAAATGCAAAACTTTGAGAAACTTTTCTTTTCTCATTTCTGGGAACCAAATTTTATTTTTAGAGAATATATAATAATAAAAATCAGAAAATCATTTCATAATTATCAAATGTTAATCGTGATACATGGAAACAAACATAGCACATGAAACCAAAAAATACGTAAAGAGAGTAAATACGTACATGCTATATTAATGATAGAATCAGCAATGTCTTCTTCCTCTTATCCTCCTCTTCTTTTATTTAAAAAAAAAAACAAACAAACAACGAATAGAGTAGCTCTTTGACAAAGACTATCGAATAATTTTGTCTATTAAAAACGTAGGAATGGAAAAGGAAACTAAAATAACTATCATCCAATGCCTAGATTTTGAGAAAAGGAAAGTTTGTCAATATGGATGAAATAAGCATGTAATGCCATTATTGGACATGAGATATAGTTTATAAAAGTGGCAATGGAAGATGGTATTGATGTAAATATATGTAAAAATGAAGATTAAATATTTTGTATATACTTTTTTTAAAAGGATTGTGCAACCAAATGTTGTGTCTTAACCTAATATAATAGATAATAATAATAATATATATAGTTATGTATCTAAATACATCATAACATCCAACATAAACATGCACACACATGCATACGTACATATACACGCGTATATACGAATTGATAGATAAATAAGGTACTACTAAATAAATAAAAAGAATAAATAATAATCTTAAGAAACCATAATAAGTAAAGAGTATTTTCGTAATATAAAAGAGATAGTTATATATTATATATAAAATGATATACATCAATATATTTATTTACATAATATATCTGTTGGTAATATATGAAATATCTAATATATATATGTTAATAGGCTATTTTTGGACATAGGCCTCTTAACTTAAGCTAGCCAGCCTTTTTGAGATTGCACCTCAAGGGCTAAGTTGACCAGCCTAGTCTAAAAGTCAAATGGAGATTAGAGGAGAAGAGCTCTAGAGGATAAAGATCGATCAATGATATCATAACTGCCCTTATAACTCTCTACCAAATCCCCAAGCAAAAAAAAAAAAAAATCTTAGGCACTTATCATTTTCCATATCCTACTTGTCAATTTGCTTATAAATACAACATCAAGGCTCTTGGTAAAATATTGAAACCCTACCATTTTACACCCATATATTTTTGTATTCTTATTACCTTAATTCTCCAAAATCACTTACCTAAGCATCGAAATTGCCACATTGGAATTATCATGCCCCTAATCCACTATCACAACGATAGTTCGCCACATAATCTACTTGAATAGAATGTGTAAGGCTATATTAGATAGGTTTCTAAATTAGTTTTAGGATCATAAGATCATTAATTAGTTTTTTGAAAACGTATTCTCGAATCGTAGAATTTTAAAAGCATTTCTTGGTTGTTGGTCATAAAATGTGTAATAAGACTCAAAGGGATAAGCACAAAAGATACAATCTATAAGTAATAGGCTATTGAGCCATAGACAGCTCCTAATAAGTCTCACACAATTGAAAATATAAAAACATAGTCTAAATCATAACAAATCTTAGTCATAAAAATGATCGACGTGGTCTATCTCCACAATCTCATCCCATATCTCCTCCCTAAATCCATAACCCATTAAGTTGTACAATAGATCAATAAAATCATTACTTAAAAAAAGGTGAAGGAGGAGTGAGCAACAAGGGCTTAGTACACAATAACACAAATGCATACACACATGTCAAATGGGTCTACAACTAATGTAGCAATCAATCACTTAATTCAATTAATTTTCTTAATTAAACACCTAACACGGGAGTATTCATGACTTCGAACATCATAATGAGGGATAAGGTGTCTAATTCCACCACAGTAGACATCAAGGGTTGATGGGAGCAGCCAAACTCTATATCGCCGAAAACTATGTACCTAAGTAGCCCCATCTAAGTGAACCCATTGTTATGCAATCTTACTAATCACAATCCAACTATGTCATATTGCTCATTGAGACCCATAACCTCAAATAATTCCCAATATACCTTATCTCCATTTACAGTGCCCGTTAACCGATGTGTTTTTACTTATTAGTTACCTGCCAATCCACCCTTGGTAGCTTAAGCACTTAACTACTATGTCATTTCGAGGTATATGACTACAACCATAATTTTGATTTAAGATTTATCACTTGTTGGCTCAAGTAACCACGTACAAGTAATAAGAAAATACTTAATTGAGTTTGATTATTAGTCCAATTTAATTTTCTAACCTAACAAGCAACACTTAAGTTACTACATACCTAAAAGGTCAATGTTTCCTAAATTGCAATCTAAGTTCCAATTAAGTTGAGTGAGTTGGTTTTATGCATCAAAAACAAAATTTTAAGTCAATTGAGTATTCTAAGTGATTTAATTTTATTCTAACATTGGTTTAGACTATTTAAGGTCCATACCAATTATGAGTCCAATTTGGATTATCTAAACCTAATTAACTTTTATCTAATTATGGCCAAAACTATTTAGGGTTTATTTAATTAAACCTATTAAGTTATTTGAATTTTAAGTCTAGTTGGATTTAAGATCCAATTAAGGTATTTAGGCCATTTAAGTATAGTAAGTCCAATTATATTTAAAATTACGCCTATTAGCCTTAATTAATTTAGCTAAATCTAGTTATAATTATTAAATGCATTTTAAGTTAATTTAGATTAATTCTATCTATTTTAATTGACCTAAGCTTATTATATTTACTTAGTCCCATTAATTATGTCATAAATTCAATTGATTTATTAAGTCCCATTGTAACCCCATTTTAGGTTTTTAATTGATGTGTTTATTAGGGCCCACTTAGGGCATAGGCCCTAGAGTTTAATAGGTCCAGGTATGCTTAGGTCTTAAGCCCATTTAGGTTTTATTGCAATTAGGTAAGCTCATTTTATTTCTCAGGCTTAAGTTTAATTCATTTTATTTAGTTAATTTGATTTAAGCTTTAAATTGGTTTAAGATCTGATTAAGTTATTTAACGTGTTAAGACCTATTTAGGGTGTAAGCCTTAAAAAAAAAATAGACCCAATTACATTTTAAATTTTGGATCTTAGGCCCATGAGTTATTTGATCTACATTATCAAGTCAAATTTTATTTCGACCCAATTAGAATGTTTTAGCTAATTGATCCCATTTAGACAAATTATATTTAATTACATATGCCATCCAAGAGAGGATAAGAGGGTGACACTTAAGCCTATTTTAGTTTGGCTGACTTGGGATCAGGTTGGTTGTTGCTCAATTTAATTAAACCATTGTCCAACTTAATTTTAATTCATCACAAATTAAAACCTTAACTTAAAATGACCATAACTTACTCAATTTAAGCTCAAATTAGGTAAAATCAAAGTTATTTGTCTCATTATCACTTCCTCTACCAATTTTATCACAAAGAACCTAATTTTATTCAATTTAAAACCTTTGAACTACCAAATTAATCTTAATTACGAATTTTCAACTTTAAGAGCTTATAATTTATTCAATTTAGGTCCAAATCACTCCAAACTAAAACCTATTTATTCCTACTCCTTTATAATATCTAATACATCATTGTTTTTCATTATCAGGCTTAAAATACCATCAAAATAGAGCAAATGAATAGAACACACCCCATTGTAATTTCTATCAATTCCATCGGTTCAATTTCAACACATTATCACTTATAAGCCTCATTCCATATCCAATTTAACTCATATTCATAATTAAATGATAATTTCCTCAAATTTACTCAAAATAAATATAATACATCATATTTTTTTTAGAATTAAATATTTGCCAAAATCATGTAAGAAATTTCATATTTCAAGTTCGTACAATCTTCCAAATCAATCAATTCATCCCTAAACTTTACCAAACTCAACATTCATCATGTAACTTTAACTTTCATCAAATTTATCACTTTACGAGCATAGTTACATGCTGGAAATTTAGAAATTGACAATCAAATTAACTCATCTAACTACTCATTCAATCATATCATTAATTCCAACTTTCTACATAGCATATACACCAATTAATCACTTAATTCATCCTAATTACCACAAATGCATACTCCAATCACGACTTTATCTTCACCCATCATTCAAATCAGATTTAGCCATCTTCTTTAATGGCAACAACATCAAGACTCAAGCATACCTTCAATTATCATGCATTAATCATGATTTCTACTACTAAATCTAATACCTAACAACACATAAGGCATATTAATTTCTAAATTGACATTTTAATCATTAAATGACACTTAATATTCACCACAACTTCAAGATCAAATAATTCAACTTCCATTTTATCTTATCCCACAATCTAGCTAAACTTCATATAACCTTTGAAATCTTCCACTTTAAACATCCATGTATCATGTTGGAAAATTTTAATTTATTTCCTCCGTTAAGTTATTTACAAGCAATTCATCAATTCTGTTGCAACCTCACTTCTAAATCATGATAGTGTTGGAATTCATCATTCAATCTACCTTCTAAACTACAAATTATTGTGTAAATCAACAATTCACTTTTTTTTTTTTTTTTACATTCTAATCAGATTTGAAGTAAGGAAAACAATTTCATTTCCCATCATATAGGTGGCGACTTGGACACGGGAATATGCATATTGTCATTTTACATACTAAACTTATCTTTACCCATTCAAACTTACTTCCAAGATAGTATTTTGCATTCTAAAACATCAATCCTCATCTAAGTTCACTAAAGAATATTCAAGAGGAACATATTGGGTGGCAATCCTTATATACTCAAACTTTATTCATGTTCATTTTCACTAATTACTTTAATAGGAGCTTTAATCACTCTAGATTCTCATTATTCATTATGATAACTTAGTTAAACTCACTTACCTTGTTGAAGATCAATCTAATCCTTCTTGCTATAAGCTAGTCACCACTTCTAAGCCTCCAAAATAGGGTGTTTCTTAATTCTAACATAACCTTTTGCATTAAAATAACCAACTTAGTACTAATACTTGATCTTGCAAGCCCCCCCCCCCCCCCCCCCCCCTCGAGGGCGACCAATAGTCCAACTTGATTAGCACCTAAAACTTACAAGAAACAAGTTAGGTTAGTAAGAGGATTAAGGAGCAATTAAGGTTAGGTTGTTAATCAAGATTTTAGTAGAGTTTTTATGGGTTTTACCTTAAAGGAATTTTGAAGTAAAAGGAAAGGGGGCTGCTATTTCTCATGTCTGGTTTGGGGGGGTTTATGGGGTGGGAAAAGGCTAGGATTCTAGGTAAAAAGTAGGGGAAGACCAATATGTTTAAGGGTTTTGTCTAAATGGTGTCATAGTCTCTATTTTTAGCATACTTGGCATTTTTATTTCCTTATTTTTCCACTCCACTTTCAGCTATAGAAACTATTCCTTCTTTTTCCTAAATCACCCTTAGGAACTCTAAAATTTAGCTACCCTTCAATAAAATTAAGTTTAAGAGCAATTTAGTCATTTTACCCGATTGATCTCCAAATTCAAAATTTTCTTTTTCAATAATCTTCAAATAATTTGTAATTATTTTTATTTACCTAATTATGGCCTTTGAGCTATATTTAGAGTTTCTAAGTAAATTTGAGTCTAATTTCAATAAAATTGATTTCAAGGGCAAAAGGGTCACTTTCTAACAAATTGTCTCCAAACTTTAAGAGATTACTTTCAATGACTCTAAATGGCTCTAATACACTTGTTTAGGAATTTTAGCCAACTTCATTAACTCTAAATCGAGTTTAGGGGTGAAAAGGTTATTTTACAAAATTGATCTCTAAATTTAATTTTCTATTTTCTATTTAACTTCAAATAATTCCTTAATGATTTTATTTAATTAATTAGAGCCTTGGAATTTTATTTAGGATTATTGGTTATTGTGGATTTATTTTCGATAAAACCAAGTTAGAGGGTGGAAAAATTTAGTCATAAATTTTGTAAATCCTTCCTTAATTGACTTAAAATTTTCTCTCTTAATTCTATTGACCTTATTAATAAATTTGGGGTTTTCAGGAATTAACTCTAGCACCTCCTAGCTCACCTTTCTTATTTCATGCAAGTCACATAGTTTTACAAGAATCGAGTAACAATATATATATATATATATATATAAAACAATACAATGCATAAAAAATATAATGAAATATACAATTATATAACTATGGGGACAAAAGGAAATAAAAACTTATATAAAAAAACTGTTAATAAAGGAAATAGAAAGTTATTAGACAAATAAATGAGAAGATTTAAAAGACATGTAAAACATGCCATAAGATCGAATAAAACTTACCATCCCTTTATTTCATTGCAATAGGAATTTTATTATAGTATTATTCCTTATAAATGAACAATTTTGATGTTTAGTTGCATTTTAGGGGGTATGCACTTAAATATTGTTTCTTTTTTTAAAAAAAAATTCACGAAATAGTGTATCTGAAAAAATTATTTAAAAATAGGTTACAAATGTGTGGACAAGGTCCGTGCCTTTGGTGCAGTTTTTTTTTTTAATTATCAAAAAAAAATTGTATGAAAAATCATGTAAAGAAATTTTTTATTTAAAAAAAAATTAAAAGTTTACATAAAGAATAATGAAAAAATAATAATTTTCATAAATTTAAAAATCATATAAATTTATTAAAGAAAATTTGCACCATTTATGCTTTATCTTATAATATAAAAAAAAAAGACGAAGAAAAAAAAATCAAGTCCATTTCGTCAAAACTTCATCTTTTTTTTTTATTAATCTAGTAACCAACAACTTATGGAAACATAGTAATTTGATTCTCATAAAAATACCAAATGGTAACATGGTTTAATTTTAGCTATAGTATACTTAAATAAATATTTTTTAATATATTATGAGCTCTGTAACTTTATACGAATGAAAAGTTATGATTTTTTTTTCAACTTTAAAGAGTCATAACTTTTCGTTTGTGTAAAGTTACGGAGCCCATAATATATTAAAAAAGATTGATATGAGTGTACTATAGCTAAAATTTAACCACGTTACCATTTGATATTTTTATGAGGGCTAAATTGCTATATTTCCATGGATTGCTAGCTACCAGATTAATTAAAAAAAAAACAAACAAAAAGACAAAGTTTTTATGAAATGGACTCAATTTTTTTCTTCTTTTGTTCGTACATTACAAGATAAAGCATAACAGGTGCAAATTTTTTTAATAAATTTTTATAATTTTTAAATTTATGAAAATTATTTTTTTGTTATTATTTATGAAACTTTTAAGTTTTTTTTAAACAAAAAACAATAATTTTCCTTACACAGTTTTTCATAAAGTTTTTTTTTTATAATTTCAAAAAAAAATTGCAATAAAGGTGTAGATCAGGTCCGCCCTTTCATAACCTATTTTTGGAATAAATTTTTTGAGTACACTATTTTGCGATTTTTTTAACAAAAAAAAAAATATTTAAGTGCATACTCTTGCATTTTAGGCTTATAATAGTAATTCTATAAGAAATCTCCATTTCAAAAAATAATGAATAACTATTCATTACTCAAACCTATAAATAGCAAATTAATGACAATCTTGCGGCCATGGAAGGAAGAAACGCTACTAATGGATATCTTATCAAATAAGTAATCAAATCTAAAAAATATGAAAATTTTACTTGGAAAAGAACTAAGCACATTATTCCTAAGAAATGAAATGAGTGCGTAAACTATAGTTCAATGGATGTGTGTGCTAAAATTAGAAAATAAATTGACCAAATATGAATTGAGAAAATATTTCATTGGGTTTTATGCTCACCTCGATTAGAGAAAATATTCAAAAAATTTATAAAATGGAGTATAGGAATTGGAGAGTGTAGGATCAAGTCTTGCATGTCTTGATTTAAGCATGTAGTGAACTAGCTATATCCTTTTATGTTCGGAGTATGACATTTGTGATTATGAAATATAAGGAGATGGTTTTCTTCTCAAATACTTGAGTTCTTATTAATCAAGATTGTTTATGACAATCTGATTATTTATGTATATTTTGAAATTTTAACTATATTATTTCATAAAATATGTCTATTGGTATTATTTTATTAAATTAACTATTATAGACTAATAAGAAATTGACATATATCCTCTAATTAATATTGATAAATAGTGATAAAAATGGTACATAAAAGGGTAAAAATAAAAATGAAAGATACTTGTAAATGCTGATTTTCCCTATTTATATATTATATGATCAGCCATTATGATTTGAGATGCAAAATAAATCCGAATCTGATGGTGATCCATGTACATTAACACGAACACAAAATATTAGGATGTAGGTGTCCCCACCATCAAAACAAACGAGAGGCTAAGGCTAGAGCAATGCGAGATGAAGCTAAAGCCAACTGCCTAGACAAGCCACACGATTTTCCTCCCAATCTCTCTCTCTCTTTCCTCTCCTCACCGCACCTACAGCTCCAACTCCTCTCAAAACACACAATGAATCATCTTTGACCCCCATTTTCTGGTGGTCAGTACATTTTTAATTTTCAAATTGGTATCACCAGGACTTAGTAATACCAATACTTAGTATATACAAATCTTATAATTCACAACAAGCAGTATCAGTAACAGTAATAGGCACATGAATATGTTGCCTGTTTGCTCCTCACATCGTCAGGTTAGATTTGATTCCTTCCTCATTTTGTTGCTGTTTAACTTTTTTTAACTGTCCTTACTTATTTGTCTTGCTTGGCTGGATAATTAATTAATTCATAATTCTGTCTTTAGCAATATTTGTCTTTCTTTCTTGTCTTTTGGTGACTGTTTGATTTTCTCTGTTTCTTTATAATGTGTTAAAGTTTTTCTTTTGAACATTAGTTAGGCAATCCCAAGATGAGCTGCAATTACTTTCCTGAAAAAATTATTACAAATAAATAAATAAAAATCTGCAATGCATCGTTACATGGGAGATTTTATTTCATGATGAATTGGAAGTATCCAGCTTTTTTTCTTTTTCTTTTTTTTTTTCGTAATTGCTTTTTAATGGAGGATTTCATGGGCTTCTTTTAGTGGAGTTACTGGATTCCGTCCCTTGTCCTTTTCTTTTTTTGATGTAATGAAGAGAGCAAATAAATGGGATTTCATGGTTTGGATTTTATTTCACTTTCGATTGCTATGGAAGAGAAGGAAAACAAATGAGGTTTTTTAGGGATAAGGTTTTTCAGCTAATTTCATGCTTCTCTTTGAATGTCCCATAACACATCATTTTATCAACATGTTCACTGAAGTTTATCAAGTGTACCACTTGTTAGATAAGGGGTATTATTTCTTCCCGACTTAGCGGGTTAAATCACTCTGTAGGATCTGAATTCTTGACCTCCCCGGCAACAGCAATTAGCTGACTTGACAAGTTCATCTTTCACATCGTTGCAAATTATTTCAAGTCCATATCTTGTAGCTTTAATCTTTTCCTTAGTAGATATTGTATGCAGAGTCTTTGTGAGTAATTCTAAATAATTGTGAAATTTTTTAATAATGGGGCCTTGCAGATTCCACTGCATGGAGGAACGCAACATTGTTTTAATTCCTTGAGGAGAGATCCGGGTGCCAGATTTCTAGTAGAAAATAATTTGTTCTCGGGTTTGTCAAATGGAAACAATCTTCATAGACTGCCCTTTAAAATGCATGCGAATAAGATCCTGTTCCCTTCCATGACTACCGAAAACAACTTGGAGCAATTGGTTTGGACTTCATCTGTTGGTCCTACAAGTGAACAGCACAATATGGAAAGAGTGCGTGTGCAATCTGTCGAAAGTTCAGGCATGTCATCTGTGGAACGGCAATTCGATGACTTGGTAGAGAATTCATCCAATAGTGCTACAACACTATTACAACCAACAGAGCCAGAAAGCATATCAAGTATCAGTGAAAATAGTCCTGCCTTAGCATCTGAGCCTTCCCCTATAGATAATGACTCATTAACCACTCCGAACATGGATATCCAAGACTCTTTGACTGGGATTAATGACTCCATCAATGCATCATTGAGCAATGGGCAAGCCACATTGAAAAGTTCACTGGACTTGCTTAACGCGTCAATTTCATCAATCATTAAAAATGCAACAGAAGGAATAGATAATGTTAAAGGCACAGTGTTCTCTAACATAGATCAAGTAGGAGCATCAGCTGGTAATAAATTGACGAATATTTCTAGCAATCTGAAAGAAGCTGCAAATAAAGCAACTGTTGTTAGCATCGATGTATTGAGACGTTCAATTGTTGTTCTAGAGGATTTCGTGGCAAAGGGGACCTCCTTTGTGGTAAATTCCTATGGCTCTGGTAAGGAGCTGCTTCCCCCCGAGATCAGAGACACGCTAAACACTTCCGAGGAGAAAATAATTGGAATCACTAAGCCTTTTGTGGTAGCTATTGATCAGGTACCGTCCATGATGTCATGGGGTATGTTTCTAGATGATTTCTCAATAATTCTTTGCCACAATCAGTTTTTGTAAGCAATTGGAAAGTATCTTTTGAGACCCTTTCTAGAAAATGACTATGCTATTTCATTTGCATCGATGGCTTGTCAATGGTTGTATAGCTGTAACAGCATTTCTGCTTGATAAAACCCTGCAGGCTATCCAGGGCCATTAGAAAATTGCCACCAGTTGGTGGGCTTCTTTACAGTTTGTATTAATATTGTCATAACATGTACAAGTGTCATAGCTGTACTAGTGTTTCCATGAATGATTCATAAAAGCATATCCATGATAGGTCTATGCTGTCATTGAGGAGCTGGAGAGGAATCTAGGGTTGGACCCCAGTGATCCAACTGTTTCTTTCGTTCTCTTTATAGGCACCACATCCGCTTTGTGGTATGAACTTCTGTTAAGAAGTAATATTTATCCTTTATATGCATATAATAAGACTGTGAAGGTTCATGGGAAATTTAAATTCTTCATCAGATTTTTGCAGGGCTTTTTACTGGGTATGGACCTATAGTGGTTATTCAGGAGATTTGTCTCCTAAACAAACACTAGAGCTCTTGATGGGAAAGGAGAATGCTGTACTCATTGATGTCAGGCCAGAGGCAAGATTGTTTCTGCCTAAAATTTTGTTTACTGTGAGCTAGGGCTTCATTATGTGGTGTAATTTGCATTGTTAACATCAGATTTCAAAGGGAAAAATAAAGTGAAAAGCTTGAAATTTGGCTTTATTTAGATACTCATCTTATTCTAGATCCCGCTTTTCCTAAGTTATCAGCTTTTTAAGTGCACAATATTTTAGATATTTCTTTCTTTCTCTCGTCTTTTATTTTTTGTTTTCTCCATTCCTCCCGTGGATGCTAATTCTCTTTTCCTGATCATGATTACATTGTTAAGGTTTTGAGAGAAAAAGATGGCGTTCCCGATCTAAGACGAACTGCTCGATTTCGTTATTCAAGTGTCTCTTTAGCTGAGGTTAGGCTTTCTTGTTAAACATGCAGAAAACATAAATAACAATGTTTAGTCATAGCTCACTGCTCTATCAGTTGCTTATGATAAGTCTACTGCAGGTTTGTGGCTCTGCAACAAAGCTTCTAAAAAGTGGAAGGGATCTTGATGACTCTTTAATTGCTGTGGTTATCCGGAACTTGAAGACAGTTCAGGTATATGACTTGAGGTCTGAGCATGGCTTTCTTCAAAGGGGTTAAATAATTTGAATTAAGATTGTCAGGAAGCGTGTGAGGAAGTTCCAATGAGATCTCTACTTAGCAGCCTATGACTTCCATATCCTGGTACACGTGGTAACAAAAAGTGCTTTATAAACGTTTTCAAATTTCACTCTGAAAAAGAAAGCGGGAGGTTATCATGTTGAACAGATATCAGGCTTGATATCTTTTCTGCTGGTTGGTTGATGGCATAAAGATTTAATATATATCTAATACAGAGTACTGCCTCGTTAACATCACTGTGACTACTATATCGTTGTCTCTTCACCACATGGACACATTTTTCTAGAACATAGAATGTGGATCTAGGGTTTCCATGAATAAAAAGTTATGAATGGGTCTTGCCATACATATTCCCTGTTGGTGTAGTAAACATAATGTAGGGCTTTCCTTTTCTTTTTCTCATCACATTGAGTTAAGGAATTTGTGATAGCAAGGTCGGATTTGATTTAGTGTTATGTTTTCATGTCACTGTAGGACAGATCTAAGGTCATAGTCATGGATGTTGATGGCACTCATGCAAAAGGGATTGCTAGATCACTGAGAAAACTTGGAATTAAGGTAACTCATATTCTGCGGTGCATCTGTTTCTAGAATATTAGGGTGACTTAATTAGCCAATAGGGCTTACAGAGTATTATGGCAATTGGAATGCATGACGGACCAGGTGTTTGTTTGCATTTCTTGATTGCCTTCAGCAAATGTTAAAGAAATTATTATTTTTTGGCTAGGTCCAATAACTAATTGAATGCTATTTATCGGTGGAATTTTGTCCTTTCCAAAGTATGGTCAAATGAGCATTGGACTAATGGTTCTTTTGAACTTAATATGACAGAGATCGTACTTGGTCCAAGGTGGATTCAAATCTTGGGGGAAAGAAGGTCTTCGAATTAAGGAGCTCAAACCTGAGACAGCACTTACTGTTCTTAATGAGGTTATCACAACAACACTATGCCATTTTTTTTCTTCTTTAATGGATAATTCTTCATGCTTTGCAGAGGACTGGGGAATGGATTATGATTCCATATTATGATACAGTGCTTCATTTGAGTCCTTTTCCTTTAGGGATTATGAATCTGGATGAATGATGTAAATATTGGCATATAAAGAACTTTCAGTGGTTAGATTGAGTGAAGTTCCTAGAAAGGAGAGCCTCTTTTACATGATTTTTCATTTCTTGGCTGATCATGTTGTGCACAGTTAACTCCAATCTGTCACATTTAAACGGGCCATCCTCTCTCCTTAAGCTACTCCTAGTTTATCATGATGTAGTTGACAATGATGGTTGACAATGATGTATCTCTGTCTTTCTGTATAATGGTTAAAGAATAATAAGATTCATCTTTTCCAGCCAAAAAAGACAAGTACTGGGGTGAATAGCATGTATCATTTGTTCATGGTGATGATGCATTGATATTGATAAAGTGATAATGAGGTGTAAACTCATATTATGAGTGTTGTCTGCCTGGAATCTGGACTGCAATTTGCTTTAGGACAATGGTCTCTCATCTATTTTGATACGTAGAGGATGTGCAGCATTATAGAATAGAACATGGGATAATAGCTGGCCATCTGAGAATATCTTATGTGGTTATAACGTGATAGAGTTTTGGGTGGATGAAGTCGTCCCATGTACACAAAAAGCCAAATTTCCTACTTTCACATCAAAATGATGCTATCCTCTTGCTCTAAATGTTGGTTTGATCTTGTCATTATTTCAGGAAGCTGAGGCAATATTAGAGGAGACTTCCCCTTTACAAGTTTTTGGATATGGCGTGGTAAGACCTACATGTGATAGGGCACCTTTTCCTGATGACCAATTCCAGTGAATAAAATCCTTTAATGTTTTCATTCATTGTCCCTGACAAAGATATTATTTGTGCTTATCCTTTTTATATGGCCAAATTCACATTATAGAGGATCTAAGTAAATGAAGTTGAACTTCTGTTTCTGCTTGAGTGAGTGAGTTTATCTCTATTGGACAAACATATCAAATTATGTTCTTGGGCCACATATATTCCCAAGTATATTATTTCTTTCTTAAAGTTAATCCCATACCATATGTGATTTTATGCATGACTTCACTAACCACTGGCTATTTTGACAGGGTCTTTTGACAGCCATATATGCACTTACAGGTAAATGCATGTTGTTCTTTGGACCATTTTACTATTACTCATGTTATAAAATGTTTTTGTTGACAGTGATATTACTGTATTCTCGAAATGCATGATATATTTACATTACATGATTATATTGCAGTCCTGCTCAAGCTTAGCATAATCATCTCAAGAAGAATATCTTCTTTTCATTTCCTTTTCCAGAAAGGCAGTTCTAATTTGTCATAGAAGAAAGATGTCAGCATATTAAGTGCTTCTTTTTCTATTCCATTACTGAATGCAGTTTAATAAACTTTCTTCATTAACCTCTTCTAGAAGTGAAAAGAGGCCATACAATGGGGAAAGGTGTCTTGTAGCTGTGAAGTGAGGCGTATAGATGATTTAGTTGAAAATTGAGACTTTGAACAACAGAGCCTTGGAAAATATAACGACTAAGATAATTACACTGGTGTGTTGCAGTTTAAAGTCCAACACAATACTTTCAGCTTAACGGTTTCTTTTTGTTTGGCTTTTTTATTTTTTCAGCGTGGGAAAAGACCTTACAATTTATTGGAGTTATTGGCATTTTTCAGGTACTCATCTATTGTCACTCATCAAAGATATTCAGACACATTCTTAATGATATTGCTAGATAATTTTCTGAATCAACTGACAGTGCCTTGTTCATATATCTTGACTGTCCCTTGCATTAAACAATCATGCTGTTGGCTTATTCCCATGCCGTGGTCAATATTTGATGCACAATCATAAATTTTAAACATCATCCCTTTATCTTTGCTGTCTATGAAAAGTTCCTAGATGCAGAAGTAGGTCAGAAAAAATATTGTACCTTAGACGTCTGGCCTTCTTGCTTCTTGAATGCAGAAGAACTTTTACTTGGGATGGGCTTTCTTAGCCAAAGCTGCATTATTTTTCGTCACCTAAAGCTGCGATTTGTACTTATATTTATGAAGATAGTAGACAGACAGACAGAATTATCGCAGGATGAACATGCTGCGTAATTGGCTGGGGTGATTGTTGCACACAAGATGTTTTGAATGTGAGGTTTTCATCTATATTGTCTGAGGTACATCAAGATATAAGACATCAAGATGCATCAAGTCTTGAGGGCTCAGTTAGTCCATTCTAGTACATCATGTAATTTTGTAAAACCACCTTGGTTCCAGTTTTTATGATATTAATGCAATGCATGCTGTTACCAAAAATCAATGTTGTGCTAAATCTGAGACCAAATTTGGTAACAAGTGTCAATGAGGTTCTTTTCTTTACACTCTTATTTCAATTTGGATTCCTATTTAGGGTTGCAAGGCAAGTATGTCCTGTCTAAATGTGGACTATTCTTCTTTTCAGTTTCATAATTCTTCTGATTTGATTTCAGACTATATATCGGAGGTTGGCATCTTATGAGGACTCAGAGGATTTTAAGCAAGACCTGAGGTAACTTTTCATTTGAAAATATGATTACAGTAGAAATTTTGTTTCATTTCTTCTGATTTGCCCTTATCATGAACCAGAAGGCATAAGACCACAGGAATATTATGAACCAAGCATTGATATGAGTTGAGATGTATAATATAGGAAGGCATAAAGATGACAATTGGATAACCTTTTATAGCATGCTCGTGAAGAGGGCATCTAGGATGCCAGCAAACTGATGTAGCAAAATTAGATGACTTAGGTTGAGGGATTATGTAGTTCCATGAACTGCAAGCTCGCTGTATGATGCAAAATATCACTGCTCAAATTAATAGGGAATGAATCTCATAAGATTTAACAGAAACAATGCATGACAGAATCATCATGCAATTGCAAGCAACTTTATCAGCTTTCTCTTAGATGAGTTAAGCCATTGAATCCCAATGTGTCACTAAAATAGTGACACCATTGCTAAAATCAACATACACTATACTGGCATTTTCATATACTTTTTGTTAATTTCCTGATCCTACAAATTGGAAGGCTACTGTGCAGCTTTTGTTCATGAGCTATTCTCTTCATTATCTTCTTGTATCAATTCTGATAAAGAAAACTAGTTCTACTAAGTTGTCAGTTTTTTTTTCACTTATTCTGTGTTGACTGTCATGGAATATATAGATACTTCTTATGCATGTATAGCTTACTTTAGAAAACACAAACACAGCTTGAGAGACAATGCTTGGTTATCCAGGGAAGTGGAATCTTAGTTGTCCTTACTTGTCTCTGTTATGGAAACAAGTTTCTTTTCCCCCCAACTACAGCTTCATGTTAAATTCTTTTTCAGGTTGGTGCTTGTTCCTTTCAAGCTTGGAGCTGAAGCATTTTCATGGGCTGCTGGAAAACTGGAAACAAATGGAATCGGCCTGCCAACCTCACCTTCATCCTCGGATGTGCAAAACCGGGTATTGCAGGCTGCTGCAAGGCATGAATCTCAGCCATCTGATGACGAGGCTATCCAAGATCTTTCTAATGAATCAATTGTTGCTGGTAATGACGGTGGAGATTTCTCTGAAGCTTAGTTTTTCATGTTTCTTCTTGAATCTTATTTGGTAGAGACAATAGAGACTGGAAAGAAATCGGGAAATTCTAGTGTAGAGGCACGTTGTGGTGAATGTAGGGATTCAGTTGTACATGGAGAGAATATATTTGGTACTTCCAATGACTTCAATTCCTATAATGTCTCCCAGTTAAGATTTACCTTGAGCTTCGACATATGAATATGTCATGAGGGTGAATAAGGAAGTTACTGCAATCAGATAAACTGGGGTCTTGGGTAGGAGTAAAATGTGGAGCAAGCCACCGAAATGTATAGGAAAAGAGTGTTGAAAGTTCGATGAATGAAAAGAAGGTAATGGATTTACATATTGTAATGCCTTAGAAAATCCATCACATGGCATTGTTAGATGATGACTTGCAAAGTTTAGAACATGTCTAAACATGTCCATAATATATGTAACAGGTGCAAATTCACACTTAAATAAACTCTAGAAGTTTGCATAGTCAAATGGTTCATCAAAGTTTCACTTTATTTAACAATACCATGAATGAACATAAACATATTACTAAAGTCCATAATGACTCCCATAGCAACCGAAACCAGAAATTCAGATAACTGAATAAGCTATAATTGAATATAACCATACAAACGAGTCTACTCTCCAACTACACATACAAATTGAACATAAACTAATCTAAAGAGATCCTACGTTGTCTACTCATCATAATAGACAAACTCAACATCATCTGCCAATTTGTTATACAAGTCGTAACACAACTTGTGAGTCGAAGCCAAAGCCCAACATGTAAAAAACCAACAAACACACATAGATGCTACATATTTCAATGCACACACTTTCAATCAGAGTATTTAATCAACAACAATTCATTTTATTATCTTTTATTTAGGTGACATAGGTAGCATAATCACAGCATCACAAAATTTAGGGTAACTCATGTTCTTGGAACACACATATAATAATATATACATAAGGTGTTAGCCATAAAATCCATGAATCAATCCTAAACCTACTACATATTTTTTATGTATGACTCCATCGGAATACCGCCACACGCTAAACAATGGATGCCACACCAAAATCATTGTACTCCTAGTCCATAGACCATATCTAAGCACAAGTAAAATAATTAGAAATCAAATATTCATTAAGTTCATTAATTTCTAACCTAACATCTACAAGTAGCAGATAAAATAGTCACATACTTGGAATAAGTGGCTCAACTACTTCTTGGATTTCCTAAACTTTAACGCCTAATACAAAATATAAATTCATTCACTTGGTGCTCATTTTACTCTTCTTAATCTTTTACTCAACCTTCTAACCTTCTGAGTAACCACTACTCCTCTTAACCCTTTATATAACCTTATGCTAAACCTTTTAAGTAACCTTTACTTTCCCTAACTCTTGACTTGATTTGTTACTTAACCTTTTGACTATCCTTTACTTTCCTTAAACCTTTGCTTAACCTTTACTTAATTAAATCTTTATTGCCCTCAACCCTTTACTTAACCTTTTGTAAACACCTCATTTTTGCCTTTATATAGATTTTTTAATTAATAAATAAAAATAATAAAAAATAATAGTAATAACTAAAAAAGGCCTGGTTTATAAGATAATAAAAATTAAATGAAAAATAAATAAAAATCATAATAACAAGTAATAAAAAAAAAATAATTTTTTTTTAATAAACTTAGGGAAATATGGGCCTCTTAATCAAGCTCGAAAACTTCAAATCCCTATGAATTAATTAGAACTGTTAGCTTATGGGTAAATTAATTATAATAATAAATTGAGAAATGGGCTGGCTTAGTTAGTCTGTGTGTGCGCTTGGGTGTGTGCAAGGGGAATGTTGGTCGCAAGTTTAATTCTTACAAGAGGCACTTTGTATCATTTTCTTTTTCCTTTGCAACTACCATGTGGCAGCATGCTATTGGGCAAAGGAATGCACAAAGCACATGATCTTCTTCCTTAAATAGACGTTATAGCTCTCGGGGGGGGGGGGGAGAGAGGAGAGAGAATAGAGGCAAATTTGAACAAATCCATGCGAAACGAACTCGTTTTTCAACATAATCCAATCTAATTCCAACTAAAAATAAAGATTAATATCAATCTTTAACAAAAAAAAAAAATGGATTAAATCCAAAGATAAGCTTAAGTTTTCGATGGGTAATCGCAAATTCAATTCGCGCTTATTTAGACCTTATTAGAAACAATGGAGGCGCCTAAAAATAAATGCTCATAAGCTTTAGCTGGGAAGCTTTCTCTCTATAGGAACCTCAAACCCATGCCAAAACTTCTCTTTAAGTTTACTAGCTTTACACAAGAAATCGAAACACGAAACGAGTATCAATAAGTTCCTAGTAATCTCTAGTTTTAGAAAGAGGTAATTTTTTGCTTCAATCATTTACTCATTGAGCAGATCAGAAAAAAAACGAATTTGACCACCTCTGAACCACTACATAGGCTAGTTTTTAAGTAAAAACAACATCAGATTTGTTTTATACACCCTTAAAAACCTAAGGAACCACCCCTTAGCCATCTCAAATCTTCATCGAAGCGCCGTCGACAAAGGCCCCTTAGCTGCCACATGCATCTCGACTCAACCCGAGTTTGACTTGCCCAACCCGTATCTAGGTAAGTGTTATTATTCTTCTTATTATTAATTTAGATGAATTAGTTTATTTAATTTTGTTAACATCTAATTAATAAAAAATAAAAAATAAGTCTTAAAAAATAATAAATAATGATAATGATAATATATATATAATTAGTTTAGTAACTTTATCCTAATTAATTTAATTTGGAAAAATTAGTAAATTAAATAATTAGGAGGAATCATTGTGTAGCCTTTAGATATTGCAGTGTAATCGTCACTTAGGAACGATTAGGTTCTAAACTAGTTTTTTTTTTAAAAATAATTAGTAATACTTAATTTATAAATATAAAAATATAATTTAAAAAAAATAATTAAAGATTGTTTATTATCTTGAATATGACTTTATTATGAAAAATACAAAAAAAAAAAAACTTTCTCACATAGAAAAATGATTTTCATGAAATAAAAAAACCTTGATTGGTATTTTTAAAAGTTGGGTTTTTAGTATTTCAAAATCGAGGAGTTAAAGTTTAGATTTATAATTTTTCTTTCAAAAAAAATATAATAATAATAAACGTAAACCCAACCTGTTTTCATAATTAAAATTAATTAATCCAATAAAGTTTTTATATAAAAAAATAGAACTACGTTGGTTTGATCTTGATTAGCCGGTACGTAGGTACCTATGGGGCAACCACATATAAAATAAAAAAATATATTCTTTTCCAATTTTAATTTACCATATAAAAAAACAATCCTTTTAAAATTTCATTTTATGATATAAAAACATAAAATATTTTATCCTATTTTTTTAGTTTGATTTTAATTAAAGTAGTAATGCAAAAGGTTTGGTTCTCATTTATTTCATTTTTTAGAAAATTCATAAATAAAAAAAATGATTAAAAGTTTTTCATGCTATTTTGATTTATTTCATGTTTTATATGAAAAATATCATGTCTTACACATGTGATGATAAAAGGAATCAATAAGAAGCTTTTAATTCATTTTCTTGAAAAAGATAACAAGTGATAACTATTTAGGTTTTAATAGGGTAATTCTGAGTCTAGATTTTCTAGTTAGTATTTTTCCCATTTTTTTTTTTATAAAAATCCATAGACCAATTGTTAGTTAAGATTAATTCACCTAATTAACCTTAACTTATCTTATTTTCCAACTTAGGTTAGTGGCGACTCTAATTTTCTTAAAATAATTAAAAATATAATTTTTCTTTAATTTTATTGTCGAGTAACTTATATTAAGTGGGCTGGACTTAATATAGGTTAATTAAAAAAAAATCTAAAATCAAGCTCAACACCTTCTAATTAACCTCATACTTAAACGAATTTCAATTTTTAAGTGAAAATTCGTAATTTATATGTGAAATTAAGTAACAAGGATTGAGGAAAAGTAATTGAAATTTGATCTTAATTAAATAGGAATATAAATTAGTTAAAAAGAGCAAAGAAGGAATGAATTTTGCATTATATAATTAAATTTCTCCATATTATAACCTTCCATAAAACCTAAGGACACAACGAAATTCCTATCTCCACACAACATTCAACACTCATAAGTTTTAGGCATAAACCAACGTTTGATACTCTTAGCTCCTTCTTTAACACTAACAAAAATATAATTTCATAATAAAATCCATAATTTAATAACGAAATCAAAAGTGGGTGTTAGCATTTTATTGGATGTCTTGAAATTGATTCTTCTACACCCTAAGATCACTTCCTTCGTACTTGCTAATTCAATTTTGAAAAACCACAAGCCAAAAATTCCTACCTTTTATTCTTTTTTGGCTTACTCTTATTAGGTTAAAAAGTTTTCCATCATCGTAATGAAATGGGAGTATATAGGATTATATAATCTAATATTTATGTATCATTATTAAATTATAAATAGATTTCCTATAGAATAAATATTATGGTCCATTATAAATTTGTATTGTATATTATTTCTATTTGTTATCTCATATAATAATTTATTGTAATATTATTCATATTTACTAATATTATTTCAATTATTAAATATCTATCGTAATAATATCATGGTTTTTAATGAGCATTTATATTTGTTAATATTTATAGTAGTATTATTTATGTCGCTGTGGAGAGGTGATGGTAATAATCTAAAGTGGTGGTAATAATTTGGTGAATATATGGTTTGCGTTTCTTAGGGTGATCATGGAAAGAGCTCGTATACAATCGAATGATAACTATTCATAAGGACATATATTTGTCATCATGAGTCCCCAGTCCATTGTTTTATGCGCTGCAAAATGGGTAAATAACTTCCTAAATTTTAATTTAGGAGTAAACATATTTTTTTAAATTTTTAAATATTATAAATTATTTTTTTAAATTTTAATAATTTAATAATATAAAAGATATTTATTTTCTCAGTTAAAAAAAGAAATTACTAAAATCAAAATTTATGGAGTATTAGAATCTATTTCAATAAGTTCGATAGGATATTTCATATCAATATCAAAGTTCATGAATGTTATTTTTTATTTTATTAAAGTTTAGAAAGTGATTTATAATATATAAAAGTTTTATTTTATTTTATTATTTTTAAATAGCTATAATAAATGCAAGTCAACCCTATTGGCGATTTCTATAAATATGTCATATTTCATTTTTGAGCTTAGTACTTGTTTAAAAACTTAAAATATTATTTATTTACTAATCTTATTTAAAAACCTAAACTTATAGCATTACTATAAGTGTAATTACATTGGACATGTTCATAAAGCTTGATTCTTAAATCATTTTATAATTAGACTTTGGTGCTGAAGTTTATAAATATATCAAACGAATCTAATTCTTATAGAATTTTATATATACAAATCATTTGAATCATAGTGTTTATATGTAAATTGATATTTTTTTTTAAATTTTAATTGAAAAAGGAAGGAACTAAATCTATTCATACTACTCATTGGCTGCCAATTAACAAATTAAACACTTAATTCACAGCGCTAGAATGAACACAATAATAACTATTCGAGGGAAAAGAGTAGCTGTTAATGTAAGTGAAAATGAAATAACTATTTCTCTTTTTAATTTTTTTTTTAAAAAGAAGAAAGTATTTTTAACATTTTCCAGAACACATAGCTGGACGCTGGTTTTGTCTCCGGCGGACCATGGCGTTCCGAGCGTAATACCTCGTGCCAGTCGTATTTAGGACTTTGGGTTCTTCTCGGTTCTCGTACTCTCACATAAAGCATTCTGGACTCTGGGGAGAGCGGCTGTGTCCTCCGGCATTTGGAGATATCCAGAAACGAATACAATAAAATCCCAAGCAAAGAAAGAGAGAAGTACAAGACGGACATACTGCTCCCTAGTGTTTCAGGTACTCTAAAACTCTAGCCATCCTAATCCCAATCCTAACGAATTAGGATTTTTTTTTCTTTTTTTTTTGTTAAATCATTTATGCAGTTGAAACACGGGATATCATGCGAAGTAATCGATTCCTGTAGTTTTAACTCCCGTCTCGTAGGACTTATCCTTGTAAAACCCTAATTCCGCTTGAACTACTGAATGAAGTGTCTACATACGATAATCTTAACCAATGTTTTGGTTTGCAATACCCTAAAGAAAAAGGCAGAGGTTATAGAATAGATGGAGGGTTTCAGTATCTTAACCTATCAAAGAACTCCAAAAAATGACTGAAATTGCTTGAATTTTTATTATTATTATTATTATTATTATTATTTTGGTTTTAAGTTCTGGTTAGGATGAATTGCATTCATCTAGTATGCTATGATGCTGACGCCCATCTCGTTTATGTTTGTAGTGGTGATTTTCTTCATGCATCCACGCATATAAGGTATTAATAGGGCTATAAACAAATTGACAGAGTTGAGCTCCTCTCTCGAATCTAAGACCTTGGTTGAGCTTAAATTTATGAGCTCGAACTTGGCTCAAATTGTTACAGAAGGAGTTTGAGCTTGGCTCGACTAAACTCTTTTAAGCTTAATTGCTTAGAAAAAGTTATATTTCTAAACACATTCATAGAAAAGCCAGAACTCTATTTGAATTCAATAAAGCTCTCTCTTTCTATATATATTTAAGTTTGGCTTGAGCTCAATTACAATCACGAGTTCATCGAGCTAAATAGGTTGAAGCTTGAGTTTGGCTTGATAAGGTACTTAAGTAGCTTGTTATTTTGCTTGGCTCATCACTCCTTTATCTAGGATTGAGTAAAAGAAAGTAAAACACTCTGGCTTTGTTAGTGTTAGCAGGGATGGGTTAGCATCTTAATTACCCAAGGTGGGCAAAGTCATAGATGGTGTTTGGATTGCTATGTAGTTGAAAAAGAGTAAAGTTTCACATCACCATGAGCTGTAGGCTTTGGTGCAGTGGTAACAAGCGGGTCCTACTGTTTGGTTTATCCTATGGTGCAAAACCACTTTGTTCTTTATTGCTGCTGCCGCTTCTGCCTGAAAAAAGTTTCATGGGAGAGTGAGAAATGAGAATGGCATTTGTTTGTTTTTTGTGGATGTATTTTTTGTACATAAACTGATTTTAACATTAATGTCAAACACAAGTGGCCAAATACATGATTAGTTGTTTAATCTCAATAGTTCCATGCCACTTCTCCGCGAAACTAGATTACAAAAAGAAAAGATAGTTCATCTCCAAAGAATTCATTAATCCTATGTAAGTCTATGTAGTATGTGGGCTGATCTTTGTTTGACTAAACATTAATCCTGTGTGTTCTGGGGTTTCAATTAATTTGCTCGCATTTTTCTTAGTTTATGAACTATCAATTATTTAAGGGATATATATCAAGAAGAAAACATCATAGCTGAAGTATCGCTATCCACTCTTAACACAATAGTTTATCATCCTATTTCCATGTCAATACCACATGCTCCGCTTCTCTTTTTTAGATGTTCTTTGGATGTGGTGGCAAGTTACTAGCCATCAGGGCTCTCACATGTTCCTAGTTAGCAAAATATGGAGGAGGGACATCCAGGGCTCTCACATGTTCCAGGTAGTGAAGAAACTAAGGCTTGTTAAGGAGGGTTTCAAATGCCTGAACAAAGTTGAATTCTCCAACATATCGCAAAGAGTACAAAATGCGAAGCAACGGTTGGTTCAATTGCAAGCTACCATACATGCGGCTGGGGACTCGACTAGGTTGGAGGAGGAGTGTATAGCCTATAAGGAGTATTATACTTTAGGGGGGGCGGAGGAGAGCTTCTTTAAACAAAAATCTAGGACAAAATGGTTGGAGTTGGGGGACAAGAATATGGCCTATTTCCACAAAGCTATGAAAAGTCTTCATAACCGCAGCTCCATACACAGATTGATTAGGGAGGATGGCAGCGAGGTGGCCGAGGAGAGGGAGGTCGGGCTAGAGATACTTCATTACTTCCAACGCTTATATGATTCACCTACACCTCCTACCACTACTGTTGATGTGGAGAGCTTTACACCATAGACTCTGAATGACCAACAACGACTCACCCTTGATGCTGATTTTTCAGATGTGTAGATAAAATGGGGCTTCACATCGCAAGCGAATGGAAAGGCCCCTGGCCTAGATGAATTCTCTGCTCTCTTCTTTAAGAAGGCCTGGGACATTATAGGTGAGGACATGATCATCGCCACTAAAGAGTTCATGACATTATGGCACCTACTGAAAGAGATCAACAACACTACCATTACTTAGTACCCAAAGTGGCCAACCCTACTAGACTGGGGGGTTTTAAGTCAATAGCCTGTTGTAATGTCATTTATAAGGCGATATCCAAGGTACTTGCAGCAAGGATGAAATCGGTGTTGCCTACTCTAGTTGGGGGGGAACATGTGGCATTTGTCCTAGGTAGGAGGATAACTGATAATATTTTCTTGGCCCAGGAGCTCATGGCAAACTACCATTCCAAAGTAGAAGTTCCTCGCTGTATGATGAAGGTGGACCTCCAAAAAGCCTATGACATAATTAGATGGGATTTTGTTCTAGGGGTTCTTACGGCTATGCAGTTTCCTCCCCATTTCTGCCGTCTCATTAGCCAGTGCATATCCACGTCGAAATACTCCATCAACATCAATGGGGAACTGGTGGGGTTTTTCGCAAGCAAAAGGGGCTTAAGGCAAGGGGACCCTATCTCACCTTACCTATTCGTCCTTTGTATGGAAATCCTCTCCGTGTCATTAAGATAATTAGTCTGGAAACCGAGTTTCTCACTTCATTGGAGATGCCAGAATGAACGCCTGACCCACCCCTGTTTCGCAGATGACCTCCTCATTTTTGCCAGAAGTGACAAGGAATCTATATCCTTGGTACAACAAACCTTACATTATTTTCCGGCAATCTCGGGTTTGGCAATAAACAACCATAAGAGCAACATCATTTTCTTTTCCCAGGTCCCAGCAAGTACTAAGGAGGCCATTCTCTAGTGCATCCAGTTTAGTGAAGGTCAACTACCTGCACGATACTTAGGGGTTCCCCTCATATCTTCAAAACTCAAAAAACAGGATTGTGAGGTGCTAGTGGAACGCACCCTGTCTCGAATCAACTCGTGGACAGCAAAATATTTGTCCTATGTGGGTAGGCTCCAATTAATCAGGTCTGTCATCTTCTCCGTGCAAGTCTACTAGGGTTCCATTTTTATCCTTCCCAAGTCGGTTGTCTCAAAGATAGAACATCTACTAAGGAATTTCCTCTAGAGTGGCAACCTACACATATTTACCAAAGCTAAGGTCAAATGGGCTGAAGTGTGTCAACCAAAGGGAAATGGTGGCCTAGGGTTACTGGATATTCATCTGTGGAACAAAGCCATCCAAATCAAGCACATATGGAGACTATGCAAGGAAGGTGTGAAGAGTTTATGGCCGGAATGAGTTCATTCCACTCTACTCAAGGGCAAGAATTTTTGGTCATCCAAAGTACCAGCCATCTGCTCATGGACATGGAAGAAATTACTCAAGCTGAGAGGATTGGTTTGATCTTGTTTCTATTGGGAACCAAATAATGGCCTTGAAATCTCTCTATGGGCAGGCTTCTGGCTCTCGATAGGACCTTTGGATACTTTGTTTAGTGCACGGGCCATGAGCAGCACGGGCTTTCCAGATACTACGAGACTATGCTCCATCATGAATGAAAATGAATGGTGTATCCTTGAGGGCCCATTGTGGAATAGTATCAGCATTCCCCCCTTTCTCAGACCGAATGGTACAGAGTCGGACCATTTTCGTTGGAAATACTCGGGATCTGGAGAGTACCCTATCAAGAGTGGTTATGGTTTCCTTAACCCCCCAGGACCCATTGTACCTTGGTAGAAAGTAGTATGGAATAAATCCTTCCTACCTAGACACGCCTTTATACTATGGTTGGGTTGGTTAGGGAAGCTCTTTCACCCTTGATAAGGTATACCATTGGAGATTAATGCAATCTACTACTTGCTTCCTATGTAATCAGCATCGGGAGGACCATTCCCACCTATTCTTTCAGTGCAACTATACATTGCAAATTTGGAGTATAGTCTGTGACTACATGCACTGACCTAGTCCTATCCAACAGCTGGGATAGTGTTACCAGATTTATGATGGCATTGGGGGACTCACCGACCCATTAGAGATGGCGAGCAACACTAGCAGCAACAGTCTACTGCATATGGCGCATCCAGAATCAAGTGCGGTTAGGGAATTAACTTCCAGGGTTTAGCATGTTAGTATACCAAATACGAGCCTATGTTAAGCCATTGTAATCCTAAAGCTTTGCATTAATTTAGTGCCTAGGCTTAATATGCAAGCCCGATCATCGATTATGTGCTTTTTGTAATTTGATCTCTCTTGTGCATTGTACTTCTTCAATTTAATAAAATTATTAATTACCCCAAAAAAAAAAGTTACTAGCATGGAACCATGATTTTTAGATGTAGCTTTCATAATGAGACTGTTTTCCTGTTCCTCTTTGCATTTTTTGGGTTTTCTAGCGTGAAAGCAGTAAGATGGTTTTAGCAAAATACCTTTGAATTTCCAAGAGAAAAATGGACAATTTTTTAAAAAACAGTACATTAATTGAGTAATGAATAGAAATTGGGGATTAAAGCCCCTTTACAGCCTAAGAGTAATGGCCTAGATTGACCATATCCCAAAACTCAAAACATGTATGTTGGAACCACTGATATTGGTATGGTACTATACACCAACTAACATTTAATAGCAAAAAAAGGCAAAACTAAAAAGATAATTTTTTGAGCTATGGCCTGGTGCAATCAAACCAACCACTCCATTTATCCTCTCCATATACAGTAGATTCCAGCAGCTAGATTACATCTCCATTGTTCAATCGTAGGTGGCCCAATCTCGGCCACAACTGTTCCATATAATATTATTTCTCAGTTTGATGTTGTTAACAGAACATCTAACTTCATGTTGATTGACTTCTGCACTTTCTTAGGATAAGAGCATTGGGAGAATAAATACCCATGAGATTCTCCATGTCTCTAAGTGACCTGTGTATAGAACTTCTCCTGCAACAAATGAAAGAATATCCAGGACTACACCTTTAAAGCATATGATATAGCCTTGGAAGCCAATTTAATGGAAATTTTGTTGCTTGAACTGGGTAACCAGAGCAACATATCCATTTGATTGGTTTTGGGATGACGAATCAATCTCAGCTTTATTCCTTTCCATACCTTCTGGGCAGGTCATGCCCAACTGGAAGCAAAATCTCAAATATAATATGATGCTATAATGAATACATTAGTCATCAAGAATAGGATGCTTTATCCTTTACATTCTAGTTTACCAGGCAGTATTTTGTAAATTTTGGTGCTGCATTAAATATGGTAAGAAGTACGCCCTACCATATATCATCTTTGTCATAATGGTTTCTCCTTGCATTTATCTTTCAGGCTAGTCCAGCTGAAGATATTACACCTTCTCTTTTAGTTTCATTAGAAAGGAACATCAATCTAATGTACATGAATCGCATAAAAATTACTGAAGAAAGAACATGAGTCGTATGGAAATACTAAATTGCTTTCCAGATTTCTGAAGATGCTTTGGTCCAAACAGCCAGTAAGTACTTCTCAGCCTCAATCTGCACTTAGAAAGTTGAAAATTGTTTCAGGACAGCTGCAAAAAAAAAAAAAAAAAGGTCGTAGGTCTGAAAATGACAGAAGCTTAGCTTTCAAGTAGAGATGGAAAGACAATAATGTTAACACTGTGGGTGATGTAGGTGTAGTAATTGCAGCTAGGGGAAGACTTGGTGGTGAGGGAAGTTTGTTGTTCTTGTAATTGAAGGTGGAGAGTCTAGCCTAAGAGCCATAGGAAAAAATGCTCTCTTCTCTCTCCTCCCCACACACTTCCCTATACATTCTCACCCGTAGGACCCTTAGGAACCACCGCAACCAACCCCTTAGCCTAGTTCAGTAGTTTACACACCACTTACCAGTATACTATCCACCATGACAACTCCGACCAAGGAAGCTGTGCCAGACGGCCGTCAGTCACTGCTTGTGGAAGTGACAATGAACAATGCCACCGGTAGTGGCCTACAATCCGGAGTGCAAGACCAATTTGCTCATCAGGAGGTGAGCACGGTTTTTGAGGTGGCATTTAATGTCAACCCAAAAATGGCAAGTCAATGCCCTGCTTTTCCAACTGGGAAAGGAAAAGGAAAAACCATAGCTAGGGAAGGCGATGTGGAGCCTTGTGCCAACACAGACCATAGCAGGCTTAATACCTGCAATTGCAGCCCCACAAGCACTAAAATAGCTACACATCCTAGCCACGTCCCACGTGCAGTCCAAAATAATCCCATCTCTGGAAATTCCTGCATTGGGAAGAGACACAGCACATTCCCAGACCTTGAGGAGGCCAACCGGTTTCCACCTAGCAATGGTCACCCACCTGCACCTACACAGGTGTCTCCGGCCGCCAGAACTTATGCTCAAGCATGCAGCTCCAAGGCAGAGGACAGCACACTGATGTTTCCCCTGCAATACGTGCCGCCGACCGCCAAGGGCCCTTCCCCAACAGTGCACATACCCAAGGCAGTCGGGGACCTGGGAGCGGCTTTTTGGAACACCACCCTCGTGGACTATATCCTTGGCCGCAAGCTGCCATACTCTTTAGTCCGTTCCATTGCCTTCAAACTTTGGAAGGAATATGGCCTCGTGGATGTACTAGGTAGCTTGGAAGGATTCTTCTACTTCCGGTTTGGTGAGGAGAGCGACACAACACTTGTCTTGGAGAAGACATGGCATTTCGCCCAACGTGTTCTTATTCTGCAGAAATGGAGGAAGGGCATGCCACTAGACAAGGCGCAACCTACCATCCCCATGTGGGCCACTTTCTCGCGAATTCCATGCGAATACCTAGGGGCGGAAGGCTTGAGCCACATAGTCAGTGGCGTGGGTGTGCCACTCAAGGCTGATGTCTTAACGGCTAGGAGGCAACGTGCAAACCATGCGAGGGTGCTGGTGGAACTTGATGCTCGTGAGGACCTGGTCACCCAAGTAAGGGTGGAGGGTGAGAACAGTGTGGCTGTGGAAGTCAAGGTGGAATACCAATGGCTGCCTCCACGTTGTGCGAAATGCAAGGTGTTTGGACATAAATGTCAACCCGCACAGACCACTCAAAGGAAAGCGGGAGAATCTACGAATGCGGAGAGTAGCCCGATTGCCCCACGAGTTGATGCTGGCCAGCAGGTGCTGCGGTGTGAGGAGAAGGTCAGGCCAGAGTCATGCACTGACCACCAACACCATCCCACCAGTGCACCAAGCCTGACACCTTCTAAGTGCAAGACAGTAGATAGAGGAGCGGCACTACATGGTGGGCATGTGATGCCAACAAAGGAAGCCTGCACTGCCAAGAAGCTTGTAGACGACCCCAGTAACCTGAGGAGAACATTGGTTGAACGGATGGAGGTGGACAGTGGATGTCAAGCACCTGGCGTGAAGTTTGCAGCAGCCCTGGTGGAAGTAGATAAGCCCCTGGCAGCAACTGAGATGCCAACCTCCCCTAGCCGTGTGACGAACACGCCAATGGCTGGTCAAGGAGGAGACGTGGCAGATGGGGATGTTGATTTTGAGAATACCCCACTCAACAAATTATTGGTTCATATGAACCAAATGTCGGGAACTCAACCCATGGCCAACAGAAGTTCTAGCTCCTCTAGTCACAGGAAGAAGAAGCAGCGCAAGAGGAGTCGGAATTTCACCTAACAGTATTGCTTTCACATCTCCATGTTAGTGGCAGCATGGAATGTAAGAGGTCTAAATGACCCCATAAAAATTTTGGAGGTTAGGAGGTTGTGTGTTATGCATAGCATTAGTTTGATTGGCCTATTGGAAAATAAAGTAAGTGCAGCAAATGAGGCTTCCGTCAAGAATAGGTTGGGTTCGAATTGGCAAGTATGGGTAAACTCCATGGCATGAAAACGCATCTGGATAGCGTGGCAACCAAGGGAGTGGCATATATGTGTGAAAAAAGAACACACACAATTTCTACATTGTACCATGACAAACTTGAGAGCGAACAGTATTATGGCACTCACTTTTGTCTATGGATCCAATAATGATAGAGAACGCAAGGACCTATGGTTGAATCTCGAGGGGTTGGCCCAAGCTATAGGTGATAGACCGTGACTGGTCATGGGCGATTTCAACACTACTCGCCTAGTCACAGAGAAAGAAGGAGGTCGAGCATCAGTTACGGAGGCAATGTTGGAGTTCCAGAGATGCCTAGCTAAAGTGGAGGTGGAAGATTTGAGATATTCTGGGGATTTCTTCACATGGACCAATAAACAGCAGCAGGCACCTATCCTTAGGAAGCTTGATCGGGCCATGGTTAATCTACCTTGGATGAATTTGCATCCAAATGCTCATGCCCAATTCTTTCCACCTCTCATATCCGATCACTCACTAGTTGTGGTCCGTATGGAATATGGATTGAGGACTCGAAGGAGCCCTTTCAAGTTCTTCAATTATTGGGCAGACCATGAAGGTTTCCATGACCTAGTTAGCGCCATATGGAAGAGGGATATCTAGGGCTCCCATATGTTTCAGGTAGTTTAGAAATTAAAGCTAGTTAAGGGGCTCAAAAGCTTAAACAGAACTGAATTCTCCAACATATTGCTAAGAGTACAAGACGTGAAGCGACGGTTGGTGCAAGTGCAAGAAGCCATACATGAGGCTGGGGACATCAACCGGTTGGAAGAGGAGCGGATAGCCTACAAAGAGTATTATACCCTAAGGGGGGCGGAGGAGAACTTTTTTAAACAGAAGTCCAGGTACAAATGGTTGGAGTTGGGGGACAGAAATACGGCTTATTTCCACAAAGCCATGAAGAGTCTTCACAACCGAAGCTCCATCCATAGACTGACCCGTGAGGATGGCAGTGAGGTGGCAGGGGAAGAGGAGGTCGGGCAAGAGATACTCCACTATTTCCAACACTTATATAACCCACCTACAGTTCCTACCACCACTGTCGATGTGGGGAGTTTGTTACCACGGACTCTTACTAACCAGCAACAAATTGGCCTCGTTGCTAATTACTCAGATGAAGAGATAAAGTGGGGATTCACATCGCAAGCAAATGGAAAAGCTCCTGGCCCAGATGGATTCTCTGCTCTGTTCTTCAAGAAAGCCTGGGACATAATAGGCGAGGACTTGATCATTGCCACTAGAGAGTTCATGACATCAAGGCATCTACTAAAAGAGATAAACAACATGACCATCACTCTAGTACCCAAAGTGGCCAACCCCACTAGACTGGGGGACTTCAGGCCAATTGCATGCTGCAATGTCATTTATAAGGCGATATCTAAGGTGCTTGCAGCAAGGATGAAATCGGTTTTGCCATCCCTAGCGGGGCGAGGATAGGCGGCTTTTGTCCCAGGCAAGAAGATTTCGGATAATATTTTCTTAGCCTAGGAACTCATGGCAAATTATCATGCCAAAGTAGGAGCTCCTCGCTGCATGATGAAGGTGGATCTCCAAAAAGCCTATGATACAGTGAGGTGGGATTTTGTGCTAGGGGTTCTTTCGGCTATGCATTTTCCTCCCCATTTTTGTAGGCTAATGAGTCAGTGTATATCGACGCCAAAATACTCTGTCAACATCAATGGGGAACTGGTGGGTTTCTTTGCGAGCAAAAGAGGCTTAAGGCAAGGAGATCCTATCTCTCCTTACCTGTTCGTACTTTGTATGGAAATTCTATCCATGCGATTGAGACAACTAATACGGCATCCGGGGTACTCACTTCATTGGAGATGCTAGAATGAACGCCTCACCCATCTCTGTTTTGCAGATGACATCCTCATATTTGCCAGGAGGAACAAGGAATCTATCTCTTTGGTATGACAAACCTTGCAGGACTTCCAGGCCATCTCGGGATTGGCAATAAATAACCATAAGAGTAGCATTTTCTTTTCTCATGTCCTAGCAAGTATAAAGGAGGCCATAATCTAGTGCACTCAGTTCAGTGAAGGCAAGCTACCAGTGCGGTACTTAGGGGTTCCCCTCATCTCATCGAAGCTCAAAAGACAGGATTGTGAGATGTTAGTGGAATGCACCTTAGCTTGAATCACCTCGTGGACAGCAAAGCACTTATCCTATGCGGGTAGGCTTCAGCTAATCAGATCTGTCCTTTTCTCCATGCAGGTCTATTGGTGCTCCATCTTCATCCTTCCGAAGTCGGTTGTCACAAAAATAGAACAGCTACTTAGGAATTTCCTTTGGAGTGGCAACCCACACATATTCACCAAAGCCAAAGTCAAATGGGCTGAAGTGTGTCAACCAAAAGGAAGTGGTGGCCTAGGGTTACTGGACATCCATCTGTGGAACAAAGCCATCCAAATCAAGCACATATGGAGACTCTGCAAGCGGGGAACAAAGAGCTTATGGTCGGAATGGGTTCATTCCACTCTACTCAAGGGAAAGAATTTCTGGTCTTCCAAGGCACCGGCCGTCTGTTCATGGACATGGAAGAAATTACTCAAGCTGAGAGGTTTGGTTAGATCTTCCTTCTATTGGGAACCAAACAATGGCCTTGATATTTCGCTATGGGCAGACTTTTGGCTCCTGACAGGACCTTTGGATACCTTGTTTAGTGCTCGGGTCATGCACAGCACGGGCTTTCTAGACAACACGAGGCTATGCTCCATAATGAGTGGCAACGAATGGAGTATCCCGGAGGGCCCACCGTGGAATAGTTTTAGCATTCCCCACTCCATCAAACCGAATAGCACAGAGCCGGACCGACTTCGTTGGAAACACTCACGATCTGGAGAGTACACCATAAAGAGTGGTTATGCTTTCCTCAACCCCCCAAGACCCAGAGTACCTTAGCAGAGAGTAGTATGGAATAAAACCTCCCTCCCTAGACATGCCTTCATACTATGGTTGGCTTGGTTAAGGAAATTATCCACCCTTGATAGGGTACACCGTTGGGGACTAGTGCAGTCTACTACTTGCCTCCTATGTAACCGGCATCCGGAGGACCACGCCCACCTTTTCTTCCAGTGCAATTACACATCGCAAGTTTGGAGTATAGTCTGTGACTACATGCATTGTCCAGCTTACTTCAACGACTGGGAACATGTGACTAGATCTTTGATGACTTTGGAGACTCACCGACACATCAGAGGTAGCGTGCAACTTTAGCAGCAGCAGTCTATTGTATATGGCGCACCCGAAACCAAGTGCGTCTAGGGAAAGATCTCCCAGGGATTAGCATACTAGCAAATCACATACGAGCCTACATAAGGCTATTGTAATCCTATCACTTTACTTTACATTAGTGCCTAGGATTAGTATGCTAGCACACTCATCGATTATGTGCTCCTTGTAATTTGCTTTTCCTGTATTGTATTTCTCAATATTGCAATTCAATAAATTATTAATTACCCAAAAAGGTGGAGAGTCTATGCAGCCTACAATTTCACTAACTAGAACTAGAGAGAACATAACTAGATGTAGCCAGGTAATAATCTAAGCTCATTCAAGTATATCACTCATGGATTAGGTTAATTGTCCTACAAAACCGTTTTGCTGAATGTTCTCAGTGAGTGCAACTGACGCCTGATTTTTAATGGACTGGTATCTTGGTAGGCATAGCTTGTATTGCTGTTGTTATGAGAGGTCTAACCAATATAAATTCATGGGCTTGCTGGGATTCGCTGTTATTGCTTCTTTTTAATTGGATTTGTACTGGTCAGACAATTAATGGTATTAGAAACTCATTCTGTCTGCACATGTGCTTTTGTAACCATGGCATGCTATGAAGGTTTCTGTCTAATTATGTCAGAAATAACTCTTAATGGCTGCTAATACAGTACTGTCATCCCAGGATTAGTCTTTTAAGAATTCAGATCCAAAATTGGTTTGAAGACCTAAACAGAAGAAAGATGCAGATAGTTCCCAGTGAAAATGCTTTGTCCACAGTTGCCCCAAGGCCAATGGAGTGGTCTACAGTTCCATACAGTGGTCCTCAAGGACCTGGGCCCAATGGAAAACAGAGAACCTCAAGTCTGGAATCACCAATCATGCTATTGACTGGTCATCAGAGTGCTATATATACTATGAAGTTCAATCCTGCTGGAACAGTCATTGCTTCTGGGTCACATGACAGGGAAATTTTCCTGTGGAATGTGCATGGCGATTGTAAAAACTTCATGGTTTTGAAAGGACACAAGAATGCAGTTTTAGATCTCCAGTGGACAACTGATGGTGCACAGATTATATCAGCTAGTCCTGACAAAACTCTGAGGGCCTGGGATGTTGAAACAGGTAAACAGATAAAGAAGATGGCAGAACATTCTTCCTTTGTCAATTCTTGCTGTCCTTCACGAAGAGGACCACCTCTTGTCGTAAGTGGATCTGATGATGGAACTGCCAAACTCTGGGACATGCGTCAAAGGGGAGCCATCCAGACGTTTCCAGATAAATACCAGATTACAGCAGTAAGTTTCTCTGATGCATCAGATAAGATCTTCACTGGCGGCATAGACAATGATGTGAAGGTATGGGATTTGCGTAAAGGTGAAGTCACTATGACACTTCAGGGCCATCAGGACACAATAACAGGAATGCAGTTAAGCCCTGATGGCTCCTATCTTCTTACAAATGCTATGGACTGCAAGCTCTGCATATGGGATATGCGCCCTTATGCCCCTCAAAACCGGTGCGTGAAAGTATTAGAAGGGCATCAGCACAATTTTGAAAAGAATCTACTTAAATGTAGCTGGTCTCAAGATGGAAGTAAGGTCACAGCTGGTAGCTCAGATCGGATGGTTTACGTATGGGATACAACTTCTCGACGAATATTATACAAGCTCCCTGGGCACACAGGATCTGTTAATGAGTGCAGCTTCCATCCAACTGAACCAATTATTGGGTCTTGCAGTAGTGATAAGCAGATATACCTGGGTGAGGTCTAATTCATGCTTAATTCTATATCAGCTACCTTTTTCCATTTGTAACAACCTTGATGGAGAGTAACGAGTTTATTTAATCGACACATTTCCCATCTTTGATGCAATTTAGGAGTATATTTATTTGGTACTTTGGGGAGGAATGAGGAGGGTGTCTATTAAATATTATACATGTGTCATCATCTTTTCTAAATTTCTCTCCTTTGATCTGAATACATGTCACTTGGATTTTTGTGTTTTTTGTTTTTGGCCATTCTCATCATTTGGACCTGCTTGCACTTATAGTTGTGTTCTTATAGGTGGCTTATATTTTCACCTGGCTGTACCTCCTGGAAATTTTCGTACTGCTGGTTGTTGTGAATGAAAGAAAAATATAGAGTTGGATTCAGACGTTTGATTCTCCACACGAGTGTCTACAACCCACTGTCTGGCATAGCATCCTTTTTAAAGTGAGCATATTACATTGAGAAGGAGATATACCCAAAACACATAGGTATGGATTGATGAAGAGGTTTGTCTCTACAATATTAACAAGGAAAATGTGAATGGGTAAAAGAAAAAACTTTTCTGTTTTTCTATGTATCCGTTTCCGTAATCGCTATAGATTCGAGCGGAGCTTATCAAATGAATCTATTCATGTTTCCTGGGATTATATTTTGTTATGCGAGGAAAAAACAGAAAAAAATAATATTTTAGTTAAATATTCTTTAGGGCTAGATTGTATGTTCTATGTGCATTTAATTTCTTATCTTTAAAATTGTGCTTAAAGATTTAGAAGGGTGTATTTTGATTCCTCTATATGCGTATTTTTCTAGTGATTTCATAGGATTTTTTTTTTTTTAGTGTTTTTTAAATATTTTATTTGAGGATAAAATAATAAAATAAGATTTAAATACATATATATATATATTTTTAAATTTACAGGTGTAAATATGTAATTTTAAAGATAAAAAATTAAATAAAAAAATGAAAGGGATGCAGTGTTTATATTATAAATAGCAAGATATGATCCTAGTACAAGGACAGGCAAACCAGTCGAAGGCCATTAAAATTTCATGGTGGAAGCGTGTACAGTCTTCGCGTGGATTGCATTGCTTGCAATATAGGAACTATCTGATGAACTGGGGAAGTTTTTTCTCTTTTTTTTTATATAAAAAATTAAATTGAGTAATGAGTGGTTCAGTGAACCTGGACAATTGGAGAAATAAAATATTATTTCATAGGAAAGGCGAGTGGACATGGACGATTTTCGATGCTCTTGCAGCTATCCGATTAACGTGAATATTATTTTATTACCATAGAAATATTCAGCCAAAATTTGTGAAAAACATCCCTTTTTGTTTTTCATCATTCCAGCTAAACTATAATTTTATTTTTAGGACAATGACCATGCGTTTCTCTCTCTCTCTTTCTTTGTTTTTTTTTTTTTAATTATATTTATAATTTAAAGAGAAAAATCTAATTATTTTATTAATAGCTCAATATTCATATAATTAAGTTATAAAATTTATTTTTTGAAGACCAAAAATTTTATCATGTGACGTCATTTAATCTTTCCGCTTCTATGTTATCCAAATCGTGGTAATTGGCGGCTTTCAATAGTGGGTTTCGTTATTCTTTCTCTCTCTCTCGCTTGAGTGTAGAATTGGGGATTGATTAGAATATTTGCAACTTATAAACTATTAAACACGCGGATAACGGATTTACTAATAGCTTTATTTATTTATTTATTTTTTTCAGCGGGATTCACTAATAGGTAAACAATCCTATTTGGTGCTGGCTTTTTTTTTTTTTTTGTATTTTTGTAAAAAAAAAAGCTCTTATGTACAATAGGGATGAAAAAAAAAAATTGAATCACAAGTTGAATTAAACTAGATCAAATTGAACTATAAATTAGGTTTGAACCATTTTTTAAAATTCAATAAAATTACAAATTGATCGAGCCAAACCATTTTAAACTAAATCAAACTATGAGAAGTAAAAAAAAAAAAACGAAAATAGTAGTAAAAATTAAAAAAATATGTAGCTAAAAAAAGGATTTTATGTTCTTTATTTAATTTATTCTCTTATTTAGTTTTTATCAATAATTTCTTTAAAATTTCATATTTTTACTTTTTGACTGATATATAAATGATAATTTTCTTAAAAAAGACAATAAAATCATCTCAAAAATATTAAATAAGTATTGAACATTGTGAGTATTATAGAGAAATGATAATAAATTAAATATTAATATGTAAACTATAATTTTTCATAACTTATTGGTTGTACATACAAAAAAATTAATAAAATGTATAAAAATAGATTAAACTGTGAACCAAATTTGATCAAACCATTTTTTTTAAGTTAAGAAAAATTACAAATTGAACCATGTAGTTAAATTTGATTTAGGGAAAAAAAATTGTAATAGACAGTTGAATTTAGTTCAATAGATAAATCGAATCATATGTACACCTAATATAAAATAAAGAGTTGATTAATATAATTGTTTTATAGTGACTTATATATAATCTTGTTAATATGAATGCTCTTCTCATATAAGAGTATCGACATGGATGCTATTCTCTTATTAATCATGAAAAAAAAAGAAGTATGTTAATAAAATAAAGTGTAATACTATATATAGTGGATTTTACTATTATAAATTAGGTAGATATATCAAACAATAGCTTTTTTCCTTATTTGCATAATAAATGATTATTCATTAAACTTAAATTCATTAAGCTTTAATAGAGTAGGTGAGAAAATCACGTGATTGATTGAGTATGCCATCGATTAATCTTTTACCTTGAGTATGTCGACGACTGTACATGATTATTAAGCAAATAAGGAAAAAAAAAAAAAAAAGCTTCTAGTAGAGGTGAGGGCTAAGTTTTGGATGTTGGGGAGATATCAAGCCTAATGATTGGTAAGATTGCAATTGAACAAACATTTAATGAGACAATATATGCGGGTTTAGAAGTGGCTAAATGTTTACTCCATAAGAGCGATTGTACCTTCACCGATTTTTTCTTCATTTAAATTTATTTATTTTTTGATCGCTTTAATGAGTGCAATTACTATAAACTAAAATTTGAGTGATTTGCTAGATTTACCCCCGAAAAAGGGAAGAAAAATATCGTTTTCCTTTATCTAGAGCAATTGGAAAATTAAGGTCGCTGAAAGGTCAAACTCCCCAGTCCCCAGGGTGTTAATGTCGTTTTGAAAGTCGTCATTTCACTAGATATACTACTTTATTCCCTCCCTCTCCACGGCACTCTTAGTCATGGCGGCCACCGGCGCACCATCTCTGATGATGTTCACTTCCAACAAAGCATCACCGCGCCGACTCGATGCCACTATTACCACCACCACATCTCTCCACAAGTCTTGCTCTTTGACTCCGTCCTCCTCCTCAACCTTGTTCATGCTCAAGAGCAATAGGCAACAGCAGCTTGTGGCTCCTTCTTCATCTTCATCTTCAGGCTGTTCGATTGTTTGCAAGGCGGTATCAGTGAAGTCCGAAACGGAAATCGAAGGCCTCAACATTGCCGAGGATGTCACTCAGGTTTTCATTAGTTAGGTCTATGGATTAAATTAATTATTTATGATGCGATGTCTATTTTATTTGTTTCATATATTTTTATATTTACGGTAAGTGATTGCCCATTAGATGAGTGTCCTTGTAACTTTAGGCGTTTAAGCTCTGATTTGGTTTCGTTTAGTTTATGGTGGTTGATTCTGCCAGAAATGCTTTTCGAATATTTTCTTTTCCTAGGAAAAATGTAATCTTTACGGGAGTAGTAATTAACGATTTTTAGTGGTAGTTGTTTGTGCGAGACAGGATAATGGGAAAATGATGGACAGATTTTCCATGGCCTATAGCGTGTCTATGCCGATTACATGTCGCCACACATTCAGAAAGAAGTTGAAAGCGGTGTATATTTTTGTTCAGTATAGTGAATATTAGAACTTAAAAAAAAAAGCTCAAAAAATGTTTTCCGTGACATAGGCACTCTCTTAGTTTAACGTATGGTTGTTAACGAAATTTGGAAAATTGTGAGGCTGTTCTTTGTAATTGATTTCTCTATATTATTGCATAAAGAGAGGATTGGACTTCTCTTCTTATGCCCTAAAGTCAGGAAGGTAAAAGATATATGAAATTTTGGACTTGATGCGTTTGCTTAAAAGCTCACATTGTGTCTCCTGTATTTCAGGAATGTTGTCAAGTAAATCTGTCCCCTCAGGATCTTTATGAGTTTTGTTGTTAGGACAACCTTATCATGTTACAATGTTCTCCATGTTTTAAGTCATGTGCTTTTTATTAATTCAGCGAATATCTCCTGTAGTAGGTTTGCATCTCTCTCTAATTATTTGGGGACTTGCTAACTTTATGACTTTAGTTCGGTCCCTCTCCTCTTGTGCATTTGGTGGATTTTCAAATCTTTTCTTCCGATGAATTCGGTTTGATGATCATTTTGTGAAACAGCTCATTGGGAGAACTCCAATGGTCTACTTGAATAACATTGTAAAGGGATGTGTTGCAAATATAGCTGCCAAGCTTGAGATCATGGAACCGTGCTGCAGTGTCAAGGATAGGTTAGTCTGCATACTCATACTTGCTTTCCTATATTATTGATAGGATGTTAATTACGTCAGCCTATGATTGCTTTCAGTGACCAGAAAATCATAATCTGCGATAAATTAGTAAAATTATAGGGCTGGGAAGTGAATTTCTGAATATATTATGATTCATTGCTGATGTAGTTTTATATGTGGAATTGAATAGCATCAAACAGCTTATTCTGCATTCTTGTCAAATCAAAGCTCCTCTTTCAGTTGTCACCAAGAACTCTTGAAGTTGTGAATTCTAGAAATATCAGGCAGGTTTTCCCTTGACTTTTAATTTTACAGAGGATAAGTAATATGTCCCATAGGTCATCAGCATTCAGAATTGCTGTTGCAGAAAAGTGTGTAATAATAGCCCTGTCTTCCCTTTTTTTTAAAAGTAATAGTACTGTACTTAATTACATAATGTTTTTTTTTTCCACTCTGGCCAGTAACTAAGTGTATTGATTAATTAGCTTTTCACCATTCCTTAATTCATGTGTCTCTGATTTTTTTGCATCCTCAGAATAGGCTATAGTATGATTTCTGATGCTGAGAGGAAAGGGCTCATAACCCCTGGCAAGGTAATCCAAGATTTTTTTATTCATATTGGTGAAAATTATTTCTATACATCCAGAATTCAGTTAACTTTACCTGCCATCTTGATAGATCATTTTATTTGCCCATGTCTCAGAGTATCCTGGTAGAACCTACAAGTGGAAATACAGGCATTGGTCTTGCATTTGTAGCTGCATCAAGAGGATATAAATTGATCTTAACAATGCCAGCATCAATGAGTATGGAACGAAGAGTTCTTCTGAAAGCATTTGGAGCTGAACTTGTCCTAACAGATGCGGCAAAGGGAATGAAAGGAGCTGTTCAGAAAGCTGAAGAAATTCTGAACAGCATGCCCAACGCATACATGCTTCAACAGTTCGATAATCCTGCAAATCCAAAGGTTTCTATAGATCCCAAGCCTTTTCTTGTTATAGACTTGATTCATTGCAAATCTGAGGCGTTTTCATGATATTTGTACTGTTGGATTTATTCTATCCTCAGATAGAATTTCTTTATGATCTAAATTGACAGACATGGGAATTCAGTCTGAAGGACCTATGTTTGGTCTCCAGATGCATCAGTCAAGGGAAAAAATAGCATGCTTATCTTGTTCAAGCCTTTGCTAGTGTATATATGAATTACTTCTATAATACTATATAATTTCAAAAACTTTTGTCATTTCTACCTCTTCATTTGTAATACCTTTTAATAATATTTGTTGATTGTTTATGGTTTTCAACTTTTATCACTTACACCTTTTCATTAGTGGTATCTTTTGGTCACTAGCCCAAGAGACATGTCCATTGTGTAAAGAATAGTATAAGTTGCCTTAATAAAATGATATAATTCTAGGGTATAAATTGATGTTTCATACTTCCTGTTTTCAGTGTGTTCTCTCTAATCACATGTACACACTTAATCTTATAGAATAAATTTTTGTAATTATGTATTAATTTCTTGTCTAGGTGCATGTATGTAATTGGTTGGGATATACCTGAGACAAGGAATTGGGGACAATAAATTTTTATCCTTCTAGGTATCTATAAAGAGTCGTAACTCTTCTAAATTATATAATATTTCATATACAAATGTAGTAGTCTAAATTAAATCATAGTACCGTATTTAAAACAATTTATAAACTTATAATATTAATTAATATGTTAATTTCATTCCTTATCAAGTGACCATTTTAATCCTACTTTATTTAACTATTAGTCATTCTTGTTTCTTCTTCTTCTTTTTTTATTTTTTAATTAAATAAACTTTTGATTAATGATAAACTTTTAAGTAAATTTATCATTATTATTATAAATATATATACACTTTATTTTAGAACCTACACTTGGCACGGGGCATTAACTAGTTTCTATTAATCTTGATGAGATCACACTGATATGATTTATGTATAACTTTGAGCAGATACACTATGAGACAACTGGCCCTGAGATCTGGGAAGACACTAGAGGCAAAGTGGACATTTTCATTGCTGGGATTGGTACGGGAGGAACAATTTCTGGGGTTGGTCGGTACCTCAAACAGAAAAATCCCAACGTAAAGGTAAAATAACTTTATATAGGGTTGGCAATTCGAGGTATGACCTGTGAATCCAAACATGACACAAAATGAATATAAACAAGTTTGTGTACGGAAAAAATCGACATAAGATACAAATGGGCCAAACCCGTTTACACATGATAAAATTTGTGTTCGAGTTTAGGTTTAACTTGTAAGCCTATTTATGAACCTGTTTATTAAATAGGTCTCGTAAATAGGTTTGGGTTCAACTCGCGGACCTGTTTAATAATAAAATAACTAATATTATATATAACATATATATAATTATATAATATATATATATATATATATAGACATAATTTAAATATATATTTTATATGTATCAGCTTGTACATTATAATAACATTTGTATGCTTAAATATAAATTATGAAACTATATAACATATATATAGAGAGAATGTATATAACAAATATATAACCTATATTTATGAATATAATATATATATATAAGACATATATATGTGATACATATATATTTATACATGTGTATGACATTGTACATATGGGACAATGTCATGATTGCTACTTGAATTTTTTATGAAAGATCAATTTACTATTTTAAGTTTAAATTTACTAATTTTAGTATCCAATTCAAAGTTTTTATGTTATTGCTACTACCTGCGTTAAATCTTATGACACAACTACCTATTCAGTCATATCTTTTAGTCATCATTAGTGCAATACATACTCTACTAGTTTAAGGAAGGTCGCATTGACATTATTTTTGTACATCTTGGCTTAGTAATTAAAAACAAAAAAAATACAAAAACATGTTGAACTATATAAAACCAAAACTAATGCCCTTCCATAGCCCGAGCCAATAGTGCCAATGTGATATTCTTTAAATTAGTAAAATATGTATCATACTAATAATGACTGGAACATTGAATCATTACAAGATTTAATGTGGACAGTATCGGTAATACAAAAACTTCGAATTGAATACTAAATTTAGCAAATTCTAAATTTAGGTAATAAATTGAACTTTTGTTCAAAATCTAGATAGCGCTAGTAACATCGTTCTTATAATATATATACAATGTTATAGATTATATAATTTTATTTTATTAAATTCTTGTTATATTATAATTTTATATTTAAATATTAAGATTATAACATTTTTATTTCTAAATGTTGATTTTATAATTGTCTTTTTTCTTATGTATTTATAACTATTTTATAAATTTATTTATAACTTTTTAATCAATAAACTGGTCAAAGTCGGACATGAAATACGATTACTAAATGAGCTAGATTATGAGTTGAGGTTTTTAAGATATGAATCTGTTTAAATACGGATGGGAGACATGACGGGTTGACACGAAGTGCTAGCTCTATCTTTATAGAAGCATTGGCTCCAAAGCATAAACTATTAAGCATTTCTTTGGCATCTTAGTGGTCATGCTGGTTGGTTATACCTGATATGAGTTCTTTCATATAAATGCATGAGTTTACAGTTGAATGTCCTTGATAGGAATAAATTTTGCAAGAGGAGCCATTTACGTGTAATAAGTTTCTCAAACAAATTAACTCTAAGCAATCAAATTCACAAACAATTGAGCCCAAGAGAGGGGTCTTTATTGCTGTTTTTATGGTATTTACAATGATCTCAACAATGAAATTAAGGGAATGCAAGAATGTTATGTATGGGTGTGTACAGGGAAGTGTGTATGTGGGTATGTATGTGATTAGTTGTATGGGTATATATGACTGTATCATGGGAATGTGTATGGGTTCTGATGATTGTAAGTATAGCGATGAGTATATGGGTTTGTTTTTGGGTGTTAGGTGTAGATGATGACATGAGCAAACTGTGCATCTGGCCTCTCTCTCTCTTTACATATCAAAAGACTTGGCTGAACTGAAAGACTACTGATGGCTACCTGATTATTTATATGCACTAATTAAAGCTAATGACTTCACTATACTCCTCTAGATACTTCTAGAAGGTTTAGCTTTGACAAACCATGCCAACTGGATGACTGACTCTAGCTCATGACAAAATAGCTACAAAAGATAAAATATCAAGTATCAACTTTTGTGCTTCTCTGTGCAAACACCCAGGGCCTTCAGTAGACCCTCAGCTGCCCACAGCCTTCAACAGCTATCAGTAGCTGCCCCAATAACTGCACCAATTGCACTGCATTCTGGCCACCACTCTGACCCACCGAATCCAGACCACCATTCTGACCCTTAAATCTCCTCTTGTACACATTCACTATTGGGGCCTTGACACGAGCTATATTAACGTGTATTTTTATTTTTTGTACAATTTTGTTCTCTGACTTAGCCAATTTGTTTGTCAGGTGATAGGGTTGGAACCTTTGGAAAGCAACATATTATCTGGTGGCAAACCTGGTAAGATTCTCAAACAAGTTTCTTGCTCATTTACTACTTGCTGTCCAAACAACATCCATTAATCCTACAGTGTTGGTATTTTTTGTTACCTTGCAGGGCCCCACAAGATTCAAGGGATCGGAGCCGGTTTTGTACCAAAGAATTTAGATTGGGATATTGTTGATGAAGTCATTGAGGTTTGTGCTTTCCACTCACATGATGCCATCTCTGGTGTCGGGTGTTTCTGGCTAATTATTCCTCTGTAATTAGAGCAGTTTTTTTTTTTTGGTGAATAAAATTTTTTGTTAAAAATGCAGAGGCATCCTCTAGAATACTTTTATACTGTTTTGTTTAGATTTGACAATTATGGTAGATAAATTAGGATAAGCATTTGCATTATTATGCAGTGGGTTAGTTATTTGCAGAGAGAGAGAGATTGTCATTCTTAAATGTAGCAAATTTTGAACTGATATCCAAAATCTATACATTCCTTTAATACCAAATCTTCTAGCAGTCACTTCTAATTTATGATATGGCATTGAGGCATGGAGGCTGTCATAACGTGGTCTAAACTGTATTTTCCTTATCCTGGAAAATCTGCTTAACCTTCTTCTTCTCGTTTCCCCTTCTTAAATGCTAATGAAAGTTAAAGGCTTCCTGTTTAGAATGTTGGAGATGTAAACCATAGGGGATTTCCTCTGTCTGGTCGCAAGAAGAAATGTTTCTTTCTAGCATGCATGTATTAAGTTCCTACTATCTAATCTTTACTTATCACTCATGGATTTTGCAGATACCTAGTGATGAAGCAGTTGAAACTGCAAAGCAAGTAGCTCTTCAAGAAGGCTTGTTGGTTAGTACTTACATGACACTTGAAGTACATATTTAAAGCTTAACTTTGATTTGCTTTTTTCATACAGAATACAATCTTGATATTAAAACATTCTTTCTTTGCCTGCATGGATGACATCATTGCTATGCTATAAATATCTGGCAGCATATCATTGTGGACATGCAACAAAAGTTAACTGTAATCGATATCTTGGAAGCAGGATAGCCTGCATAACCTAAACTATCCTCTTCTGTGAATTGTCATTACTGTATGTTCTTATTTTAGCCAAATATTACTGTATGTTCTAATCTTGTTTAATCCTGCTATTAAGGTGCTGTCATCTCTTTCTTTGCATCGTTCTTGTGCAATTTTTCAATCATTCATTTAGTGTTTATTCATTTGCTCATAGCTGCTTGCAATTGCTTATCCTAGATGGCATAAAGATTGCTTGTAAAGCTGTGGATTTGTTTTTCTAAATGTGAAATTATCCTCATCAAATACCAAATCCACTTGACCTGTTTTGCTGATAATGTATCAGGTTGGAATTTCCTCAGGAGCGGCAGCAGCTGCTGCAATGAAAGTTGCAAAGAGACCAGAGAATTCTGGCAAACTTATTGTGGTATGTCTGTTGAAACCAATTTTATGACACAGCTTCCTTCTTAGTTTACAGCTTTTGGGAGGAGAAAATAGATCCTTATTCGGAAATTAGCATGTTTTTGTGGATTAAGGGATTATTCTCATGGGAGGGTTTCTTCTTAAAAGTGACATTTTTTGAGAACGCATGCTGGAAAATACCTCTAGGAGTATTAAGTGTGAGAAAATCAGCTAGTTAAGGAGAACTTCATTCATCAAAATGAGCAGCTCACTGTGCTTGAGCTGATAATAATCTTATGTTGTTGGATTAAGAGCAATCATCAGCAATGATCTGTTTCATACTTCGACAACAATATAGTTGTACAATGCTAATGATTTTTGCTGTTAGTGAGGATTTGTGATCTTGGGAGTAGTGCAACAGAAAGAGTATATATGATGATAAAAATCTGTGCGCTTGAGTACCTAAACAATTAAATTGTTGAGTTAGTTTTCTATACATTCCCACTTGAGGCGTGGTTTTAAGTCTCCTAACTTTTACATCCATTTGGACTAATGTGGCAGTTTTTAGGCAGCTGGTCTATATTCTTGTTTAGTTGCTTTATCTCAACGTGAAAGAGGTTGTGGAGGATGCTATCATATGTGGGTGGTAGATTAAGTTTGTGGTGCTTATGGGATCCAAGCATGTGGTAGTTTGGGTGGGTGTTGCCTTTACAATTCACCTCTTGCCATTCTCGATCCACAGTGCTCAAACCCTTGTAGAACTAGGGAATGATGTTCGAGAGCTTGCTAGAAGAGAAATCATCATAACGGTGAAGTCACGTGAATTTTTGCCACTTTTGACCTGTATTCCCAAAAAGTGATTGTGGCTCTATTTTATCACTTCTATTCGGTTGCTGTAGTGTGAATTATAATGCGTTTTTTGTAAGAAGGAATGCAGTTCATATTATCTGACTTATGCACAAGTGTCGAACCAATTTCAGTGGGGTGGTTCAGTGTTGCCAGTTCTGCTACCGAGATGCATTTGAGTGGCTTCTAGATTATAGGATAGCTTTGAAAAAGAATTAATTTCACAATTATTTTCAATTTTATATTCATCCATAAATTTTGGTGGTTGTAGGTTGTGCTTCCAAGCTTTGGTGAACGCTATCTTTCATCCGTTCTCTTCCAATCAATTCGAGAAGAATGCGAGCAAATGCAGCCTGAACCGTGAAGTAAAAATTTATCAAAAAGGAGTCTCCATCGACCAGATGGGTGTTCTTCTTTCCGGATTGAGCTCAATGTTTCACAATTTTCGTTTCTGCCACAACTCAACTGTATCATCTTTCTATTGGCCGTGTAATGACTAAAAAATATCACGCATTTTTATTGTTGAGATGAGAGGGATTATTGTCTTCCTACAACCAAATAATGATGGAAAAACAGAAACATGTTTCAAGGTGATCCCTTGGGTCTCATCCTTTGTAACAATAAACATCAATTTTTTCCCGCCTTTCCACTGATGTTTCTTTTGATGATTAACTAACTATTGCCATCATTTATCTACTGGTTTTAACGTGTTAGAGCATTTCCGATTTTAAGAATCCCATTTAAGTTTTTTATGTGTCATATTAGTACTTTAAGAATCTCTTTATTTTATGCTTAAATCTTTGAGAAGTGTTTTTAAGTATCACTCTTTCTTTTATCTGTTGTGTACGTCTCATGCTAATTATTTTTAAATTTTACCTTTTGTTAAAATGATGATGATGCAGCCCTTTGGGGTTCTGTATGAAGGATTCCGAAAGGTATAAGGACCTATTTTTATCTTTCAAGAATCCAAAAATGCAAGTCTTTGGTTTTAGATTTTATACCACGAATTAAGAATCAACATGTTCTTATGATAATATATGGTTATTACATATACTAATTATAACAAATATAAACAAAAAAAATATATATCATGAAGAAACAAAACCACCTAGATGATTTCCCGAAGTCTAGAACACTCTGAGTGAGTAAATAACGAGAAAGATTTTGGTCTAAGGATTTCATATTATTATTATCGTTAAAAAAGAATCAAGGGACTAGACCATTATTAATGGACATCAATATATAATAAGTAGAACAAAGAGGTCTCTCAAGTATATAAGAAAGATATCTACCCTATGGATAATAAAAATTATTTTCATGTGTTTGTTATATAAACATAAGTACGCGAATCCCCTTTTTTTTTTAATTAAAAAAGAATAGATTTGTGTCTGACTATATTTTTAGAGTTTCATTATATACATATTTTAATTGAAGAAAATTGGTTAGAGCTGGTATAGTTTGCTGGTCAAGGATGAGTGAAAAAAAAAATATATGCTATATTATTTCTTAAACTCTCAATAACTTCTTAAATTAGGAAGGAATGGGATGTATTTGAATTAAGCCTACTAGAACCCAAGTTTATTTAGATAATAATTAAGTCAATATCAATATCAATCCCAACTTTAATATCATATTATTTGAGAAGCTTATCAAGTTAAGCTAAATTTTATAGTATTTAACTCGACTAGTTTGTGAAAACCTAATCAAGGTCAAGTTAAACTTAAATGTTAGTGAAGCTTAAGGTTTGATATTAGTGTCATTTTAATTATTTTAGACAAAAAGAGTCTAAATGAGTTTGAGCTCATTAAATACTATTTCGAGTAGAGTTTGAAATCAAAATATTAAGTTTGATTGAGTTTTGAAATTTTGAGTTAGTTTCAAATTTTAAATTTTTGAGTCAATATTGTGTTTGAGTTTAAAATTATATTATCCTGACTTACTTATTTAGTCTTATAGCTTGAAAAATGTCTAAAATTATATTATCTTGACTTACTTATTTATAGTTTTATAGCTTGAAAAATTACATTTAAAAAAGAAAAGAAATTAATAGATACCCACATGTACTTTTTTTTTTCTCTTTTGGTTAAATTATTTGTTAAAATACCGAATAAAAGAATTTTTAAATTTTCACATACTGGCATTTTTGAAAAGTGTCTTGTTGAGAAGAATGAGTATATATATATGTGTTCTTAACAATTGTCCGGAGCTTCCATTAAAGAATTTTTTTTTGTTTTTTTCCTTTTTAGAACCATTGAATTTAATTCTCTTTAATTTTTAATTACAGCTTGGTAAGAGTTAAGAGCATACGGTCATCTTACACGTTTATTTATTTATTTTTTTAATTATAAAAATGTCTATATCAACACATATAGCTACATGTATAAAATTTGTGCTATATATTCATAATGACAAATATAATGATGATATGTTAAACAACATATAAATATAACTCCTAAGCATATAAACCTGTATATACAGTATATATGCAATCGTCGGTAATTCATGTAAAATATTTACATGTTAAATATATATATATATATATATATATATATATATATATATATATATTATATCAAAAGCCTAAATTATGGGAAACACCTTCGACCCATTATTACTTCGGAACAAAACGAACGCAAACTCACAATGAGGGTAATTTAGTCTTTTAAAAAATCTACTCCCTGTCGAGCTACAGCTAGGGTTTTGGAGTCCAGTCTCCCGCTGCTTCCCCTATAAATAATATAAACCTTCCGTCAACAATTGCAACTCTATTTCCTCTTCGTCTAGGGTTTAGTTTATTTATCTATTCCTTTTCTTAATGAATTTTGCTTTCTTGCGGTTTTATTAAGAGTTCTTCTGTCGATTTTTATTTATTTATTTTTTTTTGTCTTTTAAACGATTAATCGAAATCATGAAAGCCAATTAGCAGAGCAAAGGCGTCTAGAAATCGTAAAAATGGCGCAAATTGCATTGAAGGTTGGCTATATCAATCAGTGATTCTCCGTGCCTATCAAATTCCTTTCATTTTGATTATGGCCTCGAACAAGTCGCTACATTTACTGTCTCGGTCACTTAATTTTTTTCTTTGATTCGATCGTCCATTTAGGGTTTTTTTTTTTTTAATTGTTGAGGAAGTATAAAAACTTTATGAAAAAGTGAAGAAAGTGGAAGGATTTGAATATATTGAGAATTAGAAATAAAATTGATTCCTTTTCTGAGATGTTGAGAGGGGACTAGAGGATTAGGGTTAGGGATTCAGGAGAAATAGAGTAAAGGTGACTGCAGGTTAAGTATGTTACAATCACTGTCCTGCTCTCAAAAGGACACTATACCAGCAGATTTAATTTTCCCTCCCACTTTGTTTCTCTAGCATGTCGCCTTCTTCCTGAAACCCTGGCCCTTGTCTTTCATTCCTCGTTTCCTAAGGATTTTGATGGGCAGAAGCAGAATTGTAGCTAATTATTTTAATTCAGCCGGTGCATACATTGCATTTGTTTATTGACAAAGTAATAAAGTCACTTTAAATGCATGTATATATATATAACTTATTTAGTTGATACCTACTGAAGTTAAGCGGAATAAGGCCATAGAAAAAGAAAAAAAAAAGAAATTTTGAAGGGGAACTTATCTCAGATCAGCTGTAACGTATAAAGATACAGTTCATAGATATTTTGCTCAAATAATTGTAATGTATCATGAACGATTGTTACCGTTCTTTTCGTTTGGTAGATTTATTAATATGTTAAATCTCCCTAACATATAAACAAGTATGATTGGGATGTTGATAAAACCAAACGTTGTTAGATAACTTTGTACTATTAACCTTTTAACGTCATAAAGCTTGCGAGAAATTTTATCTAATGCTAGTTGTTTTTAGTTGTATATCTAATTTTGAAACTGGAAAATTAGTATGTGTTGCTCCATGAATTTCTTGCTAATGCATGAATTTTTTTTAACATATATACTACTAATTTTTTTTAAAATGCACTCCTTTCATTTCAAAGTTAATAGCGCTAAGGGTTTTTAACAAAAAGCCATATGCTGCAAAATATTTTTTATATTATAAGTATTATTTTAGGTATATACAATTTGACAAAAAATATATTTTCAATTAGTTTTGATAATGCGGTCGCTAACACAATATCCATTGACGAACTTTAAGCTTTATATCAACCCACACTAGGTGGGACTTTTTTTTTTCACATTTGATGTGCTTGTCACATTTTAAATCTTTGCTTTAAGAATAGTAAAAACTATTTAGATTTTAAGATATCCTCAATAAGACAACTAATTTATTTTTTAATTGACCATCCTCTAGTAAATAAGGTATGATGAAGATTTTGTATTGAAAACGGAATGCGATTGAAAAAATTAAAAAAGATGTTAAGGATAAGTGAAATTTCACATATTGACTTTTATAAAGTACAGTTACTTATAAAGATACATTATGCTCTTTTGCTATCATGAATGTCCTAGACATTCCACTACACCTCAGTGGTTGGGATGTATAATGTTTTAAAAGTTTCATGAGTGTACTATAACATTTTCTCAAGTATACTAAGCTAGTGTTCACTTTTTTCTTATGAATGCTGTAAACATATTGTCAGTGTTGCTTGAAGCCCAAAGCGACCCTTTTCTTTAGGTGATTATTAATGACATGGTTACAATATTATAGATAAATTCCAGCAATTTTTCTTATTGCTTTTATTTTAGATCCGTATTGTAAAAAAAACATATTACTATACTATCTTAATTTATATTATTCCATTATTGACACATTCTCCAACACAAAAAACACTTATGCCATTACCGTCGTGCAAGAATTACAATAGGCGATCCATGTAACAGAAAAATTATATTTTAACTTTTTCAATACATTTGGTGGTCAAGTTTCCGGAATTCCCTCACTATCCCCTAGCCCACATGGTAACATGCAGAGTCACACCCTCCTCGCGCAACGAATAATGCTGCAAAAGTTGAAGTGACAACATTCCATATCAAGTGAGTACATAAAATTTGACAATTACTTCAATACACACTTAGAATTTGGTAACAACAGTATCGCAAATTTTAATATCTTGGACTGGTGGAGAAGGTATAGGAAGACGTATCCGATCCTCTTTTGAATGGCTTGTTAAGTTTTGGCTGATTTCGCATCAATGGTAGCTATTGAACAATCTTTTAGCGAACGAACCTTATTCGATCCCAGCAACAATCAAGATTGTCACTTGTCAACGTTGAGATGCTAGCTTACGTGAAGGGTTGGTTGAAGGTAAGGAGTTGAATACAAAAGTCATATGGGACATCTAGTGAAGAAGATGGATACTTCATCAATTTCGTCCTGTTTGGTGGAAGCTCTACTGGTTTGGACCCTAATATCGGGTAAGCCATATAAAAGTAATAGTATTACCTTATTTATTTTTTACACTAGGTTAGAAATATTTTGCAAGCAAAGTAGTACTCTCTTATTTATTTCTATTATTTACTTGCAGAGTCTTATTATCGTGTACAAGAGGTAAGACTAAATGTTCCCCTCTTTTTCTGTAATTTTTTTATTCAATTAATAAAATTCGAGGCTAGCATCCCCCCTTCACCCCCTTGGTGTACGGGGTATTACCATTAATCAATTTCCCAAATATCGTATGTTGCCTCGAAAATGGTGGATTAAATTTTGACATTAATAAATTTAAGGAAAAAAAAACAAATCAACTTAAAAAATACACACAGATAAGTAACAAATAATTTGAAAGAATACGAAAAATAAGTAATAAAAAACAAAAAAAAAAATTAAAACTTCCCCCTCCAGGTTGGTTTCGATTCCCCCTTATGTAAGCTTGTGACCCAGCAAGTCTGTGTTGGTTTTAAACTAGCCCGCTGTCTAAAAGGACCCATTACAATTGAGTTTAATTGTGTTTACATTAGATAAAGGGAGCAACCTCGTCAATGAACTTAGGTTTGCAAAATTGGCCACTACAGTTGAAATATGTCATATTGCATTTTTGTAAATAATTAGAGCCTCCACATAGTAGGCATTAAACATTAGGCTGATTCCGTTGGGTTTAGGGCCACGGGGAGGGGGAATCGAAACCGCCTGGGGGGAGGGAAAGTCCAGGTCGGTTCCCTTAACCTTACGATTCACGAGGTTGTTTGAGCCTTGAACCGGCTCTTCGCGTATTTTTTTTCTTGAATATTTTTTTTTAATACTCGTTTTTTTTATTTTTTTTCCAAATAATTTATTTGATATTTATCCGTGTGTATTTTTTTTTTTTTTGTGATTTGGTTTTTTTCTTTAAATTTATAAACATTGAAATTTAATCTACAATTTCTCGAGGCAATATACGATTTTTCAGAATTAATTGGTGGTAATACCTTATACACTAGGGGGGGATGCCAGCCTCGAACTTTATTGATTGAATAAAATTATTATAGAAAAAGAGGGGGACATTTGGCTTTACATCTTATATACGATAATAATACAATGTAAGTAATAGAAATAAATAAGGGAGTACTACTCCCCTTATAAAAATACGTCTAACTCTAACTTAGTACAAAAAATAAATAAGGTAGTACTAGTATTCTTACAAAATTATTTGGCTTACTCAATATCAGGATCCAAACTAGTAGAGTTTCCACCCAATGAGATGAAGTCGCTAAAGTATTCATTTTCTTCATTGGACATCTTGTATGACTCTTGTGTACGATTCCTTGCCTTCGACCAATCCTCCAAACAAGTTAGCGCCTCAATGTTAACATGTGATAGTCATGATCTCCACTGGGACAAGATAAGGCCCGCCATACTGAATGCCTGTTCAACAACTATAGTTGATGCAAGAGTAGCTAAAACTCGATGAGCCATGTGAGAGAGTATGGGATACGTCTTCCTATGCCTCCTCCACCAATCGAGGATGTTGAAATCCGTGATACAGCTGTCACCAAATTCGAAGTATGTATTGAAGTAATTGTCAAGTTTAGTGTACTCGGTTAACCCAAAATGGCGACGCTTTAACTTTTGCAACATTATTCATTACACAATGAGGGTAGGACCATGGGTAGTACCATGTGAGCCGAGGAATGATGAGGGAGTTCGGGACACTTGAGCACTGAATGCAGTGCAAAAGTTATAATATAATTCTTCCGTTACCTAGATTGCTCGGCGTAGTTCTTGCACGACTGTAACGGCATAAGTGTCTTCCATGTCACAGAATTCGTCAACAATGAAATAATACAAATTAAGATATTTTAATAATATATCTTTTTTATACCGTTGATCTAAAATAGAAGCAACTAGATAAATTCCAGGAATTTATCTATAATACTAGAACCATTTTGTAGCTATATCATTTATAGCCACCTGCAGAAAAGTGTCAAATCAAGAATCGAGCAGCACCGACAGTATATTCACCACATTCATAAGAAAAAGATGAACATTAGCCTGGTACACTTGCGAAAATGTTAGAGTACAGTCATGAAAAACTTTTAAAACATTTAACATTCTACTGCATACATTCCGATTGTTAGGGTGTAGTGGAATGTTTAGGACATTCATGATAGTAAAAGAACATAATGCATCTTTATAAGCAAATATACTTTCTAAAAGTCAATAGGTGGAATTCCACCTATGCTTAACATTCTTTCTAAATTTTTTAAGTCGCATTCCATTTTCAGCCATGCTTTATTTATGGAAAGATGGTCAATTAAAAAACATACTAGTTGTCTTATTGGGGACATTTTAAAATCTAAACAGTTTATACCATTCTTAATTCAAAGATTTAAAATGTGGCAAGTACATTGAATGTGGAAAAATGTCCCACCAAACGTGGGTTAACATAAAGTTTGAAGCTTATTAATGGATTTCATGTTAGCGGCCGCATTATCAAAACCGATTGATTTTTTTTTTATCAAACCATATTCACCTAAAATAATTCTTATAATATGAAATATGTTTTTTATCGTATGGAGATCGTTGAAAACCCTTAGAGCTATTAGTCTTTTTTGTACCTGTTACGCATCATCTATCCAATGGCATTTAACTCCCGTATATAAATCTTCTTGCCATGGATCGGTCTATATATCTATGCAAATGAAAACATGCATCTTAAGAGAATTGAAAAGAATGGTTAACAATGGTTTTTTGTATAGTTTTTGGGTTGTAAGCCTGTAAGCTTGATTCAGTGCTTCTCGCTTGTACTCCAACCGGTGTGGGGAAGTTGCATGAGTCTATGATAGGTTACACTTTACTAAGTATTCTACAAGTAGAGCTTGTTGTCTATCAGTAAAATAGCGAAATAAGCTTTCTTCTTATGATCCTATTGACTGCGAAATTTGTTGCTATGATTTATCTATGCCAAACTCCGTGGAGTGTTTCACTCGCATGTGTCTGTTAAGGGTGCCATACCCCTCTCCCTTTTTCCATGCATAACTTGATTGGCTATAGTTGCAATAAGCACGACTGCTACTATCTTCCCCTATAATTTTATGAAAATGTTTAATAAAAATTTCTGATTTAAGTGGTGCTGGTGGCTTACCTATGGAGCCAGATGGACCACATAAGTGCCCTAAAATTTCTTTCTTTGGCACTTATTGCACAACGTCTTACCCTTCTCCTTCTGCTTCTTCTTCACTACTCTATCATGGCAGTGGTTCGCTTTATCCACCAGAAGGCCTTTCATGAAAGCCTAGGGATGGCATCATCAAGTTTTCTAGGCATTTGTTGGTAAAGTTGTGGATATCAAAATCATCCACTTCAAAATATTGTTGGGGAACCTCTTGCACAGATTTTTCCTTATCACCTCTGCCAGAACGATCCCTCTTAGAGAAACCTGAACCGCCAAAATAACTTGCCATTTTTTTAATATTAAGATAATTATAAAATATTGATATGGGTAGATAAGGGGACATGATTCATTTAATAGTTGTCAAGAAATAAAAAAGAAATTATTTGCAAGGTATTGACAGTATAGAAGATGCGAGCATAGCAAATAGAAGATGAGAGCACATAAAATAGAAGATGAGAGTATAGAAATTTGAAGATGAGAGCAGAAGACAAGAGTAAGTGTATTTTTTTTTTTTTTTTTTGCGTTAATAATTTTGGTCTTTAGCTTACACTATCAATTTATACAACATCTAAAAACACACTTATTTTCTTCTACTCCTTTATAACGTTTAAATTTCAAATTTTCAACACCTACATGTTGCACTTACACCAACAGCTAATACATATTCCTCACTACTTGTAATCCCATAAACCTACGCGTATTGTTTTTTCAAAATGTGCTCCATGCTTTCAAATTCTTTAAGTGTAAATTTCACTACTTTTATCCTACATCTTCCTTTCGCATTTCTCTCTAGCTGTCTTCTATTTTTCTTTGTTTTTCTTCCCCAACGTTGTAAAGTTGCAAGCAAATTTTCTTCTATGTTCTTGCTTCTTTGATAATTTTTTTTCCTTGATAGTTAATTCTTATTTTTCAATGTTGCAACGTAAACTTCTGGCTTACAATGTTTTTGAATTTTTTTTTTCATATACAGCAGGCTTAACCCACCGTTTAAGTTGACTGTGAATCGGTGGGCCGAACCGGCAGGTTCACAGCTAGTTCTAGACCCGCTAATTTGCTGGGTTGCATAATGCAACCCGACCATAGAACCATTGGCCCAGCGGCTCCTACCCGCAGGGCCAATCTCTCCAACGAGGTGGTTCAAGGGCCTGGACCGGCCTTCTCTCATGTCTAGTAGACATACTATTACAGAGAATAGGGAATTCAAGTATATAATCCAAATGCTAGGAAAGTTCAATTTATAATGGGTACGGTGTTTGAGGATGCAACCGAGTTTAAGGAGGCAGGCCTGAGGGAGTACTGTCCATGTCCTGTGTATGCCTTGTTGGGCAAGCAAACAGATTAGTTTTGATTGAAAACATATAATAAAATCAAAATGAAAACTAAACTAAATTGTAAATGCAATTTTTTTTATATTTTAGTTTAGTTCACGGTTCAGCTCAAAAATGGCCTAAACAGTTTGCAATTTAGTTTAGAAGTTCAAATTAAATTGAACTGCTTCTTATTGAAAAATAAAAATCAAGAAATATATTTTAGTTCTATATAGACTTTTTTTTTCTAACTCTTTTTTTTTTTTTTATGAATTCTCATTTTACTCTTAGTCTTTACAATACATTCTTCTTCCTTTTCCTTCACCTCTCATCTCTTTAGTGGACTAATATGTCTTAATTTCCACTTAAAATATAGAGTTATTGTAATATAATATTATATAATTTATATTTTTGCATAATATTTCTCAATTTAAACATCAATATTTAATTAAAATTTATTCAAACTAAATTAAATTAAATCAAATCAAATCGCATTTTAAGTAGCTTAATTTAAAATTCTATATCATTAAAAGCAATTCCATTTGACCCTCAAATCGAATCGAACCACAAACAAGTGATGTTTCTTTTCTTAATAGATGTGAAAGCCGAGTGTTGGCTAAGACATTCTTCCTTACAGTATAGGCATTGCCAAACATCAACTTGCTAGAATTTAGGAGTTTAGTTAGAGAGAGCAAATGTGTGTCAGTGTAACAATTCGTTGATGTTAACTAGTTAAGGAAAGGGTGCAAGAGATTTCGATGGGATCTAAAAGTAGAAAATGCTATGGTATCATGCAGAGTCATGGTGTTGTAGGAGAGATACCAACATTTGGTTTGCAAAGTTGTTCCCTGAAGGGAGTATGTAAAAGAGAGCTGAAATCCGCTATTAGGAGAGATACAAACAATCATATGTATCTTACAACTTGAGCAATGGTAAAATTAGAAGCAAGGACGCGTGGTTATGGTTTTTGCCTATTGTATTAACAAATCTTGACATCAAGGAGAAGGGTAAGGGGAGTGAACATTCATTGCCGACTGGTAAAAGGTACAAACTATGCACTCTTATCCTTTTATTTTTTTAATTTATTATTATTTTAATTGTGATCAAATGTAGAGGGACCATTGCTAGCTATTGATGATCTTGTCTAAGCGAAGCATAGGATGTGTACTCACTTAGACATCGGGTCGACTCGAAACCGCCGGGTTAAGGGCCATAGGGAGGGGGAACGGGAACTGGCCCAAGAGGGGGAAGGGTTGGGTTGGTTCCCTTGACTTGACAGTTCAAGGGTCGGTTCGACTCCTGAACTAACCCTTCAAGTTTTTTTTTTTTTGAATTTTTTTAATTACATAGTTTTCATATTTTTCAAGATTATTTTATATGTATCCGTGTGTATTTTTTTAGTTGGTTTTGTTTTTTTCCTTAAACTAATAAATGTTGAAATTTGATCTACAATTTCTCGAAGTAATATACTATTTTTTGGAATTAATTGGTGGCAATACCCTATAACAGTCGCGAGGGGGGGGGGGGGGGGTGTGCTGACCCCCAATTTTATTGATTGAATAAAATTATTATAAAAGAGAGGGTGACATTTGGCCTTACTTCTTGTACATGATAATAATACAGTGTAAGAAAATAACAGAAATAAATAAGGGAGTACTATGGCGAGCCATGCGAGAGAGTATAGGATATGTCTTCCTATGCCTCCTCCACCAGTCGAGGATGTTGAAATCCATGATACTGTTGTCACCAAATTCGAAGTGTGTATTGAAGTAATCATCAAGTTCAGTGTATTCGGTTGACTTAGAATGGTGTCGCTTCAACTTTTGAAACATCATTCGTTGCGCAATGAGAGTGGGATCATGGTTGGTACCATGTGAGCTGAGGGAAGGTGAGGGAGTTCGGGATACTTAACCACCAAATGCAGTGCAAAAGTTAGAATATAATTCTTCCGTTACCTAGATTGCTTGGCGTAGTTCTTATATGGCAACAACGGCATAAGTATCTTCCGTGTTAGAGAATGCGTCAATAATGGAATATACAAATTAAGATATTTAATAACATGTCTTTTTTACACTTTGGATCTAGAATAGAAGTAACTAGATAAATTGTTGAAATTTTTCTATGATACTGCAACCATTTTGCAGCCATATCATTTATAGCCACCTACAGAAAAGTGTTATGTCGGGAATCGAGCAGCACTAACAGTATATTCACTGCATTCATAAGGAAGAGATGAACACTAGCCTAGTACACTTGCGAAAATGTTATAATACAGTCATGATAAACTTTTAAAACATTCAACATTCTACTGCATACATCCTAATAGCTAGGGTGCAGTGGAATGCTTAGGATATTCATGGTAGTGAAAGAAAATAATGCATCTTTATGAGCAAGTGCATTTTGTAAAAGTCGATAGGTGAAATTCCACCTATGCTTAACATCCTTTTTAAATTTTTTAGGTCGCGTTCCATTTTCAATACAAAATCTCTACCATGCCTTATTTACGGAAGGATGGTCAATTAAAAAACATACTAGTTGTCTTATTGAGGACATTTTTAAATTTAGACAATTCATATCATCCTTAACTAAAAAATTTAAAATGTGGCAGACATATTGAATGTAGAAAAATGTCCCACCTAATATGGGTTGACATAAAGATTGAAGTTCATCAATGGATGCTGTGTTAGTGGCCACATTGTCAAAACCAATTGAGAAAATATTTTTCGTCAAACCGTATTCACCTAAAATAATACTTATAATACGAAAAATGTTTTATGTCGTATGATGATCATTGAAAACCCTTAGAGCTATTAGTTTTTTTTGTACCTGCCACGCATCGTTTACCTAGTGGCATGTAACTCCCATGTATGAATCTTTTTGCTATGGATAGGTCCATATATCTGCGCAAATGGAAACATACGTCTCAAGAAAATTGAAAAGAGCGGCTAATTCACACTTATTGTTATGATATAGCTTAATGGTGGTTTTTTGTATGTTTTTGGGTCATAAGTTCGTGAGTTTAGATTCAATGCTTCTTGCTTGTACTCCAACTGGTGCGGGGAAGCTGCGTGAGTCCATGACAGGTTACACTTTGCTAAGTATTCTGCAACTAAAACTTGTTATCTATTAGCAGAATAGCGAAATAAGCCTCTTCCTTATAATCTTGTTGACTGCGAAATTTGTTGTTGCGATTTATCTATGCCAAACTCTATAAGGTGTTTCGCTCGCATGTGTCTGTTAAGGGTACCATACCCCTTTCCCTTTTTCCATGCATAACTTGATTGGCAGTAGTTGCAATAAACACAGTTGTTACCATCTTTCCTTATAATTTTACGAAAATGTTTTAGTAAAATTTTTTTATTTAAGTGGTGCCAATGGCTTACCCATGGAGCCAGATGGGCCACATAAGTGCCTTAGAATCTCTTCCTCTGGCACTTCTTATACATCGTCTTGTCCTTCTCCTTCCTCTTCCTCCTCCTCCTCACTGCCTTGTCATAACAGCAATTCACTTTGTCCACCAAAAGGCCTTTCATGAAAGCCTAGGGGTGGCATCATCAAGTCTTCTAGGCGTTCGTTGGTAAAGTCGGGGATATCGTAATCATCCACTTCAAAATATTGTTGGAGTGGCTCTTACATAGATTTTTCCTTATCACCTTTGCCAGAACGATTTCTCTTAGAAGAACTTGAATCGCCAAAACGACTTACCATTTTTTAATATTAAGATAATTATAAAATACTAATATAGACAGATAAGGGGACAAAATTTATTTAACAATTGGCAACAAATACAACAGAAATTATCTAACAGTGTAGAAAATGCGAGCATAATAAATAGAAGAGAAAAGCACACAGAATAAAATATGAGAGTACATACATTTTAAAATGAGAGTAGAAAACAAGAGTGAGTGCAATTTTTGTGTGTAGGTAATTTTGCTTTTTATACTGTATTATCAATTTATACAACATTCTTGATCCAACAACACACTTAATTATTCTACTCCATTGCAATGTTCAAATTTAAAAATTTGAACACCTGCACCTACATGCTATACTTATACCAACAATTAAGACCCATTCCTAACTGCTTGCAATCTTATCAACTTACGCAATTTTTTTTTTTTCAAAATGCGCTTTATGCTTTCAAATTCTCTAAGCACAAATTTCACTATTTTCAACCTATACCCTCCTTTCGCATTTCTCTCTGGCTGTCTTTTCTTTTTCTTTGTTTTTCTTCCCCAATGTTACAGAGTTGCAGCCTTTAACCTCAATATTTTCTTTACTTTGTTCCTACTTCATTTAACAAAATTTTTTCCTTCTTTTTTAATGTGTGTCAAGGTACTATTTTTTAATGTTTGCATTCTTCCATTGTTCCACAATGTCGTCCAAACTTTTAAACTTTGTTAGGAACCTAGGAACGAGAATTCAATTTATTTTTTTTTGTCTTATACGATGGGTTGGATTCGTTGGTTCGGGTTAACCTTGAACTGGTGGGCCGACGGTAGGTTTAAGGTCTGCCGGTTTGCTGGGTTGCGTAATGCAACCTGGGCATTAAACCACCGATAGTTCCTACCTGTCAGGCCAATTCCTCAAAAGGGCCGGTTCAGGGGCTAGAACCGACCCTCTCTAATGTCTATACTCACCACATATACACAAATTAGGGTAAGAAGCATCATGGAGTTTTCTTCAGGAAAGTATTCTTGCTAATGGCTAAATCTACAGCATAACGAATGTTGCTTGTTTTAGAGTAATTATAGGGGTTGATCCTGAAGCCTAGATTTGATTTATAATGAATATCCATAAAACGAATTTCAATTAAGATCACTTGATCTATCTATTCGAATCTAGGGTTTAATATAATAAACATTTTAATCCTATGATTTTGCATTGATCTTAGTAAATAAAATAAAAAAATACAAACAAATCTATGAATTGAATCAATTCTAAATTGAGCTAGGTTTATATTTAATTAACAATCGGAATAACGCACAATCGCTAAAAGAATCAATGGCTAAAAATGTGATACAGTATAATCTATGGTAGATTACAAGAACTTAAGGGATAAAAAAGAGAAAATACTCTCAATATTCATAAATAAAGACTCAAAGTCTCATGATATTGCGTATCATAATCTCAAACTCAATTGAAAATACAACTCATAGAAATCTTTAAATACTATCTAACCTAGCAAATCCTAGCTAAGGACAAAATAATAAATAAATAAATTAAAACTGAAATGATTTTATATAAAAAAATATACTAACATTTACATGGCATCTTTATATCATTTAGATGGCATGTGAATGTATTCAGTGGATAACTAGAATACTCGAGTTGTTCCAGTGGCTCCATGCATGATGGTGTTCAAATTGTTTTAGCAACTCTACACTTTGCCTATTTTTCTATAGAATTATCAAGTCTTTTCCTTGATTCTTGAGTTCATGTTTAAATCCCCATCAACAATCTTTTTGAAATTTTCAACAATCGCATACTAAAAGTGAGATGCAAATTCCTTGTTGCAATATTGAAGGACCTTGTGTGATGATAATGGGTATAATCCACAAGTAATGGTTAGCTATGCAAGAATTGGCAACGCACTTTGTCAAGTTATATGTGCCATTATGAATTTAGATAGTGATCCGGAAGAAGAGTGTTAATGTAAGGAAACGTTCACCATGGTTTACTCTAATAATTTCATGGCAATCCATGGCCAAAAGTTCTAGAAAGGAGATGGAAAGGAATGACGGACAAATGATAATTCCAAGTTAAAAGATGCGAAATGATGATGTCGCAAAATTAAGTGGGGGTGAATATGACTGATACTTTTTAGAGATCCATTTTGCAACACCATAATGGAACGTCCTTGTGTGGCCCAGGATCGGGGTCCATTTGAAAGTCGATCGTGGCTATTTATTTGAGAAGGCTCATTGAATCTAAAGGATACTTCTCCTTAGTCGTAAACCATTGATCCTTCGAGTGAAAACTATTCTCCTTGAAGTATCTCTACTACTACTTTAAAACCCAATCTACGAGCATAAGATTGACTTAATAGAATTAAGAATATGCAAGTGTCACATGGGAATACTCATTCTATAAGAATTTCTTTCCTGACAGGTATACAAACTTTATAAAAAATATGTACGAACTTGGTACAAGCTTTGTGAACACTATTTAGCTCAGAAGAATATGGATGTTCGTGAATGTTAGATATCATGTCGAAAGCTCATCATAATCCTTAAAAATGCTTGTCGTTCACTATTAGTAACAATGCTAAAATAGAAAAGAAGAAATCCAAACTAACCTATTTCAATTTAATGGATATAATGCGCTTAAGTATGAAGTTTTCTTTTTCTTGGTGCTTTAAAGTTGCTTATGGCAGAGATTATAATGGAACCAACTGCACCACCCGTGGAGCTGGACGAGCTTCAGCACCAGTAGCCCCAATACATTCTTCAACACCGTTGGGTCCTATTGCTATATCGCCTTCTCTTGTGTCCCATTGCCTTTCATCATTCCTAACATCTCTTGATGAATGCTTTGAATTAATTGTTTGTTAACCAAATGTGAAGTCGATTTACTGCTAACAGCACCTATTTTAGCTTGGTTATCATCAGACGTATCAATTAGATGATAAAAGGTATCTCCAAGAATGTATCAAATCGAGTAGATCGGCAATATGAGGCTGAAGCAGAGTTTTTTTTCATTACCATTTTTGCTCTGTAATGAGATCCCAAAGACATTTTAAAACTATAACGGAATCAAAGGCGCAAAAATTATAATATTCATCCGTCGCAATGCTTCAAAGTAAATAGTTGTTTTCATTTTAAGACCATTTGCTTATGCAGATATTATTCCCAAGTATGTGGAGTGGGCTATTGATTGCACTCCATCATGACTTCCAGGACAAATGAAGCCAACAGGCAATTTACCCATTCGGCTATCCTCTCAGCCACATCCCAATACATAAATGGCATATAAAGAAACTCGAAAACTTCCATATGCTACAAGGAAGGTATAGCTGATTTTTCCGTTACTGGCAAGAATATAAATCGCATCTAAATAGTCATAAATCTAAGTTTCGTCAAGCAATTCGGTAAAAAGAGCACGACGGAAAATAGTCCTTTAGTTTGCATATCATATCTAATATTATTTCAGAGAAACACAGTAGTATCTACAGAATCCACCAGTCTCACACGAGCAGGGATACTTTCAAAGACAAAAACAGCAAAATTCATTATTTTATCTCCCATATATAATACCACCACAAGTACTACAACGACAAAGGAGGCCAACCTGTGATCTGCTTAGAGCTTCACTTGTCTGTTGAAAATCCAACTGAAAGGGATGCTAGATGATTCCTTGGCGCGTTGTTGAGCTCTCTCCTCCAGCTTTCTAATTCTTGCAGGCAACCCGCAAACATAATCTTGAGCCTTTCGTCCCTCACCTGAGAGTCCAGTCAGCTTTTCGATCTTCCATCTGCCCACCAAAAATTCCAATATATCTGCATAATCCTTGGCTGTGTACACTCCCAGTCTCTGTGCAACAGCTGAGTAGTTCTCAAAGAGATTGTCATCGCGACCATCAAACATCAGATGTGCTGGCATAGATATTTTTTTCCTCATCATATCAGCAAGACCTAGTACAGTTCCATCAGGATCGACATCAAACAGCTTTTCCACTATCTTCGTGTAGGCTGTCTCATGTCGCTTCTCATCTGATGCAATTGTACCACATAATTGAGCCAACTTGAAGTCTCCGTGCTCCTTGGCAAGCCTGGCCGTGTTTCCATGCGAGATAAAAGTTGCCCTTTCTTGGAATGAAGTGTAGATGAAGCCTAGATAAGGATTGTTCTCTGTGCGAGGATCCTATGACACATTGTAAAGCAGATGGTTAGACTGTAAATAAGTGTAGACCCTTGTATTCATGGAACTGGCAAAGTTTGTAAGTGCTGTGTGCTTTGGCAAAGAGTGGTTTGTGAATGAGCCCATTGAAAAATAAAGAGCAAACAATTTATGGAGAACCTTAGCCCTGAGGTTCTGCATAGAGGTTGCCGCTGGCACTTGTTTAGCATACTTAATAAGAAAATTTTGAATTTCCAACACACTGATTTCCCATTTCATGAGGTAGACAGGTATATCTAAATTGCAAAATCTTTCCTTATTAAGGAACCTAAACAAGTGCACTCGAGTTAATAAAAAATTGCTAATACCGCATAGAGGAAAAATTGGAGGCAAATATTATTGAGCATTTATAAAATAATGTACATACTCATTTGTAAGTAGGACTCTATGCTTGTGCATGCCTCACATATGGATATGGGTATTTGTGACGGCAAAAGCATTTCTTTGCACTCCTATGCTTTCCACCTATATTTGGTCATAATCTCTTCATTCAGGCAAGTTTCTGAATCCAGAAATAACCTAAGGTCCGATAGGTATACTAATATGTAAGGCATAGCCCTAAACTACTGCAACAATCTAAATGTGCAACCAACATCCATTAATTAAATCCACGCAAATGCACACAAAAATTTATCAAGCTCATACATTGGATACATTCAACAGGATTAATGCTGAAAATGGGCATGCATAGTTAAGATCTCACCATTCCTGACCCAATCAAATACTGAATTGTCTTCTCAATCTGCTTCATGTCCACTCGTCCAGAGAGGTAGAGATACCTGTTGAGAAGATCACCATGTCTGTTCTCCTCAGCAGTCCATGCCCTTGTCCAAATAGCCCAAGGAGTCAGACTTGCACCTGTTTCATCCCTAACACCATCTAGTGTGTTAATCATTGTTTGGTATGTCGGAAGTGCTTCTTCCGTGATCATGTCCCCAACCAAAACGATTAAATAGTCATCTGGAATCTCCCTGGTCCGCTCCCTAAGCTCTTTAACCTGTTCTTCAAATCCATCTGATGCAGAGTCTGGGAGAAAGTCTTGTGGCTGCCAGCACTTCTCAACAGGTTTCAGGTGGATCAAAAGATTCTGCTCAGCCCATTTTTCTAATGATTTAAAGATTTCGATTTTTTGTGGTGGCATGGAATGGGTTACTTGAACATGCACTTCACGTGGCGGCATGAATTGCTTCTTTACATTCTCAACCTCTCTGTACCATTAAAAGCAAGAATTTGTCACTGGGCCGTGTAAATTTCTCTATTGGATTCATGGCTTGTAATGCTCAAACTTCAATTTTTTTTTCCCCTTTTTCTTCCCCTATCGATGCAATTACAGTTACATTTAGGTCAACCTTTTTCCCAAAGAAAAGAAAAGCAAGGTATGTCTATTTTTCTATTTTTGGCCAAAAAGAGGTATTGTTCACTTAGTCCTCTAATATGTAAATCTGCAAAGTGGTACACACACCTTTGAAGGTCATTTGCTTTGAGTAAAGGGTGCATTATAAAAAAAGTAAACAATGTTCAAACAAATGCCAATAACCACAAAACAGGACGACCTTTGAGATGTAATCATAACTTTTGGAGTGAAGGGAAAAAAAATGGCAAATGGAAAGATAAAAAGGAACTAAGAATACTGCACCACCTAAATGTTGACCAAGATCGTCACACAAGGAAAGCAGGATATATGGTCGTTATAATCTTGACATATATTTTCACGATTTTGGGGTACAAGTTGGAAGAATTCTCCACAAACTTGTACAGAATTTTTATTCTTTTACTCCATGTTTTGGGTGATATTAAACAGAAAATTTTGGTTATGAACAAAAAGCAAGCCAACAAATATTCTTCAATATATCAAAAACAAGTGCGTCGAGTACCATAGTCAATTCAACAGATTAAATGGAACCATCACAAGTTCAATTTGTTTTAGCCATCTACATTAACTGAATGAAGTCAACATAATATTAAAATAATCTCTCAAATTCCAATCCTCAATTACGATTTTGAAAGTTGTAGCTCCTCATCAGAAGATATTGACCTTTTAAAAAAATAAATAAATAAACAGAAAAGTCATTGCAGAAGGAAAAAGTTCACAGCTACATGTCAAAGAGGTGTCAGGAAGGCTTAATGCTGAATTTGAAACCACTTAAATTATTACGTAGAACAAGTGAGAAAAGGACTCAGTCATAAGAACCAACGGTGAGAGATTACACCAAAGTTGATAGAATATGCTCCAAGGAATATGCACAACACAATTCCCATTATATGAGATCGATCGGCCAAATATACCCCAAGAAGAGACATAAATGCATTTGCATATGGAAACTTCTAGATTAATAATATCGGAACAATCCGAAGACTACATCAGACTAGACGGTGCAGTAATTAACCGGCAATTGTAGGGTATCACCATGTGCAATCTAATAGACGAAATTCAGATGTAGGGCATGGACCAACAAGTCATGGAATTGAATTTATTATATCAACCAGTATGTAGCAACAAGGAAGACAAAAGCAAATAAGAATTCAACATATTAAAAGGATGCATAGACTTGGTATTAAATATCCCAACCACCCTCATATTTGTCCAACTGAAAAAGGACGAAACACGAATGCACAAATTACCAATTTTGCCCTGTTCTAAACACCGATCAAGTTTTCAAACCCCCACCAATATAATGCTTCCATGTACAAAAATATTTTATGTGCATTCCATCTTTTGCATTTTTGCTCATACAAGTCAACATGTGATTCGAGGAAATTTGAACACAGAAAGGCCTTCATATATTTGTTTCATGTGAAAGTGCACGTGTAACATAACTACCTAGACTAATCCGCCCACGTACAAAATGTGGGGGGTGCAGAATAGCCGTTTTGACTTACAGCGATTAAAAAAAACTCAAAGAAATTCAAGTAAGAGATGCCCTCGCTTGAAATCAACTTATAATGATTCGTCTAAAATTAAATGAATTAGTACGAAAAAATTATTAATTTACAACTACGTACAAGCAACCAATTACACAGAAAATTTAGATTTTGGGACACAGGACATATTCCTTAAGTAAATAGCATTAAAATATAGATTAGATGGTTAGGTAAGCAAATCAATACAAAGATGCATTGGCACACACGAAAACTTACAATAAGAAACGCATGGAAAACAAACTCAGCATGAAACAAAACCCAAAATATGGACATGTAAAGATGTAAATAGAAAAAAGGCTCAACACCCATTTAGATTAAAGATGTTTTAGAACATATAGATAGGAAAACATTATAATCAAAATTGAAAAATGTGAAAAAAAAAGTTTCAATTTTTAGCTTGTTTGCATTGGACACTAATTAATATAACCTATTAAGCAGTAAAAACGACAACCCAGATTATGAAACGACTGGAAAAAGAAAAAGAAAGACAGAAAGAGACTGACTTGGATACAGAGCTGAGAGTGGAGGCCATGAAGAACTTGGGGGAAGATCTAAGAGATGGATTTGATGACGTTGATGGATAAGGAAGTTTCTGTTTCTGGGGTTGTGCTGATAATATGAATGGATTCAGTTTCAGAGCCATTGTGTATGTTTCTTAATTTTATTATCTTCTTCCTAAAATGGAATAGCTAGCTCCTTTCTTCTTCCCTTGGCTATTTTTTTTTTTTTTTTTTTTAAGAGGCGACTGGAATGAAGGAAAGAAAAGAAATGGGTGTTTAAAGATCTCGGGAATGTTAAGTGGAGAGAGAGAGAGAGTCGGAGGACGGCAGAGAGTGGAAGGACGAGGATAAGGACAGGAGAAAGAGGCGCACTTGCTCTGCAGACTTGCACACGCATGCTCGTTTGATTATAAACGCACACGACACAGACGTGGTCTATAATATTAAGCAATCTAATCTAACTCTTTAAGGTCCATCTTAATTAATTCTTAAGATAGATAGATATGGGTCGGTTCTGAAGGCCCGGGACGGATCCCTCCATTCTCAATTTGGTCCCTATCCCTATACTAAGAATTGGAGATTGGGTGGGATGCGTCCGGCCCGTTTCCAGTTAAAGGGTTAAACGGATAACTTTATTCAATAACAGTTAGGAAATTTTCAGTCCGATTTGGTCCCTCAGGAGCTGGTGGGTTACCAACCCGCTTAAAAAAATAATAATAAGATTTTTTTTCTTTTCGAATAATCTAACATAAAACATAATGTAATAGTTATTTTAAAAAAAAATAATAACAACTATATAACGATTTCTATTAAATTTAAGATTGAGCTAATTAATTTATTAGGTTATGGATTTTAGACTGGCCTGCTTTAACTCATTTATTGGGTTAAGGATGTTTAGTGGGCCTACTTGATCTAACCAATCATAAGTCAGCTACCTTAACCATGATAAACCAGTTTGCTCTAACTCACAAATTAAATGGGCTGAAAAATCAATAATAACTTGCTTTTGTCAATGGTTTAAATGGATCGACAGCTCTAAATGTGAGGCCGCCATCAACTTACTCAACTTCTAGAGTTGGGTCAAGTCTTGGCTCAAACTCCTTGGTTCTCCATTAAACATTAGCGAGTGATGGAAGATAGGCAAATGCTAAATTTTTTATTAGAATTTTGACTTAAAATGAAGTATGACACGAACTACTTGATCAATTTTTTTTGGTCAAATTACTATCTTACCTTTAATTTTTTACACATGGACTTATATCAATAAGCATTTACTCTATCAACTTTTTTTATTAAAAAAAAAGGATAGAGCTAGTAAAATTGACATATAAAATTTTAGTTAGGTATGATAAATAAATGTTCAATTGAATGTAACATTAAATAATTTCTAACTTTATATATATAATCGAAAAAGATATTTTTTCCCAAAATGTCTTACTGCAACTTGGCACAGTGTATAGTTGTTCTCTATAAAAAGTATAAAACCTTAGTATTTATTATGAGAATATCAAGGGGAAAGGAAAAAAATAATATAATTTTCAAAAAAAATCCGAAAAGTAGGCTACTTTTAAAAATAATTTTAAAATACAATAATTCAAATTACACTAACATGGTGTCTTTAAAATATTTAACTCATGTAGCCCATGTATAAGAAAATGGCTCTATAGTACAAAAAATGTGAGTTTAAATCGCACTTAGTTTTTTACTTTTCTAATAGTATTTACAAGTCATGTAGCCACACAATCAATTGAAAAAAAAAAAAAAAAAACTTACAAAGTAAGGCTAAGATTCAAACCTAGACTCTTCAATCCTTAAAACTAGACATGGGGCCAATTTGAAACTGACTAGAAACCCTCGGGTCAAGGGCCGGCAGGAGGTGGAACTGAAACCGGCCTAAGGGGGGAAGGGTTAACCTGGTTCTCTTGATGCTACAGTTCATGAGTTGGTTTGGGCCTTGAATCAATCCTGCAAGGTTTTTTTTTTTAATTATTTTTTTTCATCCATGTTTATATATATATATATATGTGTGTGTGTGTGTGTGTGTATGAGTGTATTATGGCTGGTCCAACTTACTAGTTCAATCTATACTAATAAGTTGAATCAGTGAGTTGACGGCCAATTCAGGACTCGGCCTTTGAATCGCCAACTTGATGGTTTTTACTCGTGCGGGCCAATTCCAGCTTCGGGATAGTTCAAGGGCTTGAACTAATTGGGTCGGTCTGGACCAATTCATAGGCCAGAATTGGCCCTCTCGTTTGTCTACTTAAAACCATCAATTTATCACTATAATATTTAAGACCGTTTTGATAAACTTCACTTTAGTGTTATGTAAAATCATGTTTTCAATATGTTGTTTTCTTAATATTATTTTAAGAAGTATCATATTTTAAAGATTTTTTTTTGGGAAAATTATATTATTTTTCCTTTTTTTTTTTTTTTTTGCAGAATATTGACATATATGAAAAGCAGTGAGGGAATTTTCAAAATTTCAAATCCTAATATTTAAAAGGCGTTTCTTATATTTCTAGGACGCATTTGCTTATACCGAACGGAAACTTTGTACAAGTAAATAACACTAAAGAAAAAGACGGCTATGCGGTGCAACTCCACCTCCATGTGTTTAATTTAGCGATTTTCTATCCAATAGAGAGATCCACTGGCGCCAAGATAATTTACAGGGCGAAAAGAAAAGAAATAATACTTTTTAAAAAAATATTACTGGGATTGGGATTGTACAAATTAAAAAAAATAAATTAAAACTATATCACTTCTGATCAATACTTGAAATACTGATTTTAATTTGATTTAAAATCAATTTTAACTGTAAACAGTAAAACCAAAATTTTAACTATTGATTTTACTTTTACTTTTAGTTATTTTTATTATATATAAAATTGACATTTCACGTACCGGTACATTTTTAGAATTACTTTTAAAAAATATAATAATTTTTTTTACCTTTCCCCAATTTACAGAAGCATTGGAGCTTTGCGACAAGGTAAATGCTATAATACATGTTAAAACAATCTAATTTATAATTATGTCCATGGTTGGAGCCATTTGATCAATATTATAAAAACTTAAAAACACAAATTGTAATACGCTCGAATAATTACCTGAATTACAATCACCATTTTTAATAGAAATGTAAATAAATAAAACCTATTTAGTAGTTACCCGAATTTCTTATGATGGATTGGCTTGGCCAACATTCAAGTCGAGTTCATGCTCGATATACTGGATTCAAGCTCGAGATTCATATATTTAACTCTTTTATAAACTTAATCAAACTCAAAATAAAGCATAAATATTAATTAAATCAAAATCAAGTTTACGTATTCATATTATTTTAACTAAAAATATATCTTTTAAATTATCAAGTTTAAACAACCACTTTGATCGCATATAGCCGTAAATTCTAGCAGAAAACCAGTCTTCCCTATTTAGCAATGATTGCCATGGTCACTTATCATCATTCCACTGTCAGAATACATCACTAACTTCACCTTTATTAGCCTTGCTATGTTGTTGTACCCATTGGTCTTGTGGATTTGTACTACAAGTATAAATCCTGGCAGCTGCAAGATAACCCAAATAAGAGAGAATCAAAATGTGGTGAATTATTGTCAACTCTGCATCCTCCATTGTTACAAACCATCATCTCATTTTTTTTTTACTTTTTTTGGTAATTGTAACTCACTATCAACACACAATCAATCAGGGTAACACCAAAGTAAGAAATAGAAAAGAAAAGCAATGAGAACTCTGGGAAAAGAAAATTAAAAAAAAAAAAAAGAAAAAGAAGAAAATCACACAAATCTGTTAAATGGCTTTCTTCCGACTCCAGGAGGCAAGGATATAGTTGAGTCAACACTCACATCCAGAGATTGATGTTTATTATCTAATACCCTTTTAGAGCTAGACTCCTTGCCATTGTTTATCTTGAAAGATCCAACACCTTGAGACAATGGGAATGAAAAACGCCGCTTTGAGTCATTACTAGGAGTTGCAGGAAATCTCTCCTTAGGATTACTACTGGCTCTTACTCTTGCTTTAGCTGAGACGGTTGGAGCCATGTAGTTTGGAACTGAAAACGGTGGGCAGCTAATGAGGCTTTCATCATCCTTTAAAGGCACATTGAATGGAGATTCAGCACCGCTTGCTCTTGATCTTGAGTACTTGTTTACGCTTGAGCTGCTCCCCTGGAGCATTCTACCTGAAGGTGGTGTGCGTGGTTGTTTCAATGACATGACTATGGATGACCTTGAGGATCTCGGTGTGAAAGAATCCAAATTTTCATATCCAGAATAGGATTGCTTATTGTTTCTTGATGGAGGTCGTGAGCTTGACTTCGGCTCTAAATTTGTCCTCCCGGGAGTGTGTTGGTAATTTTTTAGGATTTGGTTTTCAGCATGATTTTCTGGATGCAATTGACGCTCTAACCAGTTCCACCACACTGGAAAACCACCAGATCGGATGTCAAATGCAGCCCCTTTAGCAGATTTTGAGGAAGCTTTCCATGACTGGTGACATAGAAACAATTAACATTAAGTCGCAAAGAAGAATGATAACAACACGTTTCTTAATTGCTCATAAGACTAATAAAATGAAACAGTGCCTCAAGGGTGTGCCTTAGTGGATGAGGGCTTGCCCGGATAGTGTGGCAAGGGAAATTTTCTCCCCTTGTGAATACCCTAGGCTAAGCGTACACCTGCCTTTAGCTTGCCCAAGAAGGTGCATTAGGCAAGGCCTAAGCCCTCAACACCACCCGACCTAAGAGGGTAGGGAAGGAGGGGGCTGCAAATTTGTCCATATTAATGCCCATACATTTTTTTAAGCTAAATTATATATGATGACCAAAAGGTATACATCCTATAATGGTGACCTATATATGACAATAATGTGTTTCGGAAATACTAGCAAAATGAATCATGGTAAGATGATGCTAGTTTAATCTACATCTTTAAAACTATCACAAGTAGGTAACTAAAAAGACATTATGCTACCTAATGGATAACAAATTACTCCAAGAAAAGCTAGTGCATCACCTTTTGTGAACATACTGTGAAAAACAACATAAGAAAAAGAAAAAGAAAAATACTCAGCTGTAGGATTTCATCCTGAGGGTAATGCAATTAGGAACAGAAATGAGGATACCTGGTGAGAATATGCATAAGACATTGCTCTCTCTCTCTTGATGACTGCTTCCACCTTTCTATGCAACCTTGCCTCCACTTCCTCTTTTGTAAGTACACTGTTTTCCCAGTCTCCAGGGTTACCTGCCTCAGACTAGAGCAATTCTCCAATCAATTCGTAAAATTTTCATCCAATCGAGAAATTCATAGACATTATTTGCTGAGATAGATGGATGATATTATGTTTCAGTGTGATCAATGATTTAGCGAAGCAAAGGTTATATATAAAGCATTAGATGTTATAAAGAATGGAAAAATGATTCGTAGCATCGGCCTGTGATTTGTTTCAAGATACAACCTTATTACGATGTCCATATTGTGGACAGACTGAAAAGGTCAAATGCCACATAGATGATCATATGCTACGCTTAGGACATTGATCACATTCATCCTGGGTATTTTGGGGAATCCAGCAAGGACTATACATGGCTCTAAGATGCTGAAGTTATATACAAGTAAAAAAAGTCAATTTTAAAAAAACTTACAGCTAAGCTCAATTTGCCCATAGTACTTTCAACATCCTTCTCATTTTTGTATTGCCATGCTTGATTTTCCAACGTCTGAATTCTCCGAGACTGAATCTGTGATTGAACTCGCACCAAGAGTTGCATCTGTTTCATGGCATTCACTGTCTGCTTCTTGACATTTGGTCCTTGCACCACTCCTTGAAGACGTATCAATCCCCTAAGAGCCCTGAAGCTCCTTCTTGCCTAAAGATCAGAAATGGATTGCATCAGCATACTTGAAACATGAGGAAACTGGTGTCATTTAAAATAAAATTGATCATCAAACAGATTGTACAGCATCCACGAACTAGCAACCAATTTTGAGTTTTCAATAAATTTCTTTGATTTTTCCATTCTATTAAAAGATGCCTTTGAGTTTTCATATTCATTTATTATTTGCCTTGCAGATTATACAAAGAATTCATTATCAAATGTTTTATGTATATATTTGCATAAACAGACAAAGAAATGAAAAGAAGCACGACGAGAAGCCCTCTGCCAGGGAAAGATCATTGAAAGTGCAATGCTTCACCTCATAACTACTAGAGAATAATGGTTCCAAGAAAGTATGTCTTAAGCCCAAAACAGTATGAGGATATGGGTCTTACCATGTAACCTCTAAAGGATGCTTGAATCTTAGTTGCAGAAGCGTGGTAGTCCCTCAAAGTTGATTCTGATCGGTGGATTTCTTTCTGCTTTATATTCTTGGGTGAAGCAATTCTTTGAGAAGCAGCTTGTGGAGAAGCAACTCTTGGAGGAGGGGCCCTGGGAGATGCAATTCTCTGAGAAACAGCTTGTGGAGAATCAAGTCTTGGAGAAGGAGCTCTTGGAGATACAATTCTCTGAGATGGAGCTCTTGGAGAAGCTACTCTAGGGGAAGGGGGGCTGGAAGAAGCTGGTCTTGGGGAAGCAGCTCTTGGCGAAGCAACTCTAGGAGACAGAACCCTTGGAGTAACAACATGAGTAGGCACAAAAGGGGGTGTTGTTGGTTGCTCAGGAGGTGTAGGAGGTCTAAAAATTAGGTTTTCTTTTTCTGCTTCTACTAATATCTTTTCAATACTGCTAGGCCCTCTGAAGAGTGGAATGAAAGAACTCCTCTCTCCATGCCTCCTCTCTCCATGCCGCAACTTCCCCAAGCCCCTCTTTTTCTTCTTCTCTTCTGAATTTTTTGCCTCACCCTCCTGCAAGTCAAGAAAAGATATAGAAAATTAAGTCAAGGCCATAGTGATTGTGTGCACAAAGTGCATGTTACTTGCACAAAGCATGAAATTTTTTCCTAATATGTTGCTTCAGTGAAAGACAATTGACTACTCTTTGATAGTGTTATAACAAGAGAAATAACCGCTAAATAAATATAAATAATATGGAAGCAAAACAAACGAACATAAAATTAAAGAAGACTGATTAATCACATCTGCTGGCCAACATTTATGAAATGAAGAAAGCAACCTAATTAATAGAAATCAAATGAAGTGGTAGAGAAGATATGGAATCTAAATTTCTAAATAGCCCTAGTTATTCCTGACAGTAGGTTAGCTCGAACATAATTTTCCCCTCCAACTTTTCTACATCATGAAGATCTTGTGCTAAGGTAGTCAAAAGTATCTATAATACAAATACACCTGGAAATTGCTGATCAGGCATGTTAACAGGTCTTCAAGAGTGTGAAGTAGACCACCCACACTCTAATATGGACAGTCAATAGATGAGATGACCTTCTTGATGAGTGTCCACATTTGTGTTTACAATTGAACTAGGTCCCACTCTGTAATAACTGGCTGCAGACGATCAGCCTATTCAATACTTGGGCTTCCACAGGAATTGAAGTGAAAGGCAATAAATACACATGATGCAATTTTTTCCATTTTCATGTGAAAAGGCCCTCCCTTGGTGACTTGTAAGGTCACAGATTTTAGACCTGGAAACAACCTTTTTTCAGAAATGCAGCCTCTGCAAAAATGAGCATCCTCCCTCCCCCATTCCCACCATTAGCCAGCTCTTTGAGCATAGATGAGTATATCCATATGAAAACAGATAATGATGGGATTCAGTGAGGTCCTAAAGGACTTAGGTTTGCAATTCAATAGAAGAGAAGCTTGAATTAAAATTGTTAACAATTCATGACAACAGCAAACCGCCTTACAATTAGAAGCAATCCATGTCCAAAAATGCTAATTGCACAACCTATATGTATATTGAAGACCACATGAATGGTGCACCAAGAAGCTCGATGGTTTTTCTCATATCATTAGAACTTCCAGTCCAGTCATCACCACGAAAATGTTACATGCATCCAAGAAAACTTTTAAGCATGAGTAGGGTTTAACATGCCTCATTCTGTCCTTCACTGAGATTACATTAGGTGCCTATTGGGTTGCACAACTCCATAGAAGGTGCCTCTAGGGTTGCCTCAGCATAGCTATCTGAAGGTGAAAATTTCCTCAGTCTCATTTGACTTCAATGCCCCCAAATTCACCTTATGACCCTTATTTGTGAGTCTGAGTCTTTCAATGTTGACAGATTGAGCTCTTTAATCAAAGATAAGAGTTATTGGATATAAAGATGAAGCCACTAACAAAAGATACACCAGCAGTTTTTATTTCTATGTAGTCAATATATGTGGCATGTCAACTAAAGCCATCTGATAAACCATGTTTAGCAAAAAAAGCATAAAATCCTCGAGTTCTGTGCCCATTTGAAATGATCAAATATCGATTGGGATATTTCTATACTTTTGTAGACTGCCAAGGTTACAACCAATAAATTATTTAATCAAGCTATTTTTTAACATCAACTCCCTATATCAGCTTGTAGCCCTTCACTACCTTACTCTCTTTGTGCTTTACAACACATTCTTCAGCATTTCTGTTTGACTCAGAACTCATTTATATGTCAGAAATAACAGTGGGAACACACACCAGCAGTATATGATTCAACATTGATCCATACATATCACATATCAAGCTACTTACGATTCTCAGACATTTCAACCTATTAATGTTGCAGAATATGAGGCTTTCACAACTTCTAGCAAGGAAATTAAAGTAAGAATTGAAACAGATGAAAAATTCAATAAGAACACATTCGCTTAGCAGTAAAAAAACTGCCTGAGCTATATAAGCAATCTAGAATTTGCCATTTAAGACACCAGAGACCCAAGGAAATATAAAGATCAAATATTTAATCCAGGCTCAGTAGTTGGGCCAAATTCTGAGGAAAAGTATACCCAGATAATTTTTCAGAGGGCCCAGACAAGTTTGCTAAGAAGATAGAATTGAGGCCATTGTCATATTGTACTGGAATAATTCTGGTAGCATTATCCATTTCAAGTCGACAGGAATTCTTGTGAACCAATCACAATGTTCTGCAGCTTGGATCCTAGGATTCTAGGATTATAATATCCATTTAATAATTGCAGTAACCGCAAATATGCTACGGCTCAGAAATTCTTATATGTCTAAATCTGGAAGCGTAATTATTTGATTCCCTTTTGAGTTCATAGGCAGACTCAAGTTTCTGTGGAGAGATGTCAAGCAATACTTACACTGACCGGCTTCTCCTTGGATTGAGCTACAAAAACCCTTTTTATTGCAGCAAACCAGCCCCCTTTCTTTCCCATGTTTGTAGCATTAGAATTATACCTGAAAAAGGATTGGGAAATTTTCACGTTGATAAACAGTTGCTCACAGATAACCATAGATACTGTACTAAGGCTCTTCGTGTAGTAGTTCAGATTAAAGCAACCAAAAGGCAATTTGATTTGAATGTTAATCTAATCCGTGTTTGTCATTTCCAGTAAAGGAAACCCATGCACTATCACTCGACGCACACCTGTGCCATATAATGCTTGAGTAATATCTGGTGCATCTTAAGCAAATCTTACAGACAACTACTTTAGCTTGAAGTTAAGACACTTATATTATATGATTCTAGAATTCATTAGAGTACTGTAACCACGGACAGCGATGAAGTTCCAAAGGATAACAAGCAATGGAACTTTCATTTGGATTAATTTTACACCAAATTTAAGCTGCAACTGCTCCAAAAATCAAAGACAAACATCCCGCACGTTGTATCAAATTCTTCGCTACAGCAACAAAATTCTGTAAGTCCGAGATGCAGAACAAAACACCAAGAAGATTAATAGTAGCATATAAAAGGTATATTACCAGAAAAAAGATCTCCGTCTTTTCCCTTCTTTTTTTTTTTTCTGTTTACTAACATAGTAAAAGTTAATATTTCATAGTTCCCTATGATTAAATTATGAAAAGACAAAATTCCGTCCAGTTTATCAGTTAGATCAAGAGCTAGAGGATAAGCACTAGGACAAGAATCGAGAAAGTAACGAACAGATACTTCCAAAAACATAGTATCTAAATCAATATATGTGAAACGAAGGAACAATTATTAGCTTTTAATCTTAAAATAACATATGAAAATAAATAAATATAAAACAAACAAAAAAATACACAGCTTTCTACGCAACCTCTGTACAAGGATGTCTGCGTAAAAACGAAGACTGTCCAACACAAGATATCAACAACATAACATACTCCACATACACACACCCACACACCCACAAGAAGAGAGAGAGAGAGAGAGAGAGAAATTTAAACCGAATTAATTAACTGCGTTGAAGGTGGCAGGAAAACACAAGGTATCCAAAGAAAGAATCCAATACAAAAATTTCATGAAAATAAATTTAAAAAAAAAAGAAGAAAAAACATAATTATACACACAGCTCAAAGTATTATAGTCTAGCAAAAATCAGCATAATTCACCAAACAAGCACAAACCCAGAATTTAAAAACGAAATTAAACAGCACAATTCAGAACAAGATCATACCTTTATGTGAATTTACACAACGACTCACTCTCTCTCTCTCTCTCTCTACCGTTCTTCCAGAAGCCTACCCCTTTGAGGGGGAGGGAAGGAAAAAAAAAAAAAAAGCTGCTAACTGAAGAAAGTTTATTTCTTTCTCCGTCTAGGTGTTTATCTTCTAAACCAACATACTTCTTTTAGAATTCTTTGTATATGAAAATTCTCTCTTTCTCTTTCTCTCTCAAGAACTTTGAACAGGAAGGAACAGGCGTCCTTTTGGTTGCTTTAACTTTGCTTTGGTTAGTTTAATAATAAGTATTTGTTGTTCCTTCCTAAATTCTAATGCCACGTTCAGCGTTTGCGTGATATAGTAATTTGTTTTTGTTTTGATGATGATGCACGGGTTATGATCATGATGAGAGAGAGAGAGAGAGAGAGGGGGGGGTTGGTCAGTTTCTCACTCAATGTGAGTGGCCTAACTTCAACCAAACTTTACTTCAATGGAAAGACTAATTTTTTCTAATTGTGTATTACGTATATACAATTCTTGGTATATTTGTTTCAAAAAATAATAATAATAATAAAAAAGACATCGTTAGTATTACCCAACAACAAGCTAATAAATTATCCCAGGCAGCAAGCCGTCGGTTTTTTCTTGTATTGTACATACAGTTTCGCTAATCGCAAACTTGTCCGCTATACATAATAAGAAAACATTTTAATTCTCCATATATTTTTGACAAGAGAATGAACAACTAATAATACTATCATTTTCATTTTCATTTTTTGTTTTTTGCGTGATATTTGACCACCATCATTCTTTGCTATCATCACCCCATCTTCACCTAATACTAACACTAATTACTATTTTACATGTTTGTAAAATTTAAATATATGTCAATTGGAACATGAATATTATGACCATGATTATTACTTGGAGAAGATGAACAATAACGACACCCAATGAGCTGTTGAATAATAATTTCAAGAAAAGTAAATAAATAAAGAAATAAGATGACGTTATCAAACGTATGTAGCATTCGATTAGGGCATATTAACTTTTTCATAGTAACACTCCAAGATTCCCTTCTTCAATCGCCCACCTCCACTCCACGCAGGCTGAGGGCTCCTTCGCTTCCAACCGTACCTTTATTTATTCCACGTTAGCTCATTTCATGGTCCCATCCACCCCAATCCAATCTTTGACGTTTAATAAGTAAAATTGCCGATTTTCATAATTATCTCAACGGTTAAATACTCGACTACATGGTCTTATCACTCGGTTTATAGATCATTGGCATGACTTCATCTCACGATAATTATCAAAATCATAAAATTGTTTTTAAAAAACAAAAACTATGTAACGATGATTTGAATGTATGGTGTTTATTTATAAATATGTGAAAGTATAATTGAGTATAGAACCTCCATTGGTATTATATACCTAGTACCTCATTTTCATGCCTTGTCTAATTTATCAGTCTGAAAAGTCAACTGTTTATTGTTATGATACCAAAATATTCAACTAGATAAGTTGTCCATATGGCTATGGATACCAAAATTCATAGTTGAGCAGAAGGCAAGCCGACCACCAAATAATCTCTATCATCTAAATTTAAAAAAAGAAAATTTGTTTTGAATGTTTAGTTATACACCATTCCTAACGTCTACGTATTAAAGAAGGTTTCAGTATCTGTAATAGTTAAAAGTTATAACAAATAAAAATTAATTAATCAGTGTTTCCCATTACAACTTACGAAGAAATGCATTTTAATAAACCAAAGCTACAACTAAGTAGACACAAAATGCACATGGAAAATAGATTGATTCTTTTTATTGGTTCCATTGCCAAACACGGCGAGTGGGGTGAGTCAAAGTATTAATTAGGATTTAGGAGTAAAAAGCGGACGGGTTTGAGCCAATTACTTGATATGTGAACACGAACTCGATCAAATAAGGATCGATAATGCCGATAGAGATTCTTCATACATACTCGATTATACCCAGAGATCAGAGATGTCATTTATACTCCCATTAATTATTATTTTCCAAGCTTATTCAATGGATATTATATTATATGCTTTTACTTCCCAAGTCAGACTTGTTGGTTTTCCAAGTCGTTGTATATCTTATATTTATTTTACGGAGGAAAAAAAAAAACACTATATTATATACTCCTGCAGAGTAAAATTCATTTACGGAGTCCAATCCGTCTGGCTTGGCTAAACTACATGACCAAGTAACACGTTACATCCATGCACAATCAAACAAGGGTAAACGTCCTCATCTGACGACCGCGGCATTTTTAACTTTTAAGTAGTTTCCGTTCCATGGATGGGAACCACTCCACCACCTTCCAATTATCCATGCCTTTCGTATATATATATATTGCATGAAATAAATAGAGCATTGGACCATAAATTTGTCTTTACAAACTGCTTTTAGAATGGAAGAAGCGTAAAAAGATCGAGGAAAGAAGGTGGAGTTTTAACTTGTAATTTGTAAAGCACGGATCTCCTTCGATCATTGTGATCTCAAGTGAGATAGGGCCAACATAATAGAAGACACGCTTTGAATTATTAGTGTTTGACTCATAAAAGAAAAAATGATCGACATGAAAACATGGTTTGGTTTTGCAAGCAAATGCTTTCTCTTTTTAGATTTTTTTCCCCCTCAATATTTGCTGTAATAAAAACCTATCTTAGTAATGATAGTTAATTATCAACATTAATGAGTAGTTTTAACCTCCATCTTTCATTTTTATCATCACTAAAAATCCATAATATTTTCAAATTATTATAGTAATATTTGGAAATAATAAAAAATTAATATAATAAATATATATAAAAAAAAAAAGAAAGAAAGAAGGGGGTAGGGGGTTGGCGCAAAGAAGCCCACCTGGCTGGTATTGAACCGGGCAAAACCAAAATCCAAGGCGAGGTCATGCTGAAGGCGCGTTCGCAAGGTCGTCAAGATTTGGGCGCAGATGACGACCCAGTCTTTTTATTGGTTTTATTTTTAACTTTTAATTTTTGTGACTATAGTCTCTATTTTTTCTCTTTTAAAACGTTTTTCGTAATTTCAAACTCAAAAGCACGCAAACGGGCCATTGTCGTGAACCTAGGGGCTTTGTCTGAACTTGACCTGCGCCGGGTCAACAATAGGAGTTGATCGTATCGAAGGAGTCTCTTGGGATTTCGACTCGGAACCTTTAATCGGTCAAATGGCCCTTCTCAGAACACGACAAAAGATTTTGCATTTGCCCCTCGGAGCGATGCAAAAGAAATAATGACCCAAAGTCATTTTGACTACTTATATACGCATATCAAAACAATTATAGCGATCTCCATGGAAAAAGTCTGATTATATAATAGAATTAACATGGTAGAAGGCCAAGGCAAGTTTCCGGGAATACTTTTAAATATTATTATTTAAAAAAAAATTATTTTAAAAATGTAAACGTAATTTACGATTTTTTTTTTTTTTGCAAAATTTGCAAAAGTAAAAACACACGCGGATGCCATTCGTGCATACAAGTATATTACGTGTAAACATTGTCCACGCCTTTAGTGTAACGGTTTTTTTTTTTATTTATTTCAACACATGAAAACATAACAATTTGATTCTTATAAAAATATCAAATGTCATTTGGTTGTAGTTATAATATACTTAAATCATTTTTATTTATTTATTATAGGCTTTATAACTTTAAATGGAAAAAAAAATTATGACCTTTTAAAATTGAAAAAAAAAATAAAATTAATGCGATTTGCTTTTTCAACTTTAAAATGTTATAACTTTTTGCTTGATTGGAGTTACGGAGCTCATAATATATTAAAAAAAAAGGACCAATTTTAGTGTACTATGGCTAACATCAAACCGCATTGCAGTTTGATATTTTTATATATGTCAAATTGTTATGTTTACATATGCTAAAGTGTAAAAAAAAAAAAAAAAAAAGTAACACTAAAGGCGCAAATATGCTTGAGGGCATATATGGCACCCGTGCTTTCAATATAAATTGTATTGAAGGTATAGACCCGGTGTGCGCCTTCAATTTTACAAATTTTAGAAAGAAAAAAAAAAGAAGTCGCAAATCGCATTCGTGTCTTTGAAACCTATTTTTAAAATAATTATTTTGGATACAATGTTTGAGAATTTTTTTTTAAAGCACAATATTTAATATTGCTCCCCCAAGTCCCCTAACAACTAATGAAAAACAAGCGACATCATTGTAGAAAAGTTTTAATGATACTAAAACAATATGTGAATTGATGAGTACTACATAAACACCAATAAAATTATAACACATTATAATGATATCAACTAATGTTTTCAAAAATATATATAATATCGTTATTACGTGTTTGAATATTATTAGTACTTTCATAACACGCATCTAAACACGTAACATATTAATATCAATAAATCCCATTTCACATCAACTTAGGTTCATTGAAGGAATGGGTTTGCTCATGAGCTGCTTCTAACTCAGAAGCCAACCTGATGTCAAACTCATCTATTCAAAGAAGCACTTTATGGGTGGTTCTAATCAAGCTCTAGATTGTGAATAGGATTGGTGGATCTTAAAAATATTTAAAAAAAGAAAGAAAAATTCCATCCATAATGGTAATCATGCATGTTTACAATTTTTAAAGAAACTTCAAAAAGATGATTAAAGGTAGAGTGAGCAAATGTATTATAATAATAAGTTAGATGGGGTAGGGATCTCCATCCCATTCTCTACCTCATAGGTGTAGTTTCTACAAATTTAGAATAGGTATTATGACCAAATGAAACCCTAAAAACTATGTCCTTTAAATTTAGCACATTTTAGGATATTCTAGTGATTGAGTTTCTTTTAGCTTTTCTAAAGTTAAAATGCTATTAAACATTCAAGTTCGAGCATATTTTATCAAAATAATAAATATAGAGAGTTGAGAGAGACATGGTGAGGGGGTTTTGGTGGTGGATACAGGATATGGTGAGTCGGCTAAATAGGGATGAGTGGAAGGAAGCTCTAGCAATAGGAATGGTTTTGTGCTAGGTTATTTGAAAGAGCAATTACATTAGTCTTTATGAAATTAAGCCGTTAAACATTATGGAGTGTATGTGATAGTTTAGGGTTTGTTAAGAATAGTGGGATAGATGGAGATCGAGGAAGAAAGCAAATAAGACAAAAGTTGGTGATGGATTTTTTGGGATAAGGGCAAAGGAGAGACATGATGAGATCATGGCACCCTCCTCCTCGTGATACGCTAAAGTTAAATGTAGATAGGTCATGGTTGGATAAAGACTTGCTTAGTGGGATAGTAGAAGCTGTTAGAGAAAAATTATCGAAGGTTTCGCGTTTTAAAAGTATAAGTTGAATGTTGAGGCCCTACAGTGTTTTGCAATAAAAATGAGCCTTGAGTCGAGACAGCAAAGAGGGTGGGAGAAGTTTATTGTTGAGTCAAATGCAACTAATGTGGTCAATTCCATTAATGAGCTTGATTTGTTTGTCTATAGGAGTAATGGGGTTGTTATTGAAGATATTAAGCAACTTGTTGTTAGTTTTTGTAATATTTCTTTTATATATGCTCCTAAAAATTAAAAAAAAAAAGGTTTCAGATTTGGTAGCAATTTATTCTAGAAAAAGGATGAGCTCTTTAGATTGGTGGCTAAAAACCTCGTCCCAACTCCTTAAACTACTAGTCGTTGATCTTGTTGGATCTTATAACGATATGGGCTCTATGAGCCATCCTTTTTAGGACCATGGTTAAGAAAAATTTAGCTTCTTGTTTGGAGCAAAGAGAGAGAGAGAGAGAGAGAGATCACATATTGGCCTAGAATAATGTAGGTAATAAGTTGGGTTAACATCATTGAATTTCCATTATATTTATCAAATTAAATTATATATGTTTATGATATTATATAAGTCAATCTCAGAGTACCCTATATACATTGAAAAATTATGAGATATCTAAAACTTGGATTTTGTGATATATAAAATATAGGTCCGAGCATATTTTAGAGTGAGTACAAAATCATATCTTATACCTTACCTTTTATGACTATGAGATATGCAAATTTGAGATAGGATCATGTTAGTATCTAACTTAAAATTTACTCAATCACACAAGGTCTAATATATTCTAGAGTGCTATAAATTTCAATGCTCTTTAAGTGAATGTGCCTCATTTATGAACTATAAGTATGGATCACAAAAAAAGAAATTGCCACTATTAAAAATGATCTAGTAGATTGAGAAATATGATTTACTCAAAAGTAGAGTACAATTTTTACGATAAACTTTCTCAGAACAAATATCAACCAATTGAATTAATCACTTCTCATCACTTTCCATGTATATAGACATCAACCATCTTCGTCATTTCCTATCCTAAGCACCGACACCAAATAAATGTAATAATAATTACTAGATATCGCGTACCCACCTTTAATTTCTTGCCATGATTATCATTCGAAAAAATAAATTATATTTTGCCTTGGGATAAGTTCAATGAAAACACTTTGCGAGAATTTGATTTTAGTTAACAATGAGGCATGCTTACTGTCATTAGAAGACACCAAATAGCCTTTGTTGCCGAATAAAATGAAAACAAAAATCAAGACTGAAAATATACATAAACGTACTTAGAGAGTTAGAGCTAGAGAATCACAATATAATTTTTTTTTTTTTTTGTTCGGATATCTTAATTCCCCCTCGAAACTTAGGTTGCTGGAGTGACCTTGCCTCGTTCTAAGACTAATAAATAAAATAAAGATTGAGAGCATCCCATACTCATCACCTCAATGGATTTGTTCATCTTTCCCTGCCTTGACCATTCTACTAAGACGACTAGGGCCAATTTTCTTCCTTCTCATCAAATGCCTCCTCCTAATGATTTCCATTTGGTTCCTCCTCCTCACTTGCATCATTGCCTCTTCTTCCACAACAAATCTCCTCATCAACACATCATCCGTCAATGATTTCCCTCTAAAAACTCTTCTTCCTTCCACACTGGGCCTCGGACTAGGTACATTATTGTAATTCCTCTCCTGCGAACCTGATATCGACTTCGATCTCGGGTAGCTATAGCTTCGCCTAGGGGGAAGCTCTGCCTGGAATACCTCATTGTAGGATGAGATTGGAGCACATAAACAAACTCGAGTAAAGGACGTCGCGACTTTAAGGGACGTGCATTTTCGTAATTTATGCCGTTGGGAGTTGTCCATCGCTGGGATATCCGAGGGTTTTGTGAAGGTTTTCCATATGGCATTATTGGTTGTAGGAATTTTTGTGGGCTTGGGAATAGTTCTCCACAAGGTGGCCATTTCCATTGCTCTTTGGTACCAGGGCCTCCTGCAATTTTTATGGCAAATTAGGTAATTGATGTCATAATCATTAACATTAATCATGAATTGCCTCATGTAATATCAATTTTTTATACTATATTTGCTGAGTCCACATTTTTTTCTAGGACCAATTTTTTAATATTTTGGTTTTGTGTTCATATTTGAGCTAATTATACACTATCACATATCCCAAAAAAAAAAAAAGTACAAAACGATACTTATGATTATGCAAGATACAAATGAGGACACAATGTGATGTATTAGGAAAATTTTATGCAATGGCTCCAACCAACCGAATGTGAGCTAAGTGCTAATCATGTAAAAGAAGTTTCATATTAAAGATGATAAAAATTATGGTGGAAAGGAAACCATTTTTCTTATTTCAGTGAATCCTTTTTTTTCTTTTCCCTTTTTTCTCTTTCAACAATAAAATGTTTTGAGTCTATAATAACAACCAAAAGTAAATTGTGATTGGATCACTTCTATCTCATGTAATACCAATAAGCTCATTTACTATCATAATTTTGTGTGATGAAATCAATTAAAGAGATTCAAGATAACAAATATTTATTTATAATATATAGCGATCTTTATCCCTAATTAACAGTAATTTCTCAAAGCAACTAATATTGCTTAAATTTTTAAGTGTTTGTACCAATCACTTATCGCTATAATTTATGTCAAGTTATTTCTTTTTTTGAAAATTATAAACAATCCTCTTAAACTTTGACCAAGATACGAATCGATAAAAATTTTCAAATATTACAAATAACCCTTCTTAAACTTTGATAAATTGACAACACAAATGATACTTATCTTTTTTAGTTTAAAAATATATTAAATTCAAAGTTTATGAGATATTAAAACACATTTTTATAGTTTAATGGGTATTTTTATATCAAGATTAAAGTTTAAGAGGATTATTTGTGATTTTTTAAGATTATTTATTAATTTATCAAAATTTAAGATAATATTTTAAAAGTTTAAATGTATATCTATACTTAAATTAAAATTTGAAGAATAATTTGCAATTTTTTTCCCAATTCATGTACGGACAAATTTAACATTTGTTCAATAATGAACCGGGTAGGTGGTTTAGTGGACCTATCATACACTATACAGAGAGCTGGTCATAAAAAATCGCATGGATGGATACTAGACATATTGATTGATTTATTTGAGTAGTATAAACACATCAGGCATGGACAGGGATGAATGAAATGTGAATAAATAGCAGTACGAAACTAAAGCAATCATGATATTGTTTAGTATAAAGTAAAGCGACGTGGATGCTAATTATGAGGTCCAACTAGATCTCAATTTAATGGGGACATCTCATTGTGTCAGAATCCTATACTTTTTTTTTTTTTCAAATAAAATTTTAGAGTATCTTTCATATAATTGCCGAACTTTTATTCATAATAATAATAATAATATTCAGTATTTACGTATCTTTAAAAGTTGTGATTCCTAATACGCCAAATTAAAAAAAAGAAAAGAAATTAATTACATATTCGAAGTACCATTTTTCCCCTCCCTTCATATGGAAACAATGTAAAAAAATAAAAAGAACATATTTTTTTTTCCCTCCCTTCATGTGGAAACAATGTAAGAATAAGGAGTTTTTGCTGATAAAGGTTTAAAAATGAAAATATGCCAAAAATAGAAAAGAAAATATTATCACTACTTAATTATGCGAACAATGACAATAGCATTGACAACATAATATTGGGTAACCTAAAATATTGTAGTATTGTATTTCATAAGCATCAATCAAACTAAGCTTCACTTACATTTTAACGTAAGTACAATTAAGCAATTGACATGATATATTTACTTACATAAGGATATGGATCAAAACTATAGTGTAGAAAAAATATATTAGGGTTTAATTTGAATAGGGCAGGTAGAGTAAGTAGAGGGAGCTAGCTTACCTTGGTTGAGAGGTTTTTGGATCTTGCATGAACCAGCCCAAATGACCTTTAAGTCTAAGAGAGCAGTTAGGAGAGTGAAAGCAAAGAGGAAGTTTCATCTGGGTACAAGGACTAACAATGCATGACAGTCAAGTGTAGTGAAGTGAAGTGAAGCAGTGATGAGTAGGAAAGGTGAGGAGAGAAGCAGAAGCAGCAAGGGCTTTTCTTTCTTTTGGTTGAGTGCTAGTTTCCACTTGTGCTTGAAACATGGGTTGGCATTGTGCTTCTTTTCCTTTTTCCCATTCTTTATTCTCCCAAACACAACCCCTCCTTCCCTTTTCTTTTCAAAGGCATGATCTCCATCTCTTCTTATAGGGGAGTTCTTGTTTTAAAAACATAAAAGCAAGACCATTGCTTTTTTTTTTTTATGAATTTACTACAACACCCCTAATTCTTATAATTTGAAAAGGTATCACTTGAAAAACAAATAACTAACCTATATTGTTGAGTAATAATTAATTCTAAAAAGTCACCATTATATTTGTATATTTAAACTCTTTATTTTGCGATTGGTTGTAGATTTATATTTAACATTTTATCATTACAAAATGTCCTAAATTTGGATATCATATATCATCATTTTATCTCTATCTACTTGATAGGTTATAGTTAAATTATTAACCATAAATGTGAAGAGGAAATGTTAAATTAATAGATATAAAAAATTTATCATATTTATAAATTTAAATATTTTAATCAAGTTATTATGAATTTAATTTTAATATGAATTACATCTTTACAAATTCATTTACAAAATGCATGATGCATTGTAAACCATATATGCAAACATCGGCATTAAATGTTTGCATACAAGTCATATATAAAAAAAATTGCAGCTAGATCTTCATAAAGATGGCACACAAATAAGTTTTCTTATAAGATCAAGCATGGGCAGTCCAAGTCATTAGCTATATTTTTCTCATGTGGCAAGGTGTTTTAAATCAAGACTCCCGGGTAATCATGTTTCCCTCCTAATATAATATACATGATTGTGTTTCAAAACATATTTTTATTTGTGAAGAGAATCAAATGTGTCTAGGGCATGCCTGCCATTCTAATTTGAAAAAAGACCCTGAATGATGAAAGCAATCTTTTCATGTGTGTGTATTGAACATCCACGCATCCACCCCCATCAATTGCTCTGGGGCATTTAGATCAGTGATAAGTCATAATTTTGTCAGCTTTATATCTCTTGTACAACTTAGCCACTATTTCTTTCTCGCTTTATTTTTCTTTTTCATCTATGCGTACGTCAAAAGCAACTGAAATATATATATAGTAGGGAAAAAAAAGGAAAGACATGTAGACCGGCATATATTGATCCGGAAGAAAATGTTATCATAGATTCTTAAAATACTTGCCAACATGTTATATATAGAGAATTCCATACTCCTACACCGGCGGTAAAAATTTTCTTCTACGAAACCCTCCATAAATATACCCTAGCATTTTGTAATAGGACCCTAATAATTAGTAATAGTACCGTTGGAATGTTGATTGAGATTATATTGTGAAATAATCCTAGATGGATTAGCTCAAAAGTAAATGCAGCTAGCGTAATTGCTTTAATAGTCCTAACAACCGGCAGCTGGGGACGACCTCTCATGACACAATACCTGGTTATTAATCAATGTACAATACATATCTAATATAAAACTTGGCCATTAGGATTAGGCCGGATGTTGTAATATACAATTAATTCCTGAGTGTGCGTGTGTGCTGTGTTAATCAATACCAAAGTTCTTGTTCTTACAGGCACAAAATTAAAGCTTGTAGACATTGAAAGACATGATGATTAGGGTTGTTGGGTTTAGGGGCTGCTCCTGCACAATTAGGCTTTTCTTGCCTATAGAATACAGTATCTTATGATGAACATCAAACGAAAGGATGTTACTTCAATTATAATCTCTTTTTCTTTTTAGAAATCTTAAGTTATCCTTCAAGAAATTAATAATAACATTTGCTTCCTTAAGGTTTTATCCTAAGAATGTCAGCAGGTTGATTTGCTGCTTCAAATCTATAGAGATAGCTGTCTCCTCAAGTAAATTGATAACACAATGGAATTGTCCAGCTAAACGTCGTTCATAAATAAAAGACTATTTCCAGTTCAAAGTTTACTTGGATATCCTAAGATAGTAGCTAAAGAAAATATGCATATAGTGTGTGTGTGTGTGTGTGTGTTCACTGGTTTTACATATAGGGTGTATTTGTAATTTTTGTATGGGCATTCATTATTTATGCCGTGCAAACCAGCTGACAATGACGTGTTGAAAATTGGAGGCTTTTAATGCCTTGGATTATCCTCAGAGAGGTTTTTCAGAAGCCCTCGTTAAAGTGCTACGCAAGTGTTTTAGGAAGCACCATACAAAGGACCTCTTCACTGTATTCAACGCCCTTTAAAATTTAATGAGTTGATTCTATACTGCTGCTAGAAAGTTTCAGAACCATGAAATTTGTCCATTAAAAAAACTTTTAGGGACACAAATTGTGAGCCTTTAGGTGACCAATGATCATGTTCAAACTAATTCGGAATTGCTCTTCTACGGGCTAGTTTCCATTCCCCCTTAAGAGCAATTGTGATTTGGAAACCAGCAGTTGTGGTAAATTGTTGATTCCAACAATAATAAAATTAATTAATATCATGATGCTTATTTGAATTTGGAAAAGATTAGTTATTGTGTGAGGAGTACCCCTACTCAATAGATCCCTTTATTTGGTTGGAGGGTCTTTTTTTTCCTTAGATTTTCTTGCCAAAAAAATTCAAAATCAAGGAAATTTTTTTCTATAAATTAAAAGTCTGTAAACCATGTCATTTAGATATAAAAGATCCAAAACATCCGTTTTTGTAAATCATGAATTATTCTTAAAAGGAATACCCACAGAGTACCTTTTTTTCTTTTCGTATAAGCCTTTGTTTTGTGATTTAGAAATCTAGATAAGTAATAGCTCATTAATAGTTGTCTATATATCAAATATATAGGTATATAGCCCCTTACTAAAAAATAAGGGGAATAGGATAATCATTTTTACTAATTCAGTGTAGTAAATGTGATATAACAACAAATAGGCTAACTTCACAAAACAAGTCGATGAAACTACGGTGTCATTGGGAAGTTCTTCACTTGGAATTGGCAAATAAGCCTCTCTAGCTGCCACTTTGTGCATTTTGTCCAGTATACATTTCGATTCAAAGCAACTGCTACAAATCTCAAAACAGCATAAGTAAAACTTGTCGGATGCCCTTACTCCATCTTTAGGTTTTGCACTCAAATAATAGATTTTTCTCTTTAATTAAGTCAGTATCACGTCAGACGGGTTTTTCTAACATGGTTAGTTTGCAATTGCCAGCTGTACGAGTGTTTGGGATAATTGCTTCGGATTAATTGTACAAAATCAAAATTTAGTGGGTCAAATTGAGAAATAGCCTAAATTTTATAACCTTACTTGTATCTACATTTTGTCGAACTCAAACTTTGATTTATGGCTTTCATCTGCCGATGCTCTTGGCGAGATAACATTTTAGGTCTTACATTGAACAAATTATGGTTCTTACTTCTTAGAAGTGACTATATACGTATATGTAGCAAAGCACCCTCAATTATTGGGTTGACCCACAATGCTCAATTCAATCGTTGATGTCGAGGCCCTTTCACTTGCTGTTGACCCCTGTATCCTCTTTTAGGTCACTTAACTTCGTCTGATTGCACTGTCTTTTGAGCGATTGAGGGTCCACAGCTAAAATGGTCAATAAATTTTTTAACTTTGAGCTGTTTGGAAACATGAGCTTGATTTCTTAATTCTTAGGCTAGTAACTAGTGGCAGAATTAAGAAGTCGGGTTTATAGAATTAAGATGATGGTACGATGAGTTTAGAATAGAGATTATTATATCGATTTCTTATTTTTACTCTTTTATAGGTGAACTCACAATCTAAAAAATCCCTTTATGGATTCAAATTAAAGAAAAAAAACTATTAGAATGATTTATTACAAATAAGTCTCATATCAGATATTGACTATCAATGCAATCCAACAAACATTATTAAAGCTAAATTCTTATTATTCTCGTTTGGGATAATTTATACTTTAGAGATTAGAGAGATGACACTAAGATTTTATTCTATAAAAATCAAACAAAGTTCAGAATGAATGATGCGTCCCTTTTCCTCTTGATCAGTATTGATGTTTTAAAATTCATTAATCCATCACTTGAGAATACTTACTTCTCCACTCTATCTATTTTCTCAAGTCATTTCTCTCTATATATCATATTGTATTACTTGTTTGATGTTGTATGAAACATATGACTGACGATTTATGTATACGTGACCGTATCAGTTGAACCATACATGGATAAATATAAAAAATATTTATGATTTGGTTATAAAAATGGTTCAAAGTTTTGAAAACCCAATATCCTTCTCTCTACAAATGAAGGGGCTGAGGTGGAATTTTCTTTCCTCGCTCTATGTTGGATACTTTATCATGCATTAGTTATTGCATTAATTGCGCTCTTAACACGGTGAATAGATTGTTGCTTGCTGGGAAAAGCTTCTACGACTTGACCAGGTGAAGTTCTCATTCACTTAATAATGGAGGAAGATTTTTTTTTTTTTTTTTTGGTCCCCTTTTTCACACCTTCCTAAAGTACTTGTAATATTTTACGGAAAGATATATATGGTTGTCCTGTAATTTTGTGGAGAAAAGAAACCGGATAAATTACACAGGAGTTAAACTTTTGAAGTTTTTTTTTGTTTTTTGTTATATATAAGCAATACATATACCCTTTCCTTACCCAAAGGAAAAGGACTTGGCTCTTAATAAAATTTTGAAGCAGACAAGTTAAGTGGCATAAATATGGAATATAGTCAAAATAGATTATATCCGACTATTTATGCTTTATAATAACTTTATTCACTTGTACTCATAAACAATAATTGGTGGGTAAGTACGGCTGGTGTTTTCAGGCTTTTATAAATAAGTGATTTGAGATTTTTTTTTTTTAATAAACGCATCATCTATATTTTATAATTACGTATTAATTTTAATTATATGTTTCTATAAGTTTTTAATTAGACTAATAATTAATTAAATATATTTAATTATACAACTTAGTAAAAATAAAATTTCAAAAAATTCCCCCCAAAAAAGAGTAAAAATTAAAAACAAAAGCCAATTATCCTTAAAATTGATAGGGCTGTTGCCAAGCACCCCGAAACCTTGAGGTGGTCGGCAACAATTCCAAACGAATGGTGAGTTACATGTAATTCTCTTAAGATGGTGGGTGGTTGTCGATCATTAGAAAATATGAAAAAAAAGAAAAAGCCAAAACCTAACTATTTTATAGTCAAAATGCTATGACCCATCAGGTTTCTTTTTAAAAATTCTTTTTCCCCCCCTAGTCTTGGAGTTGTTGGTGGTCACCCACCATTTTGAGGCCGTTGTTGGCCACTATAAGGTATTTGGGTCTCTTTGTGTTCTTTCTTTCTTTCTTTTTTTAATGTCTATTTTTTAAATTTTTTTATAATTTATAAAAAATATTTAAATATATATATTGGATAATATTTTTTTATTAAAGTAATTATTATAGATAAATAAAAAGTCAACATGTGTTCCTAACTAAAATTGAAAAATTATTATAAAACAGATGTCAACTATTTATCAAAAGGAAAAATATAGGTCATTTGATTGCAAAAATTCCAATGTACAGATTTTTTTTTGGGGTGTGATTTCTCTATTTTTATTTTATCCAATTCCATTTGTATTATTTGACCGAAGGTTTAGTAAAGTAAGAGAAAGAAAGAAAAAAAAAAAGAATACTTTCATCATGAGTCATAACTTCCAATTTCCTGGAAATTCAAATGTATGAAAGCACATGCTTTTATTTCTGTATATGCATCTTCATAAATTTTTATAGAAAAAAATAATAGCAAACTGGGTTTTATTAAATCCTGTCGCATCCTATACAGCATATCTTACTGTGATGTTAATTGTTGAGGTGGGTTAGTTAATGTTATCTAATAATATTTTTCATTTAAAAAAAGAAAAGAAAAGAAGACACAGTATATAAAATAAAAATAATATATTAAGACTTTTACAGTTTAGTGATATAAATATTTTTTAATAGAATAAATTAGATTTAAATATTTTTTATTATAATTTAAAAAAATAAATAAAATGCATGAATTTTGGGGCAATTGCTTGCTCTGTAGATAAGGTCAGATTGGATTATCATGAAGGAAAAACATAGAATAGAACATTAATGGGAATCAGCCAACGTTAAGTTCATATTCTTGGTCAAAAGGTTTGTGGGCAGAGGGTGGCCTTTTTTGCTTTTGTACAATGTAGACCAACAAAATTATGCTGTCTGAATTCAGAATCTTCATCAATGGGTAATGGAGGAAACAGACACTGATAAATTTGAAGAGCATGTCCTTTCTAAATTCAATGCCAAAGAGTTAGACCAAAGATCAAAAGAATAATATCTCTTAATATTGGGGGTCAAATAAACTTTAGGAAATTTTCGTTCTTGGCAATTCCTTTTCAATCATTACATATATCTTCTTCTTTTTTTAAATCTTTTCCTTATAATCTAATGTTTAGAATATTTACTGCAGTAATTTTAAAGAATTGGAGTAAATTATGAATATACCTCATTATATTTATTTTATATGTATTTATCTCCCTTATCTATAAAATCATGCATTTATACCTATAAATTTTTTAAAATTTTACATTTGGACTCCTAGATACCTATTTTGTAGTCTATAATGTATTTTTTTAAAATATTTGTGAGTATAAATACACAATGTCAAAAATAATAAGATTAAGTGCACATAAGAGAGTGTTTTTACAATTCAACCGTTTTTTAATGTTAGGACTAAAGAATAATAACTAAAATAATAAATTTTGGTGAATAGATAAATAATTAAACAATTAAAAAAAGAATTAGAATTCGAAATTTATTGTAAGATAATTAATATTTAAACAATTAAAGACAAAAAGTTAAATGTACATAAAATAAACATAAGGGGATACATATACAATTTACCAAAAGAATTATAATCACTAATAGTTTTAAGCAATTAGTGGTGGAAGGAGGTAAAATCATTGAAGATAGGCGAGCCCATATCAAACTTTGAACCAAACATATCTAGGATCATAGGATTCATCTTTGATTGAACTCGATCAATATCTATGTCAAAATAAATTCATGTTTATGGTGTTGTAAACGTTAGGTTCAACATTTTACAAGGAAGGTAAATCAATGTCAACTAGAACCAAATGATCTTTCCAAAAAAGAAACTAAATTATATATTTAAATAAATCAAAACTTTGATCATATTCATATGATATAAAACATAAGTTTGAAACACATCTCAAATCCATGAAGTTAATATCGAAACGTAATTAAGAAGTCATTCCGCTTGTGATGTGCATTGTAATTCAGAACACGAGATAAATATAGGTCTCTATATTATTTCAATTTTGTTTTAATTTTTTTAGTAAAAAACACATGGCCATCATCCTTTGCTCGAGAAAATGTGTATGAAAGTCGTGCAATTTGACCAAGTAAACGCACTCTGGTTGTCCATGTGCCGGCTCAATTGAGGGGTTTAGTCGGGTCATCCGTTGCCTCAATGTCCATATATATCCGACTTTGAATGGAAAAGGTCAAGAAAAGGATTTTATGGCAATATTACAATTAATTATAATATATCATATGCTATATATTATTTATAGATATAATATATTTATTATTTAAACCACTTATGAAAAGAAATATATATATTTTTCTAGTTTATACATGTACTAAGTATTATTTATATATTATAGTCAGTTCTTGTGTATTACCATCAAATATAATATATATATATATATGGCGTATGTTGAAATCATTTATTACTTAAAGTATTTGTAAAAAAAAATAAAATCTAGAGAATATATCATTTTTAACTATTATTTTTCTAGACTATAGATTGTATGTATATATTACCATTAAATATAATATAGTATATTGTATGTCTATATACTGTATATAGTATGCCTATATTAATATTAGTTATGATACATTTTATGCTTTATAGTATTTCAATATATATATATATAGATGTGTGTGTGTGTGTATTAAGACATATTTTACAATATATGACATATTATTACAACTATATACTAAATGTAATATAATATATGTGTATTATTATATTAGATATATTACTTCATTACTATAACATAATTTGTATATATATCACATGCATATTATATTAAATTTATACAAATTCAAGAGATTGAGGATATGGCTCATCCTTGCATTCCGAATATGCTCAAATCAATTGAGTCTTATTCCATTTCAAAACAGTCTATTTCGACTACTCTTTTTTTTTTTATCAAAGGTGACCTTAAAACTTATCAAGTTCAGTCGCTTACCAACTCACACGTTAACATCCATTTTATCAATAGTTGAAATGCAATTAACAAGGTAAACATTCTCTCACAGAAAGCATGGCAAACGCGGCAATTTTAATGGCTTCCACTCTATTGGGATCCTTCCAACTTCCAACATCAATGTCTTTCATTATATTTATATATTCCCATGATATAAACAGAGCATGGACAATAAATTTGTCTCTGCAGAGTGCTTTCATAATCGAAGAAATGGAAAAGGATCGTTGAAGGAGGACTTCATTTGTGAGCTTGGTATCTCCCCATTATCATTTGATCATTGTAAGCTTAGGTAGGATGGGACAAAACAATGGAAGACACTTTTTAACACTTGAAAGTACTAAAATACTTAAGAATACCTCATTTAACACTATCAAGTGATTGGTTATTATTCGATTGGTTTTGTTATCGATTAATGGGAGCAAATGAGGTGTTTTGATTAATATTCCAACAGTAGATCCTGATCTTGAATAAAATAAAATAAAATAAAATTCATGCACTTTCAAAGCGATCATCCCATGAAAATTTTGTCAAAAATTGTTTCCTTCCATAGTGACTTCAGTTCAAGTCATTGCCACACCAGGATTTGGAGCTACATTACACAGAACTCCCAAACATCTAGCTAGCCATCTCTAACTGGAAATACTAAAATAGGATTAACCTAGCAAATAACAGCTCACTGGCTATCCAGTTCCCCTGAGCATTTTTTATTCCATCCACCAGAGCCAGATTTTCGCTCTCCTCGCTTTCTCTTGTTCTTGGGAAAATTGATGTCAGAGGCTAGACACGATTTGAGAGTGGACTGCTGCTGAAATGCAACAGTTTTTGCTGTAACAACAGGTTTCAGTTCTGGAATTGTCGACGGATTGGTGCTCTCTTCTTGCTCTACTTGAACCAATGCAGATAGCTTAACAGCAGGTTCAGCACTTGAGGAGGTCTTCAGCACTTGGCTTTCTCCTTCTGCTGCTGCTTCGTTATGGATGAGTACATTGTCCTCTATCTGAATGTATATCAATTAAATTGAAAGAGCATGTTACTTAGAAGATTCTTTTGGATGCAAGTTTTTAAGTGCAGAATGAGGTAATATTAATTACGCAGACAGGAATCCAGAGAAAATAGAACAACAGCCATCTTTCATTAGCCACCAGTGACTAGCAAGTTTAAGAATGACCTCATAGTCCACCTCAAAAGCTAACTTACAAAATGAAGGACGCAGACAAGAATATAAGCACTACTGGAACAGTATATATATATATATATATATATATATATATAATAAGCACTACACAGAATTTTTAAGGAGGCAACACCTCCTCGACAGATCCCTACTTGTGCTACAACAAAATGGTGCCAGCTTGTTATGGCCAAAACTAGCTCCTGTACCATGTTATAAACCTAAGTTTATATCAAACAGCCAGCTTATGACTTGGAGGGTTCAAACAGACACACAAGCACTACACAAAATTTTTGAGGTGGCAATGTGGGACTCTATCAATGAGTGTCTCTCATAATCAAAACTGAGAAAAAAGAGATTCATTCCTCATCTCTATAGCCTATAAATTTGTTTCTACTCAAAGAAGCAAACGAGAAGCTTCTTATAATTACATAAACTAGAGGTAATCACAAATTGGCTTTCAAAAACAGTTTGCAGGGGCTAGTAAAAACATTACACATTCGGTTATGTATGAGGAAAAGAATAAAGGGTGGCCACCCTACCCCACAGAGTTTTGGCATCGAGGAGTTTCAAGTGGATATGATGAGCGCAGAAAAATTTGTGTTGAAATTAAAATGGCAGATGAAAATGAAGGGTTCTAAATTATAATGATTACACAGGAAAAAGTTTTTCTAAAATTAAGTTTTTTTTTTGGTAATTAAAAAAAAAAGTTTTTAAAGATACCCAATGAGTATTGTCAGTAATTTGGTTTTGATAAAAACTGTCAATTAAAAGTCCAAGTGGCCATTTTATGTTATTCTGACCCACTTAGCAAACCGGCACATTGATGTCAAATTACAAGCACAAATTTCAATTCCAAGTACACCTTAATAGACAAAAATGGGTCTCCTAGGAAAAACAGTTGACAGATATAGCAACATAATCAGTTGATCTACAAGTTTAAGCCTATTAGATCTAGTGTGGATTTATATTCATTGGTTTACAGCAATACAATGTTAAAAGTAAGAAGTGATCTAAATCAAGCAGCGAAGAAGGCTTACATCTTCTTTTGTGTCTCCAACAAGTGGTTGATGGAGTGTCACATCAGCAGCAGACAGTAATCCAACTGTGCTTTCAATTACATCAGGAATAGGCATGGCCTCCCCAAAACTTGATACTACACTTTCAGGAAAAACTAGATCACCCATATCAAATTCTGGGATATGCTGATTGGGAGAATACATGGCTCCAACTGATTTTATTTCTCCATTGCCAGCAGAAAAGGTAGGACTGGGAGCTGCACTGGTCTGTGCTTCGCAGGGTACTAGAAGGTTCAATTTCTCATAAGAAGTGAACTTTGCCGCATTCTCTGAAATCACTGCATCAAGTTGACTTTTCAGCTTGTGAACCCGAGTGTGCATGATTTCAATCTTCTGGAGTAGTTCCTCCAAGTGGATTTCGCTGTCTCTAGATTTAAAATACACTTGACTATTGTTATTTCTGAATTCATTGTCACTGTTCCCATTCTTGTCTAAAAACACTGCCAGGAAGCAATAAAGAAAAAGACAGTGATATCCGTCAAAACTCTAAACAATACAACTAAAACAGGTTAGTGATGATTTTTGTCATAAACCATCAAAATGTAGGTAACATCAAGAATGATGTAGACTTGGAATATTTTGACAGACAGTAACAACTCCAGTCAGTTTGTTTTGTCCCTCTAACCGTATCTTCTATGTATTCCATCTATATTGTTGGTTCTACACCTGTTTAATATCTGTTATGTATCTACTGTATATTTGTAATGATATTTTCTTTGTATCTTTGTTAGCCAAACACCTAGCTTCAAACTGGTGCCGAAAAGATAATAAAGCAAAACCATAACAATGAGCCAGAAAGGCCCTTATAAGTAGTTCGTTATGGCTGTGCACTTTGCAAACGTAGTGGGGTTCAATCAAAGTCACATCAAAAGGCACTTGCAGTATCATCCTTGTTACTGGCTGAAACTGAGTCAGTAGTAAGTAGCATTGCTCAGCTAAGGCCGAAGTTATGAGATACATCTAATATGGAACAAAAACTCAAGGCAGTGTGGTAAATGGATGATGGAAGAAGGTACTGGAAGGAAAGATTTGTTGGGTTAAACAAAAAAGCTTCTGGCTAAGTTAACTATTATTATGTATCGAATTTTTTTCTAAACACAAAAGCTTCTTGTCAAGTAAACTTTTATTATAATTTATTGAACATTCCTCCTGCTTGTTTCTTTAGTAAGAAAATTTCCTCCTACTAGGTCCTTCAATTGATAATGACAATATGTTAAATATTTTTCAGAAGTTCTACAAATAAATGAATCAGCTATTCATGCTGCTGGCGGTAGTGTCAGTTCCTTTAGTAATGTATCAAAGTAGACTAGCTCAAGTTTGAAATTTTTAGTTTCACTTGATATTTTCATATATTTCTAGGTCATTGTTGAAAAAGATCATTTATTGGTTGAATACAAGATTTAAGAAAGAATCAAGCAAACGGAGGAGAATAGAAGAAATTACAAGATGGAACATAGAAGCAAATCAGCTGGTTTTGGTTATAAGATCATAACATGTCACTTTCCAGACAGAGCATCTGCTCAGATTGGACTTAAAAGGTAACCAAATAAATACCATACTGAAATATTTGAAGAGGTAAAATTAAACCAGAGTGACCTTACCTGGATTACCAACATCATCGGCTGCTGCTCCTACATCAGACCTCTTATTCTCTGCAGTTATTACATACAACTGTCATACACTGGATTTTTTATCCATCAGAAGACATCAAGGAACCAAAAGCAATAAAATGCATTTTAAAAATAAGAGGTTCCTACCAAGATAAGAAAAAAGGCTGTGGCGTGACATATAAGATGATACATCGGCATGTTCTTCAACCTTCTTCCTCTTTCTTCTTTTCATGACCTTCTTGCCACGATATTGACATGAAAAAGGAAGAGATTTTGAACCTATATCTTCCACCAAGTGTTGATCAGATCCAGGATGCATATTATGCTTATATTTCTCCAGTGCTTTGGCATATTTCAATGCTTGTGACTCAACATTCCTAATTCTCAGCTCTGCCCATTTGCACCGCCACATGAGGGGACGGATGAAGTTCCTCCAATGATTTGTTAGTTTCTTTTTCCTGTGTATTATTACCTCATAAATTTTAACATGACAGGAACCGCCTATGATGCTATTGCCATAAAACAGATGTAAAGTCAAAGAATTACCTGCTTTGGGCAACAATCATGAGAAGACAAAAATTCAGTTGATTGTTGATAGTGGAGAAAAACCAAAAACACTCTAGTATGAGATATGCTATTTGTTAGTAATTTCAAGATAGTCTTAATCTATATCTATGCTATGTGTTAGTAATTTCAAGATAGTCTTAATCTATATCTCATATGTTAGATGTAACTCTATCTAACGCTCATGCTTATAGATACAGTACATGCTTTAATATTTATTATTTTACACTCTTTTTAACTTGTGGGCAACAATCATGAGAAGACAAAAATTCAGTTGATTGTTGATAGTGGAGAAAAACCAAAAACACTCTAGTATGAGATATGCTATTTGTTAGTAATTTCAAGATAGTCTTAATCTATATCTATGCTATGTGTTAGTAATTTCAAGATAGTCTTAATCTATATCTCATATGTTAGATGTAACTCTATCTAACGCTCATGCTTATAGATACAGTACATGCTTTAATATTTATTATTTTACACTCTTTTTAACTTGTGGGTTAAGACCTATCAAGTAGACGAATTAATTATATGGGGTTGAAATGCGGGCACAATGATTTGAATACACAAACCCATGTCTTGATGCCATAATTTTAACTCCACAATTAACTAATTTAAAAGCTTAAAGCTTATAAATACGGCATGGCCTTTTATTTTTATCACTTGACATGATATATGCTGGCAGGAGCAGACTTTAGTTCGTTACCTCCATATTCCTAGCTCTTACATTTTGCAGCTGAATCTAATTTTGAGGTGCATAAAGTATAATTACTCACCGACTGCTAAATCACACTTTTTTGTTATATTTCACCTCAAGACATAAAAATGAATGATAAAACAATACTCAAGCCTTAATCCCACTAAATGGGATCTAGTTACATGAAGAAAATCAATAAGATACCTCATTTGAAATATCTGATCAAATCCACCAAATGAAGATGGCAAATCATCATCCATGCCAAATTGCGACTCTACTTCAGCTTCGCTCATCCCAGAACAATTTTCTGAGTCAGACAAGGCTCCACCAAATGAACTGGAACATTCTGTTGCATCTGGGTCATGGAGATCAAACGGTTTCAAGTTACCAGAATGCAAACATTCAATTACATCAACATCAGTATCCTCAGGGCCTCTCCAAACTTTATTCTTCCCTTCTAACCCATGCTCCATTTTGAGGACGCACTCCTGGCTTTTGTTACAAATGTACTGTGGATTCCTTACGGGATTTGTTCTGTTGGCAAATTTACAAGTTTCTTTCCAGCATAAGAATCAGCTCCTCATTGACTGAGAGCCATCCTACGATCGTTCCTGCCATTCCATCACTCTGAATATCGGCTAATCTATTCTGATGATACTGCAACCAAACTGACCAGACATGTCAACCAAAAGCATATCTCAAATGGACATGTATAAAGATCAATCGAAGATACCAGAACAAGAGTTGATTAATTCGTGAACTACCAAAAGACAATTATTGACACTCGATAACTGATAGGTAAAAAGGGTTGTCCGTCATTTACAGAAAGGAAAGCAAAAATTAAGGTAAAAAGGAGCTCCAAAAGGAAGTTCTTCAATTAAGAGAACATTCCATCAATTGCGTGTCTCGTCCGTCCACTGCAACTCCAAAAGTTGGAGGTGACTGAATTCCTGTCACTATTGCATTCTAGAAAATTCACAATATCAACAGCAATTTTCAACTAGCAACTTAAAATCACACTCTATACAAGAGCAATTTCAGACAGAAATTCCTGTCAGCATTTCTCTATCGGGAAACTAGTGACTGGGGAGTTACACAGTCTATCACATGGCTACAGGATTAAACCGTAATCCTGGAACTGGCATATGAAGATGCCAGGAAATGCGGCTAAACAAAACTCCTGCCATTATCACATACGTGAAGTTCCTGCCTGCACAAAAACTATTTCTGACAGATTTTTATCGGCATTTTTCAGGCAGCAACCTAGTGGCTAGAGAGTTACGAAATCCATCAAACGGCTGCAGGATCAAAAGGTGGTCCTGGAACTCACACACGACGAAGAGACCAGGAAATGCGGCTGGACCAAAATCTTGCCATTATTATTACATACTAGAAAGTTTCATAACAACATTGTTAACTCAATACAGTCGACAGGCTACTTTCCAGTAATATGATGGAGAAAAAAACATGCAACCTTAAGGATTGTCGAAGAAAATTTAGCAAACAGAAAAGCAGCTGGACACTTACAGGTGCATTTTACATTTATGTGAAAGTAAACGTCTATGCATGTAATAATTTAGCTGCATAAGCTTGTAGTGCAAGTGACTAAGTACATGTTGAATTGAGAGAAAGAGAGAGAGAGAGATTGAGTGAAGCGAGACTTGAGGGAAACGGGGAAGCAGGAAGAAGAGTGATGCATCGGCGGCTGAAGGGGAAAGAGAGGGAGGGAGGGGCGGAGGCCAATACGCTACGGACAACGTTTATATTACTAACCTTATATATAAACCTAAACTTGGAAAAAAATGTAACTTATTTAAATATATGAATATTTATATTTATATTTAATTAATTATTTTTTTTTCTTTTCCAATATATTTATTATGCATTAAGTGCCCTGCACCCATTAACCGGATCATTCATATACACATATATACATATGCATATATATATATATATATATAATTTTACCTGTCATTTGAATATATAAATAGAACAAAAATACTTGAGAAGTATGAAATTTTTTTATCCTTTTCTTAGCAAGTTTTTTAAAAAGTAGTTAACATCATTCGAAAATATTTTTTTCATATGAAGTATAGCCATAAAAAAAAAACAAATTAATAGACTAATTATTACTCTTATGATGTCTAGAACTTACACCTAAAAATTAGATAAATATGTTTTAGTCCCTTTATCTCTTAAAATACAAGTGTAAAACCCTTTTAATTTCTAAAAATATGCTTCTAATGATTGTTAAAAATGATAAAATTAAATTTTAAAATGTAATGATACAAAATAATTATTTGTTTTTCTATTTTTTCCTCTTTTCTAATCCTAACAAGATTCCAAAATAACTTTAGGGCTAGGTTCGTGTTGTCACTCTCTATAGTAGTGGGTTGGAGAGTTGGGGTTAAGATTAGGGTAAGAGAAGAGAAATAACAAGATAAATAAATATTAGATTACAAATACATCTTCTTATAATTGTTTTATGTATATTTGATCCTTTATTTTTAAAATTAAGTGTTTAAATCCTAAAGCTTTATATTATATATGCTTTTATACCCTATTTGACATGTTTACCCTTGGATAAATTAATAAAAAGACCGAATTTTTTTCTTAAAAAGCGTAAAACTAATAGTAAAATGACCATGGATGAGTGCAAATGCACCTTTTTTTTTTTTTCAAATATTTAGGGTTTAAATACTAAATTCTTTTTTTTTTATTAGCAAACATCATATATAGGAAGGTGACGCAGCGTAGAAAGCGAAAAAGCACGAGACTAATTCTAGGATTGGATCTCACGGATAAACAAGGAATAATCTTAATTTATCCTTGAAATCCTCAATTGCGCACAATTGAGGGAACAGAGAAAATTCTCTCAAAGTGTCTATAATTCGATAGGTGATAAAAGATAACTCTAAAAATGACCTAGGAAACTATATATAGTTTTTAGAGAAACAGTTAAAAGGAAATATATATTTACACGTGGAAATATATATATACGTGCGTTCTCATCATGCGGCTTATACACGGCCGTGTATAAAACCGTGTATATTTCTGTGGATCTTCCAGACTCAACACACGGCCGTGCCTTGGTGCCGTGTATAAAATCGTGTATGTTTCTATGGATCTTCCAGACTAAACACACGGCCGTGCCTTGGTGTCATATATAAAACCGTGTATATTTTTGTGGAGCTTCTAAACTCATTACACGGCCGTGCCTTGGTGCCGTGTATAAAACCGTGTATATTTCTGTGGAGCTTCCAAACTCATTACACGGTTGTGCCTGTAAAAGACACGCTCAATCAACCGGTGTCAGCTACGATATCCACATCATTCTCTCCCACCAATGAAGAACTCGACCCATGAGTTCTCCTCCGGATATAAAGGTTTGTCATCGGAATAGAATGGAGATAAATCAGCTATATTGAAGGTTTTCGAAATCTTCATGCTTTCTGGAAGTCCGATCACATACGCATTATCATTTATCTTTCCAACAATCTTGTAAGGGCCATACTTCTTTGGTTGCCATTTACTATAAGTGCTCACGGGAAAACGTTCTTTCCTTAAAAACACCATCATCTGATATCCTACTTCAAAGAGCTTTTCCCTCCTATGCTTGTCTGCAGCTTTCTTGTAATTCTTATTAGCTTTCTCAATCTTCTCTTTCACTTCAGATGCAACCGCCTAATGTTGTTCAGCCATGTGTTTTGCAGCTACATTAGACTCTACACCTTTAGGCAATAGAGCTAAATCCAATGCGTGAGATGACGCTTTTGTATAGATCACTGAAAAAGGAGATTTCCCAATAGTTCTATGGATGGAACTGTTGTAAGCAAATTCAGCTTGAGAAAGCGCCAAATCCCACTATCTTGGCTTCTCTCCACAAATGCTTCGTATTAAATTGCCAAGGGTCCCATTCGTCACCTCCGTCTGCCCATTAGTTTGAGGGTAGGCTGTACCACTAAAATTGAGTGAGGAATTAAACATGTACCATAGTGTCCTCTAGAAGTGACTAAGAAACTTGGTATCTCTATTTGATGTAATAGACTTGGGAACCCCATGCAACCTGACCACCTCCTTAAAGAATAACTTGGCAACACCCTGTGCATCAGCTGACTTCTTGCAAGGGATGAAGTGAGCCATCTTAAAGAACCTGTCTACAACCACAAAAACAGTGTCAGCACCTCGTTGGATACGGGGCAAACCTAAAACGAAATCTATAGATAGATCCTCCCAGATATTCTCAGGTATGGTAGTGGAGTGTACAACCCAGTATTCTGAGAATGTCCTTTAGATGTCTGACAGATGTAACACCTTTGCACAATTCTCCCCACATCTTTTCTCAGTTGAGGCTAATGATATCATGCAACCACTGCTGCCAAAGTCTTATCTCGCCCCAGATGTCCTGCTAATCCTCCTCCATGTAGGTCTCTAATCAACTTTTCCCTCAAAGATGATTCAAGGATACAAAGTTGATTTCCTTTTATTAAGTAACCCTCGATGATATAATAACCATCACTGGGCTCCTGATCAAGACACTTCCTCCATATTTTCCTGAAATCTGCATCCTCCTCATATAGTTCTTTCATCTGCTCAAAACCTACCACCTTAGCCCTCATGGTGATCAATAAATCAGCTCTCCTACTCAATGCGTTCGCCACCTTATTTTGAACTCCAGATTTGTGCATCAAGCGGAATGGAAACTTTTGTAGAAATTAGATCCATCTGGTATGCATATCTTTACAGATGCGTGTCTGATTGATAAGAATAAATTAACACTTATATTTTGTATGGGTTTGAGTTGTTTTTGAAGCAAGTTGATTATGTTTTAAAAGACCTTGGTACTTAAAGAAGAGCTATTTGATGTTTCAGGAAACTAAAGGACCTATCAAGGAAGAATGATCAACATGTGCAAGAGTCGGAGCGGATTACATGAAGAAAAGTGTCCAAAAGTGCAGCATGAGAGATACATGGGCGTGTATGACAGGGGCACGACCGTGTATTGTATTTAATACATTCACAGAAGGTTACACGGCCATGCTACACGGCCGTGTATGTCAACTATGTGTTGAGTTAGAATTGTCCACAGAAAGATACACGGCCATAATACACGGGCATGTATGACAACCGTGTAGTTGATGCAACTCCGCGTTTGACAAGCTTCTTCCAACATTTTGGTATCTTTGGACAGGAAGAAGGGGGAATGTCAAGGGGCGGAGTGCAGGAAAGGAAAAGACACCTGAAGCAGAAGGGGCGACACGAATTAAAAGAAGGAGGAAGGGAGGAGACACGAGGGAGAAAAAGAGAAAAGGACCCACGAAAGAGACGAAGAAAGGGATACAGAAAAAAAGAGAGAAGGACTCGGAAAGAAGAGAGGAAGATGGGGAAAAAGCTTTCGGAAGGAAAAGCAACTTCAACGGATTCATCCTTACCTTGTGGAGTGTTTTATGCACACGGGTTCTTCATCTTTATTTAATTGTATCTTGAAATCATGAGTGGCTAGTTTATTTCATACCCGAACCTTACGAATTCTAGTTGTCATGTAATGCGGGATTGATTGCATAGTTAGTGAATAGTGGAAATCTCTGAATTTATTCATGTTGTTTATATATTGTTGCTAATTTGATGTATGGCTAACATTGAAATTGCATTGATTTCTTAGAAGTTGATTGGAAAATCTCTTGTTTGAATAGATCATGCATGAATAAAGGAATTCGTATGTAATCTAGGGATAGAGAACGTGAATTTTCCGTATTAGATTAATTTAGATAAATTGATCTAATTGAGGGTTCAAGAGTGTTAATGCAATTCTAATCGATTTTTGATAAAAGAGGGATCTTATCAAAGCGATTGGGGTTAGGAGCTAATGAATCTGGAAAGAACATTAGTTTAGTGTTAGATACTCCGCGGTTTAGAGATAACTATTGCTCGTTAACTAGTTTATTGAAAGGGTGAAGTTACATGACAATTAGAGGAGTAGTAAGGGTAGGGTATGTTCTTAGTTATCGGATTTAGTAATCAAGTTTTTGTGTTATTTTAAATTGCTATAGGAATTGTTAAGTATTTTAAATTTAAAACTAAACATCTCAATTTTGTGCGGTTAGATAGTAGGTTTAGAGTTATTACTGGTACTTGCTGATCCCTGAGGATACGATACCCGAACATAGTGCTATACTATTACAATCGATAGGTGCACTTGCCTATTGGATCGTAACAGAGAGTCATAGAAAGGGATTTTTAAACTTGAGTGATTACGATCATCAACACTGATTATTCAGATGTTTTAGAGCAACACAATCTGAATACAAGATAAATTCTTTTCCTACCAAGTAATGCTCCCACATCCTCAGAGCTCTAACAACGGAATAGAACTCTTTATCATAAGTAGACCAACTCCTCCTAACTTCATAGAGCTTTTCACTATGGAAGGCCACAAGTCTCTTCTCCTGAGATAACATTGCTCCAATGCCTACCCCATTGGCATCACAGTCTACCTCAAATAATTTGTCAAAGTTTGGTAACGCCAACACTGGCACACTACACAATCTCTTCTTTAACACAGCAAACCCAGACTCAGCTTCTTCACCCTATTGAAACTTCCCTTTTTTCAGGCACTCAGTTAATGGGGCAGCGACAATACTGAAATGCCGTATAAAGCGCCTATAAAACCCCGCCAACCCCAAAAAGCTCCTCAACTCAGTCACTATCTTGGGAGTAGGCCATTCTCTAATAGCCCTTACTTTTTCCTCATCCACCGTTATTCCCTCACCACTCACTATAAAACCTAAGAATAGCAACTTCTTTGACATAAATATGCACTTCTTAAAATTGGCATAAAGCTTATTCTCCTTCAACACAGTTAATACACTTTTCAAATGCACTAAGTGCTCATCCTCAGTCTTACTATATATTAAAATATCATTGAAATAGACCACTACAAGTCTACCAATAAAAGGCTTAAGTACCTGATTCATTACACGCATGAAGGTACTGGGTGCATTACTGAGGCCGAATGGCATAACCAACCATTCATATAATCCTTCCTTCGTCTTGAAAGGGTCTTCCATTCATCCCCAGGTCTGATTCAGATCAATGGTATCCACTCCTAAGATCCACCTTTGAAAATATCACTGCTCCACTCAGCCTATCCAACATGTCCTTAATGCGAGGAATTGGGAATTTATACCCAATTGTAATTTTGTTGATCGCATGACTGTCTACACACATCCTCCAACTACCATCCTTCTTTGGAGTCAATAGCGCCGGAACAGCACACGGGCTCATGCTATCCCTGATAAATCCTTTATCCAGTAGCTCCTGGACTTTCTTCTGCAAAACTTCAGTCTCCTTGGGGCTCATCCTATAATGAGAGAGATTAGGAAGACTAACCCCAGGCACCAAATCAATATGGTGTTGGATGTCACGCCATGGAGGTAACCCCCCTGGCAAATCTTTTGGCACTACCTCTTTAAACTCTTCTAACACCCCCTTTACACCTTTTGGAACCTCTTCACTACTCACATCCTCTCCAGCATTCTTCACGACAAGTGCGTGCATCACCCGGGATTCTTTCAGGTCCTCAACCATCTCCTTCTCTGACTGAGTGATTGTCAGAAAGGATTTTCCTTCAACCTTTTGTGTCTTGGATCGTTTATCTGTCAAAGGCAGCAATGTGTATTTCACACCTCCTTTCTCCAACTTATACTTATTCTCTTTTCCAGCATGTTGGGCATCCACGTCAAACTGCCATGGTCGCCTAAATAACAAGTGGTAGGCATCCATATCGACGATGTCACAATAGACTTCGTTGCGATATTTGCCTATAGAGAAGGGGAGCCCGACACCTCTCCTTCACATCAATCCGCTCTGCTGCCTTAATCCACCTTATGGTGTAAGGGCTCAGATGTTTCTTTATTGGCAGCTGGAGTTGCTTCACTACCTCTCTCCCAATTATATTATCACAACTCCCACTGTCAACAATCAGGTCGAACACTCTCCCACCAATTGTGCACTTAGTGTGGAACAACTGGTGTCGCTGCGAACTACCCTCTTGCTTTGGTGCCAACATCATCCTTCTAATCACATAGCTCAGCTCCACCCCATCATGAACCTCATCATAATACTCATCTTCACCATCCGGTTCACAGCACACTTCCTCATTTTCCCCCCTTTCGACAATATTTATGGTCCGTCGATTTGGACATTCGTTGGATTGGTGCCCCGGTTGATTACACCTATAACACTTCCTAAAAATTGGCTTAGCATATGGATTACTTTGCCTTGGGGTCTCTTTGATTTCAAGAGGTTCCTTCCCTTCAACCTTATCTTCCTTCTTCTCTATACCTCCAGCAGGCTTCTTAACTATTCCTTTATTCTTTTCACCAACCACCTGGTTGCCACTGCTAACACTATCATATTCATAATTCCTCCTGCCCCCACCAAGCCTAGTATTTTGCTCTTGAATCATCATCTCGGCTCTAAGGGCCAAATTCTTTGCCTCGTTCACAGTTTTAAATACCGCCACCCCAATTTTATCTCTAATCTGGGGCTTCAACCCATCGACAAATTGCGCTACTTGCTGACCCTCGGTTTCCCTCAGATCATTCCTCTCCGCCAATCTCATGAACTCGGCAGTATATTCATGCACCGTCCTCTGCCCCTGACGATAGCGTTGGTACTGCTGGAAGAGAATCTGCTCATAGTCTGGTGGCAGAAAATCTCTTTGTAGCAGGTTCTTCATACGGTACTATGTCCTTATTGGCTGCTTTCCCTCTTTCTGCATCTTGTTTGCAACCGATCCCACCATGCAGATGCTCCTTCTTTCAGCCTACACGCGACCAACCTTACCCTCCTATCTTTGGGGATCTCCATGTAGTCGAAAAATCTATCGACTTCTGCAAGCTAATTCAGAAAATCCTCTATGTTAAGATTACCATTAAATGATGGGATATCTACCTTGAGACGGAAATCACCGCCATCTGCCTGATCGTATCCCTGGTAGTTTCTTCGATATCCACTACTATACTCCTGATCATTCCTGCAGTATCTTCCACCATCAACACCGCCTCTCCTCTGTTGTTGCCCTCTCCATTATAGGAAGTCACTCTCTTCCTCAGAAGAACTCTCATCTAACCGTTGATTCCATCGCTTTGCGGCTGCAGGTTGATTGACAGGACAGCCACGAGCGACTGCTACCCTTGGTCGATCTCCACCAATGTCCCTGTTACCGTTGTGGCCCACCACAACGTAGAAAGCGAAAAAGCACGAAACCAATTCTAAGATTGGATCTCACGGATAAACAAGGCACAATCTTAATTTATTCCTTGAAATCCTCAATTGCGCACAATTGAGGGAACAAAGAAAATTCTCTCCAAGTGTCTATAATTCGATAGATGATAAAAGATAACCCTAAAAATGACTTAGGAAACTATATATAGTCTTTAGAGAAACAGTTAAAAAGGAAATATATATTTACACATGGGAATATATATATACGCGCGTTCTCATCATGCGGCTTATGCACGGCCGTGTATAAAACCGTGTATATTTCTGTGGATCTTCCAACTCAACACACGGTCGTGCCTTGGTGCCGTGTATAAAACTGTGTATGTTTCTATGGATCTTCCAGACTAAACACACGGTCGTGCCTTGGTGCCGTGTATATTTCTGTGGAGCTTCCAGACTCATTACACGGCCGTGCCTTGGTGCCGTGTATAAAACCATGTATATTTCTGTGGAGCTTCCAAACTCATTACACAGCCGTGCCTGTAAAAGACATGCCCAATCAACCGGTGTCAGCTACGATGTCCACATCAGAAGGGGATGTCGATTGTAAATTTTATTAATAATTAATAGGTACAAGAAAAGAAAGATGCACAAGCTTAAACTCTTATAGATTATAAGGTATTTGTTATATTAAATAAAGGAGTACTACTCCCATACAACATAAAATATAAAAATAAATAAATAAATAAAAGGGTAATACTATTACCCACACAAAAACTTAATGCAAACCAAGGGGCTTGTAACCTGCAAATAAAGAAAGTGCACTCCTAAACAATAAAGCTCTAACATATAAGAAAAAGAAATCTGCTAAGACCTAAAAATAGAGTAAAATGCAAAGGTATAACTACCTTTACAATAATAACCATTAATCCATTAAGGTGATGAAATAAAAAGTTTCCTAGAAAAAATTTATCCATTAAAATAATTTGTTGAAAGCTTTGTTAAGGGAAAAAAAATGTTCTCATAGTGAAAATCTTGTGCAATTTTTACCCTTTTAGAAAGCTAATTAGTTGCAAAGTTTTGTCCACTCCAAGCAAAACTAAACTTATCTTTCAAATGAAAGAGCATACTGCTTACCTAAGAGATGTCATTCTATGTGTCCTATATAACAGAGGCGGAGTAAAACTATTTTGCTAACACTAAAGAATATATCTCTACTTGAATGTTTATAATAATATCGTAGCCAATCTCTTTAAACCTTTAACAAGTGCTGCAACCTTGATACATTCAATAGAAAAAGTGAAAAGACAAAATCAAACACCATATCATGTTACCTTTGCCATCTCTTTGAATACCTTTTTAAACTACAAACTACATTGAGTTTGAATAAGCCTAATTTTAGTAAAGATTAGAAAATATATAGAGGTGTATTTGCAATTTGCCCATAAATAAAATGTTAATTTGGGGTTTTCTTTGATAATTAAATTCATATTATTTTAGCATAATTTTATTATTTGATAAGTGAAAAGTGGTAAGGCACTAATAAAAGCACTTTTTGGTTTTCGATGAGTTTTTGTTTTTAGTGGTTAAGAGAACAAATTGTACAACCTAGAAAAAAGATTGAGGATATCTTATTGTTCGAGAATGAATATTAAAGAGTTGAAATAAGCTATTGGATATTTGTTGCAAAATAATGCAGATTACAAGAACAAATATGCTAATGTTATTTCTACTTGTAAGGTAAGAATCTCAATGTTGCAAGAATATAATATTGAAGCATATCCATGGGAAGTCAATTAAGTGGTAGACTACAGGAAAAATTACAAGCAAAAAGATTAACGTTTGATGTCAAGTTCAAATGAATGATTGAACTTTCAAATATTTAAAATAAAGAATTATGTTATGCTAAGTGGTTAAAATAGAAGATCAACTTTCAAATTGTTACAATAGAAGATTAATATTATATTAAATAATTTAAATAAAGGATCCATTACTATCTCGTAAATGTACTAAGTGGTTCAAATAAAGAATCCGTTACTATCTATAATGACACAATAATGAGATCATCTATTTGAACTACTTAGCATAACGTTGATTTTATATTTTAACCACTTAAAACTTCTATTCTTTATTTGAATTTGACCATAAACGATAATTCTCTTGCTTGTAATTTTCCCATGGACTATGTGGCAAGTTTAGTGTAGCAAGAGGATATTTTTGATGTTTTTTGTTTTGTTCCTCTAAAAGATGTAAATATTATGCTAAATAATGATGTTAGTATGTGTTGTGCCTATGAAGACAAATCACTAGGGCATTAACTTCACAAGCTCCAAGGGAAATGGATCATTTTAACTATAGAAGAAGTTAATGATGAAAATGAGTTGGGTTAGCTAATTTGTAATGTTTATGTGAATATTACTTATCATGAAAACAAGTATACAACCTAATTCTCTACCTTGATGTGACATACAAGAAAGGAAGTTAGCGTTTATTGCCATAACCTTTGTCAAGGGTTAATAAGAGAAAATAAATTAAGAGGTAAACTCACAATCTAGGAAAGGTATATTATGTATTCAAAGATAGATGATTCAATTGCTTACAAATGTATTTATAGTAATTCCATTAGAATTAAGGATAAAATAGAAAAAATAAAAAAGTAATACATCCCAAAAGGGTAATTAAATAAACATGGTATTAGCTAAAAGGAGTAAAAATATAAAGATAGTCTAAAAGAAAGATCTAGAATCTGTTATTGATAGTCGTTAGAATAGACATTTGCCATTGCATGATTGGTGATCATTCTGGTATATGAAGACAAAACTAAATGGGTAAAGCAAGGTTTAATTCTCCTAGTAAGGTAGGCTATTCCATCAAAGAGGTCACCTTAGCTTTATCATTAGTTAGTTTGATTAGTCCCATGCTCAGGTGGCTGGTGGGCTAGAGAAGGATAGTTCGTTGCAAAGTGTAGCTTGAAGCTAATAGGTTAGACTTTAGACCGGGTTAGTATCGATTGCTATGGAATTCTTAGAGTTTGCTTAGTAGATTATTCGTGATTAGCCCATCTAGGTTATCAAAGACTTAAGAGATAGTTCAAAGGGTGCCTCAACCAGATAGGTAGTGTATTAGGATCATATCCCTTATAATAATATGTACATATTGTATAGTAGAGACTGAGTTTTCTTATAAATTTTCTAAAATAGTAGTTTTTATTTTGGGTGTGTTGCCATTTCAACACTTTTAATGTCTTCTTCTACAAGAACCAAAAATGCCTATTAAACTCTTTTATGGAGATGTAAGTACTCTTGTGAATACAAGCTTTTGCTCATCACTTAGTTGCTTATAGTTAAGGAACATACTTACACAATATTCCCCTATGCACACATTGTAGTCCATTGTAACATTGAGATGTTAATAAAAGTGTATAGTTATTTTGCTTACAATGCTTGCTGTGTTGTTATTTTACTTACAATTCTTGCTCAAGTCCATATTTACTTACTATTGCTTTTCTTATTATTCTTATGTATTACTTACAGATATATATATAAGTTAATCTAGGCTAACTAAATAGAGAATTGGCTTGTTTGCTATTGTAGAGGTAGGACAATAAGTGACGTATGGTCTTGTAGTGCTAGTGAGAGCCTAGGACCATGACGGTTGGTATTAGAGCTTTAATTATTTTAGTAGGTTCAACTATGACACATTAAGACAACATGAATAGACATCTCAAGAGCTTAGAGGATTTATTCACTCACCTAGATGAGTGAATGGAATCACTGGTAGCTCTTTGTATCAGATCTTGAAGCTTTCCAGCTAAGATGTTAACGGCAGGGTTGGAGAGCTTGTCAAAGATTTTGATGTTATAGTGTGCATACTTAAGGATGAGTTATGTGTGACTATTGAGGATGTGAGGCAAGAAGTCACTTCTCGTGCTTCAGTTGAGACCGTAGAGGAATTAAAGGCACAAGTTGTCTTATTAACATGAGCTATGGTAAATGCTCTTACCTAAGCTCCCATTCATGCTCCTACATATGGGGGACCCTTGAAACTGCCTAAAATGTTTGTGCCTAAGGCATTCATTGGCGTAAGGGATGCTAAGCTGTTGGAGAACTTCATCTTGATATGGAGCAATATTTTGCAGCTATTAGGACAAAAAATGAGGGAACTAAGGTGTCAATGATCACAATATACTTAACAAGAGATGCTAAGTTGTGGTAGCGCACCAAATATAAGGAGATCCAAAATGATCGAGCACATGTGGATACATGAAATGAATTGAGGATAGAGTTATGAGGTTAGTTCTTCACAGTGAATGTACAAGGCTCACAAGAAGTTAAGGGAACTTCAACAGGGTAATGATATAAGAAAGTACGTTTGAGAGTTTTCTACCTTCATGTTTGATATCAAAAACATGGGTGAAAGATGATAAGCTATTCTATTTCTTAGAGTGGTTGAAGTCTCATGCTAAGAATGGGTTATAAAGATAGAAGGTGACAACCTTAACTATAGCACAATTAACGACTGAGCACTTGATTGAGTACACTTACAACAATAAAGGGAAGAGTGTATCAACAAGGCATGAGGGTGGAAAGTCTTTCAAGCAAGGTAAACCTAAGAGTGGAGGAGCCCCAAGTTCTAGAAATAGTAGCAACAATAATGGAGGGGTTAGAAGAAGTCATGTGGCTCTTACCAGTCAAGAAATCATGGCTCTCACTAGTTTGGAAGCGGTAGAGCATCAAATCGAGGTAATAGACTAACATTCTCGTGTTTCTTATGCAATAGGTTACACACGGTATTAGATTTTTCCCATGAAGTTGCACTCAATGCTACGGCTCAAAAGGCTAAGAGTGTATGTAGGGAAAAAGGGTTAGAGAGTGAGTGTGAGGAACAACTTAGGATAAGAGCCTTACTCATGCTATCAATTGTAAAAAAGAGTTCTTTAGAACAAAACAAAGCTAAGTCTAACAATGAGCTAATGTATGTCTAAATGAATGTAAATGGCAAGAGTCTTCATGCAATGATCGATTTTGGAGCCACATGCAACTTCATAGATGTAGTTGAAGCAAAGCGATTAGGGTTAATACTTGTAGAAGACACTAGACATATCAAAGTTGTGAGCTCTAAGGCTAGACCCATCCAAGGAGTGACTAAAGATGTTAAGGTGAAAGTAGGGGATTGGAGCGGTGATCTTAACTTCACTATTGTCCCCCTAAACTACTTCAGCATTGTTTGGGGATAGATTTCTTGAGATGTGCTAAAGTTGCGTCAATGTTTGTAGCCAATTGCTTGTTATTCATGGGTGATAAACTATGTTATGTGCTAGTTTAGAGAAAGAAGGCAAGCAATGGAGGTAAAGATAGTAAAAGTATTAGAGCCAAGATACTGTTTGCCCTCTAACTCAAGAGAGGGTTCAAACATTAAGAGCTAACTTTCCTTACAATCCTTCAATTCTTACAAAGAAAGAGGATAGAGGAAAGGCAGAGATACCAAGGGTAATTGAGAGTGTCCTAAAGGAGTTTAACTCTATGATGTCAAATAAGCTCCTAAAGGAGTTACCTCTTGAAAGACTTGAGGACAATAAGATCAAGCTAATTCCAAGGGCTAAACCACCTGTTAGAGCTCCATATAGAATGTTGCTCTTTAAACTTATAGAGTCGAGGATGGATGAATTACTAGAGGTAGGCTTCATTCGTCCCTTAAAAGCACCATACAAGGCTTTGTTTCTATTTCAAAAGAAGTAAGATAAGAGTTTGAGATTGTGTATTGATTATTGGGCTTTGCACAAGCTAATGGTGAAGAACTAATATCTAATTCCTCTCATTGCCAATCTATTTGATCAACTAAGTGGGGCCAAATACTTCACTAGGCTAAACCTTCATTTTAGATATCATTAGGTCCACATTGCTAAAGAGGATGAGCTTAAGACTACTTATTTTACTCATTATGGTGCCGATGACTTCCTAGTGATGCCCTTTGGTCTTACCAATGCTCCTACAACATTTTATATTTTAATGAATAATGTATTTCATGAGTATTTTGATAAATTTGTAGTTATCTATTTATATGACATTATTGTGTATAATAGGACTTTGCAGGACTATGTGAAGCACTTTTGGATGGCATTTTAGAAACTTTGGGAGAATCATTTGTATGTGAAGTGTAAGAAATGTGCCTTTGCCCAAGTGTGCATCGACTTCTTTGGGCATGTGATTGAAGCAAGGTAAATCCAAATGGATATAACCAAACTGGAGGCAATTAGAGAGTGGCCTATTCTTAAGAGTATGAATAAGATAAGATCATTTATGGGACTTGCCAACTATTATTGAAGATTTGTGGATGGGTATTCTAGATGGGTTACGCCCCTTATAGATCTATTGAAGAAGGACCAAACATGGTCTTAAAGTGAGGAGTGTGAGGCTGCATTTGAAGACCTGAAGCGTATTGTGACTAAGGAGCCAATCCCTACATTACTTGACATTTCTAAGCCATTTGAAGTCTATAAAAATGCATTAAATATAGCTTTGGGTAGAGTACTAATGTAAAAGGGCCATCTAGTGGTGTATGAGAGTAAGAAGCTAAATCTAATTGATCATAGGTACTGACGCAGCGTAACATGTGTGAATTGTGTTGAGATTATCACAAACCGTTGATTCTGCGAATACCTAGAGTGTAATCTTCAAATACCTATTGATTCTAAGAATTCCTAGGGATTTGGCATCCAAATTCAAGAATTATAAAATTCGCAAAATTTGGAAAAGAAACAGAGCAAAACCACTCAAAACAATTTTTCACATTCAATAATAATTTGTCTCTTTACCTTAGGGCATACAAATAATAGTAAGTGTAAATGCAAAAAATAAATATAAAAAATTTACCAAACAAAGAAATGTCTAAAAATAGCCAAAAATAGAAATTCCTAAAACTTAAGGACACAACATGCCTTAAACGACAAAGACAACTTAAATGTCTATAAAAAGTTATAAAAAATCTAAAAATTACCAAAATTGTCTATTCGAAAGACTAAACGACAGAATTTGCCAAAAAATGGTGTAGCTCAGCACTAAAGGTACTGACTTCTTCGAGTTAGCTCATTTCCTTTGAAATAAAGTTCAAAAATTTAAAAATCACGATTGGCCCATTTTTTCCAAATTTAACAATGTATTTGTTTGCTATTATTTCCACCTCATCATCCTCTCTAAGGTGGATAGAATTCGCCCTCGAATTATCATCATCCGAACTATCACCAGTGTAGGGAATAAGATGTTTCATGTTAAATACATCGACAGTTCGAATGTGGTTAGGCAACTTCAACTTATATGCATTTGGGTTGATTTTCTCTATGATCTCCACTAGCCTAATTTTCATGGGTGATAATTTGTTGTACTCCCCAGCAGAAAATCTATCCTTAGTAAAGATAGCCTAAACATAATCTTCCACATCAAACTTCACATGCCGTCTTTTTAGATCAACAATTTCCTTATATTTACCTATAACTTTTTCTAAATTATTCTAAACAGTCTTGTGGATTTCTTGCAGGCTATGGACAAAGTCTTTTGCCTTTCCATGAATCCTGGTCTTATCGGGTAGTGGTAGCAAATCAAGTGAACTCTTAGGTAGCGTTTGGTTACTGGTACTAGATAGGACAATGTGTATTGAACAGTACAAAACAAGAAGGACTAGACAAAAAAAAAAAAAATTGTACCACATTTAGTTTGTTTAGTACTGAATAAGGATTTTTGTGCTGTCCAGTGTTTGGAATTGCAAAGTATTGGATTGAACATAGTAAATTTGACAGTTTTACCCTTTTTAATTATATCATGGTTATTTTTACATATTTGATATTATTATAAGAAAAAATGATTTGAAGAAGTTATAAATTAAATAAAATAATTCGTGTAAATCCACTAATTGAAAAAATTTAATAATTCATATTATAAATTACAATAATTTATGTTATATTTAATAAAATAATACGTTACTTATCATTTTGAACAAGTCACTCGATTACTATCCTATCCTTCTTAATTGATTAAAAGAGATCAACATCATCATGTTCACACCAAATTGTCATGCAACTATTTCTTGGTAGCTTAAAATTAAACTCTATAGCCCTTATTACTTCGGATTAATATTTTAAATTGTCATATAAGAATATCACATCAGATTTCTAGATGTTAGATTTGCATTATTTTGACACCATAAAAGGAACAGAATACTGGAGGAACTTATCTAATTTGGGAATATAAACATTAAATAACTTAAAACATTTCATTTATGAAAATTAATTTGCATATTTATCCCAACATTTTTAGGCACTAGTCCGTTGTTGATACACTTAATACTAGCATGTATGGGTTGTGTGGCCTTGGTAGCTATGAAAATTCCAAAATCCGTCCACAAATTGAATCGATTAGATTGGAACATCAACCACTTCTAGATTTCACAAAGACAAGGCAGAAAGGGCATTGATAAGATAATAATCATATCAAGGAAGAGTTAAAATGGTTTTCATGATTATGACCTGCCGACTATGTCTGATAGAAAATCTGGCAAGTCTGTTGCAGGAGATACATGAGGTTACAAGTTCTACAAAATATGAAAACAAGACCAACCATGCAAGGTACTAAACTAGGGTAAATAGTGATGGAAACCTCAAGGCACCATATTCTAGAGAGGTTCGATGATATTAAGCCAATGAAAGAAGTCTCAGTTATACAAATATTGTAAACATTTTTTCCATCAACCGATAATAAGCCTAACAAATGTTAGGCGTTGTTCTCCTTAGAGCCTCCAAAAAAACTTTTCATATTGTGGATTTGTCGCCATTTGCATAATAACATCCAACTCTTTATTTTTCGATAATCCTAATGTTTTCAACTCTACAACAACATCATCCCTTAGAGGATTAGCAATTTTCCCTGCAAGTAAAGCAAAATCACTCCTAACATCACTTATGTTATTTTGAAATGTAGATATAAATTCAGCAGCATATTCCACTATAGGATGCTTGCGAGTTGGTTGCATAGATGGATCACGTGAGGCATAGCTAAAGGCTTTAGTAGACTGTGGCACTTGTTTTGACTCCATATCTTCTTCAAAAGTATCTTCACCCTCATTTTGTAACTCGTGCGTCACATCTACCGGTGTCTCAGCTCTTTTGTCATTTGCTCTATCCTTTCCAAAAATTCCTTGTAGCCATTCAAACTCTTTATTGGCATGATTATCAAACTTTTGATGTTTCTACATATTAATAGAAATAATTATTATAATAACAAAGAATTAACTTAAAAAAAAGAGAGTATATTTCAAAATAAAGATAATACTAACTATACCTCCATATATTCGGCAAGGACCACATCACTGTCAACTATGACACATTTTTTAGTATCATCATAACCAAAACCACTAGTATTCATCATGTCAACAACCTCCACCAACTTAATTGACCATCTCTTCATTTTGTTAATAATTTGTCTGACATTGAGATTGACTTCTAGAATGTGACTTTTCATCCTTTTTAAAGCTTCTTCAGGAGCCCCATTCTTAAAAGTTCCATTTTCTCATTTGTATTCTTCAACAACTAACTCCTCTAACACTATCAATAATGTTTCTTCCTCAACTTGGCTCCAAGAATGCCTAGTTTTTTTATCCCTACTATCCATAACTATAAACCAATCTATATTGTAGTCAAAAAGCAAACAAATAAAATTTAAGTCATGCATACAAACAGTTGATAAAATATTTCAATTTACATCACAACATAAAATTAAAAATTCAACAACCAAATGATTTCAATAATATATAACTAACAAAAAATCAATAGTGACACTAATCCAAGATACATAATCAAAGAAAGTACAACAATTACACTTAATTCTAGTGCCTATGACATGCCCTCCATTCATCGTACATCTCTTGTGCTAAGTTATTCCTCATCCGAGTCCATTCTTTAGTAGCTTTTATCTTTTCGATTGCATCAATTCCATTTTCTCCAATTGGAACTTCATCACCTTCTGTTACAGCGTGCTCCAACAGGTCTAGTGGCATGTACATTCAAATGAAGTTGTGTAGTAAACAACAAGCTAGAATCATTCGACATTGTATTTTGATGGGATAAAATGATAGACTCCTTAAAATGCCCCAACGTTTCTTTAAAATTCCAAAACATCTCTCTACAACATTTCTTACCCTTACATGTCTATAGTTAAATAATTCCTCATGATTTTGAGGCCTACGTTGACTTGTAGCCCACTCTTGAATGTGATAACGCCTCCCTCTAAAAGGGGAAAAGAATCCTGATGCATTGGAATATCCACCATCTACTAGATAATATGAACCTAAAAAGAAATGTAACCACATAAATTTACATGAAAAGTTTGATATTGAATAGATAAAATGAAGACAATTTATTTTTTTTAAGTGCATACCAGGTTCAACTCTCAAACCATTAGATCGAATGATTGCATCACGTAATACTTTAGAATCTGACGCAGACCCTTCCTAGCTTGCTAATATGTAGATAAATTTCATGTCACGATCACATACACCCATGACATTCATTGCAAGATGCCTTTTCCTTGTTCGATACCTAGGTCTATCTGCAACTGGTGTTGTAACTACAATGTAAGTACCATCTAATGCTTCCAAACAACCCTAATATATTCCTAAACAAACAAACAAAATTTGTATTATATTATAAGTAATCATGACCATCGTTGATAAACTCAAGGTACAAAAAAAAAATGTATTACCTTAAACCATTTCCACCGTTTGTTGATTCAATCTTCTGGTACTGGATTGGGTTTTGCAAGTAAGATATCTTCTAACCTTAACACAGCAACTAACACTTGATGGCAATTTCTACTAATAGTCTCACCTGATCTACGAAATCTCACTTGAATACTCCTATTCTTTGTATGATGTGTAAGGATGTTAACAAAAATTGCAACTTGTTCTTCAATCGTTGCTCTTCCATTACAATGCATTCCCCCTCATACCCGAAGGAGTTCAAAAAGATGTGCAAAACTATTCCTACACATCCTTAATTCCTATAAATAATTTGTATCACTTCCATTAATAAGTGAATCAATCACCTCTCGATGCGTTTCATATCTAGCTAATGCTCGCTCATTCAATACACCCCTCTCTACCCTTCTATTCAAAACAAAGTTCATGTAATAGAAACCAACAACAGCCATTGCAAGCATATTGATATAGACTCTCCATCCAAGAAGGTAAATTAGGAATCCATAATGATCCATGATCTATATGACATATAGAAGGAAAGCAATATGAGTGTAATGTTGGGGATCCCCAGATCATTTTCATAACACAAAACATAAGGGACACCATCATATGTTGCATAATCTAAATTCAATAAACATAGCAAATGACGTACAACATCTTATTTATTGAATGGTAGTCAAAATAATAGTTGTGAATTGCAGTCAACATCCATTACAATTTTACAGGCAAGTATTAATTGAAACATCTACCAATATTGTTGATGCTTGAGTGTATGCATATTTATCTAGAGATTAGACCCTAGACTACATAGTTAATTTTTCATTTTTGAAAAGTTGAAATCACACTACATATTGATATTATCATGTTGAGAATAAAAGCAATCTAAAGAATTAAATAAGAATATGGCACGAATCATTTGAAATGCCTTTCTAATGTTTCTCCATTCTCATTAAGCTCCTAACTCATCCACAACCTAGGACTAGATACTCTACGAGAGATACAAGATCATCCTACTTCCCATTCATCACAGACCAGCACTATAACTTGTGACAAACCACAAGAAGATGCATCTTTCACTTAGTGGCAATGGTTAAGTAGTCTAGATAATAACCTACCTTTAAACAAATCGGCATACCTGTTTAATGGCTCTTAAATGAGGGAAAGATACAAACAACCCTCCAAAATTGAGGACGAAAGGCTCAAGATAAAGTTACTTGCTTTATCAAGGCAAGCAAACATGTCTGAATTGGAATTACAAACATTACATAAGCAAATTATAAAAGAGAGCAAAAGGAGTCAGGATCTCTTGAAGGAAATTTTCATATAAGGAAGAGAGAGATGCATCTAGGAAAGAATGTGAAAACCTCAAGCCATTGAAGAATTCTTGTGATGGGGGCAAGAACAAGATTGAGTTTTAGCATAAGAGTAGAGATCTGCATGCTATCCTATCTAAGTGCATGTACAACCTCAAAGTACTTAATCATTCCCTCACCTTTTACTGCATACTATCCTTAAATATGCTAAAAAAAGTATTGTTGCTATACATCTAACTGATTTGTGCAACAACATCGACATATTATGTGCCCACAACACCATAGTGAACCAAATTAAAAAAAAAACAAGTCACATAATTGCTAGTTCTCTTCAAAACAGAGCAATGTCTCTATTTTTCAAGCTCTGGTTTTTCTCCATTTTTCTCACAATTCCTTACCTACCCTCCCATTGATCTCAATCCTTGGAACCGGTAGCAGCATCGACACCCGAAGCGACCATTTGCAATGGATTTCTCTTATCCTATATCTACCTAAGAGGCGCATAAATCCCACCAACCAATTCCTCACACCAAACTTATAGGTTTGAGTCAATGTTGACACTCTTAAACAATGGAGCTAACAAAGTGTTATCTTGGAGGGCATTTTGTGGGATTCTAACATGATTGTTGGTTTCTGCTTCCAATTGTGTTTTGGTTGATGGGTCTAGTTTTGCCTGTGGATGTTAGAAACAATATGGTCTTTACCAGTTACCTGAAAGCCGATCTTGATATGGCGATACAGACTGCAGGAGATGTGAAGCAGATGCAAGCGCAGATAAGGTTTGTGGGTACTCAGTTTGGGGTTAAGCCACCAGATATTCCTATGCCAAAGAATATTTCTGGTGCAATTCCATTTCGCAAACCACAGGAAACTGAAATTGCTACTTTTTCCTAACCAAACATAATATTTTGTCAAGAGATCATGCCTATCTTACCATTATCAGTCAAATGCAACCCAACTTCCTACAAATCTAAACCTATAAACCCCCTGAAGCGCACCATTTACATTTGAAACTAATAATGTCTAAGCTTTTAACCAGACGGAGAGCAAACGACGAAGGTAGAAAAGCAAGCGAGGGAAATCTAAACGCATGGCAACAACCAGATGATGACAACCACCGTTGAGCATGCGAGGAACATAGAAAGGCAAGCAAGGATGTGAGAAGAAATGGAAACAGACAAACTTGACGGAGACTTCTGGTGTGAGGATGGTGACGTTCGAACTTGCGACTGATTGCTCGATGAACCTCATTGGTGGAGCGGCACCGATGGGCTTTCGTACTGTGCTTCAAGGGCAAGCTAGTGTGGTGCGGTTGGAAGGTGAATGAAATGGTTTGGGTAGCAATAGGTGTTTAAGCAAAAGAGAAAAGTATGAAAGGCAAGTTGGGCATTTCGAAAAAAATGAATTTTTGTCTAGTACCACATTTTTTGTACCGAATTACATGCGGTACAAAAATTTACCATTTTGTCCAGTACCACATTGATTTTTTGTCCAATACTTTCTTTATGGATGGCAACTAAACGGAGGACAAAAAAATTTGTCCTGTCCAGTACTAGATTTTTCTGCCAACTAAACGCTACCTTAAGAACAATAGAGTAAACAACTTGGAATGGACTAAACCTTGTACTGCGATTGATTGCATGATTATGTGCAAACTCTGCTCGACTCAGATTTTGATCCTAACTTTTCACATGTTCCCCCACTAAGCTCCTTAGTAGATTTCCTAGGGATCTGTTGACTACCTCAGTTTACCCATCTGTTTGTGGGTGATAAGCATTACTAAAATTCAATTGAGTATTGACTATCTTCCATAAACTTTGCCAAAAATGGCTAAGAAACCTTGTATCTCTATCAGACACAATGGTTTCAGGCAACCCATGCAACCTATATACTTCCTTAAAATACAACTGTGCAACATGGACAACGTCTGTGGTCTTCTTACAAGGAATAAAATGCACCATTTTAGAAAATCTGTCAACTACGACAAAGATGGATTCATTACCCCACTGAGTTCATGGTAACCTTAGAACAAAATCCATACTCACATCACTCTAAGGTTGAGAAGGAATTGGAAGCGACATATACAATCCTGCATTCGTAGCTGTCCCCTTGGATTCTTGGCAAACTCTACATCTATGTACATATTTCTCCACTTCCTTATGACTAGTTGGCCAAAAATAGGATGCATGCATCGATTACAAAATCCTATCTCGTCTCACATGACCTTTACCATGTAACTCCTGAATAATCTGATCCCTTAAACCACAATATGGAATACACAACTGATTACCTTTGAACAAAAACCCATATTGCAATAAGTACTCTATTCTGTCACTAACTCTAACTTTTGCTAGAATAATAGAAAAATAGGAATCACATTCAAGTAACTAAGCAAACGAATAAAACTAGGTACTTTTACTTGCATTCGGCTCAAAAGACTCTTACGCCTACTTAGTGCATCAGTAACCCAGTTTGTGATACTGCTTTTGTGTTTCATAACAAAAGTGAAATGCTCCAAATAAGCTACCCATGAAGCATGTTGAGATGACACTTTATCCTGACTATGTAAATGCTTCAGAGCTTCATGGTCAGTATATAATATGAATTCTCTATGAAACAAATAATGACGCCAATGCTTCATAGCTTGCACCACAGCATAGAATTCCACATCATAGTTATTTTATCATAGCTTTACCCTTGTTAGCTTCTCACTAAAATAAGCTATCGGTGTGCTATTTTGACTCAAAACAGCTCCAATCCCCACTTCAGAGGCATCTGCATGTAGCTCAAAAGGTTGATGAAAATCCGGTAACATTAGAATTGAGGTTGTTGTAAGACACAGTTGAATATGCTCAAAAGCCATCTCTGCTTCATTAGTCCACAGAAACTTACCACCTTTCATACAGTCAGTGATAGGAGCCATAATATTACTGAAATGGGGGTATGAATCGTCTGTAAAATGATGCAAAGCCATGGAAGCTTTGAATTTCAATTAGTGTAGTAGGTCTAGGCCATTGTCTAACGGCTTCCACTTTAGACTCATCAACCCACAAACCTTCAGCAAAAATTATGTAGCTAAGAAAAAGTACCTCTATCGTCATGAATACACACTTTTTTAAGGCAACATTGAAATTTTCCCTGCACAACACATTAAGAACATCCTGCAAGTGTTGGAGATGCTGCTCTGGATCAATACTATAAATTAGTATTGTAAACACCCCATTTTTGCCCTAGGAGTCAATAATCTTCAATAATAATCAATTTTCAATTTTTCCTAATTTTTCCCAATTTTTCCTAATTTAGCATAAAATAATAAAAATGTTCAAAAAATAAAAAATAAATAGGAAAACACTTCAATTTTGAAAAATGATTTCGGAAATAGCAATAATGAATAATAAATAATTTTTAAAAATTTTTGAAATTTCAAAAAATACAAAAAAATAGAAAAATTGCATTGCATATATGCAATTTGCGAAATAAATAAAATCGCGAAAGTGGGCTAGCCCAGCTCGTCCGGACCATGGTTAGCGCGCGCGCGGGGGGGGGGGGGGGGCCTCGGTCAGACATTCGAATCGCGGAGGAAGCAGTTTCCGCGTTTTGCAATTTTTCGACTTATCCAGGACACGTGGCAGCATCTGATTGGCTGGAAGAAACGCACGCGCCGGGCGCGTGATCGTCTCCTACCTCGAGCCCGAGATCGCCGGCGAAGAAAAAATTCGTATTTCGGCCGTTTTGATTCGATTTTTTTGCACAAATCCAACAGATCTTCAACAAAAATAAGATAAACATTATCTAATTAAAATCAAATCGCAACAAATCGTTGGATGGGCACGAATCGGAGTTGGTTTTTCAACCGAAAATCCGATCAGCTTCAATCGGAGGAGATCCGAGCTTATCCAGCTCGTTTTCAAGCGCCTATAAATAGAGGAGGAGATGAGGAAGCAAGAGCACAGATCAGAATTGCGAGAGAGAGAGAAAAGAGTGTAAATCGGAGGAAACCCAAAGTCGCGACCGCCGATCGGAGTTGAGCCGCCGCAAGGAGACGTTCTGGGAGTAAGCCGCCACCACCATCGGATTCAGCACCCTCAAGAAGCTAGGATTCGACACTTCACCCGCCGCAAACAACCGTCGGAACGCCGTGAACGAGTTAAACCCCGCCGCCGTGTTCGATCGACCCGACCCGTCCGACCCGACCCGCACACCGACCCGGATCCAGGTAAGTCGGATTTTCCAGATTTTTTATTATTATTATTTTTATTTTGTTTATTTGATTATTCTGAATTTATTTATTATTATTATTTTTGTTACCATTTATTTATTTATATTTTCAATAAATGGAAAAATGTAGAAATTATATTTTTCTAGAATTTAATAATGTAAAAAAATAGAAAAATAGGAAATAAAATAAAAATAGTAATAAAAATGTAGAGAAAACAATAAAAATATTAGGAAAATAATAATAAAATTTTAGATTTCAAAATAGGATAGAAAGTAAACTTAGGATGAAAATTTCAACAAAAAAAAAACTTATAAAAATCATAAAATCATAAAAAACCTATAAAAATCATAAAAACTTATAAAAATTATAAAAATCATAAAAAACTCACAAAAATCACCAAAATCACAAAAATAAAAGAAAATTCAAAAATAAAAAAAAATAAAAAATAAAAAAATAAATAAGTTTTAACACTTAGAAAAATCCTTTTCTTCAAATAAACTCAAAATTGATGTTTTCCCTTAAAAATCATTTCAAAAATCAAATTCAAAGTTTAGGCTTAGAAAATTTTAGAAAAATCCCAAAAATTTTAAGAACATAAATCAAAAGAGTTTTCAAAATTAAAATTCACCAACAAATCTAAAGGTTTTCAGAAAAGCGAACTACGGCTTGTTTGATCCTGAATAGCAGGTACGTAGGCACCCATTCGGGTCAACCCCTAAAATAAAGAAAAATCATTTTCTCAAAATAATTCTCAAACATAATAAAAAGTAACAGAAACACAAATGAAACACATTTCTAAAGATAAACAATTTTGGGAGATTAGGTGGTAACCGTAAAGGTTTTAATAGGTTAGCCTCCGGACTTAGAAGCTCTGGTTTTCCCTTTTCCTCTTTTCACAAAAACGAGAAGAGGAAAAGAACGACGACTAGTGGTCCAAATTAAGACTAATCCGCTCCTTTAGTCTTAATTCAATTTTCCCAACAAACAGTTGGGTGGCGACTCCAAAAATTAAACGAAATTCCTAACTCAAGTCGAGGATCTAGATTAGATGAGCATAAGGTCTAGTTTAGATCGGATTAGGAATGGGAATTCAAAAATTAGACTCGACAGGATGGCGACTCCGCTGGGGACCCATGCCAGCGGGCTAAGCCACCTGAATCTTCGAATTGTTCTCTTTAAATGTGTTTCAATCGTTACTCTGTTACTAACTTTGCAGAATGTAAATTAGATTTTAGTTTTCTTTCACTGTGGGGGTTTCTTCCATACATATACATGCTTGTGTGAGTAGATGCGGTCGAACCCGGACCGTCCTAAAAAACTAAGACGGGGAGCCATTGTGTAGGTTTCGGGCGAAGTGAGTTGATTCACCGTTCGGGACCGATTAGGCTACCCCACCCTATGCTTCGATATGGCCTGAGATCCATTTCTTCGAGAATGCGGGAGGCCATAGAGCTCAGGAACCAGTTAGAACCACCCTACTTGCATACATAACATCGTACAAGGGGTTGACAAATTGAATGACAATGTATTGGTTTGTTGTTTTGTCCTTGGAGTTCAGGACTATTTCCTTGTAATGTTTTCATAGTTCTTGTTGTAACTAGGCTGTTTCCTATTGTAATAGATGGCTAGCAGTGCAGTCGACCGCCTCCTCCGCAAAGAAATTCGGGTGTACAAACCTTTGGACCCAAAATTGGTACTGGACCACTGGTTTACCTTGTATAACCCAGAGGAGAAAGCCTTCATCCAACAAAAGATCGGCTCCGTCCTCTCACTGACTAAGACAGAGGCGAATTTGCCTATGGTCCGGGCCATGCTCCAGTTATGGGAGATCGAGCCCGCAGCTTTCTTCCTCGGACCGCATGAGATCACCCCTACCTTAGAGGAGTATACCCAGTTGCTACAGGCTCCAGCACTGACTGATCAGATTTACACGCCAGACCTTGAGGCCGGGCCAGCCGGTACCTTCAGCAGATTGCTAGGCATCCGCAAAACAGCGCTCAATAAAGCCCTAGCAGACTGTAACGGGTATTGCATACGCATGGATGATCTAGAAGCCTGGTTTATTGCCCGAGAAGACAATAGGGACAGAAAGGACATCTTGTGTGGAGACCCTAAGACTTACAGACAGAGAAGGGTAAACGCCTTCATTTTGACGGCCTTCGCCACCATTTTGTTCCCCGCTGGAACTTTCTATATTCACTACCGGGTTGTAGAGCTGGTAATCCAATTCCTGGAGGGAAAATCTTACATCCCGGCTCTACTGGCTGAACAGATCCGAAACCTGAATTTCCTCAAGAAGAAGGGTCATGGGATCCTCCGCTCCAGCATCAACCTTCTGCTGATATGGTTCGTAAGCCACCTCAAATGCTTCGGGCTGAACATGGTCAGGAAAACCCTAGCCCAACAGGTGGATCTTGTGGATTCTTGTATAGAAAAGGTGAAGTTACCCGACGACATTACCAGCCACAGTTGGGTAGATCTGCTTAGAAGCCTTAACGCCGAAGATATTCTATGGACAGCCAGGTGGAGTTGCTGCAATAAAATCATCTTAACCTGCAGTAATTTCCAAGCAGTACCACTAATTGGGATCAACGGATGCATCGGATATCACCCCAACTCCGTAGTCCGCCAGTTCGGTACCGTTCAAGACATAGTTTACCGGCCTTCACTCGAAGCAGTCACCTTTGAGTATCAGGATCCGAACCTGTTGGTAGCCGAGAAATTTGCTAAGCTGGCAGAGGTCAAAGCACTCTGGGAAGCCAAAATCGAAAGCTCGAATGTGGACCTCGGCGAGCTAGATGGCGAAGTGGGAAAACATCGAGCCACTAGAGAGTTTGTAATCCGCCAGCTATACCAGACGGGGGAAAGAGCATATCGGGTTCCAGACGTCACCCAGCCAAGACCAGATAAGATCAATCCAGAGACAGAGATCTACCTGGAGCAGGTCAAAGCCCGAATGGAGGTATACTTTGAAGCTGCAGATTATAAGAAAGACATCTGGAAAGGACGCTTCAAAGAAGCTGACCAAAGGAACAAGGCCTTAGAAGCACAATTGGAGAAATCCCAAGCCAAGGTCAAAGAACTAGAAGCTATCATCAGTGGGAAACCTAAGCCTCCACAACAGAAGACAAAGAGAGCTAGGAAATAGATTATCATTGTAATCTTTCATTTTTATTTGAACTCCAGAATTATTAATAAAAGTAAAGTTTTGATAATACATTGTCAATTAGTTGTCAACCCTCTTTATCTTTTAGCATTCGCGTGACACATGCATTTCATTCTTGCATTCATCACACTAAAATAAAAAAATAAAATGCGGATCCAGGTATCAAAATAGCTTCCAAGCAACCAAACCCGCCCAGAAGCCCAGTCCTTACACGCTCAAGAGCAAAAATGGCCAACAGCAGTGACAACCGCAATAACACTAACGCTGAAGCTGCCTCAGAATCCAGGATCATATCCCTAGAGCAGACGGTCCAACAGTTGGTTGCCCAAGTTCACCTCTTGACTGAAAGCATCGGCCTCCTGTGCAACACCCAGCCGACTCAAGAAGACTATTCAGGGGCCAGGAAGGGAAAAGCTGTGGAGGGACAGCCTCCGGAATACGAAGAAATCAATTCCCACCTAAACCCAGCCTTCGAGTATGAGCCGAAAGTCAGCCAGGGGCCGACCTCTGATGATCTGAAAAAGGAGATGGAAGAGAGACAAAAGGAGATGGAGAAGCGACTCTTCCAGCAGCTCAATGACAAAATGAAAACTATTGAAGGCCCCGATGGTTTTGAACAGGCCGGAATCACCAACCTGCCAGCATATAGGAGGAAGCATACCCTGACAAGTTCAAGACCCCAGATTTTGAGAAATATGATGGGACCGGCTGCCCCAAGATGCATACCAGGCTATATGCCCGGAAGATGAGCAAGTATGCTCAATATGATCAACTCATGCTCCAGACCTTCCAGGACAGCCTCACAGGCCCTGCATTGGTCTGGTATGCTCACCTTGACTTCAACATCATCAACACCTGGGAAAAGCTAGCCCGGGCCTTTTATGATCAATACAAGTTTAACATAGAAGTTGCCCCATCTGTAATCGATCTGGGGAGTCTCCGAAAAAGACATACTGAGCCGTTCAAGGAATATGCTCAACGCTGGAGGGCCCAAGCTGCCAGGGTAGCCACTCCGATGTCTGAAAAGGAATTGACATCCATATTTGTCAATACATTGGACAAAACTTACTTTTCACATCTTGTAGGCCATACCTCCTCCAGTTTCGCAGAGGTAGTAGTGCGGGGTGTAGGATCGAGAATGCCATCTCCCCCGGGTAGACTCTAATCAATGGAGCCTTCTAGGGTTACACCAACACGAGGCCCCTAGGAGGAAACAGAGTTAAAGAGCCCACAGTTAGTACAGTGCATTCGAGTAAGGCAGAAAAACCTGGGACTCGGTAACTTTCCGGACCCCGAATACCCCAGCCCAGCAACCAACGACGGGTCATGCACAAGCTGCCAGGCCCCCAAGGCAGTTCACTCCAATCCCCGTACCGCTCAGTCAGGTCTTCGCTCGGTTGAGGGCGGACAACTTGATAAGTTTCGAACTCCCCAACGACCGATACAGGCCCAGGAACTTTGATTCCAACCTCAAGTGTGACTACCATATGGGTCAGGAAGGACACTCCACAGATAGGTGCTGGAGGCTCCGGCACAAAATCCAAGACTTGATTGACGCAGGGATCGTACAATTGGATTTTGTAAACACTCCAGCACCCAATGTCAACACCAACCCGTTGCCTAATCACAGGCCTACCATCAACATGGTCACATCAGAAGAGTCAACTCCCAAGGAAGCCGTCAAACAGAATCCGGCTAAGCAACCCGTTTCGGGAGAGACTCCAAAGGTGCACATTAAAAAAAGATGGTTATCCGGGGACCCTACGGTTGGCACTTTGGGAGAATCACATGGGAAGTTTCAGTACCTGGTGAACTATTCTTACACCCCAACTGAGCAAGGGCCGCCTAGTGGGTGGGGGCCGGAATTCGAGAAGGAAGATAATCTAGCAAAGGAAGAGGGGAAGACTGTCAACATGATTAACTCCCATCAGAAGCCCAAGGTCATACGATGCTATGAGGGACAGTCAGTGGAGGTACAAATCCCAAAGAAAAAATATGTATTCAATGTCCCTGTACCAGCAGAGAATTACAAGGCTGCACCATTCGACTATCGGGCCCTCGAACAAGAGCGACCTCCTATAGTGGGAGGTATCACCCGCTCTGGGAGATTATACGATCCCAAGTATAAGAGCCCGACTGAAGAACCCAATACAGAGAAAACAGAGGAAGAGGGAGAAGGTCTTGCTGCATTTACAAAGATGGTAAAAGCCAGCGAATACAGGATCATGGAACAATTGAATAAAGTTCCAGCGCAGATATCTCTCATGGGCCTCCTTACTACATCTGAGCCCCACAGGGAAGCACTCTTTAAGGTGCTAAAACAGATTCAAGTCTCGGAGGGTATTGCTACAGACAAGATGGGGGACGTGGCAAACTCTATCTTTACCATGGATCAGATATCTTTATCTCCAGAAGAGCTAGGAGAAGAGGGAGACCGACATACCAAGCCACTATTCATAGTGGTCAGGTGCAATGACACCATTGTCTCCCGAGTACTCATCGACAACGGTTCATCCCTCAACGTTTGCCCTTTAGCAACGCTTGACTTATTGGGGATCGATCCAAGCAACATAAAACCTAGCTCCACAGTGGTCAGAGCCTTCGACGGGTCAAAGAGAGACATTGTGGGGGAAGTGAACCTACCAGTGGAAATCGGTCCACAAGTATTTCACATCTCCTTCCAGGTCCTCGACATCCCAAGGTCTTTCAATTTACTCCTAGGACGACCTTGGATACATGCTGCTGGTGCCATTCCCTCTAGTCTCCACCAAAAGGTCAAATTCATCACGAATGGGCAGATAGTTACAGTACTGGGCGAGCAGGATTACGCCATATACAAAGAGACTGCCATACCTTACATTGGGGATGAAGGTTTAGAAGACCTGGGACTGCAGATTTTCAACGAGGTGAATATGGTGACCAGCAAGGAGGGTCATCAGTTTAAAGAGGGGCAGCATGGGACCTTCGGATTGGGATATGTTCCTACAGCCGCGGAGGAAGCACAAGCCAGGGGCAGAGTGAAGGGGAAACTGATTGACACCCAGATGTGCATCCCACCTCTCCGACAATCTTTCAGAAAGGCAAATACCATCCAAAAGCTTCAAGTAAACGAAGAGGATAACAACAAAGGGGAATCAATCTCCCGCGTGACCAACCAACATCCAGCTCTGAACAACTGGTTTTGTTGTCCTATCAATAGCACTAGGTTAGCTCAAGAGTAGGAAGAATTGTTGAACAAATTTTATTAAGACTATTTATTGAATTCCATTATGGTTTGTTTCTTTCATATATGATTTCATCTTTTTTTTTATGTCACTCAGATCTCCTACCATCGAACATCATGGATATTTCGCGCACGTAGAACGTAAAAACACCGATATCGTTTCTAACGCTACTGGGTCAGTTGTTGAAGACGATATCCTAGACCACGAAATAGTACGAGAAAATTGGCTAAAACACGAACAAAGCGGAATCTCAATTGACGAGCCTGTGGAGACAGTAAATCTAGGAAGCGTGCAAAACCCTAAGAACCTCAAAATCGGGACCAGTTTGAGTGCCGAGCAAAAACGTGAGATAACCGAGCTATTAATCGAATATGCAGATGTGTTTGCTGGTCATATGGCGACATGCCAGGGCTAGACCACTCGATAGTAGTTCACAGGCTTCCCACAAGGGAAGATGTCAAACCTAAAAAACAAAAACTGAGAAGATTTAGGCCCGACATCTTGCTAAAAATCAAAGAAGAAGTCAAGAAACTACTGGAAGTAGGGTTCATCGAAGTATCCGACTACCCAGAATGGGTGGCAAATGTAGTCCCCGTTATAAAAAAGAACGGAAAAGTGCGCGTATGCGTGGACTTTCGGGATTTAAACCAAGCCACGCCAAAGGATAACTTCCCCCTACCTCATATTGATGTTTTAGTTGATAACACCGCGGGAAACATCTCTTCTCATTCATGGACGGTTTCTCAGGATACAATCAAATAAAAATGGCCGATGAAGACAAGACCAAGACAACCTTCATCACAACATGGGGAACTTTCTGTTACAAAGTCATGCCCTTCGGTCTGAAAAAACGCCGGGGCAACGTATTAGAGAGCCATGGTCGCCATACTTCACGACATGATGCATCGAGAGGTTGAAGTATATGTCGACGACATGATAGCCAAATCCAAAGAAGGAGAAAGCCATGTAAGTATCCTGAGGAAATTGTTCAAACGACTGAGGAAGTTCCAGCTTAAGTTAAACCCAGAAAAATGTACTTTCGGGGTTACGACGGGGAAATTGTTAGGGTTCGTCATCAGCCAGGAGGGCATTAAGATTGACCCTGACAAGGTAAAGTCTATATTAGAGTTGTCTTCCCCGCGTTCCGTTAAAGAAGTAAGAAGCTTGCTGGGGAGATTAAATTATATAGCTCGGTTTATCTTACAACTCACCGACAAATGCTGGCCGCTATTCCGTCTGTTGAAGAAGAACGCCGCAATAGAATGGGACGACGAATGTGAAGAAGCGTTCAGGACAATCAAAGACTATCTTGTAAAACCTCCGGTCTTGATAGTCCCGAAACAAGGAACACCCTTATTCTTATACCTCACCATACTCCCCGAATCCATGGGATGTGTGTTGGGGCAGAAAGATGAAGAGGGAAGAGAACGTCCCATATATTATTTGAGCAAGAAGTTCACAGATGGGGAACAAAGGTACTCAGAGGTGGAGAAGACGTGTTGTGCGTTAATTTGGGTCATGCATCGACTAAGGCAATACACCCTTTACTATCATGTTGAGTTGTTGACAAGACATGATCCCTTGAAATACTTGGCAGAAAAGCCAGCATTGATGGGTAGAATCTCTAAATGGCATATGCTTCTATCCGAGTTTGACATCACGTATGTAAATCAAAACTCGATAAAGGGACAAGCCTTAGCCGATCAGTTGGCCGAACACCCTGTCGAGACAAATACCCAAGAAATACAAGTCCAATTTCCGGACGAGAACATATTAACAATAGAAGATATCCCGGTAGAAAACTCTGGGGGAGAGCAGAATGGTGGGTGGAAACTGTTTTTCGACGGGGCTGCCAACGTATTCGGTTGTGGGGTTGGGGCAGTATTGATATCCCCAGACGGCACTCAATTCCCGGCAGCGACAAGACTTACATTTTCCTATACCAATAATATCGCGGAATATGAAGCATGTATTCTTGGCCTCAAGATGGCCTGCCAAATGGGAATCCGTGAATTAGAGGTGTACGGAGACTCGTCGCTCATCATACTACAAACAAGAGGGGAATACAAAACTAAAGACCCCAAACTGGTACCGTACCATCAACACTTGACAGAGCTGATTGAGGAGTTTAAGGCAATCACCTTCACGTACATCCCGAGAATTCAGAATCAGTTCGCAGATGCCCTAGCCACACTAGCATCCGTGATTCAAATAACAGGAGGAGCCGAAGTACAACCGATGAAAATAGACATCGAAAGTCGGCCCACTTATTGTTTGACAATTGAAAAGATACAAGATGATAAGCCCTGGTATCACGACATCAAGACCTTCCTCCAAGAAGGTAAATACCCTGAAATGACTAGCAAGAATGACCAAAGAGCGCTCAGAAGGTTGGCAAGTCATTTCTTATTAAGTGGGCCTATACTCTACAAGAGATCATATGATACCACCCTGTTGAGATGTGTGGACAAAAATAAAGCATGCGAACTCATGAAGGAAATACATGAAGGGGTATGTGGACCTCATATGAACGGCTACATGTTGGCCCGAAAAATCATGAGGTTAGGGTATTATTGGTTAACCATGGAGTCGAATTGCATAAAGTATGTTAAGCACTGCCATCTATGCCAAGTATACGCAAACCGGATCAATGCTCCACCCAACGAGCTACATCTGTTATCGGCGCCGTGGCCTTTCTCCATGTGGGGAATCGACATAATCGGCCCAATCACTCCAACGGCATCCAATGGCCACAGATTTATACTGGTAGCGATTGATTACTTCACCAAATGGGTAGAAGCTTCATCGTATACCAATGTCACAAAAGGGGTAATAGTCCGCTTCTTAAAGAGGGACATAATAGCCCGATATGGAGTTCCTGAGTCAATCATCATCGACAATGGTACCAATCTCAACAATAAATCGATGACAGGTTTATGTCAACAATTCAACATAAACCACAGAAATTCAACCCCCTACCGACCTCAAATGAACGGGGCAGTAGAAGCGGCTAACAAAAATATCAAGAAGATCATCGAGAAAATGACAACAACTTACAAAGATTGGCACGAAATGTTACCATTTGCTCTCATGGCTTATAGGACTTCAATAAGAACATCTACGGGAGCTACCCCTTACTCATTGGTATATGGTACAGAAGCAGTGCTACCAGTGGAAGTTGAGATACCATCATTCAGAATCTTGTCAGAAACTCAATTAACAGAATCGGATTGGGTAAAGAAAAGGTTTGATCAGCTGAATCTGATTGATGAAAGAAGACTTACCGCGCTATGTCATGGTCAGTGTTACCAACAGAGGATAGCCCGAGCATTCAACAAGAAGATGAGACCGCGGTATTTCAAAGAGGGCGATCTAGTGCTAAGAAAAGTTCTCCCGAACGCCCAAGACTCCAGAGGAAAGTTCACTCCAAATTATGAAGGCCCGTATGTGGTGAAAAAAGTTTTGTCGGGTGGTGCTCTAATATTAACTCAGATGGATGGTCCGGAATTGAGAGACCCCGTCAACACAGACGTTGTAAAGATGTACTATCCTTAGGCAAGGGAATCGAAATTTTGCCAATGTTTATGAAAGCCAATATTCGATACAAAGTTCATTGAGTTGAGTTTTTACTTTTCTACAGGCAAAGCTAATATCCCTGAATGGTCAATAATCCCAGTCAATTCTCATCACAATAAATACACTAAAACACATTACCCACCACTTTGTTAATGAAAGTTAAACACTAAATGATAATGAATCTTAATGTAATTTGTGATATAATTTTGTCTACTCCTAAGCATTAAAACCGAGTGCATTATTAGGATAACATTACCATAGAAAGAGCTTTGTCCATAAAGAAAGGAGGCACATCAAGATTTTCAATCCAGTGTCAAGATAAGAAGAAAAGAAGCAGGAGCAAACCAACACGAAGGTTCAGTTGTCTGGTTGCTATCCGAGATAAATTGGCAAGCATATTAAAATAGGTAACTATCATCACATCATGAAAGGCATCACATCATCTAGCTTAGTAAGAAGCATGTTCAAGAGTACCAGATGAGTCAGCTCATAATGAAGCACGTGTCTAGACATTTCCTTTAATAGGGTTAGTCAGCCCAATATGGGCACTTTCCTAGAAATCAATCCTAGGGTTAGTCAGCTCAATATGGGCACTTTCCCGAAAAAACCTGTTCTCAGGGTCAGCTCATAAGGGCACCTTTTGAGACAGTTCTATTTTAGGTTAGTCAGCTCTTGGGGCACTTTCCTAAAAATCAATCCTAGGGTTAGTCAGCCCAATATGGGCACTTTTCCGAAAAAACCTGTTCTCAGGGTCAGCTCATAAGGGCACCTTTTGAGACAGTTCTATTTTAGGTTAGTTAGCTCTTGGGGCACTTTCCTAAAAATCAATCCTAGGGTTAGTCAGCCCAATATGGGCACTTTCCCGAAAAAACCTGTTCTCAGGGTCAGCTCATAAGGGCACCTTTTGAGACAGTTCTATTTTAGGTTAGTCAGCTCTTGGGGCACTTTCCTAAAAATCAATCCAAGGGTTAGTCAGCCCAATATGGGCACTTTCCCGAAAAAAACCTGTTCTCAAGGTCAGCTCATAAGGGCACCTTTTGAGACAGTTCTATTTTAAGGTTAGTCAGCCCAATATGGGCACTTTCCTAAAACTCCGTTCTCAGGGTCAGCTCATAAGGGCACCTTTTGAGACACTACCACAGGTTAGTCAGCCCAAGATGGGCACTTTCCTAAAATCTATTTTAAGGTTAGTCAGCCCAATATGGGCACTTTCCTAGATTCTCCCGATTAGTCAGCTCTTGGGGCACTTTTTGGAAACATCCTTCCCAAACAGTTGCTAGTTTAACAAGACACTTCTGTCGACAGGTAGCCAGCTCATAAGGGCGCTTCCTAAGTAAATTTTCTTTCCAAGGTTGCAAGTCTGATAAGACGCTTCCTATCATCATTTCTCATACATTCCTACTCGAGGCTTGACATGTGTCATGTTGCCAATTAGTTAGCCCATAAAGCACTTTTTGGAGAGGGAACATTACCTTAAATTGTTAGGAGCATCTTCAACTGTAGGATCATCAGCTCTTGGGGCATTTTCCTACTAAAAACCTAATTCAAGAGGTCAAAAATGGCGTCTTTTGTTTGTCTTTGTAGTTAAGTTTTTCAAACTTTACCACAAAGAGGGGCAGCTGTAAACACCCCATTTTTGCCCTAGGAGTCAATAATCTTCAATAATAATCAATTTTCAATTTTTCCTAATTTTTCCCAATTTTTCCTAATTTAGCATAAAATAATAAAAATGTTCAAAAAATAAAAAATAAATAGGAAAACACTTCAATTTTGAAAAATGATTTCGGAAATAGCAATAATGAATAATAAATAATTTTTACAAATTTTTGAAATTTCAAAAAATACAAAAAAATAGAAAAATAGAAAAATTGCATTGCATATATGCAATTTGCGAAATAAATAAAATCGCGAAAGTGGGCTAGCCCAGCTGGTCCGGACCATGGTTAGGCGCGCGCGCGGGGGGGGGGGGGGGGGGGGGCTCGGTCAGACGTTCGAATCGCGGAGGAAGCAGTTTCCGCGTTTTGCAATTTTTCGACTTATCCAGGACACGTGGCAGCATCTGATTGGCTGGAAGAAACGCACGCGCCGGGCGCGTGATCGTCTCCTACCTCGAGCCCGAGATCGCCGGCGAAGAAAAAATTCGTATTTCGGCGTTTTGATTCGATTTTTTTGCACAAATCCAACAGATCTTCAACAAAAATAAGATAAACATTATCTAATTAAAATCAAATCGCAACAAATCGTTGGATGGGCACGAATCGGAGTTGGTTTTTCAACCGAAAATCCGATCAGCTTCAATCGGAGGAGATCGAGCTTATCCAGCTCGTTTTCAAGCGCCTATAAATAGAGGAGGAGATGAGGAAGCAAGAGCACAGATCAGAATTGCGAGAGAGAGAGAAAAAGAGTGTAAATCGGAGGAAACCCAAAGTCGCGACCGCCGATCGGAGTTGAGCCGCCGCAAGGAGACGTTCTGGGAGTAAGCCGCCACCACCATCGGATTCAGCACCCTCAAGAAGCTAGGATTCGACACTTCACCCGCCGCAAACAACCGTCGGAACGCCGTGAACGAGTTAAACCCCGCCGCCGTGTCCGATCGACCCGACCCGGACCGACCCGCGCACCGACCCGGATCCAGGTAAGTCGGATTTTCCAGATTTTTTATTATTATTATTTTTATTTTGTTTATTTGATTATTCTGAATTTATTTATTATTATTATTTTTGTTAGCCATTTATTTATTTATATTTTCAATAAATGGGAAAATGTAGAAATTATATTTTTCTAGAATTTAATAATGTAAAAAAATAGAAAAATAGGAAATAAAATAAAAATAGTAATAAAAATGTAGAGAAAACAATAAAAATATTAGGGAAATAATAATAAAATTTTAGATTTCAAAATAGGATAGAAAGTAAACTTAGGATGAAAATTTCAACAAAAAAAAAACTTATAAAAATCATAAAATCATAAAAAACCTATAAAAATCATAAAAACTTATAAAAATTATAAAAATCATAAAAAACTCACAAAAATCACCAAAATCACAAAAATAAAAGAATTAAAAAAAAATTAAAAATAATAAATAAATAAATAAGTTTTAACACTTAGAAAAATCCTTTTCTTTAAATAAACTCAAAATTGATGTTTTCCCTTAAAAATCATTTCAAAAATCAAATTCAAAGTTTAGGCTTAGAAATTTTTAGAAAAATCCCAAAAATTTTAAGAACATAAATCAAAAGAGTTTTCAAAATTAAAATTCACCAACAAATCTAAAGGTTTTCAGAAAAGCGAACTACGGCTTGTTTGATCCTGAATAGCAGGTACGTAGGCACCCATTCGGGTCAACCCCTAAAATAAAGAAAAATCATTTTCTCAAAATAATTCTCAAACATAATAAAAAGTAACAGAAACACAAATGAAACACATTTCTAAAGATAAACAATTTTGGGAGATTAGGTGGTAACCGTAAAGGTTTTAATAGGTTAGCCTCCGGACTTAGAAGCTCTGGTTTTCCCTTTTCCTCTTTTCACAAAAACGAGAAGAGGAAAAGAACGACGACTAGTGGTCCAAATTAAGACTAATCTGCTCCTTTAGTCTTAATTCAATTTTCCCAACAAACAGTTGGGTGGCGACTCCAAAAATTAAACGAAATTCCTAACTCAAGTCGAGGATCTAGATTAGATGAGCATAGGGTCTAGTTTAGATCGGATTAGGAATGGGAATTCAAAAATTAGACTCGACAAGTATGTTGTCAAAATATACGACAACACACTTGCCAATGAATGGCCTCAAAACCTGATTCATCACTCTCATAAAAGTGCTAGGTGCATTAGACAATCCAAACAGCATAACCAACCACTTATACAATCCCTCTCTTGTCTTGAAGGTTGTCTCCCACTCATCACCTACTTGAACGCGAATTTGGTGATACCCACTCTTCAAGTCTAACTTTGAGAATACCTTAGCTCCACTCAACTAGTTAAGTAAATCATCTAAGCAGGGAATAGGAAAATGATACTTGGCAGTAATCTTATTAATGGCTTGGCTATCCACACACATATGCCAGGTGCCATCTTTATTGGGAGTTAAAAGAGTGGGAACTACGCACGGACTCAAACTCTCCCAAATAAAACCCTTCGCAAGTAATTCTTCAACCTGCCTCCTCAACTCTTCATGTTCTGTAAGGCTCATTCGATAATGTGGTTTGTTAGGAAAGGTTGCACTAGGCTCAAGATCAATTTGGTGCTGAATATCACATAGTAGCGGTAACCCATCCGGCAACTCATTAGGAAATACATCTTGGAACTCAGCCACCACCGAAACTGCCACCTCAGGTACTTCAACTTCTCTTTCAACCTCTTTACCAACCAGAGCAAAGACAACTTCAGAGTCCTATAATTTTTCCTCAAACCTAGCTAAAGATAGCATGTTAGAACTATTACCCTACTTAACAATTTTGACTCAGTAGTGCTTCTATTAGGAACCAACACGATCTTCACACCCTTACATACAAAATTGTAAGTGTTAGCTCTACCATCATGAGTCATACCCCTATCAAATTACCAAAGCCTCCCCAACAACAAATGACAAGCATCCATTGTCATAACATCACACCAGACAGAGTCTCTATATTTAGAACCAATAGAGAATGTAACTAGTGCTCGTTTAGAGACACTTACCTCACCACCGTTCTTTAGCCAAGCTAACTTGTAAGGTTTAGGATGCTGTTCTAACTTAATGCCCAGCTTTTGCACAACTTCTATGGACATAATGTTCTCACAGCTCCTTGAGTCGATCATAAATCGACAAACTTTGCCTAGAATAGTACAAGTGGGTTGGAAAATATTGCTTCTAAGCTTCTCTTCCTCTACTACTCTAGGGGTCATATAGGATCTCCTAACCACTAAATTTTCCTTACCATCGCCTGTCGCAATCTCCTCCTCAGTATATTCAATATCAAAGATAGGTTTACTATTACCTATCGCTTTAAACATAAATTCGTTGTCTTCCTCCTCTTTATTTTCGACAAAAAGTGCCTTCTTTTCTATTCTCTTACATTCAGACTGTCGGTGACCAGCCTCACCACATTTAAAGCACTTCACCCTGCTAGTGCTAGGGCCACTCGTGTTAGGCTTACTAAAACGCCCAATAGTGTTACTACTTGAGGTTCCACCTCCAGTACGATTTACATCATTACTGCTAATGTTACCTCCACTACCTATTACACCACTACTCCCAGATTGCTTCTACTGTTTTCAACAATCAACGCTCTCTGGTGTGCTATTGATATACTAATAGGGTCAAATAAATTGACCGTATCCTAAATCTGCATCCTCAAACCCCCATTGTATCTAGCAAACAACTGATCATCCATCTCTTGAAGTTCATTCCTAACTATCAATTAGTAAAATTCAGAAGTGTAATATCTATTGACCTATTACCCTGTTTAAGATTTTGTAGTCTCTAGTACATAATGCGTTGGAAATTATAAAGTAAAAACGCTATTCATAGATGCTTCTTCATCTTTTCCTACGATGTCATTTTTTATTTTCCCAGCCTATTCCGAGTCAATTTTAATTGCTGCCACCATGCTGTGGCCCTACCACGCAACCTGATTGCTACCAATTGCAATCGTTTATCTTTAGGGACTCCTTTGAAATCCAAAATCTCTTCAACCATGGTCAACCAATCTAAGAATTCTTCTGGTTGGAGGCTTCCATGAAACTCGAGTATCTCCATTCTCATACCTAATTCCCAATGCCTCTGGTCTTCCTCTGCATGAGGCCTAACACGCCTATGCGGTACTACATCATATTGCTCATCTTCTCAAGAGAAGAGGAGTCATCTTCTACCTATTCTACAACTGGCATCGGGTTAAGGTTTCTCACACGACTAGGGTTGATATTTTGGTTTTGATTACCCATCAACGCACCCATTCTCTCTGCTAATTGATCTACAACCACATCTAAACAACGTTCCAACACCTTGTCTAGCCTTTCGTCAATCATCTGCCTAATTCTTCGCTCTAAATCATCATGATCGTAGGTTTCATCCACTACAGCACGACGTTGGTTAGTTTGTCTACAGGGTGCCATTGTTACCAAGAACGAACTCGGCTCTAATACCAACTGGCGTAGTGTAACACGTGTGAATTGTGTTGAGATTATCACAAACTGTTGATTTTGCAAATACCTAGAGTGTAATCTTCAAATACCTATTGATTCTAAGAATTCCTAGGGATTTGGCATCCAAATTCAAGAATTGTATAAAATTCACAAATTTGGGAAAAGAAACAAAGAAAAACCGCTCACAACAATTTTTCACATTCAATAATAATCTGTCTCTTTGCCCAATGGCATACAAATAATAGTAAGTGCAATCCGCTAAAAATAGATATAAAAAATTTACCAAAAAAAGAAACGTCTAAAAATAGCCGAAAAAGAAACTCCTAAAACTTAAGGACACGACATGCCTTAGATGACAAAGACAATGCCACAAACAGCATCTAAAACAAAAATGTCTATAAAAAGTTATAAGAAATATAAAAATTACCAAAATTAGTAAATTTGTCTATTCGGAAGACTAAAGGACAAAATTTGCCCAAAAAACAGCGTAGCTCAGCACTAAAGGTACTAACTTCTTCGAGTTAGCTCGTTTCCTTTGAAATAAGGTTCAAAAATTAAAAAATCACGACTGGCCTGTTTTTGCCAAATTTAGCTATGTATTTGTTTCTTATTATTTCCACCTCATCAGGTACTCAGCTTAAGAGGAGCTACTTGCAATTGTGCATTGTCTTAGAACCTAGAAGCACTATCTATTAAGGTCCAAGTTCCTAGTGAAGACAAAGAACTCTATTGCCAGTCACACTTTAACTCAACTTAAGCTCTTTACCAAATAAGCAAGACAACAAGAGTTTCTTGTATAGTTTGATATGAAGATTGAGTACCATAATGGGTAGACCAATCAAGTATTAGACACACTAAGTAAAAGAGCAGATTTAGCTTCACTGCCCTAATTGCCCACTAGTCTGTGAGTCAAGTTACTAGCAACATCTAAGAGTAGATAAAGGAGCACCTAAGTTAGGACTTATTAGCTAAGAATCTAAAGTAGTTGATTGAAGAGGGCAAGACTCTTGGGTTGTGGTTAGAGGGTGATTTGATCTACACTTAGGGTCATCGCCTATATGTTTCAAAGGTGGGGAACTTGAGGAAGGCACTTATAAGGGAGTGTCATCACACTCTATGGGTTACATACCTTGCTTTGCAAAGAACGATGAGCCTGTTAAAGTAGGGCTATTATTAGCCAGACATGAAGGATGATGTCATGAACTACACACGTACTTATTTGACTTGTCAATAGGACAAGATCAAGCGATAGAGACCCACAAGGTTATTGTAGCCCCATTTAGTGCCATCTCATCATTAGGAGAGCATCTCCATGGACTTTATCACTTTGCTACCAAAAGTGGGGGAATACTTATTCATTTTTGTTGTTGTTGATAGGTTTTCAAAGTATATAACCTTCATTCCAACCACAAAGAGTTCAAATGCAAAAGAGATTACTCAGGTTTTCTTTCAAAATGTAGTGAAGTTTTGGGTAGTGCCCTATAACATTGTGAGTGACCAAGACATAAGGTTTATAGGGAAGTTTTGGATAAAGCTATTCAGCTTCCTAGGTTTCAAATTGAGCATGACCTCTAGCCATCACCCACAAAGTGATGGTTACATGGAGAGATTTAAGGGTTGCTGGAGGAGTACTAGTGGCACTTTGTGTCTGGCAATCAAAAGAATTAGGTTGACTTGCTAGATATCATCTAGTTCTATTTTAACATCCAACGAAGCTCTTCCTTTAACAAGAGCCCTATTGAGATAATCACAGGTCAGCAACCACTGTTACCCCACCTAATGGTTGCACTTTACACAAGAAGATGCCCAAGTGTATAGGTTTATAAGAAATTAGAAGCAAAGTTCAGAAGTTGCTAGAGCCTACCTTGAGAAGGTTTCTAAGTAAATGAAGAAATGGGCAAATTAGAAGCACAAACCCAAAGAGTTCAATGTTGGAGACTAAGTCCTCATAGAGATTCTTTTAGAATAGTTCAAATCCTTATAGAATAAGGGTAGAAGATTGATCTAAAAGTATATTGGTCTAGTTCCTATTGTTTCGAAGATTAGAAAAGTTGCCTACAAAGTTAAGCCACCCACATGGTTAAAGGTCCATTTAGTCTTTCATGTAAGCATCTTGAAGCCTTTCTATCCAGACATGAAAGACCCTTCTTACAACATATCAAAGTAGTCGTATATCAAGCTCAAGTTCAACATTGGTAAAGCTATTAAAGATATCTTTATTGAGAGAACTGTTAAAGACCCCAACAATGGAGAAGAACACACTTAATACTTAGTGAAGTGAAGAGATTAAGGAGATGAAGACAATAGCTAGGAGATGGAAGATGACTTCATGCCAATATCTAAGAGAACATCTACAATGCCAACTAGAAGACCTCCATTAATGGGTTAAAGTTCTAGCGCACAATGATGACGTCAATCGAATTAAGTTGGGAGGGTGTTAGGATCATATCCTTTATAACACTATGTATATACCATATAATAGGGATTGGGTTTTCTTATAACTTTCCTAGAATAGTAGTTTCATTTTAGGTATATTTCCATTTTAATGGTCTTAATCAAGGTTATCAAACTTGCAATTTTACTTAAAATCACCGAAAGGCTTATAGAATTGAAACATAGAATCGGATTGTAGAAACGTAAGTTTCTATATCTTATGTAAATTAGTATTTTAAAATTATAAATATGTTTACATAAGTCATGAAAAACTTAAAATACATGCGATAAATAAAGAAACTTAACATATATTTTGGTCATAATATAAGTTATAATATAAATAATTATTTATAAATCATTATGCTAATATATAAAATTGAAAAATATATATTAGTATCAATATAAATTACATTGCAACATGAATCATTATGATAAAAAAGTTAAACTAAAAACAAAATATTAGTCATCGATCACAAAATTGTAAAAAATGCCACAAGTTCACCTAATCATAATCAAAATCAACTTTGCCATTAGCATTATTATTAATATCGTTATTGGTACTGCTATCAATAATATCAATGTTTTCTTATTCTAAGTCTTTTGGAGTATCAATTTGTATTTAGTTTTTAATGGCATCGATGTCATGTATCTCTAAAACCTATTAATTTCAACTCTTCTAGGCTAGGTCTTTCCAAATTTATAAGCGCATCAATTTCTTTCATAATATTACTTTCATTTTTTTCCTTAACCCTTTGAAATGATACCTAACCAATCATCATTCGATAAATCAAAATATCTTCTTCCTCAACTACCCATTCATGATTAATGAAAGGTGTTCAATTGTAAAGTTAGTTTACTTATAATTTGATGAGTTTGTTTTAAATTGTAGAAACTTAGTTCTTTTTCTTAGTTTTGATAGCCTATTGACTTGAATCAAGTAGAATTGCATAGAATTGTACAAAATCATGTGGAATCGTATATAATCATACGCCTAATTCACAATTTTACCACAAGTTTACACTAAAATAACTTTATACGCAATTTAACTAAAAAAAACTCATAAAAACATGAATTCGTAGAATCGTATAAGTAGAATTGCGATTTTAACAACTTTGGTTTAAATTTCTTCTCCTGTAAGAGCTCAAAAGGCCCATAAAGTTCTTTAGGGGGATGTGAATATTCTTATGGATACAAGCTCTTACTCACTACTTAGTTGCTTATAGCTAAGAAACCTACTTACACACTATTCCCACATGCACACATTGTATTGCCTTGTAACATTGAGATATTAATGAAAGTTTGTGGCTATTTTGCTTACGATTCTTACTCGAATCGCTATTTATGCAATCTTTTTATTTATATAGATCTATCATATTAGATGAAACCTCTCTCTATCTAATAAGAATCATACATGCAATCAATTTGCGCGCATAAATTAATTATATAGCAGTTAAAACACATGAATAAATACAAAGGCATAAAATTTTCATTAATCAATAAGTAATTCAATCACATGGTTTAGAATTTCACAAAATGTAGGGCATATAAATCTATTCCCCCATAAAATCTACAGTAATCACGAGAAATCTAGAGAAATAATAATTCATGATGAAAAGAATAAACCCTTGTAGGCGTTTTGTGATTTCTAATGATGCTCTAGCAATTTTGCTTTCTAGATTCATGATTTTGCTCTCCTAAGGTATTTGAGTGGTTATGAGAAAGAATAAAATCATATCCATAATTTTTGTAATAAAGCGAGTATTTATAGTCTAGGAAATAGGGTAGCATGTACGACCTAATGTATGCCCATGCTTGGGGCCATGTACTTTAGAAAAGAGTGAAATTCTGGCATTCTAGGTTTTGCACGACCATGCTCGGGGTTATGCACTTTGGAATTCCTACAATTTCTTCTCTAAGTAGATTTCTTGCTTCAGCACAACTCTCTACACCACTTGTTTAGTAGCCAGGATACAATTTCACGATACATTCTAATGTAAACTTATAACTAGGGGAAATTTCACAATTTCACGATACATTTTAATGAGTATAAATTTAAGGTTTTCACTTTTCAATAATTTAAAATCAAAATTAAAGTTCAATTGTAGATTTGTAAGTAGGAGAAATTTTGATCAACAAGAGCATAAGGTACGTAAATAATTTAAAACCTAATTTCTTCTATCTTTATATCCCTTCCCCACACTTATTTAAGGCATTGTTCCTAATGTCTTTTCAAAGTAAGCACACATAGGGAAAAAGAAAAGAAATAAAAGAAAAAAGGACATTAAGGACTTCACTGGTTGTTAGCACTTGTAAGTTTGAATTCTAGCAAAGCAAAAGTTATGCATCATCAGACCTAAAAAAAATGAAAACACCAAACTAAAAAATAAAATAAAAGTTAGCCTACCATAGTCCAAAGAATAAAACATGCAACCAATTCAAATAAAGAGCCTTCCCATAAAGGAGCTCAATTAAGTACAAATTAAGAGCAGAAAGAAATAAAGTAGTCTTATGAAAAAAAAAATGAGGGGAAAATGTAAATGTAGCAGAGGATCTAATGCTCAATCATCTTCTTTGTTGCTATCATCAAGGTCTATGGTTGTGGTATCATCTCCTTGATCATCGTCATCATCTTCCTCCTCATCCACTTCTTCGATATCATCTCCCTCATTGTCTTCTTCTTTAGAACTAGAGGACTTAGTAATAACTAGGTCTTTGCCCCTTCTTCTAGATAGTTTATGAGCATTGTCATGTAGTGAAGTAGAGTCAGGAGAGGACTCATACATAGGTAGATCACTTGGTGGTGGGGAGAAATAGCCAGCTAGTCTTTTTAGAAATGCTTAAACTGCACTTTGAAAACATTTGTTTTTCTTTCTTTCCTTTTTGTTCAGCTCCCTCTATTCTTGGAATTCTCTTTTCAAATTGTGAAGTTCATCCTTGAGAAGGCGGACATGGGAGGTAGAAGCAGCATCGGAAGTATAGGTTCCTTTAGGTGGAGTTGAATACTTTGACAGAGTAGGGATGTTAATTAATTGGACCATCTCCCATAGATGGAATGGGCCATTAGAAATTTTAGTAGTAGGGATGCCTGGTTCCCCAGGATTTGGGGCTCGAAAAATGTCATAGTCTTTTAAGAATTTAGTTATATAGCCCCCACAATATATCCCTTTTGCTCGAGGATCAGTTACTTACCGATGTAGAAACTTGGCGACTTCAACTCTTATATTTATCTGAAATTTGTTAGTCATGCTATATAGATGAAAATTTTCAAAGTTATTTAACACCCCATGACTACTTTTTCTCCTCCAATGGTGTGTGCCAAGAGGTGATGGACTACTTTCAGATCAATATTTCCGATAGATGATGCCTTGGACTTTGAAGGGTTATAACGGATTTTCGCCTTACAAAGTCGTTCCTAATATCTTTGGGTAGACATATCTTTAAGCTAAGTGGTTGGTAGTTAGTGGAAATTCGCTATATTTGCTTTGGATACTGAGTACAAGCCCAAATATCTCCCAAACCAATATGTTGGCATCGTGTGTTTCTATCCATATACCTGAAAATTTAAATAGTGACGATCCAATTGCAATGTAGAGAGAAACTCAAGTGTAACCTTTTTATAAGCTAGCTCTTTTATTTCAAAGAATGTAGCTCAAGGCTTAACACTTATTATTTCACAAATTCGTTCTTCAATCCCGTAGGCCCTAAGTATTCGCTAGTCAAGGTATTCATTATTTCCAAAGGCAAGGGACTCTAGTTGTTTGCGTCATTCTTTACTCCAATCTTCATTGAAATATCTGATAGGTGCTTCATGTACTACATCTCATTGTGGGGGGGTTCATAGCCTCTTATGAGAGTGGGAAGCTATTTCTTGTGGTTGTTTAGATGTGGAAGCTTTCTGCATTCTCTTCTTATTCACTACCCTTTTTATCCTCATCTACGTAAAAGAGTATAAAGGAGTTCATGATAAAAAGATATCAAAGTCTAATTTCATAACTTGATCAAAATTTAAAACAACTCACAATGATGCACAATATCTATAAAAGATTTGTATAATCAAAGAATAATGAAACAAGCATCAATTCTTGATGATAAAATTATAGGGTAAGACATAACAATTAACACGACCATGCAGCAAGTGGGGTAAGATTAAGAACAGGTAAATTTTCAAATCAACACAAGTGTGGGAATTTGGTCGTGCACAAGGTCATGTATACATTCTAAGACAATTGGATGAATAAAAACCTCATCAAAGCTCCATGAATTTCTACTTTAGTACTTAAAATTGCAAAAGCCCCAAATTCGCATGCTTAAGAACCTTAAATTGTCAAAATAAGCACTACAAATCAAATTTAAGGGAGTTGCTGGTATCAAATGACTTCAAAAATAGTAAATTGTAGGTTGATGGTAAAAGCCCCAAAAGTTATGAAATCGCAAAAAATAAAAAATAAAAAATGATGAACCCTAAGTGTCAAATGAGATCAGATATGATGATAAAGCAAATGAAGATCATATAAAAGCACAAATAGATGGAAGAAGAAAGTATGTAGGATAACTAAATACTCAATAAGCAACAATCACTACCTCACACTGGCCTATGCGCAAAAACACATTCACATAATGTTGAAAACCCAGCAAGATATAGATAATAAAAATTATCATGTGTGCAAGTCTAACATGTACAACGGAAAGGAAAAAAAAAAACTTACTTGGATGTTTAATTTGAAGTATAGAAGATGGAGTAGAACATGAGGGTGAAATGTGTGAAGTGCAAAAATGGACTTTTGTGAGGGTGAGGTAGAAGGGAAGTGTATTAAAGTGGAGCAAAATGAGAGAGCAAGTGGGAGATGCGGTAAAAGTGACTATATATATATGGACACTCTACATGACTTGTGTACAATCATGAAAAGTTCTAAAAAGTGATTCGAGACTATCCCCATGGGGCGCCAGACTGCCATGCCTTCTATAAGGGCGTGTTCGGGGCCATGCAGAGTGTTAAAAAGTGATCCAAGGGCTTTTGCTGGTAGAGCACGAAGTGCCCTAGCTCCTGCACGATAGGGCCGTGCAGGTTGCCAAAAGGTGCCCAGAAGCTTCTCTTGAGGTGTGCAGTGCTTGTGCTTAAAGTTTTGTAGGTGTTGAAACATTGTACAGAATTCTAGTAATATTCTTTGAAGCTACTTGATCCATAGGGTTGTTCATTGTGCACCTTAACATAATTAAAGGAACATGAAAATAACTTACCAGGTACACTTGAAAAGTTAAAGCCCGAATTTCCTTACTTGATGAATGCTTCTCTACACTATAAGATGACTCTCACTCCACTCAGGTAAGCTTAATTCCTCTCTGCAAATCTGCACTTTTTTTTTTAATAGAACAAAATTAGTCTAGTGAAATAAAAGTAAAACAAAAAGGAACTTAACATACCTAAGTTAATCATGGGTTGCCTCCCATGAAGCGTACTTTTTTAATGCCATTAGCTCGACATCCTTCACTTTGGTTGGCTAACTATTTGGTAATTAGAGTTTAGACTTCTTGCGGTATTCATGTGTTATCCTATCTCCCATGAATAGTTTCAGTCTATGGCCATTTACCTTAAAATTGTCATGCTTCGAGTGTTTGAGCTCCATTGCACCATGCGGGAAGACTTGCTTGATTACCAAGGGGCCAGACCATCTTGATTTCAACTTCTCGGGAAAAAGTTTCAACCAAGAATTAAACAAAAGTACTTGATCCCCTTCCTTGAACTCCTTTGGATGGCAGATGTGTCTGTCATGATAATTCTTCATTCTCTCTTTATATATCTTCATATTCTCATATGCTTGCCTTCTCCACTTATCAAGTTCGTTTAGTTGGAGCTTCCTGTTGAATCCAGTAGCTTCTAAATCGAAATTTGTCAACTTGATTGCCTAATATGCCTTGTGTTCAATCTACACCAAGAGGTGACAAGACTTTCCGTAAACTAGCCAATAGGGAGTAGTTGTCAAATGTGTTTTGTAGGCTATTTGATACATCCACAAGGCATCATCAAGCTTTTCTACCTAATCTCTTTTATTATGTTGGACTGTTTTTTCTAAAAAAAATTTCAGTTCGCGACTGAAAACTTCAACTTGTCTACCCATCCGGAGGTGGTAAGGTATAGCAATTCAATGTGTCATACCATATTTCCTTAGCACCTTCTCCAATTGTGCATTACAAAAATGTGTTCTCTTATCACTTATAATGACTCTAAGGGTTCCAAAACGGGAGAAAAACTTCTTAAGGAACTTTATAACTACACGGGCATCAATTGTGGGCAAAGCTTGTGCCTCAACCCATTTAGAGACATAATCCACTGCTACCAAAATGTACTTATTCCCATAAGAGGTAGGGAATGGTCCTATGAAATCAATACCCTATAAGTCAAAGACCTCACATTCTAGAATAAAGTTTTGAGGCATCTCATCTCTTCGCGATGTGTTCCCTACTCGCTAACATCTATCACAGGTGACGTAGCGACAATGAGCATCCTTAAATGTTATAGGCTAATAGAAACCAAACTCTAAAATTTTATGTGTAGTCTTGTTGGCTGAGTTATGACCACCGGTAGGGCCGGAATGACACTCTTCGAGGATTTGCCATCCCTCTTCACGTGAGACACATCTCCTTATTACTTGATCTCCACAAACCCAAAAAAGAAAGGGGTCATCCCAATAGTAGTATTTAAGTTCAAAAAAGAACTTCTTTCTTGCTTGATAACTAAGGTCATTGGGGAGGACTTTTGCTACTAGATAATTTACAAAGTTTGCAAACCAAGGAGTCTTCATATTCATAAGCTGGCAAACTATATATAACTTTTCTTCAGGAAAGGATTCGTTAATGTCTTCTTCCTTAAGCTCCTTTAAACACGGGTTCATAAGCCTTAAGAGATGATCGGCTACTAGATTCTCTGCCCGCTTTTTTATCATGAATCTCTAAGTCAAATTCTTGTAGGAACAAAAACCATCGAATAAGTCTAGGCTTTATATTTGTTTTTGTCAACAAAAATTTTAAGGCAGAGTGATCAGTGTAAACAATAACCTTGGACAAAATTAAATATGGCCTAAATTTGTCAAATGTAAATACCATAGCCAGCAGTTCCTTCTTCATAGTAGTGTAATTCACTTGAGCATGATTAAGAGTTTTGTTAGCACAATAGATAAGTTGAAACTGTTTATCTTACCTTTGTCCCAGAACTGCCCCAACTGCATAATCACCTGCATCACACATGAGTTTAAGGGGCGAGTTTCAATTAGGAGCTATCATGATGGGTGCATTGGTTAGTTTTGCCTTGAGCACATCAAAGGCATGCTTACATTCAAGAGTGAAGTTGAAAGGCACATCCTTTTCCAATAGTCGATTTAGTAGGTAGGCTCTTTTGGAGAAGTCCTTTATGAAACGTTTATAAAAACCAGTGTATCTTAGAAAACTTTTTATAGCTTTGACTGAATTTGGTGGTGAAAGCTTTGCGATCACATCGACCTTTGCTCGATCAACTTCGATACCTTTATGTGAAACTTTATGGCTAAGTACAATGCTCTCCTTACACATGAAGTGACATTTCTCCCGGTTCAGTACAAGATTAGTCTCTTCGTAGCGAATAAGCACCTTTCTAAATTCTCTAAACAATTTGAGAAAGAATCACCAAAGATGGAAAAGTCATCCATGAAGACTTCCATAATTTTCTCTACTAAATTGTCAAATATAGCAAACATACACCACTAAAATGTAGCCGGTACGTTACATAACCCAAATGGCATTCTCCTATAAACATATGTGCCATTAGGGCAAATGAAAGTGGTCTTCTCCTAGTCCTCTAGAGCTATCGGTATTTAGAAGTATCCAAACATCCCATCGAGGTAACAATAGTACATATGTCCAGCTAGTCTCTCTAGCACCTGATCTACAAAAGGAAGTGCGAAATGGTCCTTTCTAGTGGCATCATTCAATTTTTGGTAATCTATACAAACACACCATTTGGTAACGGTACACATTGGTATAAGTTCACTATTTTCATTGGGGACCACAGTCATCCCTCCTTTCTTTGGCACCACTTGTGTTAGACTAACCCAAGGACTATCTGATATCGGATATATTAGTCCCGTATTGAGGAGCTTAATAACTTCCTTCTTAACCACCTCTTTCATATTGAGATTTAGGCTGCGCTGTGGTTGCACTATAGGCTTAAATCCTTCTTCTAGTAATTTTTTATGTGTGCTAAAAGAAGGGTTAATACCTTTGATATTGGCTATCTTCCAAGTGATGGCTTGCTTGTGTGCCCTTAGGATCGTGAGCAATTGATCTATTTTCTATTTAGATAAATCAAAGGCTATGATAACCAGCAGCTTGGAGTCTTCTTTTAGGAAGGTGTACTCCAGATAATCAGGAAGTTGTTTCAATTCCAACACTGACGGCTCTTCGATTGAATTTTTCAGTCTCGCCTCTTTGCTAACACTTAAATTTTCAAATCCTTCCACAGGTATAATTTCTTTTACGGCATTAAGCTTCTCATTGAATGTTTCGACCATAAGGTTGTCCATGTCCTACTCTCCTCTAATCAGACTTAGCTCTAATAAATTCTTATATAAGATCTTATCAATATGCTCGTTTATTGAGGAATCACCAATATCAACGGAATAGCAAGAATCATCTACGCATATGGAGTGTTTCATGGCGATGGCCATTTTGATCACCAATTCTTCATCCCCTATTCTTAACGTAAGCTTGCCATCATCCACATCATTCATTACGCTCATCCACATCGTTCATTGCCCTAACAGTAGTAAGGAATGGTCTTCTTAGGATTAAAGACATATCCCCGTCCTCATCCATGTCTAAAATTATAAAGTCAACAGGATATATGAATTTTCCTACCTTTACCAAAACATCCTTAATGATCCCCTTGGGGATTTTCACGGATCGGTCAACAAGCTGCAAACTCATTCTAGTGGGCTTTAAGTTAGGTAACCCTAATTTCTTAAATAAAGAGTATGGCATTAGGTTAACACTTGCCCTAAGATCAGTCGAGGCTTTATCGACTGAGATGTCACCAACCAAACATGGAATAGTAAAACTGTCTAGGTCCTTTAGCTTTGGAGGGAGTTTGTTCTAAATGATAGATGAGCAATTTGCTCTTTCCTCCACTGTAGAAACATCCTCCAACTTTCGTTTATTGGATAAAGTTCCTTTAGGAACTTGGCATATTTTGGCATTTGAGAAAGCACCTTAACAAATGGAAAATTAATATGTAGCTGTTTAAAAAGTTAGAGAAATTTATCAAACTGCTCCTTGTCTTTGCTTTAATTGAGGCGAGTTGGATATGGAATTTTTGGGACATACTCCTTGACAGCTGATGATGATTGTTTTTCAGGTTCTTGCTTCTCAGGTTCCACCTTTTCCTTCTAAAAAATTTGGCTACCCTCTCGCTTTTTCTCTAATTCTTTTCTAGTTTGTAGTTCCTTCCCACTCCTCAAAGATATGGCTTTTGCTTGCTCCCTCATATTGTTTTTAGTGTTACTAAGAAGGGAACTCGGTAATGTCTTTCCTTAGAGCTTTAAATGAATTGGCTCATCAGATCCTCCAAAATGGTTTTCTTTTCCTACTAAGGTGGCTAGGTCAGTGGATGGAGCATGGGCTAGTAAGGTTGCATTGTTGCTTTTGAAATCCTAGTGGTGGGAAGTTAGATCTCTGGGCGTTCTGATTGCTATAATAGAAATTGGGATAGTTTCTCATGCCAGGGTTGTAAGTGTTACTATATGGGTTATATTGCTGCTTATTTTGATTCCCAAGATAGTCTACTTGCTCATATTGCTTATGAAGGTCCATATTTTCACTAGCATCTCTCACTTGATGTTGCGATCCTTAGGAATTCTTAAGGGTAGAAACTTAGTGACCGAGAGCTTCTATCTTTGCCACCAAAGTAGTTATGAGATCTACTTCATATTTGCTCGCCACTTTTTGCTTACCCCTATTGTTGCCCCACTAATAATTATTTTTAGTCATATTAGCAAAAAGTTTCAAAGATTCTTCTAGGTTCTTGGAATTTAATGTGCCACCAACTACGACGTCTACCAATTGACGATTGGTTAGGTTAAGCCTATTAAAAAAGGTCTTAACCTACATCTATGTAGGTAGTTGATGGTGTGGGCACTTTCTTAACAACTATGTCTGTCTTTGCCAAACATCGTACATGGTCTCACCATCTTGTTGCATGAATGATGCGATATTATTCTAGAGCTTGGCTATCTTGCACGAAGGGAAGTAGTTATCTAGAAATTGCTTGACTATATCATCCCATGTAGTTAAAGCTCAAGGACCCAATGATTGAAGTTAGTTTTTAGCCTTCCCTCTCAATGAGAAAGGGGATAATCTAGTACGTACAGCTTCGTCTGTCACCCCATTATTTTTTAAAGTCTCATAGATTTCTAAGAACAGTTGAATGTGAGCATGGGGTCCTCATCCGGTAATCCATTGAATTGATAGTATTGTTGCAAAAGTTGAATCACCACATCCTTGATTTTGAAATTGTTAGCCCCAATGGAAGGCTTCACAATGGTTAGCCCTATTCCATCTAAGGTTGGCCTTGCATAATCTAGATTAGTCTTAGGTGGATCCTCGGCTATGGCCTCCTGTGTTTCCTCTTTAATATTCTCCAGTAATCCTATCCTACTATCTAAAAATTCTATAGTTGATTCGTCATCCTTTACTGCTATTGCAACTTTTATAATAGACGTTTTTGCGAATCTTACAGAGTGTTCTCTCAATCTCAAGGTCTAAATCAAGAATGTTATGAGGGAGAGTCTTTGTCATGCACTACAAAAGTAATAGCCTACGAGTTAGAGTATTCCAAAGATAAGGAGGGTAGGAAAAAATAAAACAAATAAAATAAATTACTAAAGTAGCAGATAATAAGGTTTTTCCTAATATTGTTTCGTTAGATCCCCAGCAACAATGCAAAAAACTTGATGGGTTGTTTATCCGATCATATCAAATTATAAATTTATTAATCTAAAGAAATCTAACAACCTAACTAGGTAAGTGCACCTATCTAATGTAGTATAGATTGCAATGGGAGTCGTCCTCAAATATCTTAAAAACAAGTACTAGTATTACTATTTTTCTATTATCTAGTCTAAATTTTTATGTGAGATTAATAAATTAAATCACTAATTAATTAATCTAATAACTCTAAAATTTATTATAATAGTTGTAATAAATGAATTCAATTACAAAGACATACCATTTATCTTGATCCACTCTAAACCCTAACTTTTTTATAATAATGTATAGATTAACAATTTGTTTATACTTTACACTGTAGGAATTCTCAATTAAACTAATTACTCAATCGAGTCAATTAATTAATATCCTTATGTGGAATAATGGAGACCTCTCCCAAATTATTGCCCTATAAGATTTCATTAAGCTTACAATTCCCAAATAAATATTAAATCTTTATGCAAAAAATTAAAGTTTTCCTACCTCTAGATAAAATATGCAATCTTTCTATTCATGAAGATCTATTATATTAAATGAGACATCTCTCTATCTAACAAGAATCATACATGCAATCAATTCGCGCACATAAATTAATTACATAGCAATTAAAACACACGAATAGATACAAAGGCATAAACTTTTCATTAATCAATAAGTAATTCAATAACATGGTTTAAAGTTTTACAAGATGCAGGGCATATAAATCTACTCCTCCATAGAATCTACACTAATCTCAAGAAATCTAGAGAAGTAATAATAATTCTTGGTAAAAAGAATAAACCCTCATAAGCGTTTTGTGATTTTCGATGATGCTGTAGTGATTTTGCTTTCTAGATTCGTGATTTTGCTCTCCTAGGGTTTTTAGAGCAGTTATGAGAAAGAATAAAATCAGATGCCTAATTTTTGTAATAAAGCGAGTATTTATAGTTTAGGAAATAGGATAGCATGCACGACCTAGTACACGCCCGTGCCTGAGGCCGTGTACTCTAGAAAAGAGTGAAATTCTAACGTCCGGGTTTTGCACGGCCTCCTAAATGACCCTGCTCGGGGTTTTGCACTCCGGAATTCCTATAGTTTCTTTTTTGGGTAGATTTCTTGCTTCAACACGACTCTCTACACCACTTGTGCAGCGATCAGGACACAATTTTATTATGGATTCTGATCACTTTTTGCTCTCCAGCATTAACATCAACACGGTAATGTTGAAGGTTGTGTACACATGAAAACACCTTTTTTCATATTTTATTAGATTTCACCTCGTTTTTGCTCAAATCTTCTTTAAATTGCACTCTTTAAACCCTGAAATAAGATATTAAGTACTTAAGTGTCTTTTTCTTGATAAATTTACACAAAATTTATAAAAATCCATATTCAATAAATACTATAAATAAGGTTTTTTCAACACTTATCACATTTCTTATTGTTCTTGCATATTTCTTATAGAAATACAAGCCAATCTAGGCTAACTAAGTAGTAAATGGGCTTGTTTACTATTGTAAAGGTAGGACATTAAGTGTTGCATGGTCTAATTGTGTTAACGAGAGCCTAGGACTATGACATAGTGTAGTTCGTAGGATTTCACGAGAGTAACTTCATCTTTAGCTGGCTAGTTAAACTGAATCTTCAATGTAAGTTTCTAAAGTTTAGGCACTCTAGCTTTTATGATAGGGCTGGAGATCAAACTCTTGTTAATATGTTTTGGTTAAAGACTAGGAAGTTGTAAACCTAAAAAATTTTCAAGATTAAAAGCTAGGCCTAATGGAAATATTAGGAGATATATATCGGAAAGTGAACACAAAAGCATGACTTTAAACTTAGGATTTATTCTAAAACTTTCGACATGACTAGTGTACTCAAAACCTAAGGGATCAAAACCCTAGATGAATTCTAACCATATAACATTACATTAAGATCTCTAAACTCTAACTAAGGGATACACAAGACCCGAATTTAAGTCCTAAAATCTTAAATTAATTAACCAACTGTAGAGTCACATTAAAGATTGTCGAGATCAATCTCAAGCTTAGAAAAACCTTGGTTTTAATTCAAACGAAACCGAAACCTTAAAAGCAATAATTTGCCTTATAAATAATATAAAAGATCAAATAATTTAATTAAAAATAACCCTACTAATTAATTAAATTAGACAATGTAAATGATGGAAAACAATTCCCACTCAACTACCCCCCAGTTAGTGTGAACATGGGGGGTAAGTTGGTCATTTCATACCATCATTAACTTAAATAAATAACCAAATTTTACCTCTGGAAACTACCCTAATCAAACCCTTAATTAATTCACATTATTGACTAAGGGACAAAATAAATAAAGACAGCATATACATTAAGAACCGCTAGCTACATCCAAAGGTAGGAAGGTTGACAACACATGTGATTAAAGGGTTTAAAAGGCTTCAAGTACACTTAGGTGTGTAGGTATAGGTCATAAAAAAAGACCATAATTCTGATGGAAAAGACCATTTCCAAAAATGTAAAGTGATTTGACTCGAAACTTTCCTTTAACTAACATATAAATCCATTAACTATCTCTCCTATTAATCAATGTGTTTAAACGATCACTCAAGTAACCTAAATCACTCCCATTTTCTTCCACTTGCACATGAAGCCTAAACACTTCACATTCTGGAAATCTTCCTCAAAAAAACATCTAAAAAATTCTCCAGAAAAAACTCTAAAAATAGATAACACCCCAACCACCAAACCATTACCCATTGTCACCTACAATGACACCATTCTAACATGAAACCACAACACCAAACATCACCACTTCAAGCCCAAATTCAAAAGCTTTTCATGCCATTTAGAAGAACATTTGAGGAGCTAAAGACCAAGTAGCAACATCTCACAAGAAGGAAAGCTAGGGAGTGAAGTTAAGAGCACCAACTAAAAGACCACTAAGTGTAGGATACTAACTTATACCTATATCTTTTTATTCCTTGTAATGTGTCCTTACAAATCAAATTAGAACAGTCATTATTATTTTATTTTTATAATTTTACTTATACATTTAAGTTATACCAAGCTAGGGATTTAAGATTTTCTTAATAGCCATCTTGTATTAAGCTAGTTACATAAGATTTGGAGATAAGTGATGTAAATGAAACAAGACCTTAATGTACTTTTCTTAATGCCATGTTTAAGAAGCTAAGAATCATCTTTTTTCTGATGTATTAAGTAGACTTCAATGCTTAAGAGCCATAAGTAGTGGTTAATACGTATTAGTAATGGGAAAAGTTGAAAATGTGGAAGAGTTATTCCAAAAACACAAAATTGATGCCCAAAAAGGATTTTTGTTCATGTTTTACAAGATTTCTAGAACATGAACATGGTATAATATCATTAGGAAAAAGTGGGAAATGAAACCCTAGGAATAAATATAAAAGATGAGGTATATAGTTCAAAAATAGGTAAAACCGAAACAAAAAATGATTAACTTGGAATAGTGGACAAAAACCTCATATTCACAGCAAATACATGACCCTTACATGCCCAAGAAAAGCCCAACTAAGTCTCTAAGTTGATTAGAAATAACTTCATTTAAATATTAGACCCCATTAGGTGAAAAAGGTTTCAAAATAGACTTGAATCATGCACACCCAAAACTTTTTAGAACATAACTTAGTTTTCTATAGCCCAAATGACTAAAATGACTTCAAAAATAAAAAGAACATGCAAAAACGTTTGAAACTACTATAAATATGTGAAAAACAAACTTAAAATGAAAAAGTTATGATCAAAACACTGAAACAACCCAAACCGATAAAATCAACGAATTTAATGAAATCAATTGGAATTGATATCCTACTTAAACTTATAGAATTACTATTTGTAATATCAGGCGATATGGATTTCGAGGCTGAGTTACCCTCATATTACTGCGACTAGGAATAGCATAGTTGGGTGAGTGATCCAATGACTGTTGTTCCTATTTATGTTTGTAATTTAATGCACATATATATAGCTATGATTTATGAAATTGGATGTATGTGTGGGGAAAATGGGAAGTCAATTGTGTTTGATTGATGTGATTTTGATTGCCAAACTACTTATATTTGGCTAATTGATTACTAGTTTTCCTTACATTTAGATTATTGATAATGTGAATGTATGCGATAAATTGGGTGATCGCTGAAATAATTAAACCTAATGATATTCGACCTTAATTAAATGATTCATGTCTGATAAATTTTAGCATGTAAGAAGGCCATTAGCATCACATGGTGGTATGGAGAGTGATACAGAATCTCTGTGAATACACTTGAGACCCCCTTTGACTATTATGAACCCTCACAATAGTAATGCGAAAACCCCCGTGGTTAAATTAGTTCAATCCCTAAGATAGATTAGAGTTAGGTTTCTCTTAGATAATGATCAAAGAAATTAGAATAAAAGACTTGCTCTAATCATAGAACATTCCACAAGAAGGTCAATTAATCTCTCTTGAATATTCCTAAAACATATATTTTATGCAAGAACATAAAGGATACGCCATAGCTTTTGTGATTATCAAACAACTAAAATTGTTCTTATCAAAAGGTGGCCAAAGGAGTATTTATATGGCCTTCCACATAAAACCCTAATGAAAGACAAGTTACAAACACAAATGAAAAGCATGTTGGCTCTAATGCCATTAAAGGCTGGCAGGTTTGATTTAATGCCAGCCAGCTTTGTTGGCTAGCAACCTTCATTTCAAACGCCAATGACCTTGATCTCCAACGCATGTGGCCTTCTTCTCTGGTGCCAGTGGCCTTCAAGCTCTCAAAGCTAGCCATTTTCACCTCCAAAGTTGGCAATCTTCTCAAAGTTTAGATTTCCCACTTTGACTTGCACTAAGTTGTATTGGACTTGAGTTACAATTGTCTCGAAGCTTTGATATCCTTAAAGTTCTTCACTAGCTATCCTTACTAAGCCTTGTAGATGAATAATTAAAGCTTGTTGCATCTTCTTAGCTCAAGATCAAGTTATAGGTCCTTGAGGTATGCTAATCGGACTTGAAATCTCTTAACTTGCATCATTACCTCCTTGATCTTTGAGTTGAAATTTCATGAGCTTGGTCTACTAGCTTCTCCTTAATAGAGAGGCCACATAAAGGTGTACTTTATGTGTAAATCTCGTCTTGACCTTTAGAAACTACTTGGAACAAGGAAATGCTGCACTCTGATTGAGATTAAGTCCGAGAATTCATTGCTTGGGGGTGATTGAGCTTGCAAGCCTTTCGCATCCACACTCCACATGGGCATATATAAGTATATGTATATATTTTTAAGCTTACTTTAATATAGTACAAATATATAGACTTTTGTGAATGGTCTTAACAAAGGAAAGCTCGAGGTGATTGGAACCTGGAGCCAATGTGTAGCTCATGATTTCTCAACAAAGGCAACGAAGGGTGATAAATCCATGCTATATACAATATCTAAAAAGCCCTATATACTGTTGCATTCATATAAGTGAATCATACATTACATATGCTTGTTTAAATAACTTATTTACCGATTGCATGTCGGTTCAATAGAAGGGTTTTTCTCACTAAACTGTTATAGCTTACACCCCCATAGTATTTCATTGTTGCATGAGCTTATCTAGTTAGAGCTTAGTAGACAAATGTTAGAGGTTAATATGGGACACCAGGGGATGTGCAAAAGATGAGGGAGGAACAAAGAGATCACTTTATATGTTTATTTATATATGAATTTGAACTTATGTTTTAATTTCATTAATCTTATAGCAGAGACTTAGACTACTTAGTTATTATCCACTAGACAATAGTAATAACTTTTGGATATTTGAGGTGGTCTTAGTCCCATAATATCATGATGCTTATTGTACGTGATTAATTATTTTCTCTCTGTATTTCTTGAAAATATTAAACTGTTTGGGAATCTGGATGTGAGTATACTTTGTATACTGTAAAGTAAATCCTTAAATAACAAGGGGGTTATTCATGGGTTTTCGTATGGTGTACGGCAGCCTATTGCATCTAAAGGGCTTACTGAGGCATGATAAAAGTAAAAATATTCTCACTGTGTAAAGCTAGTTATATTAGCGAGACTTTAAGCAGTAGGGGTTGCTGTGTATATTTTATTTTTTATTTAATAACTATTCCTCTATTCATTAAATAATAATAATAATTAAGGAGATCTATATATTTGTTTTGATGTGTATAAAGAAAAAAATTCTTTAGTATTAATGTACCGTGTGTTTAGATGAGTGATGAGCAAACATACCAATGATTTTTAAACATGTGATAATGATAATAGGTTTTTTTTTAAGTATCATTTATATTTTCATGTGTTAGTATTTTATTGGTATTTGCACACCACTCATTTATTTAGGTAATGTGTTATTACGATTTAAAATTTTTCTAAATACGTGTCATAATTGTCAAAATCGTGATTCTACTCATATGATTCTATGAGTTTACATTTTTATCAGGCTTTTTTGTTTTGGTTAAATCACACATGAAATCGTTTTTGTGAAAACTTGTGGTAGAATTGTGAATTTAGGTATGTGATTCTACTAGTTTATAATTCTATCAATTTTATACAATTCTATGTGATTTTACTTAATTTAAGTCTAATAAGTTATTAAAACTAAAAAAAATAACTAAGTTTCTATAATTTAAAGCAAACTCATCAAATTATGAGTAAAATGAATTTTCATTGATGATGAATGGACAGTTGAGAAATAAGATATTTAATGTATCAAATGATGATTGGTTGAATATCATTTCAGGTGAAAGGGGTAAAGAAAAAATGAAAGTAATACTATTGAGGAAATTGATGCACTTATAAAATTGGAAAGTCATGGCCTAGAAGAGTTGAAATTAAGATGTTTTAGAGATTCATAACATTGATGCTATTGAAGACTAAATACAAATGGATATTTTAAAAGATTCGAAATAAGAAAATATTGACATTATTGGTAGTAGTACAAATAATGACATTGATAATAATGATAATAATAAAGTTGATTATGATTATAGTTGGGTGAGCTTGTGGCGATTTTAATATTTTTGGGCAGTTGATGATTAATGTTTTGTTTTTAGTTCAACTCTTTTATCATGATAATTTATATTGTAGTATAATTTATATTGACATTAATATATATTTTTCAGTTTTATGCATTAGTATAATGATTTATATTTAACTATTTATAATATAACTTATATCATGACCAAAATTTATATTAAATTTCTTTATTTATAGCCTATATTTTAAGTTTTTCATAACTTCTGTAAATAAATTTATAGTTTTTAACTATTAATTTACATAGATTATAGAAAATTATGTTTCTACGATTTGATTCTACATTTTGATTCTACATCCCCTTTGATCATTCTAGGTGAAATCACAAGTTTAACAACCTTGGTGAGTTTAATAGGAAATGGGGGGATTTTAACATATACATCTTGAGTAGTGATAAACATTGAGAAAAGTTATTAAGAAAACTTGTTAAGAATTTGAAATGAACTAATAATATTTTCTGAATTTTATCATTCAAACAATGTAAATATAAATAATCCTTATCAAATACATAATTCTCAACAAACTTTCTTGACAACTATTCTCACCGTTTATCATTTTTTATACATCTTTATAGTAAGAAAATGTTTATAGCAACTATATTACAAATTTACTTTAATTTACTTCATACCATAAGTAACTCAACTTGTCTATACCAAAAATAAACATTTTATTTGTATCTTGTCAATTATTAACAAAAATAACCAACATAAAAATGGGAAATAAATATTAGTGGGTAGGAATCATAGATAGCAAAGGAATAGTGTAATGGATTTTACTATGATAAACCTATTTAACAAAGAAACAACTCATTGAGTTTTTTGGCCAAAATAAAATTATTAAACACGATCAATTACTATAAAAAAGAAGAAGAAGAATAGCGTGATTGATGATGAAATCACAACACTTAATATAAGAATTATTTTTCTCCCATTTATCATAAATTTGAAGTTATATTATGAACCTGCATCTTTATGTGACTAACATTTCTACTCGTATATTTCACCATAGGCATTTCCTGTTAATCCATCTTCTTAGCAACTTCATTTTCTTTTTCTATTCTTCATTGAATGAAACTTTTATTTAGCCTAGAAATTCAATGGGGTGAATTGGATTTATAATCGTTTTTATTTTAGAAAATACACAAACAAGTACATAGTGCTAGTAAAAAAATGAAACTTGAAAGTAAAAACAAAGGAGATAAGGGGGGGTGGAATCAAACACTTGGATTGAAGGTGGAGTTCGACTTGCTTATCAAGTCTTCATGACTACAATGTTCTTAAGTCTTAAAAGGTCTTAACATACCGCTTTTATTATTTTCACAATAATTTCCTCAAAAACTAGGTATATTAAGTCTATATATTCTCAAACATTCTCTAGCAATCTAAGTCTAGTATTTTTCTAGATTACAAATCAAAACTCATGCAAGTGTACACATTTTCTAATAGTCTCTAATAATCTCAAGTTTAGCACTTTTCTAGATTACAAATCAAAATTCACACAACTACTAGACTTTTCACTCTTAAGAAGTGATAACAATTGAATGTGCATGAGAACAAATAGAGCAATTAAGTATAAGAGGATGCAATAATTTAATCGCAATTAATTGCTTGTCACTAGAGGAGTATCTATAAGCATCTCAAGAAAATCTTCCCATTGGCTAGGTATAGACTTACATTTAATGCAAATAAAAAAAATCCAATAATCAACTTTTTTTAAGACTTTATTTGAATGGCTTTTAACACCATTTAAATAACCTTTATAAATTTAAGGGCTATGTGAATGCTTTGCAAGGTTGTTTCAATGAAGTCTCTACAAGTAATTCAAAGCTTCTTAAATATTGAAGGCTAGTTTGAAAGGCTCAAGACTAAGTTGGAACAAAGCTCCATGAAAGCTTTGAAAACTATTGGACTTTATTTAAATGCTTTAAGAGGCCATTCAAAGAAAGTCCTTGAGCGTATTTCTAAAACACTTTTGTTTGACTTCATTCAAATAGCCATTTGAACGTCATCCTTGTTGTATACTCTATAAACCTCAATTTCGACTGCAATTAAATCCATTCTCCTTTCATGTTTGCATGGAGTCTTCTCGTACATGAATATGCTCAAAGTAGGCTTTCTATAAATAATATAAGTATGTAAAACTCTTTAAGTAAATTTAATACCCTTTTTCAAAAGTATCTATTTATTCAATTAAAATTTAGTTTTATTCCACCAAAATTAACACAAAACCTTTCAATTTAATATTATCGTTTGAACATTTAGCACTAGAGAGTTTGCTTATAATAATAGCAACTAGAGCCTTATCAGGATGGTAGAAATAGCAACTTGTTCATCTTTTAGGAAGAAATTTGTGAATTACATTTGATAAGACCAAAAAGAGTGACATAAGAAATGGTTGCTAATTGCTTAAAGTCATTGAAAAAGTCCTCCAAAGAGTAGGAAATAGGAGAGAAGGCCATTAGAACTTAAAAGTAATAGCAATGTATCTATAATATGACTCTCCTTTAAGGTACCAAAATTTTTACACTATATTTGAGTAATTTCATAATAGTGGAATGGGATAGTCATTCTATCTTTACAAAACTATTATTGAGTTTGGTTTGTGCTACTATTTCATGAAACAACCAATTTTCTATGCTTTTGTTTATAATATAATGTGTTACTTGTCAAGTAGAATTTTTTACATTGCATAACATCCAACACTAGGGACTTTTACAAGTATTCTCACAAATCAAGTTAATCCCTCCTACATACTTAAGTCAATGATATTTTTTTGTTCACTCTCTTAAATTCCATTATTAGTAAGGAACTTACTTCCAATAGTTATCCTTATTGAACTCTATTCGCGCAAACATGATGGCAGTAAGCTAGTTACACAAATATATGTAAGAATAGCCCATGATTGTCTAAAACCATTCTTAAATGACACTATATCTCCTTTCTAAAATAGTTTTATCTTTGATCAATTGATTTATGACAATGTAATAATAACCAATGAGATGTTTCACTATCTTAAGTTAAAAAGTAAATCTAAACAACACCTCTATGCTATTAAGATTGATATGATGAAAGTGTATGATAGAGTTGATTGTACTTTTTTTCAAAAGAGTTTTGAAGAAAATGGGTTTTAGTAATGTTTGGATTCAATGAGTGATGATTTGTGTTTTCTCAATGTCCTATAACCTAATGTTAAATGGCAAATGAGTAAGGAAATTTATTCCTTTAATGGGGTATTAGAAAAGGGGATCCTTTTTCTCCTTATTTGTTTCTTTTTGTGGTTGATGTCTTATCTTGTTTAGCAATGAAGGAATCAAGAGAGGGGTCTTTAGAAGATATTCATAGCCGTAGAAGCAATCCCGTGCTCATTCACCTAGTTTTTTATAGATGATTCGCTATCTTTTGTACAGGTAAGCGAGGCTGATTTGGAAAGGCTAAAGAATTTATTAGTGAATTTTGTAAAGTTTCAAGCTAAGCAATTAACTTTCGAAAGTCTAATATTTTCATTTAGTAAAAATACGGGTAAAAGATGAGGTAGTCTTTGAGTATTTTAATTGGTATAGTGTCAATTAGTAAGCTAGGACACTGTTTAGGTCTCCCAACAATGTAGAGGAAGATCTAAAGTAGTTGCCTTTACTACAATCAAAGATAAAATAATTAAAAAATTACTTGGGTGGAAGAGTGCACTCTCAACTCATGTAGATAAGGAAGTTATGATCAAATCAATGCCTTTGCAATTCCAACATATTCTATGTCCATGTTCAAATGTTCAAAGAAGTGGGATACAAATGTAACTACTATCATTGCAAAATTTTAGTGGGTTGGAGAAATTAACTTTGGCAAGATTCATTGGAGAAAATGGAGTGGGTTGATAAAACCTAAAAAATTAAAAGGCTTAGGTTTTTTAGATTTGGAATATTTCAATGATGCTCTTTTAGGTAAATTAACCTAAAGAGTTGTTTTGAAACCTAACGTCTTTAGGTAAAGATCTTAAAGAGTGTTTATTTCTCAAAAACCAATTTTCTAAAAGTTAAGAGAGGGGTTATACTTCTTGGATATGACAAAGTATAACTGTGGGAAGAGAATTAGTTAAGGAGAACATGTTACGACAAGTTGGAAATGGAGAATTGATAAGAGTTTTAAAGAACCTTGACTAGAAAGTGAAAAAGAAAAAATGCCTACTTTTAATCCCCTCATGCACATAGACCCAAATATGAAAGTAAAGGAGCTCTTTAATAATACTAAGAGTTCTTGGGATTTATTCATATTGACCAATTGTTTTGATGCAAGTATAGTACAAGCCATCAATAGGCTACTTAGTAGCTTTACTCTTTGCTAGGACAAAGTTGTTTAGCCTCACACAATAAATGGCCAATAGTTAGTCAAATTTGGATACATGCGAGCAGTGTCAAGAAGTAAAATAACCACAATCAAAGATCCATTGATGTTATACCAAATTTTTGAACTTATGTACAAGTTGGTTTGGATTGTGAATTGCATGTGAAACATAAGCATCTTCTATAGAGAAATTACAACAACTATCTCAACACAAATTACAACCCTTTTGTTTAAAAGTGTAGACAAGACTCTAAATGTTCATTTTGTGAATGGGATGAAATGATTGAACACATATTCTTACAATACAGATGGATAAGGTATGTATGGTTTAAAATTTTGAGATGGCTAATTGATTCACAAGGTTTAACTATATTTGATAAGTAGTTGGTTAGGACTTGGAATGCTTAGAAAATTATTGATTGTAATTAGAAAGCAATTTTTATTATGTAGGATTTCGTTTTTGGTTCATTTGGAAGCATAAGTATGTACGTGTCATTAAAAATAAACAAATTGACCCTAGGATTGTTATGAAGAGAATTAAACTTCTCTTTTAGAGTTTTCAAGTAGAGTTGCTAATTAGTTCAATTACTTCAAAAACACAAAGCTAGTATGAGAAATATTGATTAGACCCCTCCAACTGATGGGTTTATTAAAACCAATTTATCATGCAGGGTACTCTAAAGTTGGGAAATGGTTTAGGATCAAAGTAATGAGTATTCCAGACTCGAGCCTAATGGATAGCTAAAGAACTAGAAGATAGTTGAAAGTCTAAGATGAGTGAATAAGAATTTGTAAAGCTATTTATTTAACACTTTTCAAACTAATGTTCTTGACTGTTGAAATTACCTAGTTTTACTATTTGGTAAGGGATACCGATACTCCGTGATTCTAGAGAACTGTAATAATCGATTTCCATAGTTATTTTCATAATAACTAATTATATGTACTATCAATTATGGTGAGAAGTGATTATTAAATTAGAGTCTTGCAACCTCTGACTTGTAAAGTGGCTTTTAAATTGCGGGTGCACACGTAATATGATAACTTTCAAAAAATTCTACTAGGCCCCTTATAGGGTTGTTGCATCATCCCTAGGTTTATTTTATAATGAAGAAAATCTAATTGGTGCTTTTCATATTGCTAGACTAAATGGACCTAAAGGAGTAAAACTCTACTCCTTCATTTCCTTATACATAGGTGCTATCTCTCTCATAGCTATACCATCACAATTTTACTATGGGTAAAATCCCTCGAGTTCCCTCTCTCAATTCATTATCCCTCTACGTTATGTCTATGGACACAAACATTAACCCTATAATGTAGTTAGGTAAAAGTTTCGATCATCATACCCAAGAATGATAAGTGATGGAAACGATTCTTGTTTCTTATAGGATTGTTAGAAACCTTACTTCAAGGATCTGATTGTGAAAGTTAACTATTAAGATTTAAATGATCATCTTAGAGTTGAGGAATTATGTTTTATTTACTCTCTAGTAGGTTTGGTAATCTTCACCATCTTTTTCCTTTAACCCTAAACCCTATTATCAATTTATGATAGAAGTTAAATTACATATTAGGCATGAATCTTAATGGAAATTGGATTAATCAATATAAGGAAATCTTAAGCTAATAAAAGTCTTATTGATTATGGTTTTTTATTAGTAATCAATTGGAGAGTTAATGAGCAACTTAAAGAGACTATGAGAAACCTTTATGGACTTGCTCAATGGACAAGTTAGATATGTTTATGAATTAACTTAAGTGAAAAAACATGAAAAGAAGAGTAAGAAGATGATATATTAAACCCTAAAATACGTGTATAAAAGGATTATATTGCAACCCAAAAACACCTAGGTCGATTAAAGTCAAAATGGCAAGGAGTCGTCAGACCCCCACAAGGGGTAGTTGACTTCCCTAAGGCCATGGTTGATTGACCCCAGGCCAGGGTCTACCAAGTCTCCTCCTAAAATCTCAAGTTCTGTCACTCTTACACTTAGGTTAATTAGAATGCCTCTAATGAATTTATGATCCTTTTAAGGTTTGAAATTGATTAGCAAAAGTAGGAAATAAAGTATAGGATCTAAGATTATGAATTTCAATAAGTTATTCAAGTACTAATTTGTTATAAGGAATTTAGGCAATGATTATAAGCATTGTTGTTATCGAGGTATCGAGTGGATACCAAGTACATGATGGCCGCTGTTTGATTTATGTGCTAGTAAGATTAGTTAAACTTGGCTAATAATTATTCAACTTAACACTTACTTACTTGTACTTAGCTATATTGAGATCTACATGTAGTAACTTTAGACTAGGTTTTTGTGGTCTTAGAAAGGACAATCTCCTCAATTGATGTGGTGGTTAATAGTGTTATTTGCCTCATTGTATGAAATAACTTAATGTATCCTGCTTGTTACATTTAGTATTTATAGGCTCATTTATGTGGTTTGGCATATGTTTATGTGTGATATATTAGTTACATATTGAGTTCTACAATTCACCTTAATTGGATTTTAACATTTTGAGTGATGATACTTATATTGATGTGAAAGATGAGCTGAAATATGATTCGATTCAAGGTGGGGAGATTTACACTAGTGGGCTGACCTCAATGATGCTTAGGATGGATTTTAGTAGATGTTAAGCAATAATAGTTAGATTTCTTCTTTAGCTTATATATTTAAGAAAACAATTGCAATTTTATTTTAAAGAAAATTACACAAGAAATGATTAAGTTCAAATAAAGAATAAAGAATTAAAATGATTAAAATAAATTATTAATGTTATATTAATTGGTTTAAATATGGAATTCTGTCACTTGACCATTATGGTGTTGGTAGTTTGAGTCAATGTGGCTATTATCTAATACATGGTGTTAACATGTTGCTAATATAGTGCTATTTTGGATATTCCATACTAAATAAAAAAAAAAGAGTAAATGAAATAAAAAAAATGCAAAAAACAAATAAAATTTAAAATATATATATGAAAAATAAATAAAGAAGCAACATAAAAAATAAATAAATTAAATATGGAATTAAAAAGACAATTAAAAGAAAATAAGGTAACATAAATATATATATATAATGACCTCCTCTTAGCGGTCATTGCCAACCCCTTGAGCCAAGGGTGGCTAGAACTTTTTTTTTAATCTTTTAATACTTTTTAATTTTGCAAAAAATTTTAAACTTTTTTTATAGTTTTTCTTTTCCTTATTTTACCTTTAATTGATTTTTTACAATATGTTTACTTTCAAGAATAGAATAAATTAAGAATGGAAAAATCATTCATTGGGAATGACTTTTACAAGTAATAAACTAGATATTTATATTTTTACTTTGTATAATTTTTTATTGTAGAGAATATTTATTTTAATATTTACTCTGTTTCATTAATTGCAACATTAAATTAAAAATATGACAAAAAATCAATATGTCCTCATTTAAATCATTAAGTAATATAATTAATAGTTATTTATTAAGAGTATAATTGTTCATACCATTATTTAAACTTTCTATTCCATATGTAAAGGAAATAAAAAATACTATATTACAAAAAATAATAATGATTTGTTATGGAGAGAGAATAGAAAAGTTGTCTAGACTAAAAATTACAATCAATTTACAAGTAAATAAGATAATAGAAAGTATTCTGAAATAATTATTTTATTTTCTTTTTATAATTAGAAATATTACGTAAAAGAATTAATAGTGTGTAAATATTAATAGAATTTTAATATATAAAAATATAGATAATAATATTTCATAAAATATCTAGGGCATATTAAAATTCATGCTTATTTAGGTCTAGTAGAAATCTCATATTTCATAATATTTTTTTTCTCATACGCACATTAATCTGCACTTTGATGGTATCTGCATACTGTTTTGACAAGCATCACAAAGGAAACACACCGAATGTTCAATTTTGAAGGCCATCTAGACAGCTTGACAACGACAACCAAATAAAAAACTAGAAGGAAAAGCTGTACTGGAAGTTTGAAAACGGAACCCAACCGTTTCAGATCAACTTGAAATGTGAAAAATACGAAATTAGACTATTAGTAATTTAGTAAGGCAGATATGTTTGATTCTCAGATTTCCAGCATTACCCTTTGACTCGCATTAAAAAAAAAAAAACAAAAGTTCCTAAAAATGATAAAAATCAAATCCCTCGTTTTACTTTTACCCGAATTTCAGTTCAATGACCAAATTGCCCTCATATTGTTGCCTTTCGTCATCAAATCTAAAATAATTAATAAGAATGTAGAAAAAATTATTCGCTTTATTGGAAGTAGTATTTGTAAATACATGGATCTAGTGATGTATATTTTAAATAAATGAACTAAATTTCCTAATAAATTGTAAGTTTTTGCAAATAGATAGTATACCTTACTCATAAATATGTTATTTTGTCGTTTTTGTTTTACAATGTTGTCTTTGTTGTAAATGTTATATAAGATAGATTTTATAATATGACAATTCTAAATTCGTGGAGGATATGCCTTTATACAATTTGAATCATAAAAATATTGATAGGTTCAGATATCAAATATCTTAAAATTTTAATATTATAAAAATATAATTAAAAATTTTATAGGTTTTACAAGAATCATATATCCTATAAGTTCTATAATATATAGATTTTAGTATTATTCTAAAGTGTTCTGAATAAGTTCTTGTTTTAAAATTTAGTAACTTATACCTATAGGGTACGATAAGGATAGAGCTTTATATCTACCTTCTATACCAGTTTATCCAAGGCTTTACATCTTCATATTGGATGATGGAACCACAAAAAATTTGATCTGTTTTCTCAACTTTGTCCCCAACTCATTAGAGGAACGAGAAAAGAAAAAAGTGTAGAGATGAGTTATGCAATAAGGTCATATTTAATGTAAAGGAACTTGTTTTAAGTCCCTAGGTGCCACATTAACATTTAAGAAACTCTTTTTCAAGAAACACGCTATTTTACCTATGAGTTCTTTCAATAAAATTCCTCAACATTTTTTTTAAGTTTTTTGTGGGTCCTAGTAATATATTCTTACCAATCAAAATGAGAAAAAAAAAATCTAGGTTTCTAGAAACAGTTTTTCTAAGCACTTCATGTTAATAGAGAAGGAACCCAAAAAAGTGGGTTTTCTTATCAGAAATATCGCCCAAGAACTAGAGACAAACATGACCTAATAAGAAGAAGGAAAGAATTGAATAAAAGACACTTAAATGTTTGGCAATTTCTAATGTATCAACAGCTAGCAACACTTACTTATTGTTTTCATGAACTTTTTTTGTCATATGGGAAAAGTATATTTTTAATGCTCAATATTTGTCTATTTTTCTATTTGAGTCTTTATTATTATTATTTTTCTTTCTATTTGAAATCTTAATGTTTCAAAATCTTTTTTATTCATCTGTGATATGTATTAACTTAAAATTGGTCTATGGTAATTAAATTAATAAAATGATAATATTAAATATATCATAAATAATATAATAAAAAATAATATTAAATATATGTAATGATATAATATAATAAAAATACAAAATTAATAATTAAAAATAAGAAAATGGGTTGAAAAAAATTATCTATACCTTGGCCACAGTCAACTAATCCAGATTAAAACTAATTAGAAACTAATATATACTCAACAATATAATATTATGTTTGATATGCTACAATGAAATCATGATTCTAAGTTTTATTTTCTTACCATGTTCGAAAGCATTTTTAGGAGTTATAATCATGATTCTTAAAAATCAATGGTGGGTAATTTGATTCCACATTTGAAGAGGAGGAATTGCAAATTTTTTTCACCTTCATTAATGATAGTTACTTAAATAATTTTTTTTTTTACCCTCATCAATGTATATTTATTACATCCACAAATTAAAGGCATTTTTTATAAATATTACTATTTATCATTCCATTTCATTATATTCTGTAAATATTTTCAAACACAAAAATCAATTTAACAATTCTATTATAATGCATTCCATTCCATTCCAATCAATTTTAATTTATTTAATTCTGTTTTATTTTTTATTATTCCCACATACCAAGTGTGACATATGATGACCTGTTATTTTAAAAGCAAGTACCAGTACTTAGAAAGAAACATTTGAATTTTCTCAATATTAATTACATGTTTTATTTTAAAATAAAGGTGCTAAAGAAGAAGTTTTTTTTTTCCTAACAATTACTCCTCCAAAACCTATTAACATTTCCCAATATAAAAATATAAAAGTAAGACCATTCAATTAATGACGATCTAGGTGGAAAGGAATAAAATAATGTATTTAAAAAAATTCCAAAAAAAAATGTATTTTTGAAAATAATTTTAGGAATATCGCAAATGTAGACATGATTTCAAGTTATGAAGAATCATGTCTTGACATGGTTTCATTGTGGTTAAGTTTGCATAGTAGACTTTTTTTTCTCATTTATGCAAAAACGTCTCTCCCTCTAAAAAAAAAAAAAACCCTAAAACCCCTTTCAACCTAAACCCAATTTTATTGGGACAAAAAAAAAAAAAATTACCCACATAATTTATACTTTCAATCATCAATTAACCATACTTGTTTATGAGATTGCACATTTTAAGTAGCATTTTTCCAAGATTTAGACATTTCTTTGTCTAAAGCGTGGGTTAGGTAAAAGATTTTTTTTTTCAAAAAATATCTTATTTTAGCCATTACAATTGCTAGTTAGAAGCGTTGAAGCAATTAGTTTATGGTACATTGGGTGGGAATGAGATTGACATAGGTTTTTCGTATTTATTGTGGTTTTTTTTTTCTCAAATTATATGTTCTTTATTTGCAATGTTGTAGTTTCTTTTTAACTATTTTTTTGTGAATTACATGTGCTAATGTTATGTTTATGTGATGTGTGGTGTTGTTGGTATGTTTTTGTGTTCATAACTGTGGGGAAAGCAATGGAACTAAGATGTTGAGTGAAGTTAAGTATTCTTATTGCAATTACATGAATGCTAGTGTAATGCTAGTATATTAGTGTTGAAATTTTGTTTCAAACTTTAGTATATTGTTGAGCATTCAACTAGAGATATATGAGCATACTTACAATTAGATGAAATAAGTGTAGGTAAAAATGTCTGAAATTAGAATTATATGCTATGTTAATGGGAATGTTGTAGATGGAAATGATGAGGTATGCTCTGATAAACCCCTAGTGACATTGATTGAACTTCCTGTAAATGTAAAGTATGAAAAATTGTTAGGTATCATGTGCAATCATTTTTATATTAATAGGATGACTCATCAAAATGAGTTGATATATAAGTGCCTTGTCGTTGGATCCAAAAGGGTTTATTTTTAATGTTATGACTCTTAATGATGATGACGATGTGTACCAGATGTTGGCATTTGCATAAGGACAAAGTATAGTTAGTGGTAGTGTGGAGTTGTATGTGCAAATTTATGGAATTAAGATGCCATCTACAACGAGACTTATTGTTTTAGTCCAGTTGGAACTGAGGTAGCTAAATCCCAACTTATGCTTACCACACAAGAAGCAGTAGTAGTAATATGCCATCTCCATTTATCTCAAGTTCAAGTGAAACAAATAAGGAAATTGATATTGAAAATGATCAAATTTATGGAGATACTATAGAGGATTCTCATAGTAGCAGTAATGATGGTGATAGCAAGAGAGGTGTAGAGTGGCTTGAGATGTGCAATAAGACCCATCAGGCGTAATGGAAGAATGATTGGCAGCATGGGTTTCTAGCAAATGTTGATGCTGTTGGTTGCTCAGATCTTGTACTATTTATGAAGCAAGTGTGGGTAGTGGATATGTAGCAGATTTGAATGAAGAGGATGATGATTGGAGTTTTAACGATGAGTTAAAGGTATGGTAGCTCTAGTCAACCATCTATAGTTATATATGGATACATTGTTCATTTAAAGAGGATTTAAGAGGTGAAGCAGAAGGCAATTGAATAGGTATATAGTAGATGGGAACCGTCATATGTCGTGATCCCATGCCTACTTAATGCCATACAAGAGGATAATCTAGGCACCGTAGTTGAGTGGAAATATTTAGAAACCAATGGTATTAGCAATGAGATATTCGAAAGGCTATTATAGTGTTTAGACCACGCATTGATGTGTTTGTCTATTACAAGTATATTGTTTATCCCATTTTCAGCACTATTAGTATTAAATGCAATGATTTAACCATGCACTTTCATGAGAAGTTGATAATCACCATTGATGCTGTACATTTATATGGCAAATACAAGTATAGATAGTGGAAATCACATTATATCGTTGCATTTGCATTGGTAGATGAAGAGCACAAGGACACTTGGAACTAGTTTTTGAAATGTGTTTTGAGATACATTATAAAGAATTGTCTACACGTGTTTGATATCCAATCAACATGTTAGTAGGCTGTACTTAAGGGCGATAATGCATTATGACCATGTCATTGGCCATGGCATTAGTGCATTTACCATGTTGTAATTAACTTATTAAGTTATATGGTGCCCCTACACTTTGTGAGATACAACTTGACTGCTTGCATATTGCCAGGCTAGTAAAGAGATTTGACTCATGTAGGTGCCACTATTGTGTTTCACATTATTGAACTTTACTTCTTAGATTGTGTACTTTGTTAATTCAGCAAATTGAAACACATATTAGCTCATACAAACATCAAACAACAATTCCATGAGACCAATCTCAAAGGTAGGACTAAAGTTAACTAGCAGACGACCCATGCAACTTGGTTAGCTTAGTGGGTTGATTGTCATAATAGAATCATCTAAATTGAGCCATTGGATGGATCACTTGATATCATAGCCCCCAACTATTATGCCTAATATCAAGAGATCACATAGTACATGGGATGTACAAGCATTATGCTTTTCTACATGATATGTACCAGTTTACCTTATCATATGCTTTCTTCATTAGGGTTCCTTCTTGAATATTCACTTAAATGTATACTATTGCATATAGGTTGATTTCATTAATTGACTATTTTAGATGCCACATGCTAACATCCTTTTCGAGGCACCAAAGGTGTTCATGATAGTTTGCCGATTCAAATGCATTACCTTAGACAATCAAGTATCTTTAATAGTTGCTAATCTTAGACATAATGAGTCACCATCACCTTAGTAACCCTAAGGAGCACTCATTCGGAGACATGGCAAGAGCCAAGGTTGAGGGTAAGGTCACATATGTGCCAATGTTGACATTATAGAGATGATCTAAAGCCGCAACATCACTTTTCAACCCATGCATCTTGTACCTTTGTAGCAATTCACTATGACATGCCAAACACATCTACAAGTGCATATATGCTATATTAGATATTTCTTACGGAGAGCTCTAGAACTTTCATCTAGATTTCTTTGACTCCCTATAAGAGATGGCCACGACATGAGGATGACAGCATGGGGGAGGGTGTCACATTGATTAAGCCTTTTCGTATCCCCATGCATTCAATTCTCATTTAGATTGTCCAACCTTAGCCTAATGATTAGCCAAATACCATGGAATCACATGCTTATACAAGGCGATGGAGGTGACAATGTTAGATCATTAACATTTTGGATGATTTGTAAATGTATTGACTTGATGACATATAATTGAAAGAACTTCTTCCTTTTGATTGCATTATAAACTTTTCTGCTGATTATTAATGGGTTGTAGTTGACTTGTACATGGAGCTATTGGTAGAGTAGTTATATTTGTTAAGTCATGCAAGTTGGTATTCAATAATTTATCATTTACTAATAATGGTGATTGGGGAGTTTGTCCTTTTGATAAGCCATGTGCTTAATATATTGTGGTTATGTTTGCCGTCTGTATTTATCTTTTATGTTGTTGTATGTGTTATTTTTTACAGGTAATGTAAATATAGATCAGTTAAGAAATGCAGCAAGTATTGCAATTTTTGCAAGTTCGGAATCAAAATGATGCCTTGAAGACATGATTTCAAACCTTGCTCTCAAATCATGTCTATAGTACTTTTGGGATTATTTTTAAAATTGTATTTTTTAAAATTTATTTTTAATTTCAATATATTATTCCTTTCCCTATTTTTTGGTACATAATCTACATGGTAATATCTAAAAGGAGTATAATAAAAATAATAAGGGAGCTTTTACCATTTCATATACTATTTTAGCACGATTAGTTCAATATTTAATTTTATCATTAAATTATGTGTATTAAATCTCCACATTATCGTGAAATTTTTATTATTAATATATAAATTAACGATAAAATTGAAAACTTAACTAATGCATAAAAAGCATAACCATAAAAAAATCGTAATAATAATAATAATAATAATGATAGGGGTAATTTAGTAAAAAGAATATTGATACAGCATTTTTTTCACTAAGCTAATTTGTCTGTCCCTCTCATTTTGACTGTCCTCCCTGTCTTCTTCTTCTCCCCCCCTCCTCTCTCTCTCTCTCTCTCTTTCTCTGAAATGTCGATTTGGTTTGACTTTCAAAACTTAAAACCCACAAAACTTCGATTCCAATTCTCCATTCTCAAGCGAAAACAACGATAAAAACCCAAAACACACGTATACATACACATACATACATATTTATTCATATATATATATATATAGTATTACTAGTAACTTATATGTGTGTGTGATCACAACATGGTAATGACAATGGAAAGTGTGGTTTGGGATGTATTAATGCCTTCATGGTGGGAAATTAAAGTCACGGTGGCAGCTTCCATGTTTGTAATCGGAGCCTACTGGTTCTTCTCCTATGGAACCGTCGGTGAAAGCAAAGATAGCGACGATCGTTCGTTGAATTCCGGTGATCCTGGAGATGTTAGTGATAAGGTCATTACTCTTTTTTTAATTTTATTTCAATTCTCTGACTTGCTTGAACTCGATTTAATATGAATTTATGTATTATGTTTGATATTTGTATTAAAGTTTTTGAATTTTTTGTGTTTATTATACGAATTCGAAACTATGTGATGGTAAGTCCGTTGATGAACCATTCTGAATGTATTTGATCCGCCGTATTGTAAAACTTTTTTTTTTTCTTTTTATAAAGTTTGTGACTGTAATTTTCAGTGATAATTGCATCATGATATAAAGCACGAATGTTTAGATTATTATGTACGATATTAAACCTGGATGTGTTTAATTTTTAGGGATAACCATGTCGTGATATAAACTATTGATTGGGCCCTGAGCTCGGTATTGCCTCCGTTGACTTTGAATGCTTGCATGTTATAAGGATTTTACCCCAAATGAAGTGTTTTGGGGGTAAGAACCTATAATTTTGGCCAATTCGTAGGAGTTTTTGGAGGTAAAGTTACATCCTTCGGAGCATGATTAGTGATTTTGGAGTGAAATTGCAATGGCTTATTTTTTATGAATCTGAGTCAATGCCAGATGGGCTATCTAATTTTTCATTTGAAAATTCTGCAAATTTCGAGACAATATTGAATGTTGGAGCTCGTAAAAGAGGATGCAGTTCATATTTGTGATAGTTTAAGGAAGTAATTTGAGGGTTTATCCTTTTTACTTCTATGTCTTATGTTGATTTTGTGTTGGGGGTAGAGAGATTGTATACTATTTTCAGAAGTATTTATGTATTTGGATATATATATATATTTTGGGTTATTACCTGGACACTCTTCTGAAATTACAGCATTGCCCCAAACTGTTACACTTGAATGCCTTGCTTAACCTGTTTGCATAGATTTTGCACATCTGTCCAATGATATGGCTTAACACAATTTTGTATTCAAGTTGGCTAATTGTGATAGTTTATAATTTAGAAATTAGTTGGATTTTTGGTTGGTCTGGGTCATGCGGCACGAGTTTGAGAGGGGTCTAGGTGTTTAGTGAAAGAATTATGGGTGGTCCTATAAGTTCGAAAGTTGATGGGGGTGTCAACATAATTTATCCTTTCTTTATGTATTATGAAGGATAGTCAACTCTTAATGATTTACATCTTGTGTTTTCCCTTGCAAAATAGGAACTTTATTTGGGTTGACAGATTAGGCACTTTAAAAGATGGCGAACCAGATGGGTTTTCTTTTTTTTTTTGGTGTCTAGCAATTGTGGAGCATGGAGAAAATGAGAGCAAAAAGAGCTGGGGTTGTTACAGTCTCAATTGTCCTACTTAAGGAGAATAACTATCTTTGGTTAGCTGGATTTTTTTTTTTTTTCCCTCTTTGAGGTTTATTCTTACGCAGCTGAAAGGGTTTGCAGTTCTAGTTGGTAAGTTGTATACAAGTTTTATTTCATACCACAAGTGTATCATATTAGATATTTAGATTTGAGATTTTCTTTTTTTGCTTTTCTAATTCAGGGTTGAGTTGTGTTGGCCTGTCTCGTTAAGATTGCCATCTCTATGTTTATGCATGTTACTCTGCAATGGTATTCGTTTCTGTAAACAAACATTTTGAGCTTCTGTGTCAGCTTTTAAAATGGTTAAGAGAATGACCAACCTTTTGTTTTGTTAATAATTCTCTGAAATGGTTGGATTGCTAAGGAGCATATGTATAATGTCTTTAATATACAATCTCATGGATGCAAAGTACGTTATATAAAAGCAAATTATAAGGGGAAAGGTTTTGAGGTTGCTTTAGTCCAATGAACTACAAGAATAATTACAGTGGAAATAAAAGCTTGGATAACAGGAACTCCTGCTGGAAGTCCTGTAGTTCTGACAGTATTTCTCTATAAATTCTAAGCTTGGAACCTTGCTTTGTCTTTTTATATGCATTTATCTTGGAAAGGTTTGAGTTCAGAAGACTCTGTGCTTGCATTTGCTTGGAGTAAATGTCCACTTGTTTGACATGTTATCATGCACTTATTTTGTAGATGGCTTATCTGACAGGAGATTCTCAGATTAATTCAGCGTATATTGTTGAGGTACTACTTTGTTTAATGCCCGACTTTGTGTCCCAATGGATAAATCCCATAAGATTATCTGCTTAATAAAGTCTCTTCCATATACAACATCACATCATGGCCACATTGACGATGGTTTCATATCACCCTCCATTTTTCAGGTGCAGTTATTAGCAGCTAAAAATCTTATAGGTGCGAACATAAATGGCACATCAGATCCATATGCTATCCTTACTTGTGGTACAGAAAAGCGATTCAGGTCACTTGATTGTTTTCTGCTTTGCAATTGCCAAGTAAACGTTAAAAATTTTGAAGGTCTTCATTACATCTCAAACATTCCGTTTAAATTAAAAAAAGTGCCCTTGATTGATTCTTTCTTCATTATCACTGTAATTCTTTCTAGTCTTCTAACACATGCCAGCATCATTCAAGTAGTTCAATTTAGCAGACAAATTTTTAGTGGTAATATATTGTCTTTAGATTGGTGAAAGGCTTCTAAAATTGCCAAAAGTAAAGGGTTTAGCTTTTCCATTGGGGAGTTTAAAGTTGTAGTTGGCCTAGTTGCAATGTTTTGTTAGTGCTGGTTAACAAAATATATATGGTCCTAGGTTCTATCAGTGCTGAAAATTAAGTTAGATTTAATTGGTACATGTACTTACGAGTGGTTTATGTACCTGAAAACAGCTTTTCTAACCAAGGCAGTGTTTTCTAGTGCTAGTTATTTTTCTAATGCTATAAGTGTTATTATATTCTATGCTTCATGTGACTTCAACTTCAAAGTTTCCACGGGAACTTTCTGCAGGGAGAATCAGAACGATGAGAGTTCCAATTAGTCCGAGTCTCAGTTGTTGTTACCTTCATTTCCAGAATTGTCTCCATCTTAGTCTTTCCCTTTGTCTGGAGAACATTCTCTTAGGCCTCAGTCAAGTCAACTTTCTTGTATGTCTTTGAAACTCAATCTTAAATCTTCCTCTCAGTTTGAAGCACTAGTGTCCTCATCTCCGGCTAAATATGACTCCTAGAGTTAATCTGGAAGCATCTAAAATGGAAGAGGACTCTGTGTGGACAATCATTAGCTGCATTAGCTGCAAAGAATGTCTCTGAACTAGTTAGAAGCAAGTGGAGGGTGTGAGGGAATTTGCTGATGAAAGATCTGAGCTTGTGGGAGATAGAGGGGTTTAAGGTGTATTATAAGTACAGAGGAGAAAGTGGGGATGTGCAGATTGCATTAAGAAAGGGGAAGAGGTTGTGTGTGAGATATTCTATCTTGGATTACTTGGCATATGACGAGCTGTCACCAAGGTATCAAGCTTTCTTGTGCAATATTGATAAAGTGAATATCCTTGGAAATGTTCATGAGGCATTGAGAGCATCTGAATGTTGAGAAACAGTTATGGAAGAAATGCAATCTCTATATAAAAATAGTGTCTGGGTTGTGGCTGATTTGCCTAGTGGAAAGAGAGCTGTGGGTAGCCCATGGATGTTCCATGTTAATCATGAGTCAAAAGGAAGCATAAAGAGGTACAAAGCTCATTGTGGCATTAGTGTATACTCTAATGTATGGGATAGATTATGAATGAACTTTTGCACTGTTTGCCAAGTTTAACTTTGTAGTACTGTCTTTGGCAGCTTAGATTGGCCACTTCATTGACTTTATGTGAAGATTGTGTTCTTTAATGGAGATTTAGAAAGAAACTAATATGAAGATTCCTGCAGGCTTTAGGCTGAGGTTGAAGAATGAAATATGTGCTGCTTAATGAATCTCTCTAGAGGCTTAACAATCACCTTGAGCTTGGTTTAAGATTCAATAACACACCGGTTGGACATGGTTATGTTCAATCCAAGTTGAGCTTTCCTTATCTTTATAACTAATCAAGGAAGGTAAGAGAGCAATTCTCATTGTTTATGTTAATTATATGAGTATTACTGAAGATGCTATTGAGGAATTTGAGCAGCAGCTAAAAGAGAGAATTAATGAGTTTGAAGTTAAAAAAAAAAAACTGGGATAAATGAAAATTTTCCTTCGAATGGAGGTTCCCCAAAGTCAGAATGGACTTTCCCCCCTCCCCTAGAGGAAATATGTCCTGGATCTCTTGGAGGAGATGAAGAAGCTAGGATGCAAGCCAATAACAATTCCTCTCAAACAGAACTGGAAGTGTGGATTTTGAAGTCAAATGCGCCAGGGGACTGCAAGCTTAATCAGACGCTAGTAGGATAACTGATTTCTCTATCTCTTATACGGCTTCTCACTTCCTATGTTATTAGTTTTTAGTTAAGTGATGCATGCACTTAATAAACATCAGTTCAATGCTCTACATCAAGTACCTCAAGGGGACCCTAGGTAAAGGTTTGTGGTCTCGCAAGACTGCAGACGGGGGAACTCTACACTTTGTTGATGCTAGCTGTGCCGGTTATAGGTCTGATTGCAAACTTACTTCATGCTATTGTGTGAAAGTTTAGGAGAATTTTGTTACATAACTAGGTATAGTGCAAAGGCGGAGCTTCAAGCCATTTTGCAGGGAATTTGTGAAGTAATTTGGCTTTAGAGGTTGTTAGAGGATCTAAGAATGCCTTACTCTAAAACTACTTAAGTGTGTATTAAAGTGGGTTTACTATTTCATATTATCAAGATTAGATTCCACATGGTGGGATGAAGCACGTGCATATTGATTGCAACTTCATTAAATCTAAAATAGAAGATGGAAGGATCGATTTGGCATACATTCCTATTCAAATTTAGGAAGCTCATATTTTGACAAAGTCACTACCTAAAGCATTATTTGAAGCGATAATAAGCAAGTTAGGAATGATGGATATCCATTCCTTAGTTTGAGAGGAGTGTTAGTATATATGGTATTTTTGTTAATATTCTTAGTATTATTATAGGATATATTAATGATGTAAATACTAGATAGTGATGTGTTTTGTGTTTTCTTTTTTCTGTGATATATCACACCTTTTTCTTGACTTTGTGGGATGTATCATATCTCTCGCTCTCTTTTGTAATTGTGTATGTAAGCACTCCACAATAGTAATCCATAACACGGTAATAGCTTTTACCAAAAAAAATTTCATTTTATGACACATAGTAAAAAATTTATTGAGAATGAAATTGGAAAATAATTTTTTTGCATTACCCATAAAAAGAAAAATCATTACCCAAAAGAAAATATTTATATTTAATCTCATATATGATGACAAATATAAAATCCTATAAAAATTTGAAAGGAGTGAGGATCTTCAATCTCTCATAGCTTAGAAAGTTTGAACATTGCTTCTGTCTTCATAATTTTATGAAGCTTGTATCCATCCCAAAACTCCAAAAATTGTGGATATAGCACAACGATTGTTAGCATTTTGCTTCCTAGATATTACTAAACCAAATCAACACAAGATATGGAAATTCTATTAATGTTGTGGAGCCTAATGTTTTCTAAAATCCTAAAAGGGTTGTTTTGAATAGTCAATGACATGAAGAAATGTAAAATAAAAAAAAAAAATTATTATGCTTTTGAAGCATATGAATATGTGAGGAAAAGTTAAGGTTTTACTTTGGCTATTACCTTGAGAAAGTGATGGACTTTGTGTTGCTTGTTATTTGGTAGACTTTGAGAAAGCGTTATCCTCTTTAAATGCCATGCTATTAACCTTGAGGATTTGGATATTGACCTAGGGCCGATTTGTTTGGATGAATCCTCTTCCCCTTTGAATTTCTTTGGAAAAGTTTCCTCTAAGGATATGGTCCTACCAACATCCCAGGAGCATATGAAAATTTGTTTTTTTGGATAGCTTAGTGGTGCCAAGCAAATGGATCTAGAATCTACAAATGAGGAAGATTGCTCTCATTAAGCACCTCCAACCATGACACCTGGATCATAAATTGTTTCATTTTCTAATGTTAAAAAAGCGGCCTTTAGAGCCCCTTAGAGAAACACCCTCGTAGTGAAAGTCTTGGGGCCCCACATTGGCTTTAAGCTAATGCAAGCCAAGTTGAATAAATTATAGGGTAGTTTGTCTTATTTTAACCTAGTACATGCAAGATCGGCTTTTTCTTTAACTAAAAAGAAGACATGTTATGGGTTATTTGAAATGGTCTATGGTTTTTGAATGGTCACTTCATGACCATTAGGAATTGGAAGCCAAATTTTAAAGTCTCCATGGTAACTATGGACTTCATTGTTGTTTAGGCTTGCATTTTGGAGTTACACATGGAATATTACTCGCCTTTGGCTATTGGTTAATTGGGGAGGTCTTAGGACTAGTATTGAAAAGTGATGCGTATACCATTAGCCTAGAAAGAGGTATATTCGCAAGCATTTATGTCAATACACACAATAGTTATTGATAATATTTCTTATCGTGTAATTCTAACTTTTAACCCAAAAAAAAAAAAATTCTTACTATATACAATATGGGAGACTTTTGGAGTTATGTTGTCACTGTGGTTGTATTCACCATAATGACCTAATGTCAGAAAAAACGTGATGAAAATGAAGAAGAAATCTTTTTTCTTATTTTTCTCCTTACAACATTTGGTCTAATATAGAAGATTATAAGGAACTAAAAAGGAAACAACTACAATACATGGAAAGGCTATAATACATGATATTTCTAAAAAATATCTTTTCTAAATATATAAACAAATCCATATTTCAATACTCTCCCTCAAGCTGAGGAATAGATGTTTTCCATTCCCAGCTTGATCACAAGATTATAATGACTTGTGTGGTTCAGCCCCTTTGTTAGAACATCTGCTAATTGTTGTCCTGTTGGAACATAGGACATACACATCGGCCTTTCCTCCAATTTTTCCTTGATAAAATGTCTATCAATTTCTATGTGCTTTGTCCTATCGTGTTGTACAGGATTATGAGCAATATTGATGGCTGACTTATTATCACAATATAGCTTCATAGGACCATCCCATTTAATTCTTAAATCATCTAGGATGATTTTCAACCAAAGCAGTTCACAAAGTCCTTGAGCAATTGCCCTAAACTCTGATTCAGCTGAAGATTGAGCTACCACATTCTGTTTTTTGCTCCTCCATGTTACCAGGTTACCTCCAACAAAAGTATAATACTCGGTAGTTGATCTTCTATCCACTGGAGAACCAGCATAGTCAGCATCTGTGTAGGCTTCCACAATAAGTTTGGAGTTCTTTTTGAACAAAATTCCCTTTCCTGGACTGCCTTTCAAGTAGTGAAGTACCCTATACGCAGCTTGAAGATGTGATTTTCTCGGATCATGCATGAACTGGCTAATTACACTTACTGAGTATGCAATGTCTAGTCGAGTGTGAGCTAGATATATAAGCTTTCCAACCAATCTTTGGTACATTCCCTTGTCAACCACTGGCTCTTCCTTAGCTTCTCCCAACTTGTGGTTTAGATCTATCGGAGTAGAGACTGGTTTACTTCCAATCTTCCCGGTTTCTGCCAATAAGTCAGTCACATATTTCTGTTGTGAAATGAAAATTCCTTGTGTAGAATAAGCCACTTCAATACCAAGGAAGTACTTCAGTTTTCCCAATTCCTTTATCTCAAATTCTCTGGTTAGCTGTTCCTTCAACTTATATTTCTCTCTCTCATCATTTCCAGTTATTATAATGTCGTCCACATAGACAATAAGCATAGTTACTCCCCCTACAGTTGAGTGCTTAATAAACAGAGTGTGATCTCCTTGACTTTGTTTGTAACCAGACTTCTTCATTACCTTTGCAAATCTTTCAAACCAAGTTCCAGGGGATTGTTTTAACCCATAAAGAGCCTTTATCAGTTTACATACCTTATTCTCCATGTCTCCTTGAAATCCTGGTGGAATATTCATGTAGATTTCTTCATTCAAGTCACCATGAAGAAATGCATTTTTGACATCATATTGAAGGAGTTGCCAATTGAAGTGAGCAGCTAATGACAATAAAATTCTCACGGTATTCATTTTTGCAACTGGAGAAAAAATCTCATGATAATCAACTCCATACTTCTGAGTGTAACCCTTGGCCACTAATCTGGCTTTATCTCTTTCAAGGGATCCATCTGCTTTGTATTTCATTGTAAAAATCCACTTACAATCAACAATATTCTTTCCTTTTGGTTTATCAACAATCTCCCATGTTTTATTCTTTTCCAAGGCACTCATCTCTTCTATCATAGCATTCCTCCATTCGCTTTTTGACAATGCCTCAAAAACTGTGTTGGGAATGGTAATGGTGTTTAGACTCACAATGAACCTATTGTGTGCTGGTGATAGATGTTTAAGTGAGACATAGTGGGACAATGGATAAAGAGGTTGCTTAGTGCATTCTCTGGTTCCTTTTCTCACAGCAATGGGAAGATCAAGGTCATCTGTTGGATTGATAGATGGTTCAACAGGTTGTGCATCTGGAGGCAAATCAGATTTTTCCATGACTTCATTATCATTGTTTGAGTTGGATTCTTGGACTTGTGTTGGTTCAGTAGCAGCCTTTCTTCTTGAATATACTTGAGAAATCTTGAGATGGTCATCATTTGGTTCTACAAAATTTGACCTTGGTTTAACCGTGTTTGGCACGAGAGGAAGATCACGAGGTTGAAGATCAAGAGATCGAAGTGGTTCAAAGTACTCATTAGTATTCTCTTCTACACTTGAAATCTCCCCCTGAAGAGAGGACTTGGAGAAAAAAGGAGTTGTTTCTGCAAATGTAACATCAACAGAGATAAACCATTTCTTAGATAAAGGGTGATAACATTTGTATCCCTTTTGAATAGATGAGTAACCTAAGAAAATACACTTGATGACTCGGGGGTCAAGTTTACTTCTGTGTTGATTATGGACATGGACAAAAGCTGTGCACCCAAACACTCTAGGTGTAAGCCCATTTGAGGTTCTGAAATGTGGGAAGAAACTGTTAAGGAGATCGATAGGACTCTTATTGTCTAGGACAAGTGAGGAAAGTCTATTTATCATATATGTAGCAATTAGAACGGCATCCCCCCAAAAAGACTTAGGAACATTTCCTTGAAAGAGTAAAGCAATTAGAAATGGTTTATCTCTGTTGATGTTACATTTGCAGAAACAACTCCTTTTTTCTCCAAGTCCTCTCTTCAGGGGGAGATTTCAAGTGTAGAAGAGAATACTAATGAGTATCCCTTTTGAATAGATGAGTAACCTAATAAAATACACTTGATGACTCGGGGGTCAAGTTTACTTCTGTGTTGATTATGGACATGGACAAAAGCTGTGCACCCAAACACTCTAGGTGTAAGCCCATTTGAGGTTCTGAAATGTGGGAAGAAACTGTTAAGGAGATCGATAGGACTCTTATTGTCTAGGACAAGTGAGGAAAGTCTATTTATCATATATGTAGCAATTAGAACGGCATCCCCCCAAAAAGACTTAGGAACATTTCCTTGAAAGAGTAAAGCTCGTGTGGTGTTAAGTAAATGCCCATTTTTCCTTTCAGCTACCCCATTCTGTTAAGGTGTGTTAACACATGAAGAGTCATGGAGAATGCCCTGAGATTGGAAGTAGGGTGACAATGTTTGGTTGAAATAATCTCTAGCATTATCTGTCCGAAACATTTTTATTTTCACCCCAAATTGATTTTGAATCATAGAGACAAAATTAGGTATGATAGTGCTGACATCAGACTTTTGTTTTAGAAGGTATAACCATGTAACCCTAGTACAATCATCAATTAGGGATAAAAACCAACGAGCTCCAGAAATATTAGGGACTGTGGAAGGCCCCCATATGTCACTATGAATCAAATGGAAAGGATGTAAGCTTCTTTTATTACTGATAGGAAAAGATACACGAGTATGTTTTGCAAATTCACAAACATCGCAGTGAAACTCAGTAATATCTATTCCTTGAAACAGATGAGGAAACATGACTTTGAGAACTCTAAAAGATGGATGTCCAAGACGTAGGTGATACAACCAAATAACATGTTTATTTGATGAACTGAGAAAAGAGAAATTACTCCTAGGTTTCTTAGAATATTCAAGGTAATAAAGGCCACTACTTTCCTTAGCAAGTCCAATCCTCCTCCTCGTTTCCTGATCTTGAAAGACACAGTAAGAAGGGTAAAAAACAACATAACATTTCAGGTTATTGGTGAGTTTTTGAATGGAGACAAGACTGGCCGATAATTTTGGTACATGAAGAACATTCTTTAATGTAGTAGTAGGTGTGATATGTATGTCTCCAATCCCTGCAACAGTAGCTAAAGTGCCATTGGCTACTGCAATTTTCCTATTACTAAGGCATGGGGTATATGTATGGAAGAGTTGAGACATGTTAGTCATATGGTCGTGGCTCCAGAGTCTATTATCCATGCATTAGTATGTAAGTTATCTGAGGCATTCATACAAAGAGGAGATAAAGGTTTACCTGAGAGAGCTAGAGAACACGTTCCAGAGGTTTTTTCCAAGGATCCCAATAAGGTTCTTAGTTTCTCAATCTCTTCACTGTTGAACCCCTCCTTTGCTAGGCTTTCCTTTGGTTTTGATTGTTCTGTCATGTGTGCATGAGATCTTTGTTGCCCCCCACGGGTTCCCCACTCTTGGCTCGGTGGTTTACCATTTAGTTTCCAATACTTCTCTTTTGTGTGCCTTGGTTTCTTACAATAAGTGCACTAAAGGTTGACTTTGCTCTCCTTAATCTGATTTTCCCTATTCTGGGATCTTGACATGTTATTTTTCCTTGTGTCTCAAGGTTCCATTCTTGCAATCAGGGCTGACTCACCTGCTGTTCGGGTTTCCAGCATAACAGCACGTCGGCTTTCTTCCGCCCGTATCAGTGATATGGTCTCCTCTAGGGAGGGAGTTTCCTCTTTCCCAAGAATTTGGATTCGATCCTGGTCAAATTCTGGATTCAATCCAGCCAAGAAATCATAAACACGATCTTTTTCAATGAAGTTCTTCAAGATTACTGCATCTTCAGGGTGTTTCATTTCAAAAACTCGATAATGATCAAGTTCTTGCCACAGATTTTGCAATATGTTTGCATATTCTGTGATTGATTTGTCCCCTTGCTTAGTGGCTCCAGTTTTGACTTTGATCTCATACACTTGTGCAGCATCATGGGCTTTTGAGTACGTGTGACGTAGGAAGTCCCATATTTCCTTTGCTGTGTTGAAGAACATGCAAGTGTCACTTATTGTAGAATCCATTGAATCCCATAGCCACAACATTATCATTGAATCCTCTTCATCCCATGCATTAAATGCAGGGTCGTTCTTTGTTAGTCCAGTCCCAAGAAGATGATTGAGTCTTCCTTTGCCTTTGAGGTAAGTTCGAGCAAATTGAGACCATTTTAGATAATTCTTTCCATTGAATCTATAGGAGGTTCGGATATTTTGCAATTCTCCAATTTTTTGGACATTATTGGAGTCTTTGAATGGTTTGGGGCTATTGACAATTTCAGACATGTTGACCGAGAAAGATGTTCAGCAATTAAGGCTGATAACAAGAGAAAAACAAAAACTAGGGAAGACGCAGCCCAAAAAACGCAGCCCAGCAGTGACGGCTTGCTTATAAACCCTAGGAAAGAAGCCTTTCTTGACAGGTTTAGGTCTCCTTATGTTGGTCTCTAATGCAATTGCTGGCTGTGTTTTTAAAAACGGACGAGGTATGTTGTAATGGAACCAAACAAGGATTGAGACAAAGGAATAAGTTGAATGTTGGCAATGAAGGCCAATCTATAAAATCGGCAATGGAGGCCGAAAAAAAAAATTTTCCAGAATTCCTAAACCCTAGGCTCTGATACCATGTCGGAAAAAATGTGATGAAAATGAAGAAGAAATCTTTTTTCTTATTTTTCTTCTTACAACATTTGGTCTAATATAGAAGATTATAAGGAACTAAAAAGGAAACAACTACAGTACATAGAAAGGCTATAATACATGATATTTCTAAAAAATATCTTTTCTAAATATATAAACAAATCTATATTTCAATACCTAATGTGCCTGAAAAAGGATAATTTGAACCAAGAGAAGATATATCCTACAGAGAATATTGTGAAGGACAAAGAAATGGCTGTAAGTTATGACTAAGAAGAATCCTTGTTCAGGAGAAAATTCACTGACAAAACCAGAGAATATTTATAATAGTGTCAAGGACATTGAAATCTACAATTAGGATGAAGGGAAGTATGGTGATTGGATCTCTAGAGGGAATGAAACCTGAAATAAAAAAATTTAACTGAGTCCTAGGGAAGTGGAAAGTTGAGAAGTCATACAACAGTTTGTAAGGGAAAAGTGAAAGTTGGGATATTGTCGAAGAGACATAAAACATTTGAGGCAGGTAAAAATGATAAGATAGCATGCATAATAATGCTACCTTTGAGTATACCCCCAATTGTGCCATCAGCTAAGGAGAATTTTAATACCTATCCTGCTTCCTTAGTGTTATTGTCAAACAAAGCTTCTTTTGCTTTTCCTCACACACCAAAAGTGACCACCTCCTTTTAAATAGGAAAAATTGTATCTCAGTCAAGCGAAAGGTTGGGGATCATGGAGCCCATATTTGAGATAGAAAATCTCTTTAGAAGTACTTTATGCACAGTTAAGGACTTTATAGCAAGTGGGTGGTAGCATAAGTGATTAGTAGGAACATGGTACATAATGCATGGATACTAAGGGAGAGGGTGTTAGTCTTGACTTACTGGACAATGGATCCTCAAGGCCAAATGATCATCTCTAGAATGGGGAACCGTGTGATGACTAGTGAGGGTGTACTCACATTTTCAACTCTGGTGGCAGAGCGAGGCTTTAGTGTGGGGAGATTCTTACAGCAGTAGGAGTGGACTTGCAAAGCAATGGTGGAACAGCTTTTTGTAATAGCGGCCATTCTATTGACTTTGCACGTGTTACCATAGGTTTTTTTAGTGGACGAGGAACCAACAAAGCAAATTTAATTTGCACTTAAGGCTGTGATGGCTGGAATGAGGCTTAGGCTATGTTGGTTTCACATGGAACTCCATGGATTGAGTCTCTCTGGAAGACTGGTAATATTGTCGTATCCTTAACGTGGACTTAGATTTGACGGGTAACAATAATAGGGACCTATGTGCAAAGGGCCTTTAAAATGCTTACTTGGAATGCAAAGGGTGCAACGATAACTAGGAGGTGGTAGGCAATTGAAGAACTCATCACTTGTGATGAACCAGACATAGTCATTGTATTGGAAACCCACCTATCTCGCTTGACCTCTAAGGAGTTCTATGTTGCACTATGGCTTGATAATGTGATTTGTGCTGTTGCCTAAGGCTTTAGTGGAAGTGTCATTGGTCTTACGGATGACAATGCTTGAGTGACTAAGCTCTACATAACCAATCAAAAAATCCACATAGAGGTCAAGGTACTGCTTTTTAACGTTTCCTGGTTCTTGTTTGCTTTTTATGCTTGCCCTAGGTTAGCTAGCAGGAAGATACTATGGGAAAATTTAGAAATGGTGGCTCAATAATTTAATGGACCTTAGACATGGCAACTTTGATGAAGTATTATTTGACTTTGAAAAGTGGGGTAGGTGGTGTGTGTCCTAATTGATTCCATAGGTCTAATCTAATTCTATTAATCCAAATCTGCTGATGTGAATATGAAATCTTTCAACACTTCTTCTGAATTTAAGGAATAGATATTTTTCATTCCTAACTCTCTCTCTCTCTCTCTCTCTCCTCCCCTCCTCTCTCTCTTTTGGGAATGGAGGGGTATGACCCTATTTTGACTAGCTACCTCTAAGTACATGAACTACTCTACATGACCCATGCATCAATTTAGTATAGTTTGCGCTACATAGGTAGGCTCAAGAAGTGTCTTTGGTGGGATTTGAACTCAAGACCTTATAATTTGTCATGAGAGTGCCTTGGGATAAATTCAAAGATCAGCTCAAATGACTTCTTTGATAAGGATTTGGTTAGAAAATTAGCTTCTTGAATCTTAGTTGGAATAGCGGTCAATTCAAGTCGACTTTCCTCCATCATTTTATAAATTTTGTGTCTTTTTGAACATGTTTCATTCTATTAGGTTGTGTTGGATTTCTCACGATGTTGATAGCCAGTTTGCTGTTAAAATAAACACGTGGCTGGATCAAATGTCTCCTGTAGTTCTCTCATTAGTCTCTACAACCCAATAACTTTGCAATAACCTTGAGTTTTGGCACAAGATTTTGCTTTAGCATTGCTACAAGTTACAATTGTTCGCCTTTTACTTCTCCATGTTACGGTGTTTCCCCAAACTTTAGCATAATACCCAGATTTAGGTTCACAACACTTATTGCAAAAGGCAAATCCGGTCTAGTGAGTGAGAGATATTTTAGTCTTCCAATCGAGAATTGATACTGTCTTTTATCTACTTTGTTGAGTTGGTCTTTATACCTTTATACTTTCAGTTTGGGAAAAGTGGAGTTGTCATAAGCTTGCATCTGAGCTTACTAGTTTCTTTGTAGATATCAAGAATATATTTGCATTGAGAAATAAAAATCCCCGATTTACCTTTAGCTAGTGCCATTCTTAAGAAAGAGTTCAACTCACTAAGTTCCTTGACCTCAAATTCTAACTCAATCTTTGTCTTTACCCGATCGATTTGATTGGATTTGTCTCCTAGTGATTATGATATCATCAACATAGACGATTAGAATGGATTTATTGCCCTTATAGTTCAACTTTATAAAGAGAGAGTGATCAAACTATCCTTGTGTGTAGCCCAGTGGAGTCATAGCTTTGAAAAACCATTCAACTAAGCTCTAAGTGATTATTTTAGCCCATAAAGAAATTTATTCAATTTGCATACTTTTCCTTCCTCTTTGTTTGAAGAGAAACTTGGAGGCAATTTCATGTAAGATCTCGTCTTCCAACTCGCCATTTAAAAAAGCATTTTTCACATCAATCTATGAAGAGGATTTGCGGTTCGTGAGAAAAGTAATCAAATTGTGTTGAGTTTTGCTATTGAAGCAAAGTCTTTTTACAATAAATTCTATAAGTCTGAGTATATCCAGTGAGTCATCAATCTTGCTTTCTATCCCTCTACATTACCATTTGCTCTATTCTTCACATTAAACGGCTATTTGCTTTCTATCACTTTCTTTCCTTCCCAAGTATAATTCTCATACAACAGTTTCATTTCCTCCATTATATCTTCCTTCTATCCAGGAATACTAAGAGTTTCATGAATATTTCTTGGTACTTTTCTATGTCAATTTGAGTAATAAAAGCATTGTATTAAGGGGATAATCTCTCATATGTTACATTGTTGATGATAGGATATTGAGTACACCTCCTCTTGTCCTCACGAAGTGTTATAGGCAACTTGTTAGTGGCTTTTAGCACCATACCTCCATCTAAATTCTAATTGTCTTACATTTCCTTTCCAACCATCTCTTCTTTCCTCCTATTATTATGTTTGTCGATATCCACCATAGGGTTGAGCAATTGGCTTTGTTGAGGAATTTTGGACCTTCTCGTAAACATTCACAATTCAAGAGTATGCTTAACAACTATTGGTAGTGTGTGTATGTCTTAAGTTTCAGCTTGTGGACCCAAAGTAGGACTCAATTGATTCAATATAGGACTAGATTGATTTGATTTAAATAGGGATCGAGATTTATGACTCGACTGAGATTAGGTAGAGAACATGTCTGGATTTCTTGAGATATAAGAGATATGGGGTGTTACAGGCTTGAGTTAGAAATCTTGTTATGGGTGATATTTATATGGAAAAAGGGCTTGAGGGCTCGTTTAGAGAGATCCCTCCAATCTCATAAATTACTTTAAAATTAAATAGAAAACTAAAGAGAGAGACTTAAGATACTAAAATAATTTTTTTCCTTGTCCCTTATTGATCTTCGTAGAGATATTTATGCAAATAATTCGTTACATAAAAATAAGAAAATAATTAATAATATGCTTCTATAACGCGTTCTTTCCATAATGACTATTAAATAATAACTATAATTAATCCAATAAAGGACTATTAATAAGCTGTGTCTAATACGACTATATTACGCATATTCTGTAATGACTATTACAAATCCAATGAAGGATTATCAATAGCCTGCATCTGATACACGTCTGTTACGTGCATTTTCTTTGGAGGCATTTCTAACATTACTCCCCCCCTTAGAAAATGAGCTTGTCCTCAAGCTCAAGTAATTGCATGACCAAAAAGAAATATTTGCTGCTTGGAAAGGATCATGGCTGCCCAATTTGTAATCCCTGCATAATGACAAACTGTAAATGCTTTTCCTAGTTTTCCTTAGAAACTCAAATTAGAGTGCAGTTGCTGCTTAAGCTTGTTGGCAAATGTCAAATTAGTGCCATTTGGAAAAGTGGACTCCTCATCAAGATGATACAATAACCCTAGTGGTTTCTTCTCAAAAAGATTAAGGCAATCTTGATTATCTTTGAATTTAACTTTAGCCCAGTGGATTCCATCTTGTATGTACTCTTGCCCTAGCTTAAATAATTGTCGATCAAAGTGCTTCTGCAGTCTTTCATTTGCATAGTTGATGCAAAACTGCTCAAAACTATTTCTACCAAAAGCTTCAGAACCATAGGTATCAAGGATGCTAATAGATCTCTCGATTTGCCATTTTCCCACTGCAAGTGACTTGTTAATTTAACCATCCAATAAAAAAAAAGGAATGTATAGATTTTGTCAATGCATCTCTTGCATCAACAGCTTATGCAAATGCTGGTTTTTGGATAGTGTCATTACCAACTCCCATTTTGCAAGTTGGTATGGCAAGGCTAAATTCTTGACAGTTGTGTCCAATCAATCGAGCTACAGTGCTTAGGCTCTCATCTTCCAAAACCTCTACTGAGTTTTCATTATTAATGACAGCAAACAAGAAATGCCCAAGCCAAAGTGCATCAGCAAGCATCACAAAAACATTTTCTTGGCCATCTTTGCTATTATGGACAACATTAAGGCCTTCCACAACATCACAGAATTGTTCAGTACCATCAACTCTATTTATTGAAATGCAATTACTTTGCCTCAAATAATTATAATCTTTTGGGCTCGTGAGATTCAGTTTCACCATGTATGTTGGATCTCCGTACAACTCATCACTGGTGTATGATGGTGGCACATGTGGTTGGGAGCTGCAACAGAAAGCCTCATATGGGTCAAACACATATTGAATGTACCTTGGATTCGGAGTTCCGTCCTTGTGGATCATGCTATCATAGATAGGAGCGATTTGGAGTGGTAGCTTATGATCTTGCCAAGCATGCCTTAGGGCTTGCATGCCTTCATCATGGATTGTACCACCATAGTATGGTGCCACAAGGGCTGTTGTTGCGATAGGGGTTAGGGGGTGCTCGCTCTAGGATCCTTCATAGTTTTCCATAAGATTTCCTGATTGCTTGGGTTTGGATCAAGTCTTCTTTCTCTGCCAATGCTAGTCTCCCCCAAACATCCCAAAGACTCTAGTTTAGCTTCCAATGAAGTTATCTTCTTAGAAAACTCAGCAAGAGTATCCTTTTATGTGTCGCCAATCTTCGTCTTCTTTTGCTCGGTCTTGCTCATATCGCTGAAGAAACGCTTTAAATCGATCTTTCTTGGCACCACCCCTGACAAGTGGCTCTGATACTAGTTGTTACAAGCCCCAGTTAGAGATCTAATCACGGGTGATATTTATATGGAAAAGGACTTGAGGGCTCTTTTAGAGAGATCCCTTTGATCTCATAATCTACTTTAAAATTAAAGAGAAAACTAAAGAGAGAGACTTAAGATATTAAGAGAATTTTTTTTCCTGCTTGTCCCTTATTAATCTTTGTAGAGATATTTATACAAGCTATTTGTTATATAAAAATAAGAAAATAATTAATAATATACATCTATTACGCATTCTTTCCATAATGACTATTAAATAATAACTAAGTGTCTAATAGGTATATATTACAAGTATTCCGTAATGACTATTATTAATCCAATAAGGTATTATTAATAGCCTGCATCTAATACATGTCTATTATGCGTATTTTCTCAAGGGGCATCTCTAACATGGGGATTGGTCTAGATATGGATATGTCTGAAACAAGTGTACCCTCTCTACTTAAATTCTCCCACTGAGAGAAGACCCATAGAAAGACCAATCTTCACAAAATAAAACGTGTGCAGTGACATATGAAATCTGTGTGGCGCATAGAAGCATTTGCACACCTTTTTACTTGAAGAGTAGCCAAGAAACATAAATTTGATGGCTTTAGGATCAAGTTTACTGTGACTGGTTTTGATGGTTACGAATAAATGAAACACACTTAAGGCTTTTGGTGGTAGGGGATTAAGCATTGGAACATGTGGAAAAATCTCTAGTAACATGCTTAGGGGGTTCTAAACTTGAGAGGTTTTGGAAGGCATTCGATTTATTAGGTAAGTTGCTGTAAAAATGGCATCCCCCCAATAAGAATGTGGTATTAAGCTAGCTATCATCATACCTCTTGCTACTTATGTATGTCTATTTTCCCTCTTAGCTAATCTGTTTTGTGAGGATCCTATGAACAAATACTCTGGTTTATTTTATATTTTTTGCCAAACAGGAGGTGAATTCAGATGAAAAATAATCTTGCCCAGTTCTCACCTAAGGATGTGAATTGGGGTTTGAAACATGTTAGCAATAAGCTTAGGAAACTGAACGAAAGACTGTAAATGCCTCAGATTTATTTTTCAACAAATAGACCTAATCGATTCTTGTGTGATCATTTATGAGAGTTATAAACCAATGATGACCAGATAGACCTTGAGTTCTCGCTGGACCCCATATATCATTTTGTATAAGTTGAAAGGTTTAAGATGACTAATAAGAGTGTATATCATAAAAAGAATGAGGATGCTTTGCCATGATACAGTGCTCACAATGAAAAGCTGCTCTTTTGTTATTAGTGAAAGTTTGGGAATATATGACACTCAAATAATGGAATTTGGGACAACCTAAATGCTTATGCCATAGCATTACATGGGACTCAAGACACCATTGACAATTGCACAGTTGACAAGGACAATCTAGATTCCAAAGGGGAATTTAAGTGTTCCTACACTTGAAAGGTAGTATAGGTTTATTTTTCTTCCTATCACTGCTAACCATCCTCCTCGAAAATATGTCTTGAAATTTACAATTACAAGGAGAGAAAATTATTGAACAATGCATATCCCTTGTCAACTTGCTCACAAACAATAAATTGCATTTCAATTCACGTAAAAATAAAGTTGAGTGCAACTTTAATTTTCAGATCCATACTGACCTTGTCTTTTAGCTGAAGCCAAATTTCCATTAGCAACCCACACAATCATATTCTTATAACATTGCTCATATATTTCAAAGTACTTTTAGAGAGTTAGCCATATGATCTGATGCGCCAGTGTTGACAATCCACACATTTTCATCAAGGAATACAAATTAATATGGTGGGCAGTAGAGGCTGATGGCCCATCACACTGTGCTTTGCCCCCTTCTGCTAAACGTGCCTAATTCAATACCTTCTGGAGAATATTTTGACTTGCACCACTGATAACTAAAGCTTAAAGGTCTCCCAATGCTTTCTGCCACCTGTGTGAAGACCATTCTGCTTTCTGGGCCTCAAATTTTCTGGTTTTCCATTTAACTTCCAGCAAGTTTCCTTAATGTGACATGTCTTGTGACAGTGCTCATGCTATGGCTTGTTCCTTTCCTTTAATTGTGTGTTTTTGGCCCCTTCCTTTTTCGTGACCAAGGGCAAGTTAGGTGGCTGATCAGTAGTCGCACTAGATAGGATCACCTTCTTCCTGCTCTCCTCCCTATGAACTTCTACAAATGCCTCACTTAGTGTAGGAAAAGGCTTTACGCCTAGCAAATGCCCTCTAACTTCATTTAGATCTGGATTCAGACCCTGAAAAAATCCAAACTTCTTTTTTCTGCATTTTGCTAAATTTCATGCCATCATCAATACATGCATATCATAAAACATGTCCATCTCCTGTCATAAATTTAGAAAAACATTATAGTATTTGGTTTCTGACATGGAGCATTGGCTTCTGACATGAATCTTAGAGTATATTTCAAAGCATTGGCCACATTTCCTAAGTTCAAGTAGAGTTCTTGAACCGTGTCCCATATCTCCTTAGTTGTACTACAAAAATGTTCTACCAATCTTTAGCTCCATAGATTTTATCAGCCAAGTCATAATAATTGAATACTCAGCTTCTCACTTATCATATCCTTCATTTGTAGGGTCTGGCTTTGGAGTGTTGCCTGTGAGATATCCAATTTTTTCTTGTTTCCTGATGACCAATCTGACTGACTGGAACCATTCTTGGAAGTTATAGCCACTTAGCTTGTGCTGGGTGATTTGTAATATGTGTTGTTCACCAAGGAGGAGTTTGCGTACTGTGGTTTTGTAATATGTGTTGATCATAATCACAGGCATTTTCACATGTTACTTGGAATTCTTAGATAGAGGTAGAAGATACGAAATCTGATTTAGGACATACGTATCTACATAAATCTGGTTAACAGTTAAGATAATAAGGGGAGAAAAAATCATATCGAAGCAAATCCAAAGGATCTGATCTCATTTTGATTCTAAAAGTCTAATCTAATTCTAATTAATCCAAATTTTGCTGATATCAATACAAAGTCTTCCAACAAAATGTATTCTTTAGAGAATCACTAATCAAATAGAAACTTGTGAGACTAAATACTGTGACAATTGAAGAAAGGGTTGTTGGAGGCTTTGAGCAAATAAAAATCCTACAGAATGCAACTGAATTTCTTAGGATACAGTTCTTTCTTCAAAGGCCAAGAGGAGGGAGGACTGACATCAATTATTTACCCAAAAAAAAATGAAGGGAGGACTGAGGACAGGAATTAAACTTCTAACAGAGTGAAGTCACTAAGTGTTCTATGACTTGCCCCTTTGTTTTCTTTCCTGTTTTCAATCTTATATAGGATGGAGAGCTTTCAAATTACTTGAATAGCCAGCTCTTTTGCACTCTTTATTTCAGGTCTAGTATAAGGAACATATTAGACATGTGGATTCATAGTCCATGGCCGAATTGCATTCAAGTTATTTTTCAGGATGTAACTTATCATCTGCACTTGATTTTCCAGAAAAAGTCATGTCAGACCTTCCTCCTCTAATTGAATTGCTCATTTTATTGCTCTCCTTTGAAGAGCCATGCTTGACAAATTTCTTTTGTATATTCTAATTCCAAGGTTATGTTGTTAATGCAGCTCAATGATACCTGGTTCAAGAAATCCCATGTGGGGGGAGAACTTCCATTTTTCTACTGATGAGCTTCCGGTACAGGTAGGCAACTGGTTTTTATTACTTTTGGAAGCTAGAAGACCTTTCCTTGTTGCAAGACAAAACTTTTGGATGTCTATGTTAATTAAAGCTGCACTTTTTCCTAGCTCATTATATTGTATGGCTTATGATGTCTACCTTTCCTAGTGAGCCTCTCTTGTTTCTACTTCATAGTGCTTTTATGCTTTCCATAATGTTAATTTATTGTCTTTTGAGCTTTCTCCTGCATTTCTTTTTGCCAATCAATATTTTTGTTCTTTTGTCTCTGTAACTGACATAAATATCACCACTACAAGCATACAGTTAGTTCTGCTTGGCTATTTACTTGCTAATTGCATATGCTGGGCTATGTTTGAAAACATTGTGTGATAAGTGTCCAAAAGGTAAATTTCAACTCAAGAAGCAATATATAATTTTCTGTTGAATTTCTATAATTTGCGAAGAAGAACAAGCATGAAGAAATTAAAGGAAATGAGGTTACCTAAGCAATAGGCTCAGTCCGGAGATATCTTCTCCAGTAGAGATAACAGAAAATAAAATCTCTAACTCCTTCCTTCTATCCCACTTCTCTCCTTATATAATAGCCCAAACCACCCAACGCCACATGGACAAAGCAAACCACTCCAGCCTATTGGACTCGTACCCACACTACCATACACCTGACTCACACCGTAACACACCCCCAACCTTCCACTACAAAACATACTCCCACTAACTAAGTTCCTACTACCGTATAGCACTCCCACACCCATACTATAAAATAAACAACACAAACACATACAGAACAATCACAACACCCACAGAGCACACAACTCCACACACACACCCTGACATTCACAACACAGACAACACACAAAAAGTACACACCTCCACACACACACACACCCTACTGCCTTCTACTCCTCCTATACACATTAACAACAGGAGCACATACACGTGGAGTCATATCATTGGCACCTGTTATTATCTCTTTCCCAACAATAAAAGAGTACAAGGTTTCTCCAATGTTCTTGCAGATTAACGTGTCGATATATGATTGGGATATTATCTGGAAAAGTGCTGGCCTTGGTTCAGTGACTGTTCCAGTTGAAAGTGAAGGTCAAACTGGTGCCGTATGGTATACTTTGGATAGCCCATCGGGACAGGTAACTCATCACAAAGAATCTGGTTATATTTATTCACTGATTCAAAATCTTGTGTAACATTTTGCATTCCATGCATACTTGTCAGGTTTGCCTCGATGTTAAAGCTATAAAACTACCTGGAAAAACCAGGTACTTTAATTTGACATGGTTGCTATTACTGTCATTTGTCATACATTTTTGCAATTCGCTATTTTATTGTCAATATTTCCATCTATTTATGTGTTTTTTTATTTCTGTTTTGCCTCTAAGAGTTAAGTAAGACTTCACAGTACATTTAGGTATGGCCATTGAGTCGCTCGCTGATGTTTGGTTCAGCCAAGTGCATATACTTCTAGCACATTGAGATTACTCCTAGTAGGATTCTTCTGCATTCCAATTTAGAATGCAATACAAGTTGATTCTGTTTTATATTGTAGATTGAATTGACTCTCTTGAAGATCTATTGTTTCTCTCCCTTATTGAAAACTCAATAAGTGACACAAAAAGAAAAAGAAAAAGTTAACAGCATTCCCTGCAAAGACAACATTGATAACATATCCCCAGTCACTGTTACTTTTACCCTCTTTTAAGTTCTTAGTGGTGAGGATTATTCCAAGTGTTTTGCATACTAAAAAACACACCTTTCCTTGTGCATTTATATTCCATATTAATTTCCAAAGAAGTAATGGGAGGCTATGCAGCTGTCTTGGCATTTGAGGATCCATAAAGAATTCGAGTCAAGAATATCCTGTTCGTGTTACAGGATCACATATAATTTCAAGTGTTAGGTCTATTAACAACTACATCAGGTTCACTCAAAGGTCTAGATGTCTTTCTACCACGCTTTCCTACTTATGAAAAGCAAGTTTTGGGCTTGTTGGAGAGAATCCAACATTCTCTGATTTACACCAAGTTTGAGAAAGTTTCTGCATGATTTTTGTTCAAAGAGCCATAACTCATGCTTTAACAAGTTACATGGCAGTTACGCTACCCCACAATCCACAACATACATGCAGACTCTCTATAACAGACTACTACAAACCGCTCAACTTGACTCTAATGACTACACACAACACCAACAGCCTGGAACAATGTCAGCTAGAACTGAAACAGATTAAAATTTTGACACAGCATACATGATCAAACCCAAATGCGACGACAACAAGCTGTACAAGACATGACCAAACTGAAACATACAGCAATGGCAACAAGCTGTGCAATACTAGTACACAACAACCAAGATCCTATGCATTATTCTTCTTCCTGCATGTATACACATGCTCAAAAGCCACTTTATATCGTTTCCTGTGAGCTGGTCTCATGTGTAACATCTTGTCTATAAGCAGATAATTCAAATCAATGCCATATGAAAGATCTTAAGAAGAAAAGAATCAATAATTCCTAATCACAAATCATACAAAATGGATCGTTGCTACTCTTGTTTCTCCCAATAGTGTAGTAGGCACTCACCACCTACCAAAAAGAGAGAAAGAGAATCTGACCACGAACTTTACTTCCCACTGATTATGGAAAAATCTGGGAATAAAATTCATAAGCCTTCTAGTCTTTTAATCTTTTCAACTGTCATGGAAGGAGACTGTAGGGATGCTGCAGTCTTCCAAGAATGAAGAAGTTACAAGATTGGCTCTAGTCCTATGAATAGTTTTCCATGTCCATGCTAATTACCGCTTAGGAGTGCATAACCAAAAGGAACTGGGCAGACCTATCTGTTTGGGTATTCATATTTCAACTTCTGCAGAGTGCAGATGCCATTTATTATCACTGCTAGAACATGTTTCTTAGCTGAATCAGTAACTTAATGGACTGGAACTTGAATAATGAAATGGTGAAAACAACTGGATGAATAGTTTTTCTGACAACTTGTCAATTATTGATTTACTTCTTTTATAATGAATGTGGCACTTGTTTTCACAGTGTTATTAATGGTTCTGCTGGAACTAACGCACGTAGAAGGATATCTTTAGATAAACAAGGACCAACAGTGGTCCACCAAAAACCTGGTCCATTGCAAACAATATTTAATCTTCTTCCAGATGAGGTGAGTATCGGGGACTGTTATATGAAGGAAAATCTTTGGAGTTCTATTTTTCTTTATTCACTGATCTATATTGGCATGTTATGCCAGCTAAACTCTCTCTATTTACTTCCTTCAACTAGAGATAATACATTGAATCTGTTTTAGGTTGTTGAACATAGTTATTCATGTGCACTGGAGAGGTCTTTTCTATACCATGGCCGTATGTATGTCTCTGCTTGGCACATATGCTTCCATTCGAATGTTTTCTCAAAGCAAATTAAGGTTAGTACTTTATTCTCTTGTTGCCCAAAATAAATGCCATTTTAGTGGTAAATGTGTGTCAAGGGCATATGCTTGAATATCAAGTTTAAGAGAACCAAATTGATGTGGTGTCTTTTAGACCATGTTATCACTGACCTTGTGACATGTTGAAACTAGGGCCCTATTTGTTTAAAGAAAAATATATTTTGGAAAACAATTTTCCTATTTTCCTTTGAAAGTGGATAGTCATTTTCTGAATTAGCCTTCACATCTTCTAGCTCTAGGAAAATGATGCTCTTTGAATTTCATTTTTGTTGACCTACAAATTATATTTCAAACCTTAAAAGATTTTAATGGGTCAAAACAAAAGCCTTATTAAAAAAGTTACAAAAGTAAGCTAGAACATTGTAGTATGAATGTTAGAAAAGGATCATTGTGTTATACTTTGATTCTTATCTAAATGGTTTGACATGTTATATTTATAGTCCTATGCTGAAAAATAACTTATTCAGGTATGAGCTACATAATATGCATGTGTCAAACATTAGGAAAGTCCTTTCAGCATATTTTCACAAAAACAATGAAACGCATGAAAATATACCATTTTTCAAGAAAATATCTTCTGCTGAAATTTTTTTCATTAACATGAAATTTTCTCTCAAACAAATGGGGCCTAGATGAGTTTTCTGGGATCAGAGACAGGGGTGAAAGCAATGTGGTATGAATAGTTACCAAGTGCTTTGCATTTCTTTTTTCCAGAGGCAGCATCTTGGGGGACCACTGCAGCATATGAAACCTTTTTATTTTATTTTTATTTTTGTCTTAACAGCATTTGTTTGCTTTATTCAAAATCTCACATCATTGACTGGCACCATAAAACTCATCTTCTATTTTCTTGTGTAGGTAGTCATACCGTTTCAGGATATCGATGAGGTATCTCATCCTTAACAAATTGTTTGATCTCCTTGACCACATTGATGAATGGCCAGAAATACTTAGACAATTGAGAATGTGTAAATCTTGTAGATACGTAAGAGCCAGCATGCAGCAATAAACCCTGCTATAACAATTATTCTCCGGAAAGGTGCTGGTGGACATGGTGTGCCTCCTTTGGGAAATCCTGATGGTTAGTGTAAATTCCATGCTTTGAATATTTACAATTCAACTATATACTCTCGAAATTTACCAGTCTCTTCCAATGAGAACCAATACCCCATGCGAGCAAGAGGTTCATCCTTCATCACTTTTTCATTTTATCTTCTCCTTTTCCAGGTAGAGTCAGATATAAGTTTGCATCATTTTGGAACAGAAATCATGCATGCAGAGGTTTGGAGCGTGCTTTGAAGAATTTTCATTCTATGCTAGAAGCTGAAAAGAAGGTCTCTCCCTCTTGCTGTGCGTGTGTGTGCGCACATGTGTGTGTGTGTTTGTGATGCATGTTTGTATATGTTGTATATGCATGCATGTCTGTGACACTCCAATTTCATATGCTTCGGAATATACTGTATTCATTGAAGAACCTCTCCATGTTTTCAAGATCAATTATTAAATCATCAGGAAGGAACCCTGACACTACATCAAAATAGCAACAATGTGGCATCTTTTCTGACCTCTATGTCTTGTGTTATGATTTGAAGATTGTGTTTATTGGGCCTTTTGAAAATTTTAAGCCGGTAAATAAGAATATATGGGATGGTTGTTCCTCGTTAGTTCTAAAAAGATACATATTAATTAAAATTTAAACTAAGCCCGAATTTTCCTAATTAGAACTAATTGTGATCCTACCTGCTTCAAGAAACAGTTTGATTATTCAAATTCTTGCGGCAAGGAGCACCTATAATACTACATGCTGGACTTTGGGATTTTGTCTGAATCATAAATTGGAGGTTCATTTGCATAAGTTGGAGTCTAAGCTATTCCTTCTATGCCTACAGGAAATGGTTGAGTCGCATTACGAGCTCATAGCAGTTCTGTTAGAAGTAGTAAAAGGCCGGCTGAAGTACCTGAAGATAGCACATTGAAAAATGAAAACCGTCAAGCTTTCATCAAAGAAGAGGTTCTGGTTGGGATATTTGATGTAAGCACTTTCTCATTTCTCCACATCTAAGGTTTGACTCTCTGAAACTAGACTGACATATGAATAATCTAGGATAATTTTCCATGCACGGCTGAGAAGTTCTTTGATCTTTTGTTGAATGATGATTCAAAGTATTTACATGAGTACCGGTCAGCAAGGAAGGATACAAATCTTGTCGTAAGTATCAATCTTCTCTCAACAATGCTCAAATAGTACAAACCTAGAGCTGTCGCTAAAAGTGTTGCATTTGCCCAGTTAGAGTTCCTGATCCTGGTATTTTACGTCAACTTTCAGAATTTCATTATAAGAATTTTTATTGAGCGCGTATCTATGAAATTGGAGCACCCTTGACTGTTATTTATTCCTTTTTATGAATTTTGAAAAAAGGTTTTCCTTTGTTTCACCCCGTTGAGGCACAAATAATTCCAAAATTATTTGTTGTGCATGATCTGATTTTATCCTGCAGGCTTCTCCAACTTTGAAGATGTACTGCTTGTAGCCATTGGTTCAGTTCAATTATAAAAATTTTATTGGTTCTGATTTCTTCCTCTCATAATATTTTCTTCTATATTATTTGCAATTTTTTTCCATCCATATTCCTGTACATTAATGGGTGATTGCTTGCTCTTCAGTTTTTGAATTTTGTTAGCTTTCCTTCTGTTTATAGCGACTCTTTGCTCATTAGATATGGTAGACAGTTTGAATCCTGAAGTAAGTGAAACTATATATTTCCAGATAGGACAATGGCATGCTGCAGATGAATACAATGGCCAAGTCAGAGAACTTACTTTTAGATCCCATTGTAGCAGTCCAATGTGTCCACCAGACACAGCCATGACGGAATATCAGCATGCTGTTCTGTCTTCAAACAAGAAAACGCTGGTATGCCCAGTGTCCTTGTGAGAGAGATTCCTTTTTGTGTTTCACTTTTGGTACTGGGTTAGGCTTATTTTTGGTACAGGCACAAGTGGGCTCTAAGTGACCCTGTTACATGATTCTCCACATCCTCTTGCACCCTTTGTTATTAAATTTTGACCCAGTGATATGCATTAAAATATTTCTTGTCTCTTTCACTGGCTGCTTCCCCAGCTGGTTATGGGGGTGGAAAGCAGGTAGTAATTTAAAATACTGTGACCACAAGTCTTTTAGAACAGTGAAAGAAATAACTCCATTCACCAGTGAAAAAAATCGTAAAATTTAAAGATTCTTGATATCCTTTGTTCACATTCTGTCCCTTAATTTCCTGCAAATGCTTGTATGCTTTCTACTTCCATGGATGCAAGCAAACAAGTTCTACAAGCTAGTTTTAAATATATGAGTTACAGGTTTGAGAGCCTTGGGTTGGATAGAGTGACTGGAAAAGACTCTTTTTTCCTTTTTCCTGTCTGCATCTTTTTGATTATTTGGAATGGGAGAAATGAACATGTTCCATGTGATAGAGAAATGGATTAATTCTTTTAAAGACAGCTGTTCCACCTTTTCACTTTCAATAGACCGTTCAATATGTTGTGGATTTTCAGGCTGTTGTAATGTTGTTAAAGGATATAATGCTCAAATGCATTTCCAAATTTTTTAGTACTACTTGGTAACAAAGTTGTTTCTCTGTTTTACTAATTCTTCTCCATGGTTAATGAGAATGATGAGAAATTTTCTACTTTTTATAGGTATTCGAGACAGTCCAGCAAGCGCACGATGTTCCATTTGGTTCTTACTTTGAGGTCATTCTTCTGTTTTTTGATGTTACTCTCTCTCCCTCCCTCCCCCTTGCTGTCACTTTCTAAATCCAGATGTAGTAATTTCTCCATAATACAGGATCAGTCGCAGCCGTTTTCTGTAACATTATAGTTGATGTATTAGATGTATCACCAAAACCATGCATTTGCAAGCTCAAGTACATGCCATTACTTAGCTTCCTCTTACCATATGCATAATATGTGATTTTATTGGCTTCTCTTGAATCAGGTTCACTGTAGGTGGCATATGGAGACAGACAATCAGAACTCGTGTAAAATTGACATAAAAGTTGGTAAGCCCAAAGCTTTAGGCCTTGCTATCATACCTTTAATCATGTTTCAAACCATGCATGACCCCAAAATGCTTAATACAAGTTTTTTTTTTTAGTAAGCAAATTGCTTGACGTTTTCTTATCCCTTTTTAAAAATGCTTCTCTACCTTAATTTTTTGTTGTCATAGCCATGAAAAACTGCTAACCTAAGCAGACATCCAGACGTATTTAGTGTTTTAATAACCTTGAGTATGCTAGTGTTTTAAGAACCTTCCAAATATGATCATAAGCTTGGAGAAAACCAAGCATTTTTGTCTCTAAAACCATGAAAAAGATTCCAAGGTCTCAAACACTATGTAAACTTAGTATGAATTGGATCCAAAAGCATGACAAGTTACAATCTTTTTATATATAAAATTAAAGGATGAGGGTAAAATTGACGAAAAGGGGATGATACAACTAAACTGCGAATTGAATAAGACAGAGCTGCCATCAAATCACAAGGTTCACCATACATATATATGTATGTATATATATATAAACAAAATAGGGAAAGCTAAATTTTTAGACAGCTAATTGTTTTGGTAACTAAATAAAATAGGAGATCACTTGGAGAGCTTCTAAAAATAGTCTAAGAATTTGCCTAAGTTTGTGACTAAGATAAAATAGGAAACTGTCCTATTACTAATCTTGTTTCACTCATGGTTTTGGCTTGTCTTTTAGAACATTTAGAAGTTCCTGACCTAATCCTAAGTACTGCTTCTAATGTCTCAATGCCTTCTCTTAGACGGACTCTTGTCTCTTGTTGCTTAGTATAAATCTATGAACAACTATGGTCCAGACAGACAATCACTATATCCAGTGATAACAAATTTTGTAACAAATTGCAACCTGTAAAAGTCTGGCCAACATCTGAATCAATCTAATCCAGTTAATACAGTGTTCAACATATCAAACCCATTGTATGCAAATAAATAAAAACTTAATCACAATTTCAGATTCACAATCGTTGAAACATGCATAGCCCCAACAAAACAAACAATTCTCTCTCTCTCTCTCTCTAATATAGTTGACTATTTTGGTAATGTATTTATTATTTAAGCGAGGCTCTGATAGCAAATTGATGTGCCTGAGACCTTTTTCTTTCAAGGTCTCAAGTACTAGGGAAACTAGTACTCCAAATCAAACACTGGAGAAATAACAAGATCAAGTGAAGGTACCAAGTCATTTTAGAATAAGAAGCCTGCAATATAAGAATAGAAAGGCTTAGTAGCGATTATGATTTACAAGGTGGGATAAAATGTTGAAAGCATCCTAGGGACGTACCATGTATATTTGAAATTATCAATTTCTTCAAGCTACAAAGATCTTGCAAGTCCTGACCATTGAAGGAAATAATGTTGGTTGATTCAAAACTGATTCATCTTCTATGTTAAGCTCAAGCTAGGTATATTTTGTGTGGACTAACATATTAAGGTTCATCGCATGTAACTGGAGCAGGAAATGATGACACTATTTGTACTCATGACCTCTTTCAAGTTTAAAATGAACTTTATATTGGACTACAAATAACCCATAAAAAAGCTTGAGCTCGTATATAGTTGTTTGGTTTATATTACTTTCCATTGTTAACAATGAAACTTTAGGGTAACTCTTTACATCTTTTCAATAAAGTAGTTGGGATGCCCTCAAATTGAATGTAGATAAATGAGAGGTGTTGCTATAAAGTTTTGCTGCCTTTGCTTATTGATTGACTGGCATAAGCCCGCTGCTTATGCAGGTGCACATTTTAAGAAGTGGTGTGTCATGCAATCCAAAATAAAGGCAGGGGCTATCAGTGAGGTAAATGAACTCTTTACTAAGGCTTAAGAGTCATACATGATTAGAATGGGATTCCAATGATGCCTCTTCATTGATTTCCCCAACCCTCTGACATGGTTTGAAACTTTGTTTACTTTTCATTTACACAGTATAAGAAAGAGGTAGAAATGATGCTAGATGTTGCACGCTCGTACATCAAGTCAAACACTTCTGGTACCAAGAATGATGTGAATGCCGTATCCACCTCAATACCTGAAGCCAGCAGCTAATCAGGGAGGCAATCTATCCATCTGCCATATGATGCCCTGTTGATGTACAATAAAAATCGAGAATATATGCATATCTTTATTTAGATACAGTTTCAAATTTTGTTCAAATGAATTTACTTTCTGATTAAGAAAAATTAGTAGCCTCTTAGTCTATTCAGTATCACATCACCCTGTCTCCCTGGGGAGAAATAGAGGTGTATGTTCTATAACTCCTGTTTCCTTCTACCTGAATGTATCAATCACCTTGGTCATTTCTGAACGTATAATTTATATCACGCATTCAAGGCAATGTAAAAAAAGAGGTTGTTTATATTGATGAGATATTTTTGTGCCCACGTAATTTTTGCGTCTCCCCACTGGGCTAGCAGCGTATTCATTTTTTTTTTTTTTTGGCTTGATTTGCATTTGTAATTGATATTTCGGGCACAACATAGTAGGAATTATGAGTTCTTTAGACATGCTAATGTGATTTCGAGGGCTTAGTTATTTAGACTTTTCCGCCTGTATTGCAAATTTCTGTATCAAACAGGATGTAGAAGTATCTTCTCTTGTTTCTGTCTCCCTAGATGTCCATGATGAATGAGATGAAAGTAAGATAGCACGAAAGAAAAAGGGATAATGGAAAAGTGATTTAAACATTATAAAAAAGGTTCTTGAAGTTAAACTTGAGGATAGCCAAGTGATGTCTATCTTATTTGTTGATTGACTATAAAGAGAAAAATATATTGTGTCTACGCAACGCATTTCCTTCTGCAGGTTCCATTTAGGGATGACAATTCGTATTGGCAAATCGTGTTTGTGTTTCATTTTATGTTAAATTTGTTTAACATTTGCGTTTCTGTCATTTCCATTCATATTCAGATTGTCTTCTTGTGTGAGTCTAGTATTCTTCTTGTCTGTGTGCTTTTGTCTATAACCACTCTGGATTCGTGCCGTTGTATCGTGTTGTGAATGCGGATTCTTAAGTATATGACTCAATTATTTTGTTGATTCAGTCATGATCAGTTCATCCATAGCCACTCATTCTACAAGCAAGCGGTTGCAGTTGACTTTGGTTTGCACGGGGGTTGGATGAGGCGAAATTCGTTTTCATTTTGTTCCAGTTAATGTTGTGTAAGCAATTAGCTAGCCTGGTGTGCAGTTAGTCGACGGTGACCACTGACCAGTAGTACAATACGGAGGAGTCAGTCGACTGTGGGGTGCTACCATGAGCTACACACACAGATAGGGAAAGATCTCGTCAGGTAACCCTAGTGCTTAAAACCGATATTGAATAAAACCATCGAGTGGTTGTTTGTTAAAGACAATTGAGCTATGGAATGAGCATCTAATAAATTCTCTAATTTATCAAATATTACATTGAAGCTATATTTCCTGCAATAACCAACTATGACGTATACGAAGTTGAAATTAAGAAAAATGAATTATAATTCTATCATGAATTTATATTACAAGAAAAATGGTGCTATATCTCTTCCCCCAAATAACAATATAGCATATCCCTCTCCTTCATATCTTGCTAAATTTGGTTTTAAATTATGACCACAATACAAACCGGAGTCGGTTGCTTGAAGAACATTTTTGTTTTAAATTATGGGTTGACAAGACTGGACCTAAAAGGATACAAGGCAAGACTAAAACGAGCCTAAATGAAATTAAATACATGAATTGATGGCCATCGATTACTATACACCATTTAAAACTATTAATTACAGCGATCACTGAGATAATAGTGATTGTAAAAGTAGGGGTGCAATATTTTACGCATAAAAATGTGCTTTTGACTCCTTTTTTACTATTTTTGTCCTTAAATAAAATAATAAAAAATGTATCAAATGGTTAAGTAGGTGTTTTGGAGGGTAAATACCTAATCTCAAAGGGGCTAATGACACATGAAATGAATAGAAGGGGCATGTGCTTGCAATTTACCTTTTTTTTTTTTTGGTAAATAGGAATTTCATTCTTTATATATATAAATTATATTAATCAAACTAATCGATATAAAAGGACTTGCAAACGAAAAGTTGGAGGTGTGACAACGTAACCGAATAAACAAACACATCTTTGAAAGAACAAAGCTCTTCCAACTAGTGAGTGCAATAAGCTTGAAAAGGGATGGTATAATCTCCCATAAGAGGTGGAAACAAAAGACAAAGAATAACAAAAAAAAACACAAAACGAAAAAAAAAAAAAAAACCACTTATTCTAAATACTACCAACTAGTTAATATCAACCTAATCAACACAATTTTCGATCCAAGTAGATCTATGGAAGTAGACTTGAAGTAGTGAAAGTATAATGTTAATGGATCAATGGTGGATTGGAAAATAGAAAAATAATGTCTCTAACCTTAGTATTGAAGGATCTATGGATTTTGAATGGTGAAGAAAAGGAAAAGGTTTTGAAAGGAGGTGTAGGCACAAAACGAAGTAATAGTTATTACATGTGTTTCCTTATACTTAAAAAGATATTGATAATATATTAAGAATACATCATACATACTATATATTCATATCTTAAGCTATAGCTTGATTGTCGATTGGATCAATATCTTAAAGTATCTTAAATTTTTATTATCAACATTTCTAATGTTTTTGAAAGATTAAGTTTTCTTTGTAACCCCAATTTAGAAGTATTTATTGTTTTACTTATTTCATTTAGTTTTGGAATAGTTTTTCAAAATTTTTAAGATGTTACAATCTTTTCTCCTTCGAGGAATTTTGTCTTCAAAACTTTACTGTAGTGATCTCTTCACCACCATATCTTTTGTTATGTTTCCATAATTTATATCTTCAAATTAAGGTTGTCACTTTATATGCGGCCTAGATATCTAAACAAGGTCATTGAATTTTTTAGTTTGTAAGTTTTGAGTAATTTTTAGTCATATGATAATCCTATGGTGATAAATAAGTACATATGCTTATAGCCATATTGTATAATTCTTTTATTTGTTACTCTTACTAATCTATCCAGGTACCATTCCATCTCATCATTTCATAGGTTGTTTCTATCTCTAACAACATAAACCTCTAATACCATTTTTGTAATGACTCCATAGGAGACTTAATAGAATAGACTAAAAGCGGTCATATTATATATGCACCCATTATATGATAACCGCCTCATAAATCAGAGTTTGCAAAATCTACTTAATTATTTAATAATTGCATTTAATCATATTACATATAATTACATAATATGAAAATAATTATGGAATTCAATATTCTATAGTCAACCAAGGCTAACTTCGAAATCTCCTACAAAAATGTAATATGGGTAGTCATTAAAACAATACTAGGTTTCAAAGAAATATATTCCTATTTGAGTTCCTAAAAATAGGAAACTAAAGTCTATAACTAACATTTTTTTATAATACTATCTATCTTGAAGATGGGTAACTCTCTTTCATGCAAGGTCTTAGCTTGTCTCATGTTTTTAGTTTTATCTACAAAAGTAATCTATTGAGGAGTGAGCAAAAACTACGAGTTAGTGAGATGGGAGCAATATTCTCATTACTATAAACAAGTAAGGACAAATAAGTTATTAACCTTATATTATGCATGAGCAACCATATGTAAGGTAAACATCACACACAATCTTTTGATAATTAGCATGAAGTTTAGGGTATAAGCCCTCCTGGCCTAGGGTTAGGAATTCACATAAGTCACACAAAACCCTTCAAACTAGTGAGTGTAATAAGTCATAGAAAAGAGATGGTATAATCACCCATAAGGGATGAAAACAAAAGAAAAAGAATAGTAATGAACACATAAAAAAGTTACTTATTTTAAATACTACTAAAAAATTAATATTAGACCAACCACCATAATTTTTAAACTAAGTAGATCTATAGAGAAGTAGTAGTTATTACATTTGTTCGGTTACACTTAAAATGATATTAATAATATGTATTCATACCCTAAGCCATGACTTGACTGTTGGTTGAAATCTTATTTATGAAACATGGAAATATGCAATTAAGGACCAATCAATAGATATTGGTTTGGTTCAAAAAAGGAATCATAATTTCTCATTTGGTAACAATAGGAATCTTGTGAAATAGTTATTGATGCAACAATAGTTTTGTAAGAAACGAATAGTTATTGTATTCCATTATAAATCAATGGAACATCATGATATCCTTCAATTAGGATGAATATATGTTGTCCCCAATTTCTTGTCTTGAGTGTGTACTCAATAACCATGCATGTAAACTTGGTCTAATTGAACAAACTACCATGATAGGAAATTTGGGACGATAAATATTTAGCGTAACTAAAATTTTTAGTTTCCTTTTCATTGACTAATTGTATTGATTTATTTTAAAGATTTCATTTCAATTGTGATTTTGATGGTGATAATGATATAGTTGAAACTCGCTTCAACTTGTGAACTTAACAGATATAAGGCTTTGTGATCGCATTTATTATTTCCAATTGGGTAGTTGGGCTTATGATTTACCATTCATGGAGGCTTGCATACTACTAATTTCTTTTTTATTGGGTATGCATTACTAACTCTCCAAAATTATGCATTAAAAAGCTTATCCAGTAAAACAAAATAAGAGGAAGTTGACTAGAATGGTGATAATGATGTGATTGTTAGAATCTAGGTGGACTATTCTTTTATTGATTCCTCCAAGAAAAATAGGATGATTTCTCTAACCTATATTATAAGTGTTACTATAGGGATTGTTTTGCTACCTATTCAAGAGTCCTAAAAGATTAACATGTTCATTAAAATTGGAAACAAAATAAGATTGACCTAATTGTTGTGCTATGGATAATCCATCAATTTTCTTGCTTAGTGCTTCAACTTGTGCTACTAAGGCAGTAACATCTACATCATAAACTCCTGCAACTCTTTATTGTTAGGCTCTTGTAGCATTCCACTAATAGTTGTTCATTGCCATATTTTATATTAAGTTATAGGCTCTTCAAGTGTTTTATTATTCCAAGTTCTTCCAGCAGCTGCATCAATCGTCTGCCTAGTGATTTGATTTAGTCTTTTATAAAAAGTTTGAATTTGCATCCATAATGGAAGACCGTGATGTGGGCATCTTCTCAACAGATCTTTATATCTCTCCCATGTATCGTATAGTGTCTCGATCTCTATTTGAGTATAAGAGGAGATATTGTTTCATAATTTCACAATCTTTGCTGGTGAAAAATACTTTGCAAGGAATTTCTTTGCCATTTAATCCCATGTAGTGATCGAATTCTTAAGAAGAGAATTCAACCATTGTTTAGATCTATTTCTCAAAGAAAAAAGAAAAAGTCATAACTTGATTGCGTCATCTATGGCCCCATTGATTTTGAAGGTGTTGCGAATTTCCAAAAAAGCTTACAATATGTGTGTTTAGATCTTCATCCTACAACCCATTATATTGAACAAATTGTTGAACCATTTAAATAATATTAGGTTTAATTTCAAAGTTATTAACTACAATTGTAGGCCTGACAACACTTGAATTAACTCTTATAAGTGAGGGCCTTGCATAATCAAACATTGTTATCTCATCCTGTTTGTTGGCTATGTTGATTGATTAGTTATTATTTGAATCATGAGCCAAAACTTGGTATCTTTGACTTGCTCTTCAGCATTCCCTTAGCATAAACAATAGAAGAAAATTAGAAACCATGGAAAATAGAGATTAATGAAAAGTAAGCAATAAAAAAAAATAATTATTAGATTAGCAAGATATAGGTGTTCCTAATGTCCTAATCCTGACGACAACACCGAAAACTTGGTATCGGTCTATCCTACTACCTTAGACTGGTAAGCAAATACATATATCAATTCTATAATATAGTGGATATTGATATCGAGTATCGATCCCACAAAGACTACAATTACTAGTAATTACCCTTTTCTTATTATCTAATCTGAAAAATCAAGTGGAGTGAGTAAAATCAAACGACGAGTAAACTAAAAATAATAATAATCATTAAAAGTGTACCAAGACATTGAATCACCCTAGAACTATTAATGAATTAACTAATTATTATTCAAATTCATTATTATATTCTTGGACTATGGGAATTCCCAAAATTGAACCAATAGCTCTCTAGAGTCTACTAATTCCTAATTCCATGTTGATTAATTGGAATCCCTTCCTAATTAAAACCTCTAGAATTGTGTTATATTTGATTATGAACTCCACTATTAGGTTTGACCATAATTCGAAAGATTTATGTCATCCTCAATCTCTATATAAGAAATCAGACTTCAACTAACACACTGGCAATATTAAATTGAAAACAATGAAGAACACATAATCAAATCACATGAATAACAAATAATTTATTGAATAATAAATAAAAAAATTATATATTCATTCTAAGGTTTATCATACCTAAGTATAATAAAAAATTAAGTTAGCAATATATTGAATTTAAAAGCGACAATGTAAAAAAGAGTACATAAAGAAAAGCATCAAACAAACAACAACACTAAAAATCTACCCCTATGCTCTTGTCAATCTACAAGTCTCTTCTTCAAGCTTGGATTTTATACCCCTTTTATAATGATCGAATGTATCTTGAAAAGGAAAGTCATATTTTATTGGAATGGAAAGTTGAATCTTCATAAAATAAGAAAGTTATCTTTAACAGGTAGGAAATTGCATCTTTAATAGGTAGGAAATTCCATCTTCAATATTGTTTATTAATTAAAAAGGTAATCTTCAAAAACTATGATTAAATAAAAAAAAATGGTATTCATGTGCAACACAACCTTAGGCATAGCTATGTAAATGCCCATGTAACTCTCGTAAATAAAATTTCTCAAAAAATTGCAATTTTACCTCAACACGGTCTCCAACATGGCTGTGTCGATGGGCGTGTACTTCTACACAACCTCTGGCACTATCATGTACTTAGTCATGCAACTTGTCTTTCTTTATAAGCTCGATATGGTCTCCAACATGATCATGTTGACACAACCGTGTTGATGGGTGTGTCGATTATTCCACTTTTGTAACTTGTTCATTTTTAATTTCGATTTGCATAAAACTTGTGCAAATTTGTTTCATTTTGTCTAAAGTTGCTTTTTAGGACCTACAATTAAAATATATGCTAATTAAGTATAATATCAATCCAAAATATAAAAAAAATAAACTAAAGACTATTCTAAATATTATAAATAATAAGTATTTTATAACATTTATCAATTATAAACTAACACAACTGTGTACATAGCTGTTTACAAGAGCACGAGTAAGAACACAACATATACCTCACTGTACAAAAAGTCCTCTTAGCATGCTCAAGTACACAAGCCGTGTACTAGACCTTGTATAGGTACACGAGTTAGTATACACCTGTGTACTTGGCCGTGATTTACGTGTCTCATAATTTTCGTTCTCTTTTGTCACGGGTAAGTACATGGTTGTGTACCTTGGCCGTATACCCCTCCAAATCTCGCAAACTCTTTGAATTTTTTTACAATCCGCCCCTTCTTCCATCCTAACACTCACTAATCTCTTCCATACCTCCAATCCACCACAAAAAGTTGTGTAATTCATAAAATTTAATATAAGAAGAGCAACTTACTTGATTTGAATCACTTAACTGATTCTAAGATTGCTCAAATCAATTGCACCCTCAAATTCATTGGTACTAAACTATAACAAAGCTCCACCTTTATTTCAATTTCCCATAGACACAAGAGAACGTATACAAAAACAAACTAAATTGACACTTACCTTGTGAATTTCGTGCTGAATTAGCCATTAGAGATTTTTGGATCACTTGTTTGATAGTTGTCTATAGAAGGAAAAAAAACATAGCTTAAAAAAGAAAAGAATGGGGTTTTGTGAGAGTTTAAATAGTTTAGGATTAAAAAGTCCATAATACCCTCTACATAACTACAATATTACTTAAATGCTTTGTGAAATAAAACTATTTTATTTTCTTATTTTTTTTGGTATTTTATAGTTTATCTTTAAAGGTTCTACCCTAAAATATTTTATTTTTATTTTTAGTTAATAATTTCATTTTTAATTTTGATTTTAATTTTTCCTTAATTTAATTTTGGACCAATTGGTGAACTAGTCAAGAGGGAGTTGGTTCTACTCATATGAACCAAGGTTAGACTAGTTCGATCCTTTTAAGGGGATAGGTCTTGTTCCTTTTGTTTTTTTCTTAATTACACTATTTATTAAGTAGGTCCATATGTTAATATATGTATTTTTGGTTTTAAGTTCATTATTATAATTTAAAACCATTTTCCAATTTAAGCCCATAAACACATTTTAACATTGATTAACATGTTCATGAAGATCAAACATATTTTTGAAACCATCTTGATCCAAAACTTTAATTGCTTGTTGGGTGAAGATGGTTTTGATTTTGCTTAAACTTTTTGTTTAAACCAAATCTTGAAGTAACTCTTTACAAGGAAAGGTAATTATCTCAAAACTCATCCAAAAACGCGTTTTTGATGAATTTGGTTGAAGAAAATAGATCAAGATTGAATTTTCACAAATAACGATTTGAATATTATGAAGAACACAAGAACACATTTAAGGCATTCAATTACAACTTAGTGAATTAAATAGTGAGTTAACTCCCTTTGACACTTTCTGTTAATAATTCAATCACCATTATGTATCAAACATTCAATGGAAATTTTTCTTTATTTATCTTGCACATTTTGTATCATTCAAACTTCATTAAATCAACTTCAACTTAGTATTAATTAACACATTTTTCATATTTCGGTTTTCATTAACAAGCTTTACTAAATCAAGCATGATTCACACATTTCAACTCCAAATCATGTCAAACAAAAGCCATTTGATTCCTAATTCACCTCTCTATCAATTTCTTCAAGAATTTCTAGATTTTATACAGATTAAACACCCTTTTTTTACTGTCCAAATCCAGTTAGAATTTACAACTTCAATTCATCATATCTTACTCATTTTAACTTCGAATCACTTCAAACCAATGCCAAAAATTTTCTAAATCCCTTCCTCTTTCAAAATCAACACTTGAACTTCATTTTACATCAAATTAGCAATCCATTTTTCTAGATTGAATTCCAGAACCAAAGTTTAGCTCAAATTTAACCATATCTTACTCATTACTTCACCAAACTTCATCATTCCAAATCCTTACTTCTTATTATCATTTCCAAATCAAATTCTACCAATTAACACTAATTTTAGATCATCAAAACATCATCTTTAACATTCCCATGTAACATAATGTATCTCAATCAACGACCAAATCATATCTAATTCATCAATTCTCTCCCAAAAACACATTCTAATTAGCTAAACTTCTTATCATAACATCAACTTCACATTTCTTGTTGTCAATTTATAAACATTATCAAGAACACATCCCATTACAAATTTAACCCCATGACATACAGACATATACCCAAATACATCAACTTAAATCTACAAACATCAATCTACTTCCATTATAACCTCAATCAACAATCTAATTAACACCAAAACATAATAATTCATCAATCAAATGCATAATCAACTATCTACACCACCATTAACAATTTCGTACCCAAATACACTTCAATCTAACATCTATCACACACTAAAATTCAAATTAAACAAGCAATTGAGTACTTGCTTTACTCTTGAAAGCTCTTAATAACCACTAAATAATGAGATTAACCCTCTTATTCCTATTTCACCTTCATAAATCCAAAATTACCTATTAGTACCTTAACAAAACTTATAAATCACTTAATGCTTTACAACATATGTTAATTCCAAATACTATTACATTGCTCAAAAGAACTCTGATCTCCAAATTGAGCTTCCACCTTACAAAATTAACAATTAAATACCTAAATTAATATACTAATCCATAGATAAAAAATTTCTATACATCATATCTAATTTTTGGATCTTGAAATTGCAAATTACCTATGGGTATGCCACGGTCACTTGGGGTATGTTGCTTACCTCCACTTGATCTTCACTTCCTTGCACAAATTCCTTGATTAAACACCAAATTAAACTTGAAACTAATCTCAATTGCATCTCCCAAGCTCGATTTCAACTTGTAAAATTCAATTAGTTACCCAATCAATCTTCTAAAGCTTGGATTGAGTTAGATTGGTACTAAAACCCACTAACCTAGCTATAGAAATTCAATTGTGAGCTCGGTTGTATTTTTAAATGGAAAAATAATGTGAAGCCAGGAGAGATACTAGCATGGACAAGAGAGAGAGAGTATTTCAATTGGGAAAAAAAAATGAGGGAAATGAGAGTTCTAGAAAATTTCTAGTGTAAAACTAAGGGCAATTGGGTAATTCTAGCTACTAAATATCTAGATTATTAAATTACTACCTCCTCAATATGTAACTACTAAAGTAAGGTTAACTTTGTAATTTTATTTCTAAAATTTTAATTTTACCCTTAATTGTATTTAATTATTATTTGAAGTTTTAATTTAGTAAAATTTTAGTTATTTCAACTACCATCTTTCTTTCTTTTTTTAAGACTAACGGGGCACTAAATAAATTTGCATACTCTAGCTACGATTTTACTATGATATTTCACAATTTAGTTTCATACCAACTATTTTCTAAAAGAAAAAGTTTGAAAAAAGGAGAATTGGGTCAAAATGGGGCCTAATTTCTATATAAAATGCACTCCACATAATATTCCATGCCAAAAGTTAAGGGCACACAAAATATTAGTATTATAGATCCAAGAATACATAAGCATTTAAATATTATGTAGAATGTATATTAGATTGCATTAAAATTTAGAAAGAGTAAAATTAATTCAATAAGTTCTGCAACAAACTAATATTGGATTACAAGTAAGGCATAGGAATATGCATTGTAAGTGTGTTAGGGTTTAGAACATAAAAAATTAATTAACTAAATGATCTTGTCTAAAAAAAGAAAGACTTATTTAATTAAGTAGGGTAATTCATGCTTGAATGGAGGTGATTGCTATACTTTATTATTTTGATAAACTAGAATGGAAGTTAAAAGTTAAAAAAGAAAAAAAAAGAAAAAAGAAAACCTAAATCAATCAAGAATCCAATAATCAAATGTGGTATATCTTGATATGGCGATCACTGACTTCAATCCAAAATTTTTGTCTGTTGGTTGATAAATGCATAAAACTACACTACACATTTATCCCAATTTAAATGATAAACATTTGAGCATTTCATTCAGTTTATTATAAAATTTTCTTTAGAAAAAAAAATGTTGAATATGCATGTTTTTGGATTAATTGCACCAGTTATGTGTCTAGATGGTTTTATTCCAATCATAGATCAATTTTATTCATTTATTTATTTGGTTATTCATTAGTATGTGAGGCTGGCATCTCAATTTCTATGGTTTATACCATAGAAAGATAGATTCTCACCAATTGTAACTTTTATTTCATCTAAGGGGTGTTAGAAAATAGGGGTAAGTGGGTAATATTATTTTACAAGATACTCACTCATACCCTATTTGACCAAATAGGTTTAGGTAGGTATTAAGGGTTATAGGTTAGATTCCAAATACAAATTTTCCGAAACCTACTCCCACATGATAGGATACGAGTTTTCTACCCACCTTATAAAAAAATATTAAATAATATTGATAAATAATTAATAAATGATAACATTATATTTTTCAGTCAATAAATGTTTTAGTAAAATAAAAATTAAAAAAGCATAGGCTCATAAGTTAATAACCTAAACGACTAAATTAATACCTCCTCTTTCACTTTATGCTTTACATTTTTTCTTTTGTTCTTCCCTATTTTTCTCTCCAACTTTATGTTTTCCATTCTTTCCCTTTGGTCTTCCTATTTTCTAAGTAGTATAATCACATGAACTTGAAATTATGAAGAGGTAGACAAATTGCTTTTTTAATCTCATGGGTTTTGCTATAGGTTCCATTGGTTTTGCATGTAAATAATTTATAATATTACATATAAATTATTTTTTAATATTACATAAATTTGAAATTTATAAAAAAAGAAGAAGCAAAATTTACATGCTTCACCGAATACCCATAACCTATATGTTTTACAAGGTACGTGATACAATGGTGGGAATCAATATACGAAACCCATCACCCAAGCCCATGCTTGAGAATTGCAAAACTTGGCATGAAGGATTTTGATGGGGCACTCCCACAAAGACGAGTTGTTGTTCAGCCAAGATCAAGGAGCCTCCCACTTTTTAGCTAGTCCTAACCTCTCACTCATTGGGCTTCTCTTCTACCAATCCTACAATTTGAGCTAATCAAAACCTTGACATAAGTAGTACTAAGGAAGATATCGAAGGACCCCAAACCTCAAGTAGCTCAAACTAACCCGAATTACCACTCACTAGCCACCCCCAAAGTTGCCTTATCCATCACCTAACTAGTTTACCTTGGACACATTACTTGTCAACTCAAATGAAGGACTCATTCACTTAGTGCAGTTAATATTCTCCTACCAAGATGTAACCATTGCTCATCTGACATGTATCTTTGACACTTGACACCTATACATATCCTTAAGAATATTCTTTTTGTCTCTTTATATTTTTACCCTTTTGTATTGTACTAGATATGATACATTTGTATGTACTTAATAGGATTTTCCTCTTTAATATTGTAACCATAAGGACTTACTATAAATAATCCCATTTCATGTAAGCCACGTCAGTTGAACATTGAATGCAGAAAAGCTTCCCTCTATTTGTGAGTCCTTAACTCTCAAATACTTCATTCTTATCAATTTCTTCAATAAGGATTATGGCGAGTACCCTAAGTCTAAGCTTGTGAGTCACATCTAGTTGGGATTATATTGCATTTAGTTCTTTATGGTGCACCACATCCACTGGAAACATTCACATCTCTACTAAATTACCCCTTTCCACACCACTTTCTTCCATACATGGAAGGCTCCATTAGCTAGTTGCTTTTATAGATTAATACCCTAGTGATTACTTAGATCCTAAGCATATCATACATAATGGTTCTAATGTACTATAGGGTAAGGTATAGGTAGGACCTTATACCTTATACCCACTTACCCTAAATAAAATGAGACAACAGGCCAGTGGCTCAATATAGAGGAAATAAGGCAAGCACACAAAGAAGAACTAACAAGCTTAACCCTAAGTGAGACAAGCATACATCAGCTTAGCCTCCATCTAATAATCCATAGTCACAAACATGCTTGAAGACACAACAGAATTAAGCATGTATAAATTTGAGAGGGCAATGGGACTTAAGAGACACACATGTGATTAAGGCTCCCTAATACTTTACCTCTACAACAAAGTGAAACCTGAGAAGAAAATAAAATATATATTCATTTACTACAAATTCACTTGGGGGGAATAACTATTCCATTCCCCTATCATTTCATATGATTTGCTATTATGATGTTTACTTTCATTTTAAACACCTTAATAGCAATACCGTATGAATTATTATTACGCAAAATAATGAATAACAATTCATGTCTGCACGGTCATGAATTACTATTCAATGGTTTATTTATTATATTCTTATAAATACCCCTACATTGAAAACATCACTACACCTATTGTCTAATATAATAAATATTTCTTATTACTAGGAGCATAATTGATATTTTATGTTTACTAGTAATTAATTCTTTACTTTTTTTCATAATAGGCATATAATTGTTATTACATCCCTATTACATTCTTATGTAATTATAATTCAATGCCCCTCTTATTTCATACGCTGAAGTGAACAAGCTATTAGTTTAGTCTTATTCTACAACTGCAATTGATTGAGAGCTCAAAAATTATAAGCCATTTCAATCTAGAGCTGAAGAGTAGGGAATAGTGCTAGAGAGTAGCTCATATTCTTTTCTATTAAGCAACCATCTTCAATTTAGGAGGCCCACACGTGTAGCACTTTTGGACAGAAAAACAGGGTAGCCTTAGTTAACTTGTATAAGTAACAAATAGTAGGCTATTGAAGGGGAGAGGAGACCCAATATTAATAGCTATTTTTCGGTTTGTTAGTTCAAAATGTGTGTTTTTGTTTTAGGACACTACAACTCAATGTTTTAGCACACACTTAAGGAAACTCGTGACCTAAGTACATTCAAGCTAATTTATCATATGTGTAGACTGTCAACTCCAAATTCTTGCGCTTGTAATTTATGTTATAGCTTGATTATGCCTTGATGTTATTATTATTGAGGTGTTGTGCTTAATGTTATTGCAAGTTTTGTAATGATGTATTTAATACATTAATATACTATTAACTTGATGCAATGTTGATTTATGATAAGTCAAATATTTAACTATTATGTTTGTTGCCTATTTAATTAGTGCTTAGCCATCACTTTTTAGATAGATAAAGTTTGAGATACTTAAGAAGCATTTGATAACTTGAATAAACATAACTTGGGTTTGTGAAAATGCGCATCAATAGGGATATGCAAGTTTTAATGAAACTCTTGAACCCACACTCCTAATGAAAATAGAAATATGGTTTAAGTCGCTTGGCAGTGTTCAATCTGTATTTCAACTATAATAGTAATTTGCAGTGTGAGCAAGTTGTTGTTTAGCTAATAACTATAGATAAACTACCTTGACAGGGTGGATTATGCTATAATTAGAGCTTAAGTACTCTAAGAAAGGGGCGAGTTCTTATGAGTTTGGTTAAATCCAAATAATCAATTTCATTATCAATTTAAGGTATTAGATTAATTCAAATGAAATTATATTTGTCCAATTTGAGCACCTCTTGATCTTGGGACCCTCAATGTGTTGCTAAGACATTCGTTTTTGTGTCAATTTAGTTTATCAGTTTTTGGTTTCCGTAAAACCAAGTTTGATTGCTTAGCTTAGGGAAGAACTCATGTAATCTAGTATTTAGCATGAGCTCTCTATGGATGTCAACCTTGCACTTGCCACCATACTACATTTGTACTACTAGTACTCTTGCTAAAAGGCCTTCTATAAGTGAATTGATTTATTTTAGAAAACGAACAAGTGTAGATGATTGACACTTTTGATAGAGTGATAAAGCCAACAAGCATAATTAGAAGTAGATATAAAATTCATAAAGTTGTAGTATTTTAAATGCCTGCATATAAGTAAGATTGATACAGGTAGGAGTTAGTCATGATCACTATGGGTTCGACCTAGTCTTACCAATTTTATTACTGTATACTTGATGTAATACACTTGCTAGTATAATATAAGCTTATGTTATTAAAGTAGTGGTTTTCATGTTTCAAGTTTTTAGTGTTGTTGCTAAGGATTGTAAACACTGATTCAGTTTTTAAGACTACTTATATACTAGGTATTTTGTTGTTTCTTAGATTAGATTTAGACTTAGCAAACTTTTAATTTTTCTTTAATCGATAAAGAAAAATAATAAAAAATAAAATACTAAAATATTTTACTTTTATGTTGTGTTCTTTTAGATTTCTATTTACTACTTTTATTTTATTTTCTATTTGTAAGCATTTTTTTTATGTGAAAAACTCGATGCAGAGGACTTATACTATTGATCCCGAGATTAATAGAAATTTTTATTAGTCAACCAGAGAACATATGGGGTGTCATATATTGAATCGAGAGTAGTAATGGTCGATGAACAAGTGGATGACCATCATGCATTAAGGGAGTATGTATGGGTACATACAACTGGTGGAGTCAGGCATGCAATCACTATTCTAGCCATTCTAGCAAATTATATCACGTGCATAATATTTTGTGACAATACTACTTATTACACATGCATAGAACTAGTTATGCATATTTTCTTTTATTACAAAACCTACACATTCTTCCTATGTTCATCCTTAACGCGATTCACTTAATAACATTACAATTCGTGGCGTTTCCAATAATATTTAAGCACACATTCCACATGGTGTTTATCATCTCATCTTCAATTAATCTCCATGAACATACATTAAACAGATAACCATCTCTAAAAGAATCAGACACCTTATGCCTTATGCCTATCAACCTACTACACATCGCAAATGAATAGGGCATTTCCGAATATGCTAGGCTGGAATGTCCATCCGTGTTCATCCCCACGAGCAACCTATTTGAGACCAATATCATCGACATTGTCAATTAAGAAGCCAGTATTTATTTTTGCTTCACAAACCTCCCTTTGAAGAGTTTGAAAACTCACGTCAAGAAAGAAATCTAGGGATAGAACAAAAGACACAAGGATTTTCATGAAATGTCTGAGTAAATTTGGAAAATAATTATATGTTTTCCTCTAGTTGTGTTGTAGTGTGATTTTAGGAATTTATAAAGCGAGGGATGAAATTACAATGCTAGGTGCAACTTTTAAAAGACCAGTTGAAGGAAAGGAGGATGACATTTGTAGTATTCCTTTTCTTGTTTTAATCTACCATATATAGAGTTGTCATTCCCTTACTATAAAAAGTGAAATTGGTGTTTACAGCATGAATTTTCATCAGTGTTGGTGGTTAATTTTTTCAATTGATAATAATTCTTTTATTAGATTATCATGAACTTTCTACTACAAAATGATCACTTCATTGTGATCTCCAAGATTAGCACAATATCGACAATAATAAAACTACATACACCTTTACTGAACATAATAAAAATTCTAACGGTCTAAGAAATATTAAAATTAATATAATATTTCCAGGAACAAATCAAGATATCAAAATTAAATTTACTTATCATTCTCATAAAAAAAAAAAAAGGTCTAAGAAAAAATGCATTTTTCTCATGCGAAAATTAAGATATCTATCTAGCAAATTCAACCAAAATGAACAAAAGATTAATTTTATTAAAAAAAATAATTTTAAATCCTTTTTCACTATTTTAACCTTTTATAAAATAATAAAAAATATTAAAGTTAAAAAAAGAGCATAAAATCAAGGGTAAAATGGTGAAGTAAAAGTTCAAGTACATTTTTCAAAAAAAAAATAAAATATTATGGGGTATAAATGCTCAATATCAAAGGGGCTAGACACACATGAAACAAATAGAAGAGGGGTTTACTTGCAATTTATCCTTCTTTTTGCTAGTAAAGATGGATTTCATTCAATGAGAAAAAAAAAAATCATCAATAATACCAATTGATTGAAGAAGACTGACAAATGAAGAATTTGAAGTACAAAAACCTAACCAATTAAGTGAGCACATTTCTAAAAGAACAAAAATCTTTCCAAGTGGCGAGTGCAATAAATCATGGTATAATCACCCATAAGAGATGGAAATGAAAAGAAAAAGAATAATACTAAACTGCCAAAAAAAGCCATTTAATCTAAAGATTACTAATAAACAAATATCAATCACATCACAATAATTTCAAACTACCTAGATCTATTGAAGTAGATTTATGGTAGCAAAGATGTAGTGCTAATGGATTGGTAGTGATGGGAATAATAGAAAAATAAAATATTTCAAATTGATATTAAAGGATTTGCAAATATTGAGATTAGTTGTGATAGAAAGGAAGAGTTTTAAAAATGAGGTGCGAATCCTTTTAAGGAGTTTTGAGAGATAATACATGTTCTTTGGTTGGTGGAATGAAATAAAAGAAGAGTAAAATTGCAATTCTTATCAAATAAAAATAGAGGTTATTACTTTTGTTTGATATTAATAATTACACCACATAATTGTACCCTTGTCATGACTTGATTACTGGTTGGGATCTCATTAATAGAATATGGAAATTTGGTAGGAAAGACAGAGGAATAGCTATTCTTTTACTCTTAAAAAGGAATTGTAATTTCTCATTTGTTAGCAATAAGATTCTTGTAAAATAGTTTTCTGTATACCAAACACAATAATAACTCCATAAGAAAAAAATAACTAATTTGTTCCACTATGAGTCAACCAAACATGCTAATATCCTTTAATTACATATTAGCATAACACAAATTTTCAATTCCTTTTTTATGGGCATTCATTTATATTAGAGATTTCATTTTGAACTAGTAAACTTAGCAGATACAAAGCTATACGATAACATTTAATTTTTTCGATTCAACAGTTCGGTCTACGATTTACCATTCATAGACGTTTACATGCTACGAATTTCCTTTTTATTGGGTGTGCATTTGTATCCGCTAAAATTAAGCACTAAAAAGCTTATTGGGTGATAACCAAATTAAAGGAAGCTGCCGAGGGTTCGATTGTTCGTACAGTAAAGCAACCATTTCGATTTGGTTTGCAGTCTCACAGTCATTGCTAAATCCAACTTTTGTAGGCCATTGACCGTAAAGCTCTTAATAGGATTGGGCATGATCTTGACGCCTTTGTACAAGAAACCAAAAATAGGACCTTTTCATGTCGCAAACCAAAAGAGGATGAGTGAATAATCACACACACACATTTTTAAGGATTTCCTCAGATTCACTCCACAAAGTTCCTAAGAATACTACGCGATTATTAGACACCCAAGTTTTGCATCTAATACATACATAAAATTTTAAGAAAGGTAAAGAGTAGTGGGAATCAAATTCGATACCTATGTACTGCGTGTTTTGAGCAAATAGAAGCCTTGGGTCTTCCTAAATCACACAAATGCAAAACACATTTCCACAAGGATCACAACAAATTAGAATGACACTATCCTTCATTTTCTTCAATCAACTGGCCAAATGAGGGTTATACATCTTAAGATTACAATATACATTTTGCACAATCCGAAAAAACATGCGTGTCGGATATACTCAGCTGTGGAAACGAAGTTCCTACCAAAATGGAGCATATACTATGAAAATATACCCTATTACCTAGCATGAGAAACCGAGTACAATCAGTGTGCGCCGACTACCCGGCATTGCTTTGCGTTGGCGTCTGGATGAAAAGCTTTAATTCCAGCTATGAAGTTAGTTGTCTTGTGCATCCACAAGTTACATTGCGAGCAATGGCAGTGATTTGTCAGTGAAAATGTGGGTGTCTCGGTGAAGTGGTTTTGATGGGGGCCCAAATGTCTGCTCCATTAGTTCGCGCGACCGCTGAGGTATAGGAGATGGGAACAACGCAGAGGCCTCTGCTTCTAAGACTGTATCCCTCCAACTCCTGAAAAATAGGACTTTTTATTTGTTGATATTTAGGTGAAGGATTCACGTCTTTGCTATCCCTCCTGATCACATCAATATTTTAAAGGACCATAAAAAAATATATAAAGCCCACACCGATCCGCAATCTTAAACTCTGAAAGATTAGAGCTAAACTTCATATGATATCAAAGTGGGAGAGCTTGAAATTTAATTCCCCACATTGTCATTTGAATCCCTATTTAAAACAATATCTAAGCCCACAAGTGAGGAGTTGGATTTAAGTATAAAAATATAAAAGCCTACACCTATTTATTTGCAAGATTAAAACTTTTAAATCAGTTGGTTGTTGAGCAAAACTTAAAAAAGAGTAATTTACACGCAAGCAAATGATGCTGTCGATACAACCAAAATGTAACTAAAGTCATGACTCCAGAATATACCACATGCTAGGTGATGCTTGTAATCCTTTATGATAAAACAAATCTCTATTATTATCAGAAATTCTACTTTGATTGTCTATGTGGTCACATTTGCTTACCTCTAACTCGGTCATCGGCACACTTTGAAGATACGGTGCACTTAAAACCTGGAAGAACAGCCGACAGGGTCATAAGAAAACATCCGTATGTATGAGTACAGTTTGTAAGTTAAACTAAGTGCATGACCATTGTATCATTAAGCTATGGTCTTGCTTTTCCATATCTACACAAAATTTCTAAATAGCATCGTGGATCATCATTATGATTGGAGTAATTTGCCGATTGTTATTTGGCAAGTACCAAGCAATGTGCTTTAACCACAAACTTCTTCAATCATCACATGATAGACAATTCTATTCTGCTTTTGAACTTAGAAACTTGTAGCTGAGACTGCCCATACCTTGACTTGCTCATGAAGGAATTGAATATACTCTGTAGCCTCCGAAAGCACAGATGCTGTATCCGTCTGCAAGAGAGAAATTCTTCAAGTATTATCATAGAAGATAAATATGCATGATAAGCACTAACATTTAACCAAATAAATAGTGTGACATTGCAAATGAAGTTATTGACCTACACATGTGCCAATCATTGCAAAAAAGAAATCAATGTGCCAATAAATTACTAGTAGCTCAAGATTCTGTAATAGTTGAAGTGGACATTTAAACCAAATCCCCTACATATAAATGGTTCAATACTCTAAATGGAAAAGTTATGTCAACTGTTCACCTTTCCATAAGGCGAAACAAGCTGCTGCAATGCTACAATCTTCTCTCCAAGCTTCTCTTTCCTATCCTGTCAGCAGAAGGAAGGTATGAGCCAGTCAAAGGAGCATCCACACTAATAAATCCACCTTTCAACATATATCTAACAATAGTCATCTAAGGATATCCCAGCCTCAATAAAACATTCTAAAGAAACATTATCTACTATGGGTTCAGCTAGAATCCAATTCTAATCCAAACTACTAATGAATCAATTGCATGATATTCATAAAGAAAAAGGGATAAATTGCAAATGTAGCCTCTTGTATTTGCTCCATATATGCGTAATCCCCTTGTTTTGCTTCATTATGCTTACCCCCTTATCTTTAAAATTGAGCATTTGAACTCCAAATTTTCAAAAGCGCTTTTTGGTCCCCCATAACCATTTTACCCTTTAAAAAAAAAGTGCTTTTGAGTCATTTTTAATCATTTTATCGAAGGGCAAATTAGTAAAATAGAATATAAAAATACAATTTTATAAGAGTTGGGATCCAAGTGCTCATTTTCAAAGATAGGGGACCCTAGTGTACATGGAACGATCATTAAGGGGGGGAGATGATGGGGGGTTTGTATTTGCAAATTACCCCCAAAAAAATAAAAATAAAAATAAAAAACAATGGATAGAGTATACAAACAAAGGGAACAAAAGAAGCAACCTTGTTTGAAATGGATAAACCGCCTTTCTGACGCTTGGACATTAGAGAAGTGAGAGTACCATGGTCAACAGAGCAAGGACTCCTCTTTTGTTCCATCATCTTTGCAGAGCTTTAATTTTTCTTACCCCTGAAAACGAATAGTAAGTCAAACCCATAATCATAATTTAAAGCTTTGGTTGGCAACTCGTGTTCAATATTAAAGAAAAATTCAGAATTACTTTTAGAATCACTGGATCCAGGGGAAACCCAAATAACAACGGAAGTCTAGGAAGATTGGAGATATTCGGCTTTCTCAGCAGCATGTTAAAAAATGCATAAAGGATCTAACTTGATGCATAGATTGAAAGGTCATAAAAGCAAGCATTCAATCCAAATTATTATTTTTTTTTTCCTGATATGATAGCTTCCAAATTGCCATTCATTCACTGTAATATGCTTGGGATCCTTAATGATTTATTACTTTAATATAGCAGGATTGACATTTTTATGAAAATAAAAAAGGACAGTGTCACATGAACAAAGACAAAGGACCTTCCTTTACCGCGTAGTTCATTGCTAGTTTCTATAAGGCAGCCTCAGCTTTCCCACTGTTCATTGAGATGGTACATATGTAATTAACTAGTTGCAAGTTGGCAGATGAGGAATAGCAGAAATAAACAACCACACCACGGTTGACCCTTCGATGAAATTTTTGTCTTACCGTAAACGCAAGTTAAAACACCGCAATCTAGAGCCCGACATATTAAATTAAAAAAGCATATTTCTTGCTGCATTAGAATAATCATGGGATGGATAAACCACACAACACACAAAGAAGAGCTAACAAAGAATTCGATTAGAAAAAGGACAATGATATCATTAAACTAAAATATAAGTTGTTGTTTTTTGGTCAGTGAGCAATCCTCCGGTCCACACATTCCAAAACATGATACATAATTTGTGTACCTAAAACCATATTTATATAAATCTATCAAAATATGTCACCGAAACATTAATATTATAAGCTCATAAACAGACAAGGGTACTTAAATTAATTCAACTCGATCAACTAGAGATACAAGATTAAATAAAAATTTTAAAGAGAATCGATCCATATTCACAATAATCCGCTCATTTCCAGGCAACAAGATGACCTTGTTGCAAAGGAGCATTTATAGATATCTTGCAAGTCAAACAAAGAGGTTAAGCGTACACTAGTAGTAAAAATAAATGCATGAAGCTGGTGTGGTGGATTACAGAGCTCAGCTTCCTGGATTTATTAAAGATTTTGTGGGCCTAATATGAATCATAAAATAATTTAATAACTCTCATCTATTAAATTGAAAAAAAAAAAAAAAAAAAAGACCATCCATCTTCGGCAACTAATATCACCGAAAAAAAATCTTAACTGACTTTCTCATATTAACACTCCAAAGAAGACATTTCATAGTAAAAAGTTTAGAACTTTTGATCACTTCATTTAACTAAAAGCATGAAAAAGTCTAGAAAAACATGAACTTTGCGCTAAGAAAAAAAAAAAAAAAAGCACTAAAATGAACCGGAATGAACCCAAGTATACGTTGTCTTGCCCAAAAAAAACCCATAAATATAGGAACAAGAAAGAAGAAAAAAGCAAAACTTACCAAGAATACGCACTCCACATTGTAAGACAGCTAAAAACAGTATAGCACTTCTTTCTCAAGTCATCTTCACTAACAAATATCTGTTATTGTTCAATATCCGCCCGAAAAAGAAAGAATAGTAGTGCTCAAAATTCAAGAGAGGATTTTTATACCAAAACAAGGCTAAAACCCAGAAGCTAAACTCAAACCAACTTCCAGTACTAAAACTTGGGCTAGCTTTAAAAAGGTATAAAGAAGAAATCTTTAGGAAATTCTATTGAAGATATCAATAGATTTAAAGGGCTTTCAGGAGACAACGAAATAGGAGTTTGAACTAAGAGACTGAGCAAGTTTTAGTCCAGCAGGTAAAAGCAAAGCATAATATAAGCACACGCGGAAAGAGAAGACAGAAGAAGGCTAGGCTATGTCAAAAGTACAGAGAGAGAGAGAGAGAACCATGGATTTATGTAAGAAAATATTTACTTACACCGGAAAAAAATGGAATACTTATTAAGGAGTTGAATGAAAATTTTTAGTTTCTTATTTAAAATTATTTTATTTTATTCTATATAACCGATATTAAAAAAATATAAAACTTTTTTAATAAATATCTACCGAAACTCCGCTGCCACTTTTATTTCTTCGGTGTTTAGTTCAAAGTTAGTACAAATCAAGTTCAAGCATGATTTGATACAACAATATTACATAGGAGGTGGGGTCCAAGGGTTCTTCTGATTGTGTAGGTCTTTATTTTATATTTCTCTATTTGACAGCTAATGTACAACCCATGCATGGACTGGTAAACCTTGGTTAGTTTGTTTCTTGAGAAAATTCTTGTGCTTGATATATTTTCCATTTTTAACCTAAAATTGATGCTTCCATGAAAGTGTACCATCTTTCTAAGCATACCTTCTGTCCTCATGAATCATTTAGAATTAAAATATCTTTTTTATCCAAAAATATTTGTGATAATTGCAATGATTTTCAAAACTGCTAAAACTTCTCCACGTCTTACTCCGAATTGACGCCTCATTTCCAATCCCGAATATGCAGTCACCCTTGCAAGTTGCAACCGGAAAGGCTATCATTCAACACATACCATTACTTCCACAATTCCCTTCTTAATAATGCCTTGCAAATTTGATAAATTCTTGTCATTTTCTCAAATTACTCAATCTTTTTTATTTGAATCATTTCATTAAATAATTTAAAACTATATCAATTGTTGACATGTGTTAAGGTGGGCTCACTAGCTTAGGAAAAATAGGGTATCATTTGATTAAAAAAAAATTATAGTATTAAACTAGATAAAACATATTATCCTTTATTTGGTTTGTGTATTTTCTCAATTATTGAATAAAAATGATCCAAAAATACTGGATAAAATACTTATATTTTGTATCACCTAAAATATAATAATAAAATTAAATTCACTAAACAAAAATACAAAAATCCTTTTACACTAGTTTATATATTATGTTCAGTATAATATTTTATATATTTAAACGGTGGACATCACAAAAATCCTTATCTAATATTATATATACCAAACATGGTACAAGAAAATCATACTAACCTATTTTTCTTGTTTTGTGCTGTTTAATTCCCTTTATACTGTCTAGTATTGTAATTCAAACGCCACATAAATCTATAGTGATTCATTTATAAAAAAAACCCAAAAAAAAGGAAAAACTTTCAATGCAAGATGCACCAAGTTGTGCAATTCAGCCATGACCTCGGAAAAACTTTTTTTTTTTTTTTGGTTGCATTGAGGGTGGTGATCCACCATCCTAACTATGTCATGCATCGTCCACTAACCAAGGTAGGTAGCCACTTTAAGGCTAGAGGTAGCGGGTCATGGTAAGGTAACTATAGACTTGTTCTTTTTAATTTTTTTTTTTTTTTTTGCTTTTGTAATGTTTTTATTAAACTCTTGGATGAACTTTAATAGAATTAATGGAATAACTCAAATTTGTAAGTGTTAAAATGTTAATGACTTAAATTATTAATAAAAAAAAAGACAAAGACTTAAATAGAAAAATGGACAAATGTTAATAACTAAACTTATACTTCTTTATTTCTTATAGCTCATCAAAGCCTCATGTTTGAATTTAAACCTATTTATTGATTGAAAAAAGAAAATCAAATAAAAGCTAGTATATACTAAGAAGATTAAAAAGGATTGAAAATCTTCATAAAATTAAAGTAAAAAAAAAACAAACATTAGTTTGACTTTTAAATGTAACAAATTATGATGTAACCATAGTTATTATCAAATTGATATCTAATTAAATATGACAAAGTAAATCATCTATTTATTATACCATATCAATGCATTACATTCAACCATACATTAACCCCTTCTACTAGTTTTTGGAAACAGACTATCCAATGATCTCTATAGGAAATATATATATATATATATTATAAATGTATATAAAAATGGAATAATGGTGAAATGATCACTCAAAATGGTTTATTATATTTTTCATTTTTCTTAGTATTTCACATCACAAAGCCTAGCCGACGTATTAAGAGATCATCAAATCTACAAAAGCATTTAAATTGTTTGTTTTATTTCGCATATTAAACAAAAGTAAGTTTATATGTATATCATAATTCTCAACAATTCACGACTAAAGTTATATGAATGCTTGGTAAAACAAGATCCTACTATATAAATTTGTTAAAAGAATATAGCATAACATTATAGAAAGATAGATGAACATTTTAGTATGGATATTATTGGCATAAGAAATCTTGAAATGGAATTCACATATTACATCAAAAATGATATTATAAATGTTAATCATAGCATAAGAACATTAGTCATCATATAAGATAAAACCATGTGATTCTATAAGTAAAGTGGATGCCTTAAAATTTTTACTTTGAAACAATATTTCTAAAAGTATAAAATAGAAAGAGAGAGAGAAATATATGAAATTAGACATCCAATTATCAATGATATAAGATATCTACCAAAGTTATGTTGGAACTTAGGCATACAACTTAGAAAAAAAAAATGTTAAAAAGTCCTAATGTTTAATCAATTGACTTGTTCATTAATGGGTTCAAATGTTAAACCTAAACCTAAACATGTTTATAATATAACACCCTACCTTTCCAACATTTACTTAATTTATATTACAATTTTGACGCTCAAAAAGCGGTTCATTATATTATCTCTAAATTAATCCGTAGATGAACATTTATTTGAATTCCTCAAAATATCAATATTACTTTAAAGCTCCCTTTTACAACATCCAGTATCGCAATGCAAAATTCAAAAATCATGGTTTTAATTTATAACATCATGATGCATTTCGTATATACAATTAATTACAAACTGGATCACACTTTCCAATCAAAAGCCTTACAATAAACTTCATAGAGAACAATACAATGATCTCCTCAAATGCCACTTCAAAAGTCCTAATGCAAAAGCCTCGTTAGTCATTCAAATGATGTTGATGTGGTCGATAAAGAGAGATTCCCACCATTGCGTCGCTTTACTCAAACGGCGATGCGAGACGTTCGAATGAAGTGCGAGATCCTGATGCGCGTGAGAAATAAACTTCACTCGAGCAACGCGTAAGGCATTCAAATAAAGTATGCTATTATTATAAATAACGTGCCCCAATTTATTCATTTATTTATTTGAATCTTGCATTAGACAACTGGAAAGCTTGTAGGCTTTCGAGTAGTTTTTCATGGTTCTTAGTAGTTTTAGATGATAAGTGTGGAATCTAAAGAAGTGATTATGCAAAGATTAAAAGTTTGGAAAATCTAAAATTTCCAACAAAGACTAAGATTTCTCTTACTTTCTAGGTTTTACTATGGTGGATTTATCTCTTGTAAATTTTGTTTGAAAATATCAGATACTTGCTTCTTTTCTTCTTCTTCTTTTATTATTTTTGGTTCATTGATCATGTGTCTATGTTATGTGGAATGCATGTAAGATCAAATTAAGGTTTATAATAACTTAATCTAATCAACCGCATGATAAACTAACAACGGATTATAGGTAAGACATAGTAATATGCAATGCAATTGGGTTAGGGTTAATTAATTAGTTTTTTTTATCTAGTTTAGAATAAATTAGACCTAATTAATGCAACTTTGGAGCATGTACAAATATCAAATAATTAATCCAACAATGTAAATTTTGTTAAAATCAAACATCATATGCAAAAGTTAAGCACAATTAAAATTTCAAGCATAAAATAATTTCTTTAATGTTTGAAAAAACATTAATTAAGAAAATTCATAAATTATTTTTTTTATAAATTAATGAGTAATCAGATACCAAAATGTAGTCAATACCAAAATATATAAACTAAAATGCAATCAAAACTAAAAATACAAATATAAAGATGAAAAAAATTGTAGGGATTGTTAGAAAAAAATATATGATTTAAATATAAATAATTCTAATGCCTTATGACATTATTATTTGTTCACTGCTTTTCCTTGCAATGAAGTAAATAAAACGGAAGGGCTACCGTCTCTTCTCCTTTTCTGCCGTACATTTTATTTATTTATTTCCAATTTCGGGAGTAGGACAGATAAGAAGAAGGAGGGTAGAGAGGCGTCCGGTCAATGGTCGTACAATATCTAGGACGTTCTTCAATTACTCGTTTTATTAATTAATAATAGAACCGTTAATTTACGAGCCCAACAAACATTGCATAATTATGGTTGTCTTATTTAGTAAATCTTCCAATCCTTGAGCACATACATTGATGGTGAATTATTGTGGACGGGTAGTTTGTAATTGGACTTTGCTCAATTTAATTTTATCGATAGGCTCTTTGGTCTAATGGTGGGATTTAGGAAATGGGCCCATTTACTATATTATAATATATACTTTTTTATATTTTTTGGTATATTAATATATTTTCATGATTTTTTTAATAAATCATATTATAATATATACTTTCCAAAACTCTTTCCTTTTTAATATTATCATTAATATCTTTATTTCAGTATCTATAATTGGGTCAAATTATTGTTGAAATCATTTAAATATTCCATAAATATTTACTTACTTCTCTCTGTATAATTTCACAAGAAATATATAAGAGCTACAAACACTATTCTATGATTTGATTCATGCATTATTGCACTCAAGCACTAATCCATATGTTGAAACTTTCTCGTAATCCACCAAATCTCATGTTTACAATAAAGAGAAAAGCTGCAGAGCACATCCATTTCATGTTGAAGATGATGTACTCAGAGAGTTCACGTACATGAGAGCTAATTATAAATTAGTCATCGATTGTACAGGCATAGAGTCCTTTAATTTTGTCATAAAAATAAAAATATTGTAAAATGGTCATTCTTTTTTATAAAATTAACACATATCATTATAAAATTATCTTTCTTTTTCCCTTAATCTAGATGTTGTCAATGTAATATTCACTTTAATATGAATAACAGTATTCAAAAATTATAAAGTCTAAGGTAGGAAGTAGTTCTTTATATTTGCATAAAAGGCAATGTTATTAAACACGTAATGGTAAATTTTATTTTAATGACTTTTTCCCTTCTTTTCTATATTTTATTATGTCTATTTGATTTAGTTTCAGTAAATTATAAAATATTAAGTTATTGTTATTATAATTATTATTACTATTTTCTTTTACTTCAAACTATCAAATCATTTTGAATAATGAAAATAATTAGAAATAAGGAAAAAAAGAGGTTAAGAGATCCATTAAGAGTAAGAAGTGAGAAAACATGAAAAAGGGGGAACACATAGAAATACATTTTTACTTATCTAAGAAAATGATGATTTCATATTGAAAAACATATAAATGATAAGTATTTTAAAATATAATTGCACATTACAAGTAGGAAATGGCCAAATTTCTTAGGTCAAAAAATGGGTTAAATTTTACTTTAAAAGCAAGTATGAGTTACTAGTATTATTTATTTATGAAAAATATTTAAAAGTCAATAATTAATTATTATAGAAAGTTTTCTTATGAATTATTTTAATTCATAAAAATGGTACACGAATCATAATTAATATATTCTTTAAGCATAAAATGAGTTATATGGAAAGTAAAAATAAAAATTAATAAATTCCACGATATTTAAGTCAAATTTAATGTTATGTTCTTGTCTTGATAAAGCTGTCTAAATTTAGAAATACAATTCTTAAAATCTATAGACTAAATTGGTAAACCATATAATATCCTTATGTTAAAATTATAAGTTTATTTAATTAATAAGATTTTCAAGATGGTTCTTTTTTCTTTTTCTTTACTTTCTTTAAATAGTCATCACCCATTAGAATTAATAGGTCCATTTACCATATCTGAAACTAAATATTGAATTTCTAAAAGACTCTGACATATTACTATGAAATTAATAATTTATTAGTTTTATAAATTTTGGATAAATATATATTGTATAGAAAATAGGGGGGCAAAAGGGGCCCTGACACTAAGGCTCGAAAAAATTATTTAATTAAATTTATTCTAAAATTAAAAATATATATTATATTTTTACATAAATATAACTTAAAAGTTGCACGTGTACAAATCATGTATATGTAGATTATGTCTAGATATATATATTTTATATGTATAGGACACATGTGATATTTCTTTCCTTTCTTATGAAAAATAGTAAAAGAAAAATAAAAATAAAATAAAAAGGAAAGAAAATAAACAAAATTTAAAAGTCAATAATTAATTGTGATGGAATTTTTTTATGAATTATTTTAATTCATTCAATTGGTACATGAATTATATTTAGTATATGTCTTAAGTGTAAAATGAGTTATATGGAAAATAGAAGTGAAAATTAATAATTTCCATGATATTTACCTCTGATTTAATGCTATGATTCTATTTAAGCTTTCATATGGATTTTTTATATGAAAATGGTATGTGAATTATAATTAATATGTGCTTAAGCATAAAATGAGTTGTATGGAAAGTAGAAATGAAAATTAATAATTTCCATGATATTTACCTCTAATTTAATGCTATGATTCTATTTAAGCTTTCATATGGATTTTTTTTATATGAAAATGGTATGCAAATTATAATTAATATGTGCTTAAGCATAAAATGAGTCGTATGAAAATTAATAATTTCCATTACATTTACTTCAAATTTAATGTTATGCCTCTATCTAAGCTTTCATGTGGACTTTTTATATGAAAATGGTACACAAATCACTATTAATATGTGCCTTAAGTATAAAATGAGTTATATGGAAATTAATAGTTTTCCTTGATATTTATCTCAAATTTAATGTCATGTTTTCATTTAAGCTTTCATATAGATTTTTTATATGAAAATGGTACATGAATTATAATTAATATGTGCCTTAAGTGTAAAATGAGTTATATGGAAAGAAGAAATGGAAATTAATAATTTCCATGATATTTACCTTAAATTTAGGGTTTATTGGAATTATCTTCTCTTTTTTTTCTTGTCTACATCTTATCTATATCTTATTTATATATAATTTGAATTTGATTTGATATTTAGTATTTGGGAGACTATCTTATAATTGTAATAAAAATGGTGATTGGAAAATGAGTATTAAAAAGTAAAAGTTTACACACTTTTAAGAGAAAATAATTATAGATACCCCATTTTTGCCTCCCCAAACTTTGTCTCTTTTAGTTAGATTTAAAAACAAAAAAAAAACTATGATTTTAAGAAAGGAGGTCAAAAATATTTTTTAAAAAATGAAAAAAAGTGGAAAATGAAAATTAAAAAAATGAAAAATAAAAAATATATAGAGAAATAAAAATGCAAAAAAAAAAGAAAAAGAAAAATCATAAAAAGTACTTGAGCACTAGTAAATTTAGCTTAATTTGAGGTGGAAGCAATTTTTTAGGTCAAAAACAATTTTTTAAGTTGAAATATGTATATGCAATTAGACAAAATGTGAGTTTTTAGCAAAAAGGTCAATTCATTGAAATTAATTATTTTCTATCTAGGTTCGACTTATTATTTTGCAAAGTCGTCAATAATAGACAATTCAAGACTTAAAGTGCTCATTTCATAATAAAGTAAATTTTTGAATTAAGTCAAGCATTACATGAAATTAAGCTTGTAATTCTATCTAATTATGCTATTTTGGGGGGGGGGAAATTACATATGCATACAAGACTCATAATTCTTGTTACAAAAGATTCAATGAAATAATAATGGAAAGTGGGATATTCAAGCTTCAATTTTTTAAGTATTTCAATGTCAAATTCGATGCATTCTTTTGCAACATATCACATTGAACTGTTAAGTATAATATTTTACTTCAAAAATTCATGTCAGGAAAGGCAAGAATATTACACTTCTTGAAAAATCTTGTATATTTGGGCAAGTAAGGCTTTGGAAACAGATAGAACCTTCCAATCCATTAGATAATCAAGGGAATCATGTTAATTTTGGGAGTGAAATCTCATTGAACCATAAACACTCACTCTTAGACAAAATTCAATTTTTATGCAATATACAATTTCCTTTAAAGCAATTGATGATCAATCACTGTAAATATGAACTTTGAAAATTTTTTGTAATAGGCTTCCACTCAACAAACTCAAAATTGAAGAAATCCCCTTACTCTCTCTTTAGGCCACATGAAGCACATTCCCACTCTCTTTTTGAAATTCTCTCATACAAAAAAAAAAAATTGAAGCAAACTAAGCACACAAATCACATCCCCACATCCTGAGATGTGGAGATCACTCTTTGATTGCATTAGATAATTTGTGGGTTGCTTTAATTTGGCTCAAGGTTCAAGTTTGGCTATATGTCCAAGCCAAATTAATCAAGATTCACACATCTGTTGGTGAAATTCGTTGATAGCTTTGCTTACCCATCCCATGAAGAGCTATTCTAACCAGCTCACCACCACTAGTTGCTGCAGTATCGTCCATCATCCATCTCCCTTCGCAACGTAAGTCATGGTCTTTTATTTGTTATAGTGTTTGTTTATTTTGTTTTGTTTTCCTATTTATGCCTTCTTTCATCATATTTTTTATAATGCATATTCATCATTTTTTTTAAAAGACTGTGTTCCGAAAATTGCATATTACATCCTATTAAAAAAAATGGCATGCTTTATGATTGCATATTTTATCGTGTCGTTTTATTAAATTTATATCTATCATCATGTTAAAAAAAATGTATTTTAATTATCATCGTCATGTTTTTAAAAATATGTATATTATATCATCTTTTTTATAAAATATTTTGCATTTTTTCTAAAATTGCATCCTCATCATATAATTTCATCTCTAATGTCTCACTCATTAAAATCGCATTATTCTTGCTTCTTGTGCATTTGTTATAGTCACCAGCTCTTTTTCTTCTTTTTTTTTTTCTGGTATTTTAGGTTCTTTGATTCGCTTGGCACAATACTAACTCTTTTTTTTCCCTCTTCTAAAGCATTTGTTAGAAAAAACAACATTTGTTCTTTGAGAAACATTTTATCACATCTAAAAAAGTTGTTTTATTGAATAAATCTTTTGATTGGCCTTTTTCTTCGAAAATTAAGGTTTTCATTAGATTTTTCAAAAGAGACAAAAACTAGGGTTTTTAGGTTTTTTATAAAAAAATAATAAAATTGTTAATGATGCAAAATTGATGCCTTTTCAAACATAAAAACAACCAACAAACTAAACTTCTATCAAACTACAATGGTTTAATTCTAACTAGTGAATACGTAGATATCTTCAAGATAATCATAAATAATAAAAATATATATATATATTCAAAAATCATAAAAATTAAAAATAAAGAAAATAAAAATTATTTTATTAGTTTTTGTTATTTTACTAATTTTCTTTTTCTTGTTGCGGGAAAAATATAAAAAGTTCTTTTTTAAAAAATCTTGTTATATTTGCTTTGTTTATTTTAGTTTATTTAGTTTATTTTGTTATTACTAACAAATATTTTTAGTTTTGTATGATGATATAAAAAAAAGTGTATCTCTTTTATTAATGAATATTTTTAGTTTCACAGTATCTCTTTACTTGCTTTAATTATTTATTTTCAATTATTTTCTTTAAGTGTATTTGTTAACCATTTATAGGGAAAATTAAAAGGAAAAGAAATGTGTGATAAAATTCTCTTTTTTTTTTTTTTTGAAAATTCTTATATGAATTTTATCACACATTTCTCATTTTCTCATCTTTAAAGTATATAAGTTCTTTCAATAAAATATCACTTAAAGTTGCATATGCACAAAATACATATATATGTATATATTATTTCTAAATATATATATTGTATATATGTATGTGCCACAATGATATTAATTGTGATGGATTTTGTATTTTATGAATTACTTTAATTGTCAAATCCAATGGACGGTGATTAGTAATGAAAAATGTATTATTGCATATATAATGAATGGTTAATCAATCTAATGCAGCGTAAATTCTACCTTAGCCTATTATGCTTTGATTCCCATCAATATTTATTGAAATTAAATATTGATTGTCTACCATTGATTGTTAACTTTATTAAAATGCAATGACATTTTGCCTTGTATAAAACATGATAATATCACTAATTGTATCTATGGCCAAAAAGAAGAAGAAGAAGAAGAGAGAAGAAAAGATTGTCTATTGTCTAAATACTTATCACGTCATATCATATTATAATATATAGTTTTGAAAGCTTTTATATTTTTTGTATTTCACATTTTTATGTTATCATTAAAATATTTCCAATTTTTTTTGTCAAATTTAATATAATTTTGGAAGTTCTTTACTTATATATTCTACCGGAGTAAATTATTTCAAATTGCTTATTCCTAAAAATAAAATCACTATTAAAGAAGATATTCTTGGTTAATAGCTGTAGACATAATGTAATACATAACTTTTAAGTTTTACAATGTTTGAATTTTTTTTTGTAATTATACATTTGTAAGTTCTAATTTAATTTTATTCGATTTTCATTACTTAGATGATACATTAAAATGGGAATAATTAATATTTATTAGTTAATATGTTTTTTAATAATGCATAAAAATAAAAAATTACATTTACATTTGATGTTTTCAAGAAAAAGAAATTATAATCATAATTCAAACTTATTGTGTAATTTTTTTATTCTTTTTTTATTTATGCATTATGCGAACTCTTTAACTAATTTAATATATCTTAGAAAGATTTAGTTTGGTAGACTAGAAACAGAAATTAGCAAACTGATTCGAATACTTTAGGTCCTTCTTAATTGGCTTGCATGCTTAATAAGTCTTTCCATATACTAATCCACTCATTGGGCTTAGGTTACATTAGATTCATTAATTTTAAGAGTAGTTCAAGTTGCAAAATGAAGAAGGCTAGAAGTATGTATAATTTGAATTTGATAATGCTCTTGTGATTTTTGTGATTTGAAGTATCTTACATTCTTAGTCATGTCATTTGCTCAAATTAGACTTAAGAACTCATTTTTCTTATGTTAGTTTTTGCCAAATAAGTAGGAAAATAATCCTCTTAAGCTTTTTAACACTTGTGTTGCATCAAATCAAAGGTATTTATTTATTTATTTATTATTATTATTATTTTGTTTGGCGGGAAAAGGAAACGTACCTTTGACGAACGATGGTGTTGGGCTGGATTCAGGTGGGCGGTTCCTGGGACCTAGCTTTTTCTCTCTCTAAAAGTTTCTTCCCTCTAAGAATGTCACCCCAATCGTCGCATTGATTTCACCGCCGTATCTACTCGCTCAGATGGTCGACAATATGATCCCGTAACGTCGCGTGGCCATCGCTGGTTGGTACGTGTTATTTAAACGAGATTGGAGTGGGTGGAGCCGGTGATGTCAGAATCTACCGGGACCCACATCTAACGGCGATCGTGTGCTTGAAAGTCCACAAATGCAAGGGATTAGGTCATAAGTGGGTCCACGCGGTTTCGCATTTTTATTTTTCCTACTTCACTCGTAAATGTTATCTATCAATGATGTTCACAAGAAAGTGCATTATTATATAAGATGCCGACATATGAACTTCCTCCCCAAGTACCAGCCACTATAATGTTAGGATATTTTTAATGGGTATTTTAGGTATATACGTTAAAATACTAAATAATTATGTGTATTTATAAAATATATATCCATTCCGAAAAAGTCTAAAAGTTCTTTTTTTTTTTTTTAATATATTTTATATTTTATAATGAGTATATAGGAAAAGTAAAGAAAAGGTATTAGATTAAAAGAAAACTGAATTCTACAATTCATCCGTATTTTTTCAAGTAAACCTAGTGAGTGTTTTCATTGCACTTGTTGATAAAATGTTTAATTTTGAGAAATATAGCTTGCTCGAAAGGAAAATTGAATTTAACGGCTTATATTAATGAGTATTAAGAAACATTTGCTCAAGGGTAGAGGAAAGAAATTTTGTTTCATCTTTAAGAATGCGATTATTAAGTAAAATGTTTTTTTCTTCTTTTTTAGTTTTTTAATACTTATCAACACTAACCCTTATTAAAACTATATTGCCTTCATACCATTACCATCATCGATACTGTTGTGCGCATAATTGCTGCTGCCACTAGACTACTATCAACAATATTACCACTATCTATACACTACTTCACCTCTACAACAACACCTCTCCATTTACACATCACCACTATAAACACCACCCCATGACCATCAATACTAACGTGGTGGATATTAGAGGGAATGCCTTAATAGCAACGACATAGAGAAGTTGATGGTGGTGGTTTCACAATTACAACAGCGATGGCAGCAATGGTTTATTTTTAAGGGTGATGGTCATAATAGCATAGTATGGGGGTGTGGTGAGAATAATGGTTGTAGGAATTGTTGTATCTTTTATTGAATGAAGGTATTTTGGTATTTATATTTTATTTCTAACTTATAACTATGATTTAATAATATAAATTAAACAAAGGTAAATTGAAGTTATTTCCCCATAATAGAAAATTATATATATAAAAAAAACAATTGAATATATATTATTTGGCATAATAAATTATTCTAAAAATAGGTATCTTAATCTATATCTTTTCCATCCTAAATAAACAGATTTAGTAATGGCATTTAAACTAAATTACTAGTAATGCTCACGTAAGTTGGGCCAATACGAATTTTTGTATTTTTTTTTCTATTTATGCTAAGTAAGGTGGAAATAAATATGATGTATTGTCTTCTTATACTTAGCAATTTCCTTTGGTAAGTATCATATTCCAGTTTTCCAAATTAAGAAGAGTCTTCAGCTTTTTTTAATTTCCAACATTATAGCATATGTTGGATTTGCAAACTGTTTTTTTGCTCTTGCCCATGTACTATATTTGGTAGCCTTGTATGTTTTGGCAATGCTATTGCTTCCGAGCTCTGATCATTTTACATATACAGATTTTCAGAGACATATTAACTTTGTTTAGTACATTTTCATTCGTAATTATAATTAATGATAAAGTTCAACAACATATAATGTCAAACATCTTGCTGATCCTTGTTTTCTGGGTTCAATCATTTGACTTGAGAAAAATCCAGCACAGATCAGACGCTCGTCTTATTGGGATATCCTACAAGTAGAATTCAATTACTTTGAGATCACTCAATATTGCGTGGGATGCTAATTGTTCTGCTGGCAAAGGAGTGTACATTTTGGATAGGGTCGAAGCGGATTACGCCTTAGCTATATCCATAAATTTTTCTAAGCCACATTAACTTTGCATAAGGCTTCTTAAAATAGAATGTCCACAGCTACATTTTTTTTTTTCTTTTACCCAACTAAACACTTTACAAGCATGTTCCATCCCTATTATATCAATTAAATTACAAAACTTTAAGTCTTTAACATATCTATATAACGGGTTATTCTTCAATTCATGGTTGAAAACATCATATTTAATTTTGAGGATAATCGACTAGACCAGATTTTTAAAAAAGGAGTTGGTTGATCGTCAACCTAAAGAAAATGCCATGGTGAAATCATGTATCTACCCTGTTCTTAAATTAACTTTCGGTTACAAGGCCTTTTATAAAATTTGGTAATTTTTTTTGAAATATTGCGAGTCAGTAAAAGAAATGACTCAAGTTCAAGAATTCATTAAAAGAGAATTTAAAGGGTTAAATTAAAATTTTCGGAATGAAATTCCAATAATAACCCTATATTTCAACCTAAAACCAAGGTTATTAAAGTAATTTGCAATATAAACTAAACCAAATATTCAAATCATAAACAAAATTTTCATAAAAGCAAGTTAAAGTTTTGGATTAAGTGGATTTAAAGAACCAATTAAATCTTCATGAAGAGTGTTTGATGCTAATAATTGTATTGATGGTAATAAGATGGAACATATGATAATATTTGTAAATTATTATTGGAGATATAGTTAGTAATAGTAGATGCAAAAGTAATAATAAGAAAATAAAAATAAAAAAAATTGATTAATTAAATAATTTTAAGGTGGTGTGATCCCTCGAGGGGGAGGGGGACTGACCAAACCAAACTAGCCTAAACTGATTTACTAAGAACCAAATTGGTTCTCATCTATTCAATTCCACATCAAACCAACTCTCAACTTAAATGAATTGATTAAATCCTAAAATGAGTCAAATAAATAATTTAGGGTTAAACCACTAAGATTAAACTGGATCTAAATCAATCCCAAACCAAATTCACTACCTATTGAACCGGTTTAATTAATTAAAGATGAAACCTTAATCAATTAAGCACAATTAATGAATACTTAATATCGGTTTGATTAATGACTGGCTAATTAAATTTAACTTAATTGAATCAGGACTAAATAATAACTTTTGTTATGCCAATTCCATTTCAATTCTTTTATAAGTTGGAGCCAATTAATCAAGGTGCAATTTGTGTGTGACAACTTATAGGTATAAGATAGTTCGCGTGTTGCTTGTGCATGTAGGATTGGAAAGGAAACAAATTAATCACTTAAACTTGGCTAATAATAATTAAGTGTTGTTTACTGCATGATCACTTGAGTCAGTAAGTGATAACCTTGAACTAGGTTCATGGGCTACAATCATGAACACTATGATGACATGGTAGTTTCAGCGTTTGAGCCATTAAAGGTGATGCGGCAAGTAGTTGGTAGAAAATGAGCACTTCATACATAATGGCCTTCGAAGTGGGGAGAAGTTATACTAAGCGTTTTTGTAAGGCATGGGACTCAACGGATAATATGTTATGGATGGACTATGATCTTGGCGGCAAATAGTAGTGATGACTCTCTGTAAGAGACTACTTATGAGTTAATTATGATTTTGGGACATGGTAGCTAATTATACCTATGAACCTCGAACGTATGTTACGGTAGGGTCAGACCCCTTATCCTTGATGTGTTTTAGAGTATTGAGTATTCTAGTGTTAATTGTTACACTTTAAATTAAAGCTCAATAAATTCTATTTGTTTCTTTAGAAACAAGTGCGCATGTGAGTAGCATATGTGTGTGGTTGTGGCTATTCTATATTGGGTTCTTATGACTCCTTTTTCACTTGTAACAATTTTTAAGTAATGAAGATTTATGCCTTAATTACTATTACAATTCTATGGGTTACAAGTTACCGAGTAACTTAGTTGAATCGGAAATAAAATACTTTTCCTAAGGAATCTAGTAAATAGAAATAGATTAAACTTGATATAACATTTAGTGGCTTCGGGCTGAACTCTCTCTCAACTCATGATAGACTTTAGATACTACTTTTTTTACGGACTACCGACTTTTAGATTAATTACGATTTTATGGACTGTTTCGGGATTGTGGACTCTGTTATTTGGAATTTTTCTTTTTGGGGTGATGGAGGCCGTAAATAGTCATAGATGATGATATGATATGTCTTTAAGTAATCCAAGTCTTAAGTGTCCAAATGCAAATCAACCATTCTTAAAAAGTTTGAATAAATTAATAAATAATTTTTAAATTATAAATTAATTAAAAACATATATAATATTCAATAAGTTTTCGCGTGATCTGTTTCAATAGATTACATGGTGAAGACCGTAAATTAAGTGGCATAAGACATGGAAACTAGGAGAGTAAGACTTGCAAGCGTTGCTATTTCCATCGAAAATTGGAATATGAAATTTGGTTAAATAATTACACTTACAAATGAAAGAGAGAATTTACATGTCATGAGAAAATGCTGAGCTTATGAATCAGCATTGATCACCCTAGGATGTAGGATCTAACACCTACTTCTCGTATCGCTTGTAAGGAAATCTGGGTTAATTCACAAAAATTCTATTAATAATTTTCTTGCATATCACGCTTATGGAAGCAAAAAGAAAGGGAAAGCCATCCAGTTTTTTTTTTCACATTTACTATAATACGACAAAGAAAATACAGTAAAATTTATGAGTGGTTATAGATCCCCAGTTGATAAAAATATATATTATTCTTGGCCTGTGCCGCCTTTGTGCTTAAAACCCACCATGTTTGAGTTTAAGTAACCGAATAGAAAAGTACTATATAACCGACCAATATAGTTTAGGAAAGTAATATAACTTTTTGAGAAACATACTTTATTAAATTTTTCATAAAATAAATAGGTTATCTTTAAAAAAATTTATTTATTATATCAACACGATTATTTTCTCTATCAAGTAAAGCATCTATAACCACTCATAAGTTTTAATTGTCATACTCTCATATCACTTTTTTGATTTGAGCATCATCAGAGTTCAGTATTTTGATAATCCATATTTATTTATTTTGCAATAAAAATTTAATCTAGTCTAAGACTAACTTAAAGCAATCAACACATATATATATTTTTGAAGGGTTTTTATAAACAAACTCATTTTATACTCGTTAATTTTTTTTGTCAATGCATTAATAACATTCCGGTCCAGAACTTTGACAATTAGGATCGGTAACTGTCAGAAACATTAATTGAAAATTGACATTCAACGTCTGCAAATTGAGGCATATTTCTAGGCAAACTAGGTAGATTTAATAAATGCCTTGAAAAACTTGCTGGTTGGTCAGTCGTGTTTGACCAGAAAGGCCCTTCCATGCGCTCTTGTTTTTGAAAAATCATATCCAACGTAATTTGTGGCATGAAACATGGTTGTCTTAACTCTTAATGCAAGCAAAGTTTAATGTGAACCAATTGAAAAGAATGTCGGAAATTATGCAATTATTTGCAACGTTATGACTCCACGTTTCTTGCCTCAACACAACCTTAAAATTATTATCTAAATTAATGATTTTTAGTTTTTAAATTTATACATACCATCTTAAAATGTTAAATATTATATTTAATTCTACTTGTCCGAGTTTATATTTATATTCTGTTACTAATAAGTGTTTGGCATCAGATGATGAATTAAAAACTTTATTACGTATAATATTTAATAAGTTTAAGCTTTTAATGTAGAATGTAATAAATATATGCTTTAAACTTTCATTACTCCCACTTTTGAAATGCCACTTCTGAGTTATGAATAGTCTGCATGCAGATCCTCATGAAATGAGTTAGCATGTTATTTGCAGCGTATACTTGATTGTTAAATTTAAGTATGCATGTGACTGCAACATTGTAGCGTTGTAATTTCTTGCCGTATTTATTATGTAAATTGATATATGATTAGAAAAGATTTGAAATCCTTAAACCTAAGAGAATGCGCCAATATATATTAATGCGAAGGTTATGACATGTCTTGGGTACAAATTATGGAGAAAATATTCAAAATGTATTAGCATTGGAAATAATATATACATGAATAGAAGTTAATTATAATTGGTTAGAAAGTGTTACCAATAAAGATACACAAATTGCAAATATGATTATCGAAGGTTGTTCGACAATTCTATAAAACGCTTTATCAAGTTGCAATTCTTCAAAATAAGGGGATGCATATTATATACTAAATGCTACATAATTTTGCATTAAGTAAAGAAGATATTACAACCCTAAAAAATAAAATTATTTTTGCATAAAAGGATATTGTCTCCTACAATTTGCACCCAAATTAATAGGAAAAGCATTGTTAATGGCCAAAAGTATTAACAATAAAAAAGGTATAAAGTGCAAATTAAGGAAAAAAACAATGATAAATAGCCACAAGTTATTATTAATGAAAAGAATATATATGTATGTGAAAAAGAAGAAAAGGAAAGGAAAATATAAAGAAGCAAAGAGAAGAAGCCAAAAGCAATGGAAATCAATAGCCACAAGTCTTATGATCGTATGACTGTCATCGCTATTCCTAGTCGTCTAACTTTCATAAAGCAATGATGGATGTCAGTGCCGAAGGACGCATCTTTTAGTCGATGTAGAAAAACAAAAGGACCTTTGGAATTATACGGCCACCTTACTAATATAAAACCTACGTGAATGGGTTGTTGGTACTCGTACATCATTCAACGTAAAAAAATAAATAAAAATGCATCACGAAATTATTGTATAAATATTATCGAAATATGTAAAATGGATTCTTATTAGGATACATAAGTTCACCCGAAGTTTCTTATTTTGAGATAATTTAATAAATCGATTATATTTTGAATGAGTCAATTAAATATAAAATCCATTTATTGGCTTTTTTTTCTTGGGATATTAGAAAACACTAACATGATATGCATAGCTATGAAACAATTGAAAATAAATTTATAAAGCTTAGAAAGACTCCATTTCAAAAGAAGTTAGATAAAAGTTAAAGATTGAAAATTTTTAAAGAGTGTCCATAATATTCATAGTCTCATCGATGGATATTGATTTTATGGATAAAAATAATAATAAAAATGAATAAGATAAAAACGTGATTAAAAATATTCAAATAGATAGATGTTTAGCACAAATGTAAATATTTTTTCAATCCAGTGATTTCCAAAAGCTTGAATGCCATGGGCCATGTCCCCCCATATTATAAAGCCACACCACCCGTTTATCATGAAATTTGAGGTTATATCAATGTCAAAAAAGCACAAGCTTTTATTGAAGAAAATAACCTAACCCCATTTGTTCTTTTCCATTTTGGAAAACGATGTTTGATAAGATAGAGATGCCTCCAATCAAGTCCCCATCTTCGTCATTATTAAATGTTTTTAATTAAAATAAATAAATAAATCATCATCTTTCAGTATCTTGAAATAAAACTACTGTCCCATTATTATATCTATTTTATTTTTGTTTTTTGGTCCGACCATCCATGAAGTATCTTTGAATATGCATACATGTTAATTAGCAAAGAAAATTAGGTTGTGATGTAATTGGAAGGAACCATAATCTGCATATCTTTGCTTTATTGTCTTTGATTACCGTATCTTATATGCTAAAAAACAGTAGCTACCATTTGTTTGATGCTCCTTACGTCTAAAACCGCCCAACATTATTAGCTGTACATGTAAAAAGACAGGAAAAGCATCATTCAATTCGATGTCCTATAATTCATATGATTATGGCTACTAATACCACATCCCCATGACCATCATGCATTTGTATACATGCTAAGTTAATGTGTTCTGAGGACTATTTTAGTAATCGTTTAATATAATATTTTGAGCTTTAGTAATAAACTCAAAAAACTAATTGAGTCTAATTTTTGGAATGTTTTAGAAAATTTAGCCTAATAGGTCTAATTTTTATTTTTATTTTTTCAATTGTCTCAAACACAAATGAAGCAGGCCTTTTTATCCTCATAAGCCTTCCTGGCTTATATATAAATCTTAGGCTTCCTTTATAAAGCTTTGAGATTTATTGGGCCTAACCAAATTCAACCGTATCCAAACCCTAGGACGAGTTACAGGAGGTTTAATCGTTTGTTGACAATCAAAAGCAATCCAATGCATCTTATGGTTGAGATCAAGTACCAACATTTATAAATAAAGGTCTCCTCCTCCTTAGTTGCACGATTTAGAGTATTATCAAGAATTCAAGAAACGCCAACTCTCTAATGAAATCAATTAAGAACAAATGAAGAATAAGTAAGAATTCTTGATACAATTTATTGCCACACACATACTCTAGAGAAATCGAGTTTGCCTATTCTCTTTCTCACGCTTTTCTCTAGTAACATTCTCTCATGTGTCAAAATTCTCCAAGTCAACTAGCATGCATCTCACATAGGATTGACCATACAACCCCACCACACATGTATATATTATTTTGACACTATGTGGTCCAATTCTCACATATAATGGAGGATTAGCCAAAAAGATTATAATGATTAATTGCTTCTAATGGTAATGATAACTAGAGATATAAATAAGTCAAATGTAACTAAACCACTCAAATTAAGGTTGATATTTACTCAAGTTCGATTTGACAACTCTCAAGTTGAGGTTTAACTTAAACTACTCGAATAATATATCTAGTTAAATTAAGCTTTATAATATTTAGCTTGTTTCAATTACAAGCTTTAGGAAGCTTGAATAGAGTTTAAATAAGTTGAGTTCAAATTGAATAAAGATATTGATATTATTTTTATTAGAAAAAAGTAATTTTTAGACAAATCTAATTTAAACAAACTTAATTGAGTTTTGTGCCCACTCTCAAGTTCATTGAGTGCCATTTTGGGCCAAGATTGAGTTAGATATTTTAAGCTTGATCAAGCTCAACCTATGGAAATTCGAGTCAAGCTTAAGCTCAAGCCTAATCTTATGTTGTCTTGACTTGATTTATTAACTGCCCTAGTCGCAATAACTAATAACTAATGGTTGTGGTTAAACATGAATATAGAATTAAAAATATAAGAGAAGAATGAGAAAGAAAATCGTGATCCTTACTAATCACTAACATCTTTTTGGTTAATTACCACTACTAATTCCGGTTATTGCCATCGCCTTGTATCACCTTCCACTGCTTGAAAACAAACAAGTAGAAATAATCATTGGTTTATTGCAAATGTGTGTTATCAAGGTTATCTAATGAAGATGATAAAAAAAAAAATTGTAAACGTTTTTCCATAATAAAGCAATTCAACACATATTGCTGAATAGAAATAATCAATATCTTATGTCTTTCTTGCGCCTGTTGCTTTTACATGGAGGAGGAGCAAGGGCACTCACTGTCTACATAAAAGCAGCCAGAACATGTTCTCGTTAGAAGCGCTATGCTCAATCCATGTTGCCTTAAATGAGTGGGTGTAATCTCCATTGTTAGTGGATGCGTAATGCATAGTGGACCTAGCAACTGTCCTATAATACGCCACTTTCTCGAAGGAAAATGACTTCTATTTTCAGAAAGAGAATATAAGGAGAATGATTATCATCATAACTAGTATCATCCCGTCTCAACAATGGTCACCATTTAAAAGTCGTTAATAATCGCAGCCTCTCGAGACAATTATGGAAAAAATATAAGTGTCGTAAACTATTTAATCATGTCAAATATTAAAGCAAGATAAGAAAACGTCGAGGAATCCAATTGACATGAACTGTAAGATATTAGAAGCTAAGCTGGGTAAGTGGCATACAAGCTTACCACACCAGATGGCAAGAAGCTTCTCTGGTGCTTGTACATGGAAACGGTAAGCCTATCCTGATGACTACAAGAATCAAGCTCAAACATACTAATCACTAGATTTCCGTTCATCTTCACTAAATACAAAGTGGGTGATGAATTGACATTTAAAAAGAACCCTCACCAGATATAAAAGATCTTTTTAACTTAAGTAGCTGCCAGATCAACTCTGAACTGCATTTCGGTGGAGTTTGAACAGAGAATATAAGCCATCATTACATTAACCAAGCTGAAAAATCGACTTCATCCTGTTCAACGAGACAAGAGAACCTGATTTCGGCTTAAAAGTCATTTAACAACTATCCTGGGCTACCAAACAAAAAATTGAGGTGATGGGGCATGGACAGAATTTTTGGGCTTTACATTCGAGTGATAGATCTAGGAAAGAAGCTGGCAAGCCATATATGAGGTGGCATGAAGAAAGTATAAGTGCATTGAAGTTTTAATAAAAGAATGCTACAGCAAAGAGAATATAGTTTCTTTTGATCCTAAATGAGTACATTTAGAGATTCATGGATGAATACTATTTGTACTATAATGTGCCAAAATACCTAACTCTGGTATTACAAAGGCAAAGGAACCTGGTGTGGTTAAGAAACAATGAAGAAGCATTTACTGTGAGAAGCTTAAGTTATCCGTGGAACTCTCTTCTAATGATTTCAAGCACCAACTCATTCCAAGTATCAACTGGTCCAGGCATACACCAGTGCAAACAATCCTGTGGTGGAGGTCTTCCATCTGGACCACGTTTTGTAATCTTGTTTGGGTCAGGGCTCCTGTAGGGGCCTGGATGTCCATCATGGCGGTATCCGAAAACCTTCGTGATATCCATTAGCACCAACTTTGACTTATTTGTTGCCTTCTTGAGAGCTCTTTTGAACCCAGTCACTTGTTTTTCATGCATCACATTCGTGAAACCATTTTCCACTAATTGACCAGGTGCTAGAGGGTGTACCTTTCCAGTGCATGATCCACCTGTATTCCAGGCCCCACCTTCATAGTGATCAGGCGAGTACGAACGCAAAATGATCAGGCCAGTATAATTAGGGTGTGAGGCAATAGCACTGAAAATTGTTTCAACAGATATTCCAAATGCTTCAACATTGTTAACCTTCATATGCCGGGACTTATCAGGCCACCACAACTGTCCTCCCACAATTTTATTGTCCAAGACATAGACTGATTGCTTGGCAAACCAGTGGCCAGAGGAAAGAACAACAACATCAAAATTTGGAATGAATTCCATAAGATCTCTGTCGGGAAGATCTAGATGGAGTTTCACAACTCCCTCTGGAGCAAAATCAAGCGGTTCGGATGTATGGTGAACCAGCCACGAGGACCATATTCGAACAATCATGACAGAATTTGACCTGAAATACCATCGTTGCATTCTTTTGTTTCCCCTGTTTTTGGGGACTTCTACCTGAGAAACAGACGAGTATCTTTCTAAATGGAAGGAATGCAAAAGGAAGTATGAAATGATTACTATGACTTAAAAGCAACCAACATCTCTCTCTCAAATTGTCACTTGCAAACACTTGCACGAAATTTTGTTTGTATACTGACACCATTTATTGAATCAACAACTTATCCTGAAATGTTATAATGTAAACAAAGACAAAACGAAAGGAGTTCTTCATTTCATTACTGAGATAAGGTAAAAACTTCCCTGCTTCAGCCAATAAACATAAAATGAACACCTAGCAACTAGAAGCAACTATCTTGACAAAATATAGCATAACGAATTCTTGTATTTACTATTTACTCTATGAATAACAGGATCAAGGCATGGAGTCCAGAATTACCTGCCAAAGAAGGCACATCAATGATTCCATCTGGTTACGAGCAACAGAATCACCAATGAAAGCAAGCGTCTTTCCTTTCATTAACTCCAAAAATTTCTTGGCATTGAAGCGTGGAAGGTCACACCCTGATGGTTTCCATCTCCAATTTTCATACTCTCTGTCAGGTCTCCCATTTCCTTGACAGTTTTGCATCTGTGTCAGAACTGGACAGGAATTGTTTGTGTATATCGGTCCCAGTGGATCATAGAACCAAGTTCCTTGGTACAGATCACAGTCTGAAATGAAACACAAACAAAATGCAAATGACTTCCAGAATTACCACTTAGCAGATATTAACAAGCAAGATAAAGGCAGAACAATTTGTTTTAGCAGAGATCAAACCTATGTTAAAGACTCTGTTTCTTTCTTTTTACTTTCAGCCAACGTCAGCCAACCAGCAGAAATTCAATAACAGCACAAGCAGGAGACAGATGGTAAGTTCTAACTTTCAGCGACCAAAAGTTTTAGGTACAAACCTATGTATGCTCCAACATTAAGATTTGACATCTAAGCAGAACTGCTCATGTTATTAGAGCACAAGATAATGGATCCTTCACCTCCTTAGCTTGATCAAGTTCTTTTCAGATATTTTCTAGTGTTACTACACAAACCCATCCTATACTGGAACTTTCCAAGCAGGCATATGAAATAATCAATGATACAACACAATTCAAGCAACAAACAATAGGTCTAAGAAAGGTTAAAGGGAAGTTACTGTGCCTTAAAACCGAGAAGGCTTTATTTTTAAATCTTCAAAATCTATAAGCATACTTACCAATAAAAAACTGTAAGGCCATCCATCCATATAGATAAATAAAAAATTCCCACCATAATTTAAGATAAAGATTTTTCCAAGACATTTTATTTCTGGGTAAAGGAATTGAGATGAATCAACCATACATGACATTCTCATATATACTGTCACCATATTTTTTTTTACTCTAGACAGCTGAAATTTCCATATAGAATAAAGCTTTCAAGGATAATTACTCATACAGGAACTGTGGCAAAACTTCGGTGAATCATTTCTGTTACAAGCAGAAAAATGCAAACTCAAAAAATAGACATAATACTTTTCAGACCATAAATCTATTTGTTCATACATGATAAAGGTGCATAAAAGTATCAATCAACAACTAATAAACAGCAAATGAGCAAAGATTAAGTGTCGAATAGAAGCAAGAAGTTAGCGAAATTGCCTGATGCAGCCTCCTTCTGGGGATCATGGAAATTTTTTGGCAAGACCGAGAGTGGAGGTTTTGACTCTTCCACACTTTCGACAGCATTAGCTGTAGCATTCCTGGCATCCAATTCCTGCGGCGATTTAGAAAACACAACTGAACTGGCGGTTGATGGAGCTTCCTTTCCCTCTTTCTCTGAGGCAACTGACTCATCATTTGAGGTCACACTATCATGTGAAACCACCTTGGTTGGAGGACTATTCTCTACCATATTTACAATGTTATTGTCCATGGAACCGCTCACTTTAGTTTGAATAACTGATTCATCATTTGGAGTCTCATTATCATCTGAAACCAACTTTGATGAAGGAATATTATCCACCAAATTTACAGCTTCATTAACGACAGAACTATTCTCTTTAGCTTGAATAACCGTAGGATTCAATAATTCTACCCGTTTTGAACTGTCAACACTATAAAAATACCCTCTAACTGTAGCACCAACCGGAAAAGAAACCAAAACCCATGAAGCAAACACTAAAAACATGGCTAAACCACCCACTGTAATGGCAATGGAAGAAAGAGTATGCGGAAATGCCGCCAACGCGGAATGACCCTTTGGTGAAGACAATGTCATTGTCTCCAAACACCAACCAATCCTTCCTTAAAAACAACCCCCAGATTTAAGTACAGACAAGCACGGCTAACCCGAATATCTAATATCTTATCTCGTGAGGTAAAATACTAAAATTCAACTGGAATTTCCATGAAAGATGCAACTTTCATTATTTAACAACACCAAGGAGACACCTTTAGCCTATTTCTTGCACAGTTACAGGTTTTTGGCAAATGGGTTCAAAGAATCAGAACATACCCTCCATGAATTCATTGAAAACAAAAAAAGCTGAAATCGGAAATCGGTCCTCCATTCATCTAATCGTTCATGTTACAATTTATGACAACCTGCATAAATGAATGAATATAATAATTAATACCCAGGAATCAATGATAAATAATTAATAGTTTCTAAATATAAAAAGAAAACGAAAGGAAAGATGAGGAACTGAATAAAGAAAGTGCCTGAAAATTGAGGGTTGAGCTCAAAGTTGAGATCGGAAGGGTTGGTGGAGAAAAATGTATGATTTTGATTTTCTTTTTTCCCCTTCTTTGATGATTAAGATCAAAATTACGAATTGGGGAAGGGATCCTAAAGTTGATGAGGACGCTATACCTGGTGGAATCAAGTTAGATCTTGTTTATGTGGTTTTATAAGTATGGGACTTCATTTACCAGATGAATTTGTCGGATCAATCAAGTTAGATCTTAAACTTTAATAACTTTCACGCTCCTACACAGTAATTTTACTCTTGATAAAATTTGCAAACGATATACTAAAATTATTATAAAAAAAATACATTATTAAAAAGATAAAGTTTTTTTTTTCAATATTTTTGTTATTCTTAATGTTATTTTTTTTAGTTATTTATCATTTTTATTAAAGACAAAATTATTATGAAGAAATTTGAAAATATATTTATTTATTTTTAATTAGAGGGTTATGCATTTATTTTTAAATATAAAAAGCTAAATACAACTAAAGAAAATTTAGATGCTTATATATTCATCACAGTCTTCTTTTTTTCTTTTAATTCCTTTTCTCAAAATTCTTATCATCAAGATTAGCTAGATATAATGTCACAATCTCAACATTCATCCTATGTTTGGGATGAAGAAATGTAGGAAAGAAAATGAAAATAAAGAAATAAGGAAAAAAGAAAATAGGTGGAAAAACACTTGTTGGGATAGAAAGGAAATAATAAGAGATGACTATGGACACAAAGGTCATTGAATTTTATTCAAACTTGTTAAAATACTAAAATTAAATTAAAAATTTAAAAGAAAAAGTATAATTTTAATCCTTAGTGTTTACCTACTTTTCTATTTAAGTTATCAATATTTTTTTTTTTTATTCAAATTCTTAATATTTTTATTAAATATGTTAGATTTTTTATTTATATTAAATATGTATTAACTTTCGATTAACCTTGAATTAGTTGCTTAAGGTAGTAAGAGTACATACAATTTTTTTTAAGCCCATTTTCTTAATTTTAAATATTATTTTTATATTTTTATTATATTATATTATTAAATATATATTAATATTATATTTTATTATTAAAATAAATATATTTAATATCATTATTTTATTAATTTAATTATTAAAAACTAATTTGAAGTTGTTACGTATCATAAATTAATGAAAAACTTAATAAAATTAATAAAAAAATTTTTATAAGATTTTAAAAATATTGGAAATTCTTTTCCGATTGCTTCCCTCTTATGTTTCTTATCTCCCCTCATTCAAACATAGTGTTAAGGAAAGTTAGCACTCGAAATTGCTAATTAGTAGTAATAATACGATCGGTGATGTTTGCCTTTTACCTACCTATATCTCATTCGTTAGGAACATGATTAAGTTGAAAAAAAACATGTCAAACATCAAGTACGGAAAATCAAGATGCGTTTCTGCCTAATTTAGCAAATTATGATGCCAAGTGAGACTCTTGGGTTGATTGTGTTTTACAACGCAATTGATTGATTTTGCATGAAAAAAGATACTTACTAGGTTGGTTACTTTTGTGCTTTAATATTACTAATGTTAAACTGATGGTTGCTTATTTATTCATTTGCCAATGATCCAACGGAGAAACTAACAAGGGAGTATTTTCCAGTTGCAAAAAACGAAAACTTGGACTCTTTCATAAGGTATTATTGAAAGTCTTTAACTTTATGTGATGATACTAAGAGGTATATATTGATTAATCAAATATGTTCATTTTAAGATATAATCCTTCTTATTAAAGTATTGTAACTTAATTGATATGAAAACTGTTTTCCTTTAGAATGAAATAGATTCAATTTCTTTTTCTTTTTTCTTTTTCAATGGTGTAACATGTGATTGGTAAGGAAAAAAAAAGAAAAAAGGATGATATAATCTCTATTAGATGTTATAGGGCTTGTGGATTTTGTTTATTATTCCTCCACAGTGTGGGCATAACAATTTAGTTGCATTGTTATTCAATAGAGTCCGAGTATGCTGCATTTCATAGGTAATACTCATACATAGCAATCAACAACTTGTTTACTATTATTTATATTTTATTTGAGAATAAAAACTTTTTTTTATTATTATTTTAAGTTGCGGTTTATTCACACAGAATACTTGGCTTTAAAATGATTAAATAATTGTATTAAAAAATTATAATAAGGATTGACCTATGAGTGCAAGTGTGTCCATATCAATACAAAAAGATGAGGAAATTAATAAAAGTGACAAAATCTGGAAAGTAATAAATTATAAGAGGATTTATTCTCAAATTTTAAATTATATTTGAAGGACAACATGTGCATTAAATTATAAGAGGATTTGACTATATTTTGCCTGAATTATTCCATTTGAGAAATGTATAAGCAACGATTTATCATTTTTGATCGTCTCTTATTTGCTTATATATAAATATATGGGGTATGTTGATATTGGAATTAAATATAATATATAAATGTTTATGCATTCTCTTTCTTTTCTTGTTTCATTTTGGTACCTAAATCTTATTGATTGATTGACTTATTTATTTTTTCATTTGTTGTATCTTAACTTATCCAAATCTTTGAATTTGGAGTTTTAATTACTCTCGATTGCAATGGCCATTACATTTTTCTTACATAAATTGAGATACCTTATCCGAAATTTCAAAATTACCTTATTTGCTCTCATTAATCAATAACAAAGCCATGATTATGACCACACAAACAGTAACCACCACCAACTTAATAATATTAAGTGGCAATCTAGGTCTTTTTTTCTTAAATGATTTAAATAGCCTATGTAGGTTAAATGCTTAAATAATTTGATGTAGGAAGACAAAATGATTAAGGTTTTAGACACAAGAATAAAAAATGCATTTCTAAAAGGCTAAAAGCTTAAAAAACTTGAGTTATGAAGACGAAATGTTCAAAGTTTTTGACATGAGAATTAAAAACGAGAAAGTTAACCCATTTCCATAGTCATTATGCCATCTAAATTAGAGACAAGGCACAATTAAATTAGAGACATATTCAATGCAAGTCAAACTGCTTTGCAACTTGTTCTGAATGGGTATTTACTAAAGTTCATTATGAGCTTTTAAGTTTGAATTATCCAATAGCTTATTGAGTTGGTTTTGGATCTTAGATAGTTAAGCTTGTTCAAATTTAATTTTCAATTCAAGTATGAATGATGTATTAATGGGAGAATAATCTAGTTAAGTCCAACTCGAGTATTAGGAAGGATTAAATACACTTAGAGTCGAATTTATGTAATTTCTAGATCAATTACCATGAGAACCTTCTTAGTGTATATTATGTATGATACATGAGTACCTTATTAGCTAGTATGGCATACTAATCAACATCAAATTTCCCATTTCTTTATAGGTATAATTCTAATTGTAAAAGCACAAGAAAGCTGGTTGATGTATGTACTGCTTTACAAACGGTACAAACTTTGACATTTTGAGTTCTTAGTTAATGAAATCCTTTTCCTCATACTGCCAAAAACATGGGACATTTTCATGTCTTTATTGTTGTCTTCTTTATTTTCCTTTTCTTGGGCACCCTTGCCATTGCCACCGGGATTGTCTTTCATACATCCTTTCTGATACAACCAAGCAGATTCCAAACTCGATTACATTCACAATCTGCTTAGTTGATGCTATGTTTGGTTTTTAATATGTTGAAAGAAAAAAACAAAAAATGAAAAACCTAATCCAATTGCTACGGCTCACAATATTGCGAATTTCATGCTCACCACAACACTAGATTGACAAAAGCATGACTTCGAGCGAGAACTCTACAAAAGTAGAGTTTCAGGTGATGATAAGATGTCTTATAATGATGAAACTCGCCCTCATATGGTATAATTTGAGCAAGAGGCATAAGCGTTCACAAAAATTTACTAAGAAATGAAAAGTGAAGTGTTAGAAACTAGGCATATTAATGATACACTCAGTTCTTACTATTATAAAAAGCGTAAATAATTGTCAATCAATGTGTCAAGTGTGTAGATAGTAATAAAAATAACTGGTGAGTACTACATCATATCCATAGGGAGTTCGAACTAAATACTAGGCTATATTGGTCTCTTTCTAAGATAAGTAACTAATAACGAACGATTTTGAGAAAAAAAAAAGTAAGTAAAAATCTATAAAGCTAAACTAACAAGTTCATCGAAAGTACTTTTATGTTTTCGCTTTAGGATCATTATTTCTTCATCTTATGAATCGGGATATTTATATTTTGCTAAACATACTAGAGCTAAGCAGTAAACTACTCACACCAAATTCACTACTTTAGTTGAATTTGTGTGCTAAGCACCACCAAGTGAATCGAACCACTACTCTAGAGTTTTTATCAATAAAAACGCATATGGTATTTGTATCAAAATTAGAACACTAGCTCTAAATCCAGGATTATTTGCCTAATTTATGAAACAAGGGAACCTAGGACAAAATCGACCGATTGATGATTCAAAGCAAGGAACTCGAGACATAGAATCAATTAGTTAGTAATTTTTTTTTTCTCTTTGATGAGTTAAGAGGGGAAACAAATTATGACAAATAAAAAAAATAATCTATAATAATAATAATTGATGTGCTTTGATTCTTCAACTCAAAATTAGTAATAGCTCTAGAGTCCACTTCTTCCCTATACTAGGAGTGAAAGGGAAAATATAAAAACTAACATTAAAGCAGCCCAAACAAGACTTATTATATCCATGTAAATTGTGTCTCCTATTTCTATCTTGGAATTATTTCATTATTGCTCACTCATAAAAGTGGAATCACTAGTGCATAATTAAAAAAGGATTCTAACCTCAATAAAGGAGGTCAAAAGATCCATCTCTAAAAGGATCTTATAAGAACCGAATTTTTTTAGTAGAATAGAAAAAGATTAAGTACAAGTAACATGAAAACCACAGAAACAGTCAAATCTCCATATCTGTAATTCCATTATACAATTGAACTAATCGATATCGCAACTCCAAATCAGCATTAAGGGTCTGCTCAGTCTACTACTACGTGTTCCCTGAAGGACCAGTCTATTGATGTACTTCAGGGTCTGATCTTCCTCCTTCAAGGTTGATGGGGATCAGCTAACATCAAGAGTTCAAGAGTCAAAATCCAATGACCCGTTACATGGTATTGGAGGTCCAATGACAAGAGCTAGAGCTAAGCGGATGAGAGAAGCTTTGCAAGGATTAGTGATGGAGCTGCAAGAGAAGGAACCGAGCTTTACCAAGGGAGAATCGACATTTATTCACATAATCCAAGCTTCCAAAGAGGATCCCGAGAGAACCGGCCTTGAAGGATGATTTCATTTAATGTCTTCATTCGAATTTGCTAATTTAATTTCCTTCGTTTATTAAGTTATTTTTTTTTCCATGCGCTACACAGTGGAGGACAGAGGCTGACACGGTTCAGGGCACGGCTTGAGACACGGCCTGAAGGTCTGTCACAGACTCTGACACGGTTCCGGGCACGGCTTGAGACACGGCCTGAAGGACTGTCACAGACTCTGACACGGTTCCGAGCACGGCTTGGGACACGGCTTGCAGAACTTTCACAGAAGCTTACACGGGTTAAGACACGGCTTGGGACACGGCCGTGTACTGCACTCGTCACATGCTCAGACGCGTATATTATTATTTATTTCCACGTGTACGCTTAGATTTTTCCCCTTTTAGGTATTTTATGGGGCCATATAAATACTCTTTTGTCAGACCAATTGATAGGGTTGTTGAATACACATTTTGAGAGCTCTCTCTCTTTTGTTCTTTGCGAAAGAACTCCTTTCGATTTCTTCGATCTAAACGCTTGGGGAAGTCATCTTGATAACTTAGGTTTCAATCAGCAGGTGTGGTTGGGGTCTAGTTCCGTTCATCACTTGTTTAAGACGATACTTGGGAATCCGATTTCAAATCACGATCGACGGGTTCTAGGTTTAATATACCTAGGGTTCGCATCATTTGGTATCAGAGCCTCGGCTTCTTGATTCAAGTAATTCTATCCTTTTCGATTAATTATCGTTGTCTTCTTTAAAAAATTTTTTTTTTTGTTTTATTTGTCGTAGGAATTCAAGTCGTTCGAATTGTTACTTGTTTGTTGTTCATCTGGAAATTCTTATAATTGGGTTGAACTTTACGTTTCATATATATATATATATCTTCAATTGTCTCAGGATTCTATTTTCTCCGCAAACAGTTTTTTTTTTTTTATTGGTCAGTGCTTCGTCCCAAAATTCATTAAGGAATTGCTATTGTTCTGTTGTTGTTTTTCGTCCGTCATCGGAGGGAATTCTACGGCCATTAAAGTTGTCGATTCCCCGAGCAAGGAAAATTCGTTGCCTTTTCCACTGCGGCCACTGCAAGTCGCAGACAAATTAGATTAGGTTCAAAAAAAAAAAAAAGAAGAAGAAGAAGAGAAATTCGTATTAAAAAAAAAAAAGAACATTTCAGTAATCCAGTATCTATATTTTCCGTTCATTCGATTGTATTCATTGTGTCCCTATTGGAGTCCTTGTCCGTGTTTCTCTTAATTGGCTGTTGAATTGGAACCGTTTGTTTAAAAAGTTGAGTTGCCTTAGTGGTTTATGATAAAGAAATTTTGATTGAGTTCTGATCAAAGAGCCTGTAAGAGCGAGTTGTGAGGATCATCTATTTATTGAACGAAACACGAGTGAATCCACATCTGTGAGTGGAAACAGCAATATGTCTGATCAAAGTCCTACTAATGGAGAGAAGGGAGGCGTAGATAAGAAATTGATGTTTGAGGCATTATTCGGTGAGATGAGAAAAATGCTGAGTGCTGAAATGGAGCAAGTCCATGAGAGGTTGGATAAGATGGAACAGAGTAGGGAACCGTCAGGTAGTAATGTTGTGGGGAGAAGAACCAATAGGCATTCAAGAGGGGGAGTGAGTATAGAAGAGAAGGAGGATACTGATTCAGGGGAATATGCTTTCATGAGGGAGAGAAGAGATACCTAACGACGAGATGGTAATTTGGGTAGTATTAAGATGAAGATACCTTCCTTTCAAGGGAAGAATGATCCAGAGCTGTATTTGGAGTGGGAGAGAAAAGTGGACCATGTATTTGATTGCCATAATTACAGTGAGGAGAAGAAGATAAAGTTAGCTGCAATTGAATTTTTTGATTATGCCAGTGTATGGTGGGATCAACTGGTGCTTAATAGGAGAAGGTATGGTGAGAGGCCTGTTAGCACTTGGAATGAGATGAAAACAATTATGTGGAAGAGATTTATCCCTAGTCATTATTATAGGGATTTGCATAGGAAATTACAGGGGTTGACACAAGGGTCCAAGAGTGTAAAGGATTATTATAAGGAGATGGAGATAACTATGATTAGAGCTAAAGTAGATGAGGAAGATGAGGCTACAATGGCTAGATTCATCAATGGGTTGAATCGGGAGATCGCTGATGTAGTAGACTTACAATATTATGTGGATATTGAGGAATTGTTGCATAAGGCGATCAAGGTAGAGAAGCAGTTGAAGTATAAAGGGAATTCTAAATCTTGGGCGACTTCTAACTCTTCATGGAAGTCAAATTGGAAGAAGAACACTGCAAACTCAAAACCAAAAGAGGATGTGAAGGCTAAGAGTCCAGTTACTTCCACTAAAGGTAAATTTGACACTAAACCATTCACTAGAACTCGTGATGTCAAATGTTTCAGGTGTCAGGGGTTTGGACATATTGCATCGCAATGTCCAAATCAAAGGGCCATGATCATTCGGGATAATGGAGATATGGAGAGTATTAGTTCCAGTGATGATGACATGCCACCATTGGAAGATTGTAGTGATGTGGACGTTGAGGGACCCGTGAGTGGGGAATTGTTAGTTACTAGGCGAGTCCTTAGTACTCAGCCTAAGGATGATGGTGAAGGGGTTCAGCATGAGCATATTTTTTACACCCGGTGTCATGTACAGAAGAAGGTATGCAGCTTGATTATTGATAGTGGTAGCTGTACTAATGTTGCTAGTACCTTATTGGTTGATAAGTTGAGGTTGAAGACTTCGAAGCATCAGAAACCATACCGGTTACAGTGGTTGAATGAGTGTGGGGAAGTGAAGGTGACCAGGCAGGCTCTTATTTCATTTTCTATTGGGAGTTATCATGATGAGGTGATGTGTGATGTAGTTCCCATGCAGGCTAGTTACATATTGTTGGGGCGACCGTGGCAGTTCGATTGAAGGGTAATGTATGATGGGTACAAGAACCATTACTCTTTTGTTTTAAACAAGAGAAATGTGGTTCTAACTCCCCAGAAACCATGGGAGGCTTGTGAGGATCAAGTGAGGCTAGCAAAAGAGTTTAGAGAGAAACACTTGAGTGGACAAGAAAAGAGTGAAAAAGAAAGAAAGAGTGAGAGGCAAACACATGTGAGCCAAGAGAGTGAAGAGCTTAACACACTGAGTGGAGAGAAAATTGCAGGAGAGAGTGGAGTTGCAAGAAAAAGTGAGGTTAAAGGTGCAATAGTGGCCAGGAAACAACTACTTGTACTCATGTACAAGGATTTATATTTTACTACTACTAACCTTAATTCTTCTTTGCCAAGTGTGGTTGTGTCTCTTTTGCAGGAATATGAGGACTTGTTTCCTGAGGAAGTCCCAAGGGGATTGCCTCCACTAAGAGGCATTGAGCATTAGATTGACTTTATCCTAGGTGTTTCCATTCCTAATCGGCCAGCTTATCGGGCCAATCCAGAGGAAACTAAGGAGATCCAAAGGTAGGTTGATGATCTAGTAGAGAAGGGGTTTGTGAGAGAAAGCCTCAGTCCATGCTCAGTTCCTGTTATCCTGGTTCCCAAGAAGGATGGAACATGGCGGATGTGTGTTGACTGTCGAGCAATCAACAAGATCACAGTTAAGTATAGACATCCTATCCCTAGACTTGATGATATGCTTGATGAGTTGCATGGTGCCTGTTTGTTTTCCAAAATTGATTTAAAGAATGGTTATTACCAAATTCGCATGAAAGAGGGAGATGAGTGGAAAACGGCTTTTAAAACTAAACATGACTTATATGAGTGGATGGTAATGCCTTTTGGATTAACAAATGCGCCTAGCACATTTATGAGGTTGATGAATCATGTTCTTCGCGTTTTCATTGGAAAGTTTGTTGTTGTCTACTTTGATGATATCTTAGTTTACAGCACGACCTTAAATGAACATGTTCAGCATTTACAAAGTGTGTTTACTGTTTTGCGAGAAAACAAGTTGTATGCAAACTTGAAGAAGTGCACCTTTTGTATGGAATCTGTGGTTTTTCTTGGATTTGTTGTAGGTGCAGATGGGATTGCTATGGATGAAGAAAAGGTGAAGGCGATCAAGGAGTGGCCAACACCTAGGAACGCAAGTGAGGTCAAGAGCTTTCATGGATTAGCAAGTTTTTATAGGAGGTTTGTTAGGGACTTTAGTTCTATAGCTGCTCCTTTAAATGATCTTGTTAAGAAGAATGCTGAGTTTAGGTGGACTAAAGTGCATGAGGAGGCTTTTAATGTTTTGAAAGGTAAGTTGACTAATGCACCATTACTTATTCTACCTAATTTTGAGAAGGTTTTTGAAATTGAATGCGATGCTTCTGGGAAAGGTATTGGTGGTGTTTTGATGCAGGAATCTAAACCGATCGCTTATTTTAGCGAAAAACTCAATGGCACGGCATTAAATTACCCAGTCTATGACAAGGAGTTATATGCTCTGGTGAGGACCTTGCAAACTTGGCAACATTACCTATGGCCTAAGGAGTTCATCATTCATTCCGATCATGAGAGTTTGAAGTTTCTGAAAACTCAAGGTAAGTTGAACAAGAGGCATGCAAAGTGGCTGGAGTTCATTGAGACATTTCCGTATGTGATTAAATACAAGCAAGGAAAAGAGAATGTGGTGGCTGATGCACTTTCTCGAAGGTATTCACTTTTGACTTCTTTGCATACTAGATTGCTTGGATTTGAACTCATTAAGGAATTGTATGAGACTGATGCTGATTTTGGTCAAATTTGGGTTGCTTGTGCTGAGTCTGGATATGCTGACTTTTATAGGCATGATGGGTACTTGTTTAAGAAAGATAGGTTGTGTGTGCCTAAAAGTTCTGTGCGTGAATTGCTTGTGAGGGAAACACATGGGGGTGGTTTAATGGGACACTTTGGTGTTAAAAAGACTTTGGATATTTTGCATGAACACTTTTATTGGCCAAAAATGAAGCATGATGTGCAAACTGTTTGTGACAAGTGCATTACATGTAGACAGGCTAAATCCAAAGTAATGCCCCATGGAGAATACATTCCATTACCCGTGCCTAATCAACCCTGGACTAACATTTCTATAGATTTTGTGTTAGGGTTACCACGGTCTCAAAGTGGAAAAGATAGCATATTTGTTGTTGTTAATAGGTTTAGTAAGATGGCTCATTTCATTGCCTGTTCTAAATCTAATGATGCACAACATATTGCTGATTTGTTCTTTAGAGAGATTGTGCGATTGCATGGCATGCCCAATTCTATTGTGAGTGATAGGGATGTGAAATTCTTGAGTCATTTTTGGTGTACTCTGTGGAATAGGCTAGGCACTAAGTTGTTGTTCTCTACTGTTGCACACCCTCAAACTGATGGTCAGACCGAAGTAGTCAATAGGACTCTTTCAACCTTGTTGCGTGCTGTGATTCATCAAAATTTGAAACAATGGGAGAAATGTCTACCCCATGTAGAATTTGCATATAATAGGACTGTGCATTCCACTACATCTTACTCTCCATTTGAGATTGTGTATGGTTTTAATCCTTTGGCTCCACTGGATATTTTGCCTTTGCCTGTTAATGAAGTTGTTGATCTTGATGGAAAGAAAAAGGCAGAATTTGTGCGGGAATTGCATGCTCAGGTGCGGGCTAACATTGAGAAGAAGAATGAGCATTATGCTCGCCAGGCCAATAAGGGTCGTGTGAAGGTTGTCTTTCATCCAGGAGATTGGGTGTAGGTGCATCTGAGAAAGGAGCGATTTGCCGAACAGCGAAAATCTAAGTTGCACCCTAGGGGAGATGGGCCATTCCAAGTGTTGAAACGCATCAATGATAACGCTTACAAGATTGACTTACCAAGTCACTATGGTAATGTAAGCGCAACTTTTAATGTTTCTGACCTTACTCTATATGATGCAGGTGATTCGAGGACGAATCTTTTCAAGGAAGGAGGGAATGATGGGGATCAGCTAACATCAAGAGTTCAAGAGTCAAAATCCAATGACCCGTTACATGGTATTGGAGGTCCAATGACGAGCTAGAGCTAAGCGGATGAGAGAAGCTTTGCAAGGATTAGTGATGGAGCTACAAGAGAAGGAACCGAGCTTTACCAAGCGAGAATCGACATTTATTCACATAATCCAAGCTTCCAAAGAGGATCCCAGAGAACCGGCCTTGAAGGATGATTTCATTTAATGTCTTCATCCGAATTTGCTAATTTAATTTCCTTCGTTTATTAAGTTATTTTTTTTTTCCATGCGCTACACAGTGGAGGACAGAGGCTGACACGGTTCCGGGTACGGCTTGAGACACGGCCTGAAGGTCTGTCACAGACCCTGACACGGTTCCGGGCACGGCTTGAGACACGGCCTGAAGGACTGTCACAGACTCTGACACGGTTCCGGGCACGGCTTGCAAAACTTTCACAGAAGCTTACACGGGTTAAGACACGGCTTGGGACACGGCCGTGTACTACACTCGTCACATGCTCAGACGCATATATTATTATTTATTTCCACGTGTACGCTTAGATTTTTCCCCTTTTAGGTATTTTACGGGGCCATATAAATACTCTTTTGTCAGACCAATTGATAGGGTTGTTGAATACACATTTTGAGAGCTCTCTCTCTTTTGTTCTTTGCGAAAGAACTCCTTTCGATTTCTTCGATCTAAACGCTTGGGGAAGTCATCTTGATAACTTAGGTTTCAATCAGCGGGTGTGGTTGGGGTCTAGTTCCGTTCATCACTTGTTCAAGACGATACTTGGGAATCCGATTTCAAATCACGATCGACGGGTTCTAGGTTTAATATACCTAGGGTTCGCATCAAAGGTTCTACTTATCCAAACTAAAAGAAGTGGACGAGCGGGTCTGCACATGTCCAATGGAATTTGGTAACAGGAGTAAGATATTTGGAAGGCTAACCCACTGTTGCCTAGGAGAAACTTAGAAAAAGACACAAGGAAATAGGAAAACATAAAAACTAACAGCCTGCTACTCTTAGCTAAAACCTACAACAAAAGATATGAAAATGTAAGTGAAAATATCCCCTAGACCCTTTTCCCAATTGTTCATCGCGTGGCCATGGCCTTCCTTTCTTTAATTTCTTTGGACATTTTGTTTTGATTATGAATATACTAACGGGCTCCTTCATCCATGTATTATTGTATCTGTAACATCTTGTATGTGTAATTTTCGACTCCACGAATTTTTTCTATTATGAGTACAAAAAGTTCACTTGTAAATATATATACGTAGAAGCATGCAAACACCATATATGCCATTTAAGCGTCATTCTTAATCCTTTTCTCACTATTTGTGTAATTAATCCAAGAGCATGCATTTCATCATTTCTAAATAAAATTTCATTATAAAACACAATCAAATGCATAAATACGTAACATTTAAGATGTATTATTTTACACATTTATCAAATACCTCCAACTTAATACTTTGTTTGTCTTCAAGCAAATTTTCAAAGACCAAAGCTCTTTGTTGAGGAAAGCCGTACATTCGATTTTATTACTCACATTAACTTCACAATAGCACCAAATCCATACAGCCCAACTAACCATTTGTCAAGTTCAAGCACAAGCAACTTTTTCTTACACTACTACCCAACCAATCAACATGTACATAAAGCACTTACAAGAGATTGTTTAAACCATTAATCAAGTTGTATCATTATATTTAAATCGATATTCCCTTACTAAAGATTACCACAAATTCAACCCCCAATTTTTAGAATAAATAATCTCCTCATCATTCAACTCAAAGTTAAATAATGTAAAGAAGAGGGAGAGAAAAGAATGGGACTCCCCATGCTGCAGCTGCTGGTCACACCAATGTAAGCGTCAAACCATTTATCACACTCAAGGTCCACATCATCACCAAGGACATATCTATCATACATGCCCCGAGCCCTTATGCAACTTTGCACCAAAAACAAAGAGAAGTCATCCGTGACACGATAAACAGAAAGAAGCAACTAAAAAGCAAAACACAACTCAATATCAAATAAATGAACAATAGACAAACTAATGTTGGGTTGCCACCTACCCAGCGTTTAGTTAAACGTGTCCTCAGTTTGACTTCTACCCTATCCACCGGGATGCCACAAAAATGTGTCCGGTTGCCACATTTCTATAGTCAATGGGGGAGCTCCTTTCTCATTCTTATGCCTTTTCTTTGTAGCTCGACTCCCATAGGTATGGTGACGGTGAGTTTATGAAAGGGGGGAATCTAAAAGTGTATGCCTACTCGAACTTGATTACATAACCTGTAGGCTTTGGTCAGTCAAAATAAATATACAAGTGTCATAGGGAAAAAGTGTCTAGGCTTATGAGCTTTGTAAATATAAATAGATCACATTATATTTTATAGCATATATTAAATAATATAATATATTACATATTATAAATATAATGTGATATTTAGACTCGTATTTGTAAGCTCAAGCTTGTTTAGGGTCAATAATATAAGCAAGCTTCTAAGCAAGTTTGAACTTCAAATTTCTTATCAAGCTCGACCTCTAATTTTTGGTATGATAAAAGTTTGATTAACTTATGAGTTGAGCCTAAATCTTCAAAAGTTTGACTCACCTCAACTTATTTGTAATTCTATTATTAAGGATGGAACATATACTTATGAAACTGGTACGAAAATGGTATAAATGTCATCCTTATCATAAAAGGTTGAAACAGAAAAACAAATCAATAAAGAGTAAAGTCAATGGAGCATAAGAGCGGTTGCCCCTTCCAATTGAAACAAGCCTAACTCCAGTAGGTTGCAATGGAGCATAAGCTTGAACAGTAAAAGCAATTGCTAGATTTCCACACTGACGCAGCGAGGAAAGCGTAACGAAACGAATCCGAATATGGATTGGTTTCACAACAACAAAGATTGGCTCTTTGATGCAACTCTGGTTGTGCACAACCGATAAACGGAGATAATTCTTCCTCAAAGTGTATTTCAAAATATGAATCAAAACGTAACCCTAAAATGTCTGACAAAAGGGTATATATACTCCCCCGTAAAATATCTAAAAGGGAAGAATAGAAATGTACACATGGAAATAAAAAATAATACGCACGTCTATTCCCTATCGTATACACGACCGTGTATGTTTCTGGGCATGTGACGAGCGTAGTACACGGCCGTGTCCCTGGCCGTGCCTGAATCCGTGTATGATTCTATGAGGATCCTGATAGAACACACGGCCGTGTCCCTGGCCGTGCCTGTACCAGTGTAAGCTTCTGTGGAGATCTGACGCGATACACGACCGTGTATCTACCCGTATGTCAACCTGTGTCCGCCACGATGTCCACATCATTCTCTCCCACCAATAAAGAACTCGACCCCGAGTTCTCTTTTGGATAAAGGGGCTCGTTATCCTCGTAGAATGGGGACAAATCAACCACATTGAAGGTCTTGGAGATTCTCATGCTTTCCGGAAGTCCAACCGCATAGACGTTGTCATTGATCTTGGCCACGATATTGTAGGGCCCATACTTCTTCGGCTGCCACTTGCTATATGTACCCACGAGGAAGCGTTCTTTCCTTAAGAACGCCATCACTGGATCTCCCACCTCGAACAACTTCTTCTTTCTATGTTTGTCGGCAGCTTTCTTATACCACTCATTTACTTTCTCAATTTGTTCTTTGACTTCCGACGCCACTGTGTGGTACTGTTTCGCCAGGTGCTTTGCAGCCACATTGGTCTCCACACCTTTGGGTAAGGAAACTAGGTCCAAAGCGTGAGAAGGTGCCTTGGTATAAACCACTGAAAAAGGTGATCTGCCGGTGGTTCTGTGGATCGAGTTGTTGTAGGCGAACTTTGCTTGAGACAATGCCAGGTCCCATTGTTTTGGCTTCTCTCCACAGATACTTCTTATTAGATTTCCAAGGGTCCTGTTCGTCACTTCGGTTTGCCCATCGGTTTGTGGGTGGGCTGTGCTGCTGAAGTTAAGGGACGAATTGAACATGTACCAAAGCGTCCTCCAGAAATGGCTAAGGAATTGGGTGTCCCTATCAGAAGTGATGGACTTGGGAACTCCATGTAATCTGACCACCTCCTTAAAGAATAGTTTGGCCACGTTATGGGCATCCGCCGTCTTCCTACATGGGATGAAGTGAGCCATCTTGGAAAACCTGTCCACAACTACGAAAACAGTGTTAGCACCTCGTTAGGTACGAGGCAAACCTAATACAAAATCCATGGATAGGTCTTCCCAGATATTCTCAGGTACGAGTAACGGAGTGTATAGTCCCGTATTCTGAGAGTGGCCCTTTGATGTCTGGCAGATGTAACATTGTTGCACTATCCGACTTACATCCCTTCGCAACTGAGGCCAATAGTATCTTGTAGCCACTGCTGCCAGTGTTTTATCCCGCCCCAAGTGGTCAGCTAATCCCCCTCCATGGAGATCTCTGATCACCTTCTCTCTTAATGTGGATGCAGGGATGCATAGTTGGTTTCCCCTCATCAAATAACCCTCCAGAATGTAATAACTGTCATTGGGTTCCTTATTGGTGCATTTTCGCCAGGTAACCCCGAAATCTTCATCCGTCTCATACAGCTCCTTCAACTGTTCAAACCCAACCACCTCGGCTCTCATAGTCACTAGCAGATCCGCTCTTCGGCTTAGTGCGTCGGCCACCTTGTTCTGAACCCCAGATTTATGCATCAGGCGGAACGGGAACTTCTGCAAAAACTGTATCCATCTGGCGTGCATGTCTTTGCATATACGGGTATGATTGTTCAAGTGTTTCAAGGCAACACAATCCGAATATAATATAAACTCTTTGCCAACCAAATAATGCTCCCACACTCTTAAGGCTCTAACCACGGAATAAAACTCTTTGTCGTACGCGGACCATTTTCTCTTGGCCTCGCAGAGTTTCTCACTATAGAAAGCGATGGTCTCTTCTCTTGAGAGAGTACCGCACTAATACCTATACCACTGGCATCATAGTCAACTTCGAATAGTTTGTCAAAGTCTGGTAAGGCCAGCACGGGCGCACTGCATAGTCTCTCTTTGAGCACTGCGAATCTCGATTCAGCTTCCCCGTCCCAGTGAAATTTTCCTTTCTTTAAGCACTCAGTTAAGGGGACTGCCACCGTGCTAAAGTGCCGTATAAAACGCCTGTAGAATCCTGCTAACCCCAGGAAACTCCTCAGCTCGGTGATGGTCTTGGGTGTAGGCCAATCCCTAATGGCTCGCACCTTATCCTCATCCACCTTGATCCCTTCTCCACTCACTATGAATCCTAAGAACAACAACCTCGGTGACAAGAACACACACTTCTTGAGATTAGCATAAAGTTTGTTCTCTTTCAGTACCATCAAAACATCCTTCAAATGCACTAGATGGTCCTCCCGAGTCTTATTATATACTAGGATGTCATCAAAATATACAACAACGAACCGACCTATAAATGATTTAAGTACCTGATTCGTCACGCACATGAAGGTACTCGGTGCATTACTGAGTCCGAATGGCATAACCATCCATTCGTACAATCCCTCTTTCGTCTTGAAGGCAGTCTTCCACTCATCCCCAGGTCTGACCCAAATTTGATGGTACCCGCTTCCAAGATCTATCTTGGAGAATACTACTTCCCCACTCAGCCGATCCAACATGTCCTCAATGCGAGGTATAGGGAATTTATACCCAATTGTGATTTTGTTGATCGCTCGGCTGTCTACGCACATCCTCCAACTCCCATCCTTCTTAGGCGTTAGTAGTGCTGGTACGGCACATAGACTCAAGCTATCTCGAATGAATCCTTTGTCGAGTAAGTCCTGGACCTTCTCCTATAAGACCTCCGTTTCTTTGGGACTCATCCAGTAGTGAGGGAGGTTAGGAAGACTAGCTCCAGGCACCAAGTCAATGTGATGCTGGATGTCTCGCAATGGAGGTAGTCCCTCTGATAAGTCTTCCGAAACTACTTCTCTGAATTCCTCTAGTAATCCCTTCACCTCCTCCGGAATCTCTACGTTACTCATGTCCTCTCCCGCGTTCTTCACTACTAGAGCATGCATTAAGCGGGACCCCTTGATGTCCTCAGTCATCTCCCTTTTTGATTGAGTGATTGTAAGAAAAGACTTCCCTTCCACCTTCTGAATTTTGGATCGCTTATCCGATAATGGCAATAGTGTATACTTCACCTCCTCCTTCTCCAACCTATATTTGTTCTCCTTCCCGGCATGTTGGGCATCTACATCAAATTGCCAAGGGTGTCCGAACAACAAATGACAAGCGTCCATCTCGACGATGTCGTAGTATACCTCATCTCGATATTTGCCAATCGAGAAAGGAACTCGACACCTCTCTTTCACCTCTATTCGCTCTGCCGCTTTGATCCACCCGATGGTGTATGGACTCGGATGTTTCTCTGTAGGTAATTGGAGCTTCTTCACGACCTCCTTCTCAATGATGTTCTCACAGCTCCCACTATCGACAATTACGTCAAACACTCTCCCACCAATCGTGCACCTAGTGCTAAACAGCTGGTGTCGCTATGAACTATCCTCTTGCTTTGGTGCTAACATCATCCTTCTAATTACGTAATTAGGCTCCACCACATCATCGACCTCTTCGTAGTACTCTTCATCACCCGTTGGGCTCACAACACACTTCTTCCTCCTCTTCCCTTTCGACAATGTTTAAAGTTCGTCTATTTGGGCACTCATTTGATCGATGTCCCGGCTGACTACACCTATAGCATTTTCCCAATATTGGCTTGACATATGGATTGTTTTGCCTCGGGGCTTCTTTACTCTCCACCGGTCTCTTTCCTTCCGCCTTGTCTTCTTTCCTGTCCATACTTCCCGTTGGTTTTTCAACCACTCCTCTAGGTCTTTCACCAATTACCCTACTACTGTTACCAGGATTATCATAAGTGTAAGTCCTTTTACTTCCTCCAAACCTTACGCTCTGCTCTTGTATCATCATTTCTGCCCGGAGGGCTAAGTTCTTGGCTTCATTCACGGTTCTGAACACCGTCACTCCTATCTTATCTCTAATATGAGGCTTCAACCCGTCTACAAACCGTGCCACCTGTTGACCCTCAGTCTCCCTCAAATCATTCCTCTCTGCTAACCTCATGAATTCAGCGGTGTACTCATGCACCATCCTCTGCCCTTGTTGGCACCGTTGATACTGTTGGAAAAGAATTTGCTCGTAGTCGGGTGGCAAGAAATCTCTCTGCAACAAATTCCTCATGCGGTACCATGACCTAATAGGTTGCCGCCCTTCCCTTTGCCTACGGTGCTGCAACCGATCCCACCATGCAGACGCCCCGCCTTTCAATCTACAAGGAACCATTCTTACCCTTCTACCATCAGGAACTTCCATATAATCAAAGAACCTATTGACTTCCGCCAACCAATCTAGAAATTCCTTTATATTGAAATTGCCATTAAACGAAGGGATATCTACCTTAAGACGGAAATCTTCGCCTTCAGCATGGTCGAACCCCTGGTGGTTGCGTCGATGCCCACCACCATACGCTTATTCATTATGGTCATCCACTCCACGATACTTACCACCACCAACAACACCACCCCTTCTCGGTGGTTGTTCCCTCCTCTGCATAAATCTTTCCTCTTCCTCGGAAGAGCTGTCGTCAACTCTCCGGTTCCATTGATTTCCGGAAACGAAGTCATTGATAAGGCCGCTGCGAGCAACTGCTACCCCCGGTCGATTCCCAACAACGCCTCTGTGACCGTTGTGGTCCATCACCATGGCGTCGAACCGCGCCACTAAATCCTCCAAGCGTTGTTCTACACGCCCAAGCCTCTGCTCCATGGTTTCAACCACTGCCCTCGAAGGCCATTGATTGACTCCTTGGACTTCCGCATCCCGATCAAGGTCGAGAACGCGACCGCCATCGACACCATCGTTAGCCGACATCTCCACAGGAAATTGCCTTGCTCTGATACCAACTGACGCAGCGAGGAAAGCGTAATGAAACGAATCCGAATATGGATTGGTTTCACAACAACAAAGATTGGCTCTTTGATGCAACTTTGGTTGCGCACAACCGATAAACGGAGATAATTCTCCCTCAAAGTGTATTTCAAAATATGAATCAAAACGTAACTCTAACATGTCTGACAAAAGGGTATATATACTCCCCCATAAAATATCTAAAAGGGAAGAATAGAAACGTACATGTGGAAATAAATAATAATACGCACGTCTATTCCCTATCATATACACGGCTGTGTCTCTAGGCCGTGTATGTTTCTGGGCATGTGACGAGCGCAGTACATGGCCGTATCCCTGGCTGTGCCCGAACCCGTGTATGATTCTGTGAGGATCCTGATAGAACACACGGCCGTGTCCCTGGCCGTGCCTGTACCCGTGTAAGCTTCTATGGAGATCTGACGCGATACATTATCGTGTATCTACCCGTGTGTCAACTTGTGTCCGTCACGATGTCCGCATCACACACAATTCGTTCTTAATCAGACTTCCAAAAGTGTAGGAATAAAATATTGTTATCGAAGACTAAAAACACTACATTGATCAATCTTCAAATTAAAAAAAAAAAGAAAAGAAAAAAAGAAAAAGAGGTATCAAACCTAAAAAAGGAGATTATTATTACATAAATCTTTGACATTAACTGTTTGGAGTACTTAAACTAGAATTGCTTGTAGACAGAGATAAACTAAGCAAAGTATCCTAAAACTATGCCTCTTAGCTTGAACTTCTGAGGAGTATGATGAGATGCTTACGCATTGGGATGTTTTTCCCTCCTTGTATTTTGTCTTTCCACTCATACAACTTGAATCGAACTTTAACTTGAAGTAAAAAAAAAAAAATCAACTTAAAAACATGCCTAAATAATATATAAGAGTAGTATGGACAGCAAAATATGTTACCGAGTCCACAAATGGACCTATTCACCAATCGTCCAACTCTCAATTCAAATTGGCAGATCACATAAATCTTATAAACGATTTATAAGCTTAATTCGCTTTGAACTCGACCTGGTTCATGTTTGATTTATAAACGAGTCAAGTTTGAGCCCTAAAATAGTTTGTTTATTTCTTGAGACTTCATAAGTTTAAATAGAATTTCAAAGTTGATTCATTTGAATAAATAAGCTTTATTTTGATTTTGAGTTCAGCTTGTTTACAAATCAAAATTGAGTTAAAATAACAGAAGGAAAGTTGAGCTCAAGTGAGCTGCTTAACTCATTTGCAGATTTACTTAATGAATCATGCTTGAAATGGAACAGAACAATGCTTTATATTAACTGACCAACATCCCCCCAAAAATGGCAACTTTGTGTATCTCGTCAGTCCTCATCGTCTCTATCAAAAAGCAAGGGGGAAGAAGAACATGCCCGATGTGCACACATCTCATCATACCGCTTAGAATTTTACATTAAGAAGCATTGTTATAGGAAATTTTGCCTAGTCTATCTCTGTCTATAAGAAATGCTAGTTTTAGAACTCCAAACAGTTAATGTCGGATGTTTACGTAATAATAACGCTACTGCAAGTTCTGTGGAAGGGGTTTTGCATTGTTAAGGCCTTCTCTTTAGAGATTCATGGCTCACCTCTTTTTTTTTTTTTTTTTCATTAAAATGTCTAAGTAATCCAACACTTTTAGCTATCTATAACAATACTTTCTATTCATGAACTTTGTAGCTTCGGTTAAGGATAAGTTGTATGCAAATCTACCAGTTGCCTCCCCTCTTCAACCCTATACTCATTACAACATGGAGTCGGACTTGTTTTAATTGAAAGGGGCAACTGTTCTTATACGGATAAGACACGCAATGTGCCAAATGCAGGGTACTCGAGCATTCTTTATTTATTTATTTATTTGTTTTTAAAATATATTTGCCAAAAATTTAGTATCTAATGAGCATTATTTATTAAAATATTTTTCATCATTATTTTTTTCCACATAATTAATCATTGATTTGTTTACCATTTTTTGACTTTTCTTATAATGGGGACGACATTCACATCATTTCCTTGTCATTTTATAAGTATCTAATATATCCTTAGCAGTATCCTACACATGAGCCAAACTTTTGAAAGCGCAAACTCAACTTATCAGAAAAATTATGAAGTTCAAGTTGAGTAAAGCTGTAACTGAACTTGGAAAGTACATGCTTAAGCTTGATTAGGAATGTAAAGCTCGAACTCCATTTTAAACTTGTTTAAATTATCAAGCCTAATCATTAATATTGTATTATACTATATACAAAGCTCACAATGGTTACAAACCTTGATGGAAAAAGGCTCAAAATATGATGACAACACAAGACGCCCAAGGAGAGGAAAAATGATCCATTGGTACTAATTTGGCATATGTTTAAGTAAATATAGGCAAAGGTCAGTAATACTTAAATATATGATAGTTTATAATAAGTATTTTATGAAAAACTATCATTTATATTTTTATATATTAAAATTTTATTAATTTTTATATATTACTAATCTATTTACATAACATGTTAATACCAATAAAGTTTTTCTCCAATCAAAAGGTACAAGAGTCCATGGAATTGAGATGATCAAGATGACCACTACCAAGTGGATCCACGGAGATGTGCTTAGAAAAATGACATAAGTTATACTTCCATAAGTTATTATTTATTATGAACATTTGAGTAGTATAGTATCGGTTAGTTCGTAAACTTGTCGTATATTTTTGTAAATTTACCTAAAGTTCAAAAAATTGCTTAAAGCTTTGTAACTTGTGATTTCGTAAAATCACATATAATTTCATAAAATTATTCAGAGACTTTGTAACTTCACTTGATTTTTCATAACCCCAATGAAGGAAACATTAAGGGCTGCCATAGTGATTTCATACTAACAATGATACACACTGGCTATTCGATTGCTTGAAAAGTCATTTAAGAGGAGAGGTGTTTGTGTCGAATTGTCTAAGCACGTTGAGATGGAGTAAAGGGAATGCTTCTTTTAAGAGCATTGAAGGGAATCGAGGCTTCCTGTCTCTGAATTTGAGTTCCAAGTTTTAAAAGAATCGGTTACAATGCAAGAGCTTATTGTCTTACTCAAAGCTTCCTAGTTTTTATAATATGTGTGTGTGTGCACACATGCTGGGCATGCTTAAATTCCTTATCTATAAAATTGACCGCATAGAACCTTAAATCTTAAAACAAAAAAATATTTTTAAACCCAATTTTATAATTTTACCCTTAGATTAAATAATTTTCAGAAATACCAAAATATCCTTTTATTATTTTTGAAGCGCCAAAATTGATATTAAAGAACTAAATGGCACTGTTTTGTTTTAAAGATTCCAAGTCTAAATACTCAATTTAAAAAATAAGGGAGTTACATATACAAAAATCAAACATAAGATCTGAAGGGGTCTATTTACTTTTTACCCATTTCATAGTTACACCGTAAAATTACTAAAAAATTTTGGTCACCTGCTTGATTTTTCGAACATGGAGCATGAAAGGCTCCCCCACATCCGAGAAGTTAGTAGTGTCTGCTAATATGGATACTCAAAAGAAAACCCATAGCATAAGATAGAGACAAGATTTAGAAAACGGAATCTGAGCTCTAAGAGCCCAGTGCTGCCACTTAGATCTCTCCAGCAGCAGTAGCAGTAGCATAAAACTCAGAGAGCTCGAACAAATGCTACAACTTTTCCTTGGGGGGTCAAAGTTGTCTCACTGTTTTTCCTTTTTCGGATAATAAGTTATCTGGTGTCGTTTGATTTTAAATAAAAGCAACCAATACCAGATGCAATAGAACTGCTTTTAACACATGAAACTCTCAATCGAAATATAACAATAAATAAACGTAGATACGCATCTGCTACATGCTTTGACAAGTATAACCCAGCTACATCGAATAGCAAATAAACAAGAATTGCTGGACCACAATAATATTAGGATCGTTTCCTTAGAAAACTTATCTACAATTTCTAAAATAAAATGTCCCTGTTCAAGTAATTGCACTTTGAGTTTAGTTGATTAGATGTCTTTTTTCATTTCTATTGCAATTCCAATGATAGCAAATTATGAACATGAAAAAACGAACTTGACCGCAAACTCAGAGGATAGTTTTATGACCAGACCTTTTGAGACTCCTGACATCCAATTGTCCAAACCCGCAATGTGTGTCTCATAGTGCAATAATCCCGAGAATTCTGTGACAAGAGTACTCCAAGTAAAAATGAGCAAATTAAGAGAGATAGAACAACATCCATGAATGAACACAAGGGAACAAAGATATCGTCTTTATTAATGAAGTTAATACACAAAATTAAAATGACAAAGCAGGAAATCACCATCTCTTGGAAATCACAGCTACTGCAGTCCTCGCTGAACATAGCAGAGTGAGGATACTTCGCATATATTTGTTTCTCGGAATACATTCATTTCCAGCTTTTGCTTTAGGAAGCTTTCGGCTCGTCATTACTTGATATGTACAAAGTTCTATCCCGGGCAGGGTCTCTTGGAGTAATAAATAATGTTTATAGATTTAGATTTTTAACATGGAACATGTACATGTAAATTAATTTTTCATCTTATATTTCCAGCTTAGTAGCTAAGGTCTCTTTTTAACATTCTCCTGACTTTTCTTGTTTCAGTTTTACCTAAAAACAGCTTCAATTATGTTTCTCTGTGTCTATTAAATATAGTCAGAAATACACATATTCCTCTGCTAGAACAATTAACCTCAAACTCAACCTTAACACCATGCAAATGCAAATGCACTAATGATTTATTACAAAACAAATCCAACGACTTGCACTCCTTTGCTTCTTCAACATGCACCCAGAATCAAAACCACAATATGTAGAACACAAAGTAGAACAAGCTGTTTTTAATCCGGAGACAAGACCACAATATGCAATGTAAAAAAACAAAAGAACAAAAAGAAAATAAAATTACTTGTAGAAGACTGATCTGACCAGAAAAAACTATGTAGGCTGGGTAATAAGTGAAAACAAAAATCTTGGAAAATTACTTGCATACGAAGCCCAATTATCATTCGGGGTCAATATTCCTCTCATAGAAGACTAGGGTTGTAAACGACATAACAAAATGAAATCATGATCCTCTGATGAGGAACTGAGTAAGTGCCAATGATATGTTATAATAAGAAGTTTCTTTCTAGTATTTATCCCCTTTTTTTTTTTTTGCCAAGAAACATTACAGTACTAGGTGAAGAGTGTACCTAATACAACAGAAAATGCCACAGTTCATCCTATTGAATACAGTACATATGAAACTGAATTTAATGTACCAGAGCAACTGCATTCCTCACTCTCCACCATGAAAGTTAGGGTTCAAGTTTATAGGAGGAGCGCCATTAAAAGAGGAGTAATGTGGGGGACAGCACTGTGGTACAAAAAGAGATAGTAAGGGTTTGGATATAAGAGAGCTGCAAGAAAGATTCGTTTATTACTTTTTGGGTTCAAGCAGACTCGTCGCAGGTTAAGGAACTTTGGCCGGCCGTATTATTTTCATATGGTGGTGGTGGCAGTAGTAGTGGTGACGACCATAACCATAACCTAGTTCTTTATAATACGGCTACACCGTTTCAACTGTATACATATATCTTCAGATCTTTATCAAGCTTCAAGAGGGTAGTCTTCCTAGAAATAGGAGGACCTACAAGCAATTGATTAAGTAAAAAAAAATTGGATTGGCTTATTGAAATACAATAAAATTAGAATGGAATAACGATTTTTTTATATTATTTTATTTTATTTGAATCTATATTTTATTGTATTTTTAAATAAAAATTGTATTTGATAAGAAATAGAGAAAATGAATTAAAATTCCTTATTTATTCCACATTATATGGAATAAATATTTTTTGTGGTATAGCTTTTTGTAAATTAAATTAAGAAATAATTTTTCTACAGTAATAAAGGTAAAATGGCAATTCCATTTCAATGAACTAAATACAATATTAATAAATAAGATTTAAATATCTTATCTTTATTAAAAAAAAAGAAATGGAGAAAACACATTGAAACTCCCAAAACTTTGCAAGTTTTTGCAATTGACTCATCTAACTTTCTATTTTAGTAATGTATGTCCAAATTTTTTTAGATTTTTCCTTTTTTTTTAATCCAATCTTAAAAATTACTATTTTCAGTTAAAGTCAACTGCTAAAGTGATTTTAAAACTATATAATCACGTCATAGATTTCCAAAATAATGTACATCTTTAATATAAAAACATACAATTTTCATAAAGTTTTTTCTAATGTAACATGTTGCATCAGCATCAATTGACAAGAAAATATTGAAACAGTTTACATCAATATCAAATAACATGTTTATGAATTGACTTTATGTTTTTAGAAGTTTTTGGATTTATTGAAAGTCAAAGTCTTAGAGCACAGTTGCAAAAATCTAAAAAAGTTTAAGATTTCTAGTGTGTTTTTTCTATTAAAAAAAAGAAAAAAAAACCGAATCCACTTTGAATCACTAACCTGTGGGGCTTAATGACTCCGCAAACATCATGAATTATAAATTTCTTCTTTCTATTGGGAAGTATAGGGAATACGCTTAATAGTCCTTATGGTACAAAATGTTTGTCAATAAAATTTCTTAATTTCCCTTAATCTTAACTTACACTCAACTCGGTGCACTTAATGCAAATTACTCAACCAAAATTAAGGAAAATTCATTGTTAAAAAAAATTAACAAAAATGTTGGAGTCACCAACTAATTGAAGTTGGTAAAAAAAAAAAGGGTTAAGGTTATTGGTTGGAAAACCTTAATTTAGCTACTAGTTTATGGTAAAAATATTTTATCTTTACAAAAAAAGATTTTGTAAAAAAATCAAAGATTTCAAGGTTTGGGAACATATAATTTCAAGCATATAAAAGCTAAGCCATAACATTTTTTAAAAATAAAAGAGGGGTTATTTATTTTTAGGAAATTTGACTAACTAGACAAATTTAAAGAAAACTATAACAGCTTGCTCTCCGGATGTTCCCCCAATACGTGGAAAAGTGAAAAATTTCTTTATTTGACATTTTAACAAGTAGACATGGGGCATCCATTGACATTTTTCATTGAAAAATCAGTTGATTTAAGTATTTTTCTCATTCTATCACAACATATAGATTCAAGAGTTAAAGATTTAGTATTGAAAAGTGGAATTAGGTAGCATTTTTAGATCAACAAACTCTAGTCAAAGATATTCAATCAAATCTAATTTAAAATAATTTACCTACTAACCAGCTTTAATGCTATTGAGATCTTTTCCAAAGGAACCTCCCAAAATCCAAAGATAAGATAAGATAAACCCATTAGGCTAATGAATCTTGGGCACCCAAACATTAATGGTGGCCTTTGCTCCATAGTATTTATCTTCCTCAACATAAACTATTGCATGCTTAACAGGAAAGCATGAAATGAGTTCATGTTGGTACATTTGTTTGTGAAAATGTCAAATACAATGATTTTTGAAAGTTGAATGGTAGTAATGTGTGGGCGAATGGAGAAACTAGTGGCTGGTGGGAGGCAACTAGCCATAATGGCACATTTGGTAAGTAATTGGAAGTTGAGGAAAATAATTTCTACTTTACAAAAAGGACAAATAAAAAAAGAAAAGAAAACAAATAGCTTATCTCATTTGTAATGTTTTCTATTCTTAAAATCCCAAAAACCTAGCCAAAGAAACAACATTGTCGTAGATATTGTTAGAAGCACAAAAATTATTAGATTACCCGAAGACCACTTTCAATGATGAGATTAGGATTAGTAAATCGGGGCTTAGGGACGGTCCTGTGCTTCTTCTTACCATATCTTTTCACAAAGCTTGATCTTAGAACATCATCCTCCTTTATTCTCCTAATATGAATAGTATTCTTAGGGTATTACCATTCGCATGTCACAACTAATTAATTGGGTTTGCTCTTTCTTTAGCTTTTGTCTCCACCTTATTCTCATCAAATAGCCCTTCTAGATGAAAGTTTGGTGTCATCTAATAAAACCACATAAATTTTTACACCATAGTTGTATTATGACTTGAAATTGGACAATAGGCAGCATATTTAGTCAAATATTAGTAAGATGCAACAAAAATTGAATACCTAGAATTTGTGGTCTTTGAAGTAAGGATGATCAAAAGTTGGTTGCTTGTTGATGGGCACACAGTCTATTATGTACCCATTGGGATTCTACCAAAAAGAAATATATATATATATATATATATAGAGTATTGTCAAAGCATGAAAATCAAGAACAAATTATTGACACTTTCTAAATAAGAACAAGAATTATAGTGTTCATTTGAAGTTTCAAGCACATGTCATAGTTTTGATTATTTTTTCTTTATGACCACCTTATTATATTGGCAATTAAACCTCAAAACAATGGTGAACTAACTTGAAAATATTCTAAAATCTACAAAGTGAATAGTATGAAACAAATTAAAAAAAAAAAAGCTTGATCTTGCACAATTCATGATACCTGATTTTTTTCTCTAAAGAGGGAGAGAAAAGACTCTAGTTTCAGCAAATGCTTGAACATCGAAGGAGTTGTCAACAACTCATAAGGTAAATTATATGTAGCTAGAAAAATCATTAAACTCCTTAGAATCAATAGATGAGAAACTGAAAAATGGAGCTAGTATTTATCAGTTTTTTTCTACAAAATATAAGGTAATCATCTTTGACCAAACTAAAAAGAATCTAAAATAAAATAAAATGAGAAATCTTTCACTTTCAAATTTCAAAAAAGAAAGAAAGAAAGAAAATATTACTTGCTCAGGCTTCATTCAACGTTAAAAGCCATTAAAAGCTATACGAAAAGAGCAACCACTGACCCAAAACTAAGAGCAAGTTTTTCCATTCATTTTCTTTTGCTTTCCTACACTTTCTTAGCAACCAAACACCCAAGAAAACACCAAAAACATAAAGGGAAAAGAAAATAAATAAAAGCCAACTTAAGGAAGGCCAAGGAAAAAAAAAAAACACCTCAATGCTTTTAACAGTAGGTTTGTTCAAGTCTTTTGATTGTCATTGAACCTGAAGAGTTTGTTTTGAACCACTGTCTAACCTAGAAGCTCCAACCAAACCAAAACTCAAACCACAAAACAAACACAAAACCACTATTCCAAAAGCTCTCATTATCACACCATTACTCAAACTAAAACCTCCCCTGTCTTTTCTGAAACACCAAATCAATATTTAACGCAAAAACCCAAAAAAAAAGAAACCCAAATGGAGGCTATGCTTAAAGTTTGAAACTTCACTACAAACTCATAGTAAAGACCACAACTTTGAAATGCTCTTAGTTCAAACACACACACTCTCTAGCTCTTTCGTTGGAACAACCTAGCGTTACTTCTATGAGTTGATGCCAAACTCATGAGTCAATGAGTGAGTGAGTGAGTGGGTAGAGAGAGAATTATGTTCAGAAAAATGCAATAATGTTACCCTCTTCTCTATTACAATTTCTCTCTATGTCCCCGCTCTTTCTCTTGATATCTTCTCTCTCACCTTATTTTTCATATTAATTAATAACTAGCAGACGCACACCTATACTATGTGTGCTTAAAAATGCACAAAGTTTCTATTGTGTGGTGTTTTCGTCAAACAATCAAATTGAACGAACCTATGATAAATAGTAAATAATTGTGAGACTTGATTTTAAATCATGGCATTTGTACACGATGTTTCAGTCTATTATTAATAATAAACCATTTTTTAATTTTTTAAACGACATAAATAATAAACTAATCAAATAAAATCAGGAGGATAAACTCATCTTATAGTACAAAATAATGAAATAAAATCCAATTATTGGTCCTTGACAATCAAGCGCTACGAGACTAAGAGTTTGGCTCTCTCTTGCCTCTATGCTCTTTGTTCTTTTGCCAACTCTATTACCAATAGAACTTTTTTTCTAAAGAAAGTTGAAATTTAAATCAAGCACACAATTGGCTAATTGAGAGACAAATTCATTGATAAAATGTTGTCTGGATTTTCAATTAAAAAATAAAACCTAAAAATAACAAAGAATAGTGGCTTGAAGATATAAGCTTGAGAAAAGCAACATGCTTTCAAGCAAAACATTATTAATTAACATGATCCCAATTCCAAAAATATTGCTGAATCTCTCTATTCACTTTGGTAAAATAAGAATGTTGAACAACTTTATTCGCTACAATTCTCTTTAAGAGGTTATATATCAACATTTGTTGGAGCAAATCTACTCCGCCCTTATTTAGTTAACAGCAACAATTGATAGACTTTAACACTTGTTATAAGGATGCAATGCCAGTTTATCAAGTTGGTTACTTCCTACCATACTTCATTTTGAATACCTAAGAATCCGATTATATGCTTACTCTGTTATCAATGGAACATATACACGCCAAACTTATCCACCACCACCATGCAACTAACATACCTTGTTTCCCATGCATCACCAATAACAAAGTTACATATGTCCTAAAATTACATAAAGAACACACAATAACATTAATTCAAACTATTTGCACCTTAAAAGTCCTTTTCACAAATCTTGTGAAAGCTGAAATAGCTGAAAGAGCATTTATGTCAAGTCAAGTGTACTCAAAAGTTGGATGAGAGCCAATCAAAGAACCATTTATTCATGACAATCTGAAAGTAATAGAGGAAAAGTTGCCATTTGATGCTGAGTCGCTAATACATTCAACGTCAGCAAACAACGTGGCATTGATCATTAACATTGTTATGAAGATGGATGGGGAAAAAAAGAAGAGATTTTCCTAAAAAAATTATTTACTAATTAAGATCCACCTGAATAATGCAATTTACCTTTTGTTATCAGAAAACACACCATTTTATTTTCTATATAAACTTATTCAAAAATAAGGCATTACTTATTGCAGTTTATGACTATAATTGAACTTACACATTTGCGCTGCATTTGTTGCCATCATTGCAATTGCAAAATTTTCCAACTTAATTAGGTAAAATTTTATTTTTGATTCACCCCCACAAAAAAAAAAAAAAAAATGCTGTTTAGAAGTTTTTTCTCATAATTTATGTTGCAAATTATCAACGCTCTATAAAAATAGTGAGAAAGACTATATTCTAGCTTTATTTCCATGATCCTATATTTTCGCACAAAGCATGCCGTAAGTTTTAGGAGATGAGAGAAAAAATAAAAACCCTATTTAATATTGGAACTGCACAATATTGATCTTTTGTGTTTGGAAAAACCTACGGTTGACAAATTAAATATTAAAATACGGTTGTACCTAAATGGAGCCCTTTGGTTCTTTTAGAATTAGTACAAGGATAATCTCCATCTCCACAGCATAATCACAACACTTCGACTAATGGAGGAAAAAAATTCTACAAAACCACCAAACTAAAAAGATAAATAGAAAACAGTAAGAAACACTCATAAATTTAACAAGGACATTAAGAAAAAAGAAAAAGAAAAGAAAAGGGAATAGATCATAACCTGGTAAATTGTATGAATTTGCCATGAAGAAAGGATGAAATGTTTCACTCCATTACAGTTCATTGCTATGAGTAAAAGAAACAAGGTATGGATTTGGTCGGTTCATAATAAAAAATGCATGAGCTTTAAAAAAGTGGTTCTTGGCTATTTTATAGTGTTAAACGATGGTTATTTATTTTTATTTAATTATTTGGAAGTATTTTTTATTTATTTTTCTGTAATAGTAAATTGATTGATATTACTATTATATTATATAATGTTAATAGAATGATTTTTCACACTTTAAAAATTTTCAAAACATATTTAATATATTATTTGAAAAGTAATGATAATATGACCCTTGTAAAAGATTTAAAAATTAGTAATGAACTTTGAGAAAGCAATCCTTAATAAAGTGGAAAGTTGTTTAAAAATAGAATTGCTTATGTGTCACTCTAAATACCTCATTTGAGTATCTATTGATAAACATGACCTAAAATGGATGAACAACATCAATAGATATTAGAGTATTTTAATAGTGGGTTAAAATGTAAATAGAATATAACATATGTCTAGTTTTTTTATTCCATGTATAAAAATAAGATAGTATTTTAATCTAAAAAAAGAACTAATAAGAGTAACTATTATAGAAACCTTAATAAAAACAAATAGTTTGTAAAAATAATGAAAAACATTCTATTTAAAGGAGTAATTTCAATGAAATGATTAAATAACTAAAATTATATATAAAAAGAGTAATTTTTTTAGATTTGGATATTGAGACTCACATGGATGCTTTCAAAAGAATGGAGGATTAATTATTTTTCAAAAGTCAAATAGATGAAAACTATTACTAGAGCAAGACTCACATGGATAGAATGAAAGTATGGAGGATTAATTATTTTTCAAAAGTCAAATGGATGAAAACTATTATTAGAATAATCATTTACCTTAAATCAAGAAAATATGATAAATAACATATAAAGTTGTTTCATCAATAGAAGGATGATGGGTGATGTTGTCTTTATAAATTTATCTAAAGAAAATAAATATATTAAAAACATGGTTTTTGAATATCATTAAGTGTTAATGATAGTGATATTGGAAATTATTATTACTTTGAAAAAAAGTATAACTATATTGACTTCTTTTATTTTTCAAGTAATTACATTTTATATGGATATAAGATCTCTCCTAATTCTCACTAATTTTCCCCTATGAAAAAGCTGTTTCTTTTTCCCTAGCTTACAATAATATTCCCTCATAAAATAGAAGAAAAGCCTTCATCTTGTATTGGAAAAACACAATTTAGCCTAGGGCTAATAAGTCATGTTAATGTGTCATGTTTCGTATTTGTGTATAAATCGGTTTATATATAAAAAATCTTAATTTGTGACATAACCACTTATCAATCGTATAAAAAAACCTAGACCATGACTCAATTCGTTTAATAAGTATGTCTCGTGTTTAGGTTGAAGGTTGAGCTAATTTATTAATTAAAAAAGTTATAAATAATCTATAAAATGCTTACATATACAAAGTAAAAATTGTGATAAAAAAAAATAACTCATGCAAATACTAAAGTTTTATCAAATATGATAAAGCTAAAAACTCATAAATTTCATAACATCATTGACTTAAATTGAGCCAAGGTTTAAATGGACGTATGTTACTATTAGTGGTGATTTCTAAATTCATCATATTTTCTATTAGAATTTCAAATGAGATAATTAAAGAATCTACATATAAAAAAAATAATGTAAATAAAAATATATGATATTAAGAATTTTATAAACATAGTTTAATAGTGGGTTAAAAGATAAATAGCATGTAAAATATGTTCAATTTGTTTTTCATTTTATGAAGAAATCCCTTGTCGACCTCCCTTTCTCACTCACTCTTTTTTCCTACCTCTTGCATTGATTGATATAAAACTGTCCTCTCTTTCTTTTATTTATTTATTTTTATCAAAGTCCACTTCTATTCCTCACTGTTTCCTTTTTTTTCTTGACATGATTGCTCTCACCTTACCTTTTTTTTTTTTTTTTTTACATTAATTAATAGTAAAGCCGTCGTGCTCGCTTCCTCACTCACTCCTTTTTCGTGCCATGTTCTCTAACCGTCCACCTCTCTTCTGCCGGGTTAAATTTTCATTTTTTATCCTTTTCTCTACATAAAATGGTAATAAAAGAGAATTTGTGTACAGCGTATGGTAAATGGGGCTTGTGCATGGTCTGGTCACCCCACCAATTGCTATATATATATAAAGAAAAATAAGCTTAAATAGATAATAATATATTTTTAATTACTAATCACTATTCCTTATTACAATTAAGATAAATGATTAAAGAAAAAACGCAAATGATTATTAACTTTGTTGTTTCGGTTTAATTTTTGGTAAGTGAATGGTAGTTAAAAGAAAAATAATATTGGAATAATAGTGATTGAGCGCAACACTTTCAAAATAATGGCAATGAGACCATAAATGTAATGATAATGGCTAGTGACTTTTGAAAATGAATTGACTATTAAAAAGGTAGAGCATCTTTCAAAAAAAAGCTTTTGTAAAATAAAAAAATTTCAAATACAAAGGAAAAAAAATACTATGGTTGTGCTATAATTTCTTGATGGTCGGTACATCACATGTAAAAGGAAAATTCAGGTTATAAAGGATACTAAAGGTTGCTCAAGCATGGCTACTCTATTGCTTAAGTCAACACAAGGGTTTGAATAATAAAGGATGTGAAAGTACACATAAGAAAGTCAAAGATTTGGAACCCTTTATCATGCGGTCTCATCCCCCATGAGAGATGAGATTGAGCTATGTTTAGTAAGTAAATTTATGATCTTGAGATACATTCATATATTGCAAAGGAAATCTTTGATTGGGATTTTTTTTTTTTTTTTTACACCTTCTTTGCCTTTTTATTTGGTTCTTGGTTAAGCACGACTTGACCTTGAGCTTGGATGTATCGATGTGGGTACATGCTTCTAAGTTGTATTGATCGGCGGAAATTCGGTCTGACCTTTGTCAATTATGCTTCTTATTTAGAAGGTTTGATTAGGATTTAGGAGCTCGAACTTGATCCTTGGAGCTTAATCTTAAACCTAAACAGGTCAAATAGGACCTTAGGGTCCATGCTAAAAAATCCCATTAATGACTATGAAAGAATATAATTTGTCTTGTAACTCAATTAAAATATTATTAATCTATAAAATATATTGATATATTTCCAATTTGTTCATGATAGCAATGAAAATAATCACAATAATATAAAAGTGATTGATGATAAAAAAGGTAAAAATTATTTTATTATTTATGTAATCTTTGAGCAAGAATTTGCAATATCCTTCCATGATGAAATGCCCTTAATGCAATAACACAAAAATAAAAATAGCAAAAAAATATAATACATGCAAATTTTCAAAAAAAAAAAATTTGTTCCAAGTATATAATGTTTCTAAACTTCTTACAAACTACATCTATAAAACATAAAAGAAAAAAAGAATGTTACCACAATATGAGAAATTGTATCAGAATAAGGAAAAAAGTGGTAACGTAATCTCAAATCTTGCCATAGTTTGCAATAGTGTACTAGATTAGTGCTTGTACCAAAATTGCATATAATATATCACAACATGGGAAACTATATTAGAGTAGGGACAAAAAGAGTACCTAAATCTCATATATTACAACAATCTATAAAATTGCACCACAATATTATCCAAAAGTTAAGTTTAATGGTATCAGAATTGTAATAACTTGTAAGAAGGTTGATACTAGATATAATAAGTGATACCACACTTTGGCATAATTCATCAAAATTTGGAAAAAAAGATGCTAATATAGTCAAGTAAATAGGTCTACTAAAATGTCATATGGTGTAACACAATATGGGAAACTATATTGGAATGGGGAGAACATGAGTATCATAATCTCAAATCATACCACAATCTGAAAATGTGTACTATAATCTCTTATAATACTTCATAATATGAGAAATTGTATCAAAATAGAAGTAAAAAGGAGCACAAAAATCTCATATATTATGTAAACTTGCCCCTAATTATTAACCAAAAGTGCTATCATTAATAACATATTGATAGGTTGGTACCAGATATTGTATGTGATACTAGAATTTAACATAATGTATTAGATTTAAAAAAAAAATGGTAACTACAGTCGCATAAATTTGTGTACCATAATTCCATTTGGTGTGCCACAATATGACAATTTGAATCTGACTAACCGTTTTAATCCAATGGCCGGGATTTAAAGCACTAAAATCTAATTATCAAAACATGTGGTCAACAGGCAACTTATTTTAATAACATCCTTGTATGCTTGTAGAAGGTACTTTTCGATATTTTCGATAAAAATTTACAAATAAGATCATTGCGAACTACAGAATATGAACATATACTGAAAAAGTATATTAATTTTATTATATATATATACTAACTTTCGTTTCTTTTTTTTGGACACCTTTTATCTCTTTTTGATATTTCTCGTTTTATTTTATATTTTTGGTTTTATTCGTCATTGATATGATTTCGTTATATCATGCCCGTCAAAACATTCGATTATCGTAGCATAACTTGTAACAAGCAAGGTAACTGTATATAATTTGTAGTGCTATTAGGGAAAGTTTAACATGACTGCCTTTATCCTCCAAAGATGAAGAAAGCAATCAACTACAGGGGAGTAAGAAACGTCCTGCATCAATCGCAAACGAAGAATTCAATGAACCCAACCACTTGGAAGTGAGAGGAATGACAAGGGAGCAAAATCAGTTAGGAAATTCTCCTACCGGGACACAATACTAATGAGTATACCGAGTGCATATGAGAAACACTGCTTTAAGACTACGCAAACAAGTATGAACTTGAGCAAGAAGATGAATAGCGAACGAGAGAGGAAGAACAGAGGCTAAATGAAGGAGCAAAATCAGGGTATCCTATGTTTCTTTCTCATAAACAGAAAGAGATACTCTACGCACAATGGAGGAACACCTTCATAGCAAAAGTTATAGGACCAAACCCACGGTATAAACAACTGCTGCAGAGACTTAGGCAAATGTGGAGATCTACATGCTCTCTTAAATTAATTCACGCGGGGTTAGGCTGATATTTGATCATGCTTGATGGACTTGAGGATTACCGGTGGGTCATTACAAATGGAAAATGGTTTATTAATGGGTATTATTTGGCTCTAAAAAATTGAGAATCGGACTTTCGCCCTGAGGTGACTGGATTCAATGCTGTGGTAGTTTGAGCTAAAATAGTTGGGTTACGGATTTAGTACTTTTCATCGGTAGCTATAAAAAGGATTGGGGAAAAGGTTGGACCGGTTTTGAAACATGATTCCTATACAATAGGACTAGAAAGAGGAAGATTTGCGGGAATATGTATTCAAGTTGACATGAATGCACTATTGAAATCGACCTTAATATTAAATAATGTGGCATACAGGATACAATTTGACTCCCAAATCTATGTGAAGTATGTGGGTGTATAAGTCGTAACAAGTGGAATTGTCCAAAGAAAGTTAAGAAAAGAGGAGAAGAAAATAATGAAAAAGGATAAGAATGTGGATGGAAAATGGGACAGTTGAAGTGATGAATAAGGCAAACAAAGAGGCAGAAAATAGAATATTTATTATAGAAACAAGTGAAGGAACAGAAACGACGAAAACCGTTTTGTTAAGGAGGAAAGTCAGATGCTAGAGAAAATAAGGAAGAGAAAGGTAGGGTTGGCAACAGAAGGACTACTTCTTTAAAGAAATTGGCAAGGAAAAATGATGATGTTAGTGGAAGTGGAGATAGAAATAAGATTGCTACATAGAATCTCCCCAACACCGCTGATAAACATGGAAACCCAAATGTGGTGGATTACGACGGATGTTTACTTAACAAGAATAGTAGCGGAAATAATACATTAGGTACGAACAAATACGAAATGGCAAAGGAGACCGTCGGAAGTAATCTTCAGGTTAATACATCTAGGAGGTAGAACATACCAGACAAGACTAGGCAAGGTGACAACAGTAGTGGAAGGGCAAATGACAGTACAAATCCCACTGGTCAACCCGAGTTTGGATTCAAATGAACTGTTGAGGAGGGTCCAATGGACCTGCAAGACAGCGGTAAAGTATATACTCATGAGAGAAGGGACCCCAAAGGAAGTGAGGAGTATGCCCTTAGTGGTATAGTTGGAAGGGCAGAATGTACAGTTTATGATGATGTCATAGGAGATTCATGCGATGATTGCCAGAATGACCTTCAGGCCATGTAGCTAGAGAGAGGTGGTGATGAAGTTATGGCAGGATAAGTCGGAGAATTGTTGGCACTGCTTATTCTTTGCTATGACAAATCCTGAAATGAGGGACACCCTCTCATCGGAAATGAAAACCAAGCCTTTTAAGATAATGGCACGGAATGCTAAGGGAGTACATCTAATGTGCACAAAAGATAGGTTAAGGAACTAATTGAGATACGAATCACAAGTGGTCATCATAACGAAAAGAAAACTAACTAGTGAAGGAACAGAAAACCTACAAATGAACGTGTGATTGGAGAGAATGTTGTGTTTTGAGGCAGAAGGGTATAGTGGGGGAATTGTCTTACTTTGGAGCCCAACACATATCACTATCAACGAGCAACTAATCACTCACCAACAAATACTCATGGAAGTAGAGGTAAATAACTCTCCCTACCATTGGTTCATTTCTACTATTTGTTATAGTTCTAAATATGATATGAGGAAAAGACTGTGGGAGAAGTTGCAGGAGGTGACTATATATTAGGGAGTCATGGCTAATGATGGGTGGGTGGGAGATGTAATTCAATTTAAGGCTATGACTTACAAACAATGTAAGAATGAGTGTGGGATAGTGGACTTAGGCTTGTAGGGCTAAAGTTTACTTGGATTAAGAGAACTAGAAATCTGACTAATATGGTCCAAATTAGATTAGATATGGCTTGGCAAACTATGAGTAGAGAAGTATGTACCCGTAGATAAAAGTATATCACCTGAGTTTAAGCTAATTGAACCATTATCCCATTCTTCTTAACACAAACCCAAGGACAAAAAGGTAGACAAAAAAGGAACAAACATTTTCACTTTCAACCCATGTGGCTTACATATCTAGATTTTAACAAAGTAGTATAAGAGAACTGGAGATGGCCCACTTTCAAACAACTAAGGGACTTAGAAGCTTTCATAGAGAAGCTAAAAACTTTGAACAGAGAATTTTTTTGCTAAAACGTGTAAGGAAGAAGACGATAACAATAGGAATTGAGGAAGTAGTGGGGGGGGGGGGGGGGGGGGGGGGGGAATGTGGAGACACCTCACCTAAAGTTTGATTAATTATGAAAGAATGCTAGGAAAGTAGTTGGAAGAAGTATTAAACAATGAGGAAAAACTTTGGATTAAAGAATTTTCTACATATATAAATAAGTAGTTTAATATATCCCATTCGGTCTCTCCATATAAAAAGAAACCGCAAATAACAAACTGTCCTCAACAATTAATCTAGTCTATGTCCTATAACCAATAACAATGGAAGCTTAATAAAAGTCAAGTATAATTGAATTTCATAGGCATATCATTCTCAACACAAAATCCTAATGCTAATCCATCTTTTAGTTTACCTATCACTCTTCATAATATACATATTCCACAACATCCTCTAAGTCTTGACTTGTGTTCATTGGCATCTCATCATATCTCACAATTTCACTAGAAGAACTTGCATTTGAAAAATGGTCCCATGAGGGGTGAGCTAAAGCCCAATATAATGTATACCAACAACTACATATGCATGCTATGATAAAATGCAAACACAAACATGATGCAAACAAGATATTCAAGCACCATGTTATTATTTTTCTTATCAGTTGTTCCAACATACAACTCTTAACCACACAAGCTCCGCATACACACAATACATATATACATACATACATACGATAATGGGTCCTCGCCAATGTCCATGAGTCCAAGATTCCATGACTTTTTATTATACATACATACATATACGATAATGGGTGCTCCTCACTATCTATGAGTCCATGAGTTGAACATCCTAAATCTACTTAGATTATCTTGGTATACAATTCCACTAGGGACAATGTCACATACCGATCATTAGGGTGCCACCCTGCAAACATTGACATTCTCGATTCCTCGGGCCTAACCAAACCCAATCACATAAGAAATCAATTTCAATTTTTAACTTGAGTTAGTTTATAATTCCAACCTAACAAACACAATCAACAAACATAGTATACATGTACCTGATAAGTAATGAGCGATCTCTTCACAACTCTGCATTTCCTTAATCCTTAAACCTATTTAAATCAACAAACACGTACGCTTAGAGAATCTGCAACAACTACTTTAATTTACTTTTTGGTATCTAGATAGGCTATGAGAAGTGATGAATCAAAATTTGGTAGAAAACTCAACTTCGAAAAACATAGGTTCGACATGTCCAAGTAGATGGGCATGTTCTTGTCCATGTACTGTGTGTGCTATTACAATGGTGGGACATGGGCTGATATATGGCCGTGTCCCTTGCTCGTGTACCTTATTGTTCACTTTATGATTTTGGCATGGAGTCGCATCTCTTGTTTGTATATCTTATTGTTCACTTTGTGATTTTTGGCATGGTTGTATAAGTCTCCTAAGTGGTTGTGTACTCAAGTACACGAGGTGCAGCTCGACCATGTTATGGCCGTGTACTTTTGGAATTTCCAATTTTTTGCGAAAACAAAAATTTTCTTAAACCTTTACATCTCCTAATCACAATTATCCTCAAATCTTTTCTACATTCTAACAACATTTGTAAAACTTTAGCTTAATGCCTTTCATAATTCATGTTCAAGTATATATATACATTAGGAGGATATCTTTCCAAGCAACTATATCTTACAAACTAAGAAAATAAATCTTCCTCTACTAAAATATACAATACAAAATATACATGCCATATTTACAAACTAAGTCACGAAACAAATATCTAAGTATTCACGGCCGTGTTACACAGCCGTGCCTTTTAGCCGTGTATCAGACCGTGTATGCTTCTGGCAGCTACCTGACACGATACACGGCCGTGCCTTCTGTCCATGTATTCGGCCATGTATGTTTCTGGGAAGTACCTGATACAACACACGGTTGTGCCTTCTGACCGTGTGTCTAGCCGTGTATATATCTGGAAGTTATCTAATACAATACGCGATCGTGTCTTCTGACCGTGTATCCAGCCATGTATGTTTCTGAACTTCCAGACCTTCTTGATTGATATCCCCCCTCAAATTGATGCGGACTGATCAAGAAGCATCAATTTGCCAATAAGAAACTGATGACGTTGCCGAGAAAGAGCCTTAGTAAATATATCAGCCGTTTGAATATCCGAAGATATATGCGGAAGAGAAATAACACCATTATCATAAGCTTCTCGAATAGAATGATAGTCCACTTCAATATGTTTCGTACGCTCATGAAAAACAGGATTAGCAGTAATTTGAACAGCACTAGTATTATCGACATGAAGAGAGGTAGACCCAAGTTGAGGAAAACCAACCTCAACCAACAAACCTCGAAGCCAAATAATCTCAGAGCAAGCAGACGACATAGCACGATATTCGGACTCAGTAGAAGACTTAGACACCCGATCTTGTTTCTTACTCTTCCAAGAAATTAAAGAGTTACCAAGAAACATACACCAACCAGTAATAGAGTGACGTGTATTAGAACAACCAGCCCAATCAGCATCACTATATGTAGTTAAGTGAATGGGAGACTCCACAGAAAAGAACAAACCCCGATAAGAAGTCCCTTTTAAATACCGAACAATACGGCGAACTGCTGCTAAATGAAGATGTGTAGGTGCCTGCATAAATTGACTAACTTGTTGTACAGCAAATGAAATATCAGGACGTGTAATAGTTAGATAATTGAGACTTCCAACAAGTTGTCGATATAGAGATGGATCAGATAGAAAGCCACCATCATGTCGTTGATATTTAACATTCACTTCCAAAGGAGTATCGACAGAACGTCCCTTTTGGAGACTAGCTAAAGCAATAAGTTCCTCAGTATATTTATGTTGATGAAGAACAATACCAGCAGAAGAAGAATGGACCTCAAGACCTAAGAAATAAGTTAACGAGCCCAAATCCTTCATATGAAAAGAAGCTTGAAGTCGTTCTTGTAACTGAGACATTAATTGAGTATCAGATCTTGTGATAACAATATCATCAACATAGACTAACAACAAGACAATTCCCTTGTCAGCCTTGCACAGGAACAATGAAGAATCATACTGACTTTGAATAAAAGAGAAGCTAAGAAGAGTATTACGAAACTTCTCAAACCAGGCCCGTGGAGCCTGTTTCAAACCGTATAGAGACCGTTTGAGCTTACAAACATCAGGTGAGGGTGTGGAAAACAATCCCGGAGGAGGAGTCATATAGATATCTTCCTGGAGGTCTCCATGCAAAAATGCATTCTTAACATCCATCTGTCATAAGAACCATCCTTTAGATGCAGCAATAGATAAAATAAGCCAGACAGTTGTCATCTTAGCCATAGGTGCAAAGGTCTCTTCATAATCAATGCCATATTCCTGTCGATTGCCAAGAGCTACCAACCTTGCCTTATATCTGTTGAGGGAACCATCAGATCGAATCTTAAGAGAGTAAACCCATTCACAACCAATGGGTTTAACACCAGCAGGGCAGGAAACAATATCCCAAGTGTGATTATCTTGAAGTGCTTGAAGTTCCTCTTGCATGGCTTTTATCCAGCAAGGCTGTTTAGCAGCCTGAGAATAAGAGGTAGGAATGGTAGTATTAATTACAATTGCAGAATAGCCATATCTATCTGGAGGATGAGTGTGCCAAGTTGATCATTGAAGAATCATTGAAGCATTTTTAGGAGCAGGGTCGAAAAGGACAAGTCCAGGCTTGAACCGTTTATCAAAATAATAGTCATCAAAGTGAGGAAGAACAACAGTATCAGATGTCAAAAAATGTTGCTGAAAATAGTATTCATGTTCAAAGAAAATCACATCCCAAGAGATATGCCATCGATTATTTATCGAATCATAACACACAAAACCTTTATGATTAGGACTGTAACCCATAAAGCTACATCGAACAAACCGGGCTGACAACTTATGACGTTCATGGGTAGGTAAATGAACGAAACAAACACATCCGAAAGTATGTAGCATATGATAATTAGGATGTTTACCAAACACTCGTTGATAGGGAGAATCAAACTTCAATTGTTGAGATGGTAAGCGATTAATCAGATAAACAGCAGTAGATAAAGCTTTGGTCCAAAACTTAGTTGGAACAGAAGATTCTAACAACAATGTGCACACCACATCTAACAAATGTCGATTTTTCCGTTCGGCAACTCCATTCTGCTGAGGTGTATAAGGACATGAGCGTTGTGAAACAATACCCTTGGTATGAAGAAATGCTTGAAACTCATGAGACATATATTCACCACCATTATCAGACCGTAAGATTTTAATACAAGTGGAAAACTGAGTCTTAATATATGTCACAAAGGTTTGAAACACAGTAAACACGTCTGCTTTGGAATGCAAAAAATAAATCCATGTAAATCGACTGTAATCGTCAATAAATGTCACAAAATATTTATACTGATCATGTGAAATAATTGGTGCAATTCCCTAAACATCACTATGAATAATGTCAAAACATTTATTGGCACGACTACCCAAAACAGGAAAAGGCAATGTCTTACTTTTGCCCAGTTTACAAGAAGAACAATCAACTAATAAACTCTTATCTATGGAATCGAGAACACCTCTTTGAAACAAATGATTCAAAACAACATTATTTGGATGACCTAAGCGTTTATGCCAGATGCCAGCCTTATTGTCAACAACTGAAGAAACTAATGACAAAGTCCGAGGAACGGTAAATTGTAATGGAAATAACCTACCCACTTTAGGCCCCTTCACTATCACCTTCCTTGACACTTGATCCTGCATAGTACAACCATCACGAGAAAAGTGGACATCATAGTTATTATCCACCATTTGCCCCACAGAAAGTAAGTTAGTAGATAATTTAGGAGAAACCAAGACATGTCGAAAGGAGGAGCTAATATCACCAACTGTCGTAATAGGAATATTATTTCCATCAGCAACCTGAATGTGTTGAGTACCAGTATATGGATGTTGATTATGCAATAAAGCAGATGTGCCAGTCATATGATTTGTGGCCCCGGAATCAACAAACCAAGGAACAAAATTAGTAGTCTTACCTTTCCCTTGAAGACCAAGAGCAGAGAAGGCAGAGAGGATCATCTGTTGAACCATATCTGGTGTGAGAACAGATTGCTTGTTGCTAGCAATTGTGGATGTTGAACCAAGATTGCAAGAGTCAGATACCGCAGCATGAAAAACTTGTGACCTTCTATTTTGAGGCCTTGTAGGACACTCCTTAATAATATGTCCTTTTTTCTTGCAATAATTACAGAACTTCTTACTATATTGCCGGGCAATATGACCAAATTCTTTGCAGCTGTAACACTGCATTGTTCCCTTTCCTCGGGTCTGAGCAGCATATGCAACATTAGCTATTCCAGATGATCCACCAGTTGCACCAATAGCGGCTTGTGTCGCCAATCTTTGTTCCTCGCGCAGCAATTCCCCAAAACATACATCCAAACAGGGCACTGAATCTCTATTCAGTAACCCAGCTCGAGTGGTTTCAAGAACTGATCACGACGACTCACTTCATGAACAGCCTGAAGACTAGCCAAACTCTCCTTTGACACCTTAGCATAAATAATACCAGAATATTCGCTCCATAAATTAAGGAATCCAGAATAATATTGTTCAATTGAGAGATTACCTTGACTATAATTACTCATATCAAGTTCCAATTGGAAACGTCTTGCAGTATTATCTTGATTGTAGACACGCTTCAAGTATTCCCACATTTCTTTTGTTGTGAGCCTCAATAGATCCCAAAATCCATGAAACAATCCGTGCATCTTTTGCCTCCCATTGACCACGATCTTTTAACTCTGTAGGAGCCGGAGAAGACCCATCAATGTGACCCCAAAGCTCCTTCCCTTTCAAAAATATCTTGAATTGAAATTCCCATGCAGCATAATTCTTTCCCGTAAATCTAATAGCTAAGATTTCATGTGTTTTCTCAGAAGACATCCTAAACCGAATTGTGACTCACAACTTGATTACCAAAACTTGTTGATTGGAATTAATCAACCTAAAGCCAAAAATAAAAAGCAACCAAGAACAAACCAGCAATTCCAAGACTAAAAAAAAAAGAACTATGGATTCAGCACAATACTCAGTTGTGTGGCTCTGATACCATAACAACTTTTGTAAAACTTTGGCTGAATGCCTTTCATAATTCATGTTCAAGTATATATATACATTAGGAGGATATCTTTCCAAGCAATTATATCTTACAAACTAGGAAAATAAATCTTCCTCTACTAAAATATACAATACAAAATATACATGCCATATTTACAAACTAAGTCACGAAACAAATATCTAAGTATTCACGGTCGTGTTACACGGCCGTGCCTTCTAGCCGTGTATCAGACCGTGTATGCTTTTGGCAGCTACCTGACACGATATACGGCCGTGCCTTCTGTCCGTGTATTCGGCCGTGTATGTTTCTGGGAAGTACCTGACACAACACACGGCCGTGCCTTTTGACCGTGTGTTTAGCCGTGTATATATCTAGAAGTTATCTAATACAATACACGGTCGTGCCTTCTGACCGTGTATCCAACCATGTATGTTTTTGAACTTCCAGACCTTCTTGATTGATAAATTCACAATTATTACATTCTCATTCTTAATTTACAAATACATTACTCCTAATTCCATTCTAATTACACAAAAATTAGAGGACTTACTCGAATTGTTATCCCACAAACAATCGCTTAAATTATTGTCATTATAGACATCAGATTATTTTGACATGGTTTAGATCTTTCTAAAGATAGAAACTTCTCTCACTAGTCTTTTGTATGTAAATTTGTTGGATTGCCTAGTAGCATAGTTGCCTTCCTCTCTTAGAGTTCTGTAGTGTATAATATAAGGGAAAGGATCAGAAGGACAAATGGGGGTCTATTTATACCTTCCCCATCAAATGACCATATCGCTCCCTTTACTAAGTCTTTTTTACTTCCTCCACCTTAACCTTATTATTTTTATATTTTGATTTATTTTTTCTAGCTTAAACACTATTATTTAATATATTTCATTTTACTAAATTTCGATTATTACATTTTGCCTCCCCCTTAACAGGACTTTTGTCCTCGAAAGTTACCTAGATTGTGAAAAGTTCTGGATATCTCTTTCTCATTTCCTCTTCCAAGTCCCAAGTTGCTTCTCTTTCTGTTTGATTACTTTACCAAACTTTGATGTACTTAATCACTTGTCTCCTCAAAATCCACTCCGTAGTATCTATAATCTTGACAGACTTCTCTATGGTTGTAAGGTTTAGTTGCATTTCCAAAGGTTTTAAAGCAATTACTTGGTCTGGGTTTAGTACATATTTCTTTAACATGGAAATGTGACATATATCGTGTACCCTAACGAGATTTAGTAGTAAGGCCAGTCTATACACCACTATTCTCACCATTTGTAAGACTTTAAAGGGCCTTACATACTTGGGGTTTCATTTTCCTCTTAACCCAAATCTCACCACCTTTTTTGTAGGTGATAATTTCAGCAAGACATTATCTCTCACTTTAAACTCTAAAGGGCATTGTCTTCTATCTGTATAAGACCTTTGACGGCTTTGAGATGACTGCATTCTGTACTTGATTAACTTGACCTTATCCACAATGTCTTGTATAAAGTCATGTCCCAATACTTATCACTTACCCACTTCATCCCAATGTAACGGTGATAAGCACTTTCTACCATATAATGCTTCATAAGATGCCATTTGAATCGCAACTTCATAGTTATTATTATAGGCAAACTTTACTAAGGGCAGGTGCTTATTTCAATTACCACCAAAATCTAGTACATAAGCTCTCAATATATCTTCAAATATCTGTGATGGGAAAATTTTTGGCACCTTCAACCTTTTCAGAACCCAATTTGGATGATGATCCAAATTGCTCATATTTTACTTTATGTCTTTATTTCTAATAAAATTTGAGAATAATCTTACAAGTACAATTATAATTCTCCATGGGATGCCAAAATGTCCTACAACTTCAGTTGGACATAGAACATTTTTCAAGATAACAATTAAAGACCTGTTGTGATTGTTCTCTATTCCGAGGCATTGGATCATGAAGACTTATGTTATTTTGTATCTTGTAATTTTTTATTAAACTATTTTGGTTGTATTTTGGTTTTGGGACACTTTTATTTTGTAATTTTCATTTAGGGTTAGCCACCTTAAAAGTGGCAAACTTGTAATTTTGAGCACTTTTTAACCATAGGAGAAGCAAGTATAAATACTTGCTTAAGAGAGGGTTTGAGGAGGCCATATTTTGAAGAATTGAGAGACACTTTCACGTATGGAATTAGGGTTCTTTCCTTAGTTCAAAACTCTTATCAATTTCAACCTAAGAATTGGAATTGTGGCGAGTGCGACGAAGGGGAATTGTGAGTCATATCGATTCCATCTTTGTTGTATGTTCATTTCTTCTCTAGTGAGTCATATCTAGGGTAAATTTGGATCTTTCTTGGACATATTTGTGTTTGTTTTTCGTGAATAATCATCTTTTAAGATTGATTGTTCATTGAGCACTTGAATTATATATATCATTTTAGCTTGTGGTGAGAATTTGTGATTGAAAGGGGGAAGTGGATTTCACGGTTTTATTACTTTCTTTGATCTGATTTCCACGTGATTTTCAATCTTTATTGTGGTTACTTGGTGAATTTTACAAATAGAGATTATAATTACATCATTTGATCAACATTTTCCATCAAAATCTACAAGGTGTTCACGTGGATTGTTTCACTAGTGGACCGGTTTGTGATTGACTTGAGACTTGTTTTCTTTGAGTCAATTGATTGTGTTTCAAAGTGGTTTTGAGCACATCAATCTGGATGGTTCTTTCTAATTGACCATCTGTCTATGGGTGGAAAGTCATACTAAACTACAATTTGGTTCCCGATGCCTTGTGTAAGCTCCTCCAAAATCTCCCAACAAGCCTTTTATCTCTGTCAGAAGCTATTGTGATAGATACCCTATGTAACCTCACAATTTCTTTGATGTACAATTAAGCTAACTTCTCGAGTTTATACTTGATACCTGTAGGTGTAAAATAGGCAAATTTAGTGATTTCGTATACAATTACTCATATGATGTCCAGTTTAGTCATAATTTTAGGTAATGCTGTAACAAAATTCATGATCATATGCACCCATTTCCACTTTAGTATCGGTAGAAGTTATAACTCACTGGCAGGTCTTTGATATTGTATTTTGATATGTTGGTAGGTCAAACACCTAGATACTTGTAGGTATAAAATAGGCAAATTTAGTGATTTCGTATACAATTACCCATATGATGTCCAGTTTAGTCATAATTTTAGGTAATGTTGTAACAAAATTCATGATTGTATGCTTCCATTTCCACTTTAGTATCGGTAGAGGTTACAACTCACTAGCAGGTATTTGATATTGTATTTTGATATGTTGGTAAGTCAAACACCTAGATACATACTCTGCAATTTCCCACTTCATATTCTTCCATCAATAGTGACATTTCAAGTTTGTATACATTGTGATACTCTTAGGGTAGACAGATTACCTAGAATAATGCACCTCTTTCAATATCTCATTCTTTACTTTGAATACATCTAGAACATATAATCTTTAACCATATCCTAGTACTCCTTCTCCATCTACATTAAACTCTACCACTTTTCCTTCTTCCATTCGTTTCTTAATTTCCTACATCTCTACATCATCAACTTATGTGGCTTTTATCCTATCCATTAATGTAGGTTGTATGCGTAAATTGGCTATTCTTACCCTAACCTCCTAAGTTACAATTTCTAGTTTTAATCTTCGCACGTCTTCCAATATGTTCCGTTGGGTTGTGATTAGATTTGCCAAATTCCATGTCTCTTTCTACTAAGTGCATCGGCAACTACATTCACTCTCTTGGGATGATATTAGATTTCAATATCGTAATCTTTTATTAACTCTAACATTCATCTCTGTCTCATTTTTAACTTCTTCTAGGTAAAGATGTACTTGAGAATTTATGATCAGTGAATATCTTACACTTTTCTCAACATAAGTAATGTCTCCATAATTTAAGTACAAGGACTATTGCTGCTAATTCCAAATCATGTGTAGGATAATTCTTCTCATAGGGCTTCAACTGTCGGGATGCATATATTATAACCTTCTCATTTTGCATCAATATACATCCTAACTCTTGGATAGAGGCATCACTAAATATGACAAACTCCTCACCACTAATAGGTAGTGCTAAAACTAGTGTTGAAATTAGCCTCTCCTTCAAAGTTACGAAGTTTGTTTCATATCTATCATCCCATTCGAACTTCACTTCCTTTTAAGTTAATTTGGTTAGAGAGGTTTCCCACTTAGAAAATCTTTCCGTAGACTTTCTATAGCAACCTGCTAACCTCAAGAAGCTTTTAACCTCTGTCATCATCTTTAGTTTAGGCTAGTCATTTACCACCTTTATCTTTTCGGGGTCTATAAATATACCTCCTTTATTGATTACATGGCCCAAGAAGGTTACCTGATTAAGCTAAAACTCACATTTCTTGAATTTTGTGTATAGTCTCTCTATCTGCAATTTATTTAACATCATTCTCAAATGTTAATCATGCTCCTTTTTACTTCTAGAATATATTAGAATATCATCTATAAACAAAATGACAAATTTATCCAAATACTCCCGGAACACCTGATTCATCAAGTCCATGAAAGCCACCAATGCATTTGTGAATCCAAATGACATTACTTGAAACTTATAATGCCTGTATCGTGTTCTAAAAGCGGTCTTCTGGATGTCCTCCTCCTTGATCTTCAGCTAATGATACTCAAATCTTAATTTTTGAAAAGACTTAAGCCCCATGTAGTTGATCAAATAAATTATCTATCTTTAGGAGGAGGTATTTATTCTTAGTGATGACTCTATTCAGTTCTCTATAATCAATGCACAACCTCATACTATTATCCTTCATTTTGACAAATAGCATAGGAGCACCCTAAGGCGAAACACTAGGTTTAATAAATTTCTTATCCAATAGCTCTTATAGTTGCTTCTTCAGCTCTGCTAACTTAGTTGGCACCATAAAGTATGGGGTTTTGGATATAGGAGTCGTATCAAGTGCCACGTCTATACTAAATTCGATCTCCTTTGCTGAGGGTAGGCTTGGCAAGTTTTTAGGAAAGACTTTTGTGAATTCTCTCATGACATGTACCTAATCAATTTCATAATATCGCCAAATTTAACCACTATTGAAGTCGCCATGCTCTTACCCCATAATTCATACATAGGTAATCCAGTCGGTCTTTGTGCTTTAAGCTTGAAATAAATGGTTCTTCTCCTGATGCATTGAAATGGATTGTTATTCTATGACAATCAATAGATGTGTGGTGTCTAAACAACTAATCCATTCCCAATATCACATCAAATTTATCATCTCCAAAACCAAAAGGTTTGTAAACAAAACCCTACCCTGCACTTTAATATTGACCTTTCTACATATCCAGTTTATTCCTTTACCTACACCCATAGGTGTAATCATACTCAATGTGTCATTCAACATTTCGGCATGAATATTACAAATATGTCTAAAGGCATCAAATACGCACAAATGTATCGCACCAGCATCAAACAAGACATAAGCACTGGTAGAATGTATAAATAGCGTACTTGCCAAAGTTTCAATGTTTAGTGTATCTTAACATTGCAATGCAAACACTTGAGCCGATGCTCTCTATCTTGGTCCTATTAGCTGAGATCTATTAACTTGGGTTACAAGTTGGTTTCTGTCTGTTTGTGTTGATGGCATAATCTGCACCCTCCCCCCGCCCCTCCACTTATATTTAGGCAATCAATCACTTTATGATCCCTTTGTTTACAGGAGTAACATAAGGTGAGGGGAATTGATCTCTCCATACAGGTCTTATTATTGTGACTTGTCTTTCCACATAAGAAGCAGGCACCGTTTGGCCACTTACACTCACTCAATTCATGTGGCCTAAAACACTTAGCGTATCTACAAACATATCCTATTGAGGAAGTTTTAACCTGAAAGGAGGGTATTGCAATGACCATAAGCCTGGTCTAAAAGGTTTAAAGCTTCTCACCCTTCTCTTATATAAGGATCCCTTGAGTTGGTCTCTTCCTTAGTACCACTCTTTTCCCTTATGTCCTCATCTCATCAGTCCTTTTATGGCTCTGTTCTAGGAACTTGGCCTTGTTCACTACCTCAAAGTATGTGTTCAACTGCAATGACCCCACTTCATGCTGTAGAATAGCTCCAAGCCTAACATAAATCTATGAGCCATAAATCTCTCGTTTATTCTGAAGGCTATTAGCATGAATTTCATTAGGCGGTTTAACTCCGCCCATATTCTTCCATAAATCATTTTCCTTGGTAGCAACTATAATATGTTGCCTCCATTTTATCCCATATGCTACTTAGGAAGTATTGGTCATAGATCATCTATTTAAACCTCTCCCAAGTGATGTGTCTTACAATTAATCTTAATATGGTAAACCACAACTTTGAAGTTGAGCCTCTTAATAAATACACAACATAGTCTACCTTCTTCTCTTCTGAGACTGTAAATGCTACAAAAGTCTTCTCCAACCCTTTAATCCACTGCTCAGCATCCAGTAGATCATTCACCTTGGGCCTAAACTCCTTGACTAGTTTGACAAATCGACCTAAATTAATTGGCTCAGTCGATTTATCTCCAACCTCTCCCATCATCTATCCTTATCTACCGCTCAGCATTTACACTTTATGCATCTACTATAGGTGTTGTGCCACTACTCCTACTAGGGTATTAATCGCCTTTAGCAATTGCACAGTGTGGTCTTCATTCAATCATAGACCACGTTGAGGCAGTTCGGGTGGAATTCAGTTGTCAGGAGCATTGCTTCCAGCACTTGATGTTGAACTTGGTTTAAAAATTCTCTTAGGCATTTTACAAAAGTACATTCACAAGGTAAGGAGACAAGTAAAATAGGAGTTGTCTTAGAATATCGAATTTTTAACAATAAAATAGCATATATAATGGAAAGGAAATTATATCTCCATAATCATCAGTCCCATTTATTACCTAATGTCTTCATGCCTTACCATCCTATAGATTTCATTCCTAAGTAATCTACGGATTAATAAACCTAAGCTATGATACCAGTTAAGTTGTGACGCCTTAGAATCTAGAGCTAACACAACTTGCCACATGTCCTCACTAGGTAAAGACACACAAAGACTTAAATTCTTCTAAACTCCACAATTTGTATCTAATCACCATGGTAGTCGATTAAAGAATTCTCTACATATACCAATTAGTGGTTTTACACATCCCACTTGATCTCTCCATATAAAAAGAAATCGTAAATAACAAACTATCCTCAACAATTAACCATAGTCTATCTCTTACAACCAATAACAACGGAAGCTTAATAAAAGTCAAGTACAATTGAATTTCATAGGCATATTATTCTCAACACAAAATCCTAATGCTAAACCATCTTCTAGCCTACCCATCACTCTTCATAATATACATATTCCACATCATCCTCCAAGTCTTGACTTGCATTTACTAGCGTCTCATCATACCCCACAATTTTACGAGAAGAACCTACAGCTGAAAAATTGTCTCATGAGGGGTGAGCTAAAGCTCAGTACAATGTATACCAACAACTACACACACATGCTATACCAAAATACAAACACAAACATGATGCAAACAAGATATTCAAGCATTAACTTATTATTTTTCTTATCAGTTACTCTAACACACAACTCTTAACCACACAAGCTGCACATACACACAATTGTACTCACAATACATATATACTTATATATGACAATAGGTCATCCTCAGTGTCCATGAGTCAATAAGTTTAAGATTCCATGAGTCTTTATCATACATATATACATATATGATAATGGGTACTCCCCACTATCTTTAAGTCCATGAGTCTAACATCTTAAATCTACCATAATCATCTTGATATATGACTCCACTAGGGACAACGTCACATATCGATCATCAAGGTGCCACCCTACAAACATTGACATTCTTGATTCCTTGGGCCCAACCAAACACAATCACACAAGAAATCAATTTCAATTTTTAACTTAAGTTGGTTTACAATTCTAACCTAATAAGTACAATAACAAACATAGTATACATGTACTTGATTAGCAGTGAGCAATCTTTTCACAACTCTACATTCCCTTAATCCTTAAACATATTCAAATCAATAAACACAAACACTTAAAGAACCTACAACTACTTTAATATACTTTTTGTATCTCGATAGGCCATGAGAAGTGAGGAATCAAAATTTGGTGGAAAACTCAACTTTAGAAAACATAGGTTCGACAAGTCTAAGTACATGGGCACGTTCTCGTTTGTATACTGCGTGTATTATTATAATGGTGGGACACAGGCTGACACATGGCTATGTCTTTTGTTCGCGTACCTTACTGTTCACTTTATGATTTTGGCATGAGATTGTATCTCTTGCTTGTGTACTTTACTGTTCACTTTGTGATTTTTTGCCATGGTCATGAAAGTCTCCTAAATCGTCGTGTACTTGAAATATACGAGTGTAGCATGACCGTGTTGTGGCCATGTACTTATGGAATTTTCAAATTTTTGCAAAAACGAAAATTTTCTTAAACCCTCACATCTCCTAATAACGATCATCCTCCAACCCTTTCTACATTCACAATTATTGTATTCTTATACTTAATTTACAGCCACATTACTCTTAATTTTATTCCAATTACACAAAAATTAGAAGACTTACTTGAATTTTCGTCTTACAAACAATCTCCCAAATTCCTGTTATTGTGGACGTTAGATCATTCTGACACGATTTGGCTTATTTTAACAATCGAAGCTTCTCATACTAATCTTTTGTGTGCAAATTTGTTAGATCGCCTAGTAACATAGTCCCCTTTCTCTCTTAGGGTGCTATAGTGCACAATATGGAGAAAAGGGTTAGAAGGATACGTGGGTATCTATTTATACCTTCGCCATCGAATGACCATATCACCCTCTTTGCTAAGTCCTTTTTACTTCTATATGCCCTGACCTTATTATTTTTATATTTTGATTTATTTTTCTCTAGCCGATACACTATTATTTAATATATTTCATTTTACTTAATTTAGATTATTACAAAATGTAGGAAGCACTATACAAGAAACCATTAAACAGATATGGAGGAAAGGAGTGGTGCTAGAGGGACTGAACCAGACCATAATTATACTAATACCAAAGGTGCTAGGTACCAATAAAATCAAGGATTTCTACCTTATTAATCTACACACCACAGTATATGAGGTGATTAGCAAGATGGCGGTTGAAAGGCTAAGACCATCATTAGGAGATTTAATAAGCCCAAAAACAATTGACCTTTATGACAAGATGAAAGACTAATGACAACATCATAGTATTCCAAGAATTACCACATTTGTTAGACAATAAGAAAGGAGAATGGAGTTGGATGATTGTTAAACTAGATTTGGAGAAGGCTTGTGATACAATAGAATGGGATTTTGTTAGACACACACTTAAGAGCTTTAATTTCTTGGAAAAATTGGTGAAGTTGACTAATTCATGCTTAACAACAATAAGCTACAAAGTGATCCTAAATAGAGCTAAGTTAGAATCTTTCAAGTTAAGTAAGGGATTAAGACAAGGCAATCCCCTATCTTTCCCCTCATTCATCTTAGTGATGGAAATGCTAAGTAGAGCTATACATGAACTAGTGAGAGAAGGCTTGTGAAAACCTATTAAAATAAGGGAATTAGATCTAGAAATTTCACACCTTATGATTACAAATGGCATATTACCCATAGGGGAAGTATGAAAATGTGAGGTTTATAATGAAAGTCATAAAGACTTTTGGAGATATGTCGGGGCAAAGAGTTAATTATGAAAAATAATGTATCATGTTCTCAAGAAACACAAAAAGGAGCTAGAAGGAAAAAAATCTATGAGGTATTTGGTATAAATCCAAGAATAGATATGGGGAAATACTTGAGAATACCAATCAAGGAGGGAGGTAAACTAAAGGACTCGGACTTAACATTCATCATAAAAAAAGCTAGAAGAAAGTTGGCAGGATGGAAGGCAAACCTGCTTAGCATGGCAAGTAGGAAAATATTGGTTACGTTAGTGTTGGAGAGTATAGGTAGTTACTATATGCAAGCAATTTCGATCCCTAATAAGATTCTTCTACAAATAGAAAGGTTAAATAGAGATTTCCTGTAGGGATCATTAGAAAGTAACAAAATGAATGCAATGGATTTCCTAGAAGCAACTAATACAACTAAAGAACCTAAAAGGCTTAAGATGGTTGGACTTGAGGAAGAGAAATAATGCAAACTTCGCTACGTTAGCATGGACAATGAAGAAGAGTAAATTGATTTCTAACAAGAGATAACTTGAGAAAGAGAGGGCTAACTATGGATCCCTTGTGTTTGCTATGTGGAAGTGTGGAGGAAACGTTGCACACCTAATCTTAGGATATGGCATTATTAGAAATGCATAGCACAAAATTGAAGCAAGAAATATACCACAAGAGGAAGACATAATGATTGTTAAAACCTAGTTCAGACAACAAATACGTGTTGTGTAAATCTAATGGACAAATATGGATGTACCCATGGAGGTTAAAAGTCTCTTCTTGATAAAGGCCATTTGGAGAGAGTAAAATAGAAGATTTTTTGAGGGAAACCAAGCTATGGAAGATTAGATAGTGCAAGCAAAGGTAAAGGCAATGAAGTGTTGGGTAAACCAAAGAAGAAGTAGGGGTATGACAATGCATAGAAATAGAGAGTGTTGATGGGAGAAACCGGTAGAAGGATGGCTAAAGGTAAATTGTGATGGAGCAGTATACGTCAATGGAGATAGAGGAAGAATAGGAGGGATATGTAGGAACAACAAAGGGGATGTGCTAGGAGGTTTCTCAAATAATGTATGTGGGAAGTTACCTCTTGAAGTGGAATCATGGGCAATCGAACAAGAATTAGAATTGGCAAGCGGAGTTAGTTGTTATAAGATAATCATGGAATTTGACTTGCAATAGGCAATTGAGTGGTTAACTTGCGAAAATGTTGATGATGATAGATATAATCTAAGTCTTTGCAGATTACCTATGAACTCCTTTAATGAAGTTAAATTTTGCAAGGTTTCTCATGAAGCAAAAAAGGTGGCAGATATGCTAGCAAAAGAGGGAATGATGAAGATTGAATACTTCTTTTTGAGGAAGTTGTCTCTCTTGTTGTCATAAAATTAATAGTGTAAAATAGAGGAAGGGATAACAATAGTGAAATTTTTGTTAACTTAGAAAAAACACTTTGGTTAAGTTATATAGGATATTTCTTTGGCTTTTTGTTTTTAAATGTACTTTTACTTTTTCATGCTTTAGTTTATAATGTAAATCTACTAATTCTACCCCCCCCCCCCCAAAAAAAAAAAAAAACTTGTAACAAGCAATATCAGCTCCTAGTTCATTTGTTCAACATTCTCAAGTACTTCACTTCTACCAAGCTCTTTTATTAACTATTATATCTATAATATTAAAATTAGAGACACTTTTTGGTGTCTTTAGATTTTTTTTTCAACCAATAAAATTAATCCACCTATTCATATACATATTGCATGGTTTAGCTATCAATCCATACACACACAACTACTTATAACCTCCCTTATCATCATCTTTATGCAAACTATCAAGAAGCATTTATATATTCCAAACTTCATTACCAACAATGAAAAAAGATTAATCTTAGAGAAGCATCTATGTTTTATAATTTATGCTCAATTACCTTAATATCTTATGAGGATTGTATTAGTAAATAGTTATGTAATAATATTTTTAAATTTTAAATTAAAAAACAATTAGAAAAGTTATTTATATTTTTTTATCAAATTTTATAACTTAAAAATGTTATAAACAAATAAAATAAATATTTAATTTTTAATTTCTTGACTTGATGCTTCTTTGGAGTTAAGTCTCATGTAAATTCTTTATTGTTACAAATATCAATGTTGCATTATATAAGGGGTTGTTTGTTTAAAATTCTTAATTTAGCTTAAGCTCAAACAAAAAGTAAAGATTTTTAATTTGCTTCGCCTTCCTACTTTCAGTCTTTGGAGATTAAGCTAGGAGCTATTGGTCCACACCAGGGCATTGAATTAGAAAGAGAAAAGGTTAGCTTTTAAATTTCACTAAAATATACATTAAAATTTTTGTACTTTAAGATTGTATTTATTGAGAATGTTATAAGGTATTTGTTATAGGATTGTGTTTGTGATCTTGTTTTAGGGCAAATTAAGGTGAAATATTTACTACTAATACTCTTGTCCTTATTCACTTTTCTACTAGATTTACCTATATTGAATTGGTGTTTAAGATACTTAAGAGAGAACCTTAGTTCTCACAAAAATATGTGATAACTAGGATTACTTAGGAGAGAATCTTAAGATGTCATTAACATTTTAGTTGTGAAATATTTTTGGAGAAAATAGGTTTCATCCTCCTTTTTATTTCTCCTTATATTCCTATCCAATATAAATACAAGTGAAAGTTAATAAATGGTAATTGCTCCCTATTTCACTTTCTTTCCAATGACATAAACACACCCACGATCTGCACACTAAATTATAGACATGAAACACCTTCCCACTTCTTTTTGAACTTATGCTCAATATTACTGGCAACACAACTCCTTGACGCTTACTCCAAATATTACTGACAGCACAATTGATAAAGATCGAGAGGCATCCAACATTCAAGAGCTAGTCAAAGCTAATGACCATTTACAAGGTATCGGGGGTCCTATGACACAATCACGGACCAAGCAAATGAAGGAGACATTGCAAGGGTTGATTGTGGAACTTCAGGAGCAAGAGGTGATTTGACACAACTTTAACACAAGTCCTAAGCTCATGAACATCATATATCAAAGTGGGGATGAAGGGGAGGACATCGGAATTGCATTGATGACCACCAGCGAAGGAAAGGCCGCCAACCTATCACCTAGGCCGCCGGCCTTTAAAAGGCAAGGTACGCTGGCTATGAAGGCTGCCAGCCTTGGAATTTACACTGCCGGCCCATCCATTGTTTTTTTTTTTTATTTCAAAGCTGGCCCTAGATGTATTTAGGTCGCCAGCTATTAATTAATGACGAATATAAACTCCCTTGTATGACATTTGAAAGGGCATTATCAGATTTATCATATTGTGAATGAGAATTTTGAGAGAGTTCTCTCTTCCTTTAGTTCTTGCGAATAGAACTAATCTTGATTTCTTCATCCTAAATGCTTGGGGAAATCGATCTGTGATAGCTTAGGTTCCATTCGACGTGTTCGATTGGGGTCGGGTTACGTTTAATTCATTCGATTCAATTTCGATTCTAGGGTTTGAATCCTTATTGATCGTTGGGTCTTAGATCGATATCTAGGGTTCGCATCATTTGGTATCAGAGCCGAGGCTCATTGAATCGGGTAATTTCTATCTTTGTTCATATTTTATTTGTTCACTGATTGTGTCAATTTTCTGTCGTAGTCTATTAAAAAAAATCATTCGTAGGAATTTGGCTCGTTAATCCCATTGTTTATTGCTGTCGTCGTTTGGTCGCACAATTGCTTCTTATGATTTCCCATTGTTCCAGATTCCATCGGCATATAATATATATATTTATACATTCTACTATCGATTTCATTAAAGAACTTAGAATCCTTTTTCATTGTCTCCTTCGGCCAATAGATCCACTTGCTCGTTGTTTATTCTAGTCGAGGAATATCACATTCCAAATAGCAATTCTTGGCGTGAAATAAAAAAAAAAAAACAACGGATAGGTTAGGCCGGCCAGTAGGCCGGTAGTGTAAATTCCAAGGCCGGCAGCCTTCATAGCCGGCGTACCTTGCCTTTTAAAGGCCGGCCAATTCTAGGCTACCGGCCTAGGTGATAGGTTAGTGGCCTTTCCTTCACTGGTGGTCATCAATGCAATTCCGATGTCCTCCGCTTCGTCCCCACTTTGATATATGATGTTCATGAGCTTAGGACTTGTGTTAAAGTTGTGTCGAATCACCTCTTGCTCCTGAAGTTCCACAATCAACCCTTGCAATGCCTCCTTCATTCGCTTGGTCCGTGATCGTGTCATAGGACCCCCGATACTTTGTAAAGGGTCATTAGCTTTGACTAGCTCTTGAATGTTGGATGCCTCCCGATCTCTATCATTCCCATTGATTGAATTCCCATTGATATTTTATTTCATTGGATAAACTATCCGAGTTCATTGTTTTTCCTGTCAAGTCGTTCATATTCCATTCTAGTCATTGAGTTTGTCATCGTTATTCGTTGCTTAATTTTTTTTTTAGCTTGAGTTGTCACATTGATTTATCCTAGTCGTTTCTTTGAAGAAATTTCGTTGAGTTAGTTCTAGAACAAGGACTTGTAAAGGAAAAATAGAGTGTGAGATTAATATCGTGAGAAGTTCCAAAATTTGTGTTACACACGAGTGAATTTTCATCTTTGAGTGTAAACATGTGAGGGAGTGAATTGTGAGGCCTTGATATATTTTTATTACTAACGTTCTTTGTTGCAGCAAACATGTCTGGCCAAAGTTCACCTGAAAGGGAGAAGGGAGTAGGAGATAATAAGTTGATGTTTGATGCGTTGTTGAGTGAGATGAGAAAAATGATGAGGGCTAAGTTGGAGCCAGTCCAACAAAAGATAGATAGGATGGAGCAGAGTAGGGAGCCCACGAGTAGCACTACAGTGGGTTGAAGATTTGAGAGGCTTCCAAGGAGGGGAGTGAGAATGGAATTAGAAGAAGATACTGAAGTGGGAGAGTATAATTTTGTGATGGGGAGAGACAATACCCAAAGGAGAGATAATAATTTGGGTAGCATAAAGATGAAAATACCACCCTTTCAAGGGACGAATGACCCCGAATTATACTTAGAGTGGGAGCGAAAGGTTGATCACATATTTGAGTGCCATAATTATTCAGAGGATAAGAAGATTAAACTTGCAGTAGTTGAATTCACTGACTATGCGAGTGTATGGTGGGATCAACTGATTAGAAATAGAAGACGATATGGGGAGAGACTTGTCAGCACATGGGATGAGATGAAAACAATCATGCAGAAGAGGTACATTCCTACTCATTATTTTAGGGATTTACATAGGAAATTGCAAATCTTGACACAAGAGTCCAAAAGTGTAGAGGATTACTTCAAAGAAATGGAAATAGCCATGATTAGAGCTAAAGTAGAAGAGGATGATGAAGCTACAATGGCTAGGTTCATTACTGACTTGAATAGGGAGATCGCTGATATCGTTGATCTACAGCATTTTGTAGATATTGAGGAATTGTTGCATAAGGCGATCAAGATTAAGAAGCAATTGAAGGCAAAGAGTACTTCAAGGTATAATCCAGCTTCAAGTTCTTCCAGGTATAATTCAACTTATAGTTCATCATGGAAGTCGAATTGGAAGAATAATAAATCATCACCAAAAGCTAAGGAGGAAGAGTAGGCTAAGGCACCAGCATCTTATTCGAAAGGTAACACTGAAACCAAATCTACTTCTAGATCACATGACATTAAGTGTTTCAGGTGCCAGGTATATGGGCATATTGCATCGCAGTGTCTAAACACTAAGGCGATGATCCTTTTGAAGAGTGGTTATGTGGAGAGTGTGAGTTCAAGGGATGATGATGACATGCCTCCACTGGAAGATTGTAGTGATATGGGTATGGAAGGTCCTGTAAAGGGAGAATTTCTTATTACCAGGCGAATTCTCAATACTCAACCTAAGAATGAGGGTGATGAAGTGCAGCGAGAGCATATCTTCCATACTAGATGCCATGTGAATAACAAGGTGTGTAGTTTGATTATTGATAGTGGTAGCTGTACAAATGTTGCTAGCATGTTATTGGTTGATAAATTGAGCCTAAAAACTGTGAAGCATGATCAGCCTTATAAGTTGCAGTGGTTGAGTGAATGTGGGGAGGTTAAAGTGACCAAGAGGGTACTGGTTTCTTTCTCTATAGGGAAATACCCTGATGAGGTATTGTGTGATGTGGTACCTATGCAGGCTTGCCACATCTTATTGGGACGACCTTGGCAGTTTGATAGAAAGGTCACCCTTGATGGGTATCATAATAGGTATTCCTTTATTCTGAACAAAAGACAGGTGGTCTTGACACCCCTTAATCATTGAGAGGCTAGTGAGGATCAGTTGAGGATTGCTAGAGAGTTTAGAGAGAGAGGGAAACACAAGATTGAACAAGAAAAGAAGAGCAAAATTGTGAAAGCAAAGTGAGGGAAACACAAGTGAAATTGGCGAGGCAAGTGAGATTGAAGGTGCCTTAAAGGCAAAACGGCATTTACTTGTACTGATGTACAAGGATGTTTATTTTTCCACTGACCATCTTAACCCTTCTTTGCCTGCAGTTGTTGTTTCTCTTTTGCAGGAGTTTGCTGACTTGTTCCCTGAGAGATACCTAGTGGATTACCTCCGTTGAGAGGTATTGAGCATCAAATAGACTTCGTTCCAGGTGCCTCAATTCCAAATAGACCAGCCTATAGAGCAAATCCAGAGGAGACAAAGGAGATTCAGAGGCAAGTGGATGAACTGGTAGAAAGGGGTTTTGTGAAAGAGAGCCTTAGCCCATGTTCGGTTCCTGTTATTCTGGTTCCAAAGAAGGATGGATCATGGCACATGTGTGTGGATTGTCGAGCCATCAACAAAATCACAGTTAAGTACCGACATCTCATACCTAGGCTTGATGATATGTTAGATGGATTACATGGTGCGTGTTTGTTTTCAAAGGTTGATTTAAAGAATGGTTATTACCAAATACGCATGAGAGAAGGAGATGAATGGAAAACCGCTTTTAAAACCAAATATGGTCTCTATGAGTGGTTGGTAATGCCTTTCGGTTTAACAAATGCACCAAGTACGTTTATGAGATTAATGAATCATGTTCTTCGTACTTTCATAGGAAAATTTGTTGTAGTCTATTTTGATGACATTTTAGTCTACAGTAAAAGTCTAGAAGAACATGTTCAACATTTGCAAATGGTTTTCACTGTTTTGAGAGAAAATAAGTTATTTGCAAATTCGAAGAAATGTACCTTTTGCATGGAGTCTATGGTGTTTTTGGGTTTTATTGTAGGTGCACGGGGGATTTCTGTTGATGAGGAGAAGGTAAAAGCGATCAAGGAATGGCCAACACCTAAGAATGCTAATGAGGTAAGAAGCTTTCATGGGTTAGCAAGCTTTTATAGGAGATTTGTGAGGGATTTTAGTTCTATAGCTGCTCCTTTAAATGACCTTGTTAAAAAGAATGCTGAGTTTAGGTGGACTGAAATACATGAGAAAGCTTTCAATAGTTTGAAAGAAAGCTGACCAATGCACCTTTGCTTGTTCTACCTAATTTTGAAAAAGTATTTGAAATTGAATGTGATGCTTCTGGGAAACATATTGGTAGTGTTTTGATGTAGGATTCTAAGCCAATTGCTTACTTTAGTGAAAAGCTTAATGGGGTGGCATTGAATTATGCTACCTATGATAAGGAGCTATACACATTAGTGAGGACTTTATGAACTTGGCAGCACTATCTATGGCCCAAGGAGTTCATTATCCACTCAGATTATGAAAGCTTGAAGTTCTTAAAGACTCAGGGTAAGTTGAACAAAAGGCATGCTAGATGGCTGGAATTTATTGAAACTTTTCCTTATGTTATCAAATACAAGCAAGGGAAAGAAAATGTAGTGGCTGATGCACTATCAAAGAGGTATTTACTTCTGACCTCGTTACAAACAAAATTGCTTGGATTTGAGTTTATCAAGGATTTGTATGAGAATGATGCTGATTTTAGTCAAGTGTGAAGTGCTGTTTCTGAGCATGCATATGCTGATTTTTATAAGCATGAGGGGTTTTTGTTTAAGAAAGACAAACTTTGTGTTCCTAAATGTTCCTTGCGTGAATTGCTTGTTAGAGAAACATATGGGGGTGGACTAATGGGGCACTTTGGTATACAGAAAACTTTGGACATTTTGCATGAGCATTTTTACTAGCCTAAGATGAAACATAATGTGCAAGCTGTGTGTGAAAAATGCATTGTGTGTAAACAGGCTAAATCCAACGTAATGCCACATGGAGAATACATCCCATTACCTGTACCTCATCAGCCTTGGAATGATATTTCTATGGACTTTGTTCTAGGTTTGCCATGATCTAGTAATGGTAAGGACAACATATTTGTTGTTGTTGATAGGTTTAGCAAAATGGCTCACTTTATCGCTTGTTCTAAAACTAACGATGCAACACATATTGCTGATTTATTCTTTAAAGAAATTGTGCGTTTGCATTGCTTGCCAAGGTCCATAGTAAGTGATAGGGATGTTAAGTTTCTCAGCCATTTCTGGCGCACTTTGTGGAACCGATTGGGAACTAAATTGTTATTTTCTACTATTGCACATCCTCAGATGGACGGTCAAACAGAAGTAGTTAATAGGACCCTTTCACAATTGTTGCGTGCTGTTTTGAAAAAGAACTTAAAACAATGGGAAAATTGTTTGTCTCATGTTGAATTCGCATACAATAAAGCTGTGCATTCTACTACATCATACTTACCATTTGAGATTGTATATGGATTTAATCCTTTGACTCCCTTGGATATTTTACCCTTGCCTCCTGAAGAATTTGTTGATGTTGATGGAAAGAGAAAAACAGAGTTAGTTAGGAATTGCATGCTAAGGCCCGAGCTAACATTGGGAAGAAGAATGAACACTATGCTCGACAAGTAAACAAGGTCGTGTCAAGCTTAACTTTCAACCTGGAGACTGGGTTTGGTTACATTTGAGAAAAGAAAGGTTTGCTACACAGCGGAAGTCCAAATTGCATCCTAGGGGAGATGGATCTTTTCAAGTGTTGGAGCGCGTCAACGACAATGCTTACAAACTCGATTTGCCAAGTCAATACGGTAATGTAAGCGCTACTTTTAATGTTTCTGATCTTTCGTTATATGATGCAGGTGATTTGAGGACAGATCCTTTCGAGGAAGGGGGGAATGGTAGAGATCAGGAGGCATCTAACATTCAAGAGCTAGTCAAAGCTAATGACCCTTTACACGGTATCGGGGGTCCTATGACACGATCACAGACCAAGCAAATGAAGGAGGCATTATAAGGGTTGATTGTGGAACTTCAGGAGCAAGAGGTGATTCGACACAACTTTAACACAAGTCCTAAGCTCATGAACATCATATATCAAAGTGGGGACGAAGCGGAGGACATCAGAATTACATTGATGACCACCAATGAAGGAAAGGCTGCCAACCTATCACCTAGGCCGCCGGCCTTTAAAAGGTAAGGTATGCCAACTATGAAGGCTGCCGGCCTTGGAATTTACACTACCGGCCTAACCCATCCGTTGTTTTTTTTATTATTATTTCAAAGCCGGCCCTGGATGTATTTAGGTCGCCAACTTTTAATTAATGACGAGTATAAACTCCTTTGTACGACATTTGAAAGGGCATTATCAGATTTATCATATTGTGAATAAGATTTTTGAGAGAGTTCTCTCTTCCTTTAGTTCTTGCGAATATAACTAATCTTGATTTCTTCATCCTAAATGCTTGGGGAAATCGATCTATGATAGCTTAAGTTCCATTCGGCGTGTTCGATTAGGGTCGGGTTATGTTTAATTCATTCGATTCAATTTCGATTCTAGGGTTTGAATCCTTATTGATCGTTGGGTCTTAGATCGATATCTAGGGTTTCACATCAACAATTCTCCTAACTGACCCTGTGTTACTAGGCTACAACAACCGCAGCCCTATGTTTACATAGACCAAAACACATTTACGCATGTACTTGACATATAATACATAAGCTACACAAGTGCCTACTCAATCTTAGGACATGAATACATGACATCATCACATTACAAAGTTCAACAAAAAATAAAAAAAAAGGTATACACACTACACAAACTTTATATACCATTTACTCCCCCCTTGGATTTACAAATGACCTCATGCGTAATGTTGGGATCATGTCACATAGTATAGTTGTTGCCTTTCCCATCACAGACTTTACTGGATTAGGTGAGAAAGTTAGTTTGTTTTTGTTCTAATTTGGTAGAAACATGATAATCAATCTCCCCCATCCCACAGCGCCCCCCCCCACACCCCCCCCAAAAAAAAAGGATAGACTTTGAAATGTTGATTTTTTTTTTTAATGGACTAGATGTGGATTCATTTGCATTTAATCAAGCAGTAGGTTCAATCCTCTGTTTGCGATGAATATCAACTGTTCAAATACTTTTGAAAACATTAAATTTGATTGGCGATTTTTAGTTGGGATCCTTAATTTTGGTCAATGGGTCTTACGGATCAAATTGGATGGACTTTGGAAGATTTAAATCTGATACTTGAAATATAATATTATGTTTTTATATTGGGTTAACCCACTAATCCATGGTGGCTAGTTAGGCCTTAAATTTCCAACCCAGTAGGTTGTAATGGGCAAAGGGATTCAATAAAATAGTAACTTAATTTGTGGTAATCACATGAGCAAAGGGAATCCTTCATGCTACATTTTTTATTATATTTTGGCTATGTTCAAAGCATAAAATTTTGAGTTTCTTTTTTATTTATGTCCATGTCTCCATCTACATTTATTTTGTAAGTTCTTGTTAAGATATATATATATATTCCCTTTTAGTATGCCTCTTACTACAAGGTCAAATTGTTATATAGTGGATCTTTTATGTTTAAATGATCTCAAGCGTTCTACTCGTTTCATGAATCATATCAAGTGTTAAAACCCTTTTACTTAAATTGTTGAAGAAACCATGTTCATTTCAACCTATTCAAAATGATTAATCTTGTTTGATAATAAAAGAAGTTGCTTTTACAAGCCTATGTCAAATTTTTTACTTCTAGTGTTTTGTTACTTGGCTTATTCCATAAATATACCATATGTTGAAAATAGTCATACTTAAAAGAAACTTGATTTGATTGCTTACCATAAGGTTGCAATGGATGAAAAAAATTCTTAACTTGATGCCTCTTAAAAAATATGCCTAATGTAAATTCTTTTGTGACAAATATCAATGCTGCATTATGCACGAGGTTGTTTGTGTAATATTCTTAATTTAGCTTAAACTCAAATAAAGAGTAAATTTTTTTATATGTCCCATCTTTCCACTTTCAACCTCTTAAATTGTCTGATGGAGTCTCTGCAAAGTAGCGATTGATCCACAGCATGGCATGGAATTAGAAAGAGAAAATGTGAACTTTTAAATTTCATGAAAATACACTAAAAAAGTTTCCCCGTTTCCACAAGACAACCATAGTAAAATATTACTTTACTGATTCTATATTTTGTCCACCATAGTGAAATATTATTTTACTGATTCCATCATTTTGTCCATCCATATACGTACCTTGTTCTTTTTTCTAGCTTTCTCTTGATATGCCAGTAGAACATGGAATATGTTATTGTATGCACTTGTGAGTGGCTTTAGGCTTCATACTAGTCCAAGAGTTCTCTTGGGTGATCTCACTGTTAAATGCTTTCTTGAAATGCCTCATGCTTCCAAAGTACTCTCGCTAGTACAATCTTGAAGGCCAAGATCAGCCAGGTGAATTTGTGATAAATATGCCAAATAATTTGCTACCGTCATCTATGTCTCCAGACCTGGGCTCTTCCGACATCCATGAACCCAAGAATGTCCATGAAACACCTAATGCAGTCAATCCAACAGGACTACTACTCAATCAATATGAGGAACTTTCGCATCACCTAGCTGGATTAATTGTAGTCACTCTGTGTCTTGGCTCCCCAGCGATTTGGAATGGCATGTTGTTGAGCGGTATGTATCCCAGGATAGCGAGCGCAACGGGGAATTTCGATGTGGGCTTAGTTTTTGTTGCGTTTTATGGGATGGTAATCTCATCCATCCCACCAGCTCTGAAATGGGTGTCTTGGCTGTGTTGTGTTTTAACATGCTTGCTCCTTGTATTGAGCCTCCTTCCTGTTAAATCTACTGGAAGATCAACCCAATCTAACTCTCCAGGTCCATTCAGCAACCCAGTCTGATGATTGATTTTGTCAAAATAGTTACTACTAGTGTGTATCGAGTATATTAACGTAAAATGTTGCCTTATTATTGCATTGGAGGAAAATTTTTGTAGAGTTGGACTTTATTTAAAAGTGTAAGTGCTAAGTTTTGAAATTAACAATAGCCCTATGGTTTGATAGTTTGTGGGTATCGTTTTGATTTACCCACCATGAGCCTTTTTTTGTACTTTGCCTTTGTTGTAGTGAATTCTGTTTTTCCCTTTTCTCAGTAAATTTGATTATTTCTTCTCCTTTCTTTTTTTGCTATTTAGCCTATATAAAGGGGAAATTTCAAAATGAGTAGTTTGAGATTTAGAATTGCTAAATGTCATATACCCAGTCAAACTTTTCCTTTCTAAATTTACTATCTTACCTCTAATATATTCTTACTCGTGAGCCAAGCTCAAGCTCAAGCTCACAGGACAAAGTCATTCCTTTGAGTGTGTGTACACATGCAAGACAAAGAGAAGCTTTTGATATCTTTTGTTTCCGTACTGTGTGTAGTGCATGAGGTGGTCGAGTATGTGTCTGTAGCTCTGTTGACTGTTGACTTTGTAATTTCTGTTGTTTGTCATTTTCTGCTGCTGTCTTGGTAGTTGGAGCTTCTACTGTTGTTGTTGTGATGTGTTAGTCGTGTCGTGGGGTGGAGTTACTCCTTAGCTTATGGGTAGTGGGTGGTTATGAAGCCTGACGTGTAGTTGTAGTGGGGAAGTGGGGTTTTAAGGAATTGCTTAACTACCATGTCTGTAATTAAAAGAGGAGTTCACCTCCAGTAATGATATGTTCAGTTTTCTCTCTTCACCAAACTTGGTTATTTTTAAACGGATATTGTCGGTTCTTTCTAACAAGCTTGAAACAATTCATAACAGTAGGGAAATGTGATAGAGAAATACTTCAATCCTGTAACATGTATACTCTTTGAACGATAAATGTGTGTCATATTTAGTTTAGAAAGTACTAAATATGATAAGTAGAAGTGAAATTGAGTATGAATTCAACAAATTCAAACTTTAGTGTAAATATGACAAGTCAAAATTCGATTAAGTATGACATTAAGTAATTTCAAATGTGTAAAATTAAGAAAAAACACATAAAATTTAGGTAGTGATTTTAACATCAATAGTTATTATAGATCCACCTTTCTCATACTAACGTGACTAAATTAGTATTTTGTTATATATTATCAATATCTATGAGGCACTTCATAGCCTAATGGTTAAACACGACACCAACTAAAATGAATTAAATTCAATTATTCCTTTAAAATGTAATATATTTAATTTAAGTTTTGATCGGGATTTGTAGACCAAATGTTATGTAAGTTTTGTTCTAATCATGGTTTTACTAAATACTTCACAATGTGAATTGCCACTTCTGCTAATAATGATGCCAGACTGTAATTTTAGACCGATGATTAGCAAGATACACTGTATCATATGTGGATTTGGGCATATGTAGGCCAGCTATTAACTTCTATATGTAGTCAAGTTTTGCAAAATACTGTCTAATAGCTTTTATAAGTTTTTACAATCATGCTATGTCTAGTAGTGAAAATTGTAAATAAAATATTTGTCTTTCCCTTCCCTCTTGCCATGTTCATTCTGATTAATCTCTTTTAGCATGAAACACTATAAAGGTTACTTGAAAGGACATTACTAAAACTACATAAACCTTCATGTATAACATTATAATACCCTAAATAAAGTTTATTGATTTTGATACTTTTTTCTTGTGAAGTATGTTTTGATTTTGCTCCTTTAGCTTTTGACCTTTAATGACATATTCTGCACATAATAATGCCTACTCATTCGGTTGTATGTGGTGCTCCATGCTTCAATCACTTGTCATGAACTTTTAAAGGAGCATACTCTGTTTACTGAGAATAGCATGGCCATTTGTGGTGTAGATATTTATGGTCATTGTTGGGCAACATCCAGTGATAGCATCGGTTTTGTTATCTATCGTATCAGTTGATACAAGTTGCTAGAAATAGTGGAGCTAGTGAAATAGATGGTTTGCTTAACACTGTTGTTGGGTTTGCAGTTTGATGCAACAATGGGTAAGCCTTTTCATTTTAATGGACTACATGTAGATTCATTTGCATATGATTAAGTAGTGGGTTTAATCCTTTGTGAGGAATATCAATTGTTAATATTCTTTTGAAAACATCAAAACCATTGACTATTGATTTTTAGTTTAGACCCATGATTTTGGTAAGTGGGTTTTATGGATTAAGTTAGAAAGGTTTTTAAAAGATTTAAATATAATACTTGGAATATAAATATTATGTTATTGGGTTAACCCATCCCATGGTGGCTTGGTTAGGCCTAAAGTTTCTAGCCTAGTGGGTTGCAATGGGCTAGCCATGGGCTAAGTCAAGTTGATCTTATTTAACCCACTTGTACAGATCCTTTAAAGATTTCAGCTTTTAGACTTCTTTTTATATTTACTAGATTGGTTTTTTTTTTTTTGGCAATTTAAATGACAAATTTGCAATGGCTCAATAAAATAGTTTGTAACTCAAATTCCTTGTAATTGCATGAGCAAAGGAAGTCCTTTATGCTACATGAACATATCATAACATGCAATTCCCTCAAATTCGAGGAAATCCTTTCTACTACTATACTACTACTACTATTATTATTATTATTATTATTATTATTATTATTATTATTATTATTATTATATATAAGCATAATTGAGTTTCTTTGTTATTTTATGTCCATGTCTCCATCTCCATTTATTCATCACTAGTGAAGATATATATATTACAAGAGGAGATTTATTTGGAACAATCAGAAAGATATATCATTAGAGGTAAAGAAGGTAAAATTTATCGCTTGCATGAGGTATTATTTGGATTGAAGCAAGCATGAGATGCATTATATATATATAAATATATATACCCTCTTAGTATGCCTCCTACTACATGGTCAAACTATTAGATAAGGGATCTTTTATGCTTAAATGATCTCAAGTGTTTTACCTAGTTCATGAATTATATCATTCTTAAAACCCTTTACTTAAATTGTTGAAGAAAATACATCAATTTCTACCTATTCAAAAAGATTAACCGTGTTTAGTAATAAAAGAAGTTGCTTTTACAAGTCTATATCAAATTTTTAACTACTAGTGTTTTATTTATGGCTAAAAAAAAAAAAACTACTAGTGTTTTATTACTTAGCTTATTCTATAAATGTATTGTGTATGAAAATACTCATGCTTATAAGAAACTTCATTTAATTGCTTACCATAAGGTTGCGATGGATGCAAAAAATTCTCAACTTGATGCCTCTTTAAAATACGCCAAATGTAACTTCTTTGTTGTGTAAATATCAATGTTGGGTCATGCATGAGTTTTTTGTTTAATATTCTTAGTTTAGCTTAAGCTCAAATAAAGAGTAAATATTTTTAATTTGCCCTAACTTTCCGCTTTCAACCTCCTAAATTGTCTGATGGAGAGTATGCAAGTAGCAATCGATCCACACCATGGCATGGAATTAAGAAAGAGAAAATGTTAGCTTTTAAGTTTCACCTAATACACTTTAGAAGTTTGTACTTAGTTAAAGATTGTATTTACTAGGTATATTAGACCATGTATAATTGATGTGGACATTGTAGCTGACATGGGTTGATTGGGCGTGTCTTTTACAAGGCACGGCCGTGTAATGTGTCTGGAAGCTCCACAGAAACATACACGGCCGTATACACGGTTCAACGGCATAGCCGTGTGTTGAGTCTGGATAATTCACAGAAACATACACGGCCTTATATACGGCAAGAAGGCACGACCGTGTGTTGTGTCGGGAATACCCACAGAGACATACACGGCCTTATACACGGCCGTGTATCAGCTAGATGACGGACATGCATACGTATATTTATTCTCACGTGTACATATATATTTCCTTTTTAATTATTTTCCAGAAGACTATAAATAGTTTCCTAGGTCATTTTTGGGTTAGCTTTTAATCTTTTATCAAATTATAGACACTTAGAGAAGAATCTTCTCTATTTCCTTGATTGTACGCAATTGAGAATTTCAAGGAATAAACTCATATTGTTCTTTGTTTATTCGTGAGGTCCAATCCTAGAATTGGTCTCGTGTTTTACACTTTCTACGTTGCGTCAGTTAGTATCAGAGCAGGGCAATTTCCTGCGGAGATATCGGCTAACGACGATGTTGACGGTGGTCGCGTTCTCGACCTAGATCAGAATGCGGAAGTCCAATGAGTCAATCAATGGGCTCCAAGGACAGTGGTTGAAGCCATGGAACAGAGGCTCGGGCGTGTAGAGCAGCGCTTGGAGGATCTGATTACGTGTTTTGACGCCATGGTGATGGGCCATAATAGAAATAGGGACGTTGGTGGAGATCGACTAAGGGTAGCAGTCGCTCGTGGCGATCCTATCAATCAACCTGCAACCGCAAATCAATGGAATCAATGGCTAGATGAGAGTTCTTCTGAGGAAGAGGGTGATTTCCTAAAGAGGAGAGGGTAACAATAGAGGAGAGGCGGTGTTGGTGGTGGTAGATACCGCGGGATCGACAATAGAATTGATTAGGAGTATGGTGGTGGATATCGAAGAAACTACCAGGGATACGATCAGGTAGATGGCGGTGATTTCCATCTCAAGGTAGATATTCCATCATTTAATGGTAATCTTAATATAGAGGATTTCCTATATTAGCTTGCAGAAGTTGATAGATTTTTCAACTATATGGAGATACCCGAGGATAGGAGAGTGAGGTTGGTTGCGTGTAGGCTGAAAGGAGGGGCATCTGCATGGTGGGATCGTTTGCAGAACAGGAGGCAGAGAGAAGGAAAGCAACTGATAAGGACATGGTATCGCATGAAGAACTTGTTGTAGAAGGATTTTCTTCCACCCGACTATGAGCAGATTCTCTTCCAGCAATACCAACGATGTCGTCAGGGGCAGAGGACGGTGCATGAATATACTGCCGAGTTCATGAGATTGGCGGAGAGGAATGATCTGAGGGAGGCTGAGGGTCAGCAGGTAGCGCGATTTGTTGATGGGGTTGAAGCCTCAGATTAGGGATAAAATAGGGGTGACGGTATTTAGAACTATAAACGAGGCAAAGAATTTGGCCCTTAGAGCCAAGATGATGATTTAAGAACAAAGTGCGAGGCTTGGTGGGGGCAAGAGGAATTATGGGTATGATAGTGTTGGCAGTGGCAGCCGGGTGGTTGGTGAAAGGACTAGAGGAGTAGTTGAGAAGCCTACTGGAGGTATAGAGAAGAAGCAAGATAAGGCTGAAGGGAAGAAGCTCTTGAAATCAAAGAGACCCCAAGGCAAAGTAATCCGTATGCTAAGTCAATTCTGGGGAAGTGTTATAGGTGTAATCAACCAGGGCACCAATCCAACGAATGCCTAAATCGATGGACTATAAATATTGTCGAAAGGGAGGAAGAGGAGGAAGTTTGTTGTGAACCAGATGGTGAGGATGAGTATTATGATGAGGTTGATGATAGAGTGGAGCCGAGCTATATGATTAGAAGGATGATGCTAGCACCGAAGCAGGAGGGTAGTTCACAACAACACCAGTTGTTCCGCACTAGGTGCACAATTGGTGGGAGAGTGTTCGACCTGATTGTTGATAGTGGGAGTTGTGACAATATAATCGAGAGAGAGGTGGTGAAGCAACTCCAGCTGCCAGTAGAAAAACATCTGAACCCTTACACCATAGGGTGGATTAAGGTGGCAGAGCAGATTGAGGTGAAGGAGCGATGTCGGGTTCCTTTCTCTATAGGCAAATATCGAGATGAAGTTTATTACGATATTGTTGATATGAATGCCTACCACTTGTTATTTGGGCGACCATGGCAGTTTGACGTGGATGCCCAACATGTTGGAAAAGAGAATAAGTATAAGTTGGAGAAATGGGATGTGAAGTACACATTGCTGCCACTGACGGACAAACGACCCAAGACCCAAAAGGCTGAAGGAAAATCCTTTCTGACAATCACTCAGTCAGAGAAGGAGATGGTTGAGGGCCTGAAAGAATCCCGAGTGATGCATGCACTTGTCGTGAAGAATGCTGGAGAAGATGTGAGTAGTGAGGAGGTTTCAAAAGGAGTAAAGGAGGTGTTAGAAGTGTTCAAAGAGGTAGTGCCAGAAGATCTACCAGAGGGGCTGCCTCCATTGCGTGACATCCAACACCATATTGATTTGGTGCTGGGGTTAGTCTTCCTAATCTCCCTCATTATAAGATGAGCCTCAAGGAGACTGAGGTTTTACAGGAGAAAGTTCAGGAGTTACTAGACAAAGGATTTATCAGGGATAGCATGAGCCAATGTGCTGTTCCGACGCTATTGACGCCAAAGAAGGATGGTAGTTGGAGGATGTGCGTAGACAGCCGTGCGATCAACAAAATCACAATTGGGTATAAATCCCAATTCCTCGCATTGAGGACATGCTGGATAGGCTGAGTGGAGCGGTGATATTTTCGAAGGTGGATCTTAGGAGTGGATACCATTAGATCCGAGTCAAACCTAGGGATGAATGGAAAACCGCTTTCAAAGGGTTATATGAATGGTTGGTTATGCCATTCGGCCTCAGCAATGCACCCAGTACCTTCATGCGCATAATGAATCAGGTACTTAAGCATTTTATTGGTAGATTTGTGGTAGTGTATTTCGATGATATCTTAATATATAGTAAGACTGAGGAAGAGCACTTAGTGCATTTGAGAAGTGTATTAACTGTGCTGAAAGAGAATAAGCTTTATGCCAATCTCAAGAAGTGCATATTCATGTCAAAGAAGTTGTTGTTCTTGGGTTTTGTAGTGAGTGGTGAGGGAATAACGGTGGATGAAGAAAAAGTAAGGGCTATTAGAGATTGGCCTACTCCCAAGACGATAACTGGGTTGAGGAGCTTTCTAGGGTTGGCGGGGTTTTATAGGCACTTCATACGGCATTCGTACTCGCTGTCCCATTAACTGAGTGCCTGAAAAAGGGGAAGTTTCAATGGGGTGAAGAAGCAGAGTCTAGGTTTGTTGTGCTAAAGGAAAGATTGTGTAGTGCGCTGATGTTGGCATTACCAGACTTTGACAAATTATTTGAGGTAAACTGTGATGCCAGTGGGGTAGGTATTGGAGCAGTGTTATCTCAGGAGAAGAGACCTGTGGCCTTTCATAGTGAGAAGCTCTGTGAAGCTAGGAGGAGTTGGTCCACTTATGATAAAGAATTCTATTCCATGGTTAGAGCTCTGAGGATGTGGGAGCATTACTTGGTAGGAAAAGAATTTATCATGTATTTGGATTGTGTAGCTCTAAAATATCTAAATAGTTAGACCCGAATCTATAAAGACATGCATACCAGATGGATCCAATTTTTGCAAAAGTTTCCATTCCGCTTAATGCACAAATCTGGGGTTCAAAATAAGGTGGTAGACGCATTGAGTAGGAGAGCTGATTGATTGATCACCATGAGGGCTGAGGTGGTAGGTTTTTAGTAGATGAAGAAACTATATGAGGACGATGTGGATTTCGGGACAATATGGAAAAGGTGTATGGATCAAGAGCCCAGTGACAGTTACTATATCCTGGAGGGTTACTTAATGAAAGGAAATCAACTCTATATTCCTGAATCATCTTTGAGGGAAAAGTTGATTAGGGACCTACATGAAGGGGGACTAGCCGGACATCTGGGATGAGATAAGACTTTGGCGGCAGTGGCTGCAAGATTTCATTGGCCCTAACTGAGAAGAGATGTAGGGAGGATTGTGTAAAGGTGTTACGTCTGCCAGACATCTAAAGGACATTATCAGAATACTAGGTTGTACACTCCGCTACCAGTACCTGAGAATATCTGGGAGGATATATCTATGGACTTCGTTTTAGGTTTGCCTCATACCCAACGAGGTGCTGACACTGTTTTTGTGGTTGTAGACAGGTTCTCCAAGATGGCTCACTTCATCCCTTGCAAGAAGACAGCTGATGCACAGAGTGTTGCCAAGTTATTCTTTAAGGAGGTGGTCAGGTTGCACGGGGTTCCCAAGTCAATTACATCAGATAGAGATACCCGGTTTCTTAGCCACTTCTAGAGGACACTATGGCACATGTTCAATTCCTCACTCAATTTTAGTAGTGCAGCCCACCTTCAGACTGATGGGCAAACAGAGGTGACGAACAGTACCCTTGGCAACTTAATACGAAGCATTTGTGGAGAGAAGCCAAGACAATGGGATTTGGCGCTTTCTCAAGATGAATTTGCTTACAATAGTTCCATCCATAGAACTACTGGGAAATCTCCTTTTTTAGTAGTCTATACAAAAGCGCCATCTCACGCATTGGATTTAGCTCTCTTACCCAAAGGTGTAGAGTCCAATGTAGCTGCAAGATACCTAACGGAACAACATCAAGCTATGGCATCTAAAGTGAAAGAGAAGATCGAGAGGGCCAATGAGAAGTACAAGAAAGCTGCAGACAAGCATAGGAAGAAAAAATTGTTTGAAGTGGGAGATCAAGTGATGGTGTTCTTAAGGAAAGAACGATTTCCCGTAGGTACTTATAGTAAATGGCAACCAAAGAAGTATGGCCCTTACAAGATTGTTGCAAAGATAAATGATAATGCGTATGTGGTCAAACTTCCTGAAAGTATGAAGATTTTGAAAACCTTCAATGTAGTTGATTTATCTCCATTCTACTATGATGACAAACCTCTATATCCGGAAGAGAACTCGGGGTCGAGTTCTTCATTGGTGGGAGAGAATGATGTGGACATCGTAGCTGACACGAGTTGATTGGGCGTGTCTTTTACAAGGCACGGCCGTGTAATGTGTCTGGAAGCTCCACAGAAACATACATGGCCGTATACACGGTTCAACGGCATGGCCATGTGTTGAGTCAGGATAATTCACAGAAACATACACGGCTTTGTACACGGCAAGAAGGCACGATCGTGTGTTATGTCGGGAATACCCATAGAGACATACACGGCCTTATACACGGCCGTGTATCAGCCAGATGACGGACGTGCATATGTATATTTATTCCCACGTATACATATATATTTTCTTTTTAATTTTTTTCCAGAAGACTATAAATAGTTTCCTATGTCATTTTAGGATTAGCTTTTAATCTTTTATGAAATTACAGATACTTAGAGAAGAATCTTCTCTGTTTCCTCGATTGTATGCAATTGAGAATTTCAAGAAATAAACTCAGATTGTTCTTTGTTTATTCGTGAGGTCCAATCCTAGAATTGTCTCGTGTTTTACGCTTTCTATGCTGCATCAATAATGTAAAGAACCGTATTTAGGATCTCTAAGTATCATGTTGATATTTTAAGAATTTTTATCCTTTAAGATTTTTTACACCTTATTTCTAAAGTTTTTCAAGAAAGATCCTTCTAGATTTTTTTTTTTAATTCATGGTCCTACATCATATATTCATGTTGATATATATATATACTAAAAAAGACAACAAAGAAACCACTAAAAAATAAAAGTTAGTAAAAGGAATAATCGGATCCTTATTAGAGGCTCTGGTTCTTCGTTAAGAACCTTGTTTTATTGGAGAAGGACCCGAAAAAGGGTTCTTAAGCCTTGGAGTCTCTGTCAAGAGCCAGCATTAATGCTGGCCTTATAAGGTGTTTGTGGATGTTGTTTTTATTTGTTGATATGCAAACAAATATAACCCTATTAGGAAATTTATTGTGACTATATATTCCTTTGAATGTGTTATGTTGATGGAGGTGGTGTACGTATAATCTAATATGCACCAATTATAAAGTCACGCTTGTTGGTTTAAGTTTATTGTAAGTTGAATCTATTAAGGACTTCCAGCCATACATCTGTTAGTTCAAATTTTCAATGTGATAAGGAGTAACATGATTGTGATGATAAAAAATTGAGAAGAGTGATACCCTTTCAATAATTCATTTAGCAATTATATAGTAGAAGAAAATTCATCAATTGTATGCATTATACTATGAAAAGAAATATTGATAATCTCTTAGAGCAAACCTGTTTTGCATCATAAATTAATATAGCATTCGAACTAAATATAACTTCTATTCAAATATATATAAATATCATAGAAATTCTATTGATTATACATGCGAATAAGTTTCAATTTATCGTCTCCATGACCTATAAACAAACAACAACAGTTTAGAATGATGATTGGTTTAAAATTTCCTGTAATTCTCCCTATTGGACGACAAAGCACCCATGTTGCACTGCTTGTCCTACAACTTTGACTTTATCTACTTGCTCTACCAAGATCCACACAGACAACCACAGTGAATTATTGTTGTACTCCAACATTTTCTCCATCTATATACATTACTCATTCTTTTTGCTAGCTTTCTCTTTGTATGCCAATAGAACATAAAATATAATGTTGTATGCACTCGGAGTTGCTTTAGGTGGCCAAGCATACTCCTGGGTGATCTCACCGTCATATGCTTCTTGAAATATCTCATGCTTCCAAAATATTCATCACCAGGACAATCCTGAAGGCCAAGATCAGCAAGGTAAATCGCAGGCCATAAGCAATACAGCGACTAATTTGCCACCACCGTCTGAGTGCATGATTCTAGTCCCAGTCTTGTCCAACATTGATAATTCCACATATGTCCCTGAAGTATCTAATGCTGTCAATTTAATCATGTTGCTGTTTAATAATCAAGAGCTAAGAAAGGCAGTTTTGGGCTTTGCAGTCCCGATGACAACAGGTCTACTCCTCAATCAACACGAGGACCTTATGCTGCTCAAAGCTAGATTGTTTGCAATCACGCTGTCTCTTGGTTTCACAGTGACTTAGAATTGCATGACGTTGAGAGGTATGTATTCCAGAATAGCGAGTGCAACAGAGAATTTCAGTGTGGCATTGGTTTTTGTTGTGTTTTTTGGGCTGGTTGGCTTGTTCCTTCCACGCGCTCTACAATGGTATCCCGGTTATGTTATGCTCTATCGTGTTTGCCCCTTGTATTGTGCCTCCTCCCTCTTATATCCGCCGAAGGAACAACCAACCAAACTCTCTTCAGGTCCATCCTCTTAGATCTGCCGGAGGAACAACCCAGTCAAAACTCTCCCTGGATCCATTCAGAACCAGTTTGATGTTTGATTTTATAAAAATAGTTACTAGTGTATATCCATACAAAAGATTAGCATATTGTTGCATTGGAGGAAAAATGTTGTGGAGCCGGGACATTTTTCTAGTATGTGAGTGCACTATTTTTCAAAATTAGGAATATTCCTATGGTTTTTGGATATCATTTTGATTTATCCACGACCATGAGCCTATTTTTGTATTTTGCATTTGTTACAGGGAAAAATTCTGTTTTTTACTTTTCTTAATCAAACTCTTTTCCTTTCACTTTTGCCATTTAGCCCAAATCAAGAGGGAATGTCAAAACTAGTAGGTGGACTTTTTGCCTATATACCTGAAATATAAATTTACCAAGTGGCATATTCAACCCAACTTTTGCTTTCAAATTTACTGCTAACCTATTCCATTTGATTGATGAGCTTTTGCCACATCATCTAAGAAAGCAATAAATATAATAAATAGAATTTCAATTAAGTATGGATTTAGCAAATTTAAACTTCATGTGTAAGATATAACAAATAAAGGTTTTATTGGGTATACGCCATTTAATAATTTCAAATGTAAAATTGAAAATAAAGAACTCACACACACACACACAAGATTATCCCCAATATCTGTTTCTAAAATTAGATCCACTTTCTTATACTAACATCTTCCATGTACTAACTAGAATTTCCTTATGTATTATCAATATTTATGAGGAATTTATAGCCTAATGATTAATCATGGCTCCAACTGAAATGAATTAAGTTTAACTATTCCTCTTTTAGAATGTAATATATTTAATTTGAGCTTTGATCTCAATTCATTGACCAGGCATTTTGCAAGTTTTGTTTGATTCATGTTTTACTAAATACTTCACTTTGTGAATTGCCTCTTCTGCTAATGATGATGTTGCACTATAATTTTAGATTAATAATTTGCAAGATAACATTATCAATTGTGGATTTAGGCGTGTTGGCTAGGTATTATCATTTATGAGCGGTTTAAGTCTTGCAAAATATTGTCAATAGCTATTATAAGTTTGACAATCATGATGTGCATGTAGTGGCAAAAATTGTAAATAAATCTATTTGCCTTTTTCTTTCCTTTTGCCATATTCATTCTTCTTAATCTCTTTCAGCATGAAACACTAGAAAGGTTACACAGAAGGACTTTACCAAAACTCATGGATCTATATGTATAAAATAAGAATAGCCTAAAAAAGTTTACTGATTTTGATTTTTTTTCCCTTGTAAAGTATGTTTTGATTTTGCTGCTCTAGCTTTTGACCCATAATGACATTAAGGGACCTTATTCTAAAAAGAATAATGCTTGTTTCTTTAGTTGTATCAAGAGTGGTTGTGGTGTTTTGTGCTTCTATGACTAGTCACGAACTTTTGATAGGAGCACTTTGTTAATTGGGAACAACATAGCCAGTTGTGATGTAGATATGCATTGCCATAGTTAGGTAGCATCCAGTGATAGCACCAGTTGACAGTGTATGAAACCTTAGACTCAAAGCTACCATGTTGGCTAATAAAAGTTGCTGGAAATAGAGAAGCTAGTAGCGTAGATGGTTTGCTTATCACTACTGTTGGGTTTACAGTTGGATGAAACAAACGGGTGAGCTTTCCCTCATTTGATACTTCCAAATTTGAAGTAATTTTTTCTTATAATTTCATATTTTAATTTGGCTAGTTTTTTTTTTTTGTCTTTTTTTTTTCACTAGTTGTCGAGCTAATAGTTCAGATGTATTATCAGAGGAAATGCAGTGAGATTATCTTTGTATCTAATTCTTTCCTAATAAATTAAGTTTTTTCTCCATCTTAACGTCAAAAAGCAGTTGTAGTGGTTGAAGCCAAATTCTAACATGCTGAAATGTAGGTTCAAACCCACAAAGCCCATTTCTTAGGACAACCTACAAGTGTGGAAGGTGGATTGAACCAACAAATGGGTTCATTACATGGTGCATGTGCTTAGTGCATTCAGTCTAATGACATTTGTGTTTCCTTTACCAAAAAAATTACCTTTTTCCCTATATCTTTTCAAGTACATGCTTTTATGTTAGAAGCAATTGACATGGGGCTCCAATGAAGCAATTTAGATGTTTAGTGGGAAAAGAGCTTCATTTAAAATCTAGGCACTGCTTCATATATTGATGTGCTCTAGTTGTTTAGTAGGAATAGGCTCTCTCATGTTTGAATCAATTCTTAGACCTATATATTGCTGGTGGACTGGAACTCATTTTCTTGTTACTATTAATCTTACCAATAAACAAGTGTAGAATTTAGGGTCATGGCAAAAATGATCCAACCTTTTGATATGGACATGAGTTCACACAACAAGTATTAAGAGGAACTATCAAGCAGAGTATTTTAACATTTTCTTGTTATTGGTGAAACAAATGGCATCAATAAGGTACTTTGTCAAGGAAATGGGTACTCTCTAAAGGCGGGTTTCACCTCCCAAGAGCAAATTTGTCGAGAGCTGATGTTATTCTTTTGATGAGGCCGTGGTAAGCTAAAACTAGTTGAGAAGGTTGGTCATTTCAAACATAAGGGGGACTGTGATAAATCTAAGATGACTCTCCTATTGAGAAGGATGAGCTTAGAATAGATTTAAGAAGTTAGGAAAGAGAATACTAAATCATCATCCGGAATCTGAGTAAATATGTGAATTGGGGGATGTTTGAGCATCGTACAAGCACTCAAGAAGGGAAAACCTCATCTTGTGACATATTGCATCCTCCCTTGTCATAATTTATCTTTGGTTTCAAAACCTCTTAATCATCCCACCTTTTATTCTTGCATGTAGTTTTCTCTTTTAAAAAAAAAAGAAAAAGAAAAAGAAAAATGCTTTCCTTTTTACTCTATTTATCTTATTAGTTGCAATACTTTTTCTCCTTGTTTATGGTTTTTAATATTAATTTATGAGGTTGATGAGATCCAAGGTTTCATTCGTACTAAGATCAATTTACATTTTTTATTTAGAATTTTTACTTTGTCATCAAAGTTTTATCGGTCATGTCACATGTTCCTTTTCAACTAAGGAAAATTTTTATGGCATATAGTTTGAAGCACGTTGAGGTGCACACAAGGGAGGATTTTGAGAACACATTGTACATATTTCAAAAAGACAAGATGGACCTTCTCATTGAGGTTGTGAGGTACACACAAATACCACAATCCATTGGGTCCTCACAAATTAAAGTAAAAAAGTTTAGCTTTGCTTTTGTGATTGTGATGAAATTTCTCATTGCAATTAAAACATAAGCCTTTCTCTCTTCTAAATTGCATTTCATGAATAGTAAGCTTTTGAATAGGAATATGGGAAGAAGTAGAAGAATGAGAAGAGGGAGAAGAAAGAGAAGTAGGAGGGTGCGGTTTAGAAAATTGCAATGTAAAAGGTTTACTAGGTATAGTTAAAGAAGGAATATTATAATAGACTAGAAATTGCTCATGAAATTTAGCTTCATATTGCTTAGCTAACTAGACCGCATGCATGAGAGATGTAGGTTTAGCAATCTACACATCTTGACAAATAGTGGTCTTCAACCTAAAAACGAAACAACTAGTCAAAAAAGACTCTGGCACTTTAACAATTCAATTAGAAAGTGACTCAAATTTAGATTGATACTTAGAAATCGATATTCGCTGCTCCAACGTTGATAACAACCCATGAACATCCTCATATTCGAAAGGGCCAAAATGAATTTCCAATGCTTTCATAAAGGCCGACCAAGAAGAAAGTTGATTATTACTAAACATCCACTTATACCACTACAAAGCAAGGCCCTCTAATGCAAATGAAACAATAGTCTGACATTGACTATTTGGAATCTTATGAAAGTAGAAAAATTGTTAGGATTGAAAAATCCAATCAAGAGGATCATAGCCAAAAAACTTAAGAATTTCCAACTTGATCCCTTTCGATAAAGTGTCCCTAACAGAAAGACTATGATTTATAGGAAAAGTAGGATTCAAAAGATTAGTAAAACCCGATGATAAAGTGGACAAAGTTGAAGGTTGACATTAGGAAATTTCAAGATTATCAACCCTTATTGCCAAAGATTACAATTGGAAGTAATAGCAAATAAAGAATGTTCCACTCCTTGATTACTCTACTACATAGTGACAAACATACTCTTGATTGCATCCACATTCGTGGTTTGGGAAGATGACTGTAATTTTAGTGCCATGAGAGGGATGAGAGCACCAAATTGTTAGGCCCTTAATTGTAACTCCAGCCCGGCCAATCAAATACCTTATATTCTAATCTGATCACACTACTTATGTTTTCCTCACTTTTCCAATTCTCGGTCCATCACTCCTGGCTTTTTCTCTCGTTTTACGGTTCTTGTAGATTAGGGTTTTGATATGTTGCATATACTAATTTGCTAGTGGTTGTGTTTGTTTGATAGGTGATGATTATAAGACTTCTTCGAGTGAGTCTTCAACTCTCGAACATTAAGATTGGAGAAATATAAGGATATCTGTTTTTATGTTTATTTTCTCTATTTATATGTTGTTACATACATATAGTTGATGTATAACTATCATCTAATTGTTTCTTGTTACAATCTCTACTATATCTATCTATGCTATGATAATATTGATTTGATAATATCTTTGATTTACAATTCTACCATATTAATAAGTTATGTAATCTTTATATTACTTTGGAACCCTTGATTATCATCCGACACGTGTTGTAACATGTAAGTACTTATTCTTGTTTTGGCAAAATAATAATAATAATAATAATAAAATTTTCCTTCTCTCTTTATTTATTTATTTATTTTTAATCAAAGTCTATCGCTGTTCCTTTCTCATTTTCTTTGTTTTGACATGATTGCTTTTACCTCACCTCTCTCTCTTTTTTTTTTTTTTTTTTTTGCATTACTTAATAATAAAGCGATTGATCTCTCCTTCTCACTCGCTCCTTTTTCTTGACATGTTCTCGAAACGGCCTGCTTCTGTTGTATTTCAAACGTGTTGTCGGTAATGTTCTCGCCAAAATAAGTGAACGAAGGTTATTTCAAGATTAAAAGTCAAATACAATTTTGTAGCGTTAAAGACATGAAATGTGGTTTCTGTTTTTTTTTTTTTTAAATAATATTAGATTATTTATTGATTTTGCGCATGACACATTTGCTGGAAACTTGCGGGTGCTGGCAAATTTTGGAGTGCCAACACCCCGTTTACGTTATTCATACACGTGGCACTACACAATTAACTGTATGCTTTTAAAACAAATAACATCCGTACTTTTAATATAATTTAATTTTTTTACACTTTAATGAATCAAACCATAGCAATTTTATCCTTATAAAAATATTAAATAATAACATAGTTTAGTCCAAGTCATAATATACTCAAATCAATTTTTTTTATATATTATTAGTTTTATAATTTCAAACGAATAAAAAATTATGACTCTTTAAAGTTAGAAAAGTAAATAGTATAGTTTTAGTTTTTTTTTTTTATTTTAAAAGGTCATAATTTTTTACTTGTTTGAAGTTACGAAACCTATAATATATATATATATATATATATTAATTTAAGTGTATTGTAGCTAGGATTAAACAGCATTGCTATTTGCTATTTTTATAAGGATCAAATTGTTATGTTTTCAATTGCTAAAGTGTTTTTTTTTTTTAAAGTTGTATATGCTTTCAAGCAATATGCTTGAGAGTGCAGATAAAGTCCATGTGTACTGAAGGCACCGATCGGATCCGCATCTTTAGTTTTGTAAATTTTCATAAAACTGAAGCCGCAAATTGTGTATGCACATTTGAAACTTATTTTTTGAATAATTAATTCTAATGCATTATTTGTGAAATTTAAAATAAATAAATATATATATATAATATTTTAGAGTGTTGCCCATTTTTTTACATCATACCCTATAAAAAAAAAAGCATATATAAAATCTAATATAAATCCATAATTTTTATTAGATCTATTTATATTACAATCACCATCCAAGCCCATTACAATTTTGCCCCAAAAATAATGATAATCCAATATATACATTCTTTATCAAGTGCCATCACTATATATATTAAAAAAAATTACCGATTGCCATGATGCGTATTTGTCCTATGATTCATTTTTTATTTTATTTTTAAGTTATATTTAACCAGAGTTATACTATTGTAACTTGTAAGCAAAAAAAAATTAAAACCTTTTGCCAATTAATTATTTTGATATATATATATATATAAACTCTACAAACCACCGCACGGCAAACTAAACTTGTCGGTATATACCGTAAACCGACTTTTTCTCACTCCCAATTTGCATTTGCTTGATGTCTTTTTCTCACTCACTCCTTTTTCTTTTATATAATTGTCGGAATCTACCGTAAACCAACTGCCATCTTACTATATATATTAAAAAAAATTACTGATTGCAAACATGCAACACTCTTTGTGTTTCTCTCTCAAACATAGTATCATGGCTTCTAGCAAATATGTTGCCCCTGTAGATCTCTCTCTCTCATCTAAGAAATATGGGGCTTGGTGCGTGGTTGTCATAACCACGTACTTTTCCAATTAGATATTTTACAGCCTCGTTGTACGGTTATCTTTTATTTTAGTATTTTAAACATTGCTTGAATTTTGGTTAGTGAATTTCTTCGTGCTACCTAGCAAAATAAGTAAGAGGAGTTCAATTAATGGTTATATCATGTTGTATTTAAGTTTTGGGAAAATACAATCATCCATTTCAGATCTTATCAATTCAAATAACTTAAATTTTTATATTTTAAATACCGCTTGAATTTTGATTAGTAAACTTTATCTTGCTAGCAAGAAAAATAAATAAGAATTCAATTTACAGTTATATCCTAATGTAATTAAGTTTTGGGAAAAATATGATCATCTCATTTTGGATCTTATCAATCCTAATAATTTAAATTTTTATATTTAATGCAATAAGTTGATGTTATATTATGTATTTAAGCTTTACTTATTTATATAATTGATTATCTAAATTTTTTAAATATTTTTTAGTTAATTTTGTAATAAATTCTTTAAATTTTATTTTAAAATAATTAATTATAAAAAAATAAAATTTAAATATCAAATATAATATTTTCTCTTATTATAACCATTGAAAAAAAGGTTAATATTAAAAATTTTAGCCACTTTAAAGGCGGCTTACCGAAAAGTCTATAAAATAATAAAATTCTTCTTTTTTTTTTAATTTCCTTTTCTAATCATTTCGCCAGTTGACTGACACAATGTTACCCTAAACAAAATGCGATCCTACTTCTTCCGTCTTCACTTATCCATATCTACAGTCCCCGTTGAGCTGTCCTCGTCGTCTCCAGCCTCCTCTCTCGTTTGTTGTCAGACACTTCTTCGCATCATTCAGTCTACATCCTCCGTCGAGTCGTCAGCGTCACTCATCTCTCTCGTCTCTGTTGACGTCGTCCCTCATCTCTTTCAGTCGTCTCTCCTCGTATAAATCCACCCCCTGTCGGTTCTTTTCTCTATTTTTTTTTAAATCAAGAAGATAAATTGTGACGAAAATGTCATGCATCCTTCTCACATTGCCAGATTTGACTAAAACCAAAACACAGAAAAAAAAAAAAAAGAGAAAAAGCTAGTCACATGTTACCGATCCTTTCACCAGGTGCATTTTACGACCCATTTTGATGATTTTTTTGAGGTCTTACTGGATCAGGTGAGACGAAATGGCATGTTTTTGTTTTAATTTTGTAGAAAAATGATAATCAATGTAGTTATTGGTGTTCATTTTCAAAAAATAAAAAATAAAGATGGATCTTTTTTTTTTTTTTCACTCATTTTCATCTATCATTTGATTAATTAGTGGGTTCAATCCTCAGTTTGGGATGAATATCAAGTGTTCATATTCTTTTGAAAACATCTCTTAAGCTTTTTAAAACCATTGATTGATGATTTTTAGTCTGGACCCATGATTTTGGTCAGTGGATCTTACGAATCAAGGGTTTTTGGAAGACGAGAGCCTGAAACTTGAAAATATAGTATTAAGTTTTAATCCACCAACCCGTGGTGTCAGTGTTGGGTCTAAAAATTCCAGTCCTGTTTGACCTCTAGTTGGAGACCGGGTTTCAGGACCTATTTTGTATTTACTGGATCGGTTTTGGGCAATTTAAATAGCAAATTGTAGATGTTCAATAGTATAGTCTTTAACGTAAATTCCTAAATAATTGGATGAGCATAGGAAATCCTTTATGCTACATAATGGTATGATGTCATACAATTTCCTTAGATTCTAGAAAAACCTTTCTATTATTTTTTTGTTTATATTCAATGAAAAAACTTAAGTTTCTTTGTTTTTTACTGTCCATGACTTCATCTCCATTTGTGTCAGCTCTTGTTAAGATAATTTTCTTTTTCTTTCTCAGTATGCCTCCTACTACTTGGTCAAACCATTAGATAGAAACTATTTTGTGGATCTTTTGTGTTTAAATGATCCCAAATATTCTATCTGTTTCATGAATTATATCAATTGTTGACGCTCTTTACTTAAATTTTTGAAGAAATTATGTCAATTTCAACCCATTTCAAAAGATTAACCTTTTTTGGTAATAAAAAGAGGTTTTTTTCTTTTTTGTTTTTTTCACAAGTCTTTATCAAATTTTTAACTATGATGTTTTATTACTTGGCTTATTTCATAAATATTCAGCATATGAAATCTCACGCTTATAAGAAAAACTTAATGATAATTGCTTACCATAAGGTTGCAATAGATGCAAAGGAATTCTTGACTTGATGCTTCTTTAGAGTTAAGTCTCATGTAAATTTTTTGTTGTTACAAATATCAATGCTGCATTATACAGGGGGTTGTTTATTCAATATTCTTAATTTAGCTTAAGCTCAGACAAAGAGTAAAGATTTTTAATTTGCTCCAACTTTCTACTTTCAGTCTCTGGATATTGAGCAAGGAGCTATTAGTCCACACAATGGCGTGGAATCAGAAAGAGAAGAGGTTAGCTTTTAAATTTCACCAAAATTCACTTTAAAAGTTTTGTACTTTAAGATTGTATCTATTGAGCATGTTATAAGGTATTTGTTAAAGGATTGTGTTTGTGATCTTGTTTTAGGGCGAATTAAGGTGAAATATTCACTGCTAATACTCTTGTCCTTATTCACTTTTCTACTAGATTTACCTATATTTGAATTGGTGTTTAGGATGCTTAAGAGAGAACCTAGTTCTCATAAAAATGTGATAACTAGGGTTACTTAGGAGAGAATGTTAAGATCTCTCAAACATTTTAGTTGTGAAATATTTTTGGAGAAAATAGGTTTTGTCCTCCTTTTTATTTCCCCTTATATGCACATCCAATATAAATAAAAGTGAAAGTTAATACATGGTAATTGCTCCCTATTTCGCTTTCTTTCCGAGGACACAAACACACCCACGAACTGCACACTAAATTACAGACACGAAACACCTTCCCACTTCTTTCTGAACTTAGGCTTGATATTACTGGCAGCACAACTCCCTGATGCTTACTCCTAATATTACTGATGGCACAATTCTCCTAACTGACCTTGTCCTACTAGGCTGCAACTACTGCAGCCCTACTACACTTACATAGACCAAAATACATTTACACATGTACTTGACATATAATACATAAGCTACACAAGCACCTACTCAATCCTAGGACATGAAGGCATGACATCGTCACATTACAAAGTTCAACAAAAGAAAAATATACACTCTGCACAAACTTTATATACCATTGACTCCCCCCTTGGATTTGCACATGAACTCGCGCACAAAGTTGGGATCATGTCGACGAAGTATAGCTGCTGCCTTTCCCATCAGAGACTTTAGTGGATTAGGTGAGAAAGTTGGTTTGTTTTTGTTCTAATTTGGCATAAACATGATAATCAATGTAGTTTCTGGTGTCCTTGCAAAAAAGAAAAAAAAAAAAAGAATGGATTATGAAATGTTGATTTTTATTTTTCTTTTTTAAATGGACTACACGTAGATTCGTTTGCATTTGATTAAGCAGTGGATTCAATCCTCTGTTTGCGATGAACATCAATTGTTCATATACTTTTGAAAACATCAAAATTGATTGGTGATTTTTAGTTGGGATCCATAATTTTGGTCAGTGGGTCTTATGGATCAAATTGAAAGGATTTTGGAAGATTTAAATCTGATACTTGAAATATAATACTATGTTCTTATATTGGGTTAACCCACTAACCCATGTGGCTAGTTAGGCCTAAAATTTCCAGCCCAGTAGGTGGCAATGGGTTGGCCGTGGGCTGAGTCAAGTTGATCTGATTTAACCCACTTGCATAGTTCTATTAGAGATTTGAGCTTTTTGACTTCTTTTGTATTTACTAGATTGGTTTTGTGTTTCTGTTTTTGGCAATTTAAGTAATAAATTGTGGATGGTTCAATAAAATAGTAACTTAATTTGTGGTAATCACATGAGCAAAGGGAATCCTTCATGCTGCATGAACATATCACAACATATGATTCCCTTAGATTTGAGGAAGTCCTTTTTATTATTTTTTGACTATGTTCAAAGCATAAATTATGAGTTTCTTTTTTATTTATATCCATGTCTCCATCTCCATTTATTCGTAAGTTCTTGTTAAGATATATATATATATTTTTCTCTCTTTGTATGCCTCATACTACAAGGTCAAACTGTTAGATAGTGGATCTTTTGTGTTTAAATGATCTCAAGTGTTCTACTCATTTCATGAATTATATCAAGTGTTAGAACCCTTTTACTTAAATTGTTGAAGAAACCATGTCAATGTCAACCTATTCAAATTGATTAATCTTGTTTGGTAATAAAAGAAGTTACTTTTACAAGTCTATGTCAAATTTTTAACTACTAGTGTTCTGTTACTTGGCTTATTCCATAAATATACTATATATGAAAATATTCTTGCTTAAAAGAAACTTGATTTAATTGCTTACCATAAGGTTGCAATGGATGAAATAAATTCTTAACTTGATGCCTCTTAAAAAATATGTCTAATGTAAATTCTTTTGTGAAAAATGTCAATGCTGCATTATGCACGAGGTTGTTTGTGTAATATTCTTTTTTGATCAAAAAATAATATAATCGTCAAAACGAGAATAATAGTTACAACAAGGAGCTAAAGCAAAGTATAATTGCTTAGCATAGAATGCTAGTTTTACAGTGGATTAATATAGGATCTAATCTGGTGGGCTATAAGGCTAGCCCTTGGGAGGACCTCTCCTAATTTCACTTTGTTCCGAATTCACCATATACAATAGACTAATGCCGCTAACGTTGCCCTCCAATTCCGATAAGTCAAGGAGTCCCCCATTGCCACCAAGAAATTGGTAGCACCCTGCCAGCTACTGAATGAAGCTGGGCAATGCAAGAAGTCACACCCTAGGTGTTAGACCTAAAAGGTGTAATCACAATCAAAGAATAAATGGGCATGGTTCTTCAGGTTTCGGTTACAGAGAAAGTAGGTAGTTGATTGCACAAGCCCCCGGTTGTACACTTTGTCATGGGTGGAAAGTTTGCCTAACCAGGCCAACCATAGGACATAGGATTGTTTAGGCAAAGAAAATTTGTTCTAGACTACTTTATGCCATGGTATGGTGGCACTAGGAAGGTTAAGAAATCCATAGCCACTTTTAATGGTATACTCTCGTGATGATGAGTGTATCTAGCAAAGATGATATGAGGCTGCAGTATTCGATTTGAGGGAGGATGGGATGTAGATGATAGTCCAGAATGAGCCATCGGGGATACACCATTCATTCCCATCTATGATGGAATAGAGTCTCGTGGTATGAGGAAAGCCTATGCTTCCCATAGCATGGGCGCTAAATAATGTATCAAGGGATCCTATTGGGAGTTACAAATCTGCCCAAAGTGAGATTTCAAGGCCATTGTTAGGGTCCCAAAAGAAGCAAGATCTTACCAAGCCTCTTAGCTTCGGCAGTTACTTCCAATTCCATGAGCATATGGCATGTGCCTTGGAAGACAAAAAATTCATAAGGTGAAATGAACCCATTCGAGTCATAAGCTCTTCGATTCTTCCTTGCATAGTCTCCAGATATGCTTGATTTGGATTGCCTTATTCCAAAGATGGATATTTGGGATCCCTAACCCTCCATTTTGTAAGGTTTGCATACTTTCGCTCATTTGACCTTAGCTTTTGTGAAGGGGTATGGGTTGCCACTCCAGTGGAAATTTTGAAGTAATTAATCTATCCTTGTGACAATAGACTTAGGCAAAAGAAAAACAGAGCACCAATAAACTTGCATGGAGAATAAAACGGATTTTATCAATTGAAGCCTACCGGCATAAGATAAGTATTTGGCCATCCAAGAGTTGATCCGTGATAGTGTACGCTCCACTAACACGTCACAATCTTGCTTCTTGAGTTTAGAGGATATGAGGGGAACTCCCAAGTAACATATTGGAAACCGACCCTCATTGAATTGGGTGGACCGTAGAATGGCCTCTTTGATACTTATAGGGACATGAGAGAAGAAGATGCTGCTTTTGTTGTTATTGACTCCCAATCCCGAGATAGTTTGGAAGTACTGTAAGGATTCTTTCACCAGGGATATAGACTCAATGTTTCCTTTAGCAAATATTTGGAGATCATCTGCAAAGCAAAAGTGAGTTAGTCTTTTAGCCTTACATCTCCAATGTAGTAAGAATTGGGGATTAGAAATCTGCCTCCTCAGCTGTGTGGATAGAACTTTCACGCATAGGACAAGCAAGTAAGGAGAGATGGGGACCCCTTGTCTCAACCCACGTTTACTTGCAAAGAACCCCACCATTTCCCCATTGACATTGATGGAGTATTTGGGGGTAGAGATACACTAATTGATGAGATTACAAAGATGTGAGGGAAATCTCATGGCCTTAAGTACCATTAGGATAAAGTCCCATCTGACTATATCATAAGCCTTTTGTAGATTCACTTTAAGTGTACAACAGGGAGTACCCTTGTGAGTGTGGTAACTTGGCATTAGCTCTTAGGCAATAAAAATGTAGTTAGTTATCCTTTTACTTGGTATAAATGTTGCTTGCTCCCTCTTAACAAGAGCTGATAACACCGATTCATCTGTGTAGTAAGGACCTTGGAAATCGCCTTGTAAATTACATTACAGGATGCTATTGGCCTGAAGTCACCCAATTTAGTAGGATTAGCTACTTTGTGGACTAAAGAGATAGTAGTACTATTAATCTCCCTGAGCAAATGGCATGTAGTCAAGAACTCTCTAGTTGCTGCAATCATATCAACACCTATGACATCCCATGCCTCCTTGAAGAACCAAGCTGAAAACCCATCTAGGCCAGGGGCTTTCCCATTCGCTTGCGACATGAAACCCCATTTGATCTCATCATTCGTGAACGGAGCATCAAGTGTGAGCCATTGCTGCACATTCAATTCTCGGGGTAACAAATTTTCCACTTCAACAAGGTTGCTAGGGGTTGTTGGGGGTCATAAAGTTGCTAGAAATACCCAAGGACTAATTGTTGGACCTCCAGTTCACCCACTGCCTCACTATCATCCTCTTGAGTCAATCGATGTAAGGAGCTACGGTTGTGGAAACTCTTCATAGCCTTGTGGAAATAGGCAGTGTTTTCATCACCTAACCTTAGCCACTTTGTCCTCAATTTTTGCTTATAGAAGCTTTCCTCAGCCCCTCGCAGCATATAATACTCCTTGTAGGCCAACCGCTCCTCATCTAGTCGAGAGGTATCCCCTATCGTGTGTATAATGGCTTGTAACTGGATCAAGTGGTTCTTCGCCCTCTAGACCAGTTGTGAAATGTTGGAGAACTTAGTCTTGTTCAGACACTTGAGGCCCTCTTTAATAAGTTTGAGCTTCTTTACAACCTGGAACATTCTTGACCCCTTTATGTCCCTCTTCCACGTGTTACTAACTAGCTCTTTGAATCCCTCATGGTCTGGCCAAAAGTTAAAAAGTTTAAATGGGCTTCTTCTGGCTCTCAGTCCATACTCCATACATACCACATCTAGTGAGTGGTCAGATAGGGTAGGTGTGAGGAATCTAGCATGTGCATTTGGGAACATATTTAGCTAAGGAAGGTTAAACATGGTGCGGTCCAGTTTCCTCAATATAGGCTCTTGATTTTGCTTATTGGACCATGTAAAGAAATCCCCTGTGTATCGTAGGTCTTCCACCTCCATCTTAGTAAATGCACCTATGGAATTCTACCATTGTGTTTGTGACCGTAACTCTCCCTCCTTTTTTCTCAAAGACTGTTCTGGTGGAATTAAAGTCCCCCATAACCGGCCACAAGCGTTGTCCCAAGTTTTGTACCAATGTTTCAAGCTTCAGCCACAAGTCTCCCCGTTCCTTATCGTTGTTGGAACCATAGACAAAAGTGACAGCCATATCACTATGTGCTCTCAAGTTAGTCACGTTATAGTGTATGAATTGTGCATGTTTGATCTCCACTTGGATATTCCACTCTCTTGGCTTCCAAATACGTTTCCTTGCCGTGGCATTGATCCATACCTACCAACGGTGACCCAACATATTCTTGATTGTGTCCTCATTGGCAACGCTGACTTTTGTTTCCAACAAGCCAATAAGACTAATTCTATGAGTGTCACATGACTTCCTAACCTCTGAAACCTTGATGGGGTCCATTAAATCCCCGCACATTCCATGCTGCTAGCGACATGGAGAAAGAGGTAGGAGGTATGTAATTAAGTGAAAGTCTGCCTCCTCTTATGTTGTTTTTTCTTATGACGACTAGAGGAGCTAGAACTTTTGCTATGTTTGGGATGACATCCTGATTCTTGGTTCATTTGAACCAACAACTTGTTGAGGGGAGTGTTCTCATAATCATCACGCCCTTCCTCCATATCCCTCCCCTGGAGGTCTAGCTGTGCATCCATGTCTTGACCTGGAGACTCTGGCACCACGGTGGCTGCTGATGAGCTTGGACACAGATCATGTCCTATGCCTTCACATGTGCCGGCGCCTTATCAATCCTATCAACCTCCACTCCCTCATCAGCGACCAACTCTTGGTTAGCATGCTCATCATCTGACCTCTTCAAGCTCTCTATCTCAGCCTTCTTACTCTATCCCCTAACTTCCCATGTATGTGGCTCACATGGGGAATGGCTCTCCTTGCTAGCACTCTTTGACCGTTGTTGTGGGGGGGCTTCCAGTGAACCTCCCCTTCTTGCGCCTTCGTCTTTCCCCTCTCTCCATGATTTGCTGTAATCCATTCCTCATTTCGCACAATGGGAGTATTAGAAGAGGCATGAGTACATGGATTTTGGTTAGGGCTGCATTTGTGCCCAAAAACCTTGCAGCTAGCACAATGTGGAGGGAGCCATTGGTAGTCGACATGAACAACAGCAGTAGTACCCTTCTCTCCCTCGACTGCCACTTGGGTGACCAGCTCCTCATGTGCATCAATTTCGATTGAGACCCTAGCATAGTTTGCCCTTTGCTTATTTGATGTCAACACATCAGCCTTTAATGGTACACCTACACCACTCACTATGTGGCTTAACCCCTCAGCAGCTAGGAACTCGCAAGGTATATGGGAGAAGGTTGCCCACACAGGCACATTAGTGGGTTGCGGCTTGTCAAGTGACATGCCCTTCCTCCATTTCTGCAAGATGAGGAATCTTTGAGCAAAATGTCAAGTTTTTTCAAGAATAAAGGTTAGATCACTTCCTAAGGCAAAGCGGAAGTAGAAGAACCCATCCAAGCTTCCTACAACACCCACAAGGCCGAACTCCTTCCATAGCTTGAATGCAGTAGCTTGGACTAGTGAATAGGGCAACTTTTGACCGAGAAAATAGCCCACTAGTGTAGAGTTCCAGTATTCCGCACCTATGTCTACCACTGCCTTAGGAATTTTCACCCTTGGCATAGTCCCTTTGGTCACCGGAGGAATGAAACAGAGACTAAAGTCCAGTGCTGTATCCTTGTCTTTGGATGTGCAAGCGTGTGCATAAGTCTTGGTGTTAGGAGACTTCATGGTGGCCGTGTATACATGGCTAAGTGGCTGCCGGTTGAGGTCCTCGATTTCCTCCAGCAGCTCATTGACCTCTTCCAAGGTTGTATTTCCAAAAGAAGGAAATTCTTGGGATGGTGATGGGTAGGTGACAGGCTGTTGGGTGTCCTTTGTGTTAAGGGGGACAGGCTGGCAGGTGCCAGGCCTAGGACAGCCCATGTGGGCACAAGGCTCCATATTACCCTTCTTAGCTATCCTGGGAGTTACTTTCCAATTCTTCAAAAGTCGACTTTTGTATTGCCTCTTTTGGGTTGACCTGCAAAACCTCTTCTGGAATCGTGTGCAAAGCCTTGCAAGCTTGTTTGCCAAAATAATCCGGTGGAAAATGATCCCCTAAGGTATCACAGTGTGCTGCCCCCAACTTTAGCTCTGCCTTCAGCCGGCCAGACACTCCCACACTCGCTGGAGATGACATGGTGAGGAGCCGGTAGCCTATGGGATAACTAAACAGATAACACTACGGGAAAGGGAAAGGTTTGACTAATGAGTTGTCCTAGGGGTAACGGTATTTGGGAAGGTGTGTAGAGAGAGGAGAGAGCATTTTCTCTCTCTAGATCCAGTCACTGTTGGTCGTCGTTTGTGTAATATTCTTAATTTAGCTTAAACTCAAATGAAGAGTAAATTTTTTTATATGCCCCATTTTTCCACTTTCAGCCTCTTAAATTGTCTGATGGAGTCTCTGCAAAGTAGCAATTGATCCACACCATGGCATGGAATCAGAAAGAGAAAATGTTAGCTTTTAAATTTCATGAAAATGGTTTCTACATTTTTTTTGAAGATTTATATACTTAGTCTTTTTTTTGGATGAACCATTTATTTACTAAGTATGTTATAAGGTATTTGCAGATGTTGTTTTTATTAAAGCATAATTTTTTTAATTTTCAATAAATTCTTCCTAATGGACTATGAATCACCCATGTTGGACTGTTCATGTAATGAATTTGACTTTATCTATTTGTGCTTCTAAGTTCCGCAAGACAACCATATTTAAATATTATTTTACAGATTCCATATTTTGTCCACCATAGTGAAATGTTATTTATTGATTCCATAATTTTGTCCATCCATATGCGTACCTTGTTCTTTTTTCAAGCTTTCTCTTGATATGCCAGTAGAACATGGAATATGTTATCGTATGCACTTGGGAGTGGCTTTAGGCTTCATGCTAGTCCAAAAGTTCTCTTGGGTGATCTCTGTTAAATGCCTTCTTGAAATGCCTCATGCTTCCAAAATACTATCGCCACGACAATCCTGAAGGAGAAGATCAGCTAGGTGAATTTGTGATAAATATGCCAATTAATTTGCTACCATCATCTGAGTCTCCAGACCTGGGCTCCTCTGACCTCCATGAATCCCAGAATGTCCATGAAACACCTAATGCAGTCAATCCAATCATGTTCCTGCTGCACGATCAAAAAGTTGGAAAGGCAGTCTTAAATTTTGCAGTCCCAATGACAACAGGACTACTACTCAATCAATATGAGAAACTTACGCCTCACCAAGCTGGATTAATTGCAGTCACTCTGTGTCTTGGCTCCGCAGCGATTTGGATTGGCCTGTTGTTGAGAGCTATGTATCCCGGGATAGCGAGTGCAACAGAGAATTTTGGTGTGGGCTTAGTTTTTGTTGCTTTTTATGGGATGGTAAGCTCATCCATCCCATCAACTCTGGAATGGGTGCCCTGGTTATGTTGTGTTTTAAAATGCTTGCCACTTGTATTGAGCCTCTTTCCTGTTAATTCTACTGGAAGAACAACCCAATCTAACTCTCCAGGTCCATTCAGCAACCCAGTCTGATGATTGATTTTGTGTATCAAGTATATTAATGTAAAATGTTGCCTTTTTTTTTTTTTAAGTGTAAGTGCTAATGCTAATTTTTGAAATTAGCAATAGTCCTATGGTTTGATAGTTTGTGTGTATCATTTTGACTTTCCCACCATGAACCTTTTTTCGTATTTTGCCTTTGTTGTAGTGAATTCTTTTTTTCCCTTGTCTTAGTAAATTTGATTATTTCTTCTCCTTTCAGTTTATGCTAAGCAAGTATCCTTTGCTTAGTGCAGTATTGTAACTTTTATTATCATTTGATGATTATATTATTTTTCATTTAATAAAATTTCACTTATCCAAAAAAAAGATTTAGAATTGCTAAATGTCATATATCCAATCAAACTTTTCCTTTTTAAATTTACTATCTTACCTCTAATATGTTCTTACACGTGAGCCAAGCTCAAGCTCAGGCTCAGGCTCACAAGACAAAGTCATTCCTTTTGGGCATGTGTACACATGCAAGACAAAGAGGAGCTTTTGATATCTTTTGTTTCCATGTTGTGTGTACTGCATGAGGTGGTCGAGTATGTGTCTGTAGTTCTGTGGACTGTTGAGTTTGTAATTTCTGTTGTTGGTCATTTTCTGCTGCTGTCTTGGTAGTTAGAGCTTCTACTGTTGTTGTGATATGTTAATCGTGTTGTGGGGTGGAGTTACTCCTCAGCTTATGTGTGGTGGGTGGTTATGAAGCCTGATGTGTAGTTGTAGTGGGGAAGTGGGGTTTTAAGGAGTTGCAAAACTGCTTAACTACCATGTATGTAATTAAAAGAGGAGTTCACCTCCAGTAATGATAAGAGGGGTTCTCCAAACTTGGTTAATTTTAACTGGATATTGTCAGGTTCTTTCTAACAAGCTTGAAACAATTCATAACAATAGGTAAACGTGATAGAGAAACACTTCAATCCTGTAACATGTATGATGCTCTTTGACCAATAATTGTTTACCAACTTTAGTTTAGAAGGTAGTAAATATGACAAAGTAGAAGTGAAATTAAGTATGAATTCAGCAAATTCAAACTTCAGTGTAAATATGACAAGCCAAAATTCAATTGGGTATGACATTAAGCAATTTCAAATGTGTAAAATTAAGAAAAAAACACAAAATTTAGGTAGTGACTTTGACATCAGTAGTTATTATAGATCCACCTTTCTTATACTAATGTGACTAAATTAGTATGTTGTTATATATTATCAATATCTATGAGGAACGTCATAGCCTAATGGTTAAACATGACACCAACTGAAATGAATTAAATTCAATTATTCCTTCATTAAAATGTAATATATTTAATTTAAGTTTTGATCTGGATTTGTAGACCAGGTGTTATGTGAGTTTTGTTCTAATCATGGTTTTACTAAATACTTCACAATGTGAAGTGCCTCTTCTGCTAATAATGATTTCAAACTATAATTTCAGACCAATGATTAGCAAGATAAACTGTATCATATGTGGATTTGGGCATATGGAGGCCAGCTATTAACATCTATAAGTAGTCAGGTTTTGCAAAATACTGTTCAATAGCTTTTATAAGTTTTTCCAATCATGCTGTGTGTCTAGCAGTGAAAATTGTAAATAAAATATTTGTCTTTCCCTTTCCTCTTGCCATTTTCATTCTTGTTGATCTCTTGATTTTGCTCCTCTAGCTTTTGACCTTTAATGACATATTCTGCACATAATAATGCCTGTTCATTCAGTTGTATCAAGAGTGGCTGTGGTGCTCCATGCTTCAATCACTTGTCATGAACTTTTAAAGGAGCATGCTCTGTTTACTGAGAACAGCATGGCCATTTATGGTCATTGTTGGCAGCATCCAGTGACAGCATCAGTTCTGTTATCTACCGTATCAGCTGATACAAATTGCTGGAAATAGAGTAGCTAGTGAAATAGATGGATTGCTTAGCACTGCTGTTGGATGCAACAATGGGTAAGCCTTTTCATTTAAATGGACCACATGTAGATTCATTTGCATATGATTAAGCAGTGGGTTTAATCCTCTGTTTGCAAGGAATATCAACTGTTCATATTCTTTTGAAAACACCGAAACCATTGACTGGTGATTTTTAGTTTGGACCCATGATTTTTGTCAGTGGGTCTTACAGATCACTTTGGAAGGGTTTTTGGAAGATTTAAATCTGATACTTGGAATATAAATATTATTTTATTGGGTTAACCCATCCCATGGTGGCTGGGTTGGGCCTCAAGTTTCCAGCCTAGTGCGCTGCAATGGGCTGGCCATGGGCTAAGTCAAGTTGATCCTATTTAACCCACTTGCACAAATCTTTTGAAGATTTCAGCTTTTAGACTTCTTTTTATATTTACTAGATTGGTTTTGGGTTTCTATTTTTGGCACTTTAAATGACAAATTTTTTCAATAAAATAGTCTGTAACTTAAATTCCTTGTAATTTGCATAAGCAAGGGAAGTCCTTTATGCTACATGAACATATCACAACATATGATTCCCTTAAATTTGAGGAAATCCTTTCCATGTTTTTTTATCATGTTTAAAGCATAAATTTTGAGTTTCTTTGTTATTTAATGTCCATGTCTCCTCATTGATACTTCCAAATTTCAAGTAATTTTTTCTTACAGTTACATATTTTAATCTGGCTAGTTTTCTTTTTCTTTTTCTTTTTTACTAGTGGTCAGGCTAGTAGTTCAGATGTATTATCTGAGGAAGATGTAGTGAGATTATCTTTTTATCTAATTCTTTCCCAATAAATTAAGTTTTTCTCAATCTTAACGTTGAGAAGTGGATGTGGTGGTTGAAGCCAGATTCTAACATACTGAAATGCAGGTTCAAACCCACAAAGCCCATTTCTTAGAACAACCTACAGGCGTGGAAGGTGGATTGAACCAACAAATGGGTTCATTAAATTGTTCACGTGCTTAGTGCATTCAGTCCAATTACATCTGTGTTTCCTTTTCCAAAAAATATCTTTTTCCCTATATCTTTTCAAGCACAAGCTTTTATGTCAGGACCAATTGACATGGGGCTCCAATGAAGTAATTTAGATGATAGTGGGAAAAGAGCTTCATTTACAATCTAGGCACTGCTCCAGCTGCAGCTTTGACTTATTTTTCCCTCCTCAATATTATGAAGATGGAGTACTCTCTATATTGGCAGGAGTTTCCATTATTATTCGTTGTAGTTGCTTGTTATTTTCATATTGGCTTGACACATGCAGTATATAATGCTGGGCTTCTATCTGACAGGGTTCTGCTAAGTGCTGCCTCCACTTTTAGTATAACTTATCATGATGATACATTCTTTTGTAGAGAAGGTTTTGTGTTGTAGTTGATTTTGGAGGATGGAAGCCTTGGGCTTGGTGGGTTCAGCCCTTCTGGTATCTTAGTTCATGCAATTTTATCGAAATCAAGAAGTATTAGCCATCTATGCTAGTGTATTACCTGGACAACTACAGTAGAGAGCTTACTTGATTGAAGAATGTAGTCCGAATAGAAGTGTTAATTGCTTGTTACTTGTGTTTTTGAGTCATTTCTCTTGAACAAATTTTGTAATTTGAGACTGAATTTATCATTTGACATGATGTCTGTTTCTTATGAAATACAGATTCGTGTTATATTACTATTACTATTTATGTGATTGTTGTGTATGTAGTCTTATCTGAATAAAAAGAGGAAAAGAAATGGTATTTCAACTTTTTGGGTGCACATGGAGAATAGAAAACTAGTGCTGTGTGACTAAGTTGGCTGTGGTTTGGCCCAGCTATTCATGTATTGCTTGGAGAGCAGATGTGGGTTCTATTTGCCTTGGCTTCACCATTTATAATGTGCGAGCATCTCAATTTACCTTTTCTACGCATGCGCAATGCTCTAAGCAGAAGTTTTTGTCTATCATTAATTTGCTTTCTGACTGTATTTTCTTCTTGGCTATGGAATGAATTACGTCTCTGGTATGTAATTAGGTGATCGATAGCCAATACGTGAAAATGCTGGTGGATTATATATAAGATTCATAGAAGCAAGTGGGTTTTCTATACTTGGACAGGGTGGAGACTTTTTCTTATGATCAAGTCGCTATGTACAGTCTATCTTCCATCTTTCCAACTGACAGATGTGGTTTGGAAATGGCTATTCTCAATGTGCACCTGCCTATAATGCCAGTTTTTCTTGACTCTAGAGGCTTGAAAAGAGTTTTCATTTTAAGATTCCAATGATAATTTGCTAGGGAGTCATTAATATAAGTTGCCTAATTGCCACTTTTTTCAAGCCTAATCGTGACTTTTTTTCACGTTGTGGTATCAACGACCGGAAACCAGGTTAATATTATTTACCACTATATGTAAAATGGTATTGGAATATAAACAATGATACTAGAATTGTAATGACGTGTTAAAAGGTTGATTAACCTGATATTATTGGGGGGCATTATGATTTTACATTATGTACCAGATTTTGGCAACATCATCAAATAAGTAAGAGTATCGTATACTACAATATGGAAAATTGTATTAGAATAGAGATATAAAAGAGTACTGCAATTTGTAAAAGTGTACCACAATTTATAAAATTGTATTAGAATATCATCCAAGAGTTTTACCAAAATACATTTAATTGTATCAAAATCATATTGACTAGCAAGAAGGTTGATACCAAATATAATGAGTGGTACCATAATTTGACATAATGTACTCAATTTAAAAAAAATGATGGTAACACAATCAAATAAGCAAGTATACCAAACTGTCATATGGTTTATCAAAAAATGAGAAACTACATCTAGAATAAGGAGAAAGAGAGTATTACAAATCTCAAATCCTATCACAATCTACAAAATTGTAGTCCTTATACCGGAATCTTGTATAATATATCACAATAAGGAAAACCATATCAAAATAAGGATAAAAGGAGTACCAAAATCTTATATATTACTACAATATGTAAAATTGTACCAAAATATTGTCCAAAAGTGCTACCAAAATACATTTAATGGTACTAGAATTGTAATGACCTAGGTTGGTACAAAATATAATAAGTAATATTACAAGTTGACACAAGGCTCTAGATTTTGGAAGAAAATGTTAATATAGTCAAATAAGTAGATGTATTAGAATGTCATATGTTATACCATAATATGAGAAATTGTATCAGAATAAAGAGAAAAATAGTAATATAGTTTGTAGAAGTATACCAAATTAGTATTGTATTAGAATCTTATATAATATACTATAATATAGAAAACTGTATCAGAATAGGAATAAACTTAATATAATGCCAACCATTTTTTACATCTCTTAGAAATCAAGCTAGTGAAGCTCATTTGACCATTGAGCACACAGAACAAAGTGAATGTTTTATATAATTGTTTTCCCGGTGAAACAAAAAGACGGCAATGGAAAAATGCATGCCAAAATATCTGTAGCAAAAGATATCACTAATAAAAATTTTTAAATTCCCAGAAATTAGGGTAAACTACACTAAAACCCCCCTTCTATCTTTTCGGGATTGCGCACATAGCCCCTCATTACTTCTATAATAAGGACTTAAACCCCCCTAGCTTTAAATATCATGTGTTCTACCGTTTTACTCTTAACAAGATTGATAGGAAAATACAAAAGAAATGAAAAAGAAGGCCTACCAAGGCAGGCATCATTGCCAACCAGGTGAACCCCATTGGTGGGATATATCGTTTTTTCTTTTTTAGCTTTGCCGGTATGTTTTAATAATTTTCAAATTTATCTTCCTTTGACTAATCATAATATTTTCTAAATGAGCAATATGATAAATTGAGGTTTACAAAATATATTTTTTAAAGTTTAAGGGATTATAAATACTCAAATCAAGAGATAAAAGAGACAAGTGCATGATCGAAAAGTTAAAAGCGATTTTAAGTACAATTTATGCCCATAAGTGAAAGGAAATTTTTATGGTCTCATTGGTATTTTTGATGAGACCAATCCATTCTTTAATTTTACTGTGCTAATAATAATAATAATCATACAAAATGGCAGACACAATAGCATAGCTTAGCTTGAGATTTGGTATTACCTTCATCTCTTATATCCCCACCTATAGTTAGTTAGTTAATATGATGTCATAATATTACTGTAGGAATGTGTTAAGACTTATTAGCACTAGTTTGTTCTAGTTAAAATTCCTTTTCTCAAGCAAATTTTAGTTAACAGGTCAAATCTTAGATTTTTGTTGGGAACTTAGGGAAGTCAATGGCCAAAGTATTTGATAGATAGATAGTATAGTAAGGCATTAGCCAGTATATGAATAGGGTCATGCTCTATAAATGATTCATCCATAAAAGTACAAATCAATTTTTTTCCCCTATACCTCTTTTAATTTCTATTTTACTAATTATGATTTCAACGTTTATAGTTTCTAGCATTCCAGTATCATAGAACAACAAATGCTAAAAAGAATTGACAGATGTTCTCTAGGGAACAATATACAACGAACTTTAAAATGTTTAGGATTGGAATGAGAATGTATAGTCAAGTAAGGTGTTTCATTTGATACACTTTATGGTTTTTGACTATCTATTTTGTTACATTCATGCATGTGATCATTTTATGCTTCATGACGCTTCTAGTTCTAGTATAATTGTCAAACCACTTGCCATCATCAGAAAGAAATGCTCTGGCACCTATGAAGATAATGTCCTTCCTGAGAAGTTTTAATGCCAAAGAAGAATTTTTGTTTAGAAGTGTTTGATTCACTTTTGCACTCTTCACTATTGTTATGAGATTTAAGCTTTCACCAAGTTAGTAATTTATCCGGAATGGTACTTGAAGTGTGTGGTTATATTTGTGTTATAGCTGCAATCGATTTGAAAGCTTAAGTTATTATGCTTATGTAATGTTAATGTATCTTAAGATTATGTCTGTTCCACTCCATTTAACTTGCACAAATATTCTCCATCCATCATTCCCAGTACAATGTGGGAGTGGACAATGCAAATTCATTCAGTTGTTGGGTTAGTTGCGGTTGAAATGTCAAAATGGAAGAGGGCAAATTTTGGAGGTAAAAAGAGGTGGTTGGTATTAGACTTGGTAATTAAAGATCGGTATAAGGCAGGATAGCCTTCAAGGATACCGGTTTTTGAATGGAAAGGAGAAAATGATTATTTAGAGCTTCACCAAACAATGCAATAAAGGCAAGACAAGTCCTTGATTTATCCAATTCCATTTCAGTGTCCCAAATATCCTTGGCTTCAATAGTGGCTCTTCCCTTTGTTTTGCTTTAAGTTTGCTAGTTTTTTCTGCAATTCAGATCGGTTCATGTGTCTACTTGTGACTGTGACTTTTGCAACTGGGACAGAAACTGAAAATAAAGCGAAAGAACAAGTGAGTGCAGGATACCTGGTACTAAATGAATTTGTGATAGTAGATACAAATTAAAATCTGTGTGTTTTCCTCTATTTTTGTTTACCGTTAGAAACTAGGGATTTGGGATGTCTTTGTTCTAGCTTTATTTCTTCCCAATGGAACCTACCCAAGCTCCTACATAAATCAAATTCGACACAGAAGCATGTTGCTTGCTTTTGGCAATGCTCATGCCTCCAAAAGCAATTTAGCGAGCGGAAGAGGAAATGCAAGGTTTCCTCACCTGTGCTCTCATGAGTCTCAACACCATCGGCCATCGGCTTTTTTCATACTATTCTCCTATTCTTTATCGAAAATCAAACCCTTGTTAACTGTAGAGGTTCTCCATGGTATTAAACCATACAACTCCATTACTCTCCTCCATATACTCTAACAATCATTTTTCTGGTTTATAGTATTCGGGTCACTTTGGCATTTTTAGTCAATAGCATATTAGCCATTAATATGGTTAGGTGGTGTTCTCGAGCAACAGGAAATTCACAGTAGAAAAAGAGCAGTGAAGGTTTTTTCATTCTTTCTTTTCTTTTTATTAACACTAGCCAAACATTCCAACTTGCAAATTCATTGTCTACCAACAATAGTGCGACGCCTTCTGTTTTTCAAAACTTTACAAGATCATATATTAACTAAAATGACCAAAACTTAGATGGACAGTGACATGAAGCAAGGAAGTTAAATCTTCGCCTCACTTCACTTGCACGAACTCCAAAATTATTAACTACTTTTTTAGGATGCTCCACAATTTATTTCACGCCGCTCTGCTAATTGATGGGAGGAACAAGAAATAGCATGCGCAATTGCACACTGAGGACTCTATACATAGAAGGTGGGACGGTGTAGATGAGATCAACTGTTGTCCTTCTGGTGGTTGATCATGATCTTGAATGTCCACCGTGGGGATCCATTCTTCAAGTGAGTATCAACGGATTTCAAAGGAATCCCTAACCAGCGAATCCTAGGTAATATTGACAAATAAGTGGTATGCTAATAATCAACATTATCTCTACCTTTATGCTGTGCACCATCACGACAGCAAGTTTTCTAGGAGACTCTAGGTCTCAAAAGTGCCCAGCTCTTGGATTGCCAAAGCAAAAGGTAGAGGTAGTTCTACCCCCTTACCATTGGTATAGCTTGGGGCGTGAGTATACCGAGTTGGATATATGATGCACTCGATAAAACGATTGATGACTTCGGCCAATATGATTCTGGGAATTGAGTCAAACTAAACGTAGTTTTTTTGCTTTGGTTAGGCTATGAAGGTAGCGATGATCTATCATTGGATTTATAGACCGATGGGAAGGTAAGTGGAGAGAAGTTTTAACGGTGCTAATGAATTGCGTGGATGGATGAGTGGTGTGTAAATATGAATAAAATTTTAATATAAAAAAATATAAATTATAATTTTTTAAAAAAATATTTATTATTATTATTATATATTTAATTATTATTGATATTTACACACCACTCATTTAAACACATAATATTAATAATAATAAATCTTTTTTTTTGATAAAATTTAGTGGAGTTAATGGAGTCACCAACTTGGCAACTACAACTACGGTTGTGTAGTTCAATTGGTTTCTAACTGCTTTAAATTCTCAATTCATATAGTTAAAGGGGGCTCAAATTCACAAGCAAATGGCATACATGAAGGCAAATGACATGTTTATCTATGCACATTAATGAGATTTTTTTTTAGGTAAATTTAAATTGTAATTGCATTCCTTTCTACTTATTTTATTTTATGTGTTTATGAATCCTTATTTTTAAAACTTACTTTTAGATTTTTAAATCATTTTTTAAAAAGTGTATTTAAACTTTTGGGAAATATTTTATCCTTCTCTTTATGCCTTTCCTTTTAAAATTTTAATGTTTCTTATTTTTTATTTTATTCAAAGGTAAAATAGTAAAATATCTAAATGTATATTTTTAAAAATTTCATGGACCTAGGTGCATGATTTAAAAAATAAAGAATGAAGTAAACATATAGGGGCATATTCACAATCTACTCATCTTTTTATAATGTGAAAAAAAAAAGAATGAAAAATATGAAAGCATTATTCTCCTAAGCTTTTGTTGGAGGGATATATAATGGGCATTGGATGCTTCACACCCATCAACATACAGTTCATTACAATCCATTAACCCGTTTCATTTTCTAATCGACATAAATTTTACACTTAACTAGCTATTACTCTATAAAGATATATTATTTAACAAAATACATATAATAAGATTGCTAATAACTATTCCCCCTAGCACATATAATATGACTAAACACCAAAAATGAACTTTGAGGTTTGGATCGAGAAAATATGAAACCAATGCTTTGTTTTTGGGTAACCCCTTATAATAAGCCCCACATATGCAAAAAGTTTCCTCCTATCCTATTCCAAGAGTTAGATTTCACCCATTCTTCCTTTATAATTTATATTATTTCTTTGAAACTAGAAATATATTAAGTCTAAATACTAGCTGCTTCAACTAACTTGTAACCTATTTAATTTTATGTATTTTATTTATTTCCACTTTGCATCCAATTAGCTACTATTAGTTTTAGTTTGTTACTACTTATATTAGTTAGTTGTACAAATGTGAAGAGTTGAAACAACTTTGTAAACAAAATGTATAGCTCATGTTGTTACATTAGAAAGCTTCCTTGCTTTGCTTTGTTTCAAACTTGATCACAATCATGGATGTCATTTATAGTTCATAATTAGATTGTTGAAGCTATGATTTTAAATGTAACTAGTACCGAGATTTGATATAATATGGATTGCTTCGAAATGGAAATTCAAATTGATGCTAATCAGAGTTGAATCTTTTGCATATTTTAGGTTTTGATAATCTTGGTGGGGGAATATTATGTTCAATGAAACTAATTTTCACTCATGGAATTGGTTAATTAAAGTGAGATTTCGAGCAAAATTAAAGCTATGGTTCATAAATGGTAACATTCAAGGATGAATGAGAATTCACCCAATCTAATCCATTGGACAAGATGTAATTATATGGTTAGATGTTAGTTATTGAACTATATGCATAGTGATTTATCTCAAAACTTTCTTTATGCACAACATTGCATAGAGTTATGTTACAAAAATCAATGAGCAATACAGTCAATTTAATAGACCACCTTTATTTTGATCACAAAATGAAATTTGTAATTTGAGATAAGGAAATTAAAGTGATAAGAACCTATTATGATCAATTGAAGAAACTTTAGTGAGAGCTTCAAGTTTTGAATGAATATTCTATATGTAACTATGGTCTCATGAATTACTATACATGTAATCTCTCTAGGTTAGTTGAATTCAATTCATAAAATAAGCTCGTGTAACTCTTGATGGGATTCTCTAAATGCATGAGAGAGATAGAAATCAAATATTTGATATGGAGCTCCTACTTTATGTTTGATTAAGCAATTAATTTTGGCCAACAAGTGGAAATATAAAGATTAATTACTTCTTAGACAATTGTAGATGCCAAAGTTTCAGCTTATTGCACCAATATATTTCATTGTAATAGAGAAGCAGCTGATAAAAAGAAAAGAAAAGTATCTAGTAGGAATAAACCATATTGCAACTACTATAAATGTGAGAGACACACAATCAATAATTTATCCAAAATGATGGGTTATCTTGATTGGTACGATGGAAGGAAGCATACCAAGTCAAACAAAAATGCTGCTACTACATGTTACAATGTGGAAAAAACATATTAGATTGAAACACCATTTGACCATGTTTTTATGCAAATGACAATTGAGCATCAAATTCAAGTGAAGTTGATTTCATTGATAAATGGCTTGTACAAAAAATGTGCTGAGTAATTCATCTTATGAAAGAAAAACACCCACAAGAAGGCATGACAAGCATGGTTTATCACACAAGCATGTCTCAATCCACATTTTGTTTTAGCATTTTGTAATGATATAGGATGTTCGATAGTTGATATAGGTGCCATTGATCAGATGACTCCTTCTAAGTCATTACTACATAATATTTACCCTTTAACAACCGCTTCCCATTAGATTATCTAATGATAGCATAAAATTTTTGCATCATAAAGGTTTTATTCATTTAAATCACCACATCACCCCTCATGATGTTTTTCATGTTCTTGGCTCTAAACACAATTTGTTAATGACCTACAAAGTCTTATTTAATAGTGATTAACCTACTCACATTTGTACATCTTGTTTTAAAATTTAGGACATGCAAACTAAGCATTATGTTACATTCGTTAAGGCATACTATGGATAATTTGTTATGAAGTAGTTATAGAAGACTTTCATTCTCTGAATGATAATGAACAGCAAGTGTCTTTTTGTAATAACTTTTCTTGCGATAAATTCTTATTACATTTGGTTCATGCAAGGTGGGATCATACTTCTTTTTCAAAATTATAGCATTTAGACTGTTGTAAAGGTTTAGATCTCATACTCACGACTTTTAGTAAGTGCTTTAAGTATATTGCAAATCACTTTTCTATCAATCCTAAAATGTAAGGTCTAACAAGGGTTCTCAAATTTTGTCACATAATTATCAATCCATGTTTAATAACCTCGAGATGATACATTAGCACTCCATGACATTAAACATAATCATTTACTTGATACAACACTTATCTTAAGAATATATGTAAAATTATCAAACTACTGAAATCAAGGGTTTTTCATGTGTATATGAATCATTTGAAGTCACATTTTGTTGTTATTAAAATTTTAATGAAGTTATAATATATTGATCAAGCAAAATAGAACAAATGTTAAAATAACTAAAGTTGAATGGATTGAAAGATGAAATTTAAATACTATCAAGATAAAAAAATGTTAATACTAACTCATATAATGTGAGGATCATAAACAAGCTAATATAGAACCATGTTAGGTTGATTACTCATAGTTTAATGCCCATAAAATAATGGCATTCTATATATGATGATTATAAATTACAAATGATGAATCAAATTTTAAGAAATTTGATATGTGGAATCTGCAAGACTAAAAGCCAATCATGGTATAGGTAGCATTTTGATTGACATTTTTGTTTTGTTTTTTTTTTAGTTGTATTGAGTGAAATGATCAAGGGAATTTTACTGCAATCACTTTTTATTCTTAATTATCTTTATTTTACTATGATTAAAGGTATTTTATTATATAAATAAAATTGTCAACAAGTTTATAAAGACTGCTGAGAGGTGAATAGGAGCACTTTTGATTTTTTTTTTAATATAATGGATTTTTTTTATTATATTTGAGAAGATATTATTGTAATTGGAAAAGTAATTATATGGTGTATTTATTTTTCATGATATTTTTTTAAATAATAATGATTATAAAGTTTATCAAAATAAACAATAAATTAATTGCCAAAGAGAAAAAAAAAAAAACCTAAGGTCATCATGTATTCCCTTTTATTTTTCACACTAATTATATTTATTATTTATTTACTTTTAATTTAATACTTTTATAAAAGGGTAAAAAAAAAAAGGAAAACTTTTAATTTAATATTTTTCTAAAAGAGTAAAAAAAAAAAAAAAAACTAAAGTGTACAAAAGTTAAGGGATAAGATGTTGAGTGTTGACCTTCGGTTTAAAATGAAACAGGACAAAGTAGATGTTAATGTCAAGGTTCATGACCTTTAACACTGCCACTCACACCCGGATCTTTCATTGAAACCCTAATCCCAACTCTCTCTCTCTCATGAACACAAATCTAAAGAACATTTAATGCCCTAGTAAACTTGAAATTGTTAACGAAGATACTTCTATACCCATGGAGGACGCGGAAGGAGTACTGAGTTTCGATTTCGAGGGTGGTCTTGACACGGGTCTCGGTCCCACCAATCAAACCGCCGCCTCTATTCCCGCCCCCAACTCTGATCCTTCTCCTGCACCTGGAAATGCCGGTGGTGCAGCTGTTGCTGCTGGCCCTGCCACTGATTCTGCAGCGCCTGGGGCCGGGGCCGGCTCGAATATTAATATCCAAGGGGGTCGACGGAGTTTCCGGCAGACGGTATGCCGGCACTGGCTGCGTAGTTTGTGTATGAAGGGGGATGCGTGCGGGTTTCTTCACCAGTATGACAAGTCTAGGATGCCCATATGCCGGTTTTTTCGGCTTTATGGAGAGTGCCGAGAACAGGATTGTGTGTACAAGCATACAAATGAAGATATAAAAGAGTGTAACATGTATGTATATCTATTTCTCTTTGTTTTTGGGTTTCACTTATTTTTGTATCATGTTTTGTGTTTTCCTTAATGTTGAATTTCAAAACGATATCTTAGAGATAATTATGTGTGATTTTTTTCCCTAGTTGCTCTATTTGCTTTTTAGGGAACTTCGTAGGGCATTCACTACATTATATGGTAGTATTCGACTGGTTTCATCGTGTGGGGATTGGTGTCGGGACTGGGGCACAAAGGGTGGGGTATGATTCAGTGAAAGGACACTTAAGTAAATGAATGCCCTACGAATCATATTGTCCATAGCGGTTCTGGTTTACAAATCATATTGCAAAATGTTTGTTTTCCCTCTTAAAAGTTTATAGAGACTTATTTTGTTAGTGTTTGAATAGTAGTCATTGCTGGATCTGTCGAGGTGTGACTTGTTGGCACGAGATGCCTGAAGGTGAGAAGAGATAGTAGGGGGGCACAGCTGATGTTGGTGATTGATGATAAAACTGTCAAAAGAATGGAAGTATTTGTCCCTTTTCAAAAAAAAAACTTATATCTTTTATTTAATCAGAATTTTTCTTGTTTGGGGATATTAAGAATATATTTTACCATCTTAAACGGTATGGTTTATTCTATGGAAAGGATTCTAATTGATCTAATTTATTGTGGTTCTTAGTGAGAATATGAATGTAATATATGGGTAATAACATAGAATGTGAGCTCAAACCTTCCAGTTTCCTTGGAATCCTAATAATTAGTGGGAGAGATGAATCAAATTCCAAGGAATTAGGATTTGGGTTTCTTTATAAACATTTCTACAATATCACCAAAAGCTTTCAGTAAAAACTATAGTAAATTGAATTCCGTAGAATCCTATATGAGGAAATGAATCAAATGAGGCCTCAAAGAAATGGATAGAATATTTAAGAAAACAGCTTTTGCAGAACAAAAGCTCTCTTATATGTTTGTAACATTTGCCATAGATAGAGGCTAGTAGAAAATGAACACTTTAATCAAGCGGTTTTTTTTTTTTTTGTTAGGGGGGTAGTTATGGTGGGGGGAAGTTGTGTGTGTGAAGGGATTTCAATGGGACTTTGAGCAGACATTTTGAGTTTGTGTGTGTTATGATTGGTCAATCATTCTCATCATTGAGGGCACTGACTTGTTATCCATTGAAACTTAGCAACAGGTGTTAGTTTCTGTCATGTATTTAGATTTTTAAATTCAATAATAGAAGAGGGGGGAAAATTATTATGAAATCTCTTGATATGCTGTGTGAATGTGTTGAGATGATGTTGATATTTGATGCTTCTTTCTAATTTATTGTGAAATGAGTTAAAAAAAACTTTTGACATGATTGTTTATGTCCTATGAATTTTTCATTATGTAATGAGTGAAAGTGACGAGTGTCAACCGCCACTTTCTATCTTAGTGGGATCATCAATGTGGCTCATAGAAGGAGATCATCTAGGGTTTCTGTAGAGATATATGTTTGGGTTGAGAATTTTGTATGCAAGCAATAAGTTGATCAAAAGGTTGCAAGTTGATGTATTCAAAACTTGTAGGTTGTAAATTATAGCCTTATTGTGTATGATACAATGATATCCCCCTTTATGCATTGAAGGATATTGTTTTGCGAATTTATCATTACTTTACTGCATTCACTCCTCAATAATCCTTTTTCAGCAACTGATACCACCATTAGTCAGCCAAAAACAGGATATCTGATTGTATGTATGAATTTTTTTTAAATGCAGGTACAAGTTAGGATTTTGTCCAAACGGTCCTGACTGCCGCTACAGGCATGCAAAGCTTCCTGGACCTCCACCTCCTGTGGAAGAAGTCCTTCAAAAGATTCAACATTTATCTTCTTATGGTTATGGAGGTTCAAATAGATATTATGCACCGCGCAATACTGGTGGTCTACAATCAACGGAGAAGTCTCAGCATATACAAGTTCCCAACAATATCAGTCAAGGGGTTGTAAAAACTGCTGAAGAGTCCAGTACTGTACACCAGCCAGAACAAGTAAAACAAGGACAACAGCAGAGCAGCCAGATCCAGGCACAGAATAGTAGCCAGCCCAGTCAGGCAGGCAGAGGTCCAATTCCTCTTCCTCCAGGAGTATCTAGGTGAGGTCAGAGTGCTGAGGTTTTTATGTAAATGAGACTGATTCTTTTGCGTATTGTGCCAAAAATGTTCATTAGAGTAAGTGAATCCAGCAAGGAAGTCGTTGACTGTATCTGCCCTTCTCATTATTTCTTTACATGGGACCTTTTTATTAATACATCAATTTAATACTCTTCCAGGGATTCTATTCTTTCTATTCTTTTTCCTGATAAGCATTTTGTTATTGTAACTCTGATGTATGCCGTTTGCCTTTTTGACACATGAGATAATAGATCTGCATTCTACATTTGTCACTTTTTTTTCACCTTTTCTGTGGAAACATTTTCCACCACTTTGTATTGCATAAGGTTTGGATTCAATACCAGCGAGGCCACTCATTGTGTCACCAATATCGTGCAGACTGGATTTCATTGGTTGTGGGTCTTGTTGGTGTTTGTGAATTTGGAGATAGCTGGTCCAATACAAACATTTCTTATCAACAATATATTTATATGCCACAGTTTCTGCATTTGTAATTTGTGTCTGTGGATGTTACTTGTGGTAAAGTTGATAACATTGGTCTAATGAAAGTTGTAACATCTCCCTCTCAACTTCTAGTAGGTTTCCAAATATTTTACTATGAGACAGGCCTTAAGCTTCTCTGATGATGTATTAGGCTTAACTGGTATTAAGGAAGTGTTATTTTTACTCTGATCGAGTAGAGGGTAGAAAATTTATCTGTTCATGCTTATATGTCCTAACAAACCTGTCAGTTCATCACCTCATATCATATCAATGTATAGTAAATTTGTTTATAAATTAGCTAAGTGCATACTGAACTAAATAGTTTCAAAAATTGATGCTATTACAAGTGTTGATGATTCTGTTTTTCTTTCATTTCTCCCCTTCTGGGTAAGTTGTTACCCTTTCTTTTATAGCAAACTCATATCTATTTTCTTCAGTTTTTAATGAATATGGATGCACTTGTTCTACTCTCAAACATGGAAATTTAGGTATTTCATTGTTAAAAGTTGTAATCGTGAAAACCTGGAATTATCTGTACAACAAGGAGTTTGGGCAACACAAAGGAGCAATGAGGCAAAACTGAATGAGGCTTTTGACTCTGCTGAAAATGTGATTCTAATATTTTCTGTCAATCGGACACGCCATTTCCAGGTAAGTTTGGCACTGTTTTTCTATGATTAATGCTTGAGACTATGTTGTCAAACATACTGCCAAAGGCTTTCAATTTTGAGCATGTCATATCTCATGGCTTATTAGGGTTGTGCAAAAATGACATCAAGGATAGGTGGAACTGTGAGTGGTGGAAATTGGAAATATGCACATGGAACTGCACATTATGGAAGGAACTTCTCTGTGAAGTGGTTAAAGGTAGAATCCTATTGGAAAAATGTATTGTGAATAATACATCCATTTACCCTTTCTCATTTAGCAAATCTTGGGAACCAAACAAAACTGCTTGAGCAGAATCTGATGGGTATATATGGGTTGGTCGTTGCTGTGTTTCTTGTGAAGCATCATGAAAAAAAGTATTGATGTTCTATGCATGATTTTCTTCCATGAGATGGCACGATCTATTTAGCTCAAAGAAACTGTTGTTAATGTGTAACATGATGTCTTCGTTGAACCCCTGTATAACATCATGGAAGCTGTCAGTCTCATTAATTTTTGATAGTTGCAATTTTCTTATGTTCTTTCATGTGCGAATATACCAAGGGAAGCGCTTATATTAATCTTTTGACAAGGGATCAAGGCAAAAATTAAACCTGTTGCATCAGCCACCATCTCATAATTCTAGCCAATTATTACCAGGGACTGATTCATATTTAATAAACTCAAGTATAGAGTATGATGATTGCCATATGATAAAGTGACATGTGGAAGCATATCTGTCAGCATTTTGTAAAAGCAACTGACTGTAATATCTTATCTGCAGTTATGTGAGTTATCTTTCCAAAAGACTCGCCATTTGAGGAACCCGTACAATGAGAACTTACCTGTTAAGGTAAATGTTGCCTCAGCTAATATTTTTTTTGGTTGTGCAAGAGATTTATTTGCAGTTGTGTTTCCTAATTCCTGTCTAGGGCTTTCCCAACTTCAAATAGAATATTCTTTTCACTGAGATGAATAGTTTCTACTATGGGAACCATGTGTAACTGCTGCTAAAAATATTTGATTTGATGCATAATTATTTTTGTCACTTTCCATGTGAGAAATAGACACAAAGTTGATATCTGTAACCTTGCAGTGAAAGAGAGGGGATAGAGGGCCAGTCAGTGGAGTTTACCAGTACTTATTAAAGAGGCCCAACTTGTTGACAAACATTCTCGAAACTCCAATGCATTATCTTTTAATGGGGCTGAATTGCTGTAGTTTGTGTTAAATTTAAATTCATAATCAACTGATCCAATAACTTAAACTAGCATATATATCCGATTTATTAATTTGATCTTTGTACTGAGTTCATTAGTATGCTAGACTGGTGTCCTGTGCTTTATCGTGTTGTGACCAATCAAACATATATATATGTATGTATGTATGTATATTTTGCTTGTGTGTATTCATATAATATTATATTTATAGATTTTTTTTTTTTACATAGTTGTATTATTAACAATAAGATATTTGCTCATACAATTTATGTTGCTCTATTATTTTGTTTTCAGTTGGTGAGCTTCACAGTTATTTTTTCTTTTTTCTTTTCATGATATACTACATAATATATAGGTTTTGTATATGTGAGTATATAATTGTATAGGATATGGAATGCTGCATGCACATGTGTATATATATATATATATAGACACATAGACACACAAATACTTCTTGTGTATGTAAGCGTTAAATATATTTTTATTTATATGACTGATTTGTGTAAGTGATTTGAAATATGTTAAGAACACAAAATCTTGTATTTGGTGTAGATTACATCTTGTTACTATTAATTAAATTATCTAATGTAAGTTATGTGATTGATATGTATAAACATATATTTTTCCATATAAAATATTTTATTATTCTTTTTTTTTTCCCGTTTTATCCACATAATCCCATACTCCTGTCCCTTTTCACCTAATCTCTAATCTCTATTCCCTCAACTTCCAACTCTCTCTCTCTCTCTCTCTCCCTCTCCCTCTCTCTGTCCCATTCACCGGGTGACACCTGTCACACTCCATCTATAAATATTTGATAATATTTCTCATGTCTCCATTGAGAGGATCTGTTAGGAACTCTACTGAAGACTTAAAAACTTTAATCACTAACAGCTGAAGCCTGCGTGTCTGATTCTTTTCCTTGCTTTCTACTTACTTATTATGCTGTACTTTAGACTGAAAGTTTGATCGAACACTGCATAAGTACATAACTGTTGTGCTTTTGTATCTTACAATTAGAGAATTTCTTGACTCATTTGTGGTAGTAATGTGATTCAACAGAAGGTTCAGAACTTGATTCGTTGCTTGCTGATAGTTATGAAGCTAATAACATTCAGTTAAGGTCATATTATTTGACTTCAATTCAAAAGTTGTTGAATTACCAAAAATGATTGTAACAATTTCTTGATCTAGGAATAAATTTATTTGGGATGGCTTTTTTCCCTGTTCTTTTTTGGTGATGTGTCACTGCTGTTTCATTGCTTTGATTGTTGTTGTATACTGCAGATTAGCAGAGACTGCCAGGAGCTAGAGCCCTCTGTTGGTGAGCAGTTGGCTGCTTTGCTTTATGTTGAGCCTGACAGTGAGCTTATGGTATGTTATTTCTTTTTTGGGTAAATTATGGTACGTTATTTCTATTCTCTTTGCTTGTAGAAAAGCTTCTGTTCCTCTAGAAAAAGGAATTTGTATAGAAGTGTAATTTCCACGCCAGTAAAAAAGCAGGAGATGTGGCCTGAAGCAGAACCAACAGATAATTTTTGGGGTTGTTAACACGGGGAAATCTGGAATTAACTGGTTGCATGGCCCTTGTAAGTTTATTCATGTGCATGGAAATATCTGGTCTAGTTGTGGCCTTGTTCTTCCACAAATATCCCCACCACATTTACCCCTTCCACCCAAACCAAAAAGGGCAAACGCTAATCATGTCTTTAAACAAAAATTCCATATGCCAATTAAAACTTGTGAGTAGCATCGATGAAGTGGATGGTAATCCTCCCTGACATCTTCGGTTTAGCCATAAAGAAAAAGGTGATTCCAACAGGTGGAGGTTTGTTTTCCTTTCAGTGGTTGCATTGCAGAATAGTTAACTTTAGGAACAATGAGATTACTGGCCAGGAAAGTAAGGCAGCTATGGTTGAATACTGATTGGATAGTGGAATCATAATCATCAGCTGATACTGTTATATATTATTCAGTCAAATGTTGTTCACGTGATGCACTTTCCATCCTTTTCCATGCAGGCGGTCTCTCTTGCTGCAGAATCTAAACGTGAAGAGGAAAAAGCAAAGGGTTTGAATTCAGATAACGCTCCAGAGGACCCAGATATTGTTCCTTTTGATGACAATGAAGAAGAGGAGGAGGAAGAAAGTGAAGAGGAAGAAGAGGATAGCTGTGCGCCAGTGGCTGCATCTCAAGGTAGAGGTAGGGGAAGAGGAGTTGTGTGGCCACAAATGCCCTTAGCAAGAGGGGCAAGACCTATCCCTGGAATGCGAGCTTTTCCCCCAGCAGTGATGGGGGGTGATGGTTTTTCATATGGGGGTGCTACACCTGACAGCTTTGGCATGCCGGATCTTTTTGGCATGCGCCCTTTTCCTCCTTATGGACCAAGGTTTGCAGGGGATTTTTCAGGTCCTGCTTCTGGGATGATGTTTCCTGGGCGACCTGCTCAACCTGGGTCAGTCTTTCCTGGTGGTGGATTTGGGATGATGATGGGTGCTGGGCGTGGCCCCTTTTTGGGAGGCATGGGGGCGGCAGGGGCAAACCCTGGTCGAGGTAGCCGGCCTGTAGGTATGCCTCCAGTTCTTCCTCCAGCTCTGATGCCCCCTCAGAACGCGAACAGGCCAGTCAAAAGAGATCAGAAGTCATCAATTAATGACAGAAATGATAGACATAGTACAGGATCAGATCACGGAAGGTCTCAAGATATAGAGGTTGAGGCAATGCATCCACCTGGATCAAGGGTTCATTCTGAAGATCAATTTGGTTCAGGGAATAACTTCAGGGCCGATGACACTGACAGCGAGGATGAAGCACCTAGGCGATCAAGGCATGGTGAGGGGAAGAAGAAACGTCGAGGCTCAGAAGTAGAAAATGCTTCTAATGGCCCAGATCTCTAGGTTTGCCTATAGGTAGGCTCAGGAGTTTACCGCCCATCAAGCATATTAGGATATTCGCTACGATAATCAGCAACTGCCGACCCCTGGTCTTTCCAGCATCCTTGTTTTCTTTGTTTTAAGGAATGGCAACATGAGTGTTGGGTTCTTAGAATCATTTATATCGTCTTCCGTCCTTTTTGTGTTCCTTTTTTTTTTCCCCGTGCTTTTAAGTTAGTTTTTTGGCCTGTTCTTTTCATTTACGTTAATTTGAGTTTAACTCGTGTATGTACGTAGTTCATAGTATGAGAAATATGTTTGATCGACCAGACACTGACAGACGATAACTATAGTTCAGTGCTCTCATTGATTTTGCTTAATCGCGATGTAATAACCTTTTGCTATTTGTCAAAACCGTTGAAATTTGGTGTCATAAATTGATAAAGTTGGATCCCTTTTTCCCGAAATGTTGTAGTATGCGTAGAAAAAGGGAAAAAAATCTCTACTTATTGGTTAGTATCATATACTCAAAGTCGATTTTATCTTTTCTGAAACCGATGGCTTTGTAAAACTCCACTACTTTCTAGGAGTTTTGAGCTGAGCTGCTCAAATCTCCATATATAATAAAGAGACAATTCCAGTTATCTAGAATATTGAGTACTGTTAATAAAATTAATTATATATATCAACCTTTCTTTGAATCATTAATACATTACTAGTAGTAATTCATGCATTGACTAAAAATAAAGTATGATCCCACTTTCCGCTTAAGATTTTTTTTTTTTTGAAGGCCAGATCTAAGATGCTTATTTAATCCGACTAATTAGCTCACGAAACACTGATCACATAGAGCCTTTTGTAGTTATGCCTCGGAAATTTTCGATCAGGTTAATTAATGTTGTCTTTTTTGACCAATCAAATGAGATTATATTAGTAAACTCATGAACAAAGTAAAAATCTTGGTACAATCTATCTCCCAGTTAAAAGTAAAGTCCTTTCATAGGATAGATTCTAAATTTAAAGGAAATGTAAATAACCAATTACTTGAACAAGATTGTGTTCTAGTCTCTGTTGTTGATTAGGTTAATTAATAAAATGTAATAATTTTGAACTTTAGGTGAGTTAGACATCACAAAGTGCGATTATCAAAAGAATTTAAGTTGGAAAAATTACATACTTACATCTTGATTATGATAACTATGGGGTTGTTGGTTTGAGTGCATAGTCATGCACGTGTTACGTATAAACACGCTACATATGGTATAACGAGGAAATGACATATATAAGGATGATTGGGAGGGAGGTAGGCGAGGGGGGGTGGGATGTAGTGGTGGTGGGGGGAGATTGAGATGGAGAGGAGGAGTAAGTACTCTTAGATAAGGTTCGACTCTATGATGATAGGTATGTATTTTGTGAATAAATATAGGAATATCGTAATTATAGTCTTCTGAGAAAAATTTGATAGAGTAATAACGCATTTCCTAAAGTAATAGGCCCAAACCTATGAATTAGATTTAGCCTTCTACATTTTGCCTCATGACCAAAGTTCTTTAAGTGAAATCAAAGGGATTTAGAAATTGGATAATGCGATGTAGAAATTACTTGGCATGTGTGCGCTTGTGGAATAGCTATACTGCTGCTGTATATATGTTTGGACAATTCGTATTACAAAAGTCTGATGCCAATGTCACATATAATTTGGATTCTTCTCTTAGTGCACAAGCTTACAACATCATTTAATTGCACGTGTTACCTTTAGTTAATTGAAGATAGATATTGCCTCTAAAATATCAAGTAGCATCTATAGTACGGGTTTGATAGCTTGTGGTCTCTTAACCATTTTCCTTTTGTAAGAGAAAGATTTTTCATGCTATCAATGAGTATTGAAAAGACTTGAAGTGATAATTTAACTCAAGTTTATGATATGTGATATTTATTTATTTATTATTATTTTTTAATAGAAAAGTTGTGTTTTAGTTGTTATATATAGTGATAAGTGGGGAGATCTCATAATTATAGTCAGTAGGGGAGCTCTACAATGTGATTTGCCTTTTCAGGTTTTTGGAGAATTATATCGGGATACGAAGTAGCTTGAGGGATTGCCCTTGCAGTATGATATAGTTTTTTTTTTATAAAGATTCTAAATAATAAAATATAATTAAAACCCTTGTAACGAGAAATGGTCTATTGGAAAGAAACAAATGTGCACCCTTCGGTGTCTTGGGTTCGAATCCACGCAGTATGCATTACGTGCCTTGTTTTTTTTTTTTTTTATCTTGTCAAGAATAAATTAAAAGTAGCGCTAGGTCTTGAAGCTGGACAGGGAAGATGAACGAAGCTACAAAATCTGAGTACTAGAACTTGAAGTTTGAAACCGCAACACCGTGATTTTGAAGAAACGGATAGCAGTAAGACATTAAAGCTCACGACCTTTGTTGATTTTAATTTTGTTATACATACATACAATATATATATATATATATTCTAATAAGCATTATGCTATGGATGTGTTTGTCTTTGGTTATGCCTCAGAAGGTTCACTTACTATGCACACTTCAGAGTTTCGTAAACCTGTGTTAGTTGGTTTTCTATAGAGATCCCACATTCAGCGAGCACAGGATCCTCATCATAGTGATAGTTTTTGACAACATCAACTACAATTTGGATCTTCTCTGGAGGCTTTTGTCTTGATTTTTCAACCAAAAATGCTCTCTCCACCAGAGATAATGCTTTTGTATATCGTTGCAATGAAACAAGTGAGCATAGCTCTAGGGGTAGATAACTGGGCTTTTTGGGTTAGCCAACATCAAGACATGGAAGATATCCTGAGAATGTAAGTTCCATGCCCAAATGCTTGACAAAATACTCATAGACAGTAACTTGTGTAGTTTTTCCCTCCTCGCCATCTGCACCCTGGTAATTTTTCAATTTCATAGAAAAATATTGTTGATTGCAAGGTTTCTCACTTGGGCCTATGATTTTAAATTCTACATTACGATGCCTGGCCTTAACTTGCATGTTTTTCAGCATTCTTCTGGCCTTTAACCAGTCAATGTCGCGAAGTTCCTTTACATTCTAATTCACCACCAAAAAGTCAATCACAGGGCCAGGGGTTAGGATTGTTGTTGTTGATACATCCATATTGAGAGATAAGCCGTCCTGAGTTGGACGGAAACTGGAATGAAATCCTCTAACGCTACTTAGACCTCCTCCAACATCAGTGAAGGTTCTGGAGTCATCGTGGAAGAATGACTGCCTCACTAGAAGGCAGCCACTCTTAGCTTGCTGCCTCAAAATAATGCCAAGCACACGTAAAGCATCCTGAGCATTACTATCTGCCTCTACTCCCTTTAGAGCTAGACAAATAGACTTCAGTGGTATTTTGATAGCAAAGCTGTTACAGTTCTTGCAAGGAATACAAGAAAGAGTCACAAACTGCCAGCTAAATTTTAAGATTTTGTTATGTAACTATTATAACTAGGAATTAGTTTACATAACAAGATCCAGCTGTAAATAAAAAAATCATACTATAAATAAACGGCAAAAAGGGAAAATGGTTTTTACCCCCTTTTGAAAATCGAATATCAATTGTGGAGCCTAGGATTGCTCGAAAATCCTACCTGCATATTCCAACACATTCACGAGTTAAACATTACCATAATAAGAATAACACGAGAGACAAATTAAAAAGGAGGAAAGAGAGCATAGAGTTTATCTAAAACCCTAACGCGAGGAAGAGAGTACGAGGCAGGACGAAGTTACTGGAATAAATCAACACTTCGGAGTAAAAAGAGATACGGGCTTGGGCATGGATTAAGGCAGTGTAGTGGGTGGGCTTGGGCTTGGAGAGTTTTAAAAACCCAACAAAAGCTTAACTCAACCCTGAAGGCCTTTGATTGAAATAACCGTTTTGTACGTTTTCCTACATCACAAGGGCTCTCCTCACCATTGACTCTTCTATTGGCAGATTCTCCCTCAAGCACCACTGTGAATTCAAACTTGTTTTTTTTTTTTCAATAGTTACAGAGGAGGCTATTTATCATTGTAGTTGTAAAACTTACCCTTTTCTCTTCAAACCATCCTTATTGTGGTTTAGATGTAGTAGAAGAAAAATCATAAGCCATTGAAATTGAATTTTCTTTGCCTACCGGTACAAGGTACCAGCAAGCTAAGGTAACTAGGCTACTTACGATTTTCATTGCTGGTCTTGTGCTTGAGCTTACTAGGTTTTTCTTTCTTTTTTTCTTTTTTCAGTCCATCTATATATGCTGTCTCATGAGGATTTTTTTTTTTGAATGTTTGTATGTGTGTCTCGTGGGGGTCTTCCTTTTATAAGAAATGGTGGCTTTAGTTTACTTTTCCACCTTTCAAAATTATTTCACGCAAATGTCTGCAAAAGGTCCAAATAGAGGAATAGATATCCACAACAAGAAAGCTTGAATCGAGGGAGGCTGTTGTGCACTACTTTGAATTTGAGCATGTTGAAGTGGATTTGGTGGCCAGATTTTTACTTATTTAGCATTGGCTATAAATGTTTTAGTATGGTGAGATAACATGAAGAACTTACTTGAAACTCCACATAATGTCGAATCAATCAAAACATGTAGAAGAGTCTAAGTCTAATTCATTAAAGGGTGGTGGTAATAAATCACTAGCTAGAGTATCACGGTCTAAGACAAGTATGAATAGTTTTAGTGAGTAGAATAATAAACCCCTTTCAAGTTTTTTTTTTTTTTTTTTTGAATTGGATAAATCTAGTTGCTAATAGGAGTGGTAACTTTGGTTTGCTTTCGTCTTTAGATGTGGGTAAAGGAGAGTTAGTTAAGTCTTCAGATTCAGCTAGTGTTGGTGGCACTGACACTGCATCAGATGTCGCTAGGGTAAAGTTGGAGTCATCAAACTTGAGGGATCGAGATGTTAAGGAAGAGTATCAGATTAAATTGGCTATGGAGTTAAAGAGTGCTAAGGTGAGCGAGCTGGAGAAATGGGGCTACTCAAATGATTGGAGGAAGGTAATTGTGTATTTCTTTGGAACACAACAAATAGCCTTCTGCAATCCTGCAGATGTGGAAGCATTTACAGAAGACAAAAAGAATCTCTTCTGAAGCGTCAAGGCAAAGTTGTTGATTTTATGTGAGCAATGAAGGAGATTGTAGATAGTTATAAGAAATTGAAGAAACAGGGACATGAGGGTGATGGTAGTTCTGGCATTGAAGTTGCTCCTACAAATTATGGAAATTCAGTGGAGTCATCATCGAACCTGCAAGGTGCTCTTGCTGAAGCTCCTGATTTAGTGTCAAAATCTTCAAATTCAAAAGTAAAAGATAAGGACAAGCAAGATAAACCTAGTGGAGATGATGCTATGGCTGTGAAATTGAAAACTCAAAACATGTGACAGGAGGACATGCTGATAATGGTATAGCTAGGGAAACATCTACATTATCTACCTACTCTCTAAGAAAGAAATCTGGAGGACCCTAATTAGAAAGATCTATTGCACAGATGTAGAGGAGGAAAAATCCGATCAAGAGTTCTAGAAGTTCCTTAAGCGTGGAATTTGGCAGAGAATCTCAAGTTATGCTATATAACGATGATGAAAAGATCGTTGGATTTATGCTATCTAATTTTGTTCTTGAGGACTCTTGTGCAATAGGGTCTTGCCACTTGGTTCTCTGACAATTGGACTAGCTCGGCATCGTGCTCTGTTGTTTAAGGTGTTGGCAGATGGTGTGTGCTTCCCCTGTTAATTGGTGAAGGGATAGCAATGCAAGGGTTCCAGTGATGTAGCTATGAACTTTGCGAAATTTGATGACGGAAGGGAGTACATTGTCGATTTAATGGCAAACCTTGGCACTTTAATTCTATCTGATCTAGCGGGATTATATCCTGAATCTGATGAGTCATTGTCCTGTACAAGTCCTTTATCAAGAGATGTTGATTCATGTCATGTAGCCTCATCAAGCAGTGAATTCGCCAGTTCTTATGAAGAAAACGCGGAATTTGGGCCTTCAACTAGAATCTTAAACTTAGGAGATGTTGCTGCCATGGCATATGGTTTTGACACTAAAGGTGAAGCTTCTCCTGCAAAGCTCAGCAGGCCAGTTGTGGGTGGGGAAGGATTGAAGACTTCTTCTAACGATTTGAAAAAAATCTCTATCTCTAGAAATTAGCAAATAATTTATAGGAGCAAGACTATCAATAGCTTGAAATAGCATGTCGAACACTAGAAAGATTAAGTCACGTAGTGGGATTAGTGACAGGGGTAAAGGGATAGTGGCATATTATGATGGTTGCATACCAATGGTGCCTTCCTGTTGGAATGAATGGCCTGACTCGATGATCAAAGAGGATTTCTTTTGGACTTGCATAGGTAAAAGAGATACACATGAGCATCGGCATGTTGATGACGCGTGGCATTTCATAAGGTGAGAGCCTAAGATCAAAGACAGTGAGAATATAGAGGGGGGTTTTGTATTACGCCTTAGGAACGAAAGGGGGGAACTTCCCCTATCGGATACTCAATTTTTTATTCATAAGAAAGTTGTACCAGACTAGCACCTTTGGGTGAATTACATCATGGGCGATCTAAGATATATGGATATTTTGAAGTCCGTAGAAATCTACTGCCATGTAATGATTTTCTCTCGTTTTAGGTTTCCTTGACCAAACGAAATAGATTTTTGGCAAAGTATCATAACTCGTTGGAGTACACAAACACACACTTTTGTGACCTCTTAAGGCGAGATCACTTCTATATTAGAAGATGTGTGCACACTCCTTTGCTTTCATGACTTTAGGTTAATAGACATTGTCGCTGCTGATGTTACTAGAGAAGATGAAGCGGCCATATCGGCCTTAGAAGCAATGATGGCGATGATTATCAATAGTCATAAGAAATCTACCTTCTCTATATGGGTCAAATACTTTTTCGAGCAAAAGAATTCAAATGATCGATACAAGTAAGCTTTCCTAATCCTACATGTTATGGCTCCCTCTTTTATTATGGAAGATTCAATTTAATTAACTTATGTATCATTTTCATTGTTCTTAGGTACGAGCTTGAGGCTTTCTCGGCATGCTGGCAGTCCCTGTGTGTATTTCCTGGTGGTCTAGTTGATGGTGCAAGTCGTTGGTTCTTTCATTTAACCATTCGTATGGTGCGTGGCACGTGTTTTGCCTTAGGATTATTTTACCTTGGCTCCTTATATCGGCATTTGAACTTATATCATGAGGCTTCAGTTCGATCGAAGGGGCGTTACATCATATTGTCACATGTCGATGTAGTATTTTCACAAGTGTTTTTTGCCGAACTGTTCATAAGACACTTTGGTTTGCCTCTAAATAGACCCAATACTATTAAGCTTTGAGCCTTTATGTGGATTGATAGAAAGCCTTTAGGTTCTCTATTCTTTGTGATAGATGACAAGAGAGAGGTGAATTTTCGACCTTACACGAGCAGATTAGCTAGTTATTTATGGTTTCTAAAGTTTTATCCCTAATGATTGAAGGATATGGTGAGCCTTCTTAGGGCTCACAAGAAACTTAATGCTAGTGAGGTGGGATTTATCTTATGGTGCTCACTTAGAGGTCTTCCTTCTCTTCATGATTGGAGAGACTCCTCAAGTTGTTTTTTAGAGTGTAGAGTCATGCTATACCCGTCTCATAGAGTAGCCTGTACAATTTGGATTCAATTAAGGAGTTCCTTAGATCGTCCACATAAAGGAGGATTTTGATGTGTGTTTCCAAGCACTCAATACTATAGATTTCAGAGATATTTGTCTATAAATGAGGCAATTATATTTCTCCTCTTTATCACATTATGGACTTGCCTCTAATGGGTGGTTGACATACTGGACTAACTTCTTAAATGATTTTAAGAAGTATGTAGATATGTTGATTGAGGAAGAGTTACCTGAAGAACCTATCTTTAAATATAACTTTCAATTTTGCCTTCTAAGTGAAAAGGTAAAGTTGTTTGCTAATGCAAAGAATAAGGCATCAAGTAGTCATCCTACTCCTCCTTCATTAATTATGAGACAAGTAAAGCACTCGCATGTTCAAGAGGTAATACCATTATTTACACTTTTTTTTTTTGCTATTTCTTTAACTTTCAATTGTTACTATGCACTCATGTTCCTTCTTCTTCTTCTTCTTTTTTTTCATTGCAGGACAAGAGAGATCACGTTACTATCGATGCCCCCATTAGCCCTTCAAAATCGATTCCTCCTAGTATTGCACCATTCCTTAGTCAATATGGTGTTGGGAAGGAATTTCGAATTAGGGATTGTCTTACTATCATTGAGGTTACAAATGAAGAGGATAACTGTTGAGTTTAATTTTTTATTTTCCGTTCCTAATCCGACTCATATAGACCCTATGCTCATCGAATATAGATCCTTGACTTAAATTAGGAACTTCATTTTATTTTGAAGTCGACACCCAATCATGGTTGGAAAAGATTGAGTTAGGACTAATTGAGCGGATTGATCCTATTTTGGATCACTAGTCAGCGAGATTTTCTCTTTTTGTTTTTGTGAAAGAGCAAATGGAAAATCAAAGTTTCTGGGTTCGGAGGCTAACCTATTAAAACCTTAAGGTTACCACCTTATTCTCCTGAAATCTAAACCTTATCCATATGTCTTTTATTTTATTTTTGTTGTCTTTTTTTTTCTGTTTTTGAGTAACTTATTCTAAGAAAATAATTTTTTATTCTTTTTAGAGTTGTCCCAAACTGGTACCTACGTACCTGCTACTCAGGATCAAACGGGCCGTAGTTCACTTTTCATGAAAAAATTTAATGTGTTTGTGAATTTTAATTATGAAATTACTTTTGGTTTACGTTTTTATTATTTTAGTATTTTTCTAGAAAAATCTAAGCCTAAGCTTGATTATTTGAACTTTTTTTTGAAAAATATTGATTTTAAGGAAAAAAAAAAACCAATTTTGGATTTATTATTATAAAAACATTTTTCTAAGTGATAAAATTTATTTCCCTATTTTTTAACTTACCTCTAATATTATTATTAATTTTTTATTTTATTTTATTATTATATTTTTAAATTTTATTTTTTTATTAATTAATTAAAATTTTTCTCTTATATTATTTATCTATCCTAAACTAAAAATCTAAAATTTACCATTTTTTCTAATATATCTTTATCATTGTATTATTATTTTATTATTTTTTTATTTCACTATCATTTGCTATTATTTGCTCTAAACTAAATCCTAAAAAAAACTAATCTAAATTCTAATATTTTTTTTCTATTTTTTTGAATTATAAATAACAAGTAAATAAATAAATAAATTCGTAGAAATAAATAACTAAAAAAATACAAAATACAAAAAAATCGAAAAATCCGACTTACTTGGATTCGTGTCAGTGCGCGGGTCGGGTTGGGTCAACGGTCATGGCGACTGGAGGTGCTCGTTAACGGTGTTTCGGTGACCTTTCGAGGAGGTTAAGGAGTCCTTTCCTAGGTTTTCGGGGTTGGGGAACTCAACCGTGGCGGTGGTTTTCTCAAAAAACGCCTCCTGGTGGTAGTTTGAGGCTTGATCGGCGATCGCAACTTGGGGAACCCCGACGAAGCTTTGATTTCTCTCTTTTTCTCACTTTTGATCTGTGCTTCTGCTTGCTGCCTTCATCCTCTATTTATAGCCGCAAGGAATCAAGCTGGATAAGCTCGGATTTCCCCCGATTGAGGCAAATCGGACTTCGGTTAAAAAAACCATTTCCGATTTGTGCAAATCCATCAATTTGTTGCGATTTGATTCCAATTGGATGATGTTTATCCTATTTTAGTCAAAGATCTGTTAGATTTGTGCAAAAAAACTGAATCAAAACGGCCAAAATGTGATTTTTCCCCCGCCGGCGATGATCTCGGATGAAAGAGGAAGAAGATCACGCGCCGAGCACGTGCGTTCGTTCCAACCAATCAGCTGCTGACACGTGTCTTGGACGAGGAAAAAATTTGCAAAACGCGGAATCTGCTTCCCCCGCATTTCGAACCCGTGACCTGACCCCTCCCCGCACGCATAGAGCCATGGCTAGGACCAGTTGGGCTAGCCCACTTACTCGTTTTTTTTTTTTTTTTTTTTTCGCAATTTGCATCTATGCAATGTGATTTGTTATTATTTTTATATTTTTTGAAATTCCAAAAATTTGTAAAAATCGTTTAATCCCTTTTATTACTATTTCTACAATTATTTTCCAAAATTGATTTATTTTTCCTATTTATTTTATTTTTTTGAATATTTTTCCTATTTTTGCGAAATTAGGAAAAAAAATGTAAAAAATGAAAAAAAATTAAAAATTGATTATTATTGATCATTAGGGGCAAAAATGGGGTGTTTACGGCTGCCTCTCTTTGTAGTAAAATTTGAAAAACTTAATTATAAAGACAAGAAAGACGCCATTTTTGGCCTCTTAACTGAATGGATAACGTCTTGGTTTAGCTGGTTATCTGGAATTTGGTCTTTAATAGGAAAATGCTCCATGAGCTAATAATCCCACGAGTATTTTGTGATGAATGGTACTGTTTAGGAAACAGTCTTAAACAACTAATAATCTGAAGTAATGTATCTTCCCGAAAAGTGCTCTATGGGCTGACTAATCGTCGATGAGAAACATCTCAAGGATTGTGTAGGAATGTGTTATTGTGAGTGGAATAGCTGATGATAGGAAGAGTTTATCGAACTAACAACCTTAAAGAGAAGATTATCTCAGGAAGCACTCTTATGAGCTGGCAACCTGTCAATAGAAGCATCTAGCTAGATAGGACTGTTTGGGGAGAAATACTTCCGAAGAGTGCTCTTATGAGCTGACTAGTCGGTTATCAATAAATTTGAAAAGTGCTCTCTGAGCTGGCTAATCAATAGATTCGAAAAGTGCTCCTATGAGCTGATAAATCGATAGATTCAAAAAGTGCTCATCTGAGCTAACTAATTGATAGCTTCGAAAAGTGCTCCTCTGAGCTAACTAATCGATAGATTCGAAAAATGCTCCTATAAGCTAACTAATCGATGGATTTGAAAAGTACTCCTATGAGCTAACCTCAAGAAAGGGTGTCTAGGAAAGAAAGTGCTCCTTTGCGAGCTAACTAACCTACAGCGAGAAGACATGCCTCAAAAGGTGCCCCTATAGGCTAACCTTGAGAAGGGATGTTTAGGAAAGTGCCCATTGTGGGCTGACTAACTATGGTGAGAAGCATCTTCTTAGACTCGCGACTCTGGGGAAGAAATGTCTCGAAAGGTGCCCCTACGAGCTGACCCTAAGAGAGGATGTTTAGGAAAGTGCCCCCTTGTGGGCTGACTAACCTATGGTGGGAAGCGTCTTCTTAGACTTGCGACCCTGGAGAAGAAATGTCTCAAAAGGTGCCCCTATGGGCTAACCTTAGAAAGGATGTTTTAAGAAAGTGTCCCATTGTGGGCTGACTAACCTATGGTGGGAAGGAATGTCTCGAAAGGTGCCCCTATGGGCTGACCTTGAGAGGGGATGTTTAGGAAAGTACCCATTGTGGGCTGACTAACCTATGCTTTTGAAAATGTTTCTAACGAATGCGTTAAATGATTTGATAAGAGATGCTTTATGATATGTGGATGATAGTTATTTATTCTAAAATGCTTACCAATCTATCGCGAATAGCAACCAAACAACCAAACATTTGTGCTGGTTTGCTTCTCCCTTACTTGCTTTAAAACAGGGCTACGGGTCTTGATGTGCTTCCTTTCTTATGCGTATGGCTCTTGTGATTGTAGTATTATCCTACTAATGTACCAGGTTTAATGCTTAAAAGTAGGTAGAATTATATCACGAAATTTATTGAGATTCATTATCATTTCAATGTTCATCATTCATTAGTGAAGTGATGGGTAATGTGTTTAGGAATGTTTGTTTTAATGAGAATTGGTTGGAATTATCGATCATTCAGAGACATTAACTTTGCTTGTAAAAAATGAAAATTGGACTCAACGAAACTTGTATTGAATATTGGCATTCATAAACATTGGCAAAATTTCAATTCCTTTGTTTAATGATAGTACATCTTAACAGCATCTGCATTAATGGGATCTCTCAATTCTGGACCATCCATTTGAGCTAATATCAGAGCACCTCCTGATAATACCTTCTTTACAACATATGGAACCCTCATAGTTTGGGGTAAACTTTCCTCTAGAATCTTGAGCATTCGGGAGAACTTTCTTTAGCACTAGATCTCCCCCTTTGAAGTATTGAGGCCTCATTTTCTTGTTAAATGCTCGGGCCATCCTTTGTTGGTAACATTGGCCGTGATATAATGCAGTGAGTCTTTTTTTATCAATTAAATTCAACTGATCAAGCCTCTTCTTCACCCAGTCTGATTCATTTAATTGCGCTTCTGATAGAATTCTGAAGGATGGTATTTTGACCTCGACTGGTAAGACTGCCTCAGTGTTGTCGAGTCTATCCATTCCTAATCTGATCTATACTAGACCTTATGCTCATCTAATGTAGACCCTCGACTTGAGTTAAGAATTTCGTTTTATTTTGGAGTCGCCACCCAACTATGGTTGGGAAAAATTGAATTAGGACTAATTGAGCAGATCAATCCCAATTTGGACCACTGGTCAGCGTAATTTCCTCTTCTCATTTTTTATGAAAAGAGGAAAGGGGAAAACCAAAGTTTCTAGATTCGGAGGCTAACCTATTAAAACCCTAAGGTTACCACCCAAATATCCTAAAATGTAAACCTTGTCCAAAATGTCTTTTATTTATTTTTTGTTGTCTCTTTTATTGTGTTTCTGAATAACCTATTCTGAGAAAATGATTTTTGTTTTTTTTTTAGGGTTACCCCAAATGGGTGCCTACGTACCTGCTATTTAGGATTAAACGTGCCGTAGTTCGCTTTTCCTGAAAAAAAAATTAATGTGTTGGTAATTTTAATTATGAAATTTCTTTTGATTTATGTTTTTATCATTTTAGTATTTTTCTAAAAAAAGTCTAAGCCTAAACTTGATCATTTGATTTTTTTGAAAAATAATAATTTTTAGGAAAAAACCAATTTTGGATTTGTTTAAGAAAATAATTTTTCTAAGTGATAAAATTTTCATTTTTTTTATTTTTCAACCCATTTCTAATATTATAAATTTTTATTGATTTTTCTTAATTTTTTTATAATTTTTATTGAAAAATTTTCTCCTATATTATTTATCTATCTTAAACTAAAATCTAAATTTTATTATTTTTTCCTAATATATATTTTTATCATTTTCTTTATACATTTTTATATTTTTATTATTTATCATTATAATTATTATTTTCTATTATCCACCCTAAATTAAATTCTAAAAAAAAAACTAATCTAAATTCTAATATTTATATATTTTTGAATTATGAATAGCAAGTAAATAAATAAAGAAATTCGAAAAAAAAAGTAAAATAACTAAATAAAAATAAAATAAATAAATCAAAAATCCGACTTACTAGATTCAGGTTGGTGCGCAGGTCAGGTCGAATCGGGTTGGGTTGATCAGTCACAGCGGCTGGGAGTGCTCGTTGACGGCGTTTTGGCTACCTTTCGAAGCGATTGATGTGTCGTTTCCTAGGTTTTTGGGGGTGAGAAACTCAACCGTGGCGGTGGATTTCTCCAAAAATGCCTCCTGGTGGCAGCTCAGTGCTTGATCGGTGGTTGCGGCTTGGAAACTCCGGCGAGGCTTCGATTCTCTCTCTTTTCCTCACTTTTGATCTGTGCCCATGCTTGCTGCCTTCATCCTCTATTTATAGTCGCAAGAAATCGAGCTAGATAAGCTCGAGTTTCCTCCGATTGAAGCAAATCGGATTTGCGGTTAAAACCTCCCGCCGATTTGTGCAAATCCATCAATTTGTTGTGATTTGATTCTAATTGGATGATGTTTATCTTATTTCTATTGAAGATCTGCTGGATTTGTGCAAAAAATCGAATCAAAACGGCCGAAATTCGATTTTTCCTCCTCGCCGGCGATCTCGGATGAAGGTTGAAGACGATCACGCGCCCAACGCGTGCGACTGCTCCAGCCAATCAGCTGCTGACATGTGTCCCAAGCGAAGAAAAAATTTGCAAAACGCGGAATCTGCTTCTCCCGCGTTTCGAACCCGTGACCGAGCCCCTTTCCCCGCGCCTTAGACCATGGTTCGAACCAGCTGGGCTAGCCCACTTTCGCGATTTTTTATTTTCGCAATTTGCATATATGCAATGTGATTTTTTTATTTTTTGTATTTTTTTTTAAATTTAAAAAATTTGTAAAAATTATTTAATCCTTTTTATTGCCATTTCTGCAATTATTTTCCAAAATTGATGTATTTTTCCTATTTATTTTATTTTTTGAATATTTTTCCTATTTTTGCTAAATTAGAAAAAAAATGGAAAAATTGAAAATTAGTTATTATTAATTATTAGGGCAAAAATGGGAGTATTTACAAGTGCCATATACCAGTGAATATGGGGTAACTCCAATTGATGTTCTAATTGAGGTTCTGTAAGCCATGAGGGCGAATGGCAGCATCTCGTGCCAATCTTTATAAGTGATTATCATCTTTTCGATGATTCATTTGATATTCTTGTTGGCTGCTTCCACTGCCCCATTCATCTGGAGTCGGTAGGGAGTTGAATTTTTATGGTTTATGTGGAACTGTTGACGCAAATCTGTCATCAACTTGTTGTTGAGATTGGTACTGTTGTTAGTGATGATGGACTCAGGAACTCCATATTGAGTTATTATGTCCCTCTTCAAGAATCGGACTATCACTCCTTTTGTAACATTGGCATATGATGAAACTTCCACCCACTTGGTGAAGTAATCAATGGCTACCAATATAAATCTGTAGCCATTGGATGCTGTTGGAGTGATTGGGCCGATTATGTCAATCCTCCACATGGAGAAAGGCCATGGTGCAGACAACGAATGCAGCTCGTTGGGCAGAGCATTTATCCGTTCGCGTAAACTTGACACAAGTGACAGTGCTTGACATATTTGATGCAATCTGATTCCGTAGTTAACCAATAGTAGCCTAATCTCATGATTTTTTAGGCCAATATGTAGCCATTCATGTGAGGTCCACATACTCCTTCATGCACTTCTCTCATCAATTCACATGCCTCATTTCTATCCACACATCTTAGCAAGGTGGTATCAGGCGATCTTTTGTAAAGCATCGACCCATTTAATAAGAAATGACTTGCTAACCTTCTGAGTGTTCTTTGGTTATTTTTGCTAGCCATTTCAGGGTATTTGCTTTCTTGGAGAAAAGTTTTGATGTCGTGATACCAGGGCTTATCATCTTATGCTTTTTCAATTATCAAACAGTAGGCGGGCCAATTTTCGATCTCTATTTTCAATGGTTGGACTTCGACTCCCCCTATTATTTGAATTATAGATGCTAGTGTGGCGAGCGCATCTGCAAACTAATTCTGAGTTCTTGGGATGTATGTAAAGGTGATTGCCTTGAATTCATCGATTAGCTCTATCAAATGCTGATGGTATGGTACCAATTTGGGGTCTTTAGTCTTGTATTCCCCTTTCGTCTGTAATATGATGAGTGACGAATCTCCGTACACTTCTAATTCACGGATTTCCATTTGGCAAGCCATTTTGAGGCCGAGGATGCATGCCTCATATTCTGCGATATTATTAGTATATGGAAATGTGAGTCTTGTTGTTTAAGGGAATTGTGTTCCTTCTAGTGATATCAACACTACCCCGATCCCACAACCAAACACATTGGCAACTCCGTCAAAGAACATTTTCCACTTAGGGTTCTGGTCTATCCCATAGTCTTCTACTAGTGCACCTTCCACTATTAATATATTTTCATAAGGGAATTAGGCTTGTGGTTCTTAGGAATCTCCCTCAATTGGGTGTTCCGCCAATTGGTCGGCTAAAGATTGCCCTTTTATCAAATTTTGATTTATGTATGCGATATCAAATTTTGATAAGAGCATCTGCCATTTGGAGATTCTCCTTAACAAAACGGGCTTCTCTGTCAAGTACTTTAGAGGATTGTGTCTTGTCAGCAGCTCAATGTTATAGTAAAGGGTGTATTGCCTCAATCGGTGCATGACTCAAATCATAGCACAGCAAGTTCTCTCTACTTCTGAATAACTTTGTTCCCCATCTGTAAATTTCTTGCTTAGATAATATATGGAACACTTTCTTCCCTCTTCATCTTTCTGCCCCAACACGCACCCCATGGATTCAGGGAGTATCGTGAGGTATAAGAATAAGGGTTTCCCTTGCTTTGGGACTATCAAGATTATAGGCTTTATGAGATAGTCTTTGATCGTCCTAAATGCTTCTTCACATTCATCGTCCCATTCTATTGCAGCATTCTTTTTTAACAGACGGAATAGTGGACGGCATTTGTCTGTGAGTTGTGAGATAAAACGAGCTATGTAATTTAATCTTCCCAGAAAACCTCTTATCTCTTTGACAGTACGTGGAGAAGGTAGCTCCAGTATGGCCTTTACTTTGTCAGGGTCGATTTTAATGCCTTCCCGGCTTATGACAAACCCTAACAATTTGCCTGTCGTGACCCCAAAAGTGCACTTTTCTGGATTTAACTTGAGCTGAAACTTTCTCAACTGCTTGAACAACTTTCTCATAATAATTGCATGGCTTTCTTCTTCTTTAGACTTGACTATCATATCATTGACGTATACTTCGACTTCTCTATGCATCATGTCATGAAGTATCGTGACCATGGTTCTCTGATACGTTGCCCCGGCGTTTTTCAAACCGAAAAGCATGACTTTATAACAGAAAGTCCCCCATGTTGTGATGAAAGTTGTCTTAGTTTTATCTTCTTCGGCCATTTTTATCTGGTTATATCCTCAGAAACCGTCCATAAATGAGAAAAGATGGTTTCTTACAGTGTTGTCTACCAGTACATCGATGTGAGGTAGGGGAAAGTTATCCTTTGGCGTAGCTTGGTTTAAGTCTCAGAAGTCTACGCATACGCGTACTTTTCCATTCTTTTTTAGAACGGGGACTATATTCGCTACCCATTCTGGGTAGTCGGATACTTCGATGAACCCTACTTCTAGTAATTTCTTGACTTCCTCTGTAATCTTTAGTAAGATGTCAGGCCTAGATCTTCTCAATTTCTGCTTTTTAGGTTTGATATCTTCCCTTGTGGGAAGCCTGTGAACTACTATTGATTGGTCCAATCCTGGCATGTTGCCATATGGCCAAGCGAATACATCTGCATACTTAGTTAATAGCCCGATTATCTCGCGTTTTTGCTCGGCACTTAAACCGGTCCCGATCTTGAGGTTTTTAGGTTTTTTAGCGCTTCCTAGATTTACTGTCTCTAACGGCTCATCAATTGAAATTCCACTTTGTTCATGTTTTTGCCAATTTTCTTGTATTATTTCGTGGTCAAGGACATTGCCTCCAATGGCTGACCTAGCAGTGTTGGAAACGATATCGGTGTTTTCATTTCTTACCTGCGCAAAATGTCCTTGACTTTCGACGGTAGGGAATCTGGGTGAAGTGAAACGAGAGTAGGTATATAAGCAAAAAAAAAAAAAACAAATGAATTGCAATTTATTGAATTTAAAAAGAAACCACAATAAAATTTTGTTTAATAATTGTTCCCTATCCTTGAGTTGACCTAGTGCTATCAATAGGATAACAGAACCAATTATTGAGAGCTGGATGCTGCTCGGACGTGCGAGGGGTCGAGCTCCCATTGCTGACGTCATTTTCACTTATCCTTGGCTCTTGAATGGTAATTGCTTGCATGAATGATTGTTGGAGGGGTGGAAAATGCATTGAGGAGTCACTGTTGTTGCCACTGTTTGCCATTTTGGTCTTTGAGCGGGTACAGATTGGGTTCCTTGGAGGGTTCGATTGTTTGGGAGCTATCTTTGATACCTGACGCGCATTTTTCTTAGTTTAATGCATGTATGTAGATATGATGCATGTATCACACGGATGCTAAAATAAAGGAGCCAATAATCGATTAATGATATAATATTGAAACTTTATTTTTATTAATATTGGAAACTTGGAGTTCGATACTTGAAAAAGTACAATAGTAATCTATTTCCTAGTTCTCTTGGTCTTCTACTGCGTAAGTGCTGGTTTTTCATTGATGATAGCTTCCAACTCTTTGACTCTAGCTTGGGCCTTTTCCAACTGAGCTTCTAAGGCCTTGTTCCTTTGATTAGATTCTTTGAATCGGCCTTTCCAGATATCCTTCTTGTAGTCTGCAACTTCGAAATATACTTCCATCCGAGCCCTGACTTGCTCCAGATAGGTTTTCAGCTCTGGGTCTACCCTGTCTGGCTTAGGTTGGGTGATATCCGGGACCCGATATGCCCTTTCCCCTGTTTGATATAGCTGGTGGATTACAAAATCCCTGGTGGCTCGGTGCTTGCCTACTTCGCCATCTAGCTCTTTGAGGTCTACATTAGGACTCTCGATTCGGGCTTCCCATAGTGCTTTGACCTCTGCCAGCTTGGCAAACTTCTCGGCTACTAGCAAATTTAGGTCTTGATACTCAAATGTGATTGCTTCTAGCGAAGGCCGATAAGCTATGTCTTGAATAGTACCGAACTAGTGGACCACCGAGTTGGGATGATAACCTATACATCCACTGATACCGATTAAAGGTACGGCCTGAAAGTTGCTGTAGGTTAGGATGACTTTGTTGTAGTAACTCCATCTAGCTGTCCATAGGATGTCGTCGGCATTGAAACTCTTAAGCACTTCTACCCAACTGTGGCTAGTAAGGTCGTCGAGCAGCTTTATCTTCTCTATGCATGAGTCCACGAGGTCCACTTGTTGGGCCAAAGTTTTTTGGACCAGGTTCAGCCCGAAACATTTGAGGTGGCTCACAAACCAGATCAGGATGAGGTTATGTTTGAGCGGAGGATCCCGTGGCCCTTTTTCTTGACAAAGTTTAAGTTCTGGATCTGTTCAGCCAGTAGAGCCGGGATGTAAGATTTTCCTTCCAGGAATTGGGCCACCGGTTCTGCAACTCTGTAATGGACATAAAAAGTTATGGTGGGGAAGAGTATGGTGGCGAAGGCTGTCAGGATGAAAGCACTCACCCTCCTTTGTTTATAACTCTTGGGGACCCCACATAATATGTCTTTCCTATTTCCATTATCTTCCCGGGCTATGAACTAAGCTTCTAACTATTCCATCCGTATGCAATATCTATTACAGTTCGCCCAGGCTTTGTTGATTGCTGTCTTGCAAATACCCAGAAGTCTGTTGAAGATACCGGCCGAACCGGCCTCAAGATCCGGCACATACACTTCGCTGGTTAGTACTGGAGCTTGTAGAGTGGGAGTGATCTCGTGTGGCCCAATGAAGAAAGCCGCGGGCTCTACTTCTCGTAGATGGAGGATGGCTCGTATCAAGGGTAAATTCATTTCCATCTTCATTAGTGAGAGGATAGGCCCTATCTTCTACTGAATAAAGGCTTGCTCTTCCAGGTTGTATAGAGTAAACTAGTGGTCCAGCACCAATTTTGGGTCCAGAGGTTTGCAAACTCGGATTTCTTTGCGGAGGAGGCGGTCGATTGTGGAATTAGCCATCTATTACAACATAAATTTCTAATTACAAAAAGAACTATATTACAATGACAACATTATAGGGAAATGTATCTGAATACCATGAACAGAATAAAAGTATTACATCATTACTCGATTTTCAGCCTATGACTTCGTGTATGAAGATAGGTAGGTTCTAACAGGTCCCCAAGCTCTATGGCCTCCCGCATTATCAAGAAATGGATCTCAGACCATATCGAAGTATTGGGTGGGGTAGCTTAATCAGTCTCGAACGGTAATCATATCACTTCGCCCGAAACCTACACAATGGCCCCCTGTCTTAGGTTCCTAAGACGGTCTGGGCTTGACCGTATCTACTCACACAATTTACATGCATGTAGACTCAACAATAAAAGTAAATAACTGAACCCTAAATCTAATTAAATCCATGAAAGGTTAGCAACAGTATAACAAGCCAAAAAAAGGACATTTATTGAAAAAGCGATTTGAGGAGATTCAGGTGGCTAGCCTACTAGAGAGCAAGTCCCCGGCAGAGTCACCATCCTGTCAAGTCTAATTTTTTATTTTCCGTTCCTAATCCAACTCATACTAGACCCTATGCTCATCTAAAATAGATCATCGACTTGAATTAAGAACTTCATTTTATTTTGGAGTCGCCACCCAACTGTGGTTGGGAAATATTGAATTAGGACAAATTGAGCATATTGATCCTAATTTGGACTACTAGTCAACGAGATTTCCTCTTTTCGTTTTTGTGAAAGAGGAAATGGAAAACCAGAATTTTTTTTTTTAAAATATTGATCTACTTAAAGGTAAAAAGAAAACCATTTGTGGGTTTATGTTATTATAAAAAAGTTTTTCATGATAAAATTTAAATTTTTTTGTTTTAACTTACCTCTTTTTTTAATTTTTATATTTTTATTTTTTTTAAAAAATTCTAAGGATAAAATTTGATTTTTTTTTTAATTACAAATATATATAATTTTGTATTTTATTTATTATAAAAAAATTTTTTCTAATGATAAAAATTTTTTCCCTATATTTTTACTACCCTAACTATATTAAATTTTTCATTTTTTTTAATATAAAAATTCTTGATAATTTATTTTATTTTTTTATTAATTTATATAATTTTTTATTTTTTTTATTATTTTTTTTATATTCATTTGCTATTAATTAATTAAAATTCCTAAAAAAAAACTAAATCTAAATTTTAATTTTTTAATTTTTATCTTTTTTTTTAAATTTTTATAAATTAACGAAATAAATAAAACTATAAATTCGAAAAAATAAATAACTAAAAAATACAAAATACAAAAAAAAAAAAAAAAAAAAATTTCGACTTACCTGGATTCAGGTCGATGCGTGGGTCGGATTGGGTCGAGTCGGGTCGAACGGTCACGACGGCTGGAGGTGCTCGTTAACAGAGTTTCGACGGCCTTTTGAGGAGGTCGAGGAGTCGTTTACTAGGTTTTCGGGGATGAGGAACTCAACCGTGGCGGTTCGAGGCTTAATTGGTGTCACGGCTTAGGGAACTCTGACAAAGCTTCGATTTCTCTCTTTTTCTCACTTCTGATCCGTGCTTTTGCTTGCTTCCTTCATCCTCTATTTATAGCCACAATGGATCGAGCTGGATAAGCTCGGATTTCCCCCGATTGAGGCAAATCGGACTTCGGTTAAAAAACCATCTCCGATTTGTGCAAATCCATCAATTTGTTGCGATTTGATTCCAATTGGATGATGTTTATCCTATTTTAGTTAAAGATCTGTTGGATTTGTGCAAAAAATCGAATCAAAACGGCCAAAATGCGATTTTTCCCCTACCGGCGACGATCTCGGATGAAGGAGGAAGAAGATCACATGCCCGGCGCGTGCGTTCATTCCAGCCAATCAGCTGTTGACATGTGTCTTGGACGAGGAAAAAATTTGCAAAACGCGGAATCTGCTTCCCCCGCGTTTTGAACCAGTGACCTGACCCCCTCCGCGCGCGCACAGGGCCATTGCTCGGACCAGCTGGGTTAGCCCACTTACTCTTTTTTTTTTTTAATTTTCGCAATTTGCATATATGCAATGTGATTTTTTATTATTTTTGTATTTTTTGAAATTCCAAAAATTTGTAAAAATCATTTAATCTCTTTTATTACCATTTCTACAATTATTTTCCAAAATTGATGTAATTTTCCTATTTATTTTATTTTTTGAATATTTTTCCTATTTTTGCTAAATTAGGAAAAAAATATAAAAAATTTTGAAAATTGATTATTATTGATCATTAGGGGCAAAAATGGGGTGTTTAAAATAACGAAATGGTTTATTTGGAGGATACTCTTGAGCATAGCATCAATAGTGGTAGAAGTTCTCCTATGCATGTTAGTGATAGGCAAATTGAGCCCTTACCGAGTAATAACGTCGAGTTGAATGCTACCATTCACATAAATGACATTGATAATCACGAAATTGGACACTTTGATGAACATGACATTCAGCCCTATGCGATTGTCTTGAGAGATAATCAGATAGATGGGACACTAAATGAAGCTTTAATCGGAATTGCAATGTCTCGTGATACAGCTGCTCTTTATACTGAGGTCACTTCACTTGTGAATCTTCCTAGAATCACCCTTCCCCTAACTATTGAAGTGCCAAGATAGATTAAAGAAGGCTCCTCGAGTGTACTGCAAATAGCTCCATTTCATAGGTTCATGATTCATTCATAGCTCCTACCTTCACTAAAGCACTTGTATAAATTAGAGGGGGGAGTTCTAGTCTAAAGCAATTTGCTAAGGTTCCGAATTAAACACCACTATGGTATCTATGCTTGGGCAAACTATGTCTCTTTTGAATAGATATTAGAGTTCATTATCCGAAAAGGAATTAGAACTCATCATTGATAGCGTTAAGGGAGCACAGGCCTTGAAATTCAAAGTTAGTAGCATAAAGCCTATCGCAATTGAGGTAAGGAAAGTATTAGATTGCCAAGACTTAATAGAGCAGTGTAAGGGGATTCTAGCAAAACTTGTAAAGATTGATCTCAAGATAGAGATAAACTTAGCTAGTTTAGATATCAATTCCTTAGTAGGATAAATTGTAGGTCCTTGATTGGACATTACCCCCTTTATTTATTTATTTTTAATTTCGTATGGACATGTAAACTCATTTGATGAATGATAGTTTTACCTTGATTTAAAGGCTAACTTCATGTCTTATGGATTTTTCTTTCTGCTTTTTTTTTTTATATTGACAAATGATATGTTGTTTGTAGCATACTTAATAGTAGTTGCACTTACATAAGGAACATGATAGGGGATGTATCGGTAATTCGTCCCCCCATTTTTAGAGAAAACTACTCATGAGGAATACCCTATGTGCTAGCAACTATTGTTTTGCTAAGGGGATATTACCCACTACTTAACAAGTTACTTATGGAATTACTAGAAAATACATTGACTAGCAAAATCATTGTATTTATTGAGGATATTATGCTATGTGCTTAGGAGGTAATATTTTCACCAATCAACATGACACAAACTGCAAAACATTGCACATTCGGGAGATCAATCTACTACCAAGTTGCAGTAATGTAATATATATAATGTGCGCTAAGGAATTAAGCTTTTGTCCTTGCAGTAACAAATAAAATTTTTGATGCAAGAAGTTAGAAGCAAGATCTCATAACTTGAGATGCATTTTCATTAATTTACTTCTCATGTTCATTCCACTTGTTATAAATGAAAATTTTTCATGTACTGAATATTGATAGGAGCAATGATAGCATATGTCTTTGGATTACAGAGCTTGCAGTAACCACTGTCGTGAACCTCTTCAATGATAAAAGGTCCTTCCCATTTAGGTGTAAACTTCAGTGTTGGAATGCCTCGATGCACATGACCTGTTGCTCGAAGTATAACATTACCCTTTTGAAATGATCTTCTCCTCACCAAGCAATTATAAGCTACACCTAGTTTCTGCTGGTAATGAATCAACTTATATTTAGTAGTGTCTCGCCTCTCTTCCAAGGCTTCTAAATCTAACATGCGTAAAGTACTTGGCTCAAGCTCAGCATTGATAGCTAAACACACGAAAGGGATCAAGACTTCCATCGGAACTATAGCTTCAGTGCCATATACCAGAGAGAAAGGTGTCGCTTGGGTTGACTTTCGCTTTGACATTCTGTACGCCCAAAGTGCCAATGGCAATTTATCGTGCCATCCTTTATGGTTATCATGAACCATACAACTTAATACCTTTAACAAACTCTTGTTGGTTGCCCTTACTTGACTATTGCCTTTTGGGTAATAAGGTATAGACTTAACATAATTTATACCATAAGAAGCCATCAACTGCCATACGTGAGTATTGACGAAAGGAGTACCATTGTTGGATAATATGCACTTCGGAATGCCAAATCTACATATAATGTTCTCCTTCATAAAGTTTGTAATTGATAGTCCCGTAGCCTTTTTCAAGGAGGTAACTTTTACCCATTTTGTAAAGCATTCAATTCCTGCCAAGATCTAGGTAAACCCTCTTGATGGCAGATGAATTGAGCCAATCAAGTCAAATGCTTAAGTATGGAAATGCTATGGCTTCATCACGCTATAGAGTGTAACTATACGAGCATGAATGGCATTACTATGCTGTTGACAAATGTGACATCTTTTAACAAAATCAAAAGCATCAAATTCCATAGTTAGCCAATAGTAACCCATCTCAAGCAAATGGTAATACAACTTTCTTCTTCATTGATGCTCTCCACATTCTCCAGTGTGTACTTCAATCAATATCGCTTATATTTCAGAAGGTGCAATGCATCTAAGAGGTTTTCCCATGAACGAGACCCTATATAGTTTGTCTTCATGCATAAGATATTTCCTTACCTTTTTCTTCACAAGCCTTGCATCCATACTATCAGTGGGTAGTGTATTGTTCTTTAAGTAGTCAATGTACGGGCACTGTTAATCACCTGCGCTGGTCACAAAGTTACATTCCTTCTCGTTAGGTAACTTATAGCACTTGGGGAAATTTGCTTATACTTGAAATGTATCCTTAGACATCAATGACCAATAGTATCCCACACGCTAAATGCGACAGTACAAGGGTGGCCCCTCTTCTCTGATAAGATCACATTATACTCATATTTTCTTTTGGGATTTATATTAAATTTATTTCAATATTATAAGAAAATATAAATAAATGGTATTTAATGGTGTTTATTGTGAAAATTCAGGTTTTGAGGACCTAAAAGTAAAATACAAATTAATTGGAGGAGTTTTTCACAAAATTGAAGAAGCAAGTAAGAATTGAATTAAAGGCCACTGGCCTACTACTAAAGGCTGCCAGCCTTCATGCCAGCGCATCAAAGTCGCCGGCTCTTGGCCGGCCTTGAGTCGGCCTTAACTGTTTCTCGAATGTCCATGCGAAAATTTTTCCAAAACCTTATCTTGATTGATTTGCTAACTCAATTCCTCATCATATTAGCCTTATCTTCCTCCTCTTGGATCTATAAATAGACCCCTTGTGTGAACCTTGGAATTCATTCTTGTTTTGATCTTTTGAATCATTAGAATTTCCTTAGGAACTTTAAGATTTTATCTTCTCTTTAAATCTTTTTCATTTCGTTGTTATTCCAAATTTTAGTTTTGAAGAGAAATGTTACTTTGCTGAAGTTTGCTTTCAATTGAAGAATTCTAGGAATCATTTTGGAAAATTGAAGTTCTACAAACTTTTGAAGATTATAGCAATTGTTTCATTTATTTTATTTTCTTTTATGCAATTTATCAGTTTATTTTTATTATTCAATATGAATTCCACTGCACCTACTCATTTAAATTGTTTTTATGCAATCCACACCATAATGTTCTAAATCATCTCTGAGGAAAACATGATGAAGCCATAATTCAACTGAAATGATCATTGTATTCATGTTATAGGACATATAGATATGTGGAATTTTCATATAGGAATTTCTACTATGAATTGTATTTTATAATTGAAATCAATTCATATAAATCTAAATGACTTGAAAGAGAAATTTAAGATTTATTAGGAACTCTCAAGTAAGATTTAATAATTTATGCGGAAGTGGCGTTATTGAATTTTATTAGAAATTGACTTAAGTGTTTCATGCAATATTTTATTTAATTTTTCACTAAGGGATTAGGAGAAATTATTTTAAAGATATTAGGCAATCATATAATTGGGAAATTTATGATTGTAATTTAAAATCCTCCATTGATTTTATTTAGCGGGAGCTATTAAATTAAATTGAGGTTTTGATACTTTAAAACTTGAAAAAGGATTAAGGTTTTGTCAAATTCCTTGTGAAAATCCACATAGCTATAAGTTATTATAACTTGGAGGCAATATGATTAGTAGAATTAGGGTGGATTCTATTTTCCCACCATCAATTCATCCTTTTTCAACACAATTCTCTTTTTGCACATTCAGTATAATTCATTCACATTTTATTCTCATCAAATATCATTGCCTAAATAATAGTAGAAATTGATATAGGTCTATTACTTAATCAATCTTCGTGGTTCGACACTCTTTTCTCACTATATTGCTTGATCCGATCCGGTACACTTGTCGGTATTTATTCACGCTTAATTTTATATATCTTTTTTTGCATGGACCATTCTCCACACTAAATCTTATGGTATTTGTCCAACTTCAAGCGAGCTTCCTTCATTCCAACACAATGCAACAACACACCCTCTAGTCCCTTGTAATATAATGCTCCATTAACTTTAATGAAGTTCTTCAATGTTGAGACAGAAGCTACACCTAGGTGTGCTAGCTGTCCTTCAATGATATACTCCAATCATCATGTGCTTCTTTGTTCTTATCAACAAGATTTAATGCAGTACATGGCATAGATTTCTTAGGTACTCGAATATCCAAAGCATTACTTGCATCCTAGATTGGAACTTTTGAAGCTAATGTGGCTAGAGCATCTGCATATCTATTTGTGGATCTAGTTGTATGCCCATAGCGTACTGATTGAAATTTTTCCACTAGAGTCAGCACTACAGCCATATAGGGTGTTAGTGTAGGTTCATTGATTCCAAACTTGCCAATGGCTTATTTAATGATCAAATTAGAGTTACCTCAAATGCATAGATGACTTGCACCCACCTCTTGAGTGAATATCAATCCTAGCAACAAAGCTTCATATTCAACCTCATCGTTGGTGCAACAAAAATCAAGTTTAAATACCAACAATATTTCTTGGCTTTTAGGTAAGGTTAACACAATTTCTACCCCTCATCCCTTACTTCCTACAGAGTGATCAAATTGAAGTGACCACTCCCCTTGTGGTTCAATCTTGAGGGAATCTTCATGAAACTCTATTGGGATAGTATCCACAATAAGTCTGTCACGTGCATTTGGGAAGTGTATTAACAAATCAGCTAAAGCTTGTGACTTGATGGCCTTAGGGGATTGAATTGTGGTGTCAAACTCTCCAAGGAGGAGTAACCATTTAGCAACTCAACCTGACAAGGCTAGTCGAGACAATAAATACTTAATGAGATCTAAATGCATGATGAGATTGACCTTATGCGCCTAGAAATAATGTTGTAATTTTTGCGAGGCAAATGCCAACGCGAGATAGTGTTTTTCACAAGCTGAGTAATTGACCTCACTCCTTTGAAGGGTTCAACTCAAGTAGTAAATTGGTCTTTCTTGCTCATCCATTTCTCGTGCGATAAGGACACAACCAATTTATCAGTGAAGGTAAGGTACAAAATCAATGGTAATCCCTTCACCGGCATTGTCATAATTTGAGGGGAGGTCAGGATCTTCTTAATCTTCTCAATCGCTTCTTCATGTGTTTCCTTCCACTCAAATGGGACCCCTTTCTTCATAAGTTGATGTAGAGGATATGAGATCTCTGCTAATATTAGCATGAATCTCCTAATGTATGAGACTTTTCCTATGAAAGTTTTCAACTCCTTTAAAGTAATGGGGGATGGCACAAATAGTATAGCTTGCATTTTTACTGGATTGACATCAATTCCTTTCCTATGGACTACAAATCCCAAAAAATTACCTGAAGCTACACCAAATACGCACTTTAGAGGGTTTATGTGAAGTTTATACAATCAACATCGCTTAAAAACCATTTGTAGGTGGACTAAGTGATCAGGTGCTCTTATTGACTTGATGAATATATCATCAACATTGTCCTCCATGAAACCATGCATCATATCATGAAATATGGCAATCATAGCCCTTTGATAGGTTGCCCCTACATTCTTGAGTCCAAAAGGCATGACGGTGTAATAAAAATTTCCCATTGGCATTTTGAATGCAATATGCTCAGCATCTCTGACAGCCATTTTGATTTGATTATAGCCACTGAAACTATCACTAAATGAAAATAATTCATGTCCTGTAGTTGCATCCACTAATGTATCAATATTTGGTAAGGGAAAGTCATCCTTTGGGCAAGCCTTATTTAAATCTCAAAAATCAATGTAGACACGTATTTGGCTATTCTTCTTTTTCATTGGTACGACATTAGCTAACCACTCAGAATGTTCAATTAGCTTGATAAAATTAGCATAAAGCAACTTTTCAACCTCATGTTTGATTTGGATTTTGATCTTAGGACGAAAAATCCTCTATGTTTACTTCACAGGCGTAACTCTTAGGGCAACATTTAACTTATGTACCACTAGACTAAGATCGAACACTGGCATTTCCTCGTACATCCATGCAAACACATCTTTGTACTGCCTTAATAACTCTATTAGGGGAGCCTTTATCTCATGTAATAGGCCTTGCTAATGAAGATTGGCCGCGACAACTCTCCAAGTCGCGTTAGATCCAATTCTTCTATCTCCTCGACTTAAGTTTTTATTGGATCATGTAATTGATGTGGGGCAGATTGGACGTCGTGGAGTTGTATGGGATTTAATGACGATAAGCATCCCTCATCAAACCACTATAACCATTATAAGCAGTACACTAGTCACCTGTCCTCCTTAACATAACTTTCAATTTTAGTTAGTTTTTTGTTTTTCTTTCTTCCTCTAGAACATCCACGCATTTTCCTCTTCTTTTGCTGGCCTTCTTGAATCTTGCCCATGTGGGTAATAGGATACCGGTAGGTCGTGCAATAGTTGTCTCTCCTTCTTCAACGAACTCAGCAAAGAAGGTCGACTCTATGAAATATGATTCATCATTCTTGAAGGGATTCTTGGTAGTGGAAATAAACACATCCTTCCCTTTCCAATGGCCCTTAATACATTAATGTAATGTTGAAGGAATCAAATTGTGATCATGTAGCATTTTCTTCCCACAAGAAAGTGGTAGGATATAGGCGCATCGATCACATGGAAAGTCACAGAATCGTGTATGGGACCAACCTTGAGGTCTACATTAACTCATCCTAGTGTCTTTACAGGAGAATGACTAAACTCATTCACCAAGATGGGTTATCTCACAAGTTTTCGAATATCGATTCTAGCAGCTCTGAAGGTGGACATTGGCATGATGTTCAAAGAAGAACTAGCACCAATGAATATCCTCTTCACTAAATAGCCATTAAGTATTCCTTCAACATATAAAGGATGGTTATGATTTAAACCCTTGACACATATATTAGCTTTAGTGAATAAGATTTCATTTTCATGGGCATGAGCCATTTTTTTCACTGGTTGCGCTGCACTACATTTTGTATATTGATCTTCTGAGATCTGCATGAGTGCAGTTACTAGTGTAAGCCTGGCCCTCTCATCAAACTTAAGAAGGTTGAAGAAATTTCTAAAACTTGATGTCTTCATGAATGCTACAATAGCAAGAGGGCACTCATCCTCCTCAACTTAAGCCTACTTTCCTTTTTCCCTGTTTGCATCAGTTGATGACTCATCATTTATTTTCACAATAGCAGGGTCATGAGTGATGGCATTCACCACTCCACGTTGATTTTTATGGGTTGAAAGGGGGTTGTTATAAATATTGTTATCTTCAATAATAAGTTCCCCAGTTCGTTCTCTCTCATTAAATATTTTCTTCAAAGTAAAGCAATATTTAGTATAATGACCCACAATTCTATGAAATCTATAAAACTTTGTATCATTCCTCTCTTCAGGAGTAAGAAGGCGCTCAACTCTTGAGAGCCCGATATTTCTATCTTGGAGCCATTTGTCAAGCATTGCATGCACCTTACCCATTGAGTACGGGTACGCAAAACTTTCAAGCTTAAACTTCTCCATTCTACGTTTCTTTCCTGCCTTAAGCTCCTCCTTTTGAATGGAATTCATAGATAGCCCTCATTTATTGAACCTTATATGTTTGCCCCTTTGTCTTGCAACCGGGTTATTGGTTCATCGTGCATTTACAAATGAAACCAATGATAAATTCTCCAAGTAAATGGCATACTCAGTGAACATCCCCTATATACAAATCTTCATCAATTCTCTCTCATAAAAAATATCTTAGATATCAAGGGAGCGCTCTTTGAACCTCTTAATATAATCCATAAGGTCTTCTCTCGGTTTTTGGCGGATTCTTCCTATGTCAATGAGGGTCACCCTTTCTTTAGTTGAGAAATTTTTTTCAAGAAACATCTTGTACATGTTCCCCCACGAGTCTATTGACCTTGGAAGAAGATTGACATACCATGTACACGCCTTCTCAGTGAGAGACTATGAAAATTCCTTAAGTTTTAAGTGATCATCCAACCCATAGACTTCCAACGTCTCAATGAACTTTAGCAAATGCTCAATGGCGCATCCCTTCTTGCCATTAAAGAGCATAAACTTAGGACTCACATAGTCCTTTGGATAAGGCTTCGCAGCAATACATTGATGATAAAGGAGCTTCAATTCTAGAATCCCTATAACAGACTTCACTTGTATTTCTCTCAAGTATGCATCTAAATATTCCTTCATAAAAAATGAACCTCTCAAAACAAAGGCTCCAAGATCTACTAGTATGATAGGGATAAGGTTAGGGTGATTCAAGTGTTCAACAATAGTAACGCATAGGGTACTATGTGAAGATGAAGGGCCCTCAATTTGAATCCCTACCTCTCTCACCACAGCAACTAGGTGTTGTGCAAGTGTAGGTTCTTGGGTTAGAGCTTGCTCTTCAGTTGCTACTTGGCCGTTGATGACATGAGGGTTAGCTTACTGAGGTGCCTGAGAGCGCGCTGCAATGCAACGTATATGGGATTTAGCAAGGCCGCACCTTAATGCGCATTAGCAATGGCAGCTACAGTAGGCATGAACTAAACCATCATAGTAATGAAGAGGTCCATCTTCCTATTTATCTCCTAGATTGCCTACATAACTTAAGTATTATCAAGTGCATCCTCCAGTTCGATATTCACTTGGTTTACATCACCAACGATAGGTGTAATTTGCTTAGTAGTTTTGATATTAGCATCTAATTCTTTATTGTTCCTGTTAGTAGAGTTGGGTATTCTTCTCCTTGGAGGTGCCATTTTATGAACTTCCTCATCTCCCCAATGGAGTCGCTAAATAAATGTCGGGCTACTAGTTAGAATGCGGGGTCATGCACATGCAACATGTAAATGCACTACACATGGCCTAACAAGGAAGTGACATGTGTAGGGGGGGGTGATTCAGATAGAGAGGAGGAGTAAGCAATCTTAGACAAGGCTTGACTCTACGGTGATAGGTGTGTGTTTTGTGAGTAAATGTAAGAAATATCTTGATTTTAGTCTTCTTAGGAAAGAAGTCCCTTTTTAATGAAGAGGCATAGGGTATTTATAGTGTTTGGTTATGAATCTTGTCCGTTGAATAGTAATGGCGATCAATGGTTCTTAGCAAAGAGGCCTCATATGGGCTTTGTATAGGTTTAGACCCATTAAAGGTCTTTAGTGTGTGTGTGTGAGAGAGAGCCTTATTTGATAAAAGTTGGATCGAGGGAGATAATCCAATGGACCCTACCTAAGCCTACCATACCAAGTCTCCCTTGATCATCCCAAGACATGGACTTCACTCTTTGAGCCATGTCATCTCAGCCCAAAGAGTCAAACCTATTAAAGTAATAGGCTCCAAACCTATGAATTAGATTTAGCTCTCTATAATAACTTTTCCAATTAGCAAAATGATCATTAAATTTTACTCAAGGCATTGAAATAAATAATTATAACATTAAGCATATGAGTTTTAAAATAAATTATTATAATTGCATAAGCAAAATTTCCAAAGCTTATGGAAACTAATTTGAAAATGGCCACTAGTAACCAAAATAAGCATAAAGCCAATGACGGGTATAATGATATTATTTTAGTATATTACCTAAGCCAATGATTTAATTAAGAATTTAAAAATATGTTTATTCTTTATAATAATTATATTCTTAAGCTACCATCAAAGTTTAATTTGAAACTCGTGTTTTACTTTCCAACTATCCTAAGGTTAGGGGTTAGTTCATAATGCATCACAATTTGTGACATCAGGAGGGAAGCGAGGGATCAACTTGAACATAGTGTAGTAAGTAATATCAATAGGGTAGTTTAATCTAGGGCGTTGGATTTTTTGAAAGCGATTTTGGCTTCTCGTAAACAAACTAGTCAAGAGTTGATATCGCTTTCTTGATAATGGCCATCATAAGTTGAAGCTAATTGAGAAGGTTGGTCCCTAAAATCATAAGAGGGATCGTGGCAAAGTTAGATGAAAGTTCTCCCTATGAGAAATGGGCTTGGAGTAAGTCTTGGGAAAGCAAGAAAATAAGGCTAACCTACCATCCGAAAATAGGGTAAAAGTATAAAATAAAGGATGATCGAGTGCCACATAGGATCTCCAAAAGAGGTGAACCTCCTATCCTCTGACAAGTTATATCATAATCATAATGTTTTAAACTCCATTGAGCCACCTAAATGGTACCCAAGAGATGTAAAAAAATTTGTATATGGGTAGTCTTATTGACAAAAGGGCTCATGTGGGAGAAGCTTGAGAGGAGGGGTGACTACCAAGAGGCCACCATTGCAAAGGAAAAAAAATTGTGTCGCAAGTCAAAACTTTTGTAATAAAGGTAAACCAAATAAATAAATAAAGTAAACTAGTAGGTTACCCTACCATTTAGCTACTCAACAAAGGTCACTCTCTAAAGACGTGGAGAGGGGTGAGGCTAAGTGAAGAGCCATGAAAGCCTGAGAGTCTTGACTGGGATGATCTTGGAGTGGAATGAGACAACACGTGGAGGAGGTAATAACCATCTAGGGTAATACAATTATAAGCAACCCTATCATTGGGCAACTCAATAACAGGCGATATCCAAGGATATAGAGAGCGGAGAGAGCAAGAGAAGAATGCCTGTAGAAGCCTAGAGTCCTTACTAAGGTTATCTTGGAGTGGAGTTTGTTAACAAGTAGAGGAGGGAAGTAATTAGTTGGAATAATATAGTAATATACCACTCTACCATTACATAACTTAGAAAGAGAAGATCTTAGAGGATTGGAAGAGGGGGTGAGGACGAGTGAGGAAGGCTTGTGAAATCCTATAGTCCTAACTGAAGAAGATCTTGGGGGAGAGTTTGCTAATGGGGAAGGGTGGTAATCTAATCTGTTGGAAAAGGAGTAGTGAGTAGAGATTAGCTTCCTGATGAAGGCATCATGAATGTAGGTGAGGGAAAATGTCACAATCTATAACATCAAGAGAGAAGTGAAGGATTACTTAGGCATAAAGTGTAGTGAGTGGCATCGATAAGGTAATTTGTTCTAGGGGGTATGGTTTTTTAAAGGTAGGTTTGACATCCCATGAACAAACTGGTTGAAAGCTGATATCACTTTCTTGATGATGACCATGGAAAATTGAAACCAATTGAGAAGGTTGGTCATTATAATCATAAAAGGGACCATGGCAAAGTCGAATGAAAACTTTCCGGATAAGGAATGCGTTTGACACAAAACTTGAGAAAACAAGAAGAGAAAGCTGGTTTTCCATTTAAAAATAAGGTAAAAGTATAAAATAAATGATAATGAAGTGCCACATAGGATCTCTAGGAGGGGTGATCCTCCTATCCCATGACTAGGGCCGGTAATGCGGGCTGAATGGGCCGGCCCGCCCTAGACCCATGGGCGGCCCGCGCGACCCAAAATTTTTTTTTTCTATATTGTGTAAATAATTAAAATTATGACATGTTAAGTAAAATTTTTTATTTTTCCTTAGATAAACCTTTATTTCCTTTGCAAATATAATTTATATTACATATCGCTCAATTTTTCCATTCACTTTCCTTATACAACTTCGATTTATATGTACTTACTCTTAAATCCCATTCTCATACGATAAAAAAAATAACCTAAAACGATAATCAAGAAATTATGATAAAGTACTTTTCAGTTTTTACTAATTACATAGGAAAACAAATACAATAATGAAGCAGATAAAATTACATATATAAATCAATCATCACATCAGTCATCACTATCATAATCATCAATAACTAAATTGGAGTCTCCTTTCGATGAAGTAGTCGCACTCCCACCCACACTCCCATTGTCTTCTTCTTGATCTACAATTATGAGATTACACATATAATTAGGAATATATTATATTAGGAAGAATACATTAAAAGAAAATATTAGGAATAGAACAAAAAAAAATTACCTTCACATGCAAATCCTTGTAACCAATTTCGTGTACAAATGAGAGCTTCTACATTGGCTGGAAGCATAGAACTGCGATACTTATTAAGTACACGAGCGCCGATACTGAAAGCTGACCCCGACGCTACATTACTAATTGGAATGCTAAGCACATCGGATGCCATGATAGATAAATCAGGATATCTCTGGCTTTGACTCTTCCAATGTTGTAACACATCCAATTCTGAGTAGAAGTCCATATCCATTACTGGCTCATCTAGATAAATATCCAAAGAAGATTTACCGGAACTTTATACTTCTACTTGACGGTATCGGAATTCCTACATTATTAAGAAAAATATATATTACAAAAAAAATAATTGAAAAATAAAAAATTATTAAACTTACCACTAATGTAGCAAAATCAATCTCCAAGCCATTTCCAACTCTATGCGTTGCTGCTCCCTTACTACTGCTACCTCCAGATGTGTCTTGTGTTTGAGGAGATGATCCAACCTGATTGCTTCTACTTCTAGATATGTGATCTGTTTTACTCTTCTCATATTCTCCATAAAGTTTATATAACTTGCTTTTTATATGAGCCATCTTCTCTTCACAAGTGAGGGGATCAAGTTTATTAAAACAGAAGTTCAAAAAATCAAATTTCATTCGAGGATCAAAGATTGGTCCAAGTGCAAGGATAACACTATAATCACTCCAATACTTATCGAACTTCTGTTTCATTCTAATGGACATCTCCCTTATGACATGATCTTCACTATTTAAATTTTCATTCAGCAAACATTCAATCCTCCATACTTGCAAAAAATAGTGGTTTGATGTTGGATATGATGATATTGACATCAAATTGGCGATACTATGAAACGGGCTCAAAAACTTGCATATCTTTTTTGCTCTTTCCCACTCATCAATAGTTGGACAGTATTTATAATGACGATCATTCAATTGAAAGCAAGAAAAAGCACGTCGATACCTAAGTGCGCTATCAAGCATAAGATAAGTGGAATTCCATCCAGTAGTTACATCCAAGCGCAAACCGATCCGTATCAATGTTGCCAACCTGTTCAACACACTCAAAAAAGTGTTTCATTCTACTCTCAGAACCCTTCACATACTTCACACTTTCTCTTACTTTGTGCAATGCTTCACTACTTACATCCAATCCTTCTTTAACGATCAAGTGAAGAATATGAGCACAACATCTAATATGAAAAAACTCACCACCACATAACAAACTATGTTGTAAGTTCAATTGCTCTTTCAGAAAATCTTGCATACAATCATTTGCATATGCATTATCCAATGTAAGGGAGAATATCTTCCTATCTATGCCCTAATCTTTCAAAAATTCAAATACTTTTTTCGACAACTCAAACCCTGAGTGAGGAGGGGGCATTTTAGAAAAAGCAAGAATTTTATTATTCAATTTCCAATTGGCATCCACATAATGTGCAATCAAACAAATATATCCCTCACTAGTAGAACCAGTCCATACATCAGAAGTTAAGCATACTTTCCCTGGAATTTTTTGCAAAATTTGTTTCAAATTCTCCTTTTGAGTCAAATATAAATTCCAAACATCTGATGTAGCAGTTTTTCTACTAATTGGCTTATAATCAGGATTATATAGTCTTATAAACTGTGTAATCCTCCTATACTCAACAAATGAAAATGGCAGATCATGCTCAATAATAGCCATAGCCATGACCTCACGAGCAAATTTAGGATCAGGTTTTCTTAATCTTAACTTCCCAACATGATCAATTATCATATCACCAACATCATGATATCTAGGAATTTGACTCAAACGACACTTCTCTATATGTCGACATAAAGATGAAGTTCCATGTGAATGTGTTCCAATAACATATTCCTTCCCACATGCTTTACACTTAGCCCTATTTTTACTATCCTTCCCAATACCAATTTTTGTAAATAATTCCCAAACTTGAGAAGAAGAGCTACCTACTCGAGCCTTCTTACCTACATGTTCTTCAGATTGAGAAGATCCTGGTTGTAGATTGTTGTTATGCCCACCAACTTCAGACACATGATCCACATTAATAGGTTCCATTGGTTCCATTGTAGCCTCATTACTTAAAGGATCCATTCTGTAAATATAAAAAATGTTATTTGTAGTAGTTAAATATATGTAAATAATTAAATATAGCCACCACCACCACACGACCACCACCACCACCCCACTCTCTAATCTCCATTCTCCATTCACCAAGCCTCCACCACCACTGGTGTCACTCACCACCACCGGCATCACTCACCCCCACCCCATACGACCCACACACCACACGACCACCACCACCACCCTACTCTCCAATCTCCATTCACTAAGCCTCACCACCACCGGCATCACTCACCCCCACCCCACACGGCCACACCTAACACCACACGACCCACACACCATACCACACCACACCACACGGCCAAACCACCAGCCACAATACAGGAGAGGACAATAATAGAGAATTGTTTTACCTTAATTAACGACGCCTAACAAGCGGTCGGCGATGGTAGCGCGACGTCCAACTGCGGAGTATAGGGGGTGCACGGACGGTGGGGTGGGCTGCTGCCAGCTGCAGTGGAACTTATACACAAGGCCGAGTGGGCTGCTGCCAACTGTGTGCGGACTGCGGACGAGGTGCACGGACAGACGATGGTGCGACTGCAAGCTGCGACTGCGACTGGCCGTGCTTGACTTCTTCGAAATGCTGTAGTGCACAGACGGTGCGACTGGGCTGCGGAGTGTGTTGTGGTGTGTGTGTGTTTGACTTATGCGAAGGAGAACTGGAGAAGGAGGTGCGCACCGTGTCCGTGCGGTCTGGCTTAATTTCAACCGATCATTTCAGCTCAGCACCAGTCGGCGGCATCATCTCAACCGGTCATTTCAGTCGGTGGCGGCAGTGTAGGGCAGGGCAGCTCATCATGTCGTCCTCGTCATGTCCAGCAGTCCAGGGTCGTGTCGTCCACAGTGCAGCAGTCCAGGGGTAGCTCGCAGACCGCATTTTCCGGCGGGTTGGCCCGCCGCCCGCGGGGATTGCCCGCCCTGCCCCGCGGGTCAAGCGAGCGCGGGCCAAAATGGCCCGCACCTCTGTGGGTCAATTTTTTTTTTGCCCACCCCGCATATTTTTGCAAGCGGGGCGGGTTAGCCTGCGGACTCGCCCCGCAATTCCCACCCCTACCCATGACATAGTGGCTAGGGGATTCATGCAACTTTTCATCGGTGGTTGCTAATCACCTCCTAACCTTGAAGTGGTAGGAATTTTTTTTTCTTTATTTATTTATTTTATTTTATTCTATTTCTCTTTCTTTTAATTTCATATAAACTTTCTATTTTCTAAAATTAATATTTTGCTTAAAATAGTTACCGTAGTTAGGGCTGGTAATTGCAGGGCGGGTCCGCGGGCTGACCTGCCCCGCTCGCAAAAAAATACAGGGTGGGCAAAAATTTTTGGCCCGCTGAAGTTGCGGGCCATTTTGACTCGCACCTACATGACCCACGAGGCGGGGCGGGCAAGTTTCCGCAGCACGGGTTGGCCTGCAGACCCAAAAAAAAAAAAAATTGTTGTGCTATCTTGGACCATGTTCAAGCTTATCGGATTAGGCAGCTGGAGAGACGATAGGCTTTGATTCATCAGTTTGAGGCCTTATACAAGAGGTCTATAGGCTAATTTCCCTCATAAAGAAATGCACCACTTCTACAGACTGGACTAACAGATGTAATATCATAGGATATTTCACCTTCTCCGACATAGACCATTTCGAATGATAGTGGAATGACTCAAGGCTAAGGCATTGGACCAAGCAGCAAGAATAAGAACATAGGGCTATGGTGCTAGACCCAGGAGAGTTTGTCTCCTATCTTCTTCTTCTGGAACAAAAAAAAAAAAAAATTGTCTTCAACCTCTACTCGTGTTCCTGACCAGTTCGATCATGAGGCTTCCACACTAGAAATCTGTAAACTTCCTCTTGCTACAACTTGTATGCACACCAGAAATATGTACTATTTTCTCGTTTCATATGCTTCAGCCGCTGATATCAGTGTTTGGATTGGATGCCCGGAGCCGGAGAAGTGGAGGGATGAGATGCTAGGAGCCAGAGAAGTAGCCATAGCACAGAAGAACGAGCTGCACGTCGCTCGATGAAGGGGGCTCGTGGATACTGTGCTAAACTGCTACCTCTTTGTCTAGAAGAACTAGCTGCACCTCTTTGTCGACGAAGGGGGCTCGTGGTTGTGGATACGTGCAGCCTGCACGTCGCTCGATGAACGAGCTATTACTTGGACTGGATCAGGTCATCGCGGGCCAGCCCGCATTGGCCCGCGGGGCGGGGCGGGCCAATTTTTCTGACCCGCAAGACTTGCGGGCCACTACGGGCTGGCCCGAGATGACCCACGGGCCAGTGCGGGTCGGGGCAGGCCGGCCCATTTAGCTCACATTACCGGGTCTAACTGTAGTGTAGCGTGGAATTTCCAAGCACGGACCCGTAAGATTTTCCTAGAGATATACCAATTATTGAATTTGCTTTGATATTAACGTCATTGTTGTCACTATGTCATAGACGATGGAGGGTATGCTTGAAGATGACAAATGGGCTTTAATAATTACTTCAAATGTTAACGTTATCACTTAATAAAACCGCAGTACAATATTTCTTTGTCAAATGATACCTCGAATGAGTGCACTTACAGATAGGATAATAAGCATCGATAAACATAGTGAAGATAAGTTTCGAAAGAAACATAGTTTGAAAGCTAATTCTTTCGATTTTCCAAGGGCATTCGATAACTCTTAAAAGTAAAAAAATGTGATTATTTAAAAAAAGAAAAAGAAAAAAAAACATAGCTGTGCTAATGAATCTGGCGAAAATTAGTTTTTAATAACTTAACACATCGTGCTGCAATCAACTTTTCTTTAGAAATTATTCGAAGTATTTTCATTTTAGATCACTTTCAAAGAAGTTACTTTTGGAATGTCTATTATTTTGGTTATCATCATTCCGTCATACCCCTCATTAAGACGGTATAAAACGTAATAGATGTTTTTAGACTCTGCCCATACATATATCATGGAAAAAATTGAGCAAAACTCTTTGCATTTTTAGTGACATGAACCCACCCTATTTGTAAGCTGCTAGCTTGGCTTTACAACTATAAAATCATGTCTTAACTTAAGCTCTGAGACTCATGATATTAGGTTCAACGAGTATGAAGCCGATGCACCACTGATTCGGTTTTTTTCCTAACACTACACTAGACTACCTCTGTTCATATTCATCTATAAAAACTTACAGGACTAATAAACCGGTTAAGAATTACTTCCTGCATATCAAACTATATTATTAATAAATAAACTTATTGTCTAGGTTTGATCGCACAACTATTAATATGATTCACATTTATCGATTTCTTTTGTTTTTTTTTTAACTACTATTACAACCGAGGATGAGATAATCGAAATTAATTCATTCAATTAGGAAATCAATATTTATACTATTAATCTATAAAAACCTTAATATTTATGGGTTGATCTGAATATATTATTCTAAATATATTTATAATAGAGATACAATTAAAGCGGATTTGAAATGGGTTTTATAAAGCCCTAACCCGCCTCTATATAATTTAATGTTTTTTAAAACCCTATTAGGATTTTGTTCTTCTAAACTTGAAACTCAACTCTATACACATCGGATTTTTATAAAATCCATACAAAATAAAAAAAAAGTAATATAAAAAGTATTTAAGTAAGATTATAACTATACTTACTAATTTACATATAAACAAAATTTAAAAATTAAATACAATATGTAATATAAAACTAATATATGATCTAAATATTTCATAAGTTAAGAAAAAATATTATTATTAATATATTTTTTTATTAGATGGAATTTTCCATTAAGTTTTTTTTTTAATCCTAAAACCTAAGTCTAAACACTATAGAATTTTAAATTATCTCCCAAAACTCATAAAAATCTTATAAAGTTTCATTGGATTGACTAGATGGAAAACGTTATAATGATCCGGCACGTTGCATTCCTAATTTAAAAGGAAAGGGCTATTTGAGTAGCTCCATGCCAATCTGTCCAGCCGTATAACATGAATTAACATGTGACCGACTAGATAGACAGAAGTAGATACAACCAACCTCGTTATTAAATGCGATGAAAACTTCCAGAGAACACACATAAAATCTTAAGCTGGTAAATAAATAAAAACTGGATTCAACATTCAAATTGCATTCTAGGATAGAGCTATTAACAATTGCATTGTACTCTCTCTTTCTTCCTTCTTTTTTTTGCTTTCACTGAACAATTCTTCTCTTCTCTCACCCTCGTTTTCTTCGTAATCTAGAGAGGGGAGACGAGGAAAAAAAGCTTGGAAAATAAGGCTGTGGAGTCATGGATCAGTGCCTCTCTAGAGTCTAGAGAAACTTAACAACTAAACCAAACAAAACCTGACGTTGTTGACATATACAGACCAGCTTCCCTTCGAGAAGCACAAAACAAAGCTGTAGAGAGTCCTAGCGTGATGGATTCGCTTGCACAAATGCCATGGATTTGACTTAAACCTGAAAAAAATACAACATACAAAATGAAAAAGAGAATGGACAACCAATTAAGTTCAACCTGCTAGTAAACTACTCAAGTTTAATTTGATTATAATTGAACTAAGTTGATCAATTGGTCTATCGAATCATGATTTCTACTAACATACATCCTGAGATAGTTATATTCAAAAACTCCAGGCATCAAGAAGGATTGGAGCTATGTACGGTGTTTATAGTTTAATCAGTTTTTTGTATGAATCCTATTGGAAAAATTCACACATAATGACAGATGCTTATGCTCAAGCTTAAATAGAGAACGAAATATTTTAATAATACAAAGAAAAATAATTGCACTAATTTTAGTAATATTCATCTTTTCTTTACACTATTAAAATCTTCCATTCTCTTTATTGAACTTGAACCTTAAGGTTTGTCCTTTCTCATGCAATTTTTCACGTATTTTATATTTATATGATATACATTTATTGGGTATCAATTAAATGTATTTGTTTTATCATTTTCTTGGCTAAACACCCAGTTTCAAACTAGGCTCAAAGCGGAACTAAAACAACTAGCAAAAAAGGCCCTTATTCCATTTGAGTGCTCAATCAAAAGATCATAACCTTCACCTGTCTCCTTCGATTTTGGGTATACCATGTCCGCGCCATGACATAACATGGCAAAAGAACACCAGCAAACTGAAGAATCAAAACCTGAAACTGCACATCCATCAAACCTAGATATCATTAGCTTTTTGACTTTTATCAAGCTGTGCATATGAATAACACGGAATGTACAAATCAATGAGAAATTAAAAAGAAAAGCAGAAATACCGACATTGAAGAATTTTGATGATTCCTGCATCATCCCAATTTCTTGTACCAACATCAGAGTTTGGCGCATGAGCAATATCATTAGCAGCTGCAAAGTTCATACATTTATGTCGATTTCCAGACCCAAAAAAAAAACTCACTACATGACAATTTAGACAATGCAACCAAGCTTCAGCACTTACAATTAGTGCAACATATCGGAGACAAGCAATGCTACTTGAGTTTTCAGTGTAATCCTCATAGTCGGATTGCAGCAATTGATGTTCAGCAGCAGCTAATGCTATAAGATGGGATTCATGAAGACTGATATGAGGTCCCCAGGCTTGCCTGCTCACCAAAAAATAAATATGTCCTCCAATTCATGTTGAAGACAACAATTACAGTTGCATTTACTACTGCCTTACTACTGCAATTTTAGACGGTATAATTCACTGCAAAAGATTTTAATTGACAAGACTTGATGAATGATCTAATTTTGATCATGCAGATGATCCTAACAGTTATAAGACCAAAAAAGCAGGCATCACATTCTTTTGGATCAAAATTTGAACCCCATTGGCTAAACAAGAACGTTTTCTAATTAGAAGACAGCATGGAAAGAAAATCATTACAATTGCCCAGTAAATTGAAACCCAAGCTCCATTAATTGTTAAAATTAAGAAGAACAATCACAGTTGTGTGTAGTTTTTGTCAACTTTTGAATAGGAAAAGACCTTAGTTGATTAGAGGCAGGCAACCACACTTCTTTTGCTAGGATCAATCCCAGTGGCAGACTGAGGGGGGCCTAGACCTTACAGTTGCCCCCAAGCTTTAAAATTTTTTAAAAATTTGCCCTTAAATTCTTTTTTTGTAGAGAACAATATATGCATTAATTTGTTATTTAAATCCCTAATTTTTTTCATTAAGCGGCTTGCCACTCCCCGTATATAATCTTGGGTCCGCCACCAACTAATCCCTTGCCTCTGTTTCAACTTTCAAGCACCTAGTAACCTATGGGATATACATCTTTGGCCATGAACTTTTCTACTTAAACACTTTTTACTTAGCAGTAATAATTGAAGAGATCATCACACTCCTGAAATAAAGTGAATTTGAGAATTAAACAATAAGATAACACAGTTCAGAAGAAAAGAAGTGACAAACACTTAGGTTAGAATTAGAATATCACGGTTCTCTGATAATCATGCAAATGACATTCATGTATTTCTACTAACTCCACATAAATCTCTTATTCAATATCACCATTAAGACTGCTCCAACTCCAAATTATATGTCACCAATAGATGGTAAATACATGCATAAAGTCAGGGCTTCAGAAGGTTCACCAGGCGCCTCTCAGGTGGATACTGACTGTTAAAAAGACCAATCACCTTGACATTAACTACATAACAATAGCAGAGACAGTACGGCAACTCTTGACATTACCCTCCAACTTCAAAAAATTGAAAAAATTGTCCTTATGATTTTTAATTTCTCTTCAAAAAGTTAGTATTTGCTTATAATTTCACCCTATTAGCATGATTGTCAAGTAAAAGCTACAACTTCTTAGCAAAATCTTGCCTCCACCAATGACAATAAAGAGCAATTTTTAAAGGAGCAGACTGAAATTACCAACAATAGTTCATACAAACTTAATGATCACTTGCTATACTGAATTATCTAACTGATATCTCTGTAAGCCAAAAGGCCATCATGTTTGATTCCATATAAAGCGATAGCATCTAATAGGTGAGGAATCAAAATTACCTCACATCGATAGCTAGTATATCGGGGGTGATTCTTGCAGGTGGGAGAGAATAATTTGGTGAAAAGACCTGTGAACAAAGCATACACAGTTCACAAACTTCAGAAACTGTCCACATATCAAAGAGTAAGAGTTTCTTAACAGAGTGAAACAAAGATTTAAGCTATAAATTGCACCTGGTTGCAGATTTCGCAGTTGATATCACCTTTTTTGTTACACCATCTTTGAATACACTTCCTATGAGCAAACTGCAACCCAAATTAAACCAAGTATCAGCATCATATGAATCAAAGTGAGAAACTCCTTCTTTTTTATGCATATTCGAATCAAGATTAACAATATTCAACACAAAATAATCAATTATGAACCCAAATAAAAATCAAATCAATAGCACTCTGATTCGCCTGTATTCCTCTAATCACATGCTCTGCTGTAAAATATAAACAAGACGGCGAACTTGGGAACCGTGTAATATGTACAATCACGCAGGAATAAGAACAAATTTATGTGATCAAATTTTATTAGAATTTCAGAAAGCCAAGACAAATTAAACATTGCACACTTTAGTTCAGTAAAGGGAAAGGGAAAAAAAAAAAAGGATACCGTACGTATTTCATTTACTAAGGACATGTATGCTTTAAGGATGTTGAAAATTTCAAATATTTATGCTTTCATTTGAATTTCAAAATGTTAAGACAGGTCAAACACTAGCAACTTTAGTAAAAAAAAAAAAAAAAACAAAGAAATTGTAAGAATTAGGCAAGTTTCATTTCTATCGATATGTATGCTTTAACGAGATCGGAATTCATCTTATGCATTTAGCTCGAAACGATCCCTTTTGGGGGCTAAAAGGGGAAAAAAAAAAAGAAGAAAGAATACAGCATATGGAGGATGAAGGAATAATAATACCTTAAGGCTGCCGTTACAGGCACAAGGAGTTTCCATGGCAACAACATCGTCTTCTTCTTGACAAATCCTACACTCCACAACTACACCATTCATCTTAGTACTCTTAGACTTGGTACAACATTGAGCCGGTCTCTCTTCTTCCACCTCAACCACAACCATGTTGCTACTGCTGCTACTATCAACCATACTTTCTTTCTTCTCCTCTGTCCCTTCTAAGGTGCCTGTGTCTTTACTGAAGAGCCAACAGTCAAACTCTAACACATGCACTTCAGTTTCTATGTTTGTTTTTAATGTTATTTCTCTTCTCTCTTTCCTGTCTCTGGAAGTAGAAGTGGAAGTGGAAGTGATATTACGCGTGGGACCTTAGTTTAGTTTATCTATCCAATAATAAATATATCATAATCTTTTTGACATATTGCTAAATTTTCCACCTTTGCATTTAAAGGGTGGCTTTATTTATAAATTTTTAATAATCATAAATAACCCAATTTAAACGTTTAGAGTGACTATAGTTTTACCAATCGGAATCCAGCTTTAATCGTACAGACGAAATTGCCTCCCCCGCCTGGAATTTCTAATCACGATTAAAGTAATGTCGGGATGAAAATACCGGGGGGCTCCTGCAGTTGGGTTGGGACTTGCGAGGGACGGGTATTCCAAATCCCAAGTTGCATCAGCATCAGCTGATAGGGTTTGGACAATATTGGAGTATTATTTTGACTGTAAATATAAAAAAAAAAAAAAGAATTGGTACTTACTGCTTGGTGAAGGACCCACAACCAACCAACCAATGCGGCACACCGCAAGAGGCATAATAAATATACCAAAATCGGTACAGCAAAATTACAATTAATATTATATAGATTTAAGATCAATTAACACATAACTATAAAGATCATGTATAACTGAGTTTTATCTTTTTTTATACATATAATTCAATGCCAACTAATATATATATATAGACACACATTTTTTAGATTGTTTCGAATTTATACGAAATTCGATTATTTAAAGCAAAAAAAAGAAATAAAATATCGAATAAATAGGGACTAACTAGATAAGGTTGGCCAATTGAGTGGCCTACGAGTGCGACAAGCACTGATGGTCGATCGAGAGCCATTTTAGACAGCGGGGCAACTTCCTTTGATGGTGAATTAAATTTGGCAGCTTATTGTTTATTTCGATAACTTCCATTTTTTATGTTGCTTAGTTCCTAAGAGTTTAATTAACTTGTACAACCATGATATGCCCTTATATCATAGCATGGTGTTTTGATGAGCTTGAGACAGTGGTTTTACAATTTGGTTGTGAGAAGAATATGATAAGACTCAACTATGTATTCGGTCTACTTTTAACTTTAAATATATTTTTTTATGTTCCGTCATCTTTTTTCTTTATCCAATTTGTATACTACAAATAAGTCAAAATCCCAACTCTCTCTTTTCCTCTTTTGTTCCTATTTATACTCTGTCACTCATCGTTTGTATTAGTAGATGATTTTAGCTAGTTCAAGCAATCACATTCCAAGAGAAATTCTTCAGTAATTTGAGATATAATGACACAGCGAGGAAAGCGTAAACCCGATACCAATTCTAGGATTGGAACTCTAGAATAAACAAAGAAGAATTAGAGTTTATTCTTCGATAATTTTCAATAGCGCACAATCAAAAATACAGATAAACTTGTCTTAAAAAGCGTGTATTGAATATTGAATAAAACGTAACCCTAAAATGACCTAACAACTATATATACACTCCTCTGGAAAATACATAAAAAAAAAAAGAAATATAGATGTACACGTGGAAATAAATATAAATATGCACGTCCGTCCTCTGTCATATACACGGCCATGCCTTAAAGTCGTGTATGCTTCTGGGAATATGTCTAGCGTAATATACAGTCGTGTCTGCTTCTGGGAGAGATCCTGACAGAACACATGGCCGTGCTTCCTAGCTGTGTAAGAAGCCGTGTATGTTTCTAGGAATCATCCAGGTTTCTCACACGGCCGTGCCTCCTGGCCGTGTATGCAGCTGTGTGCATTTCTGGAAGTTTTCTAACATGATACACAACCGTGTATCCACCTGTGTGTCAACCCGTGTCCGCCACGATGTCCGCATCATTCTCTCCTACCAATGAAGAACTCGACCCCGAGTTCTCTTCTAGATAAAAGGGTTCGTCATCCGCGTAGAATGGGGACAAGTCAGCTACATTGAAAGTCTTAGAGATTTTCATGCTTTCCGAAAGCCCAACCACATAGGCGTTGTCATTGATCTTGGCGACAATATTGTAGGGCCCATATTTCTTTGGTTGCCACTTGCTATACGTTCCCATGGGAAAGCGTTCCTTCCTTAAGAACACCATCACTTGATCTCCCACCTCGAACAGTTTCTTCCTCCGATGTTTGTCTGCGGCTTTCTTATACTGCTCATTCACCTTCTCAATTCGCTCTTTCACGTCAGATGCCACCGTGTGGTACTATTTCGCTAGGTGTTTAGTAGCAACATTGGTTTCAACACCCTTGGGTAAAGAAGCTAAATCTAAGGCGTGAGAGGGCGCCTTGGTATAGACCACTGAGAAAGGCGATTTCCCAGTAGTTCTATGGATGAAACTATTATAAGTGAACTCGGCTTGAGAGAGTGCCAAGTCCCCTTGTTTCGGCTTCTCTCCACAGATGCTTCGTATCAAGTTTCCAAGGGTCCTGTTCGTCACCTCTGTTTGCCCATCAGTTTGAGGGTGGGCTATGCTGCTAAAGGTGAGGGAAGAATTAAACATGTACAATAGTGTCCTCCAGAAATGGCTAAGGAACCGGGTATCTCTATCAGAAGTAATTGACTTGGGAACCCCGTGCAACCTGACCACCTCCTTAAAGAATAGCTTGGCAACGCCTTGTGCATCAGTCATCTTCCTGCAAGGAATGAAGTGAGCTATCTTGGAGAACCTGTCTACAACCACAAAAATAGTGTCAGCACCTCGTTGGGTACAAGGCAAACCTAACACGAAGTCCATGGATAAGTCCTCCCAGATATTTTCAAGTACTGGTAATGGAGTGTACAGCCCAGTATTCTGAGAATGTCCTTTGGATGTCTGACAGATGTAACATCGTTGCACGATTCGCCCTACATCCCTTCTCAACTGAGGCTAATGGTATCTTGCAACCACTGCTGCTAGTGTCTTGTCACGCCCTAGATGTCCGGCTAATACCCCTCCATGCAGATCTCTAATCAATTTCTCCCTCAAGGAGGATTCGGGAATACAAAGCTGGTTACCCCTCATTAAGTAACCCTCCAGGATGTAATAATTATCATTGGGTTCCTTATTGGTGCATTTTCTCCATGTAGCTCCGAAATCCTCATCTATTTCATACAACCCCTTCAACTGCTCAAATCCTACTACTTCAGCCCTCATGGTAATCAACAAATCCGCTCTTCTGCTTAATGTGTCGGCCACCTTATTCTGGACCCCAGATTTATGCATCAGGCGAAATGGAAATTTTTGCAGAAACTGTATCCATCTGGCATGCATATCTTTACATATGCGGGTCTGATTACTCAGGTGTTTCAGGGCGACACAATCTGAGTATAGGATAAACTCTTTGCAAACAAAGTAGTGCTCCCACATCCTCAGAGCCCTAACCACAAAATAGAATTCTTTATCGTAGGTAGACCAGTTTCTCCTGGCTTCACAGAGCTTCTCACTATGGAAGGCCACGAACCTCTTCTCCTGAGATAGCACAGCGCCAATGCCCACGCCACTGGCATCACAATCGACCTCGAATAGTTTGTCAAAATCCGATAAGGCCAACACTGGCGCACTACACAATCTCTCTTTTAACACCGCAAATCCCGACTCAGCTTCCCCATCCTAATGAAACTTCCCTTTCTTCAGGCATTCAGTCAATGGGGCAGCAACCGTACTAAAATGCCGTATGAATCGCCTATAAAATCCTGCCAACCCTAGAAAACTTCTCAACTCGGTAGTGGTCTTGGGAGTGGGCCAATCTCTAATGGCCCTCACCTTATCCTCATCCACTATGATACCCTCACCACTCACTACAAAGCCTAAGAACAGCAGCCTTGGTGACATGAATATGCACTTCTTGAGATTAGCGTAGAGTTTATTTTCTTTCAACACAGTCAAAACATTCTTCAAGTGCACTAGATGCTCATCCTTAGTCTTGCTATATATTAGGATATCATCAAAGTATACAATTACGAACCGACCTATGAATGGTTTAAGTACCTGATTCATCACACGCATGAAGATACTCGGTGCATTGCTGAGGCCGAATGGCATAACCAACCATTCGTACAACCATTCCTTTGTCTTGAAAGCGGTCTTCCACTCATCCCTAGGTCTGACCCGAATCTGATGATACCCACTTCTAAGATCCACCTTTGAGAAGATTACCGCTCCACTCAGCCGGTCCAACATATCCTCAATGCGAGGTATTGGGAATTTATACCCAATTGTGATCTTGTTGATCGCCCGACTGTCCACACACATCCTCCAACTCCCATCCTTCTTGGGCGTCAATAGCGCCGGGACGGCACATGGACTCATACTATCTCGGATGAATCCTTTGTCTAGTAAGTCCTGGACTTTCTCCTGTAGGACCTCCGTTTCTTTAGGGCTCATCCAATAGTGATGGAGGTTAGGAAGGCTAGCTCCAAGCACCAAGTCGATGTAGTGCTGGATGTCTCGCAATGGAGGCAACCCTTCTGGTAAGTCTTCCGGCACTAGCTCTTTAAATTCCTCTAATAACCCTTTTACTTCCCTTGGAGCCTCTACACTATCCATGTCCTCTCTCGCATTCTTCACCACAAGAGCATGCATCAAACGGGACTCTTTAATATCTTCGGTCATTTCCTTTTCTGACTGAGTGATCGTCAGAAAAGATTTTCCTTCCGCTCTCTGGGTCTTAGGTCGCTTATCCGTCAATGGCAGCAGCGTATATTTCACACCATCTTTTTCCAATCTATATTTGTTTTCTTTCCCGGCATGTTGGGCATCTACGTCAAACTGCCAAGGCTGTCCGAATAACAAATGACAAGTGTCCATATCGATGATGTCGCAGTATACCTCATCCCGATACTTGCCTATCGAAAAGGGAACCCGACACCTCTCCTTCACCTCGATTCGCTCCGCCGCCTTAATCCATCCTATGGTGTAAGGATTCGATGCTTCTCTATCGGTAGCTGGAGTCTCTTCACAACCTCTTTTCCGATGATGTTCTCGTAGCTCCCACTGTCAACAATTAAGTCAAACACTCTCCCACCAATCGTGCACCTAATGCGAAACAGCTGGTGTCGTTGTGAACTACCCTCATGTTTCGGTGCTAGTATCATCCTCCTGATTACATAGTTTGGCTCCACCGCATCATCAGCCTCATCATAGTAATCATCGTCACCATCAAGCTCGCAACACACCTCCTCCTCTTCTCCCCTTTCGACAATGTTTACAGCTCGTTGATTTGGGCATTCATTGGATCGGTGTCCCGACTGATTACATCTATAACACTTTCCTAAAATTGGTTTGGCATATGGGTTATTTTGCCTCGGGGTTTCTTTGCTCTCAAGAGGTTTCTTCCCCTCAACTTTGTCTTCTCTTCTCTCCATGCTTCCCATTGGTTTCTCGACGACTCCTCTAGGCCTTTCGCCAATCACCCTACTACTACTGCCGAGATTATCATAAACATAGTTTCTCTTGCCTCCTCCTAACCTTGCACTCTGCTCTTGGATCATCATTTCAGCTCGAAGGGCCAAATTCTTGGCTTCATTGACGGTTCTGAACACCGTCACTCCTATCTTGTCTCTAATTTAAGGCTTCAACCCGTCTACAAATCGTGCCACCTACTGACCTTCAGTCTCCCTCAGATCATTCCTTTCCGCCAGCTTCATAAACTCTGCGGTGTACTCATGCACCGTCCTCTGCCCTTAACGGTATCGTTGATACTGCTAGAAAAGGATTTGTTCGTAGTCGGGTGGTAAGAAATCTCTCTGCAACAGATTTTTCATACGGTACCATGTTCTTATAGGTTGCTTTCCCTCTCTTTGCCTACGGTTCTGCAATCGATCCCACCATGCAGACGCCCCTCCTTTCAATCTACAAGCAACCAATCTTACCCTCCTATCCTCAGGTACCTCCATATAATCGAAGAATCTATCGACTTCCGCAAGCCAGTCCAAAAAATCTTCTATATTGAGATTACCATTAAAGGATGGAATATCTACCTTAAGACGAAAGTCACCGCCATCGATGTGGTCGAGTCCCTGGTGGTTTCGTCAATATCCGCCACCATACTCCTGATCAATCTGGTCATCCACCCGAGTACCTGCCACCACCAACGCTACCCCTTCTCGGTGGTTGCCCCCTCCTCTGCAGAAATTCACCCTCTTCCTTAGAGGAGCTTTCATCAAGCCTTCAGTTCCATTGATTCCCGATAGCAAGTTCATTGATAGGACCGCCGCGAGCGACTGCTACTCCCGGTTGATTCCCAACAACACCCTATTCCCGTTGTAGCCCATCACCATGGCGTCGAAATGCGCCACCAGGTCTTCCAAACGCTGTTCTACACGTCCAAGTCTCTGTTCCATAGCTTCGACCACCGCCCTTGGAGACCATTGATTGACTCCTTGGACTTCCGCATCCCGATCAAGGTCAAGAACGCGACCACCATCAACACCATCGTTAGCCGACATCTTGCAGGAATTTGCCTTGCTCTGATACCAACTGACGCAGCGAGGAAAGCGTAAACTCGAGACCAATTCTAGGATTGAAACTCTAGGATAAACAAAGAAAAATCAGAGTTTATTCTTCGATAAATTTCAATTGCGCACAATCGAAAATACAGAGAAACTCGTCTCAAAAAGTGTGTATTGAATATTGAATAAAACGTAACCCTAAAATGACCTAACAACTATATATATACTCCTCTGGAAAATACATAAAAAAAAGGAAATATAGATGTACACGTGGAAATAAATATAAATATACACGTCCGTCCTTTGTCATATATACGGCTGTGCCTCAAAGTCGTGTACGCTTCTGGGAATATGTCTGGCGTAATACACGGTCGTGTCCTCTGGCCGTGCTGCCTTCTTTAGGAGAGATCCTAACAGAACACACGGCCGTGCTTCCTGGTCGTGTAAGAAGCCGTGTACATTTCTGGAAATCATCCAGGTTTCTCACACGGCCGTGCCTCCTGGCCGTATATGCAGTCGTGTGCGTTTCTGGAAGTTTCCTGACATGATACACGACCGTGTATCCACCTGTGTATCAACCCGTGTCCGCCACGATGTCCGCATCATATAAAGTTATATCTTTTTCTTTTTTATTTTTGTATTTATACTATTTATATTTAATAGTTATACTTATTATAATATAGTTACAATATGTATATAATCCGATATATGTTTCTCTATTCTATATACAATGATCTCTATACCATTTAAAACTAATGATTTTTTTTTTGGGTTGTAACAAAATGGCACCTATGTAATGTTGAAGGAGCTTTGCTTGTGTTTTTTATACCATAGTAGACATGTTTCTTATATGTGGTTTTCGAGTGTTCTTATGTTAAATTTTGTGAGTTAATAATCCCTCTTTTCTTTTACTAGTTATCTCTTGTTGACAATTCATAAGCCAACGATCAACCCTCCAAGTATAAAGTAAAGATAAGGAATAGGAGACGGCTTCAACCAAAATCATATGTATGCATTTGAAAAGGAGTATTACTATCCTACCCCGCCTTGAGGCCTGAGGGTATTATATGACAAATGGTTGTTTATGGAAATTGTTTTGACATATATAGCATTCAAGAAGTTAATATCAAAATGAATTGCTAAATTAATGTGAATGGTTATAGAATTTTAATATAAATAAAAAATATTTAAATTGTTTTCTTTCTTTTTTTCCAAAGAGAAACTTCATTAAAAGAAAAAAAGACACAAATACAAATCAATTATTAGGCAATTTATAACTCGTATCAATAAAAAGTGAAAGAAGCAAAAGACATGGAAGAAAGATCACTATCTCTATAGAACTTGCTTATTTCCTTTTTGTTATAGGGTATAGCCCCATCGAAGTATTTATTTTTTTATGGATTAAATGAAAAGAATAAAAGGAAAACTAAGTTCTAAACTTTGAAGTATCTTGTACAATTAGTAAAGAAAAGACAAAAGTTTGTACCTAATAAATTTCTTACGATGGTATAGGCATAATATAAATATAAATATAAATATATATATATAGCAAAAGGAAAAACATAACACAATATCATTAATAGATTATAAAATATTTGCAAATCTTAATTGAAAAAATTAACTTCCATACTAAATCTAATACATGGTGTAATAATTAGCATGTGCCTTTATGTGCTAAAAACATAGAGTTGGTTAATTCTCCATTTTGAAAGTTAAGATTTGTAATGATAGTCATATCAACATTGAAAACACGAGGCAAAATTTAAAAAAGAAAAAAAAATTGATAGTAACATTAATTTAGCTTAGACTTAAAAGTATTATCACACATGTTGGAAACTGATTTGATTAAATTTGTTTAGATTTATTTATTTAAAAAATTAAATCTTGTTAAGTATATCTATATCGAAACTCAAATTCTATTAAAATTTAGTTAAGATTAATAAAGTCCATACTCTATTCAAAATTGTAAAGTTATCATTTCTTTTAAACAAAGGGTAAAACCATAAATTAAATTCAAATAGATTAAATAAAGTTGAAAGTAAATAATGTCTCACTCACATGAATATATACATAGACACACATACATATATCTTCCTTGTTAGTTAAAAACACAAATTTATTCTTGTCAAAAAAAAAAAAAAGATTTGGTAATTTTCATGAAATGAGGAGGAGCCTAAACATTGCCATTTTGCCTAATGTTGTTCCTCCACCCTTACGATAGTAGGAGAAGGGATCGAAACTTCAATAGTGGAGTACACCAATACCTAAAGTTAGGCCCTCTTTGGATGAGAATTAAAGGACAAAAGGGGAATGTAAGTGGATGTTGTGTGGTCTGGTATATTGCATGAAATTAGTGAAGCAAGGCCAATGTTGCTTTACAAGTTAGAATAACGATAATTATGGAAATGGGTGATACAAGCTTAAACATTGCAAAATAAAAGCCATAGAAAGTATGTCGACACTAAAATTGTTAAAAAAAAAAAAGGTAACTCCGTCAAATGATAAATTAAGAGAAGAAGAAAAAGAAAAAGAAAAAGAAAGGTAGTTTAGATAATCCTTTTATAAGTGGTTTTTTTGTTAATTATTTAATTTATATGTATAAGATTTTTATACATGTCTAACTAATATATATATATATATACAAATGGATCCCATTTTCCTTCAATCAGTCATGTTATTTTGTTTGTTAAAATATTATTGAAACAACCTTAGATAAGTAGCATTATAATTATGTGGTAAATACAAGGGCAATTCATGAAGAAATGATTGGGATAGAGCACTTCATTCGACTAAAAGCGTTTTAAAACATTCAAGCTTTCATGAAGAAGGGATTTTTTTTTTTTTTTTTGGATGAAGAAACAAGAATCCAAAAGTCCATGCCTAAAGATTAAGTACTAATCAACTTCATCCAAACAAAGTCAATAACATTTGGATGAAATCAAGGCCTCTGATCAAAGCGAAGCCACTAGAAGACTTTGTTTAATTGTTTAACAAAGTCAAACTACTAAAACTACCCTTAATCGAACGAAATCATACTCTTCCAACTAAAATCCTAAAAGCTATTATGGAGTAACCAAATATAATTAATCAATTTGGTTAACACCCAATAAATACATTTAAGTCTTAGTTATGTGCTTTGAAAAAAGCTCTTCTTTTCTATTTGGAGTTAGATTTTATGCAACTAGTGGTTATTATAGTATATAATCACAGTTTTATAATAGTTTTTCTTAATTGATGCTTGTTATTAACAAGCAACTTAGATTACTTCTCATTTACTTCTACCGAGCACTTGCTTTTGAGTTTCTACTAAAAAGTTGATTTTTTGCATATTTGTTGTCGTTAGCTTAGTATGACAAATTAGATCCTGAGTGGTTTATAATGTGACAATAGCTTACTTGGTTGTGATGAACATTAGTTTTATGTAAATGATGCTTAAATGTAATGTCCTCTTGTTTTTGTTATTACTAATTCACTAGTATAAATTACTTAAATAGAATCTTTTTATATCAATGAGATATCATAATTGAGTTGATATATAGTTTAAAGCTTAATGCAGCATACCCATTAACCGGCTTGGTCTTCAATAAATTAGTGTGCTACATTAAGATAAAATGTTTCAATTGTACATAGCACCATATATTGGCAATACAAATTGCATTTGGAGTCAATCACCCTATGAGTTTGTTTAGTCTTAACATGATTCTAATATAAACTACGCCTTCAATCATCGGATCTTATTTCTCAATTGTAGATGACTTTAGTTAAGTTTAAGTTTTTTAAAAGCTTTATTTTTTGAGCTTTTCCAGAATCACCGATGTCAAATTCCATCCAACTAAATTTTTTCTTTACTTGTTCCTTGATTTCTACCTTGGGCTCACTAGGTTAAATAATTACTAAAATCATGCTGCAATAGGCCAATGCACTTGTTGGCAAGGATTATCTACCCACAAAGCATGATGGTGTTAACTTTATCGATTCTTAATGATTAGATTATTATTTATGAATTACTTATTCTCTTACACTATTTAAATGCTTTTTAATGTTATCATAGCACTCTTATAAATATGTAATATTATTTTGCATATTATTCGATGGATTCAATTATTTAGTTTTCTAGTAAAATATATTTGCCCTAAATCCTAATAAAAGCACTTATATAATGACGACATTTCTAGCATAATATCTATAATACTTTGTAGAGATAACTGAGAGATATACTTGGGCAATCTTGTATGATCAAGCACTAATATATAAACTTGATAAAATCAACTCATAATCCTCTAATGCAAGCTAAATGAAAGATTAGAAAGATAAAATCAGCTCATAATCCTCTAATGCAAGCTAAATGAAAGATTAGAAAGGTATTGAGAGTTTGAGAGTTAATGGTTGAGTAGTTTATAGGTTTTCAATCAATGTGCTTTATACTTAATGACACCGACATGGATTGTACTCTTCATTCAAACATTCTCATCTAATGCCTGGACAAAATGCTCTAGAATTAGGCAAGGGACTCCATTCAAACATCATAAATAATGTTTAAATATTTTTGTCAATTTTGTTTAACTGAAATAAGAGCATTTAGCTAAAGCCTTATAACTTGATGATATAAACACCAGTTTAGCAAATGAATCGGATTCAACTCACCCATCTCCAATTGTAATACCAGTTGGTCAAAAAAATGAAATAAGAACATTTAAATGAGGTAAAGGTATCCTCAAATTCCAACACTCTATGAAACTTCCTTTCAGCAACGTATACTAGATGCTCATAGAAAATTTAATAAATCTTTAAATTATGTGTTTTTTCTATTGTGGTTATAGTTCTTGGATATTTGGCTTCTTTCCTCAACGTTGGCTATATAAAACCACACAACATATGATTAAAAGATGCTATATCACGATCTAAAACCATGTTAAAAGCGATTTCTGTTGTAGCTTTCATAATTAACCCGTCACCTTAAAAGCACACAAATACACAATGAAACTCGAAAAGATAACTACAAAAAAGTAACTTGGATTGCATATAATTAGAAGAGAAAACCTTTAATAATCTTAAGTATTTTGTTCTAATAGATTTAACAAAAACCTTTAACAATTGATCACATATTGTGGTTTAAAATGAATATTCAATACCAACCTACCTTATCTTATACCTAATTACATCTAAATCGAAAGATTACTTTTATATTTAGTAAAACACTTATTTCATATAAGATTATTTTAATCTCTAAATTCAGGATATGTGCAATTGCATTTACCAATTTTTTCCACAGTACTTAATCCAGGGCAATTTCGTCAATTCAGTCGTTCCAGCTAGGGTTTTTGTTTCCCACGCAGGCCAGGAGCGAGGATTACGAGTTCCGCCTCCCAAATTCTTCTATAAAAAAGAAGCCCAAGTCTGCTTCTTCCTCCTGCTCTCTGGTCTTCTTTCTCATCTGCAAAACTTGTTCCCAGTCAATTACGATCTAGGGTTTTCTAATGCTTCTGTTTCTCATTTTTCTTATTTTCTTTTTTTTTTTTCTCTTTTTTCGAAGTTTTTGATTCAAATCCAAACTAAACCTAGCAGGATGATGTGAGGCCAGTGATGTCACAAAATTGTCCGTACCATCTGAGACTTTTCTTCAGTCTTTGATCGACATTTCTTCAACTGTAGTTTTCTGAGGCCCTCTTCGTTTTGCTTTTCACTTTTTTACTTTATTTACTTATTTTTTCTTTAATATCATATATTCTCAAATTTACAGTGGGGCTGTGATGATGAAAAACGGTATACCATCAAACGATGAAATCCCGATTAGGGTTTGGTGATGTAATTTCAAACCTTCACTGAGCCATTTTTTTGAAGTTAACTTTTTTTTTTTTAAATTAATAATAATTAAAGTCTAAAAGGATTGATTCATTTGACTTAATTATTTATTTATCATGAAATTGGATAAAAAAATGAATTTGAGAAGAGGAATGGATAGTGAAGGCAATAAATTAGAGTCACTGATGCGCTTAAATTTGATAGCGTAATCAGCGCTGTACGTTGCCGATATCAAACTATAGGAGCTGAGATTCTGGCATTTTCCCTCTTTCTCTGGGGTTTGTGCATTCAGATGTTCCTATATTTCTGATTGTTCTACAGTCTCATCATTTGGGTTCGTATCGTCCCCTGTTCATAATACTGGTCCGTTGTTTTGATTACCAGGCGTTGAATAATAATATAATATGATTACATCACAGTAAAATCAGATCTGATCGAAACGAAGATAAGAAACTAAAGATTCTAAGTTGATAAATCTGATAACGTTGTCGATGTTGGAGATGTACAGAGTCAAGTCTGATCTGATGATGTGCAATGGTCGAAAAATGATGGGTTGGATACGTGAATCGACCGTCCGGTTTTTAGAACCGAAACTCATGGACCGGTTTGTTTTCCTTTAATAATTAATAATAAATCGCCAATGCCTAGAGATTGAAAAGGGGGTAATCCTATAATAATTATTTTATGTTTTTTTGGTTGATTATAATATGAAAGGACGGTTTGAATCTAATGATTTATTTTATTAAGAGATCGTTATCTATACTACAAACTATATTAGCTTTATAAATGTACAAGAAATATTATTTTTAAGTAGGATTCACAGTATTAGCTGATAGAAAAATTACACATAAGATATAAATCAAATATTATATATATGTATGGGGATAATATATAATTTGCTTATGTTGTATTTATTTTTTTGTAATAAAAATTTTACTTTGTTAAAATAGAGATTATAATGTGTACTTTACTTGAAATATGAAATAGGCATTTAAAAGGTAAATTATAGTTACTTAAATTGTTAAATTACGATTCCTACTGAAAAGCTTTGAATTGAAATTTGTAAGAGGTCTTTTTTCCTTTTTTCCCCGTTGTCCTCAGTAATGGTGTCACCATACATATTAGATATGCATTGAAGGAAAGGGAAAGTGCTTGAGCGACGGGAAGGATGATCTCCATCACCTTTTGTGCATCGGACGGTTCGGAGCCCCGTCAATCGGTGAAGAGAAGGGAGGCGCCGTTGATCTCCATCGACCTTCGCGGGATGTTGTAGCATCTTGTCGTCCGGATCTGCATCTCTCCACCGTCCCTTTCTTCCACATCCACAACATTGCAATGCATTAGGTTTTAATATTTTCGTCTTATTTTTTATTTAATTTTTTAAGTAAACAATATAATTTTAATTATATTACATTAAAATAAATATTATTGTATTAATTTATTATCTATTCTATTCTTTAATAATATTTATTTTATTACAGGTTTGTATTTAAGTAATTATTTATCTTTAAAAAAAATTATTTTATTAATATATTATTTTAAGAAAGTTATTTAATAATTTTTTATTATTTATACACTTTGAAAGTAAATGGAAAAAAAAAAAAAAAACTACTTAAGCACGATGCTCCAGCAAGCAATTTTGGCCTTGGATTTTTTGTGAAGTACCTTTGTTTAACATTGAAATAGGGTGCTTGACTTTGAATCTGTGTTAAGAACCCATTAAAATGTACCGTGGACATTATAAATATAAATGTCAATACATGGAAATGGTTTAATAGACAGAAGTATAGAATAATCCAATAACTTTAGGCTTCTTTCCACTGTGTCGTTTATATAATTCGTAAATATTGGGTTTTGTTGATAGTATTTATAGATTTAGCTTGACTAGATATTCGTACTGTTGGCCTATGTAATACTCTAGGTTCCATATATATATATCGATTATATTTTTTAAGATTTTTTAAAGAATTACCAAAAAAACCTAGAATAAACCAATCTAAAGACTACATGGTTGGTGTGTGCTTTAAAATAATTGCTTTTTATCAATTGATAAGGAAAAAAGATGTGTAAATAAATTAGGTCTAACGAATAAGCATATTTAACCCAACACAATATAGTATGATTAATTTTTTTACTTATATAAGTTAAAACGAAATCCAACCCATTTAACCTATTAGATGAGTTAACATAGATTGGTATGTGAATCATCCATTTAACCTAATAAAACACATAAATCCCTCAATAATCATTTCTTGAAATCGTCCCAAAATCGATACAAACACTAGTTAATTAGTTACTTATTTTCTATAAATTAAACATTGAATTTATATTGTGTTAAATTATTTGAAGAAATAAATCTATTTTATAGGGGATTGTTGAGTTGAGTCATATAATATAGCTCAGAATAAATATTGTTTTATATAACATGTTGCCAGTTAATTGTTCTGGTTCCGTTCTAATCACTGATGCCATGGATGTAATGGTTGAAGATAAGAAGAGGAACATGGTCAGAAGTGATCTTCGACGAGTCAATATTGGGGGAGCATCGGAGCCCACCAGATTAGTTTCCAAAAATTGGATTTAGCATGTGAAAGAATATGCTAAATGCGTATTCTAAATTGATAGAAGATACCCACCCTAAAATAGCATCAATGTGTCTGTGTCATATCTTAAGAATGTCCCTCCTGCCATCTGGGACTACTTCTTATGGAGGGTGTATCCTCTGTCACCCTTTTTTTTTTTAAATTTAACATTCGATGCAATTAATAGTGTCCTGTTATTAGCAGAAATTATCATAGTTGCGGTTACTAGTGGCACGGTGGATGATGACTGATGATAGAAGGAGAAAGCTGCAGCTTAGAGAGCTTATAGGTGGAATGGACTATTATCAACGCTTTGATGGTCTCCTTGTTTTGTATCGCAATACTACTTCAATTTTCGAACATTTTGAAGTGATATAAATTATTCTATCCCCATTACTTTTCAATACGTGTGATCGTGTATAATAATAATAAGATGGTAATGTGTAGAAATTGATGCATCATCTCAATTTACTTTTTTTTTTTTTAATTTTTTTCGATTTATCTATTTAAATTTTTTCATATAATAAATAATTAAAATAAAAAAGAAGTAAATGATATCATAATGATGAAATGTGATTTTTTTTTAAAAAAATAAATGATCTTAACTATTGGTTACAAATTAAAGAAAATTAAAAAAAAATGAAATGCTCCAAATCTATAGAAATATAAAACTAAAAAAAAATAAAAAAATTCCTATTTTATTTCTGTTGCTCCAAATGAAACACTATTGATCTCTTCTCAATGAAACACTATCGATCTCTTCTCAAGGGAGTGCTTCTTCTTCTTCTTCGTCACCGTATTTGATTTGCACTCAATACAATAGAGTCGTTTATATAGCCATGTAATATCCATATCTACTACTCATTGTAAATCAGCTTCTCGTGGAAATAAGGTGATTTATTTATTTATTTAATTTTTAAAAAATTGCATAAAAAAAAAACAATTCTTAATCTATATATATATTTGATGTACTGTAACTTTCATACGTTAAACTAATGTTTCTTTTTTTCAACATAATTGTCTTGAAGTTCCAAAATTATGTACAGCCAGTGGAGAATCTCCCCAAGTCCTTGCCTTGTTATTGTCTTAGATTCCTTAATAACACTTAGAGGTTGATTAACTGCACCTTGGTATGAGAACTTCCAAAGAATATTTTTCTATTCCTGTTGCTTGAATGGATTTCTTACCTTTATTGTCTATACTTAATAGTATATGAATTTGCAGGTCATGGTTAAATCTTCTTACCTTAAACATTTTTGTCATATTATTCTGGAATGTCTGGCCATAGGGTCTAAACCCTTGTTTTTATTCTTGGCGTGGGTTGATATAGTTTTTAATCCCAATAACGCCCAAAAAATCAATTTAAGTATGAAACTAGAAGCATAAACAAACAAGAGCTAAAAGATGTTTAGCTTAGAGGACTAAAACGGGAAATCTTAACCTAATCTTCCTTATGAAAAAGACCCCTCTATTATGATTGGATTCACTTCAACGGTATTTGTGCCATTCTAGTAGAGGGAAAGGTTTCACTTAAAGGATGCTTTGGTAATAGAAATTCAACATGGAGCAACAAAAATCCAATCTTATGAGAATTATTCAAGTAAATGGTCATCGCTTTTATTGATACTTTCTTTCCAACATCCTTGCAACAGTAATCTGACCACCACAACCTCATTCTAGCCCGATGGCCACTGTCATGTCGTATAAGCATAGATTAGATCAACTTGACGGAATTATACAAGTACTAGACTAGCAGCTACCTAAACTACGTAATCTCTCGAGTGGTAAGACACCATAGGAGTTTGTTTTGTCACCTCCACTAGTTCACTTACTTCTCTAGTAATCTGGAACATATAGATGTATCGATGTAGTTGCAATTACCTAATTAGAACAAAGTCTCAAGAGCTAATAAAAATATATTCTATGTTTACCTAATATCCCTTCCCTTTTTCTAAGTTTTAGGTTGCTTTAGGTCAATTCAAAAAGTTAGGTACACTTTGGATATTAACCTTAGACATATTCCAAAAACATAAAATTCTTTTAAGAATTTTTTAATCGTATCTAGTCTCCATGACATGAACCATGAACCACAAGATTGAACTTATTTTTGAGACACTACAAAAAACCAAGCCACATGACTTTGGGGTGGGAGAATGATCCAGTGGCTCATTAGGTGGTTAATTGTGGCGGTTGGTTGAATTATGTTTCTCTTTCTCTCTCTCCTCTATTTTCTAAAAAAAGCAAAATGTAACCATAATACTGAGTAGAGAAGTAAGAGCAATTGCCTCTCACCAGCCACTCCCCTACATCTACCACCCCTTCTTCGGCTGTTAACTCTTTTCCATTCTCAATAAACGTGATAAAGCGTTCATCTCTATTGCACAACCACTTTCATATACAACTCCATCTCTATCTCCTCTATTTATCACGCTCATTCTTTCAATTCTTGAGGGCCCTACACATCACCATAGTTATCTCCATCTCCATCTCTAATTCGAGTTTTTGTTTTTCATCCTTTTTCTTTTTAGTTTAGTTTTAACCTTCATGTGGATTTTCTCTTCTATTAGACGATTGGTTTTTCTATTTTTGTTGTTGAAGAATTTCAAATGCAAAAGAGATGTTACAATCACCTATTTATAAAAGAAATGTGTTCATTGTGGATTAGGTGTTTTAACCCCTTTTGGATTTAGTCATCAATCCCTCATTATACTAGAGTGATGTTATGTAAACGAATTATGTTTCTTTGGGCAAAAAAGAGTGCAGTGGCTAGGTTATGGATTGGATTACATTATCTTTAATCACTTGATTTGCATGAGGGCAACTGAAAATTAGAAGCGAGTGAGTACTAGCTAGGTAGGATATGAGATGTTATTCATACCTTATCTTATAAGTATCGGTTTTCGAGTTTTACCTATCAATTTATCATTTGATACTATCATAAAATTTAGATTCGTTTGGTTAAAGTAAATAACACCACCATATTCATTAGAGTAATTTTACAAATACAAGATCATCTAATAAAAACATAAATATAATATAACCAAAAAAGAAAAAAGGTTTTAAACAATTATGATGAGGAACCTACTCAACCAAGCATTGTTAAAATATAATATCATGTTATAATCAATATTACTAGTTAATAATTTTTACAAGTGAATCCAAGGTTATAATTTTTATACCTTATAAATGGTATGACATATGAAGATGTTATAATTATACCCTACTTTACGAGAGTAGGTTTTAGAAAATTGTATCTAGATATTAGGTTATTCATGGCATTACTATAATCTTTCTATTTATTGCGAGTTGGTTATTTGTTAGCATGGATTTAGCTTATAATGTGCTTGGAAGCCCTTGTCTAAACAAATATTTTACAAAGGGCTTACAAGAAATTGGAAACACATCACATTTTGGTAAGGTATCATTTCCCAGTTTAATGAATCCTCCACTTATTTGATGGGATGGCTAAGAGATTATGTTAAACTCTTCATAACCTAACCAATCAAGTTAAATAATACAAGATATAAGATTCCAATAAAGTTAACCGTTTATCCCTAGTAAAAATCTTAAAACATATACATAATGTTATCTTTTACGACTTGGACAAAAAATGTCACACCCCGGAAGGGGATTTAGAAGTTTCTACTAAAATCATCATGATACTTTTACACCCATTACATAATAACCGTCTTACGAGTCAAATATCGTAAGACTCTAACTAGTTAATTACATTTATAACTAGTTATATTACATATAATTATATAATAAAATATAACTATAGATTTCGTACCCTAAGATCAACCATGATCGCAAAGAGTCGGTATCTCCTACCAATTAGTAAAATGGAATAAAACCTTACATCAGGGCCCTAAGATAACATTTTATTTAGAAAGCCTATTAATCAATTTCTTACTTTATCATTTTGGGCTCCCAAAAACACTTGACATCTCACTCCCCATCCCATCCATCCCAAGCTTTTATGACTTTTACCTGTAAAACAATTTGTAAAGGGGTAAGCACACTATGGCTCAGTGAATGAGAGTGCAATACACTCAATGCTATACTCGCACAAGCAATTCAATCAAGTTATCAACCATATGTTATGCATGAGCAATCATATGAATATAATAATTCGCGTGGTCTTCCAATAACCAACATGAAGTTTAGGGTTTACACTTCCCTTAACCTTGGGTTAGGGATTCTAAAGCCACCATTAATGCTCAGGTCTCACAACCCGGTTTAATTTCTCATTACTTAATATTTATTATTTATTCATTTTATCACCGAACGCTTCCATGCACTTGCAACAGTTGGAGCAACACCCTTAAAGAAACTCTAGACAAGGAACCGGCAATGCGCTGACAATCCTATAGTCCAGTAGTTCGCTCAAGACGTTCAGTAATATCACAATTACTTCCGGATGCCTTGTGATAGTGATGGCCTTTAATTTATGCAATGTCTCGTGTAATGCATGTCTCATTTTAATTAAATCTCATCATTTAATTATTCAATTTAAGGTAATCAATCAATATACAATAACAACCAATCCACATAAGAAAAATAAAGCAATTCCATTGACCATTCCACAACAAGCATAAGAAAAAATGTCAATCCAAATCTCATAATCAAACCCATTACCTTTTCGATACACTAGATATTTTCCCATTTGCGTATACATGCATCTCATATATGAATCCAATACCCACATCTTTCACATTTTCCAACACATACTCTTTTCCATCAATACATATATGTATATCGATACACATACATATGTATGCACGAATGCGTACATATATATACAACGTATACCCCATATACTTTCACATTTTCCAACACATACTTTTTTCCATCAATACATATATATATTGATACACATACATACGTATGCACGAACATGTACATACATATACAACATATCCCCCGTACAAAAACACACGTATAACCATGCATATACATATACATTTACACGTACATACACATGTACATATCTACACCTTTAATATACAAATACACATATACAAACATATCAATCATTATAAATACATATGATAAGTGTCAGAAGCTAGTGTTGGTTGAAGAAGAGGGTATTTGTAGAATTAAATTCTAATTTCAAGTTTCATTAGAAACAAAAGAAAGGTTTAAGGATGATATGAGTAAAAGACGAGATGAAATTTGGTGAGAAATAAAGAAAGTTAGAATTTCAGTTCAGCACAGCCTGTGCTAAAGCTAATGTTGGTTGAAGAAGATGGTATTTATAGAATTAAACTTTGATTTCAAGTTTCAACAAAGACAAACGAAAGGTTTAAGGATGATATGAACAAAAGACGAGGTGAAATTTGGCGAAAAATGAAGAAAGTTGAAATTTCAATCCAGCACAACAGTCTGTGTTGAAGCCAATGCTGAGTAAAAAAATGGTCAAAAGTAAGAAAAAGTTCAACCCTGCCCCGAAGCACGCCCATGCTAGAACTCGTGCTGAACCTGGTACTAAAGATAACGTTTTCCGAAGTTAGCATAGCCTTAAGCATGGCTATGCTGACACCCATGCTAACCTTGTTTATGCAAAACTACAAATGGCTGATTACTTCCATGCAATTTTTATACATAATTATACCTCATGTGTGTACATACATATACATACGTATGTACGAACACATACACACACATACAACACATACTTCCACACCCGAAAGTACACATATTCATGCACATATATGTACATCCACTTGTACATATACTTATACACATCCATATCAAACACAACATATTAAGCACAATATTGTAACACAACATGAAGTTTCCCACTCACCTGTTTATAGTCGTCTTTACTCTCAGCTGTCGTCGAGTGGTTCCAACATGTAATCTTTTTACCTAATAATAAGATAAAATAAAATAAGGTAAATATCTAGAATTTAAGCCAAGCCTTAATTTAACTAAAGGTGTTAAGTAAGGTTCATTTATATTTTACTTATACCTAATTTAAAATTTTGGTATAATTTCTTCGTTTTACATTAGTATTTCATAATATTATAATTATATATCCTCTCCACACTCGCTCATACACATAATCGTTTCATTGACGACATGCATGCATTTCCAAGACTCCCTTTTATAACTTGATTGCTTGGTCAAACTACTTGAGCTGTCGTTTCTATACTAATAATATCTCTTTTCTTCCGTTCAATCCTACATACATACACACTTATTTCCTTCATTTCCTATAATTCTCTACCCTAACTTCTCTTCTTTCACTTCTTCCCTTCCATTCCTCCTTTCCCTTTTTTCCCAATTCTTTTACCTCTTATTATTTGCTACATACTTTCACTTTGAACATCACACACATAAACCGTACATCCACTCCACACATATACTCTCATGCACCTTCATGTTTCCCATACATCTACACACACATTTACCCACACATGCACACATCTCCACCATACACATACACAACGCACACTCATACACGCATACGCTACACACACTCATGCTCATACACACACATACACAAACACACATACACCTCACGTACACATGTATATACACACCGACACTTCCTCCACGCGACGCACTTGCACATCCATACACACTTCACACACCGGATCACTTCCCCATCCCCACACACACCGCTAAGCTTTGCTTTCCTCAGTTTTACTAAAAAATTTTGGGTATATTTTTAAATAATTTTTTTCTTGCCTAAAACTCAAGTAGAAATACATTATTACATACTATTCAAATTCATGATACTCATATCTATAGTATTTCTAACTGATATGGCTAATTTCTAAACTAAATATTAAAATTTTTACATATTTGATATTAGTACATATATATAATATATATATAAAACTTTGTTTTGCATATACTTAGTCTTGTTGAGTTGTATTACCTCAAGGAACACGTTGGCGGTCATTGATCATCGATTGGAGGTTGTATGCGAAAATTATGAATTTTTTTACTCGTTTTTCCTTTTTTCCTTTCTTTTTCTTTTCTTTTCTTTTCTCTTGCGTTCCTCGCTGTCCTCCCCTGTTTCTCTCGTTCTCGCGGTTTTCGGAGCCTTCTTTCCCTTTTTATATTGTTCGTTTTTTTTTCTATTCATACCACCATAAGTATATACATATATTTATATATTATAATTATTTGTATTTTAATATTTCATACGCATAAGACGTTATTTTTAAATTTCGTATTTTTAATATTTTATTACGAAACTTTACGTTTAAGCTAATTTGATTATTCCGGACTTAAATATTTACTCGAAATTTTTATTTGAATTTCCTAAATCTATAATTTCAATTAATTTCATTATTTAACTCAATATTGTTAGTAATTTATGTTTCAAAAAATTTATTATTTTAATTTAAATTGCACGAACTAAAATTATGACTTACAATTATTTTTATTTATTTGTTTATATACCTATATACATATATTTTTTTATTACTTCATTTCCTAAATTTATTTAGTAATATGTTTCATATAATTTGAAATTTTACACCTGCTATCATTTTTCCTTTGCATATAATTATTCTTTCTAATTGTTTTAAATATCTATTTGTTATACTTATTCATGTCTTTCTTATTTTTCTATTTTAAAAGCAATTATTATTTATCGTAAGTTTTCGGTTATTCATAAATTACTAGAATAATATTAATATATCAAGATATTTTAAATTTTTCTTCATAATTTTCTCAAAATTTTTAATATTGCAAAATTGTTATCCTTGCTATTTCAGCCTAGAAGGATCTATTATTCCGTTAATTTTCTTTAATTTTTATATGGTTTTTCAAAATTTCATGATATCACATAAAATAATTGATTGAAAAAAAAGGAATGGCAAGAACTTGGAAATAAGGGCTTTTCATGACATTTCACAATTTAAATGCATAGTCACTGACTGTATATTTGCTTAATCAAAACTGGCAAAAAGTCAACACTTGCACGAATAAGCAATATAAAAGAAAGCATATGTTACAAAAGTAAAAAATTAGCTCCCATGATTAATGGCTTTAGATGTTTGTTTCTGGTCTCACGCCTTTGATTATTGATGGCACACTTGATAAAAAAAACAAGTCTATAAAAGTGATTTTTTTTATTTAAAAAAAAAATCTACAACATAGGTTATGTTAGAATAATATGGAATAACATCGCAATTATTACTTAAATTTTATTTAATTTCATATATGAAATTTAAAGTTGTTTATTTATTAAAAAATTTATTTGTTAAATTTATGCTTAAAATTTAAAGTTATTAAATCTTTAATTTAATTAAATATTTATTTATTAAATTTACTATTACTATTATTTTAAAAGAGATGATGAGATAAATAATCATTAATCTTTAGGTAAAATAGTATAATAAGTAAAAGTTAATTAAGTAATAACTTTAAATTTAAATATAAAATTAAAAAATTATATAGAATAACAAAAATCAACCCCATATCTTCAACCTTTTTTTAGTTAAAAATAATAATAATAATAAAAAAAGAAAGACACCGTCTCTGTCCGTTCTAACTTCAACAAAATGACTTTTGTATAATTTTGAATTTGACCCAGAACATGAGAGAGAAGCAGATGTAGAAAATTATTAAAAAAAATAAAAAAGGAAGATGAAGGAGAAGGTAGAGACGACACGCATGCACACTCGTAGTCATGGCCATATTTGACACCACACATACACACACATACATATTCCATAATAACATGAAATGAGCGAAATCATCAAACAACGTACACAAACTCGAAACACACATAATAATCATCTTCGACACAAAATCTCTCTCTAACACGCGCACACACGACACATGTACTACGGCTTCTCCATGAATGTATGAAATCCATCCATCGAATTGAATCGAGTCCTCGATAATACTAAACTCGAATGGCTTTCCTTTTACCCAATCTCTCCCCTTCTCTTCTCCAACCGAAATCCAAAGACAAACCGCCTCTTCTCAACCAAACCCTCTCTCTCCCTGCTTCCGCTACAAAACCCAACGTTCTCTCTCCTCTTTTCCTTCCTTCTCTCCAAGCCTCAACTGTCAACAAGGAAGTTCGGCTCCGTACACCTTCTTCTTCCTCTTCTAAGGATAACAAGTACGACGGCGACGATGATGGCCAAAGAGACGACTTCTATCTCAATCTTGGTCTTGCTGTGCGGACACTCCGCGAAGACATGCCTTTGATTTTCACTAAAGACCTCAATTACGATATTTACAGGTGGTTTCTTCATCTGGGTTTCTCTTGGAATCACGTATCGTCCTTGGTTTCCTCATAAAGATTGGTTCTTTAATGCGCGGAACTGCTTTGTTTGTCTTATTTCTTTCGTAAAGTTCTGTGCCTTTTGGCGAATCTGATTGTTTATTTCATTGATGTGGTACAGTGTAAGTAATCCTAGACCCAATAGAAATATAAACTTACGGATAACACAGGAGCGTGGGTGAATTAGCGTCAAGATGATACGATATTAAGCTGGAGCTCGAGTAGAAGTGGCACTAAACGAAGTTGTGCTAGACTTGATTACAGTTGGTTAGGCTAGTATTATTTTGAAAGAACAATATCATTGCCTCAATTTGACTTCCACTTGACTCAAGTTTAATTAGTCTCCTGAGCTGATGAAGTAACAGTTAGAGTTCGACTTGACTGTAGTCTAATCGAGCTCGAACACATATTTATTCAAGTGTCTTGTAGTTTACAATTAAGTTTGTCTTATTGACACTCCATATACAAATAAGCTTGTAGAATGTGCCTGATGTGCGAACAAGCCCCTAAATTTTAGTTATGTGCAGTTAAACTCTGTAATTTCTCCTTGAACTACTATTTATATTATTACAAATTGAAAAAATTTACTTGCAATATTTTTAACTAAGTTTCAATTTTAGCAAATAGGAGTTCAAAATTTTAATTAGTGCTTGAAGCTTAATTAGAACTTAATAAACAAGAAATCAAAACTCAAAATATAATCAATTCAATACATTGTTAGCAAAATTTTCAACATTTCACAATAAAAAAGTTAAGGGGATATTTGAACAAATTTCAAAATACAGGGGCTTAACTGTGAACAGCGGAAGTTCAAGTGCATAATTGCAGGCTGAGTAGTTTGGGGTGCTTATATGTTTACCTTGCCTTATTGAAGTTTTATGTTGTTTTCATTCTTTTTAACTGGTTTGATCGAATTGCAGGGATGATATCACATTTGTAGACCCTTTGAATACATTCACTGGGATTGAAAACTATAAACTGATTTTCTGGGCATTGAGATTTCATGGGAAGATTCTATTTCGTGAGATTTCACTAGATGTTTATAGAATTTGGCAGCCTTCAGAGAACATGATATTGATCAGGTGGAACTTGAGAGGCATGCCTCGGGTTCCATGGGAGGCTAAGGGGCAGTTTCAGGGTACTTCACGGTACAAGTTGGACAGGAATGGAAAGATTTACGAACACAAAGTTGATAATCTGGCTTTCAATTTCCCGCAGTCGCCTAAGCCTGCAGTTTCAGTATTAGATTTGGTTACAGCATGCCCTGCAAGTCCAAATCCCACGTTCTTGTGGGGCCCTGTCGAGCAGCAGTCATCTTCATGGGTGGAATTCTATCGAGCAGTAAGGGAAACTCTAGACCGCCAAGGGCAGGACATCAGTGTTCTAGCCCAAAATGGTTTGCTCACTTGCTCATAGTACAAGAATTGAGGTCATATTGCGATTTCCTTATATGGTATACATGTATTAGTTATATTACAGTTTCTGGTTGTACTTATATTATATGGGTTGGCAGCAAATAATAATAATAATTTTTTTTTGGGGGGGGTAAGAAAGCTTCGGTATGTGTACATAAGGAGGATGATGAATAGACTAGGTGAAAATGGAGGCAATTGGGGCTATAGTTTGGAAATCTATGAAATTAAGAAGTGTACCTAAAATTAGTATACGCAAACTTTGTATTTTTCTTTCAATAAAGCAATTTATATCTTCTCTTGCTCATCTTCTGAAACTTTCTGAAATAGATAGAATCATTTTCATCACAACTCTTACGCATATCGGTGCCGTAAAATCTTGAAGTGTGCTGTTAACTGATTGATGATTGGAATTACATACTTAAGTGCTCCTTTTTCAGTTGTATAAGCTCAGTATTCCTTGGTTAAACTTTACACAGTGAAGTTCTAATCCTTTTCCCATGTAGATTCTAGAAAAGGACTTCCCAGGAGATTATGCAAGCTGCTGACATGATTGTCCCAGTTATATAGGGGGGGAATTATTTTATGTTCTTGTCCTTTATCAGTGAGAAATTATTATTTGACTTTGCTTGTTAGGTTGAAGCCACATCTCTGACCACTAGCGCTTCGCGTTAAAGTATTAGTGCAGTATATTGTGACTAGGCTGGTTTACTGGCTAGGCTCCCTCATAAACTATTTCTTGCAAAAAAATTCCCAAGTTGGGTCGATTGTCAGGTGGAAATTCTCAGGATTGATTCCAAAGCAATGAGGAAATCACTCTTCTGGGTCCATGATAGTTCTCCTTGCCTCGGCCCGCAACCTTAGTGTGGGGGTAATATAGCTTTCTTTAGGGGATATAGCAGACTCTAATCTGTTGCTTTCATTGAATTAGGGAGACCAGCCAAGACCTTTATTTCCTCTTCCTGTCAATGTGTTTGATTGTTTCAGCTCTACCTAGATTAGCATTTTCTATTCGTTGGAAAACACCTCGTTCATACTATTTGCGGAGTGTTCCAAATCTTCAGTGTTGTCCCGTGGGTTTAGGTGTTGCTAATTCCTTTATAATGATGTTGCATTCTGAAAACGAGCAAAGAAGGAGCATGTTGAGAATCTCGTGATTGTTCGTAAGTATATTATTACTTACGATTATCTTACGTTCATTTATGCAGTCTGGCATATGCTTAGTCGTTCTTGTGCATGGAAAGTCAGCTTTTAGCATGAACTATTCTTGTGATATCTTTCAAAGTATTGACGAAATGCGGTAGATAAGTTCTGCCTGTGGGTTCCTAGGAAGCAATTTTGCAGCGTTAGCCAGTTGTCATTTATGAGAACTTAATGGGGGCATTAATTCATATAGCATGTTTGTATCAAAGAAAGAGATATTGAGTTCGAAGTAATTCCCTATTTCATTAATTAAACCCCATGGACATGCTTAAATTAACAAACCTTACCCTACAAGTGAGATTGAATATTAAAAGTATAAAATATTAAAATCCATTTTGAATTTTTAGTTCAGGTTAACGTGGAACTAAACTTTGTTGAAAGTCTTCTTTGCTTCCTTTTTCTCTCTCTCTCTCTCTCTTTCCATAGTTAAAGTTGAACAAATAAAACCTTTTGATAGTCAAACCCTACATTCTCATGAAGTTCTTAGAAATAACAATAGAGTGGAATTTCTTTCTACGTAGAAGTCAGACAAACATAGAAATTAGTAAATATTTTGATATTTAGATGCACTTGCATTGCATGGAAACACAGTTATTTGTGCATTTCATTTGTGTAAATTTTCAAAGTTCGATGGATGTATGGTGTTGCTTGATAAACTCTAACTCAATTCAATCAAACTTGTTCATTCTCGATTATTTAAAAAATTATATCCTTTTAATTAAATTTACAATAAAACTTTAAGTTGACTCACATTGAGTAAAGTTTGGTATATACTTCATCTTGATTAGACTCAAAAGATCAATGACTTTAAATAAGTTTTAGCTCAAGTATGATCTTAAACTTAATGTTAATTAAATTAAAATAGAGTAAACATCGAGTTAAGTTCGAAACTGCTTGTGAACCGGTTTAATTCCTTCCTGTACACATGCGTAATGATAGCGTAATATTCGAAATGGAAGGTTCCTGGCGAGTGGGTATCCGGGACGCCCAAGATTGGAGGTGGAAAAAGCACGTAGCAGTAAACTTAAAAGAATCTTTTCAAACTGCTTTATACCTACTAAACCTGTGGCTGCCTTCTTAATATACCTCTAATTCTTAAAGTCTTACAACTACAGCAACCTTATAGCTTGGACCGGATATTATATCCCCAATTCCTCATCACATCATGCGTACTTCCAAGGAGACGCACAGAAATCCTGTTGGAGAATGCTTACAAATGACATTTTCTTGGTCCAACATCAAATAAAGATGAGCATTATTATAGGGTACGAGAACTCTTGGTCATGAAAGATCAATATTATTTTAATCTCCATGACCCATTTTCTCATTTCTTGTGCAAGCTTAACCATTGGCCATGGTTGGTTGCTGTTCATTTTTCAATCATTGTTGAAGAGAAGAATGAAGAGAAAACTATAGACGAGGCAGCTGTGAGAGTTAGTCACATAAATGCAGCATGAATCAATGCTACACTGTGCTTTAATCAACATCAAGGTTTAGCAAAATGTGCTTTGTTGATCATTTTTCGAGTGCAATGTTGGAATGGGGATTATGACAAAATAAATACTATAGGATCGAGCAGTATAATGATCATTATTACCTTGTTTTAGCAATTAAAATTCTCGATTTCTTTAAAATATCATTAAATAGTTTACGTAGGTCAAATGTCCATTCTTAGAAAATATAGTATAGTAGAAATATTTGATAGATTTAGTTACTTTGGAATTAAGACCATTCCTATACTCTTTTTCGTACTGCATAAACTAAACCAACAATTAGGATAAGTATGGAAATCAAAGATTGTTGAAATACGGATATTTCCAATATATTGAAACTCCTTTCTCATATGGATAAGAAATATATTTCTACATAAAAAAAATAAAAACTAGTACAAACACGTAAAAAGGATAACATGAAAATAGAGATGAGAGAATTTCAATGAATATATCTTATTCATATATCTTGAGATTACAATAGGAGAGCAATATATAACAAGAAGAGCAATGGGAAACCTACACTAAAAAAGGTAACAGATCACCAATTCCTTGCTACAAATCAGGAACGTAATTGGTTCCAAAAATAGGAAGAACAAAAATAGGAAGAAAATATTTACAATGGTAAAGAATATGTAAAGAATATTTCTACACACCCCCTCAAGTTGGTGCATAGATATCATGTATGCCCAACTTGTCAATCCATCTCAGAAAATCACGACTAGTTACTGCCTTAGTTAAAACATCTGCCAATTGGTTTTCTGATCGTATCTGAGGTAACTCCAAAGTTTTATTATCTAGCTTCTCCTTGATAAAGAATCTATCAACTTCAACATGTTTAGTTCTATCATGCTGGACTGGATTGTGAGCTATATCACGAGCAGCCTTATTATCACAGTACAATTGAATTGGAGGCTGTAAAGGATAACCCAGGTCTTGTAGTAACAATTTCAGCCATATAGCTTCACATAATCCAAGTGCAATTCCTCTATATTCAGCTTCTGCACTTGAGCGAGAAACCACATGTTGTTTCTTGCTCCTCCAGGTAACAAGATTACCTCCTACGAATGTAAAGTAACCAGATGTAGATCTCCTATCTACTAATGCTCTAGCCCAATCAGCATCCGTATATACAACAATATCTTCTATAGTTGCATTTTTCTTGAACAAAATACCTCTTCCAGGTGAAAACTTCAAGTATCTCAATATTCTCATGACTGCCTCCATATGTTTCTCTCCAGGATTATGCATGAATTGGCTGACAATACTCAAGGCATATGCTAGATCAGGTCTTGTGTGAGCCAAATACATTAGTCTCCCAACAAGCCTTTGATATCTTCCTTTATCAACAGGAATTTGACCTTCTTCTATGCATAGTTTCAATCCTTCTTCAACTGGTGTATTAACAGGTTGACAACCTGACATTCCTGTTTCCTTCAATAAATCTAGAATATACTTTCTTTGAGATAAGAAAATTCCTTCCTTTGATCTTGAGACTTCTATTCCAAGGAAATATTTCAAATAGCCCAAATCCTTCATCTCAAATTCTTTTGACAAGTATTCTCTTAGAGCTTTTACCTCATCAGGGTCATTACCAGTTATAACCATATCATCAACATATACAATGAGAGCTGTGACTTTATCCTCCACTCTTTTCAGAAATAATGTATGGTCTGAATTACTTTGACGGTATCCAAAAACAATCATTGACTTTGTGAATCTTCCAAACCATGCTCTTGGGGACTGCTTTAATCCATATAACGCCCTTTTTAATTTGCACACTTTTCCAGTCATTCTTTCATGCATCGCACATCCTGGTGGAAGCTCCATATAAATCTCCTCATTTAGTTCACCATGCAAAAAAGCATTCTTCACATCAAACTGATGCAGAGGCCAATCCAAATTTGCTGCTAGCGACAACAATACTCGTACTGTGTTGATTTTGGCAACAGGAGCAAAAGTCTCTTTATAATCAACTCCATAGGTTTGAGTATATCCTTTAGCAACCAATCGTGCTTTAAAGCGTTCAATTGTACCATCAGCTCGATATTTGACAGTGAATACCCAACGACATCCTACTGGTTTCTTTCCTGGTGGACAATCAACAAATTCCCACGTTCCATTTTTTTTAGTGACTCCATTTCTTCATTTATTGCTGCTTTCCACCTCGGATCAGCTAACGCTTCCTGTTCATTGTTAGGAATAACTACAGAAGATAATTGATTTATAAATGCCTTATTTGATTCTGACAAATTATGAGTTGAAACATAGTTATTCATGGGGTATTTAACTTTACTGGAAAGAGAAGGTTCATAAGTTGGTTTAGGAATACCTCTAGTGGAACGTTCAGGCAATTGTTTCCGGATAGGTTCAACTTGCATGTTAGAAGCATCCAAAATAGACGATTGGTGTGGTACATCCGGGACACCATTTTCTCCAATTGCTTCTCTACCCAGATCTTCATGTGGCAATTCTGTAGTAGTCAAGTCTCCAGTCACGTCTTCAGACTGTTGTTCAACAAATTCTTCAGGTTGTGCAGTAGATTTTTCAGGTTCATTTATAGGATCAATCCTGTAGTATTCCTGAAGTTCATAATCAAGTGTCATGATGTCCTCCTGGTAATTCTTCCCCTGAAATTCAGGTTGAGCAAAATACATTTTTTCCTCATGAAAAACTGCATCTACTGTAACAAACATCTGTTTAGTGGGAGGATGATAGCATTTGTATCCTTTTTGTTGTATAGCATTTCCAAGGAACACACATCTCAAAGCTCGAGGAGCTAGTTTATGGCGTTGTTGCTTATGAATATGTACAAAGACAACACATCCAAACACTCGGAGAGGAAGACTTGATATAGCTCACAGTCATGCACAAAGTGTGTAATGGTGTTTGAAAATCAAGAACTCGTGAGGGAGTCCTATTAATTAAGTAAACTGCAGCACACAAAGCTTCTCCCCAATAAGAAAAAGGCATATGAGCTTGGATTAATAGAGCACGAACCACTTCAAGAAGATGTCGATTTTTTCGCTCTGCTACGCCATTCTGTTGGGGCGTATCAACATATGTGGTTTGATGCAAGATGCCTTGTGTGTCTAAATAATTTTTTATCTCCAAGTTTTTATACTCACCACCATTATCACTACGGAGGATCTGAACTTGTGCATTATATTGAGTCTTGATTATTCTACAAAACCTTTGAAATAAGATATTCACCTCACTCTTAGATTTCATTAACCACAGCCATGTCATTCTACTGCAATCATCTATAAAAGTAACAAACCAACGAGACCCCCCTAATGTATGAATTTTAGATGGTCCCCATACATCGGAGTGAATAATCATAAATGGAGATGGACTTTTATTCAATATTGGTAAAAAAGAGGTTCTATGACTCTTTGCAAGTTCACATACATCACAATGCATACTGGAAATATCAATCTTCTCAAACAAACTAGGAAATAGTTTCTTCAAGTATCCAAAAGAAGCATGTCCCAATCTTCGGTGTTGTAACCAGATTTCATTTTGACTGCTAGCAGAATTGCCTCCATTCACTGCAAGAGCTTGACGTAATTTATCTGAAATTGTTGTTTTCAAATCCAGGTGGTATAAATTCCCGTGCTTAGTACCACAACCAATCGTCTGTTTTGTTTGGATGTCCTTAAACAAACAAAAGGTAGGCCAAAAAACAATAATGCAAGATAAGGCCGTTGTAATTTGAGAAACAGACAAGAGGTTATATCCAATGGAAGGAACAATAAGAATAGAATCTAAATTTAAAAATTCTGTAACTTTTAAAGATCCTTCACCAACAATAGGAACTTCATCACCATTAGCAGTTGTAACAAAATTTTGTGAGGAGGGTTTAATTTTATCAATTTGGTTAGAATCAAATGTCATATGATTGGTGGCACCAGAATCAATTATCCATGTGTTATTACTAACAGGTGAAGAAGCATAAAAGGACTTACCACCATTACCTCTTTGTTTATTTCTGGCAATCATAGCTACAGTTTCCATAGTTTCAGAATCTCCTTTGAATGTGATTTTCCGATTAGCCTCCCGTCGGATCAAGGCATAACATTCTTCAAGACTGGGAATAGACTCCTTTCGCAAAATATCTCCACGGACTTGTTCAAAGAGGTCATCAAGTCCAGCCAAAAATATGTACACCCTCAATCTTTCAATGGATTTTCTGTATATTTCAACATCATCAGGATCTTTCATGAAAACTTTGTCTCGATGATCGAGTTCTTGAAAAATCTCAGTGAGTTCACCATAATATTCTGAAAGTGACCTTTCATTCTGCTTAGCTCCAAAGGCCTTTTGATTCAATGCAAAAATCTGCAATTCATCATTCCCATCATAGAACGCTTTCGCCAACGCTGTCCAAATTGCATAAGCAGTAGGCAACCGGACATAGCGTTTCATAATATCAGGAGTCATTGATATTAGCAACCATCTCTTAACTTTCTGGTTTTCCGCATACCACTTCTCGTATCCTTCTTCAGAGTCTTTGGGTGGTGGTGGTTTCCCACGTATATAAGAGAGCTTTTCTCTTTCCGCAATGTGCATCTCCATTAACTGTGACCAAACATCATAATTTGATTCAGTCAAAGTAATGCCAGCGTTAAACGCCCCTTCAGATTGCACTATAACTGGAACATAATTGTTCTTTGAAGATTCAGATTTATCATCCATTTATTCGCAACAGCGTTTCAAATCAATGATTTAGATCAACCACGCTCTGATACCAACATGAAAATAGAGATGAGAGAATTTCAATGAATATATCTTATTCATATATCTTGAGATTACAATAGGAGAGCAATATATAACAAGAAGAGCAATGGGAAACCTACACTAAAAAAAGGTAACAGATCACCAATTCCTTGCTACAAATCAGGAACGTAATTGGTTCCAAAAATAGGAAGAACAAAAATAGGAAGAAAATATTTACAATGGTAAAGAATATGTAAAGAATATTTCTACAGGATATAAACTCATAACCTCGTATTGTCCATCAATATTAAAGTTTCTCTTTTGTTGATCCAAACTAAATTCATTGGATCATGAAGCCCTATATTCTGAAGATCCCTTCTTCTCCTTATGGTCCAATATCCATGATAGAAAATGGAATTTAGAAATGACACAACAGGTTTAGAAGTTCATAAGAGATTCCGTGAAAAGATCAAGTAGTCTAGTCATTGTCCATTAATCCAAACCCTTGAGTGCTTCTAACTATTTGAATATCATTGCCAATCCAAATAAGGGTACCTTGCAACAAATACTCTTTAGAACTTTTAAAATTAGATTGCTGAACCTAATTTCATAATTTTACATTTACAACTTTTGTACTCCCTGAAAAGTTTTTTTTTCTTTTTTTTTTTGGAGCATTCAACACCCCTTGAAATAATTCCATAACCATATAGACACCTTTTAACAAATCCTATAATGATGGATCTCATGCTTGTTTGAGGCGTAGCCGGATGTACTCTATAATTATGAAAATTGTAAACTTTGGTGTAATTGTACAACTTTCAACGGATGCTTGTTATTATTTACCCTATCTCTAAACTACAAGGTATGCATTACAAGCAAACAAGCTGATTCTTGATTATATTTCTAGAGCCATCGTACCTGAAATATCTAAACCTGGATCATAATAATATTAGTATATATCTCCTAAATGCTAAATGAAACAATAAGATAAAAAGCTACGAATAATGCTGCAAACGATTTACTATTAACGGCCTTCTTCATAACTACTCAGAGCAATGCCTCCACAAAACTACGAAAGGCCCGAACCTCAAACTTCATATAGAAAGTTGTTTAGACACAGAGAAAATATGCTAAACAGGCAAACGAACTCTCTAGTTGGGTCAACGATGACCAAGAGTCGGTTGGCAATGGGGATAGTGTTAAGCTATGCCTACCTTAGCGGTTGACTGGCTTCCACTTTAATCTATACTTTCATCTTCGATTTTCATCAATCGCATTCGAGACTCGTATAAATCCAAGTGAATAGCAATACTAAATTATACACAATACACCTCCCTTCATAACAAATTAGAGTGTTTCATTAACTTGATAAAATGTAATTTAATAATCACATATGAGGTTCTCTTCATCAATATCGAGTTCTCACACCCTGCTTGCTTCTATGTGTATCATGGAAAATATTGACGGTGTGCTCATTGTAAACTTTGGATCACACAGAATAAACCCTAAAAAGCCTAAAAAGGCACTCCAACCAAGATGGACATCACATGCATGTATACTAAGCTCCTTAGATACTACGTTGTTTACCTGATAAAAGTAACCCTTGGCGTAATTGAAACACAATGTGCTGATGAACGCCCTGGTGCATGTGAACAACTTGATATTTTCCTTTATTTAAAACATACCGTAAGACCAGAATTCAAGTATGAATTATTTAATTAGAGAAAAAAAATAAAAATTCTTTTTTCCTTTTTTGTTACAAAGTCAAATTATAATTATTTTTCATACAACAATGTCCTAGCTGGCGTGAGATGAATGGTCGGCCAAGCAAAACGGGCCGACCTCAATATAGTCCAACCCTATATAAGCATATAATTCTCTAACGAAATCAAACCACATATCATTACCATTCATTTCCATTAGCTTATTATGATATATATACATATACCACAAATATTGGTTAGCTAGCCACAAATAAAGTCGATCTAAATACATATAATTGTTAATATAATAATAATATTTATAAATATTATTATTGTGATGGAGGTGGGGGTGATGATGATGAGAAGAGGAAGCCGGTGCTGGTGGTTAATAATGGCCCTTCTCGTGCTCGCGGTGTTGAGATCGAGCACGGTGGACGTTGAGGCGGCGGTGACGCTGCCAAAACCGGTGAAGCTAGAGTGGCATTACTATAGAAACCATAATACATGCCGCTATGCAGAGGAGTACGTGAAGCACCAAGTTGAATATTACTGGAAGAAGGACAAGAGTATCACTCCCAAGCTCCTTAGGTTGCTTTACTCAGATTGTATGGTCACTGTAAGTTCCTCCTAATCTTTTTTTTTTTTTTTTTTTTTCTTTTGAAAGTTTTACAGAACTTAATACATGTTAGAGGGGGTATAAATGCAGAATTCTAAAAATATATCGTTTTTATTTTTATTTTTTTTGATACGGTTAATGAAATCTACTCGTATATTATTATTATCCTGTTATCATCGGTATTTTAAAAATAAATAAGTATTAAACGTTAATAAGTACCGCTTTCCTCCAAAATTTGTTAGTGGACTGATGAGGCATCACCTCAAATATGTTATGGATAATCAATGGGTGGAATATAATGCTCGATCTCCATATTTTGGAGGAAAAAACCATATTTAATTATTCATATCATTATGAGAAAATGAACGTTTATCTATTCGATTACCTTAATATTGCTGTAATATATATATATATATATATACTTCAATAATGGGATTTTTGTCGTGTGCATATGATATTAGAAGCATAAATAAAAAACAAGCAATGGTATGCGTAAATAATTTATTTACAATTTTCTTCTTTTATATGTACTAAGTCAAAGCTTGGACCCATGCACGCTAGATCTTTGTTATTGTTTCTTCGGAATCTTCCTATCTGTTTCGATATTAATTATGTTACATCTAACGTAAACGCACATGTCGATAAAATATAGCTGAAAATTTCACTTGACGACAAATAAACGATGAAAGTTCAACCAGCACTACATGGATGAATACCATATAAAATTATGGATGAGTATTATATAAAATATTAATATGTGAAAACACGAAGGATAGGTATTTAAAAAAATATATACTATATTAATATTATATCTGTCAATTTATTGGTATTTGTATACTATTCAACAAAACATATAGTGTAATAGTGCTAAAAACAGATAAAATACATACAAAATAATTAATTTTATATCTCACTCTTTTTTATTAATTGATTACATTAACTTAAAAATTAAATTTCCCAATGAATGTAGCCTAATCTATTGCTTAAGATATTATGATATAGTTTGTTGTTATACTACTAGACTACTATTTTATTAAGTTTCTTAAACTAAATATACGTAATTAATACCAACAATACATTATTATTAAGTCACTTAAAATAATATACTATTACAACGATACGGTTCTTAACTACAAGAAAATAATTTCATTACTCAAGCTAGAAATAATGCTTATTGCATTTTTTGGTGCGGCAATTACATTATTATTACCTTGACAATAATTAATAGAAATGCTATGATCCTAACGTAATAACATATGATCATATATATATATAAAAAACAGGGTTGTGATGCATCTATCCTGTTGGACGGACCAAATTCGGAGAAAAAAGCACTACAAAATGCAAGGTTAGGAGCATTTGTGATCATCGACAAGATCAAAACTGTTCTGGAAAAATATTGTCCTGGCGTTGTCTCCTGTGCTGACATTCTCAACCTTGCTACCAGAGATGCCGTTCATCTCGTAAGTGTGTATACATACCATGACGTACATGTCTTGAAATAATGAGAATGTCTTGACCATTTGTATGGTCCATACGAAAATGCAATTATAAAAAATATTACTGTACAGTTTTCTTTTTCTTTTCTTTTTTTACTGAGTATTCATCCACGTATTATACTTTTTTTTTCCTTTTTTATATGACGTGTGTTGTTGGTTTTGTATTAATAATATAGAAGATATTTTAATTTTATTAACGAATACATAATGCAGGCAGGTGCACCATCGTACCCAGTGCTGACAGGAAGAAGAGATGGAATGTCATCAAGGGCAGAGTCGGTGGACCTTCCATCCCCTTCCATTTCATGGGAAGCTGCACTTGCTTACTTCAAGTCTAGAGGCCTTGATGTCCTTGACCTAGTTACTCTGCTCGGTAATTTATAATCGCTTAATGAACATGTACTTCGGGATATTTGTTAAGATACTTCCAAGATTACATACTCTATGAAAAATGAAGTAGACTTATAATGCTATTTGGTGCTACCATGACATGCAATATACAGGGGCACACACGATGGGAAGGACTTACTGTCGCCATGTCACGGACCGCCTCTACAACTTCAACAACACAGGAAAACCTGACCCTAACATGGACAAAACCTTCTTGTCCGAAATGCAGAAGCAATGCCCACAAAGGAAAGTAGGCGATCCAGACCCCTTAGTCTACCTCAACCCGGACACAGCCTCCGCCTACACATTCACCAAGTCCTACTACACCCGAGTACTCGCCAAAAAGGCCGTCCTTGAGGTCGACCAACAACTGTTACTAGGCGGAGAAACTATCCAGATCACCCAAGAGTTTGCAGTCGGTTTCGAAGATTTTAGGAGGTCTTTTGCATTGTCAATGAGCCGGATGGGGAGTATCAATGTTTTGACTGGGACGCAAGGAGAGATTAGACGTAATTGCCATTACACCAATAGTCATTAAGGATAAATCCTAATACCTAAATTGCTACATATATATTGTATTGAATATTATTGTCTTTGCTGTTATGCATTGTGTTTCACTCATGTACCCTATAATCGTGCTATCAAGTATGAAAAAGCTAGGCTTCAATATGTGTCTCATTTTTTTTTTTCTTCTCACAAGCGGTAATAAGCGATTAGAAAGGATATAAGAACAGAGATACAATTATAAATATTTTTCGTTAGTAGTTCACTATAATTCTTTACTTAGCGTGGTCTTAACTCCTATATCAAAAAGAATTATGCTTTATAATGAAACTAAAGAAATAAGTTTGCTTAATTGGGAAAATTGATGTTTTGAAAGGGACTCAAGGAGAGATGAGACAAAATTGCCGTTACACCAATAATTAAGGATAAATCTTAGTATCTAAATTGCTCTATATTGTATTGAATATTATTATAGACAATACTACGTATGAACTAAGTTTCTCGGTCTACATTGTATTACATCTGCCTATTCACTAATCATATGCTGGGCTTCAATATGTATCTTTTCTGCCTTTTTCTCATATATGGTACTAGATGTTTAGAGAAGATATGATATACAGTGTTATTCTTTATGTAATTAGTCTAATCACTTGATTATTATTATTTTTTTTTTATTTTTCTCAAACATTTGAGAGAAAATAAAATAGATAGAATTGGAAAATAAATTGTAAATATATATATATAAGTTAATTCCATATGCGTACGCTTATAATTAAAAATATTTTTCGTTAGTAATTTCCTTCAATTCCTTACTTAACGTGGTCTAGCTTCCTGTATGAAAAAGAATTATAATAATTTGCTACTATTTTATAATGAAACCAGAGAAAATAATAGGTTTGCTTGGTAAAGTGAAGCTTGATATGGACTCAATCGCCTATATAAGAGATTTAGTTTTAGATCCAATACGTTTCATTGATCACTCATATTTCACTATGATTTTCGATTTCATATAAAATGGAAACATTAGTCATGAGGGAAAAAAAATGAAAAAAAAAAGTATTTAGAAAAAAAAAACATGTATCCTTGGGTAATTGATATTTTTGGCTAATGTGTATGAAGTTTGTAAATAATAATTTCGTATCATCTAAATGAAATTATCGTTTACATATAAAAACATAATTTATAAAATAAATAAAAAAAGAAAGGGAAAACCCTGATCGGAAGAAGCCCAAAAATTAAGCCCAACAAGAATGGCCTCATATCTTGTTCCATAAATAAGATGAATGGGTAGGATCCAAGCTTTCAGTGAGGATTAGAATCTGAAAGCCCAATAACAATGAAATTCAGATCCATATGTATACGTAAGAAATGGGGAAAAAGAAGAAACGAAAGAATTTAAGTAAAAATATACTATTTAACTTCATATTATATAATATACAATTTTTGAAAGCTAAAAATATAGATAATATTGATGGCTTTAGCAAATTCCACGAAAACGTGAAACAAAAATTGCATTTTACAATCATATCACGATAGCTAAGTTATATAATCTTTGACATTCAATATTGAGTAGTATTTTTTTTTAATAATAATTTTAAACACATGCATTGCAGTGTATCTTTTTATAGCATCTATAGTATAAATATAAGGGTTTGGCATATTTACTTTATAGATACTTTAATTTTATTTCTATATATTAAACTCAAAAAGAATTACTTAGAAAAGACAATATTTGAATAAAGCTAGCTAGAATACAATATTCAATTTAAAATCTAAATAGCCATCTTTTTCTATCGATTCTTTGCTTGTAAACATGAAACACGTAAAGAAATGATAGGTTAAATGGAGATATGGGATCATGAGAGTGTATTGGATTCTAAAACAGCTATTCTATTAGTATTATCTAGATCCACACTGATTGAAATATAAGGAAATTGAGGAGACATATATGAATATTTAAAAAAAGGGAAAAAATAATTCTATACGCACCTTAGCTAGTTTAAATCAAATCTGAAAATGTGTGTTACATGCTTTAGAAAAATGCTAATTGCTAAATGTTTATGTTAGCAATTAGTTGTATGTACTCATAAGGGTAATATGAGTGCCTTTCATTTCTTTAAATTTTTTAGACATTTTTTTTTATTTTTTGTTATTTTATTTTCTTATTCATTATATATATATACCATTTATTAATTAATCAAGAGTAATTATCCTTACCATACAACAAAAAGAGAAGTTTGTGGCAATTTGACAATTGCCTCACCTCACCTTGCATGTACTCCATTGCGATGAGAGGAGAGATTGTCCTGATCAGAGAGGAAATTGCCAATTCCAATACAAGATTCAAAATGTGTAAGAAGTTGGGTACATTGGTGCAATCATTTACAACAATGTACTTAGCAACTATCAAATTTCTAGTGAGTATTTATTATTGAAATTCTTATTAGCTTTCTCTTTACATGGAAAGTTGTCCAATCCTTTATCCCTATTAAAGATAAACAATGTATCTAGGGTCAAACTCTTGCTTCACAGAGTGTTTGTTGCCTCAAAGATAGTGAAATAGCTGTTCAAGTTTTCCTTCCTTATGATTATGCTAGGGATGTGTAGAAGCAGCTTTCATTATATTTTGGTATTTTTCAATTTTCAAACATTTCTTCATAGATGTTTTGGTAAAATTTTAGAAAAGTAAACCAGGTAATATAATTAATTATATCAAAATGTTTGCACCAATGATAACTTTTTGACATCTACGGGATGAAAGAAATAATAGGAAATGCAAAACCACACATAGGACACCCTAGATCTTAGTTAAGCACATTATGGATGATTTGATAAACCTGGGGCGAGCTAACCCAATTGATACCTATCAAGTCAAGTATGATGAAGATCTTTTTTCTTCCAGCATTAAAACTTTTAAGAAGAAGAAAATTCAATCTTTGTCTTGGAAATACCCCAAACAGGATTATGTAAAGTTAAATGTTGATAGTAGTTTGGACCATGGCAAAGGAGGAGGTGGTGGTATTCTTAGAGATAGTAATGGTGATATAATGTGATGTTTTGGATTCCCATCAAGTTATATATCAATTGATTCTATTGAACTAACAACCGTAGTCAAGGGCCTTGAGTATTGCAAACAATTCAATTTCACAAGGGACTTGCTTGAGACAGATTCCAAGGTGGGATAGCTTTCAATGTCTATAACCAAGTAAGACATCTGGAATGATATCTCTTGGGCAAAAACCCTATTGGAGGAAATTAAGGGCTAAGTTAGTCACATATGGAGAGAAAAATGTCTTGGCTGACTGACTTGCAAAAAAGGCTAGGGATTGTTAATTCAACTTCTTCTAGACGGATAAAGATCAACTCGATTAGAAACTCAAGACAATTTTGTTGCAAGACAAGATTGGTTTTGAAAATTTTAGAATTACTTCTTGTTGGTTCTTGGCTATACTCTCCTTCATATTGTATTTTTAATTCTAAACTTTTGGACTGGAAACAGTATTAGAAGTAATACTCTTTTTCATTCTTTTCTTCTTCTTTTCTTATGTCTACAGGTTTAAATAGTAGAGAGAGTAGTACTCCCCGGTTTAATTTCTTACATGGACGGGTACTTTGGAACTTTGAGAAGTAAGGTCTATGCCCTTGTCTCCATTTGTACCAGCTTGCCACTAACTAAATAAACAAATAAATTCTTACTACTTTATTATGTTATTTCTATAATTAATTTTTTTCTCATTTCTTTTATTTTAGTGTTGTATAACAATAGTAACATTTCAATAATTGCTGCATTCGTGTCATTGTCCTCTGGCCTTTCCCTAGAGGACCTAGCATGGATTTCGATGATCAAGGTCTGTAATCAACATAAGCATGAGTGTCACCACTCTCCATTTGCCAATTCTTGTGTGACTAGAGTCTTGGCCCTCTTACGTTTCCTTTTTGCTGTTTAATTTTTCCATGGGATTTTCACATTTCTTGATTGTTAAAATGAATAGACTAGGTGAAAAAAAAGGTGAATTTCCAGAACTCGTCTTACATTCACATGGTAGTTTCCTTTCTTATAACTATTTGTAACCTTATTTATCTTCTATATCGAGTTATTTTTAGAGTTTCACTTGTTACCCATGCTTTTATAGGCTATTATGAATAATGATAGTTGTGTGGAAGTCATAGAGAACTTGCTTATATGATAGTTATTTCATGATTGAGAGAAGCATGTAATCATATTGTTACACTATAGTGGACTTGTTTCGATTGACCTATTATATTCAATTTTTTTTTTTATCTCTATTGTGTCTTTTATTATGGGAAAATCATACAGTAAGAGATTAAAAATTCGGAGGTAAGTTTAAATAAAAAATCAAAATTTTAAATAATTATACTAAAGCATCCATGTCACGCAAGCAGATTCAAATAAGTGATTTTATCATAAATCCTTTATTACACCATTAACTTGATATGATGTATCAATTAATAACACATAGCACCAATGTAGCACTAAGGTAGTGTTTACATGGCTTTTTTGTATAAATAAAAAAGTAATAATGTACATTAAATAACAAAAAAAATAGAAAAAAAAACATCTATTAAAAATTAGAAACACTCAAGGCAATAAATTGTTTTTGAAAAAACCATAGGAATAAAAAATTAGATCATATAATAATTAAATATATTAATTAAATTATTTAAATTTTAAATAAATTCAAAAGAATGTCCAGAAAAATAAGACAAAATAGAATTGGCCATCCTAAAGGTAAGGGGTTACTCAGTCTATAATTTTTATTTTTCTACACATTTTTTTTATTTTTTATACTATTTTTATTAATTTACTTTATATATCTATGTGTGTAATTATTGTATGATCTAATTTTTCTTTTCTATAGTTTTTTTTTTTCAAAAAAATTTCACTGTCTTTCGTTTTTTTAAATATTTTAGACATATTTTTCCATTTTTTAGTTATTTTATTTACTTTTTTTTTCCCCTTTCTTTTGTTTTAGTGTTGTATAACGACATAAAGATTTCAATAATTGCGTCGTCTGTGTCATTATTCTGTAACCTGAGGTGGATGTCCATATTCAACATGAGCATGAGCATCACCTCTCTCCATTTGCTGATTCTTGGATGATTGGAGTCTTCTCTCTTGCTTTTCTTTTTTGCTCTTATATTAATTTTTTCACAGCGTTTTGACATTTCTTCATTGTTAAAATGAACAGACAACGTGGAAAAAGTGGATTCCTAGAATTTGTCTTGCACTTACATGGTAGTTTCCTTTCTTATAATTGCTTGTAACCTTATTTATTACCTATAGCGAGTTATTTTTAGAGTTTTATTTGTTATCCATGCTTCCAATGACGATAACTTTATGGAAGCCATATAGAACTTGCTTGTAGGATAGTTATTTCATGATTGAGAGAAGCATGTAGCTGTATTATTATATTATATTTAATTCTTTTTTTTTTTCATCTCTATTGTGTATTTTATTATGTACTGCGATCACCTACATTTTTATGGTGGTTGGTTATATTATTTCTTATTTTTTCTTTTTTATTAATTTACCACATATATATATAATTATCATATGATTTAATTTTTGTTTTTTGAAATTTTTTTCAAAATGTTTTTTAGTGCCTTAGATTTTTTTTCTTATTTTTAATAGATTTTTTCCTTTTTATTTAGGTATTTTATATACTTTTTTTATTTGCACAAGATAACCACTCAAGCGCCACATCAGTGCCATGTCAATACCACGTGTCAGTTAACTACAACATCATATCAAGTTAATAATGTAATAACCAATTTATAATGGAATTCCTTATTTGAATTAAGTTACGTAATATTAATTTTTTATTTTAACCATTTAATTATCTAATTTCTTATTTAAACTTATCCTAAATATTTCGTATAATTTTTCCAATAATCATATCATCGTAAATAGTTGCTAGGCAAGGGGGTAAGTCCACAATGAAATAGATGGAATATATACGTAGAGTTTCCAATTCTAACGGGTATGATCGACATAATTTACTCTTAAAAATATTATGAACGATTTTCATTAGATTAATAAGATTCATATTGTTATAATTAGTATTCTAGCAAACAATTGGTTTAATTAAATGGGTTATAAAAACATGATGCACTACTTTTAACTTGTCCCAATGCCTGCCAAAAGAAAAAAAAAATGACAGGAAGATAAAATTGGGGTTACATACTTAAATATAGCGATTTAAAAAAAATTACATAAATATTATATCGGTAATAATTATTCTTAAAATAAGTTTCGAAAATATGAATGGCATTTGCGATTTTAAGAATAAAAAAAAAACATAAAACTGAAGGCGCAAATCTGGCCTGCGCCTTCAAATATTCTACAAACCTCGCTTCAATCTCACTGTCCAATTTTGTATTCTTTTTACACTGACTGTAGATCAAAAAAAAAATTACGTGATAACAGTACATGAAATAAAAAAATATAAATACAATAAAAGTAAAATTTTCCACAGAAACACTCATATCAAATCTTTTTTTTTCCTCATTTGCACGCAAAGGAAGAGGAAGGAGAAGAAGTGATTTTGCATAGGAAATAAATGATTTGAAGTAATTTACCAAGATCTAAGTATTTTCTCAACAAATAATTGATTGTGATTTTTTTTTTAGAAAAGTTGAAGTTTTTTTATTAGTGTGCTGAAGTTTTTTTTATCTGTGTTTGATATAAGGTTTTAGAAAATTATTACTATAATTATATATTTTATAGAAAATGTTACTGGTTATTATTAGTTTGTAATTTGTTAAATATGATTTATATAGATGTTACAATATGTAACATATGATGTCAATTTTTGTATTAGAATGAAGATTTGTTGTTGTGAGGAATGTGAAATATGTAAAATGTAAAATAATTCTTACAGCATTATAGAATAATACGAAAATTATTGAAATATTTAGTAGAAAAAATATTATTAAAAAATAATTTCTGGAAAATATTTAGAAAAAAAAATATGTTTGGAAATAATGGGAGAAAAAATAAAATTAAAATTAGAAATGACACCAAAAAAAATGTGTGCAAATATTAAGAATGTTATTGAAAATATAAAAAAAAATATTGTGATGAAAATTTGTAATATTTGGAATATAGAAAATTTGTAATACAGAAATGATTGAAACTTTTAGCAATGAAAATGTTATTAAAAAATAACATCTGATAAATTTTAAAAAAATTATTTGAAAAGAATGGGGAAAAATTTTAAATTTGAAATGTTACAATTTTTTTTTTTTTTGGAAATTTTCATAATGTTGTTATTGGAAATTATCATATTTTTTTTTAATTTATAATTTATATATATTGTGGATAGGGAAAGAATGATTGACCACATGAAATTGATGATCTATGTATTTGAAAATATTATAAATAGTAACTAGGAGGCAAAGTATGATAGGGATTCAATAAAAAAATTGAAAATGAAGAAAAACGTCAACTAAGATGAATTCTTACACAGAATATGTCGCAACATCGGAATTGATCCAACCAAAGTGGGGGTTGAGATAATTCACAAGTATCATATGTTCTATGAGGGCAATACATGTTATGCATTGATGGCAATAAGAAACGACGAAGATGTTAAAAATTTTATTGAAATGGCTTAATCATATGGAGATCGTTGCATAGAACAATTGCATATCAAAATTGTTGACAATTTGGGGGGGGTGGGTGGGGACTCGATAAGGCAAACATTTGATACAAGCAATTAGTTACATTCATCACATGATATTGCAGAAATGCAGCCGAAGCCGTCGACATTTCAACCCTCAATTTCAACCCCAATGGAAGTAAATGATGAGGATGAAATAGATAGAACAATTACTCCAGTATTATAACGATCAAACACATGGGATTCGTACATGATTCATGTGGGAGCAGAGGCTACAATTGACACTGATAGCGGAATGGGTGTTGAGGAGGAGAGTAGCGATAACGAGGAGAGTTCCAATGAGGAAAATAAGGAAAGTGAGAACGAGGGAGATGAAGTACCTAAAGAAGACTCTCCAACCTACATATCTATTCGAGATAGCCAATATATAGCGATCAGAGCAGGCTAAACCACCAACTATGGCAATTAGAGATCATGTTCTATATTACAATTTTAGGGGTGATAGTTGTTACGTTTATTTCAAGCATGAACAAACTAATATATGCAGTAGTTCGAGCAATAATGGCAATTTCTACATAGGCATGAGGTTTAGAACGAAAGTAGATGTCATTCAAGTTACCATGTGAAGAACCATTGCAACTTCACTGTTGTAGAGTCTAGTCTACTACTATGGTCTGTTTATTGTTTGAGAAAGGATGATAGTTGTTAGTGGAGGCTTCGAGCCCGAAAGGAGAAGTTGGAGGGCATGTTCATGGTGACGAGATTTGAGGGTCCACACACATGCCATAACCTGTTGATTAAACAGAATCACCCACGGCTAGATTGCAATCTTCTTGCCAACCGATTTGTAAATCTTCTTAAGGATAATCCTGATATGAAGGCGGCCGAGTTGACTTCTGTTGTCGAACAATAATTTGGCTACAAGATCAGCAGGAGACAGGTTTAGGAAGGAAAGAAACGGGCTATCAAGCATGTATGCGGGAATTGGGAGAAGTCTTACAATGAACTGCTTAAACTTCTCAATGTAATAGAAATAAAAATCCGGAACACAAATAGATTAGGGGTGGAGTAAATCAAATACCCCCGATATGTCTACTTTGAAGTGGGTATTCTAGGCATTTGGGTTGTGCATTGCAGCGTAAAGATTCCTTAAACTAGTTGTTACCATTAATGCCACTTTTCTATATGGGATGTACACTCATAAGTTGCTAATTGCTTGTGATGTTGATAGCAACAGTCATATATTTCCGCTGGCATTCACTCTAGTTGATCAGGAGACAGTTGAGACATGGGGCTAGTTTTTGAGAAAACTAAAGGAATATGTTGTCGATGACCGTGAAGGTTGTGAAACCATTTGCTTCATATCGGATAGACACGTAGGCATCAGATCAACAGTCCAAGAAGAAGAGAATAGATGGCAGCTTCCATTTATGATGTGGTGGTTTTGTCTTTGACACATTGCGAGCAACTTCAACTCAGCACGTAAAAACACCCAATGTAAGAGATTGGTCACATATGCTAGGTTTCAAGCACAATCTTGCAAATTAAATTATGTGATTTTATTAGGTTGCATATGATGTGTTAAACTGGTTTGAGGACGTTCCGTTGGATATGTGGACACTAGCTCATGACAATTGCTATCGGTTTGGGTATATAACCTCCAACATTATTAAAAGCTACAATTCTATGTTGAAGGGGGCTTTGGGGTTACCTGTAACTGTTTTGGTAAAGAAAACGTTTTACAACTGTATAGGGTACTTTGTGCAAAAGCATACGAAGGCATTGAAGAATATGGAAAATGGTACAATTTTCACCAAATATGTAACTTACAAAATCAACCGATAGAGTTCACAAACTAGCCACCATAGGGTCATCAACTACAGTAGACACGATAGAGTTTTCAAAGTCCTCACCAGTAGTTATTACGTCATCAACAGGTTAAGGGGAGGGGGCCGAACGCATGTTGTTAACTTTGCCTGCAGCACATGTAGTTGCCAAAAGTAACAAATATACAAAATTTCATGCTCTCACACATATGTAGTAGCTGCTTCGCTTAGGCTTGATATGACACACTCTATACCTGATTGGTATAAATGGATACATTAGGAACAAACATATAGGATGCACTTCATGCTTATAGGGGACGAGTTGGATTGGAAGCCAATACACTTCCCGTCACTCTGCCAAAAGTGATACCTAGCACGGAAGAAGAGAAAGCTGAGGTAAAAAAGATAAAACATGGAGATGGACATTAGTGAACGTCTAGATTAAATCAGATGTAGACTTTGCGGAGTGGGGGGGGCATAATAGAAGAACTTACCCACGTCGACACAATAACGATAACTGATGGATACGAATACATATTTCATCATGTTCGATATTGCATTTTTTATGCTAACATTATCTTTTTTCCTTTTGCAAGTTCAGTGAATCCTCAACCACTTCATGCAATTTGTTTTAGTACAGTAGCAGGGGGATGCTTGATATTTTGTATATATATTTGCAATTTTGTAATTTATTAATAATTTATATTAAATGCTAATTTCTTTAGACATTTATTAATTTGTTTTGAAAATTTTAAGTTATAAATTGGTATATGTACACATTACATGTGAAAATACATCAACTTAATCATCTCAATTGAACATATACATATGAAATGAATAAAAATTTGTGGTTCTTATCCCTATCCCCTCCTATTTCCTTCTCCTAGTGAATTATCTAGTTAATCGAGCGAAGGCGTTGGTTAGCCTTGGACGTGGGGCTAGTAAAGCTTCAAACTCCTATGTTAGATGCTGTTAGGGAGTATTGTCAAATGATCGTCGAGGCATAAGACCCAACTATGTTGGCTAACTTGATGATTCACCCTAGTACATGAGTTGTTTTCCAAAGCGTTTTTTTTTTTTTTTTTTTGTGGAGCCAGCACCGTTAGAGCAGGACCACTTATAGAATGCCGATGTGGTGTCTCGTATTGGTTGAAATTTGACCTTGAGCTAGCATACGTTGCATCATAATCAATAGGCATCTGTTGGTCATGTATTGGATTTTTCTATGTGTCAGCTCAATTCCAGGGTCGCCGTCCTCCCTCCATTTGTCATCATGTAGGAATTGGTTCTGCCTCCTCCTAAGTATTCTATTGTTGCAGTTGCGGGTGCAACATTATCCCCCTGTGCTGAAGCATGAACTCAAGACCCTAAGCAACCATTCTTACGACCATCTCTACATTCGGCAATAAATAGAATTGTCTCAACATGTCACTCTATAAATATGAACAAAACATAAATTAAATTTGCCACAATCATGCAATTATTTCAACATTACGGAGTGTTGATGTAAATCATACTTACTAAAAATCCAAGAACAACCCCCGTACGTCTAATGTATCGTCTATTGATCGATCCATACCATTGTAGGTAACTTTCATGCACACCACGAGGGTCATCCATATGAATGACTCGACTAACCCATTATTCCCACATGTTTAAATACACTGCATACTGGACCATCCAATCAACATCAATCTAGCTATGCAGGTCAATTTCATGGAGCTCTGGCTACATACTCACTAATTGTGGGATATATTAGAACCCACCAAATTGCTTGAAAAATGCCACTCAACAATGTGGAAACAAATCAATGGCACCTGAGTCATCCAAATGTGCATGCCAGCTTTGCAGAAATCAGGCAGGAGATTAATTAAATTCCCATCGTACAGCTCCCATATTAATGACATATTAATTGTTATATTTTTATAACAATTAATTAATGATATATTAACGACTAATCACATTTAATTAATGGATAATTAATAACTACTTACTTTTATAACTAATTTTACAAAACCATATAAATATATTACATTTGCAATAAATACAAAAATTTTCACTAATTAACTTTATAACAATGAATTAATGACATATTAATGACTAATCATCTTTAATTAATGAATAATTAATAACTACTTACTTTTATAACTAATTCTATAAAACCATACAAATATTTTATATTTGAAACAAATATAAATTTTTCACTAATTAATTTTATAATAATTAATTAACAATATATTAACAACTAATCACCTCTAATTAATGAATAATTAATAACTACTTACATTTATAACTAATTCTATGAAACCATACATATATCTTACATTTGCAACAAATACAAAATTTTTCATTAATTAATTTTATAACAATTAATGACTAATCATCTTTAATTAACGGATAATTAATAACTACTTACTTTTATAACTAATTCTACAAAACCATACAAAATATTTGACATTTATAACAAATACAAATTTTTTTAATAATTACTTAATGACATATTAATGACTAATCACCTTTAATTAACGAATAATTAATAACTATTTACTTTTATAACTAATTGTACAAAACCATACAAATATTTTACATTTACAACAATACAAAATTTTTCACTAATTAATTTTATAATAATTAATTAACAACATATTAACTACTAATCTCCTTTAATTAACAGATAATTAATAACTAATTACTTTAATAACTAATTCTATAAAACCATACAAGTATTTTTTATTTTCAACCAACACAAAATTTTTTACTAATTAATTTTATAATAATTAATTAACAATTTATTAATGACTAATCACCTTTAATTAACAGATAATTAATAACTACTTCATTTTATAACTAATTGTACAAAACCATTCATATATTTTACATTTGTAATCAATACAAAATTTTTCAAATATTATTTTTCTAACAATTATTTACTTACAAATGAATAACTAATTATTGTTAATTAATAGTTAAGTAACAACAACTTAATTTAACGATTACATTTACAAAAATATATTATAATAACATATAAACATAATTCATTTACTAATGTTAATTAATCATATATTAACAACTAATTAATTACTAATAAATAGTTAATTAACAATAGCTACTATTTCAATAAAAATTGTGGAATATATATAATTACATTTTTTTTTTTTTGCATTTATTCGAAGTAGTATAACAGTAACAAAAATAATTTTTTCTTAAGAAAACATATCAAGATTTTGATGAAGATATTTTCACACATGTATTTCAATAAAGTAAAACCCACATGAAATAAAAATTATGAAAACAAAAATTTGTAAATAATGAGATAAGGTGAAATTTGTAGAGGAATTTGAAAGATGAAAATATGAACATATGAAATAAGGATTTATATTTATATTACAAATTGTTAATGTAATTTTTTTCCTATGTATTACAAATCACTTGTTATGATATTGTATAAATTTAGTGTATCACTTTTAACGATTTGTAGTAATATTTTTATAATAATTTTATATGTTTATAGTAAACTTTTTTTTACAACTTTTATAGGTTTGTAGAATAGGTTTACAGATTAAAAATAATAATAATAAAACTTGTACTAAATGTGGAGATCAGGACTATGCCTTTAGTTTTATTTTTTTTTTATTCCTAAAATCGCAAATGTCATCTATGTTTTTAAAACTTATTTTATAAATAATTTTTTTAGGTATAATATTTATATATATATATTTAAATCAGAGTATTTAAGTTTGTAACCCGGTAAAGTTGTCCATATCCCAAAACAAAACAATAATAATTATGTCAACCGATGTATGAATTTAACAAGCAAACATTAAATTTGTCAAATTATGGGAGGATAATGACTAGAAAGTAGCTTCTTACGTTGTGACACGACTATTAAACTTTATTGGTTAATTAAAGTGCATACGTTTGAGGTTGGAAACCGTACGGCTCCCCTATAATTAATTAGTGGATTAAAATTGATTACTGGCATTCTTAAGTAATTAGTTGAATGACAACTGTCTTTTAGATGGCGTAAGACTTTGATATATATATATATATATAAAAGCAATTGAGAATAGGAATCCACCTTTATTTTTTATATCCTTCTCTCCCACCAAAAGATTCCATGATCCAGCCCTTTGAAGATTCTTGCTTAAACTTTAGTGATATCATCCATATAGACTTGTCAATTTTTACCGTATTTGAGCACTCCTTTCTATATCTAATTATTCGTTGACTTTCTAAGGTCTTTTTATTTATTTGTTTTTTTATGAAGCTTATATGCATTATCGAATAAACCATACAATCTATTATTCGTATATTTAATAAATAAATTTCAACAAAATTTTGGCTTGACATTCATTCTAATCAAGACAAATCAATCTATTTAATTGATTAATTGTATTAAATTTAAATTTCATGATATTTAGTCTAATTAGCTTATAAGATTAATTGAACTTGAATCAAATCTATATAAAGTGTTTAGTTAATGGGAACATGAACCATATAATGATGGAAATATCAATTGTAGGTAAAGTTTGTGCCTATAATTCTATAGTAAGGAAAAAAAAAAGAGTTCGGAAGAGGTTTCAATAGTACGTGCTAAAAAATTAAAAAAAAAAAAAAAAGTTCTCATATGTACCATTTGATTTGTAGTTCATATGTATTGCACTTTTAAATTTTTGAGATCTCTACTTTTTAAATGGGTTTTATAAATTTAAGGAGTTTGAAATTATATATATTATAATGCTTATTGCATTTTTTGGTAAGGCAATTACATTATTATTACCTTGACAATAATTAATAGAAATGCTATGATCCTAACATAACAATACATATTATATATGATTATATATTTGTGATGTATCTATCCTGTTGGACAGACCAAATTCGGAGAATAAAGCACTACCAAATGCAAGGCTAGGACCATCTGTGATCATCGACAGGATCAAAACTGTTCTGGAAAAATACTGTCCTGGTGTTGTCTCTTGTGCTGACATCCTCAACCTCGCTACCAGAGATGCTGTTCATCTGGTAAGTGTGTATGTATTCATACCATGACTTGTATGTCTCCAAATAATGAAAATGTCTTGACCTGTCCAAAAATATAGTTATTAAAAAAAAATGTATTACTATATGCCTTTAACTGATAATAATTCATCCACGTAGTATGGTTTTTTTTTTTTTCTTTTTCTTTTTCCTTTATTATGTGTGGAGTTAGTTTTGTAATAATAATATAGATGATGGTTTAATTTTATTAATGGATACATGATGCGGGCAGGTGCACCATTGTAACCAGTGTTGATAGGGAGAAGAGATGAAATGTCATCGAGAGTAGAGTCACTCGACCTTCCATTTCATGGGAAGCTACATTCGCTTACTTCTAGTCTAAAGGCCTTGATGTCCTCAACTTAGCTACTCTACTCAATAATTTGTTATTACTCCACTAACGATGTTTCAGAATATTTATTAGAAGATTAAAAAGTAATAGGTACTTTTAAGATTACATACTCTATATGAAAAATAAAGTAAACTTACACTATTTGGTGTTGCCATGACACATGCAATTTACAGGGGCACACACAATGGGAAGAAACACCACGTTACGGACTGCCTCTACGACTTCAACAACACAGAAAAACCTAACGCCAACATGGACAAATCCTTCTTGTCCAAAATGCAGAAGCAATGCCCACAAAGGAAAGTAAGCGACCTAGACCCCTTAGTCTTCCTCAACCCGGACACAGCCTCCGCCTACACAATCACCAAATCCTACTACACCCGAGTTCTCGCCAAGGCGGCCATCCTTGAGGTCGACCAACAATTGTTGCTAGGAGGAAACAATATCCAGATCGCACAGGAGTTTGCCGTTGGTTTCGAAGATTTTAGGAAGGCATTTGCTTTGTCTATGAGCCGGACGGGGAGTATTAATGTTTTAATAGGGACTCAAGAAGAGATTAGACATAATTATCGTTACACTAATAATTATTAAGGATAAGTCCTAATAAATAAATTGCTCTACACTATATTGAATAATGTTACTGTTGTTGTTGCGGTAGAATAGTTACGTATGAACTAAGTTTCTCAATCAATATTTTATCATATATACGTATCCTCTAATTATAAACTATCACATATAAAAATGCTTTAATATATGTTTTTTCCTCATATATGGTGATATAATGTTATCTGTTGATAAGATTTTTTGGGGTTTGAACCCTCAATGCTTAATTCAACCTATTCAAGCTCAAGATTGAGTTTTAGGCATCAGATCCGAGCTTTTAGACCCTAATCAACCCTTACAGATAAGAAGCATTGCCAACTAAGGTTGGGCCAAACGCCATCAAATCGGTTTGACCTAGAAGCATGTATCTACATCAATTGACCTCAAACCTAAGGATAGCTTGATCTCATCCCCTATAAATAGGGAATGAAACTATAGTAAAAGATAATAATTTTTCACTCTCTTACACATTCTTTGCGCTTATTTGCATCCAAAACACTTGTGTTAACTTAAATATTAAAGTGATTATGTCAAATCAACCTCTTACACCCCTGATAGTTTATCTTTTCCTCTTTTGTTGGTGATCCAATCACCATCGGAAAATCTCAACACAATATTATCCATTATGTAATTGGTCTAATCACTTGGGTTTTTTTTTTTTTTTTCATTTTGTGTTTCTCAAACTTTTGAGAGAAAACGAAACGGACAAAATTGGGAAATAAATTGCAAATATATATATAAGTTAATTTCATGTGTACAGTTGTAATTATAAATATTATCCATTAGTAGTTTGCTATAGTTCCTTACTTAACGAGGTCCAAGTTCCTACATGAAAAAGAATTATAATAATTTGCTACAACTTCAAAACGAAACCACAGAAAATAATAGTTTTTCTTGGTAAGTGAAGCTAGATATGGACTTAATAGCCTAAGAGATTTAGGCTCTAATCCGATACGTTTCATTGATCAATTAAATTTTACTATGATTTTCTTTTTGTATAAAAATGGAATTATTTGTCACTTGAAAAAAAAAAGTTAAAAAAATAGTTACACGTATTACTATTTAAATGCCAAAAAAAAAAAAAATCCCATGTGTGAACCAACTTAAAAATGTTCCTCAATCTGCCGTAGATATATGGACTCAGAAAACAAAAGCATGTATCCTTCGATCATTGATATTTTCGGCTAATATGAATAAAGTTTGTAATTAATAATTTTGTATTATCTAAATGAAATTATTGACTACTTATAAAAACATAATTTAACAAAAAAAAAGAAAAAGAAAAGATAGGAAAACCCTGATCAGAAGAAGCCCAAAAATTAAGCCCGACAAGAATGGCCTCATCTCTTGTTCCATAAATAAGATGAATGAGCTTAGTAGGATCCAATCTAATAAAGCTTGCAATATACCTAAGCTCAATTTTAGGCTAGATTAAACTTGCAAATTCATAAAACTAAATTAGGTTTAAACATGAACTTGACTCTACTATAATCATACTGCCCAAAACAAATATCAAGGGTTCAAGCAGCTTGCAAGGCAGTTGATTGATTTATACATGTCTATTAGTTACTACTACATATTAGCATCTAGTTGTGCACTTGTGTGGACATTTCCGGTGGAAATTGGTATTTACTAGAGAGATGACTTAACTTATAGTTTTATGGTGAATTGAATTTTAGAACGGAGGACTTGTTGATAATGGTAATAGGAAAGTGTATTTTATTTTACTTAGGGGTTTTATAAAGGAATCTTATAAGATATATTTTGAGAGAACCTTAAAATACTTAATGTCTCAAGGTATACCAATTAGGAGAGTTGAGAGGTTATAGGTATCAGGGGAATTCATAGCTAGATACAAATATAAAGTGAATCAACCATATTATCTAATTACAAAATATTAACCGCTCATAGATTAGTGCAATATAGAAGATAGATGGTTGATAAAACTAAATAGTAGGAGCACAAGATAAATGGATCTCGAGAGCACGTATATATTTTATTCAAGACAAAACAAACCAAGATGAACTTTTAGAATATATCTTGTATTCACGTGATAATTTTCTTTTTTATAATTGCTTGTAATTTTATTTATTATCTATATCGAGTTATTTTATAGAGGTTCACCTTTTACCCATACTTTTATAGGCTATTATGACTATAGCTTTATAGAAACCGGATGAAATTTGCTTGTGTAATAATTATTTCATGATTGAGAGGATTGATCCATTATTTTCACTTTTTTTTCTCTCTCTCTAACTCTATTGTGTTTTTTATTATGCAGCATGACTACCTTAATTTCCACGTTAATTTTTCTTTCTCGCTATTTTGACAAACAACCAATAATATGAAAATAATAACAAGAAGGGATTTATTTTTTATAGTGATATTATTTATTCCATGATATAACCTCACTTAATCTAGACATATTTATTCCAAAGCTAATGACTGGCTAGTACCTCTTGAGGAAAAGTAGAAGAGGGGCATTATTTCCAAGTACTTTTCTCATTTTCAAATTTTTGTGTTCATCTATGACCTACCCACTGTTGGTCTGCCTCTTCTAGTCTTCTTCCTTGTTGTGTTAGTTAATTTGTTAGGTAAAAACAGGATGCAACGTGTAGTGAGCGGTCACGGGCTGGTGTGGCAGTAGGTGTCTCTTTTTATGCGGTAAGTCCTTGCTAAGGATGTGAATGGTTCATTTTACTGACCGATTCAGGCCAACTTTAGTTACTATTATTTTATAATATCCAATTGGATAAAGTTTTTTATATTTTATTTTATTTGTATAGTGAATTAAATTATTAGATAAAAAAAAAAAGATATCAAAATATTAAATAAAATCTAAAAATTTTATACCATATATTTAATGTTATATAATTTTATTTTATTTGATAAAATAAATATAATCTTAAAATCCAAAATATAATTCTATACTATCGTCATTCTTTTCACTATTATCTTTATACTAAAACTCTTATATGAATTCTCATGTTATCTTTATAGTATTATTTTATTTTCTTTATACTATCTAATTATATCAAACAAACATATCATTCATATTTGTTATCGTTATGAATCGTGCTATATGATTTAATTTTGTTTTTCTTTTAAAAAAAGTAAGTATTAAAGGATGATTCAATTTAGCTATTGTTTCAACCATAATTAATGATTAAAAAATATATCTTTATATATATATATATATAATATGTGAAACAATTAAAAAGAAAAAGAAAACTTGTCAATTATAGTTATATTTGTAAGATCCAAACATCAAAATCAGGAAGGAGAAGGAAAAAAAGAAAAATCATATCCATTTTACATTCATGAGATAAAAAAAAAAAAGAAAAAAAAAGTGATTTTAAGTTAAAATAAAAAAATTAAGCGGATATTTACTAGATCTTTTTCAATTTAATTCACTTTCTCGCTCTGTAATAAATATAAATTATCAATTCGCTTTAAAACTCTTCTAAATATATATATATTGTCGAAAAAGACTTCTAATTTAAATTGGTATAAAACGATATATAAACAATTTAGTTGGTAGATTTTTTATTAAAACATTGGCAGTGCTGTCTTGTTTTGATTAGCAAATGATGATGCAAGCTCACTTTGTCCTCATTTAAGAAACCTCCAGATAGTCTCCAAGTACAACCTGGCCATCAAATACCACCACACCACCGACCATTAATATGCCCAAACACATGCATACGTTGTCATCGCCTTTTTTTTTTTCCTAAATCAATGATGATGTTGTTATTAACGTTCACGTTCACATCACGTCGGCTTCTGTTTGTTTATTTACTATTACTTGGTCCACTAAAAAGATTTGATTTGAGCGTGCGCTGTGCGCAACCTCAGCTTTGACCTTTCAAACTTGAGCTATCTGACTGACATCTAATTTGTACTTATACAATTTTATTTTACAGTTTAAGATTAATAATTGAGCACATCTTCGTAATCTAATATTATAAACAAATCTAAAGGGAATTCTTATTATTAAGGAAACAGTGAAAGAGTTATTTTTTTGTCTAATTAAAAAGCATTTTTGAGGTTAATCAGTGGAATTTAGTTACTTTGATAAAAGAAATGGTATTTTGTATAGAATTTATATGTATATAATTTTTAAGAATTTTTTAATATTTAATATTTAATATTTATATATTATTAATCAATTCATGTAATATATCAATACTATTAAAACCTTTTATACAGTAAGGACGATTTCTTGTGCATGGACGACTTGACATTAGATAATTTAATTCAATGAATGTAGTCATCACAAAAGAATCCTTGAGATTTCCAATATATACTTCTACACAACCAACGGCCAATATGCAAAAGAATCTTTTAATGATTCCTCGTGGAATCTTAATCCATTGGAAATATAAAACCTGCCGAATAATATTCAACCGAGTAATAACATATAATCAAGGAATCATGGTAAGCACGCACGTAAGAAAACAGGATTGAATGGTATTAATACATATTGTTTGAATAACTATTAATTATATTTTTATATGTAATAATTTTATTAGTATTTTGACGCTACTAATTTATTTATATGATATATTAAGATTATTGAAGCTTTTCTCCATAGGCAATAATCTTACTTAGCAAAATGGTGCAATTATCAAATTTCATAAGAAGTAATTTTATTCCTAAAAATTTGCAACTATCAATAGTTTTATTGCTTTAATGATTTGTTGAGAAAAACTTAAATTTTCTATATTAAAAATAAGATAAATAGTATCAACCATCGCTTCTCGAAATTAAACAAACATTTTTTATTACTTTTATTTTACACGATCCCTATATCTTGGCTCAAGCCTCATCAACCATACACTATGATTAACATGAGTACTACTCTAACATAAAATCTTAAAAAAGAAAAGAAAAGACAATTTTGGTTAACTTTGCGTTTGTGATTTTATTAGATTGGGCAAGGATTCTCAAATTTATACTGTTATTCTAAATTTCTTTAGGTTTTCATTGAAGTGATAATCACATCATGTAAGGCACATAACATTGGACTTAGGATAAATCATTAAAATTTTTAAATTAAATTAATAAAATAATAATATAAGCTATTTGATTTAGGCGGTTTTGTTTAACAGTTAGCACCGCTGTCTTAATAAGCTAATGATGATGAAACCCCCACGTCGTCCAAATTTAAGAAACATCCAGAGATTCTGCAAGCACCAACCATTAATATATACATAGTCATTGTGTTTTTTTTCCTCCTAAATTGATGATGATATTATTAAGGTTCACATCACGTCGGCTTTTGTTTGTTAATTATTTGGTTTACTTAAAGATTTTAGCATGCGCAAAACCTCAGCTTTGACCTTTCAAACCTAGCTATCTGACATCTAATTTGTACGGTGCAGTTTTTCTTTTTAAAAAAGAAATAAAAATAAATAACAGACAATGGGATAAGAAGGACTATTTATATATATATATATATATATATGATCTGATAAGTCAAAGGGCAGATCTTCGTAATGTAATATTATATAAATAAATCTAAAGGGAAATCTCATTATTAGGGAAACGGTATTTTTCTTTTCAAATTATTGCAGAGTTGTTTTCTTGTCTAATTAGAAAGCATCTGAGGTTAATTAGTGGAATTTACTTTGATAAAAGAAATGGTATATATAGTTGTATGGAATTTAACCACTCACTCCTCTAGTTCCTCTTTTCACTCTTACACTTCAAATTGCCCTGTGAATAGTGATAACTATCCCTTATAGATGGAGCTTTTCTTTTGTTTTCTTTTTCTTTTTATTTATTTTAGTAGGGATATACCTGCCTTTTGCTTTTTACCAATCATATATTTTATTCAAATGATGGAAAGGAGAGAAAAGTGAGATTATTATACCTTTATATAGAAAAACTTTTTATGCCATAACGTATTTTTTTTTAAATCCTAAAATTGTTCTTTTTACTTCATCATTACTTTTGATATATAAATATCAATAGAAATTTTTTATTTCTATAATCTAATTGAAAATAAGTTAAGTAATCTTAAAACCATTAATTTATATGAACTTTTTATTAAATAGACCATAAAATCTATATATAAGATAATAAAATCTACATATAAATCTCTATTTCCTATCCAACAAAAAGTTGGTGAAATGATCACCCATTAACATAAGCGTACTACCTAGCTTATTGTCCACCCACATCAACTCTATCCACCACCGAGAGGAATTTAGTCTCTGTTTTTTTTTTTTTTTTTTCTTTTCTTTTTCTAAACTAAAATATAAAAGGAAAAGAAGTTCTTGTAGTGGCAAATACCTAGTGGAGACCCCATAAGGACGATTTTTTGTTGACATTAAATAATTTAATTCAGAGATTTCCAATATATGCTTTTACACACCCAACGGCCAATATGCAGTAGAATCTCTTAATGATTCTTCGTGGAATCTTTAATCAATAATATTCGATCGAGTAATAACATAATAATCAAGGAATCATGGTAAGCACACAGACACATGTGTAATCTTACTTAGCATAATGGTACAATTATCATATTTCATAGGAAAAAATAATTTTGTCCTTATATACCAAAAGTTTCAAAAAATTCACAATGGACATATACTTTTATTAGGGTTTTACTCGTAAAAAGATACATCTTTGAATATTTAAACTATATGTGAATGCATCCCTAGAATTTAGAATAGTGATTTGATATCCTTGAAATTCTTAAAAATTTGCGATTATCAATAACTTATGTGCTTTAATGATTTGTTCTGTCAACGGTAGAGGAAGACTTATATTTTCTACATTAAAAATGGATTAAATTACATTAATTACCACTACAAACTCTTCAAATTGCACAAGCATGCCTATTACTTGTACTCTACAAATCCCTCTATATTGGTACAAGCCTTATCAATCTTACGCTTTGATCAGCGTGACTACTACCTTAACGTAAAACTAAAAAACGAAAAAAGAAAAATAATTAAAAAGACAATTTCTACACTTGTGATTTTAGATTGGACAAGGATTATCAATTTTTATACTGTTGTTTTAAATTTCTTTAGATTTTTAGTGATTATAATTGGAAGAGAGATTTTAAATCTAATCTATCTCATTAAAAATTTAATATTTATATCATTAAATTATAAAAATTTTAATAAATTTTTTTAAGCTTTCATTGGAGTAATAACTATATCATTTTAAATCATTGCAAGGCAAGGCACATAACATTGAACGGGAGATAAGTCCACAATGAAACGGATGAAATATGTACGTATAGATTCCAAATCCTACCGGTATGATTGATATAAACAATTTTTATCGGGTTGATAAGATTCGTATTTTTAGCATTATTATGTTAGCATACAACTGACTTAATTAAATAAGTTATAAGACACTATTTACTGTCTTTAACTTGCCTGATTCCTGCCAAAGAAGGAAAAAAAAAAAAAAACAATTATGTCAACTGAAGTATGGATTAAACAAACGTTAAATTCGTCAAAGTAGCTTCTTACTTTGTGACACGACTACATAACCTTATTGGTTAATCAAAGTGCATACGTTTGAGGTTGAAATCCGTACGGCTCTCCTATAATTAATTAGTGGATTAAAATTAATTACTGACATTCTCAACTTCATTGATTATTTGAATGACAGCTCACTTTTGGATGGCGTAAAACTTTGGAATATAAAAAGCAATTGAGAATTGGAATCCAACTTTAGTGTTTTTTTTTTTTTTTAATATCCTTCTCTCCCACCCATATATTCCAAGATCCAGCCCTTTCAAGATTCTTGTTTAAACTATAGTGATATCATCCATATGGCTTGTCGATTTTTAACTTATTTGAGCACTCCCTTCTATATCAAATGATGTCATTGACTTTTCAAAGCTTTTTTTCTCTTTTATGATATACAAATTCTACAGTCTCGTGAGGGAACTATACCATACATCATCCATGTATTTAATAAATGAATCTTAACAATCAAAAGTTACTAATTAAATCTAGTTCAATACTCATTCAAGTCGAGACAAGAACTATTCAAGTAATTTACTGTATTGAACTCAAATTTTATAATATGTAATTCAATTAATTATGGATCTAATTAAATTTTAATCAAGTTTAAATGTTAGATAAATTTACACTAAATTCTGCCATCACTATTATTTTAATAAGAAAAAAATATTTCTTTCAAATAAATCAAATTTAAATGAAAACCTCGAATTGGAACCATAAGATAAATCTAGGTTGGATGCAACTTATATATGCATCTCTATCTATATCTTCAAAGCACACGGTGTTAGTAATGAGAGATTGTAGTGCCAACTATTATTGTGATTTAATCCTTACAAAATAATCATAAGAGGGAAAACCTGCAGCATTAGCATAGCCCAACAAACAAAAGAAGACAACCTTTGTGTTTTGAGAATTATACACGAACATATATATAAACAGAAATCAAACTCGCATGTCGGCATTAATTAAGTAAAATTTACGTCAACATGTGACTGCAAAAACATTACTTATCGGTACATTCATAGTGGAATATGAGAAAACTATGGCCATTCCGACACATGTAGCACAAAATAGATTATTTTTCGGTTCTGTTTACTATTTGCTATTTCTGACCACATTTTCCTCCAAAATGATGTATTATTGTATATGTATAGGATAATCATTAATATAGGATCCTATTGCTATATATATATATATATTGCTTAAATAGTGGGATGGGAGCATGAGCCATACAATGATGCAAACACCGATTGTTGGTAAAAAAATTTCTTAAAATTTAATAGCATTAATAATTAATATGCCACGTAGATGAATCGATAGCATATAAATATCAATGAAATTTTAATATGTAAAAATAATAAGTAATAATGTTTTTTAAAAAATTTCTTATCACTATCGCCTGTTCATTTATTATTAGAGCATCTCCATCACTGATTTTTTATATTAAATTTAAGATTAAGGACCTATTTTTTGAAATATTTAAAAAATAGAGAGATGTCATTATATTTTTTGGGATGCTTGCACTAAGAAGAAAAGGCTGTTCAAATTTATTGTTATATTCTTTTAATCAAACAAAAATCAAAATTTAAAAGTATTTGATACAAGACCTACAAAAAGATTTTAAAAAAAAAAAGTGCTAAAGTGGTACTTATAAACTCTCTTTATGGATTTATGAATAAAGTAAGAAGATTCTTAAAAAGGAGAGATCCTTGAAATACTACTATGATATCTAGTAACCTTAAATAAAGTCTCTACAATTGGAGATGCTTTTAGTATTTGTTCACTATTCATCCACACACAAGGCATATTAATACTAATGATTTTTTTTTATTTAAAAAAAAAGTGTTCTGAAGGGACTTATTAAAAAATTAAAGGAAAAAAGAATTTACCTATGCTTTTTTTTTTTTGTGTGAAGTGTGTAATTAATATATGGAAAAAGTAAAAAATTTCTCTTCACAACTGCACTTGGAACACTTGACTAACAAAGTTTTGAGGAGAAAGAAAAATAGAATTAATCTTATATGCTATTTAATTCGTAGATCATATGTTTTGTACTCTTAAATTTGCTAGATCCATACATTTCAAATGGGTTTTATAATTATAAGGGAATGTTTGGTTTGTGTAATGGAATAAGTAAAAAATATAATTGTAATTCTTAAGGAATAGAATAGAAAATAAATATTTATTTTTTTATTTTTTTTAGATCTCGTGAATAAATATAAAAATATATTAAAAAATAAAAAAATAACTATTTTTTTATCCTATAAAGAAATTTTAATTTTTCATTTTACAACAATAGCAATTTAATAGAATAACAATTAGGCTAACCAAATGCATGAATAAACTTACAAAAAGAATTATTATTTTATTATATTCTTTTAAAGTAAACCGAACTTGCTATAAAAATTTTAAATATATAACGATTTTAGAATGAACTTATACAAGAAATGCGGTTTCAACAGGAAAAAAATAAAAAATAATAATAATAATATAGCTGCATGAATTTTTTATTATTTTAATGTTGACAATACTTGACATGCCGTGAAGGGCAGTGCAGCGCTCCACCATGTGAAAGCTTCTCTTCTCAACGCAAGTTACGTGTCTTACCACCTATTCAGTCGCCGATCAACTCTGTCCTTGGTACATTCTTAAATATTGTTATTTAATTTTTTTTAAAAATATATACTTATAAAAATTATTCTAATCGAAAGCACAAAGGTAATTTATACCTCAATACAATTTTCTACTATGGAGACCGACAAGGTCTATGCATTAAGTGAAATTGTTTTTTTTTTTACCATTCAACCATGTAAAAAAAAAACAATTTGGCCTTCAACAAAATATCAAATGGTAACACATTTAGTCTTAATTATAATACACTCAAATCAATCATTTTTTTATATATTATAAATTCTGTAACTCCAAACCAGTAAAAATTATAACATTTTAAAGTTAAAAAAAATAAAATTAATGTAATTTACTTTTTTAACTTTAAAAGATTATAATTTTTTGCTCGTTTAAAGTTACAGGGTTTATAATATATATATATATATATATAAATTGATTTGAGTGTATTATAACTATGACTAAACCACGTTACCATTTGATATTTTTATAAGAGTCAAATTGTTATGTTTCCATATACTGAAATATATATATAAAAAAAAGTTATACTAAAGGTATGAATATCATTCGCACCTTCAATACAAATGAAACTAATGTAATTTACTTTTTTAATTTTAAAAAATTATAATTTTTTACTCGCTTAAAATTGCAGAGCTTATAATATATATATAAAAAAGAAAAAAATAATTTGAGTGTATTATAGCTATGACTAAAACACGTTACCATTTAGTATTTTTATAAGAGTCAAATTATTATATTTCCATATGCCGAAATATATTTAAAAAAAAAGTTACACGAAGGCATGAATATCATCTGTACCTTTAATACAAACGAAACTAATGCAATTTACTTTTTTAACTTTAAAGGATTATAATTTTTTGCTTGCTTAAAATTGCAGAGCTTATAATATATATATATATATATAAAGATTTGAGTGTATTATAGCTATGACTAAACCACGTTATCATTTGGTATTTTTATAAGAGTCAAATTGCTATATTTCCATATATCGAAATATAAAAAAAAAAAAAAAGTTACACTAAAGGCATAAATATCATCCGCACCTTTAATATAAATTGTACTAAAGGCATAATCTCGGTATACGCCTTCAGTTTTACAAAATTTTGCAACATTGAAACTGCACATGGGTCCGCGCTTTGAAAACCTATTTTTTGAATAATTTTTACAAGTATTATATTTCAAAAATTTTAAAAAATAATAATAATATTTAAGAGTGCTCCCGGCCTTAACCTTCTTGTTTACACAATGACTAAACTGCCCTTTTCCATTTCCCGCAGTTATATTTGATTATATATTTATAGTATATGTCCTAGTCCTAGTTAGCTGCAACTGCAAGTATTAAATCCCAACAAAGAAAATGAATTCACCAAAAAGATGGGTGAGATAAAAAAATAAAAGAAAACGAATTAGCTGATAAGAATAAATAAAACTATACTATGTATGAGAAATCGTTGTAAACTTATCTTTAGTATCAAATCTAGCATGGAGCAGTTTTAAGTACTTAAAGATAATTTGGATAAATTGTAATTTAAATCCTCATAATCATTCATTGTTGCGAATAATCTCTAACCTTTTAAATATATGATTCTATTTTTTTCATAATTTTTATAAAATGCATTTACATCTCGGATTGCCATTAGAGCTCATTATCTTAGGGGTTCTTTAAGAATGATTTAGAATCTTTAGCAAAGTTTAAAATGATAAAAAAAAAAACAAACAAACAAAAGCTTTCGAGGATGTAAAATTATGTTTTGAGAATTTTAGAGTGTATTTGCACATGATCGATAGGGTGGCAATGCAATCGCAATCATCTCAAATAACTTATGTAGTTTCCATTTCTTTAAATTAAGACTTGTTTTGGTCTCATATATTTCCCTAATAATATCAAACTAATGAAATTTCAATGTTTACTTTAGTACTTGTAGTAAGATGGAATATCAATAACTACACTGTTAGAGTGTATGTTTTTACTACCTTTACGTTTTAGATGCTTTCATTTAATACTTTATTATTTTGTTTGAAGACTTAAAATTTGAAAAATAGTTAAAAAAAAAATTTCTCCCATCTTTATTGAAATCCTCATTAGAAACACTAATGTGACACCCATAAACACTAACGTGGATTAGAGGTGTTTATGGTTTGCTTTGGTTCGGTTCAATAGTCAAACAAAACCAAACCACATTTTAAATAGTTCAATTTAAACTTTTAATAAATTGAACCGCCTTTAACTGTGTAGAATTCTAAATCAAACAGCTTAAAATGTGGTTTGATTTTATTCAAACCACTTAAAAAAAAATACCTTTTTTTAGTTAATAATACTAATAATTATTGAATTTTTTAATTAAATATTGATATTTAAATTGTAAAATATTACATGAGAATGTGAGTCATAAAACATTATATCATGGTAATATTATATCTTAAGTAACAGTAAATGTATATTTATTTACTTGAGAAATTAGAGACTAAGATAAAAGAAAATGAGTGGACTATAGAAAGGAAAAGTATAATGAGAGTTGATAAAAAAGAAAGAGTAAATTATGTTAGATAAACATGGTAATAAGGTTTAAAATAAAAAAAATGCCCCATAACTTATATTTTTTAATTAGAAGTGGTTCGATTTGATTAAACATCCCAAACTAAACTACAAACCATTTAAATCATTTCCAAACTAAACCGGAAACAAAATCAAAATATAAAAAAACTGCATTTTGTGATTCAATATGGTTCAATTTAGTTTTTGGATCAGTTGGGTCCAATTTGATGAATAGCCTAGCCTTACCATGGATTATCCATTAACCATATATGTGGCATGATAAGTAAATTAGTTAAATTTTTTTTATGATAATAATATCAAAATCACTCTATGAGGTTTTCTTCTTCTTCTTCTTCTTCTTCTTCTTCTTTTTCCATTAATTTTACACCTAAAAAAAATTTGCTTATCAAACCTTACACCAAAAGTTTAAATTTGTTAAATATCATATCAAATTAAACTTCTACTTATCAAGTCTACTATCTTTATAAAGCTACTTGCCAACATGTGACTTCAACTCCCCAAAACATTTTGAAAATATGTACATACACCTCAAAATGTTACTAAAATTCTAAAATCGTCATTACTTATAATCCTTTTAGCAACAAAATTAGGATTTAGTAGTAATTTTCAAGGTTATTTACATGTTTTTAGAAGTTATGAAAACCAAAATCACACTTTAAGAATTTAAGGTATCTATCCATATCTCAACAATAGTTTAAAAAAGTATATTTAAAATTATACCTCTCATAACTAATCCCACAAAATGCAAAAACTTTCATTTTACCATAGTAAATTAGGATATAATAACACAATGTAACCTTTTCCGACTACTTAGGTTATGTTACCTCAACCATCCATAGATAACTAACTCGGATTTGCTATTTCATTTCAAATAAGGAAACTGTGGAATTGCATTTTCAAGTTTATTCAATATTTGATATATGTTTTTAGTTTTTATAAAATAATTATTTCATTCTAGCATTAATTTATTAAAAAAAACAAACAAACAAAAATCGAGTATAATGATAGACCATCGATCACTATCCCTATCACCTATAATTCAACCTCAAGGCCACCCTCTTATATTATTAAGGTATATCTAATTTTCATTCTTTGATCTCTGCTATAATCTCTACAATTAAGAACCAAATTGCCCATCATTTTTTTACGTGGTGCTTTTTCAATTACAATATTATCCCATGTATTAAATTTAACAGTTTAAGATTAACATGAGTTTAGATGGCATGATAAAATGTTAGGCAAGATTACTAATAAGCTCTTCAATTGCAAAAGATGTGTGTGCAAAATGAGAATACAGCCGAATATCCAAATTTCAAACATAAAACAGTTATTGGATCAAATTGTATACAAATAAACATAAAAGGTATTCAAAATGCGACTAAAAAAAGAAATGTACAATTACAACATTAAACTATATATGTATTTATAAAGATAGGAGAAATACACATTTAAACTTTAATGTTTATCTATATTTTAATTTGAATTTTCTATTTTTTCTACTATTTTAGCCCTTAATTTTTCATAATTTTACCAAAAAAAAAAAAAGACTTCTAGTAGATATATTAAATTTTCTATCTATTTTAAACATATATTAATTTCCAATTAGCTTTGAGCTAGTCGATTAAGGTAATTAGGGTATACTCAATTTTTTTCCAACCCCTTTTTCTTAAATTTAATTATTATTTTTATTATATTAATTATTAAATATATTTAAAGTTTTTTAATTATTATGTAAATAAATGTATTTAATATTATTATTTTATTGAATTAATTATTGTGGATCAATTTGAATTGATATGTATTATGAATGAATAAATGAGAAACTTAATAGATTTTATGATTTTCTATTTTTATAAGATTTTAAAAATATTAAAAGCTTAAATAAAAGAAAAAATATATATTAAGAACTCAAATAGAAATATAGATAAATGTTGAGAATAAAAATATAAAATTTTAATTAAAATATAGTAATTAAGTTTAATTTATACACGTGTATATATGTACTAGTTTTTTGTTTTTTTTTTTGTTTTATGAATTCTTAAGGACTAGTTAAGACTTAGAGGCCTAAGATAGAAAATTTTCACATATTACGAGATTGATAAAAAAATTATTATATAAATAACTATAAGACTAGAACGCAATGATATTGCTGAAAGTAGAGCCACTAGCAAAATGGGGCCGTGGCAGTCACCCCGTACAACCTTCCATTGTTGTCGGATTTTAATAGTAATTTGAGGGTGGTTTATATATTGTTAAAAATTATAAGGATCACACTTTCCCTTATAAAGGGTCTATCAACACCTAACACAGTTATCCATAAAAAAATTTCAAATTTCTTAAACGACACCCTGCTTCTTATATCAAAATTCACATGGAATTATTATTATAACAACAATTAATTAAGTAATTATTATATCTCAACGATTGGAGAATAGACAAAGATTAGATTTTATCAATAATAAATAAAATTTGCTCAGATCCATTAATATTTAAATGCACGTTGTGTAGATGATTTGCTAGTATACACTAATTTTTAACATTAAGAACCAAAGACAAATCAACTCCCGAAATCTATATATATAAAAAAAAAAAAACAGTGTTTTAGAGCCCACAGTACAGAAAGAACCGCTCCACGTCACACAACCGTTTTCAATGTTCTATGTTTGGAAAACATAAATTGAAAACAAAAGGAAAACTAAACGGACACCAACCAAATATCATGATAAACCTTTTCTATTTCCTTGTGGTCTACTTTGTCTAGGTCTCCATTAATTATAAGCTACAAATAACAGATGAAAAACCAAAGGGATACAGCTCATACTAGGTACTTTTTTTTTTTTTTTTTAAAGGGCCGGGTTCTGCATCTCAAACATTTATTAAAAGTTTAAAAAGTATTTTTTTATATTTTTTAATATTAATTACATGCATGCATAAAAAAAAAAGAAAAAAGAAAAGTGCCCTAGTATATTACAAATGTATCCATCTTGCTCATTATTATTTTCCTTTTTTAAATTAGTTTTGCTTATAAAATTTACGTTTTTTAACATGATTCCTAGAATAAAAGTATCTCAAGGCACTTATTCAAGGTAAAAGATGAAGTATTTTATATTTTGCAAGAAGGATATATGTGTTTGTATTTCTACTAAATACTAAAAAATTGAAAAAAGACAAAGCAAACAAACCCTTAATATTATTGGAAGTATATACTGTTAGATTAATTGCAAATATACCTCTTATACTATTCAACATATATGAGTAGTTCCCTTAAAACTTTCAAAATATAATTTCATCTTTCCAAATTCTTTAACATATGCAAATAAACCCTAAACAATAGTTAAAACCCAAAAATCGTTACAAAAAAGGTCACGAGTAATGGCACTTGGGGATGTATATGCATACTTTTAGGAGTTGTGGAAGAATTAAATCATGATTGCAGGTCTATTCGTAGCTGATAAATAATTTATGTGATATATTAGGATTTGCCCAAAATATCATGTTTTTCAAGACTTAGCATGGGGAAAAACAAGTTTTTATACTCCACATTAATTTATATATATTTACCAAATTAACCTATTTCCCATATAGGAGAAGAAGTTATTGCATTGGATATAGATGAAAAAAAAACCATTAAATTTAACCAAGCCAAAATGAAAATGTGATCCTTTCCAGCAATTTGGGTTAAGAAATTATCAAATGGTTTAAAGAAATAAATTAAGCTTAACCATTTAAGAAAAAAGAACATAGTAATACTTGCAATTGAAAAATTCTTTGTTGTTACATAATATTTAATAGAATATTTAGTTTATACTTATTGAAATATATGTGTATTTAATTTTTATAATCATAATTTATTAGATTATGTATATAGGTGGATTCAAAATATATACAAAACGCTAACTTTATGAATGCATTTAGATGTAAATAGCATTTAAAATTTCCTAACTACATAAATATTATCTTCACCAACCTTTTATGTAACATCATTTTATTCTATTATTAAATGAGTTTAGCATTCATCATATGAGATTATATGATGTGCAAATATACTTTCTTAGCTAATAGAATATGACTCGATTTGTAAATAATAGGGATGAGTAAGTAATCCTATAGTAAAAGATATCCAACTGTACCTTACTCGATCAAGTAAGTTTTGCATAAGTATTAGGGGTTATAGTATGAATTTCATGTATAAATTTTTTGAAATCTACTCTTATAGGATAGGGTATGAGTATAAGGTGTTACTACCATGTACTCACTTTGAAGCTTATACTATAAGATATATAAAGTATAAGTTCTAGGGTATCCTATTTTTACATTATAAAATATTATTAAATAATATTAATAAATAAATAGTATTTGACAATATTATAGTTTTTTTTTTTGCAATAAATGTTTTAGTAATAAAGGGAAAAAATCCAAATCCACAAGTTAATAACCTTAAACGTTTAAAAATAATGTTGCCCCCTTTTTTTCTCCTTATTCTTTCTCATTTTTCTTTCCAACTTTAGGTTATTTGTTTATTTTTGTCTTATTCTTTCTTATTTACTAAGTAATAAGATTGTAAAACTTAAAAAAATTATGATAAATTTATTTTTAAATTTCATGTATTTTATTACAAGTTCCATAAAATTTGCATATAAAGAACTTAAAATATTGTACATAAATTACTTTTTTTAATATCATATAAACTTAAAATTTATAAGAAAAAAAGTAAAATTTACAAGTTCTATAGAATATCCTGTATCATGTAAATTTTACAAAGTATAAGGTACATGATGATTTTATGATGTTATAAGGTAAGTTTTGGTTCAAAATTTTATAAACTCATACTTTATAGAATAAAATATAAGTAGAATCCCATACCTTGCTCACCCTTAATAAATAATACTAGAATTTTATGATTTAAAATTCTTAGTGCTTTGGCTCAAAAAGATTAAAAAACCAAACTGCATTTAAGGGTTTGGTTTGGTTTAGTTCAAAGGAAAATCAAACCAAATCAAATTACGCCCACCCCTAACATGCGTTAGTTAGACAATAATTTAATTACAATTTGAATTTGAATAAATAATCTTGAAAGTTTTTAATTTTTATGTTTTTTATCTAATTTTTTTTGCTTAAAATTATATAGACTACAGAGATAAATATTTAAGTTTTAATTTTATAACTATTTTATGATTTTTAGGTTGTTGTATTTTAGTTTTGTTTCTTATCATGTTTATGAATAACTTTGCACTTTGAAATTTAGTAAATCCTTCTCTATGCCATTGAGTGTAGGAGATTTTTTTTTTTTTTTGGGAGATTATAATGAAAAGGGAAATTTAAACGTGATTGACACTAATGCAATTTGAAGTGTAAATGAGTCAAGTTGAGGCAATATAATATTAAACTCGAGCTCGAACTTAATTCAAAGTTTCAAAAGTCAAGCTCAACTAATACTTAATTGAGCTTATAATTATAAACTAAAACTTGACTCAATTAAACTTATTTAAACTTGATTTATTTAAGAATATTTTTTTCTTTAATTATTAATAATATTAATATGTAACTTGGATCAAACTTAATTAATATTTATACTTAACTCAAGTTCAATTAGATACACGAGTTAATCGAGTCAAATATTAAGAAGATCGAACTCAATTTTATTAACTACTTGAATATCTCGAACTCAAACTTAAACTCAATTATTTTTATGTCAATTTCGAATAAATATTGAATTGAATTTAAGTAGCTCGTGAATAATTTGACAATGCGATAAGAATCTAGGATGTTTAAGGGAGCAATTAGCTTACATGGTATAAGAACCAAGTATTTTGCCTAGAGCGATGCGGTAGCTAACGTCGGTCTTCGGTGAAGGAAATGGACAACTTTGTCCTAAGAACAGAAAAAATCGTTAGCTCAGTATTCCCACATCCTCACTGCAAGTCGTTATGCCACCCAACCCAGCGGTTAGGGTTTCCAAATATAGAAAATTCACTTCCCTTTCATCTTCTCTCTCCTCTATTCTCTCTCCTAAAAGCAGGTGGAGTGATTGCAGATTCAAGTTCAGATGAGTTTCATTCACTTTAATACAACCCCGATTTATTGAGATTTCGTCTTGAAAAAACGTACGAAATTTTTTTTCTACTTTTCGACTTCAAGTGATTTTGAGGTCGGTGATTTCGTCATGTCACTTTCTCTCTCTCTCTCTCTCTCACCTTAATTTGCTAGGGTTTTTGCTTCAAAATTTTGTTGATGATGAATTTCGATTATAAATTTGAATTAGTTCGATGGTTCTTGTAAATTACGAATCTTGGGATTTTATTGGAACTGTTTAGGGTATTGTCAAATTTTGGGAATTTTCTACGTAATTGATGGTGTAAGTTGGGGTTTTTGTTGTTGTATTCGTCTTTAAGTGGATGATTTTGAGGTGGGTTCGTGGTTTTATGGTTGATTTTCAAGTTGTGAACTTTTAGCTGAAATATGCAATCATATGGAAATTTGTTTTTCATATGTTTCTGTAATGTTAAGTTGAGTCTTTGGCTTGTGTGATTTTGCTAAGTTGGATTGGATTGAAGTGTTTGTACTGGAGTTAAAGTAAAGTTGGGGATTTTTTTTTTTTGGTCGTTTTTTTATGCAGGATTTGGATTACTTCACTGTTTCATTAAGTTAGAATTTGGTCTTGTTGGGTTGGATTGGGTGAGCTTCCTTTGTGAAGAATGGAAGGTCCAGGGAATCGCTTTTCAGGCGGGCTTTTACAATTTTCTTGATAATATTCGATCTGATTTCCCTGTGCTGTGAAATGGATGACCCCTTTTCTTCGAGGGAAAAGGGGATGGGTTATTGGACATCTCCCACATCCCAAATAGAGACCTCATCTTCTTTTGAGAATGGAGCTAGGAACTCCATAGCGGAGGATCCGTTTGGTAACTTTGGAGACTTGATGAATTTTGATGCTTATGGTGGAGTCTATTGCAGTCCCTCAGCAGCGGACCAGATGTTTGCTTCATATTCATTGCTAAGTTATCAACAGATGCCCTTTGGGATACCAGAAGCTTCAAACTTTGCGGAGCAAAATTCTGTTTGCTGTTTTGATCGTGGGAGTGCATTAAACGTCATAGGAAATTCTTATGGTTGTGAAGACAAATTAGCCTTTCCACTAGGTGATACACAGTTTAATTGTCAGTTGGTTTCCACTGATGAAAACGAATCCAGGATTAGACAAACTGAAGAATCCTTGGGAAAAATTGGCATTGCTAATACTGGTAGTAGTATTGTACCTCGCCCAATGACACGATCATTGGATGAGAAGATGCTTAGAGCACTCTCTATGTTCAAGGAATCATCTGGAGGGGGTATTCTGGCACAGGTATGGATACCAATAAAGCATGGTGATCAGCATATTCTGAGCACTTGTGAGCAACCATACTTGCTTGACAAAATGCTTGAAGGATATCGTGAAGTGTCAAGGTCATTTACTTTCTCAGCAGAGATGAGACCAGGCACATTTCTCGGGCTTCCTGGTCGTGTATTCACCTCGAAGGTTCCAGAATGGACTTCCAATGTTATTTATTATAACAAAAGTGAGTTCCTACGCGTAAAGCATGCGGTCGACCATAATGTTCGCGGTTCTATTGCTCTACCAGTTTTTGATTCTTCTGAAACATCCTGCTGTGCGGTGCTTGAACTTGTCACCATGAAAGAAAAGCAGAACTTTGATTCTGAGATGGAAAAAGTTTGCACAGCTCTGCAGGTTAGCTTTCTTATCATATATAGTGCTGATTTCTGTCGCCACAACTCTAGCAATTTAAGAAATCATGTTTTGATTGGGCCATATGTTTGTGAATAGATTTGTAAATGCTTGCAATGATTTCCGTTTTCCTGGTTATCTAGCTGACAGAAGGATTTGATTTAATTGATGTGTTAAGGAATGCTGCAGTCACTAGGTGCCTTGTAGTAGTATTTTTTTCTTAACTTGGAAGATGTGACTGGTAGCTAGGACTGTTCTTGAACATAAGAACTGCCCTTTTATAAAGATCTTTTGTACTCACCTGCATTGTTTCTTCTTTTTGATTGAATTGTTAAACTGAAAGACGAAAGATTATGGTTGCTATAGCTTATAAGGATGTTCTTGATTGTTTTTTAAGACTTCATTATCAATAACATGATGTGATTGTTGTTGCTTGCAGGCGGTTGACCTGCGGACAACTCCTCCACCTCGACTTCTTCCTCAGGTATACCATCCTTATGTCTTTATTTTATCGTGCCTTGAAAATTGGAAGGCCTGAAAGTTGAAAGGCCTGATAAAATTTATTGTGAAATAGATTGCTTTAGGTAGCTATCATACTGCTTTACTGAGCTTTTTCAACTTTTACTAAGACCAATTCTCTTTTCAGTGTCTATCAAGGAATCAGAGAGCTGCCCTAGCTGAAATAACTGATGTATTACGTGCTGTATGTCACGCACATAGATTTCCATTGGCTCTTACCTGGATTCCATGCTGTTATACGGAGGGAGTGGTAGACGAAAGTGTTAAAGTGCGTGTTAGGGATAGTAAGAGTAATGCTACTGAGAGATGCATCTTATGCATTGAAGACACTGCTTGTTATGTAAATAATAAGGAAATGCAAGGTTTCATTCATGCTTGTGCCGAGCACTATCTTGAAGAAGGGCAAGGAATAGCAGGAAAAGCCCTGCAATCAAATCATCCCTTTTTCTATGCTGATGTTAAGGCATATAATATAAGTGAATATCCACTTGTCCACCATGCGCGACGATTTGGCTTGAATGCTGCTGTTGCAATTCGGCTAAGGAGTACATATACTGGTGATGAAGATTATATACTGGAGTTCTTTCTTCCTGTCGACATTAGAGGAAGTACTGAACAACAATTACTACTGGACAACCTGTCATGTACAATGCAGAGAATATGTAAAACCCTGCGGACAGTATCGAATGCAGAATTGGCCAGTAACAATGGAGTTAAAGCTGTGATTGAGGATCGACCAGTTCCATGCCTTTCACCATTGAATTTATCTGGGAGAAAATTACAGAACAATTCCTTGGGTAACAGCATGAATTCAATCAGTCCGATGCCTACAAATGCATCAAGTTTTAAATCTGACAAAACAGATTTGGATGCTCCTCATGAGCAGGTTTCTTGCTTGACCTGTTGTTTTATGGCAATGAAAGTAAATTTTGGAATTCTTTTTGTTTTGTATTTGTTCAATTATTTTCCTGCATTAGAAATAAACTCATCAGTATATCTTCTAGCCTTCTTCTATTGAGGCTCATATTTCAATAATGTCTTGTAAGGGAAGGAATCCCTGCTAGATTACAGTTAGTTGAAATCAGAAAGGCTGATGGAAATCTTGATCACAAGTGCCTTGCTTTGATTTGCCTGGCTGCATTCTTTCTTATTTCTAGTCATCTTGCCATTTCAAGAGGTTGCTGCTTTTTTTTTTGGTCATGTTTCAATATGGCTTTGGTAAATGTCATAAAGAAGGATTTACTAAAATTTCATCTCACTGAATTTTCTGATTTTCATTTTTGGTGATGTTATTCTTTGTAATTAATTGTTAACTTTTTAGGTCAAAAAACCATCATCCAAGAGAAAAGAGCTCCAGGGCACTTATGTGTTCATTTTGATTTATTCATTATAGGATATATATGTCTATTACACTGTCTTGTTATGTTAATGCTTAATTTGGCTTCTGAGTACATAAAGAATAAGAAGCTTTAGTATTTTTTTTTTTCTTTTTCTGCTTCTGGATGTTATATCATGTAATTTCTAGGACATTATTCATGTAAATAATATGGGAATTTTACAATTATTTGGAATATGCTCTAGAGATAACAGTATATGTATCAATTCTTCATATGGCACCGAAGAGGAGAAAGTTAAGTGATGTTTATTGAAGAATGGATGAAAGTAATATCCTGGAAATAGCATTGACACTAATTTAATATGAATTTGAAGTGCATGGTATTATGAAAATTCATTTAAATACATGGTTCCTGAGAGTGATTTTTTTTCCTTTCTTGTACATGATCTTTGCAGCTTCAAGTATGGGTTCTGACAGTTCCTTGATATCCTTTTAGGCAATGAGTGGATCAAGAAGACAGCAAGAAAAGAAGCGAAGTACAGCTGAGAAAAATGTGAGCTTGAGTGTACTTCAGCAGTACTTTTCTGGGAGTCTTAAGGATGCAGCCAAAAGCATTGGTGGTAAGATTGTATAATGCTTATTTTATCATGTAATGGAGCTCCTTTTGTTCTACTTTCACTTCATAAAACTTTTATTGTTGATTCAGTATCTTAAACTGAAATTCGAGTGGTTTTGAAGAACTTAGCATTGATGTTTACTCCATCTTCCCATGTATAACAAATACTCTGTAATGCTTCCTGCAGTTTGCCCCACAACATTGAAACGCATATGCAGGCAACATGGCATATCAAGATGGCCATCACGGAAAATAAATAAGGTCAACCGATCTCTAAGGAAAATACAAACTGTTCTTGATTCTGTTCAAGGTGTGGAAGGTGGATTGAAGTTTGACCCACTTACAGGGGGGTTTGTGGCAACAGGCACAGTCATGCAAGAATTTGACACACAAAAAAGTTTGCTATTCCATGAAAATAATCTAGCCATTGATAATTCTGAAACAAGTGCCCCAAAAAGAAAATGTAAACCTAGTGGAAGCGGTAAAAGTTCTGCTGTTAAGTTGGAAGAAGAGGAGTGTGCTGTGGGAGGTGACCATACTCAGCCCTCAAAGAGCACACTTGATTCAAGTGTTTGCCATGTCCATCAGATTGATCAAGCGGAGGACTCAAAATCAACTGCTATCGATGTTGGATCTCTCCAGCCTTTGAGTGTTGATGTGACTGCTTGGGCTTGTGATGCTCCATCACAGGGTTCTTATTTAGTGAAAGAAGGAAACAACTCAGGCCTAAAGAATCTGAAGTTGGAAAATGTGGATTACCCATTGGTGTCTCGGAGTTCAAGTCCCTTTGTAGCTGCAGATGAGATGGATACTGTTGATGATGGTGAAAATGGCATTGTTGTGCATAATAGGCCCACGTCTTCTAGTATGACAGACTCATCAAATAGCTCTGGTTCAATTATGCATGGCAGTTCATCAAGCTCTCAGAGCTTTGAGGAAGAAAAGCAGGCTAAAGCCCAAGAAAGCACTGATGGGGGTGGATCCAAAGTCACTATTAAGGCAACTTACAAGGATGATACAGTACGGTTCAAGTTTGAGCCTTCTGCTGGATGTTCACAATTGTATGAAGAAGTTTCAAAGAGGTTCAAGTTGCAAAATGGCACATTCCAGCTCAAATACCTAGATGATGAAGATGAATGGGTGATGCTTGTCAGTGATTCAGATTTGCAGGAGTGTCTTGAGATATTGGAGTCTCTTGGTACTCGCACAGTGAAGTTCCTTGTGCGCGATATGCCATCGGCTGTAGGAAGTTCTGGTAGTAGCAATTGCTTCCTAACAGGATGATCAGAGGTTTTATGCATGCTATGCAATCTTTAATGCTATGGGCTGTGAGCTGTGTAAACTTCAAGGTATGCACTGTTAAGGATGGTGTAGCTCTCAAATCTTAGAATTCATGTTTCAATATGGATATGAAAACTATTTCAAGCTTCGAATGGTTGATTAACTTAAAAAGACAAGGAAAATTCACAGGCCGACCAGTCCGAAGCCTGAGCTGTCTTTTTTAGTGAGCAGTTGCAGATGATGATGAAGGGCTACAAAATAAACCTAGGATTTTATTCAGTATTTCTCTTCATATTTTGCTAGAATCAGATCCATCTGTGTTAAATGTATAGTAGATATGTACATGGCTGTAGTAGGGTTAGTGTTGTAGCGTCTTGTAGAACAACAATGTGATCCAGTCTTGATCCTTTTCTGTATAGACTTTAATGCTTCTAGATAAAGAAAATAGAAGTAGTATTTAAATTATAACGGTTTTGAATTTTATTAACTAGTTTTTTCTTTCTTCAGTCTCTGTTTGAATAGTCTTATGGATGCAAACTCAGACAAACCCTCATGTTTGTACCTGAAGAGCTTGAGTTCTCGAAGGAAGAAGAGGTTTCCCTGTTAAATTATGGCTTCAATTTTCACATGTATTCAGATCATGGAAAGGGTTCATTTCCTTAAAACCAGGGAGCCTCGGTCATGGTTGTGATGAGTTGGTCGTTTATCCACTCGCTAGGCTCTCTTGAAAAGAATCTACAAGAATGCCTTTGAATATGCCATTGAGCCATTTGCATAGGTCACTAGGATTTTGTGAAAAAAAGAAGGATATTTTGGAATAACAAGAAAGCCCTACAAGCATTCTGGCCCAAAGTGGGGGGGGGGGGGGTGGGTGGGTGGTTTTGGGGTTGAAAGAGTGGAAGAATCAAAATCATTTTCCTCATTATTTAGAAATATTTACTACTATAATTAATTACTGCCACCAATTATCAGCTGCCATATTTATCTCCCATAATCATTTACTGCTTTGAGCAATTAGTAACCACCGAGATTATCAAAATAACATTTGACAAAACAAATGTCTCTAAAAGAGTATGCCACATTGTTGAAGTGTCTGATTCCATCGATGAAATTTCCAAATGATTCTACATTCAACAAAACTACAGATTAGTGCAGCAACTAGATATATAATCTTCCTATCTACTAGATTAAGGACTCGAATTTGTTCTCTCTTTTACTATTCTGTTCTCTCCAAACAAAAAGAATTGCAGCTGCAGATGCAAGCTTCCGTTAAATTAAGACTCCAAACAAAATCAGTGGAGGCTGCCACTTGACGTCCATATTCAAGCAGATAACAAACACAAGAAGAAGAGGAAGTAATCTCGACCCTTTGGCAGAAAAGACAGTTTCGGCCATTCTTGCTATCACTTTTAGCAACTTGATTCAATTGTCTAACCAGGTTCAGCAGTACCACTCTGATAAGAATGCTCTCCACCATCTAGAATTGGTGAAACATGCAATCCAGATTCATTGCTTTCTCTTTTATCTCGGTATGCCCCTTTTCTCCTCATCACCATCAACTTACTTCAAATTCATCAACTAAGTAGTTCTGGGATCACGATCCTTTCTTGCAATTACCCAGAGCAGTCTGCTGACTGTGTCCCATTTAAGGCAGCTTCCATGCAAATTTTCAAGACAAAGCTCACACATCCACCTAAGCCCGAGGCTTCTTTCTTTTGTAGTCCCAGGCAGTCTTTACATTGGCCCTGAGGATGTTGTGCTTCAACAATAGCCTTGTTCGTTGTCAAAAGGCAATGAAAACATGAATGCTATAACTACATAAAAAGAATAATCATCATATCATGCATATCATCTTGCCTTGCCTCTGAATTCAAAGTCGCGAGAATAGCTGCCACCAAAAGGCCTTTACTAAACATGGACCGTCAGGTTTCAAGCATCCACCCATCATAGACAACTGAAAACAAAGTATGCCCCATTTTGATTATGGAGCTTGTCGGCAGCAGAGAAACCATATCTTGGTTCATTATCAATCTTTCATTTAGGGAGGTACCTCTCCTCAACTTAGTTTCAAAGGACCTTACTTAAACCCTCTCTAAAGTAAAATTAAGAGGAAAGAACCCAAATCATTTTCAGGTGGACTTGTAAAGGCAGGCCACACTCCATGTTTGACCAAATCCACATTTAGAGTCTGAAATTTGAATTCTCCTTTAACAAACACTCCCACTGAAAGCTCTGCACATTTTACAATGAGAAGTTCAACTCCAATCTCTTCATCATGCTGCATTGCCAAATGACATAAATGAGAACGAATTTTTTGGATTAGCAAGAAAGTAAAAGCACTTTCTTTCAAAGAAATTTAACAAAAATAATGGCCTTGACTAGTTAACCAATTGCACCTTTTTAGATCTACATCTAAGAATTACTAAATGCACGTACAATGTAAATGATCTACCTGAAGACTTAATAGCATCTATTAACCCTCCATGTTACATAAGTACAACCAATAAGGGAGAGTTAAAGAACACTAATAATGGAGCACAAGACAATAAAGAAACTATGTCTTCAAAAAACAAAAAAATGGAAAGTAAAAATAGGAAATGAAAACATTCTAGCTCGAGTATGGATGTGAATGATAGGTTTATATATAAATAATCAACAGCAAATTATTACTCACTTACATATGTGTAGTTCTGGTCATTAGGTGGGAAAGACTCTGAAGTTAAAACCAATTAAAAAAACTATGGTATTAATAATAAAAAATGTGATTGCATTCATAATTAGGAACCTTCTTTGCTGATTTGAACCAAAATACCTTTTTTTTTTTGTCTCAATTTCTTGGTAAGAACATGGAAAACAAGGCACAGATTTATTAACCAAATTGATCAAGCATTGTGAGTTAGTCATGACTTACGTGATACTCAGATAGGAAGGTTACACTATACCCTTACCAACTTAAGAAGACAAGTTTATAATATAGTTTTGATGACTCAAAGAAGATTGATCAGATTGCTATCACCCTTCAAAGAATTGAATAGGTGGTGTCAACTCATCAAACATCAAGCATGAAAAGCTACACAAAGGAGCAAAGAGCATCAACAACAAAGTAAGCTCCCAAGAACAAAGTCACAAATCCATAATGCGAATCCATGAAGTTCAATAATCTAAAAAGACAGCCACATGCTTTGTAACAAATACATGAATATTTTTTCTTTTTTTTGGGGATAAGTTCAGATTTTTTTTTTTAATTAATAAAGGATAAGTTACCAAAAGATACAAGGGAAACCAAAAAAAACAAAAAAAGCTAAAAAATCACTTCTTTAGGGAAATGACAGCCAAAGGAAAAAGATTTCTAGGCAAACATTAAGAGCATACAAACAGCATATATACTAGATGCTAGAGCGGTGTCTACTCTTTTTCTTCTTTTTGGTACGTGACAAATACATGAATATTGAAGAATCCTCTACATGATAAATTTATTAAAACTAAGAAAGTTGTGGCACTGTGCACGATGAGTAAAACATTACAAAAATTTAATCAACTACATGTATAATCATACTATTCCATTAGGAAACCCAATTGAAAATGATAAGAACCATAAAAAGTAGCTATTTTTCACCTTTTTTGGATCTCAGATGAAGGGATGAGCTTCTCAACAGCTCTCATCATGGCAAAACCTTTAGAATATTGCACCGCACTAGCAGGATTCAATCTTGCAACTGTTCAGGAATTGACATGATAGGTTACTGAATCATATCAAGATATGTGTTATGTAGTTTACAAAAAAAATAAATAAATAAAATCTTTTATACCTTTGGATTCATCTTTGATTAGATCATCAGCTTTGAGGTATGAACTGTCAGTCACATCAATATCTAATCCTTCTAACAATGCGAATTCCCCTAAAATATAACCAATAAGATCATAGGCCAGTATACTAGTCTCATCACAAACTTCTTGAATACTAAGATATAGATTACTTGATGATCTTTGGTTAACTGGGTAAACTTTTTCTTGGAGTTTCACATCATTACTTTCAGCTTCTGTTCTATCAAAAGAATATCCAACTGATCCAACTGTTGTGTAAACATGTGGAGAGAAATCACCACCATTTCTTCTAGGACCATAAAAGCTGCTACCATGTTCAGCTTGATTGATGGAAGAAGCAGTAAAATGAGTGGAGGAATCACATCCAAGAGAGATATTGGATTCAACTTTTACCGCAGAACCATATTTAAGCACTTGGCTAGGGGTAATAAAGGCTGAATTATTATTTCCTACAATCACTGCTGAAATTTGATTTGAGCCGACTTCACTTGTCTCACCATAACCTTCTACATGTGAACTTGGATCAATGTCGCAGGACCTATCTAATGAACTTTTACCATCAATGTCATCTTCAGCTTCAGAGTCATCATCACTTTCTTCTAATTCCTCTTCATATGCACATGCAAAATCTTCATCATATCCACTCTCAGCAAGCACATCGAAAACATTCTGCTTTGTCTGAGCACTCAAGTCCAGAATACATTCCACATCTTCTTCAATCATCTCCTCTGGAAAGCACGCATGAGGCATAGCCTCAGAGGTCCTGTTAATTATAGCAAGAACTTCTTTTAAAGATTTTGGAATGGGATTCAAATCAAAACACACAAAGAGATATTCAGTCAACATCTTTGTGAATGCACTTCTTAGAGATCTATTTGATACTTTAGAATCTGGATGAGTCAGGGTCTGCAAAATTTTAAGCTCTGGAAAGCTAACAGTTGTTTTTAGAAGCCGTATAGCTTTCACTATTTCATTCTGCAAGATTTTTATTTCTACTGGACACCTGTAAAATTCCGTTGTAGATGAATAACTATATCCCAATTCTAGCATTAGTGATAGATCAGCAATAGCCATTGCTTTAGCTAACGGCTCCTGGAGCAAATCTCTTGAGCCAAGTTCTGAAAGCATTTTTCTGCTTCTTTTCTTCACTCGGCTTATTAGATAATCACGCTTCCGCCCACATTTAGAATTTTGCAACTGGGGCAGTTTCCGTTGTGCACTCCTTAGATTCCTCCACATGGCCATTAGAACTGTCGAAGGTAAATTCTCGAGTCTATCAAGCATCGCCATTGCTGCAACCTTTTGAATCTGGGCTGCTGGAGCCACAAATTTCGCAGAGCTTCCTCGAAAATTACAATGATCACTTAGAAATTGAGACAGATTCTCCTCTAATTCAGTATTGTTCTGACTTTTCTTGATTTGACGAGTCAATTTCAAAAGAGATTCTCTAATAACTTTTTTCATCCTAATACGTGTTTTCACTAGTTTGCAAGAGCCATCAGTAACAATTAAAGCCAAATTATAAAGCCCCTTATTGGTCAACTCATCTAGATTTGAGACAAGTTGAGATATGGTATAACTGATGTCTGACAATTCCATGCCTTTTGGAGATGTACACAACAACTTTTCAGCACGATGTACTCGAAATGCTTCTTCAACATGCCTTTTTACCATATCATAGAATATCTGAAAAGGGGGGAAAAACAAAAACAATATGTCAGTTGCAAAAGGCAGATATAATGTCCTGAGAGAGCTACATTACATGTAACCTGTGTAGATCTAATTAACGAACAATGATTATCGAATATCTGGAGGTCACTTGTAAAGATAGAAACTCAAGAATGCAGAGAAATCTGGTTTACACCCAACAAGCCACTAATTAATATTGCTGCCACACAGACACTCATTCATAGATTTTTTGTTTTTGGCACTCATTCGTAGATGTTACTTGTAAAGATGGAAGAACAAGGGAGATGAGTGACAGATTAAACCATACATATGTGAACTTTTAAATATTTGCCTTCTGATAATTGTAAAAAACTCTTGATCATACTTCATGCACAGAACATAATTTGTTTCACTAAAGCCCCCAACGTTCCTTGCTAAAAATACGAAAATCTAAAGGCAGCTTTTTGGCACCATATATTCAAGCTTGACATCCATGGAGTCTCTCTAGAAGAAGAAAAAAAAGATCCAGAAAATCTTAAAATTCACATTTTTTCAAAGGAGAATAGACGCAGAGGTCTAGCAAAAACCATCAGATTTGGGATCCAAAACATCTTTTCTCTTGTTTCAGAGTAATGAGTTGTGTGTGTGTGTGTGTCTAGTTCCACATCATGATATCAGCTTTTTTTCAGGAAAAGGAAAAATTCAAAAGACTCACATCGTCCTCCCGCAGCAGAGACTCAGGTAAGTTCCTGTAAAACACACACCAAACAACAACAATCCATTATGACAGCGATTAAGAAAACAATTAGTCAAATAAAAATCCTCGAATTACGGGAAAAACAAAAAACGTAATCTTTCATTGTCTTAGTTCTTAACGAATTCAAAAACTCAAAACTCGGAGCTAGAAACCTACGTCTTCTTCACAAAATCAGATCCTTCAAACTTCTTCTCCTCGGCTTTCGTAAAAGGCAGTCCCATCAACCATCTAATAATAACAATGATAATAAAGGAATCAAATTTCTAGTTTTTCATCGCCACTGCATTATAATAAACAACCAAAATAGTTAAAAAAGCAATCAAATTTCCGATATCATGTAAATAATAATTATAAGGACTAACCTACGCTTGAGCATAAGCTGTTTATCTTGTTGCTTAAGATGAGAAAGTATCGACTCAGAGTCTGTGCGGAAAGGCCCTAGCCCTACCATTCCTAATCTCTCTCTCTCTCTCTCTTTCTCTGTGTAGCCCCGCAGCTGCAGTAGCAATACAGAGAGAGAGAAAGAAAGAGAGGGAGAATAGGGTTTGGCTTTGGAGTTTGGGGCTGCAGGAACTCAAAACTAAACTAAAAATTAACACAATAACTATTTCCTCTGTATTTGATAATCTTAACTGATTCTATCTTATTGCCATTAATTTTATAATCTTAACTGATTCGGTATCCATTTATATGTATATTTATTATAAATAAGATATTAGAAAGATAAAAATAAATATATATATTTTATAAAATTAAATACTTAATATATTTAAAAAAATTAAATTTATTTACTCATTATTTTATTTATTTTTATAGAAATATTAACTAATATCTCATTTTTAATATATAAAATATATTTTAAAGCATTTTCTTTTAAAAAAGTACGTGAATATTTTACTTTTCAATTACTATTTTCATCATAATTATGAAAGTAAAATATAAATAAGATAGTTTTTCAAGTATTAAATTTCAAATTAGATACATATCAAATATAAATAAGATATAAAAAAAAAGAAAAGATAATCCAAATAGGTTCAATAAGTAAAAATTCGCATTCTTTAATGGACAATGGTAGAAAAAAATATATTTTTAAGTAAAAAATATTTAATGAATTAAAAATTAAATTCTAGTTAATCTTTATTTAAATAAATAAAGCAGATAAAAAAAGTTCAACTTTAAGTGATTTATCATGTATTTAATTTTATAAAAAGTATAAATATTCTTATCTTTTGATATTTTATTTTGATAAATATATGCTAGTAGAAAGGCATCAAAAGATGTAATTGTTTATCATTTTAACAAAATTAATCTAGTTTTCAATCTCATAATTAAGTTATATATATATATTAAATTTCCATCGTTAATTACCATTAAATCTCTATAGTTAATACGTAAAATAACCCATAAAAACTACAAATGGAACCATAGAAAATTTCAAAAAAAAAAAAAAAAGCTCAAGGATTGCTCAATTTTCTTAATTATTCGATTGCATCTTTTTTTAATACCTTAGATGAGGATAAAATCTTTATTTAAGTAAGATTTTTTTAATTTTGTAATTGATGACACTTTAAATAAAAAAGCAAATACCGTGATATATGATTGAAACGGGTTACTAATAGAATAGTTTAAATTTATTAATAATAAGATAATTTTTGAGTTGTTCTATAATTACGTTGGAGATGCTTTCTTGTCCAATTTTAATCAATTTAATTTATATGAACTCTCTCTACTTATACCAGGTATAATAAAATTAATCTTAGTTAACGATTTGATATATTTTTTATAGATACAAAAATATGCTTAATTATCAATTTTACTAAATAATGGTGTTTGTAACATATTTAAATATTAATATAATGAGTTTACTCTATTTAAAAGTTGATTCAAATTAAGTTTTAAGAAGATTTTATTTTGGTTTATGTTATTTGAGATATATATTATCTTTTTATTATTATCTTTTATTTTATTAGATTTTACTGTTTATTCATGGGGTAGTATATCTTTTAATTTTCCTTTTTTGTTCTTATTAGAGTTGTTATTTAATAATCATTGGATCGAGTCAAAATCATCAGTTTTATATTTATTTTTATTCATATAAATACTCTTTATTGTTAGAAGTTTTGAAAGACATGAATGATAGACATATACGAAGAATAAAATTTACCATTTTAAAGATTAGTTGTGATCTTCCTCTTTAAGTGTAATTCCATTTATATCTTGTTAAGTGATTACATTAAAAACTTGTCGTGTAAGACTTTATGTCTGGTACCAAAAAAAAAAAAAGAAAAAAAGAAAATTTAAGAAACTTGTTATGTGTGATGTACTAACAAATCTAATGTGGTACTGGGGTATTAGATCTATCACTTTTAGGTTTATTGTTTCTTTTCACAAAAAAAGAAAAAAGAAAGCATATATTTTATTATATTTTGTGATTATCTCTTAACATTCTTGATGTAATTAATATTTAAATTATTTTTTCTAATTAATTTCCATGTTTTTCTATAAATCTTTAAAAATGTTCACTTCTATTATCCTACATCAATTTTAACATTAGAGTAAATTAATTATTTTATTCTACATTAGTATAATAAATTGTGATTCAATATCTATAAATTTTCCGAATTCTTATATTAGTGGAATAAATGCGAGAAAAACCGCATAATCACTTCTTTTTTTTATATATAATTTTTACTCTTATATACTAAATTTTCATTGAAATTATAATTGGATTTGAATTCCACATAATCAACTAAATAGTGCCTCAAGGTAAATGCGCGTGTGGTAGAACAGTCATTTACTATTTGAGACATTTTATTTCTAATATGGGATCGGTTTAAATGACCAAAGAAATTAAACTTTATTGCAATGGATATAATACTGTAAAAAGAATAGAGAAAACTAGTAAACTATTCAATTACAACTTCATATTAATTTTGATTCAATTGCTATTAAGAACCTGATTACTCAATTAACATATCTAGTTAAGTTTAAGTTTTAGTCTACCTGGCTTTCTACATGGAGTTTCATCATAAGTTAAACTCTATTTTCATTTAAATTTGATTCAACACATATAATTTTTTGTTATAATCAAGCTTAAAATGAACTTACTCAATGCTAATATTCTTCAATTTAATTAGACTCGTTTACAATCTACCCCACCTAAATGCTCTTTTAAATAATCCAAGGGCGAAACATTTTGGATCATATCTTGTAAAAAGTATCAAAATTATAGACATCATATACTTTATTAATGGTGTTAACAACTTAAAATTTCTTTTTGATTGCAATATATAGTCAATATTCTGTATTAATGTGCAATTGTAATGTAAGTACACGAGTATTTTTTTTATATATAAATATATATATATTTGACCTACCAAGTTTACCCCTAGCAAGAGAGATTGAATTTAGCATAGATGTAGTGCTTGGTATGGCTCCCATATCTAAAGCCTCGTATCGTATGGCACCTACAGAACTAAAAGAATTGAAAGATCAGATATAAGAATTGCTAGACAAGAAGTTTATTAGATTGAGTGTCTCATCTTGGAGTACACTTGTACTGTTTATAAAAAAGGAAGACAACATCACGCGGTTATGTATAGACTACCGGAAGTTGAATAAAGTCACCATTAAAAATAAGTACTCTCTCTCGAGGATTGACAATTTATTTGATTAGTTGTAAGAGACTTAAGTTTTCTCAAAGATAGACTTGAGATCTGGATACCATCAACTAAAAATCAATGGGAAGACATTTAGAAGTCCACATTCAGAACTAGGTATGGGCATTATGAGTTCCAAGTAATGTCATTTGGACTCACAAATGCACCGGCAACCTTCATAGCCTTAATGAATCGAGTGTTCAAGGAATATTTAGATAAGTTCGTCATCGTATTTATAGATGACATTCTGATATACTCTAGGAGTGAGGAAGATCATAAGTAGCACTTAAAGGTAGTGTCAAGCAGACTATAGATAGAGAAACTATATGTAAAGTTTAAGAAGTGCAAATTCTGGTTGAAGCAGGTAACATTTCTAGGACATGTGATCAGTAAGGATGGGCTAGTTGTAGATTCTGAAAAGATAAGAGCTTTGAATGAATAGCCCAGACTAAAAACCATAACAGAAATTAGAAGTTTCTTAGGGTTAACATGATACTATAGAAGATTTGTAGAAGAATTCTCCAAGTTGACAACCCCTTTAACTAAGTTAACTCAAAAAGGGGTAAAGCTTGTATGGGATGATAGATGTGAAGCAAGCTTCACAGCACTGAAGGTGAAATTGACTTCTATACTGATGCTTACACTACCGGTCAATGGTGAAGAATTTGTGGTGTATAGTGATGCATTCATTCAAGGACTCAAGTGTTTATTGATGCAAAATGAGAGGGTGATAGCTTATGCATCCATACAATTGAAGCTCTATGAGAAGAATTACCCGACACATGATTTGGAGTTAGCAACTATTATATTTGCACTCAAATTATGAAGACATTATTTGTACTGGAAGAAGCGTAGGGTATTCACAGATCATAAGAGCCTCAAATGCTTCTTTATCTAGAAGGAGCTAAATATGAGGTAGAGACACGGGTTAAAATTGATAAAAGACTATGATTTAGAAATTCAATACCATCTTGAAAGGCAAACATAGTTGCTGGTGCACTTGGCAGGAAGAAGCATGGTAATCTGGCGACTTTGATCACAACTTAGAAGAAGATGTAGGGGGATATGCAGAAATTAGATATGGAGATTATGACTTTAAAGATTGGAGCTAGATTCATCAACTTACGCATTCAGCCAACATTAATAAATAGAATAAAAGTGGCATAAACTGATGATATGGGGATACGAGAGATAAAGAAAAGAATAAAAGATGGAAAAGGCTATGGAATTCAATGAAGATGAAGAGGGAGTGTTGAGGTATAGTCACAGATTGTGTGTGCTAAGTATAGGTGAAATTAAGAATGAAATACTCAAGGAGGCATATTATTCTGGATACTCCATTCGCTCTGGGATAACTAAGATATATAAGGATCTAAAGTGCCATTATAGGTGGAGGAACATGAAGAGGGAAATTGCATATTATGTATCAAAGTGCTTGACATGCTAATAGATAAAGATTAAACATCAGAGACCTACTGACATATTATAACCTCTACCTATACTAAAGTGAAAATGGGAACATGTAACTATGGATTTTGTCACAGCATTACCTAGATCCGCGACTAAGTTAGACACTGTATGGGTAAGTGTAGACCAGCTTACAAAATTTGCTTACTTTATGCCTATAGGCACTAGGTATAAATTTGAAAAGCTAGCACAAATTTACATCAAAGAGATTGTGAGGTTGCATGGGGTACTGATCTCCATAGTATTAGACAGAGATACTTGATTTGTAGGGAGATTTTGGAATAGTTTGCATAAAGCTCGAGGAACAAAGTTACAATTCAGTACGGCTTTTCATTCATAGACAAATGGCCAGTTAGAGTAAACCATTTAGATTTTGGAGGACATGTTGAGGGCATATATATTGGATTTTGGTGGGAACTAAGATGAACACCTGCCCTTAATAGAGCTTGCCTACAACAACAGTTTTCAAGCTACCATCTAAATGGCACCGTATCAAGTGTTGTATGGGAGAAAGTGTCGGTTGCCTTTGCATTGGAATGAGGTGGGTGAGAAACAAATATTGGGACCTAATCTATTGTAAGATGTAGTTGACAAAGTTAAATTGATCAAGTAGAGGATGCAATTTGCCTAAAGCCATCAAAAGTCATATATAGATAAAAGAAGATGCCCATTTACTAAAGATCTCACCTACAAAGGGAATAGTAAGATTTGAACTATAGGGGAAACTAAACCCAAGATATGTGGGACCCTTTAAAGTCTTAAAAAGAATTTGACCGGTGTCATACAGATTGGCGTTACCACTAATCTAGTGAGCGTACATAATATATTCCACATTTCCATGCTAAGAAAATATGTACTTAACCCAGACCAGATCACTGCATTGGAACTTTTGTAAGTGCAACCAAATCTCATGATAGTGGAGAGACCTGTCATAATTGTGGACACTAAAGAGTAGATTCTAAGAAGACGAGTCATTAAGTATGTTAAAGTGCAATAGAGCAAGCAAACAGATAAAAAGGCAACTTAGGAGTTAGAAGAAGAGATGAAGAGGAGATACCTAGAACTCTTCTATAATTGAGGTAATATTTGAGGATGAAAATTTTTGTAAGGGGGGGATGTAAGTACACGAGTATTTGTTATATATATATAAATATATATATGTAATTAACATTAGTAAAAATGTAGCCAAAGATAAGATGGTAATTAAAATAACAAGATGGAAGCATTTTGGTCAATCTACAGCTTAAGTATATAAACATTTTTATGACCTAGGGCTACTCTTTTCCTCCTTTTGATAGTTAAAAGCATTGAAACTCTCTTAGAGAACCTATAGAACAACCAAAAGGAAATCTAATAGGAGAGCCATAGAAACGAGCCGATTGCAACCGGGTAAGGATTTAAATCACTAGATATACGTATATAATTGTAGATTCATAGCATTAAGATGGGTTGGCGATACGTGAACTAGGAATTAAGATAAAGAGTGTGGTGAAATAGGCATAAGAACAAACAATATGAGGATTTAAGTTGCAATCTTGAACAAGTAAGTACAAAATCCCTTGTAATATGATGGGGATAGCATAATTTGGAAACAGTTTGACATTTATTTAGTAAATTAGGTTAAAATTATAAAGAATTAGGAATTTCGAATTGGAAAAGGAGAGTTCGTGAGGAACAATAAGATACACGGCCTCCTAACACAATTGTGTCTTGTCTCATGTTAAACCTAGATTATATAAAAAGATACACGGCCTTCCAATATGGCCATATCTTACTCATGTTAAAATCAAGACTGTACAGAGAGATACACGGCCTCTCAACATAGCTATGTCTCACCTCATGTCAAACTATAAAACAAACAGAAAGGTATACGACCTTTGGCTAGGTTGAGTATTGTCCCGTGTTGAGTTACACAGCCTTCAACATGGCTGTATTGAGTTGAAATGCATCCATTTTGTTTTAATGTGTTGAGATACAATTCTAAGATTATGTAATTGGGATTATGTATAGGTTTAGAGGAATTGTGAGATTATAGAAGTGGGAAGAAATCAAAATTTGCAATCCAAGTACGTATATACCATGTGTACTATTTTGTACTTGTTAGTTTAGAAATGTGTGTGGACTAATAATGCTGAATGATGAATATGATTGATTGTGCTTATGTTTGTGATTTGCTGGGTTCGAGAAATTGAGTGTGGGTTGGTGTTCTTAGGGTGGCACCTTGATGATCGATATGTGACGTTGTCCTTAGTGGAGTCATGTATCAAGATGATATAGGTAGTATGTAGAAGGATGTTATGAAAGGATGTTGTAAAAGGACTTAAGAATTCATGGACAATGGGGAGTACCCACTGTTATATATATATATATATATGGAAGGATTGTGTGGTTATGTGTAAAGATGTATGATGATTTTGATGACGAGACTATGTGTTGGTTAAATATTGTGAAAGATAAGCAAATGGTGTATAAATATTATGTTACATCATGTATGTGTTATTATTTTTATCATGGCATGTGCATGTGTGTGTAGGTATACATAGTGCTAGGCATTATCTCACCCCTCATAGGAACCTTTTTTAGTTACAGGTACCACAAAAGAAATTATAAGGTATAATAAGACCTTAGTGGAGAATGTAGAATATATTTACTATGAAGATTAGTAGTTAGAATAAGGAAAAACATACGTTGGATTACTTGTTAAATTGCTTTGAGAATTTCTGTTGTAATTGAATGTTATACACTTTCATTATAATAAACTGAGGAGATTGGTTATGATGTACTTTTGAGAATAGACATTTTTATAACATCTTGTATTTGGAGAATAATTTTTATTATTTGTTATGGATATGTGAATGCAAAAATTGGAGAATTGTAGTGTTTGAGCCTTTGCGTGTCTTTACGTAATAAGGACACGTGTTGAGCCTAGTGTTACCGGGTTCTAAGGAGTTACATGTAATATGCTCATAAAAAAAGATAATTTTTTATATTCATATAAAAGACTAATTTGGTAATGCATTTTAAAGAATATTTGAAATGTCAACAATTTTCAAAAGGCATAAGTGCCTTAAAAAAAAAATCTAAACTGATTATGTACATGCAACATACGTTCATGCACTTCATATAGATGGAAAATGGTTAGTTTGTAATAGCTCAATCCTGGAACAAGAAAAAAATAGGAAAAAGTTAAAAAGGGATAAGATTGATGAAAAGACTACCTCAACAAGCCTATACTATGTAATCGGTCATGACTATAAGAGAAAATACATCAAGAGTCTTTCAGTTCATACATCATTGTTAATGATAATTTTAGAAACAATAATCAATTGTGACCATCTAACTCTTTTAATTATTAAAGGGACCTAATTAATTAGATTTCATATCTATAAGGGGCTTAAAAAAGAATAATGAACCACAATTATATATAATAAAGCCTGATTACTATTTGAACCTATCGAGAAAAGATTAAAAATAGCAAAAAATATTTTAACAATTTCTATCACAAGTGCCCTAATCCAAAACTCCCCCATCCAAAACTCTCTACTTTATTTAAATAGATTGTAATTATTTAAGTTTTATCAATCAAGAAGAGAAAATAGGTCCTAGTGTTAGGACAAACTGAAAAATATGAGGACGCACTTGCTATATTTAAGCGGAAAAACATATATATATAGACCCTGTAGTCACTTCTCTTTAAAATGTTTAAGAATTTAACACTTCCTTTTGTTTATCGGCTTAATAGTAATTAAATGACAATATGTTGTAACCAATTGATTTAAAAGTTTAATGCTATAAATTTTTCTAGTTAATTCAAAAAATTCATTTAACCAAAGGAAGGAGTACAACCTCAAAGTACAAGATGGTGGGTCCGAAATCGTAATTTACAAAACTCAAAACTAGGCCAAACCACTATACTACAATGAGGATATAAGTAAGAACATAATTAACAATTATTTAGCATATAAACATAATTTAAAATAAGCCTAGGTAGGGACTGAACGTTTAAGATGTGTTGTTTGAGGCGAATTGAATTATGTACACGCTAAATGCAATAAACTATAGTTGAGAAAATAACTCTCCACTCGTTAAACAAGGAGTTGTTTGAAGATTGCTTGACCCCATCAATTACCCCATTCCATGAGGCGAAAGAGGTGAGGCAATTGAGATCAGTAAAGACAAGAGACCACATTGACTGTGAGACAGTGTAATCAAAGAAAAGATGGTCATGTGATTCTTTGTTGGAGTTTTATATACATATAGACCTTGCAGTCTTGTAGTCACTTCTCTTCAAAATGTTTAAGAACTCAACACTTCTCTTCATTTGTTGGCTTAACAGGAATTAAATGACAACATACTGCAACTAACCGGTTTAAAAGTTAAAAGCTATAAATTAGTATGAGCTTTTTATATTTTTGTACTTCATTTACACCAAGCTACTAGAAACACGTGCAAAAGAAATTTTGAGTTAAGAGCATTATAGTGCTCTTGAATATGGAAAACTACAAGGCAAATTGTAAAGAAACTAAGAATCTTCTATTAAGGGCTAGGATTAGCACTATTCTACTTTCTTATGGAACTCCATGACCCAGTTGTTAAAAGCACAACACTTGACTTCATAGCCTAAGAATCTAGTCTTAAGTGCTAAGGTTTCAAACTCCTTTTAGGTCCTCTCTTTCCTTCTAGGGGTTTAAGCAAACATGAACAAGTCTTGCTCACACACAATGTTTGAGGAAACTGTGCTCTCTAGAACCTTAAGGAGAATTGACTCCACAATTATCACCTTCCCTGATGGAGGCAAAGCTTCCCAGCAATTCTTGAGAACCTTTAAGCAATGCTCATTGCTCCAACCATGTAGGATCCACTACAAATTTTCTCAATAACATAAATCAATAGAGCAATACAAAGTGATTAACATGCTTTAGGACTTAGAAGAGATTATGATCCATATATTACACACTACTTTAACAAGATTTAGTTGATAGAACTTAGAAGGGAGCAAGTTGTAATGTAAATAATATATGGAGTGCAAAAGAAAATTGACAGGTGCTTTTTAAGTGTTTTTTAAACAAGAAAAATCATTAGACTATTTTTTCAGAAATTTTCAAAGTTAGGAGGAGCAATTGCCGGGATTCAAACCTCCCAAGGTTTGCCATTAACTAAACCTAGAGGGTAGATAGAAAGATAGACTAAGTAGGAGTTCACGACAAATGAATTTGAGTGGACTAAGTAGGAGTTCAAGGCCAATGGATTGAGTTAGGAGTTCCATAAGCTAACATATCCTTGTTTTTATAAAGTTTCGAGTGGGATGCTTTATCAATCCACTCTTAGGTTGATTAGAAAGATCAGAGAAGAGTAATCATTGACTCTCAAAACCAAAGTACATGTTTGGAATTTACTTAGAAGAATTACTATTGATAAAACTTATAGTATGTCATGTCATTAGCTTCTTTTAGATGTTTGATTCATTTTCTGCAAAATCAACCTGGTCAGTAGAAAAATGTGGTAAGTGCCTTCTAATTAAGAAGAGTCTAGATCGCAATTGCAAAAAGAAGATTCAAATCTAAATTTTAAGTAGTTAATTAAATGAACATGGATAATCAATATAACTTTCTTTAAGGCCACATAAAAGCTGTACATTTTTTGGACCACCCATTTAGATCGTCTTTCCATCAACTTTGTGACATACAATGTAATTGTGTGCATGTGTATTTCAATTTGTAGATCCCATTATCCTATGCGCCATGAAACTAGTTGAAATGAGCACCTATACATGGGTGGCTTATCTTTTGCCCTTTTATGCCTACGGAAATCATTTTTGACCTTTCCTTAGTCCTATATAATACATTGACTATGAATACTTGCCTTTTAATTCTCAAGTACTTTCATCTAATTCAAAAGGTAATGCAAGATGATGAATAGTTTAATTTGGGGAAAAGAACAACTGAAGTTACCTTCATGAAAATGGCATCACCTTCAGGTACACTTTTAAACATATCTCCATTAACATGTTCCACACCTGCATGAAGATATGTCATTCAAAAGACAATTTATGCTACTACATTAATTCCAACCATAAGAGGTTGATCTTATGTTTCAATAATACAATGTTAACCTAAGTATATAGTTAAAGATGAGGGTAATTGGCTAGTGTCTACAATTACCAAATTTGACAAGCTTAAACTTTGAGATTAGTTAGTTGTAAAGCTAAACTTATCATAACAGCATAGCAAGAGGTCCATAGTTTAAACATGTGAACGCTTAATTTATCCCTATTTAACTAAGTGATCACACGCTCACTTCATTCTTATTTAACTAAGTGATTTACTTAATGGATTTCAGTTGATATCTCAGTTGTTAAATAAGGGAGAGTGTTGACCAATAAATATCATCTACTATCTACTACTTAAAGAACTCATTACCTGGATAAGAAGGTGCATTAACCAAGACATGAGGCAAGTCGTAATTAATGCCCTTAATGTGACAATACTTAGAGATAATGATGTTAAGTGTAGACCCATCCCACCTCCAACATCTACTAATACCTTAAAGCCATCAAACCCTTTGTACATATCAAGTATCTTCTTCATGATTAGAGTTGTGTGGCATGACATGGCATGGTTGAAAACCTGATTGAACCTTTGATCGGTTGCATGATATTCAATTGTAGCCATTTTATATTCCCTTTTGAATGGAATCCCCCCTTCTAAGATAACACCATTTAACCGATACGTGAGATGCATGAACACAAAGTTAGATCTTTACATTTCCATAAATTGGAACTTTCTAAGATGATTGTTCTCTGTTTAATTATTGCTCATTTTTTCACAGACTACAAACTTGTACTAGTTTAATAATAAAGTATAGAAGTCCACATCATTATCTATAAGCATAAACTTTCAAATTAGTTACTTATTGGAGTTGCAATTAACATGGTATTGGAGTCATAAGGTTATGAGGTCAGATCTAAAGTCATTTTATCCCCAACTAAGTAAGCCGATCGCTTGAGGGGTTCCATTCAAAATGTTATGAGGGGGAATTTAAATTGTAAAATATAAAAACCCATGTCATATCTACAAATTCAAACTTTTATAGATTACTTGGTGGTATAACTAAACTTAACATGCCATAATTCTAGCTTGATATTGACCAAGCACAATGATGCATTTGCCTAAAGATGACATCACATTTTGTAGTGAAAGCTCATGATACAAAGGAAATATAGTTGATAAACTTACAAATATATGCATAAATGTTGAGGTGGTTGTGTCAACCAAATGAATTTCCTATTGAGAACTTAAACTTCAACAAATATCTTAACCTGCTTGGATAATATACTAGTATATGCTAAAAAGTTGAATCAATAATGAAAAAGGTTCAACTAGAAACTTTTGTTGTTGTTTAGAGCTAAAATAAGAATGCTTTATGCATCATGATTTTCATATATGTGCTTCATTAGCTACCTTATAGCATAAGCTTCTTGGGAACCATGATTTATGCACCAACTTGAACTTAAATGGTAAGAAGAAGCCCCGTTGACCTTTTCTTATAGATTCTGACCCCAAAAAGAATAAGTCTTTATGAAATCATGTCGATGTAAACTTAATCCTTAGCAACTCAATAAAAAGTTGAATGAAGCAGTAGATTCAAGTCAATGTTCCTAGAACGGGTGTCAAGATAATCCTATCCTAGTGAATGGTTAAACTACATTGACATGGATTGGTATCATACAAGTGAGTACTTTAATTTTCCATGGAGATAACAAGTAGATTGAATTAAAAAAATCAGTTCTATAACAATCAAATCAACATGAACTTGTAGACCAAGTTCTAGAGAAGCTATTTGATTGACCGTGGTGGATTATGGCCTACATAATAGATGGAACATATAGTAAGGACACCAAACTGGATATGCAGAGATACTTGTATTAACCGAAAAGTGTGAATTTATTCGACTAAGCTAGTGGAAAAATATGTGTAAATCACACGACTATCTCAATGAGTTTCCATCATGAATTATATAGACAATCACCTAAATTTACCAAATAAAATGTTGCATCTCTTGGAGGTGATATTAAATATAGTAGATACCTCCATTCTAACAAACACACAACATCATGTTTGAGAAAGGGCTAGCAACTCAACAATCAATTTACTAGCTTTACTTTCAAATTGTTAAATACCATACTCTAAGTTTATATCTTCTACTATTTACACTACCTGTTCTTTCAACCCATCAAGTTTCATACCCAAAGTTTACATCCAATAATATTTATAGTAACTCCCTTAACCCTTTCTCTTCTCAAAAGAAAAGCTACCTACCATCATCTAATAAGCCTTCATGTCCCTCATGATAAATATATAAAAAGGGGGTAGTAGTATAGAGGTAGTAGTACAAATGTTCATAAAATGCAGGCAATGTCAAAAATATTGCATGAACTTTAGGTGTTTGCTAGATATTCTTAACAAAGCAAGTACCATTCCTTCTATGGGCATTAAAGGGAAACCTTTGCTTTCTTATATGGGGAAGGTGAGCAAAGCTTTCTAGGACTAATAACCCTTCTTCTAGGTCTAGTAACTATAGAGGGAGAATCCTAGTAAGCCACTCCCTTTGTGCCTAGAGGCAATAGATACCTCAATAAATAGGCGTTGCAATTATACATTCACCGAATTATATATAGACAATCACCAAAATGTCTCAAATAAAATACTACATCTCTTGGAGGTGATATTAAATATAGTAGATACCTCCATTCCAGCAAACACACAACATCATGTTTGAGAAAGGTTTAATGACACAACAATCAATTTACTACCTTTACTTTTAAATTGTTAAATATCACACTCTAAGTTGTCAAGTCTAATTTTTATTTTTATTTCTTATTTTTTTCTAATTCGATTCACATTAAATCCTATGCCCATTTAATACGAACTCTTGACTTAAATTAGGAAAAAAAATGATTTTTTAATCTATTTGAAGTCGCTCTTCAACTAGAGTTGGGAAAAGTCATCAAGTTTAAGACTAACCAAGCGCATTAATCCTAACTTGAACACTAGTCAACGAAACCATTTCTTTTTATAAAAAAAAAAAAAGAAAAGGAAAAACCAGATATTCTCGATTCGAAAGCTAACCTATTAAAACCCTAAAGTTATCACCTTAACTTTATAAAATTTGAACCATATTTTACTTTATGATATCCTTTTTAGCATAAATAATAAAAAAACACTAAAAAAAAGAACAAAATAATAATGATTATACTAATAATGATTTGAAAATATAAATATATTTTTATATTTTTTAGAGTTGCCCCATAAGGGTGCCTACGTACCTGCTACTTGGGATCAAACAAGTTGTAGTTCGCTTGTTTATAAAAATTTAGTGTTTTTATTTAATTTTAATTAAAAGAAAAAGAATCAGCTAGATTTATGTTTATTACCATATTTTTTTTATTTAAAAAAAAAACAAAGAAAAATTCTAAACCTAATTTTGCATTTATCAAGGTTTAAAAAAAAAATAAAAAAAATTCTAAATTAAAAAAAAGAAATAAAAATCAACTTAATTTTTATTAAAAAAAGAAAATTTTCTATGTGACAAAATATTTTTTATTTTTATTTTTTTTTATTATTAGCCTTTATTAAGCTCAGATTATTAATAAATTAATTAAAATTATCAAAACGATTCAAAACTAACTTCATTAATCCTATTTATTTAACTAAATTCTAATTATCCTAAAAGATAAAATCAAACATATTAATTAATATAATAATAATATAATAATAAAGACATCACTTACCTAGATGTGGGTCAAATTGCGGTTCAGTTCACGGGTCGGAATTCAGGTTAAATTTGCAAGTCGGATTCATGTGCATGGGTAGCGGTTGGAACCCTTGTCGACGACTGTCTCTGATGGTTGTTGAAGCACTGGGAAGTGTCGGCTGTGGCTTTGCTGGGGCGAAGGACTCGATCATGATGTCAATTCGCGCCTAAGTTGCCTGGAGACGGCAACTCGTCACATTGTTGTGGCTAGCAGTGGGTTTCGAAAACCCCCCTTTTCTCGGTCGAATTGATGCAAAAGACAACATTTTTCTAAATTTAGGAAACCTCAGGAAGCTATCAATACCTAATTTGTGGCTTTATTTTGTGTATAAAGCTTTTAATCTTAGAGAGAATGTAGATGATGGTTATGGGGTTTCTAGAGAGAGAAAGCTCCGGCCAAGGCTTGCTAAGGTGTGTTTTTTGTGATTTTTCTTCCTTCCTTTGTTTATGAAGCCGAGCTATATTTATAGACTCGTTAAACTAAACTTGATAAGCTCGAAGCACCATTGCCGTTGGACGCCGTTTTTATCCTTTTGAGATTTAAATTTGTTCGTTTCTTATGATTAAATCCGTTTTTTTTTTTAGTTATAAGTGATAAATGTGTATCAAATTCGATGAAAAAAGCTTCGGTTTGGTTGGATTTGCTAATCTCTAGTGTGCATATCTCTCCTCAACGATTTTCGATCGTGTTTCGGAGGTTGAAGATGACCATGTGCTAGGCATGTGACCTTGCTCGGCTAATGAGCTGTCGACACGTGACAACATGGTTTCGGTAAGTAAAAAATTTTTTTCCATGGTGCTTCTAAGATTCGAACATTGACCTTTAGCTTCATTTGCTTATTTGGGCACATGGGTGGACCAGCTAAGCTAGCCCTTTTCTCGTTTATTTTATGTAATCAATTTGTATATAAGCTAATAGTCTTAATTGATTTTTTATTGATTTGAAATTCCCAACCTTGATTTAAAGGTCCATATTTCCTTAATATTGTTGAAAGTTTTATTATTATTATTTATTTATTTTTATTTTTATTATCTTGTAAATTAGGCTTTTATTATTTATTGTTTTTATTTTTTTATTATTTTATTAAAAAAAATCTAGATGGAGACAAAAATGGGGTGTTTACATAAGTGTATACCTCTTACTATTTACACTACCTATTCTTTCAACCCAGCAAGTCCTATACCCAAAGTTTACATCTAATAACATTTATACTAACTCTCTTAACATTATCTTTTCTCGAAAGAAATGCCACCTATCATCATCTAATAAGCCTTCATGTCCCACGTGTTAAATATAGAAAAAGGAGGTAATACAATTGTTCAAAGAATGCAGGCAATGTTTGAAATATTGTATGAGCATTTGTTAGATATTCTTAACAAAGCAAGAGGTGGGGGGGTGGGGGTGTGGTGGTGGTGAGGGGAAAGATACCTAGCAACAAGAGATACATAAGTTTGGGGATTTGGTAAGCCACTCCCTTTGTACCTAGCAACAAGAGATACCTCAATAGGCATTGCAATTATACATTCGAAGTTTAAAGTCGTTACATTTTATACTAAATCAAAATTTCACTTTTTCAAATTTTATGCATAAAATTTAAAATTATTATATTTAATACTCCGATCAAATTTTTACTTCTTAAATTTTAAACTCGGAGTTTAAAGTTTGACTTAATTGACCTTCACTAGTCAATTTTACTACCTCTGTTATTTTTAGATGAATGTTAAGCAAAAGTTCAATGGTCGAAAAGTGCAGATGTAAACCATGAGATGCAAGGCAGTAAATTTGATAGAGTATATGGTATTTAAGAGTGTAAAATTGAAAAACTCATAAAGCATTATTCCGAGAATAACATATGAAATTAATAATATTAGCAGTAAATTGATCATTTTATCAAATTAACCACAGTGCATCAATCATAAGAAATAGAACTTTACCATAGTATGAATAGAAGAAGTACATGAAAACGTGAAAATATTTTTTATTTGACATACTAACAAGTGCACCCCAAACACCCATTCATATTTCCCAAGCAGCAATACCAATGTTCTGATAAAATAAGAATAAGAAGTGCAAGCGGCATACCAGCTCTGCATGAAAACCTTATCATGATGTAGTAGTAGAAGAGGACCAAGAGATCCACCACTTTCATTTTCAGTCAAAAACCTACACAATGGTCCTGCACCATACAATCTCTCTACTTCTCCGTCATCTTTAGTCCTAACTGAAAACTTCAGTATACCATAACTAGCCAGAAGACGCAACATCCGATCGAGCATCACCGGAGCATCTGGATTTCTAGTGGGAATCCGACCAGCAATCTCGGAAGGTGAAAGGAACGCGCCGTCGCCTGCGGCTGAGACCATGTCTATGATATTAAGTTCGAGGGCTGATTTCAGGACCATCGGAAACACAACCCCGTTGGCCAACCGGATGGCAAGCTTCCCCAGTTGCTCTTCATCGTTTTCTTGGTCATGAAGGGCCATTAGAAATCCAGTCTGCTGGGTGGTTTGACAAGGTGACTAGCGGTAGAAATTATAAAAGCTTTTGTAATGAGGAGGCATTGGATGAACCGTGGGTAGGGGATGAAGATGTTGAGATGTAGACGTTTTAACTTCTTTTGTCTTCTATTGGATCCTCAATGAATACGACAGCTGGAGTCTGGACAAAGGACTCTGCAACGCTTCCCTGCAATGCTCACGAGCTATGTTCCAGTTTCGTATTCCGGCGAAAGTAATTCATAAAAAAGGTTTTGATAAATATTGTAGTGAAATGTGATTTGTAAATATACGCATACGATTTTCAAATCTGAAAAACTTGTATGGTCAATATATAATTTAAAATTTAAAAATTTATATTGAATATATATTTTTTTAATATTTAAAAATCATAATCTCAATCTGCGATTTTTATATATTATTTTCAAATTTACATTTTTCAAAATCTTTTTTGCAAATAAGCTTGTCGACAAATGGCAAACTAGAACATATCTCCGCTATCAGAAAGTATGTTCCAATTTAATGCCCATGTGACATGTTTTCTTTTCTTTGTTTATATTTTATCTTATTTGTATTATTATGTATTCAATTTATATATATTTGAAATATGACTTTTAAAAAATTATTTAATTTATATGTTTTATCTGGTTAGCTTTGAAATAGTATCTTTTAGTTATGATGAAGATAGCCATTAGAAACATGGTTGGAAAAAATTGTTTATGGAGTGTCAATTTATTGGGACAAAAAAATTAGTTGGCTCTTATGTAATAAATTAGAGAAAAGTTGAAGGGAATTTAAAAAAAAAAACATTAGGTAGTTTGTGACTTGTGAGAGGACTATAATTTATATATGTAATTATATTTTCCATCTTTTTTTTTAATTTTAAGAAATAATTATAAGAATTTTATAGAAAAGAAAGACAGATATTGCACATATCTTGACTTAAATAGTGAATATGATTTTGAATAGACAAGTGAATGGATACTTGATAGTGACTAAATATAGTAAGTTTAATTTAGTTTTTTTAATGAAATTTCTTTAAATTATAGAGCTTTGTGTGAAGTGTGATAATTAAATGTTAGTAATATACTTATCAAATATAAGAGAAATACTATGTATATTACTAGTCACGTGTTAGATAGATTATGCACATTTGCAAAAAATATTAAAAAGTAAGTAGAAGAATAAAAAATCCTCTCGGAGAGGCATAATTGGAAGGTTTGATGGTTTAGATATAGATTGATTTTATGCCCAGACAAGATTGAGCCTTGATAGAAATATTTCAGGATAACTACACTATAAATATTGTTATATTTATATTTTAATAATTTAGTGTCTAAAACTTCCATTTTCTACAATTCAATATTTGTACTTTCAAATTAGTTACAATTTAGTTAATGTACTTTCAATTTAGTTAGCAATTCAGTACCTAAATTTTCACTTAATTGTAACCAACTCGAAAGCGAAGATATTAAATTGTAAAAAACAAAAGTTTCTAACACTAAATTAAAAAAAAAAAAGTAGAGCTGCTCATGATGCATTTATCCCCGTATAATTCAATTCCTTTCACTTCATCTATTAAACATTATTGAAATAAAATAAAAATGAGTTAAATTGTTGGAATTAAAGATTATCAAAATCTATTATACCCTAAAATTTATAATACTATATATGTTTGGTTTGATTGCAAAGTAGGTATTAAATGTCACTAGATAGGTTTAAGTTTCAAAATTTTAAAACCTCCTCCCACAAAATAATACATCGAATTAGCCATCTAAACCAATGCGAAGCTTGTATCCTATGTTGGACATCTTTTAGATTCTAAGATATCTTATATTCTGATATTTTAATTGGACATCATCATTTGCTAAGAAAGAAGACATGATTACAAGACTAATAGATGTAGCGGATGTCGGACAATGTATAGCTTGATGTTGATGAAAAAATGTGACTTGTCACTACAAGAAAAGAGAAAGGAGGAACCTTAAAATGGCATCGTATGGAATCTAATAGGTGCCCCAAAAATACTAACAACAAAACCATGTCTATGTTATTTAATTATCAGTTGATTAAGCCCATGATTTTTCCTTCCAAAAGCCACAATGTTTTTGAAATATAAAATTCTTAGTAGAAACACATTTAGGAGCCTTAGGAAGAGCTAAATCCCCATTATCTTAACTCCACCAATTGATTCAAAGTTAAAATGCAATATACTATTTATCTAAAGATTGAGCTTAAACAAGTTAGTTTAAGAGATTTCTTGCCTCTTCTATCAAAGTGAGTTATATATATCAGGTCAAGTTTTCTCTCACCAAAAGATATCTCTTATCTTTGTGCTCTCTAATCATCGGTTACCATATTCAAAGTGTTTTTAATGTCTAGTTTACTTTTTTACTCTTTCACTTAATATAATAATACGTGACTAGAAAAGATAACATGGACGGAAAATCCATTCCAAGTTAGAAAACCTTTGTACACAAAGTCATTTCTTTACTAGAACAAATAAACTCTTGCTACTTCAAAAACCTAACCACCACCCAAAAGAAAAAAGCCAAAATGAAAAGTAAAAAAGAGAAGATCCTTCTAGTGATGAGACACAGAGAAGAAAACATTAAGATGCTATACATGAAGACTAATCAAAATATACCTATGTAAATCATGATTCATGAACACCTAATACCTATTGCCAACTCCCACAGACTTGATAGACACCCGGAACAGCTTAAACCTTCATTTTTCTGTACAACAATGCACTGACAGCAAAAAATGGAAAAATGGATACAAATATTTCCAACCAGCCACAACGATAATGTGCCATCATAAACTTAGTCATACATCATGAGAAAGAAAGACATACACTTAAATCATCATAGATTGGACATGGTATCGATAAAAATATTTTTATTTACATAGTTTTTTAAGACTTGGAGGAAAGGAAAGGGGGAAAAGGAAAACATTTAAATAGAAAACATAGGTAAAGTCCTATCTTCATTAAGCCAAAAAGGCCCCTTTTAAGAAAAATAAGTTCTCCCATGTAGAGGAAAACATTTTCTCATTGAAGGGAATCTTAGCCTTTTTAAGGAGAAAGACTTTAACCTATTAAAATGGAGTGTTATTTTCCAAATTGGTCTTAACAAGTTCTCTAGCTCTAGGAAAATGGTACTATTTGATAATTATTTCCTCTTTAGATAGCATTACAGAACAGAAAGTTAGATGATTGAAATATTAAAACCCTATAGGTTTGATGAAATGGAGATGAGTCTACAAGAACCAAGAATCTTGCCCAACCTCTTAACCAATTGCAATTTGACCTTGAAAATTTTGTGCAAGAGGTCTACTTGGTATGCATTATAACACAGTTTATTTACTATCTTCTTTGGTACTAGGAACATCATAAATATATTTGGATAAACAAAAGTCCATAAGCACCATCTATTAAGGGCTAGGATGAGCACTATTGTGCAGTCAATTGACGGATTGTAAGGGCTAAGATGAGCATTATTGTGCTTTCTTATGGAACTCCATGACCCAGTTGTTATAAGCACAACATTTGACTTCATAGCCCAAGAATCCAATTTTAAGTGCTAAGGCTTTAAACTCCTTTTGGGTCCTCTCTTTTCCTCTAAGGATTTGAACAAACATGAACAAGTCCTGCTCATAGGCAATGTTTGAGGAAATCATGCTCTCTGGAACCTTAGGGAGAATTGACTCCACAATTATCACCTTCCCTAATGGAGGTAGAGCTTCCCAGCAATTCTTAAGAAGCTTTGAGCAATGTTCATCACTCTAGTCATGTAGGATCCACTAATTTTTTTTTGACAACATAAATCAGTAGAGCAATATAAAGATATCGGCATGCTTAGGACTTGTAGAAGAGATTATGATTCATATATTGCACACTAATTAAACAAAATTTAGTTAGAATGTGGCAAGTTGCAATGTAAATAATATACAGAGTGCAAAAGAAAATTGAGAAGTGCTTTTCGATTTTTTTTTTTTAAATTCATTAGACTTAATTTTTGGAAATTCCCTAAGTTGGGAGGAGCAATTGCTAGAACTTGGACCTCTCAAGGCTTGCCACTGACTAAACTTAGAGGGTTGAATAGAAAGATGGACTAAGCAGGAGTTCAAGGCAAATGAATTTGAGCTAGGAGTTCCGTATGCCAACATATCCCCATTTTTTATCAAGTTTTGAGTGGGACGCTTTATCAGTCCCCTCTTAGGATGATTAGAAGGATAAGAGAAGAGTAATCATTGACTCTCAAAACCAAAGTACATGTTTGGTTTTAACCTAGAAGAACTAGCTTTGATAAAGCTTATAACATGTCATGTCATTGGCTTCTTTTAGATGTTTGAATCATTTTTAGCAAAATTAACTTGGTCAGTGGAAAAATGCGGCAACTACCTTCTAATCAAGGAGAGTCTAGATCAAAATTGTAGAAAGAAGATTTAAATAAGAGCTTTAAGTAGTTAAATGAGCATAGATAATCAATATAACTTTATTCAAGGCCACCTATAAGTTGTTTTACACCACCTATATATATGGTCTTTCCATTAAATTTATGACACATAAAGTAATCATATGAAAGTATGCGTATTTCAATTTGCAAACCTTATTATCCTATGCACCATGAAACTAGTTGGAATGAGCACCTATAGATGGGTGGCCTATCTTTTTCCCTTTTACGCTTAAGGAAATCAATTTTAACCATCCTATAATCCTATATAAAACATTAACTACAAATACTAGCCTTTTGATTCTTAGGTTCTTTCATCTAATTCTAGAGGTAATACAAGATGATGACTAGTTTGTTTTGAAGAGAAGAGTAGATACCTTCACAAAAATGGCATCACCTTCAGGTAAACTTTTAAACATATCTCCACCAACATGTTTCACACCGGCATAAAGATATGTCGTTCAAAAGACGATCTTATGTTTCAATAATGCGGTGCTAACCTAAATATATAGTTAAAGATGGTGGTAATTAGCTACTGTTTACAATTACTAGATTTGACAAGCTTAAACTTTTAGATTAGTTAGTTGAAAAGCTAGACTTATCATAACAACACAACTAGAGGTCCTTAGTTCAAACCTGTGCACACTTAATTTATCCTTATTTAAATAAGTGATCACATACCCACTTTGTTCCTATTTAACTAAGTGATTTACTTAATGGATTTCAATTGATATCTCAGCTGCTAAATAAGGGAGAGTATTGACCAATAAATATCACCTACCTAGATAAGAAGGTGCATCAGCCAAGACATGAGGCAAGTCGTAATTAATGCCCTTGATGTGACAATACTTGGAGATAATGATGTTAGGTGTAGCCTTGACCCCACCTCCAACATCTACCAATACCTTAAGCCCTTCATACCCTTTGTAAATATCAAGTATCTTCTTCATGATTAGAGTTGTGTGGCCCGACATAGCATAGTAGAAAACTTGATTGAACCTTTGATTAGTTGCAAGATATTCAAATGTAGTCATTTCATATTCCCTGTCGAATGGAATCCCCCCTTCTAAGATAACATCATTTAAGTGATACTTGAGAAGCATGAACACCAAGTTAGATCTTTGCATTTCCATAAATTGGGACTTTTTGAGATTAAGGACTATTGTCTATTCAATTATTGCTCATTTTTTCAAAAACTACAAACTTGTATTATTGAAGTATAAAGTATGGAGTCTACATTATTATTTACAAGCATAAACTTTCAGATTAGTTGCTTGTTTGAGCTAAACTTAATATGGTATCAAAGTCAAAAAGATTATGAGGTCAAATCTACATAGTCATTTTATACCCAACTAATTAAGCCAACCACTTAAGGGGTTTCATTCAAAACTTTAGTCTATGGCAAGGAGGAATTTAAATCGTAAAATATAAAAACTCATATCATGTCTACAAGCTTAAACTTTTATAGAATACTTGGTTTTATAACTAAACTTAACAAGCCATAATTCCAGCTTGATATTTACTAAGCACAGTGATGCGTTTGCCTAAATGACATGACATCTTGTAGTGAGAGCTCACAACACAAAGGAAATATAGCTGATAAACTTACAAATATATGCATAAATGTTGTGATGACGGTGTTAACCACGTGAATTGCCCATTGGGAACATAAACTTCAACAACTATCTCAACTCGATTGGATAATAAAGGGGTATATGCTAAAAAGTTGAATCAACAATGAACTAAAGGTTCAAACAAAAACTTTTGTGGTTGCTTAGAGCTGAGGCATTCTTATTGTTAAGGAAATTTTCATATATGTGCTTCATTAGCTACCTTGTAGCATGAGCTTCTTGGGAACCATGATTGATGCACTAACTTGAACCTAAGTGGTAAGAAGCAGTCCCATTGACTGACTCCAAAAAGAATAAAGGTCTTTGTGAAACCATGTTAATGTAAATTTATTTTTTGGATAAGATGTCAATGTAAGTTTAACCCTCAGCAACTCAGTAAAAAGTTGAGTGAAGCAGTAGATTCAAGTCAATGTTCCTGGAATGGACATCAAAATAATCTAATCCTAGTGAATGGTTAAACTACATTGACATGGATTAGTATCATACAAGTTAGTACTCCAATTTTCTATGGAGATAACAAGTAGATCGAACTAAACAAGATCAGTTCTCTAACAATCAAATCGACACGAATTTGTAGATCGAGTTCTAGAGTAACTATTTCTTTGACCATGGTGGATTATGGTCTACATAATAGATGGACATATAGTAAGTACACCCAACTAGATATGCGAAGAAACTTGAATTGATTGGAAAGTGGAGAATTTTTTTGACCAAGCTTAAGTTTAGGGGTTTGGTAAGCCACTCCTTTTGTACCTAGCAACAAGAGATACCTCAATAGGCATTGCAATTATACATTCAAAGTTTAAAGTCATTAAACTTCATACTTAATCGATTTTTTACTTTCTCAAATTTTATACATAATTTTTGAAATTACTATATATCATACTTGATCAAATTTTTACTTTTCAAATTTTACACCTAAAGTTTGAAGTCCGACTCAATTGACCTCTACTAGTCAATTTTATGTCCTTAGTTATCTTTAAATATACATTGTGCAAAAGTTCATTGGTCGAAAAGTTTAGGTGTAAACCATGAGATGCGAGGCAGTAAATTTGATAGAGTATATGGTATTTAGCAATTTCAGAGTGTGAAATTGAAAAACTCATAAAGCATTATTCCAAGGATGACAGATGAAATTAATAATATTGGCAGTAAATTGATAATTTTATCAAATTAGCTACAGTGCATCAATCATAAGAAATAGAACTTTACCATAGTATGAATAGAAGATTTTTTATTTGACATGTACCTATTAACATTTTCCAAGTAGCAATACCAATGTTCTTATAAAATAAGAATAAAGAAGTGCAAGCAGCATACCAGCTCTGCATGAAAACCGTATCATGATGTAGCAGCAGAAGAGGACCAAGAGATTCACCACTTTCATTTTCAGTCAAAAACCTACACGATGGTCCTGCACCATACAATCTCTCCACTTCTTCATCATCTTTGGTCCTAACTGAAGACTTAAGTATACCATAACTACCCAGAAGACGCAACATCCGATCAAGCATCACCGAAGCATCCGGATTCCTCGACCAGCAATCTGAGAAGGCGAAAGGAATGCGCCGTCGCCTACGGCTGAGACCATGTCTATGACATTAAGTTCCAGGGCTGACTTCAGGACCATCGGAAGCACAACCCCGCTGGCCAACCGGACGGCAAGCTTCCGCAGCTGCTCTTCATCGTTTTCTTGATCGTGAAGGGCCATTAGAAATTGAGTCTGGTGAGTGGAGATGTTGAGATGTAGAAGTTACTGTTTTTTTTTAAATCCTTTCTACGGTCCTTAATAGCGTCTTTAATGGGGGTGCTTGGCACCACAATCCTTTCCTTTCTACGGTCCTTAATAGCGTCTTTAATGGGGGTGCTTGGCACCACAATCCTTTCCTTTCTACGGTCCTTAATAGTGTCTTTAATGGGGGTGCTTGGCACCACCCTCATCGATAATAGGTTACTTGACTCAAATCTCAAGATGAAAGTTGCATGCAGAAGCAACGATAATGAACAAAAATAGAACAAAAAAAAAAGATAACTTTCTTGAAACAACACATTGATAAAACAATTTTTTTTTAAAGGTAATTTAAGCTAACTCTTAAAATATCCCATGGTTGAAAGATACTCTATTAAACAGGACAGCCGGACAAAGGACATCGCAGCGCATCCGTGCAATGCCCACACCCGACTCCCTAATCTTGATATAGCACACGGTATCATTAAAAGTTACTTGGACCATTCCTAACTCTAGAGATTCCCTTTAGGGTGGGGTGGTTACGTTTATTTTGTAACAACTTTCACACTATAATTTCCCTGTTTTACTTTCATTAGACGAGTCGTTAGAAATTAAATAAAAAGGAAAAATCAGATCAAGAGGACATAGTTCTTGGTGAAGAACCTCCACCATTGCACAAAGACCCCAGAACGGAGTTTTTTCCTATTGAAATTGGAGTTGACCTCCAGCGTTGATCTTCTAATATTAATATTTGGACGTTTCTTTTTATGTATCTTTTTTAATTTTATGCATTTAGAAATGTTGTTTTAAAGTAAAATCCCATGTTTTTTTTATTTTATTTGATAATCAACTATGAGTTTCCTTTAGATCTCCTATTTGATTATATTTGGAGATACAATTCTATAATATTTGTATTACAAGGTTCAACGAATTTTTTATAATATTAGGTTTTTTTTTTTTTCTTTTAACAAGTTTATAATATAGGTTTCTGTTTCCTTATATACTCACCAAACTTTAATTTTGAATTGTTTAAAAATATAGTATGCATATAACTTTACTTTTGCTTAAAATGCGTAAGGAATTGGATAATTTACACGCTTTTTGAATCCCTTAATCTTTGAAAGGTACACTAAGCTTTAGTGATACCAAAATACTAGAACAAAATAAACAAACAATAAACTATATTTATTACTTTTTATCATTGTTGCTTTTTTATTAATATTGATAATATGCAAATTTATTGGCAATTTCTCATGAAGAACTAACAAATGATATTTAAAATTAGCTATTAGTATTAATATTCAATTAGGCCTAGCTCACCATAGTACAATGATATGATATAGCAAATAATTCATTTACTTTAATCACATTTAGTTAGTCGCTACATTACATATGACTTTTATTGCATCATAAGTTTTTTACATTTAAGATTTAGATTAAGGTTTTTTATTTTTTTCATATTATAGACTTTAATTTGTGGAGACTTTTAATCCTATATGATATATTTACAAATGATAATTAGGTCAAATTAAGGATTTTGATTTTTAAACAAGAATAATAAATGAATTACATTACGGTTTGAGATTTTTAAATAGGAACATGTTTAGATCAAATACAAAAATGACTCAATAACACAAATTGCCAATCCTGGTCACTCCGCTTGTCCTAGCTAATACCATATTGAATCTAAGGAAAGGGACAAAGTTTCTCATAATGTTCCAAACTATGTAGTAAATAAGTTAAAGCGAGGCAATAAGATGTCAATATGGAGCTCAAATTTGAATTGAAAGTTTAAAATCTGATCGAGTTTAGAAATTAGAACTTTGAATTTGAGCTTAACTTAATGAAGCTCATTTGAGTTCAGTTTCTACTATATGCCTAAATTATACTTGTCGAGTCTAATTTTTGAATTCCCATTCCTAATCCGATCTAAACTAGACCCTATGCTCATCTAATCTAGATCCTCGACTTGAGTTAGGAATTTCGTTTAATTTTTGGAGTCGCCACCCAACTGTTTGTTGGGAAAATTGAATTAAGACTAAAGGAGCGGATTAGTCTTAATTTGGACCACTAGTCGTCGTTCTTTCCTCTTCTCGTTTTTGTGAAAAGAGGAAAAGGGAAAACCAGAGCTTCTAAGTCCGGAGGCTAACCTATTAAAACCTTTACGGTTACCACCTAATCTCCCAAAATTGTTTATCTTTAGAAATGTGTTTCATTTGTGTTTCTGTTACTTTTTATTATGTTTGAGAATTATTTTGAGAAAATGATTTTTCTTTATTTTAGGGGTTGACCCAAATGGGTGCCTACGTACCTGCTATTCAGGATCAAACAAGCCGTAGTTCGCTTTTCTGAAAACTTTTAGATTTGTTGATGAATTTTAATTTTGCAAACTCTTTTGATTTATGTTCTTAATATTTTTGGGATTTTTCTAAAACTTCTGAGCCTAAACTTTGAATTTTTTTTTTTGAAAATGATTTTGAAGGAAAACATCAATTTTGAGTTTATTTGAAGAAAAGGATTTTTCTAAGTGTTAAAACTTAATTTTTCTTCTATTTTCATAATTTTTTATTTTTTTTAATTTTTATGATTTTTGTGATTTTTTATAAGTTTTTGTGATTTTTATAAATTTTTGTAATTTTTATGCTAGAACATTTTATCCTAAGTTATTATCTATCCTATTTTGAAATCTAAAGTTTTATTATTTTTCCTAATCTTTTTATTATTTTATTCTATTTTTTTTATTTTTTTTATTCTTTTATTATTATTTTTACATTTTATTTATTTATTATTTTTTTTACATTTTTCTTAATTCTAGAAAAATCTAATTTCTACATTTTTCCTATTTATTGAAAATATAAACAAATAAATAAATAAATGGCTAACAAAATAATAATAATAAATAAATAAATTCAGAATAATCAAATAAACAAAATAAATAATAATAAAAAATCTGGAAAATCCGACTTACCTGGATCCGGGTCGCTACGCGGGTCGGGTCGGATCGGGTCGGGTCGGATCGGATCGGTCGGAGACGGCGGCGGGGTTGGCTCGTTCACGACGTTCCAACGGTCGTTTGCGGCGGGTGAAGTGTCGAATCCTAGCTTCTTGAGGGTGCTGAATCCGATGGTGGTGGCGGTTTACTCCCAGATCGCCTCCTAGCGGTTGCTCCAACTCCGATCGATGGTCTCGGCTTCAAGTTCCTCCGGCGTACTCCGATTCACTCCTTTCTCTCTCTTTCTCTCACTTTTTCTTCGTGTTTCTTCGTGCTTTGGCTTCCTCCTGCTCTTCTCTATTTATAGGCGCCTTGAACTCCTCTTGGATAAGCTCGAATCGGCCGATTTAGATAAACCCATATTTTTCCGTTTCTTAGATTCGATTTTATCCCGGCGATTTGATGTTAATCTCTTGCGTTCCTTTGGTTTATCTGATGGATTTGGCCTTATCTTGACTTTAATCTAGAAGATTAAAAAGAAAACGGCCGATTTCGCCTTCGTCGGACTTCTATCGTATTTTTTTCCTCCGGCTGAGCTCGCGAAGAAGACGATCACGCGCGACGCGCGTGACTTCCCTTGGCCAATCACATGCTGCCACGTGGCAGCTCCAGGGAAAAGAACGAAAAATTTTTGCCGAGCGCCTGCGGGGGGATTCGAACTCGCGACCTTCAGCCTTCACACGGTTCCCATGCGCACACACGAGCCAGCTGAGCTGGCCCAATTTCCCGATTTTATTTACATCGCAAATTGTACATATGCGATGCAATTTTTTTATTTTTTTGTATTTTTTTGAAATTTCAAAAATTTGTAAAAATTATTTACTATTCATTATTGCTATTTCTAAAATCATTTTTCAAAATTGAAGTGTTTTCCTATTTATTTTCATTTTTTGAATATTTTTATTATTTATGCTAAATTAAGGAAAAATTGAGAAAAATTAGGAAAAATTGAAAATTGATTATTATTGAAAATTATTGATTCCTAGGGCAAAAATGGGGTGTTTACAATACTCTTCTAATTTAAAAGCGTAATTCGTTAATTGATAGTGTACAGGGTGTGTATGTAGTAATAGAATATCTAGTGAATACCAAGTCGTATTTATGGAGAGATAATGTGCTAAGTACTAGATTAAACAAGTATATCCCTAAGCTATGCTATTGTAATTTGAATTAAATGAAAGTAAAGACTAATAAACTAATCCAACACCAAACTGAATGTCCTATTGATACTCAAGGATCTTAGGATCAAGAGATGCTAAAAATTGGATTTTGGGAATTTACAAATATATTTTCATCTAAATTGATGTGATGCCTTGAGTTGATAAGAATTGGATTACACAGGATTCAACTAAACTCACAAAAACTCGCCTCCTTTTCAAAATGGCTACACTCTAATTATAGCATAAATTATCATGGGAACACTCTTAAATATTGTAATTTAAAAAAAATCGTAAATATTATACCTGTAATAATTATTCCAAAAATAGGTTTCAAAAGTATATACCCAATTTATGACTTCTTTTTTTTCCTAAATTTGCAAAACTGAAGATGCACATCGAGTCTATGCCTTCAATACAATATAATTGTACTGTATAATATTTTTCTGATAGTATCCCCACCGTCCAATAATGTAATGGAATTCTACAAGCCTATATTGCAAACCTATAAAAATTATTATAAAGTGATACTGCAAATTTGCACAAAATCACAGCATGTGATCTCTAATGTATAGGAAAAATTTTTGTACTAACGGTTTGTAATATAAGTGCGAATTCTTAGTTCAGGTGTTCATTTTTAGATATTTCAATTTCCTCTTCCAATCTTCTTATTTCTCATAATTTCAAAATTTCTGTTTTCTTAATTTTTATTTTACATAAGTTTAGCTTGTTCACCTACATGTCTAAAAATATTTACAGGATATTTTTTCAACTTCTTCAGCAAAGCTATATTTCGGTATATTTTTCTCAAGAAAAAATTAATTTTTTTTTCTATTATATTACTTTGTATCAATGCATAAAAAATTAAATGCAATTATTTGTACTTGTCGAGTCTAATTTTAAAATTTTATATTATATTCCTAATCCGATTCACATTAGATCCTATGCTCATCCAATATAAATCATCAACTTGAATTAGGAGCTTTGTTATTTATTTGGAGTCGCCACCCAACTGAAGTTGGGAAAAATTATTGAATTAGAATTAATTGAGCGAATTAATTTTAATCTAGACAACTAGTTGGCAAAATCTCCTCTTTTATTTTTATAAAAGAAGAAGAAAGAAAAACAAAAGATTCTTGACTCAGAGGCTATCCTATTAAAACCCTAAAGTTACTACCTTCTCCTTCTAAAATTTAAATTATGTTGTGATATCTTCTTTACCATAAAACGAAAATACTAGAAAAAAATGATATAATGATTATACTAATAATGATTTAAAAAAGAAGATATTAGAAAAAAGTGATATAACAATTACACTAATAATGATTTGAAAAATAATTTTTTATTCTTTTTAGAGTTGCCTCATAAAGGTGCTTACGTACCCGCTATTCGGGATCAAACAAACCGTAGTTCGCTTTTCATAAAACTTTAGTAGATTGTTTTGATTTTAATTATGAAAATTTTGGGTTTACATTTATTATCATTTTAAATTTTTTTTGAAAAATTATAAGCCTAAGCTTTATTATCTTTTATTTTTTTAATTATTTTTTCTTAAAAACTAAAACCTCTAATTTAAAAAAAGATCAATTACATTTTTTTTTAAAAGAAGTTTTCTAGGTGATAAAAATATATATCATTTTCATTAATTAATTTTTTAATTTTTATTATTAACTTTTATTAATTTTAATTATCCATTAATTATAATAGACATATATATATATATATATATATTTATTTATTTATTAAAACTCTAAACCTAATTCTAATTAACATATTCTAAAAAAAAAACATTTTTTTTTCTTATTTTCATATATATATATTTTTATTTTTCCACACATATTCTAATGATAAATAAATAAATAAATAAAGAAAATCCGGCTAACTTGGACACGGGTCGCAGTTCACAGGTCAAATCGTGCGGGTTGGGTCATGGCAATTGGAGCTCTTCGACGGTGGCTTTCCGGCGGCTTTTTTCGTCAACTGGTGGGTGCTTTTGAGTTTTCCGAAGGTAGGGAAGCTAATGGTGGTGGTGGATTTCGTAAAAAACGCCCTAATGCGGTGGTTCGAAGGTCGTCAGTGAGGGTTTGAGAGAGAGAACTTCGACGAGGGATTTTCTTCCTATTCTTCTACTCTTTTTTTCTTCTGATCGCTTGCAGCACTTCCTCTCGTCGAGTCCTATTTATAGACTCCCAAAATTGAGCTTAATAAGCTCGGATCTCCTTCGCCGTTGAGACCCATCCTCATCCATATTTTATTTTCTTTTTATTTGTGTTAATCTTCGATTTTTGTTAAGATTGATGTTAATTTGATGATGTTTATCCTATTTTAGTTAAAGATCTACTGGATTTGTGCAAAAAATCGAATCAAAATGGTCGGATTTCCTTTCTCTCGCATTGATTTCGATCTCGGATGAAAGTTGAAGACGAGCACGCACCCGACACGTGCAATTTTGTCGTCCAATCGCGTGTTGCTATGTAACAGTTGGAAGAAAAAAATTGCAAAATGGCATGAATGCCTCCCTCGAGTTTTGAACCCTTGACCTGACCCCCCCACACCCCGCACGCACCCGCACATGAGGCCAGCAACCGAACCAGCTGGGTTAGCCCATTTTTTCGTTTTTTTATTAAACGCAAATTGTATATATGTGTAGCAATTTTTATTATTTTTATATTTATTTTGAAATTCTAAAAATTTGTAAAAATTCCTTAACATCTTTTATTATTATTTCTACCTTCATTTTCCAAAATTAGTATATTATTTCTATTTATTTTATTTTATTATATTATCATTATTTTTCCTTCATTTATGAAAAATAGAAGAAAAATTGAAAAAATGAAAAATGAAAATGAAACATTATTTGTTATTAGAAGGCAAAATTGGGGTATTTACAACTGCCACTATTTGTAGTAAAGTTTAAAGAACTTAACTACAAAGACAACAAGACACCAATTTTTGCCATAGAAAGGGTAAATAGCGCTGTAACCAGGTGGCTATCCAAACCTAGCTCTACTAGGGAGTTTTCTAACAAAAAGTTTGAGTAAGGAAAATGCTCCACGAGCTAACAATCCCGTTGCAAAAGAAGATTGATACTCCTTGAGGAGTGGTCTTAGATAAGAAATATCTCACTAGACTAGCAACCTGGAGGGAGAGATCATCTAGAAAAGTGTTCTTATGAGCTAACTAACTTATAATAGGAAGCGTTTTACAGGACTAGCAACCTTAAAGAAGAGATTGTTTAGGAAAGCGCCCTTATGAGCTAACTAACTGATAATAGGAAGCGTTTTACAAGACTAGCAACCTTAAAGAAATCATCTAGAAAAGTACTCTTATGAGCTAACTAATTGATGATATGAAACGTTTCGCTAAACTAGCGACCTTAAAAAAAAAGATTGTTTAGAAAAACGCTCTTATGAGCTAACTAACTAATAACGGGAAGCGTCTTACAGGACTAGTAACCTTAAAGAAGGGATTGTTTAGGAAAGTGCTTTTATGAGCTGGCTAACTGATAATAAGAGGTGTCTTACAAAACTAGCAACCTTAAAGAAGAGATAAAAAAGTGCTCTTATGAGCTGATCGATCGATGATAAGAAGCGTCTCACTAGACTAGCAATTGTAATAGGAAGATATTTAGGAAAGTGCCCTATTGTGGGCTAACTAATTAATAGTGAGAAGCATCTCTTTGGACTTGCAACCCTAAGAGAGGATATTTAGGAAAGTGACTCATTGTGGGCTAACTAACCGATAGTGGGAAGCATCTCTTTAGACTTATAACCTTGAAAAAGAAAGTTTAGGAAAGTGCCCCATTATGGGCTAACTAATTGATAACGAATTCCTAAGTGAGAATCTTATTTTTCCAATAGCAATCAAGAGTTTAGGATGACTTAAAACTTTTGAACAAATGATAACTAAAACTTTTCTAAAAATATTCAAGACAATTGCTCTTCTAAACTTAAGGATAGGGTGACAAGGTGTTTTCTAGCAAACTTTGAAAAAAATCTAAAAGAATTGTTTATTTATTTATTTTTTTTATTTTTTAACATTGCTAGCAAGTAAAGAGTTTGGCAAGATTCCCAAAAATACAAATAAAGGGTAGGCCTCCCCTACTACTCAGTAATCACTTACTCTTTTGCCTCATTTTACTTAGAGGGTTTGGTTTAATCTTGAAAAAGTAGTGTCTTAGCTTAATCAATCATCTTTTGAGGGGTTTCTTGCAATTAAGACTTATATCTTCTTCTTGAGGGGCATCAATATTTAAAATTTGGGCCAAACAACACCAATGAGGAATGAATTTAAATTCCCTCATTCTATTTGAAAATAGATATCTCATTCTCAATTGGTTTAATCTAAGAGGACTTCCTTACAATCTCTCAGTTTAAATGTCACTCTTGACTTTTATTCCAAAAATTATGATCTCTCTTGTAGGTAATACGCTTTGATCAATTTGTTAGGCTTTTTTGGGACTTGTAATGCAATAGGCTTTTGGTTTCAAAAAAAGTACCAATGTCAAGGTCTTGTTTTGAAAGAATCATCATTTTAACTTGGGTTTACAAGTCAAGAAAACTATAATAGTACTTGCTTCAACAATTTTTGCTTAAGATAAATTATTTTCAATGATTTAGAAAAGTCTTCAAAGAAGGGTGGTATATTTTTTAGCTGTAATGTTTGGGTTATTATATTTGGTCTTGGTATTTTCAAGTATTGTTGTTTTTTTATTGTGCATAGGTTTAACTACATTCTTGGGCTTTTCTCATTTCTTTTATTTTCTTTCTTTTTCTTTCATTTTCTTTTTCTTTCTTTCATTTTCTTTTTCCATCTTTTTTTTCCTTTTCTTTTAGGCCCTATGGTGATTATCTCTTATGGGCCATGTGTGTTTTTTCAAAATGTAAACTTTTCTTCATCAAAAGAAATAAATTATCCACGACAAAAATTACCCTTGAATTGTTGTAACTAGAGCAAGCACTATTTAGTTAATTTCTTTTTTCTTGATAGATGCCCCTATCTTCCTAATCATTCCATTGTGGGGTGGTTCTTAATAGGGTTAAAATTTGAAATTCTTCTTATATATAAGACTATCCTAACTAATTTGTAGGGCACATTTTCGAAGTGGCTATGGTCAAATGGGGTTGGCAAAGGATTATTGTGTTTAAGATAGCGAAAATGAATACCTAACATTATTTTGATTAATGTATCAAATTCAAGATAGACCTCCTTTAAGGAACGAGTCCAAAACCACACATTAATAACACTCAACTCTCGAGTGTTTAAGGGTTAGTGTTTGGGAAGTGGTTTGCCTCTTGTCAGCCTAAACCACTTGAACAAATGAGATATCCTTCCATTTTACCAGATTTGCCCATATTCACCATGTCTCATGATGTCTTTGGGAGTTATGTGCCCCTGTCAAGTGATTTAGTCTTAACTTGGCTCTCTTGGGAAGCTAGTTAGGATAGTCTTCTTTATACCCTCATTGGTAATTGACCATAGCCACTTCGAAAATGTGCCCTACAAATTAGTTGTCTCTATGTCTAGTTTATATAACTCCCGATGGAGAGAAAGTTCAAGTGTAGCCCTTAAGATTAGAGGGAGTTAGAATGATGGGAAAATTTCCGGCAACATCGACACTTTCAGAACTCGATTTGGATGATGGTCCAAATCACTCATATTTTATGTCATTTCTTTTCATCTAATAAATATTTGAGAAATAATCTTACAGGTACAATAATAATTCTCCACGGGATGCTAATATGTCCTACACTAGTTGATGGACACGGGACATTTTCAGATTTACAATCAAAGACCCGCTGCAATTGTTTCCATTCTAAGGCATTGGTTCATGAAGACTTATGATATTTTGTACTTTGTAATTGTTTTATGAACTATTTTATGTTGTATTTTCTTTTGGGACACTTTCATTTTATTGTAATTTTCATTTAGGACTAGCCACCTTAAAAGTGGCAAACTTGTAATTTTGACCATTTTCTAACCCTAGGAGTAGCAAGTATAAATACTTGCTTATAGTAGGGTTTGAGGAGACCATTTTGCAGAATATACACAAGCACTTAATGTGTGGGAATTAGGGTTAATCTTAGTTCTAATTCTCTTATCAATTTCAACCCAAAAATTGAAATTGTGGTGAGTGCAATAAGGGGAAATTGTGAGTTATATCGATTTCTTTCTTTGTTGTTTTTCATTTCATCTCTAGTGAGTCATATCTAGGGTTCATTTGGAGTTTCTTGGACAATTTGTGAACAATTATCTTGTTTAAGATTGGTTGTTCTTTTAGTACTTGAAATCAATATCATTTTATTGTTGGTGTGCATTGGAATTGAAGGGGAAGTTGATATCACGGTTTTAATCCATCCATTTTGGTTTGATTCTCATGGAATTCAATTATTCTTGTTATTATATGGAGAAGATTAAATATATAGATTGCAATTGCATCATTTGATCTTTGGTTTTCCATCAAATTTCCAAAGGAGATCACATAAATTGCCACCTAATTGGACCGGTTTGTAACTGAGTTGTGATTTATTTTCTTTGAGTCATTTGATTGTTCTTGGACTTGGTTTTGAGCACATCATCTTTTGGTATCAGAGAAATTATCATATTTGGATATTTAAGATTGATTCACATCTTAGTTGAAGAATCAGTCATAAACTTTGAGGATTTGACGCCATTGTTCATATGATTGAGACTAGTTTGATGGACATTGTTTAATTGTCTTTCAAATTGGTTTTTGTATGTGCTTAATCTTGGTTTTAGGCACATCATCTTTTGGTATCAGAGCATAAGTAAAGAGAAGGGATTAAGTGTTGGTTGGATTCTTGATCATCACGCTCAATTAGGGTTCTTCAATTGTGAACCAAAATTGTTTTGTGAATTGAGTTGTGAAATTGTCTTGATTGAGAATTGAATTTGCTGCTTGTTGAAGTCGAATTGAAGGGTTTGTTGTAGCTTCTTGTGGTTGATCATTTTCGTGGAAGGAAGGAGAGTAGAAGTGTGTTATTCATTCACATTTTTTGAACTTGAATTTGCCCATTCATACCGTGATTAGCTTGTTGTTTGAAGAAGCTTGTGGAGTGTGTTGTGTGAATCTTTGTGCAATTCGGAATTGGAGGAGAGTATTTTTCCAAATTTGCATTGTGTGGATAGTAGGGAATCTATTTGAATTCAAACACATCAATTAAGTTGAGGAGTTAATGATTGTTTGTTTAAATTTGAAAATCATTTCTTACCAATTGTGGAAGGGTTTCAATTAGTGAAGTGGTTGAATTTCAAATTTGAATTGCTACCTATTTGTGTTAAGTTACGGTTGGAATTTGTGGAAAGTAGAGTATATCTTGTTATTATTGTCGTGGAAGTAGAGTGTATTTGTTGTTGTTGCCGTTTGTTATTATTGTCGTGGAAGGGGAGTGCAATTTTGTGTTGTTGTCGTAGGAGTTGTTTGTGAAGTGAGTATCTTGTGGAAATTAAAAAAAAAAATTGTTGCACCGTGATTTTGAAAGGAGTGGGAAATATTGTTGTTGTGGTGATTGAATTTGAATTCAACAATGTCTAGTGAAATGCTTCAATATGATAATGTGTTGCGTCGAACATTAAGTACATTTGCTAATAAGGATGAGGAACAAAGGGAAAACTTGTTCCACACTTCTTGTAGGATACAAGGAAATTTGTGTGTCCTTATAATTAATGGTGGTAGTTGTACTAATGTAGTAGTTGCATCGTTAGTATCGAAGCTAAGACTTTCAACTATTCCACATCCTAAACCATATAAATTGCATTGGCTTAGTGATCAAGGAAGTTTGTATGTGACCCAAAGAGCTAGGGTACCCTTCAGTATAGGGGACAAGTATTGTGATGAGATTGAATGTGATATCTTGCCTACGTGTGCATCCCATATCTTGCTTGGCAGACCTTAGTTATGTGATAGGAGGGTTTTACATGATGGCTTCAGGAATACTTATGTGTTCCAAAAGGAAGGCAAATGAATTATTTTAAATCCTATGTCACCTTTAGAGGTCCAAAATGTCCAGCAACAGATTAGTCGACCATCAGAAGATAAAAGGGCTATAATACAATGTGATGATTCTGAGGAAAAGAAGGTATTATTGATGGGATAAGGTGAGATGGAGAGGTTAATCACAGAAGAGGCCATTTTGCAGATTAAACACAAGCACTTAACGTGTGGGAATTAGGGTTCATCCTAGTTCTAATTCTCTTATCAATTTCAACCCAAGAATTGAAATTGTGGCGAGTGCAATAAGGGGAAATTGTGAGTCATATCGATTTCTTTCTTTGTTGTTTTTCATTTCATCTCTAGTGAGTCATATCTAAGGTTGATTTGGAGTTTCTTGGACAATTTGTGAACAATTATCTTGTTTAAGATTGGTTGTTCTTTTAGTACTTGAAATCAATATCATTTTATTGTTGGTGTACATTGGAATTGAAGGGGAAGTTGATATCACGATTTTGATCCATCCATTTTGGTTTGATTCTCGTGGAATTCAAATATTCTTGTTATTATATGGTGAAGGTTACATATATAGATTGCAATTGCATCATTTGATCTTTGGTTTTCCATCAAATTTCCAAAGGAGTTCATGTGAATTGTCACCAAATTGGATTGGTTTGTAATTGAGTTGTGATTTGTTTTTCTTTGAGTCATTTGATTGTGCTTGGACTTGGTTTTGAGCACATCACCCATATTCACCATGTCTCATGATGTCTTTGGGAGTTATGTGCCCCTGTCAAGTGATTTAGTCTTAACTTGGCTCTCTTGGGAAGCTAGTTAGGATAGTCTTCTTTATACCCTCATTGGTAATTGACCATAGCCACTTCGAAAATGTGTCCTACAAATTAGTTGTCTCTATGTCTAGTTTATATAACTCCTGATGGAGAGAAAGTTCAAGTGTAGCCCTTAGGATTAGAGGGAGTTGGAAGGTTTTGTGTTTTGAGGCTAAATTAACATATGAGGAGACCTTTTGAAGTGAATGGGGTCTTTCAAATTGAGAGTAGGTTATAAAGGTTTTTGGCTTTATGTTCAAAGTAAGTGACTGTGAGCCTTGGGTTAAGCTAACCATTCAAAAGCAACTTTTAGGACCTTGAAAGGATATGTTATTGTTAGCAACTCTTTAATTTTCTTGACTTTGTTCTTTTCTTTATTGTTATTATTTTTTAGTAAATATGTAAACAAGATACTTACACAGATGCAAAAGAACTAGCATTCAATTAACGATGTAATAATACCGAAGTTTTATTAATATTGCAAACTTGGAGTTCGGTGCTTTTATTAAAAACATAAGAAAAGAATGCTATAATCTAACTTCCTAATTTCTAAGCTTCTTCTTCTTTAGCTACGTAGGTGTTGACTCCCCATTGACGATGGCTTCTAGTGCTCTAGCCCTTTCCTGAGTCTTCTCCAACCGAGCCTCCAATGCTTTGTTCCTCTGATTAGATTCCTTAAATCTAATCTTCCACAAGTCTTTCTTACTGTCCGTGGTCTCAAAATGGACCTCCATCTGAGCCCTCACTTGTTCCATGTAAGTTTTTATTTTCAGGCTTGGGTTGGTTGGCGCGGGCTGAGTGACATCTGAAACTCGGTATACCCTCTCTCCTATTTAGTACAGCTAGTTGATAACAAAATCTCAGGTAACTCGGTGTTTACCTACTTCACCATCCAATTCCCCGAGGTCTACGTTAGGACTCTCAATTCGGGCTTCCCATATGACCTTAACCTCTGCTAACTTGGCGATTTTCTCAGCCACTAACATGCTCGAGTCTTGGTATTCAAACATGATTCTTTCCAATGATGGTCTATAAACTATGTCTTGAATAGTGCTGAACTGATGGACCACTGAATTTGGATGATAGCCCATGTACCCATTTAGCCCGATCAATGGAACAGCTTGAAAGTGCCCGTACATTAGGATAACCTTATTGCAGCAGCTCCACTTAGCGGTCCACTGAATATCATTAGCACTGAAACCTTTGAACACTTTCACCTAACTGTGGCTAAAAAGATCGTCTGGCAGCTTCATCCTCTCTATGCAAGAATCTATGAGATCTGTTGGGCTAATGATTTCCTAACCATGTTTAGCCTAAAACACTTGAGATGGCTTATGAACCAGATTAGGATGAGGTTGATGATCGAGCGGAGAATTCCATGACCCTTCTTCTTTACAGAATTTAGGTTTCAAATCTACTTAGCTAGTAGGGCTAGGATGTAAGATTTCCCTTCCAAGAACTAGAATACCAATTCCGCGACTCTATGATGAATTTAGAAAATCCCGGTAGGGAAGAGGATGGTTGCAAATGCTGTTAAGATGAAAGTAAAAACCCATCTTTTTCTGTAGCTCTTAGGATCTCCACATAAGATGTCCTTCTTGTTCCCATCATCACATCGAGCTACAAACCAAGCTTCCAATTCATCCATTTGAAGGCAATACCTATTGCTGCTTTCCAATGCTCGGTTAATCACTACTTTGCGAACTCCTAGAAGTTTGTTGAAGATGCTTGCTGGCCCAGCCTCTAAATCTGGTACATATACCCATTGGAAAGTGGAGGGGCCTGGAGAAGCTAAGTATATTACTTTATGGTTGGTGTGATCTTATGTGGCCCAATAAAGAAAGCCATGGGCTCAATTTCCCAGAAGTGTAATATGGCTTGAATTAAAGGTAGGTTGACATCCATCTTCATCATCGAGAGAATGGGCCCTACTTTGCTTTGGATGAAGGTCTGCTCTTTAGGGCTGTATAAGGTGAACCAATAGTCTAGTACCAGTTTAGGATCCAAAGGTTTACAAACCCGGATTTCTTTGTGAAGGAGGTGATCAATTACAACGCTAGCCATCTAGCAGGATTACAATAAATAAAAAAAAAAATTCTAATTACAAACAAATATCTTACAAAACACAATAAAAACTCTTTTACAAGTGATTGCATTTGAACCCCAAAGAAAAAAATCACATCGTTAATCATTTGCTGGGTCATGACTTCATGTATACAAAAAGGTGGGTTCTAAAGGTCCCCAAGCTCTATGGCCTCCCACATTCTCGAAGAAATGGATCTTTGACCATATCGAAGCATCGGGTGGGGTAGCCTAATCGGCCCCAAGCGGTAAATATTTCACTTCACCCGGAACTTACACAATGGCTCCTCGTCCTAAGGTCCTAAGACGACCTAGGTCTGACTACTTCTAATCACACAATTGCATACATGAAAACTCAATAGAAATAAAAAGAACTAATCCTTATTAAATCCTCGGATCACAAATAGATACAAACATTAGTGCAAACAATATTTCACAACATAAGAGCTAATTAAAGATATCTAGAAATGATGACTTCAAAAGGTTTAGGTGGCTAGCCCACTATGGGTCTCTAGTGGAGTCGCCATCCTGTCCAGTTTAATTTTAAAATTTTATATTATATTCCTAATCCGATTCACATTAGATCCTATCCTCATTCAATATAAATTCTCGACTTGAATTAGGAACTTTATTATTTATTTGGAGTCGTCACCCAACTGGAGTTGGGAAAAATTATTGAATTAAAATTAATTAAGCAGATTAATTCTAATCTAGACAACTAGTCGACCAAATCTCCTCTTTTATTTTTATAAAAGAAGAAGAAAGAAAAACCAAAGATTCTCGACTTGGGGGCCATCCTATTAAAACCCTAAAGTCACCACCTTATTCTTCTAAAATTGAAATTATGTTATGATATCTTCTTTACCATAAAACGAAAATACTAGAAAAAATGATATAATGACTATACTAATAATGATTTAAAAAAGAAGATGTTAGAAAAAAGTGATATAACAATTACACTAATAATGATTTGGAAAATGATTTTTTATTCTTTTTAGAGTTGCCCTATAAGAGTGTTTACGTACTCGCTAGTCGAGACCAAACAAGCCGTAGTTCGCTTTTTATAAAACTTTAGTGGATTGTTTTTATTTTAATTATGAAAACATTGGGTTTACGTTTATTGTCATTTTAAAAATTTTTCAAAAACTTCTAAGCCTAAGCTTTATTATCTTTTATTTTATTATTATTATTTTTTCTTAAAAACTAAAACCTCTAATTTAAAAAAAAAAAGATCAGTTACATTTTTTTTGAAAAGAAGTTTTCTAAGTGATAAAAATATATATCATTTTCATTAATTAATTTTTTATTTTTTATTAACTTTTTATTAATTTAATTTTTTTAATTATCTATTAATTATAATAGACATATTTATTTACTTATTTATTAAAACTCTAAACCTAATTCTACTTAACATATTCTAAAAAAAACAATTTTTTTTCTTATTTTCATATATATATATTTTATTATTCCATACATATTCTAATAATAAATAAATAAATAAAATCCGGCTAACCTGGACACGGGTCGCGGTTCGCGAGTTAGATCATGCGGGTTGGGTCATGGTAGTTGGAGCTCTTCGACGACGACCTTTTTCGTCGACTGGTGGGTGCTTCTGAGCTTTCCGAAGGTGGGGAAGCTAATGGTAGTGGTGGATTTCATCAAAAACTGCCCAAATGCGGTAGTTCGAAGGTCGTTGGCAAGGGTTTGAGAGAGAGAACTCTGACAAGGGATTTTCTTCCTATCCTTCTACTCTTTTTTTCTTCCGATCGCTTGTAGCACTTCCTCTCGTCAAGTCCTATTTATAGACTCTTAAAACCGAGCTTGATAAGCTCGGATCTCCTTTGTCGTTGAGACCCATCCTCATCCGTTTTTTATTTTCTTCTGATTCGTGTTAATCTTTGATTACTTGTTAAGATTGATGTTAATTTGATGATGTTTATCCTATTTTAGTTAAAGATCTACTGGATTTATGCAAAAAAAAAATTGAATCAAAACGGTCGGATTTCCTTTCTCCCGCGTCAACACCGATCTCTGACGGAGGTTGAAGACGAGCATATGCCCGACGCGTGCAATTTTGTCATCCAATCGTGTGTTGCCACGTGGCAGCTGGAAGAAAAAAATTGCAAAACGGCACGAATGCCTCTCCCGAGTTTCGAACCCCTGACCTGACCCACCCCACACCGTGCGCGCGCATGAGGCCAGCAACCGAACCAGTTGGGCTAGCCTATTTTCTCATTTTTTTATTAAACGCAAATTGTATATATGTGTAGCAATTTTATTATTTTTATATTTATTTTGAAATTCTAAAAATTTATAAAAATTCCTTAACATCTTTTATTATTATTTCTACCTTTATTTTCCAAAATTGGTATATTATTCCTTTTTATTTTATTTTTTGTCATTATTTTTCCTTCATTTATGAAAAATTGAAAAAAATGAAAAATGAAAAATGAAACATTATTTGTGATTAGAAGGCAAAATTAGGGTGTTTACAGTACTCTACTATTTTTATTAAAATACTAATAGTTATTAATTAATTGTTAATTAATAATTAATTAGTTATTAATATATCATTAATTAACATCAAAAAATGAATTATTAAAAAAATTTGGTATTTTTCGTAAATGAAATATCTTAATTTGTAGTTGTGAAAATTATTATACTAGTAATCGTTAATGATGAACTAATTAGTCGTTAATTAGTCATTAATTAATCATTAGAAAATTAATTAGAAAAAAAATTCATATTGATTATAATGAATTATCTTTGCGTGTTATTATAATATATTTTTTTAAAATTAACTATTAAATTAAGTTTTTTTGTAATTAATTGTTAATTAACAGTAATTAGTCATTAATATTTCATTAATTAATTATTAGAAAATTAATTATTGAAAAATTTTGTGCTGATTGTAAATGTAATATGTTTGTGTGTTTTTATAAAAATAGTTGTAAAATTAAGTTTTTGTTAATTAACCATTAATTAACAGTAATTAGTCATTAATATGTCATTAATTAATTATTAGAAAATTAATTATAAAATAATTTTGTATTGGTTGTAAATGTAATATGTTTGTGTGTTTTTTGTGAAAGTAGTTGTAAAATTAAGTTTTTGTTAATTAATCATTAATTAATAATGATTAGTTATTAATATGTCATTAATTAATTATTAGAAAATTAATCAGTGAGAAATTTTGTGTTAATTGTAAATGTAATATGTTTATATTTATGTGTTTTTTGTGAAAATGGTTGTAAAGTTAAGTTGTTGTTAGTTAATCGTTAATTAATAGTGGTTAGTTGATAATATGTCATTAATTAATCATCAAAAAAATTAATTAATAAAAAAATTAGTATTGATTGTAAATGTTAATCTTTGTATGTTATTGTAAAAGTAGTTGTAAACTTAAGTTGCTATTAATTAACAGTTAATTAGACAATAAATAGTCATTAATTAATATTTTGATATTAATGGTAACATTTATTAATTTTTATTTTATTTTTTACATAATAGATTGAGCCTGAACCTTTCGATCATTTAATCTTGACATTGCAGGAGGGACATCGATCGCAAGTCATCGAGACAGAGAGGTAAACGACCTTTAACTTGTTAATTACCGTACATTGTCACTCCATCGTAATGAGTGCATCATCTCCATAAATCCTCAAATGGAGTCATACATGGATTTGGCAGGATTCAAAGGTATAAACCGCCTACCATTCATTCCATGGGATTGGCACATGATAACTGCATTGGTCGAGCAATGGAGGCCAGAGACGTACACATTCCATATGCCGATAGGGGAGTTTACTATCACCCTATAGGATGTAAAGGTCCAACTAGGCCTCCTTGTTAATGGTCACGCAATTACGGGGAGTAGTTGTGTAATATGTGAAAGATTGGTGGGTGAGAGGCTAGGGTCTAGCGGTAGGGGGGGAGGGGGCAGCATTAGTGATGAGATCCATGATGAGAGCTAAGCCGGAAGAAGAAATGTGGATCCTCTTGAAGTGCCGCCTGGACCGATCACAAGAAATCAAGCGAAGCGATTCAAGGAAGCACTTAACGGGTTGATAAAGGTTATCCATGAAGCTAGAAAGGATTGGAGCAATCATGAAGTTGGAACGGATTGGAACAACCATGGGAAGACCCTTGCTTTTATACAAGTCACACCGGATACGGGTTGAAGAGGGCGTGTATGTTCAAGGCATGGCCATGTAGGAATTCCAAGATTGCACAGAATCATACACGGCTAGATACACGGCTAAAAGGCACGGCCGTGTATGGAGACAAGCAAATCCACAGAAAGATACACGGCCAGAAGTACACGGTCGTGTATGTGGCCGGAATGTGCACATAAAAGTACACGGCCAAAGGACACGGTCGTGTACACGGCCGTGTATATTGCCAGAAGTTGCACAGAAAGGTACACGGCCAAAGTACACGGTCGTGTACACGGCCGTGTATCCCCTACCGGCCAGCTTGTTCTGTTTTCGCGTTTTTACGCCACTTATCTAAACTACGTCGTTTTGGACTTGTTTTACACGAATTGTAACCCTAGTATAAAAGCTCCTAGGGTTTAGAACAATGAAGATATACATCTTTGAACATTAAACACTTTTGAGAGGCACCTCTCTTGGTTCTTCAAGAACTAAATCAAACTTATCGGATTGATTTCCATGGCGTTCATCCCGATTTATCAATCGGTCTTTCATCCCGATTGTGGCATCTTCGTTTTTATACCAAGGTTCTTGTCTCGCTTATAGACAACGGGTCGCGGTTTCCACTTTAGGTGTTTGGGCGTCTTAGGCAACGAATTTCCAAACTTATTGGTATTGGGTTTCGTCACGGGTTGGCGTGGTTCGTATCAGTTTGGTATCAGAGCTTAGGTTTGTCAAAACATCAAGTTCGGTTGAGGAAGGTAATATCAAAAACCCTAACTCCAATCGTTCATATCAATTATCGTATTCAATTTCGTAGTATTGATTGTCTTTTGATAGTGTAATATCGCCTAGGAGATTGTTAAAAAAAAAAGAGAGTAAAAATCACGACAAAAAAATAGAAGAGAAAAGAAAAGAAAAGAAAAACGTGATCAAAGGCAAAACAGAGACAAAAAAAAAAAAATTCGGGTAAAAAAAATAGAGGAAAATTTACGAACCCTAGAGTTGTTTTGAATTCTACGGAAGGAAATTGGTGTAGTTCGGGTTAGTTCCAAGAGAATTGAGAAGAGGAAATTGGCGAGTTGATATCATCATTATTTGTGAGAATACACGAGTGACTGTGTGATATCGTCATTTGAGCGAAACACGTAAGGGAGTGTATCATGAGGTTTAATTATATATATATATTTGTGTTAGTACTAATCTTTTCTGCAGGGACTATGTCGAGACAACATTCTCCTGAAGGTGAGAGGGGAAGGTTTGATGCTAGGTTAGTAATTGAGGCGTTGAGGGGAGAAATGAAGAGGATGTTCCAAGAAGGAATGGAACAAATTCATGAGATGGTGAAGCAAAGACTAGAGCAATCCACAAACGTATTCCAAGGGCGTAAGCGGGAGAGTCGTTCTAGGAGAGTACCGAGGGGTGGAGATGAAATGTCGGATGATGATTTTGATGAGCCTTCTGTTGGGAGTTATAGAGGATATAGTGGTTGAAATAGAGGAACTAGAGATTGGGAAGATAGAGGAGATAGGAATAGAGAGGATGATCAATTGAGTAGCATAAAGATAAAGATTCCTCCTTTCCAAGGGAAGAATGATCCCGAGGCGTACTTAGAGTGGGAGAAAAAGGTGGAGATGGTGTTTGATTGTCACAACTATAGTGGGAGAAAGAAAGTAAAACTTACTGCCATTGAATTTTCGGATTATGCTATAGTGTGGTGGGATCAATTAATGTTGAATAGAAGGAGGAGTGGCGAGCCACCTATTGAGTCTTGGGAAGAGATGAAAAGAGTGATGAAGAAGCGGTTTATACCTGTGTATTACTATCGCGAATTGCACAACAAGTTGCAAACTCTAAAGCAGGGAAGCCGAAGTGTAGATGAGTATTTCAAGGAGATGGAAGTCACTATTATTAGGGCGAATGTAGAGGAGGATAGAGAGGCTACAATGGCTAGATTTCTTGTTGGGTTGAATAGAGAAATCCAAAATGTGGTTGAATTGCAGCATTATGTAGAATTGGAGGATATGGTTCACATGGCTATAAAGGTTGAGAACCAGCATAAGAGGAGAGGTAGCAGTAATGCATGGTTGCAACAGGGTAATGGTTCATCCACTTGGAAGACTAATCAATGGAAGAAAGAAGAAAAGCCTTTACCCACCAAACCAAAAGGGGAGCTGAGACAAGCGGGTTCTACTCCTGGTAATCAAGGTAACCCTGAATCTTCTACTTCTAGAAATCGTGACATTAGATGTTTTACATGTCAAGGTAGAGGCCATATTGCTAGTCAATGTCCAAATAGGCGTGTGATGATTTTGCGTGATGATGGAAAGTATGAGACTAAGGGGGATAGTGAAGAAGATGATATGCCTCAATTAGAGGATGCTAGTGATGATGAGGAGCCTGCAATGGGAAGGCTAGTGGCGGTAGTGAAGCGAGCGCTGAATGTGCAAGTGAAGGAAGAAGAAGAGGTGCAAAGAGAGAATATATTTCATACTATATGTTATCTAGGAGATCACATTTGTAGTTTGATTATTGATGGGGGAAGTTACACCAATGTACTGAGCAATTTTATTGTTGAAAGGCTGGGGCTCAAAACTGTTAGACACCCTAGTCCATATAAATTGTAGTGGTTAAATGATAGTTGAGAGACTAAGGTGAGTAAGCAAGCATTGATTGGGTTTCACATTGGTAGGTATGAGGATGAGGTGTTATGTGATGTAGTGCCAATGCAAGCATGTCATGTGTTGTTGGGGAGGCCATGGCAATTTGATAGGAAGGTTGTGCATGATGGCTTTTCTAACAAGTATACGCTTGTTCACTAAGGGAAGAGCTTTAATCTTAAACCATTAACACCTAAACAAGTGTATGAGGATTAGTTGCAGCTACAACAATCGTTTGCAAAACACAAGGTGAGTGAAAAGCAGAGTGAGAGTGAGAGAGCAAAAGACAATGAGAAGAAACAGGAATATAAAAGTCAAGATCAAAAGGAAAAGGAGAGGAAGGCTGGAAAGAGTGTGAGAGGACAAGTTGAAGGGGGATCAACTTTGGTGGTGAGTGAAAAGGAGAGGGCAGCCTTGCAAAAGGAGAGTTGTGTGGCAAGAGCGAGTGTAGTAAGGAGAGCGTTAGTGATGAGGCAACCTATGTTGTTGCTGGTTTTTAAGGAAACATGTTTGACTATTAACGAATTATCTAACTCTTTGCCTAGTGTGGTTGTGTCTTTTGTGCAGGACTTTGAAGATGTCTTTCTTGAGGAGATTCCAAAGGGATTACCACCTATTCGTGGTATTGAGCACCAAATTGATCTTGTACCCGGAGCATCGATTCCAAACAAGCCAGCTTACAGGAGCAATTCGGAGGAGACAAAGGAACTCTAAAGGCAAGTCGATGAATTAATGGAGAAGGGGTACGTGAGAGAGAGCATGAGTCCATGTGCAGTGCCTGTGATTTTGGTGCCTAAGAAGGATGGGACATGGAGGATGTGTGTTGACTGCCGCGCCATCAACAACATTACGGTAAAGTATCGTCATCCCATTCCTTGTTTAGATGACTTCTTAGATTGGTTATATGAGTATAGTGTCATTCCTCGTGAGCCATGGATAAACATTTCCATAGATTTTGTGTTAGGATTATCTAGGCCTAGGCATGGTCGAGATTCTAATTTTGTGGTTGTGGATAGGATTTTTAAAACGGTTCATTTCATTCCTTGTCATAAAACTGATAATGCTATACACATTGTTGATTTGTTCTTTAGAAAGGTAGTGCATCCGCATGGTATACCTAGAAGCATTGTTAGTAATCGAGATGAGAAATTTTTGAGTCATTTTTTGAGAGTATTGTGGGAAAAGTTGGGAACTAAATGGATGTTTTCAACTATCTGTCACCCACAAATTGATGGGCAAATTGATGTGGTTAACAGGACTTTAATTCAATTGTTAGGGGCAATCATAGAGAAGAACATTGGGACTTGGAAGGATTGTCTACCATTTGTGGAGTTTGCATATAACAGGGCTTTATATAGCACTATTCATTGTTCACCATTTGAGATTGTGTATGGTTTTAACCCATTGGTTCCTATTTATTTATTGCCATTGCCACTTAACAAGTTTGTGAGTTTTGATGCTGATTCTAAGACAGATTTCGTGAGAAAGCTACATGCACAGGTAAAGATTAGGATTGTAAAACAAAATGCCAAGGTCGCTTCAAGGGTGAACAAGGATAGGAGACCCAAGATTTTTCAGCCTGGAGATTGGGTTTGGGTGCATTTTCGCAGGGAGAGTTTTCCATTGCAGAGGAGATCCAAGTTGAACCCTAGGGGAGACGGTCCATTTCCGATGCTTGAGAAAATCAATGATAATGCCTATAAGAAAAATTTACCAGGTGAGTATCCAGTAAGTGTCACATTTTATATTACTGATCTGAGTCCATTTGATGCAGGTAATGATTTGAGGACAAATCCTTTTCAAGAGGAGGGGAATGATGAGATCCATGATGAGAGCCAAGCGGGAAGAAGAAATGTGGATCCTCTTGAAGTGCCGCCTGGACCGATCACAAGAAATCAAGCGAAACGATTCAAGGAAGCACTTAACGGGTTGATAAAGGTTGTCCATGAAGCCAAAAAGGATTGGAGCAATCATGAAGTTGGAACGGATTGGAACAACCATGGGAAGACCCTTGCTTTTATACAAGTCACACTGGACACGGGTTGAAGAGGGCGTGTATGTTTAAAGCACGGCCACGTAGGAATTCCAAGATTGCACAGAATCATACACGGCTAAAAGGCACGGCCGTGTATGGAGACAAGCAAATCCACAGAAAGATACACGACCAGAAGTACACGGTCGTGTACACGGCCGTGTATGTTGCCAGAAGTTGCACAGAAAGGTACACGGCCAAAGTACACGGTCGTGTACACGGCCGTGTATCCCCTATCGGCCAGCTTGTTCTGTTTTCGCGTTTTTACGCCACTTATCTAAACTACGTCATTTTGGACTTGTTTTACACGAATTGTAACCCTAGTATAAAAGCTCCTAGGGTTTAGAACAATGAAGATATACATCTTTAAACATTAAACACTTTTGAGAGGCACCTCTCTTGGTTCTTCAAGAACTAAATCGAACTTATCGGATTGATTTCCATGGCGTTCATCCCGACTTATCAATCGGTCTTTCATCCCGATTGTGGCGTCTTCGTTTTTATACCAAGGTTCTTGTCTCGCTTATAGACAACGGGTCGCGGTTTCCACTTTAGGTGTTTGGGCGTCTTAGGCAACGAATTTCCAAACGTATTGGTATTGGGTTTTGTCACGGGTTGGCGTGGTTCGTATCAATTAGCATGACGTAATTGCGTGATATGTTCTAGATCCTTCCAAAAGGCACGAAAGCAAAGCAAATCCATCACCATACGTGTGTGTATATATTGCAGTTGTTGGGGGGATTTATCTTTGCCGATAAATCCAATGTCCTTGTATACGTGATGTTTTTGCCTCTACTGGAGCATTTCAACATTGTTGGATCGTATAGCTAGGGCTCCATGTATCTAGCTTGGTTATATTGGCAACTTTGTGTTGCGTCATTGCCATTGACACACGAAATTAGAGGGGTTACCATTCCCCTACAGGTGTGGATTTAGGATAGATTTCCCTACATAGCGCTCCTTAGCCAACATAGATTAATTATAGAAAGTCGAGCTCCCTTGCCTGCACATTGGAACATGCAAAGGGGTAGTCAGTTTCACTCGACCCATGTTGTATGCGCATATCGAGATGCCTTCAATAGGTAGAACATGGCATAGGTATTTTAGTAACCATTTTTTTTTCCCATTTCATCATATTGATCATTAACATTAAATATTATTTTCTATCATTCAGGTTGAATGGGAGCCATACTCTAGGAATCTAATTAATGTCCTACCACATTTTTACAAAAGAGATATACACATTTGAACCGCTCAAGTTCTACTCATATGTTTCCACATAGTTGAGTGACATTACTCCAATTGAGTGACAAAGCAGTTTGAAGGGTTTCAATATATCCCATAGTTAGTAAACACGTAGTCGGAGCTCCATCAAATCGACCTGCGTTGGAGAGTTGATGTGGATTGGCCAGTGCAACAAGCTGTGTATATAACCTTGTGGGAATAGCGTGTGGATCGGGTGCTATACATAGAGGGTCATAGTAGTGTGCATAAGGAATACATGCAATGGTATGGATTGATCAGCTAACGATATATCGGATGCACGAGGGTTGTACTTGGATTTTTGGTAAGTATAACATCAACATTAGTTAGGTGAATCATTGCCTGGCCATTCCTTATTTTATTTATGTTGTGTTCTAATATGCAGAGTGATACATTAAGACAAATTTACCTATCATCAGATCTTGATATGGCCATTAGATGCTCATGGTTTTCATTTCATGCATCGTCACAGGGGGTAATGTTGTACCTACAGGCATAGTAGTAGAATGCCGCAGAGGTGGAGGCTGAGGCATAACTAACTGAAGTCTTCCAATTGCAATCGACTCCTTCGTGCTGTAGGACCAGGGGACGTCATCGACCCCGAAACCAAGGTGAGACACAAGAGAATCCAATACAGGAGCAACATTTCTCAATGGATTTTAATGTGATGTACGATAACTCAAGCTTGATTTTCAATACATACGTGATGCTACATCGTTATTCCTTCAAAGGTCCAGTCCCAACATTGCTGGCCCCGTAGAAGAAATGTTCTATTAAACAATCTATATAGTACGATGAATCATCAAATTGTGGTATAGAATGAAGTCTAGTACTCCTCCCCCCGAACGCTTGACAATACCCCTTAGAAGCATCCAACATAGGGGTCACAAGCTCCTCTTGCTCTACGTTCAAGGTCATCAAAGAGTCGATGAATGCATTTACCAAGCTAGCTAAATAGTTCACTAGGGGAAAGAATAGGATGGGATATGAGTCTATTTTTTGTTATTAATTTCATATGTATAGCTTCCATTTCAGGTTTTAGTAGATGTAAATTAACATTATCTACTACATCATATATAGAAATTAACATTGTGTAATGAATTTGTATGCATTTGTCTGATATTGTCTAATAAATCTAATAAATATTGAAAAGGCTTACAAACAATTGTGAAAAAAAAAAACATAAAAGCGTATATAGAAAAATAAAAAAGAATAATTTATTACAACATCTTAAGAAATTACAACTTATGTATGTGTAAATGCAGAAGAATCGTCAACCTCCATAAATAATCCCCCTTCACCTAACTTGTACAATGGAAACAGATAATGTTAGCATTACACATGCAATGTATAGATATTCATGAAATGATGTGTATTAGTATCCATCATTTACTATTATCGCGTCGATGTGGGCAAATTCTTCTATTATGACCTTTCCCTCAGCATAGTCCACATGTGATTTTATCTGGATGCTCTCTAATGTCCGTCTCTATATGATATCTTTTTCGCCACAGTTTTCCTTTCTTTTGTGCAAGGTTTTCCCTTAAGCGGAGTGATAGGAAGTGTACCAACTCTCAATCGAGCTCATTGCCTATGGGCATGAAGTGTGTCCTATATGTAAGCTCTTACTACATCTACATGTACTAATCAGATATAGAATACATTATGTCAAGCCTAATTAACGCACCTACTGCATAGGTGTGGGAGCATGAGATTCTATATATTTGTCACTTTTAGCAACTACATATACTATGGGCAAAATCAACAATATGCATTCGGCCCCCTCTCCTCAACCCGCTTGCCACACAATAACTACTAGTGAGCACTTCAAAAAGTCTTTCCTGCCTACTATAGTCGATGACCCTACGGTTGCTAACTTGTGAACTCCATCTATCGATCTTTTTGGTTGCATATTTGGTGAACATTCTACCATTCACCATATTCTTCAAAGCCTTTGAATGCTTCTTGATGAAGCACCCCCACACACTTGTAGAACGTCTTCTTCACCAAAGCAATCATAGGTAACCCTCAAGCCCCCTTCAACACGGAATTGTAGCTTTCAACATTGTTTGAGGTCATATACCCAAACCTATAGAAATTGTCATGAGCCAGCATCCACATATCCAATGACATGTCGTCAAACCAATTCAATGAATCAGGCTTAATAATCCTCACCTACTCCATCACAAAGTTCAACTTTTGAGCTTATGCTTGCAACTCAACGTATGTAACCAACCTCTTGCATTGCATGTTTTTATATGCCAAGTTGAAGTTGTTTGCATGGTGTTATAGACAAAACCGCCACACCGCAAATGAAGGGTGCCATCTATTGGCTTCTTCTTTAACTGCTAACTTGATGCCAGCGTATCTATCCGATATGAGGCAAATGGTTTCACGACCTGCACGGTCGTCGACAACACATTCCTTCAATTTTCTCAAAAACTAGCCTAATGTTTCAACCATTTCCTGATTTACGAAAGCGAATGTCAGCAGAAGTATATGGTTGTTATCATCAACGCCATAAGCAACTAGCAACTTGTGAGTGTACTTCCTATACAGAAAAGTTGCATCAATGGTAACAATTGGACTAAGAAATCTCTATGCTAAAATGCACAGCCCAAATGCCAAGAATACCAACTTCAGAGTAGACACCCTGAAGGTAGTTGATCCACTTCACCCTCAATCAATTTGTGTTCCGGGATTTATATTTTTTATGGCATTTAGAAAAATAGGGACTTCATTGTAAAACTTCTCCTAATTCCCATACACATGCTCTATAGCCCATTTCTTCCCCTCTTAAACCCATTTTTCTACTTATCTTATAGCTAAATTCATGTTCGACAATAAAAGCAAGCTCCACAATCTTCATATTAGGATTATCCTTAACAAGATTTACAAACCAGCTAGTAAGAAGATTGCAGTCCAATTGCAGGTGATTCTAACTAATCAGTGGGTTATTGCATGTATGTAAATCCTCAAATCTCGTCACTACGAACATGCCCTCTAACTTCTTCTTTTGGGGCCGAAGCCTCTATTTACAACCGTTATCTCTTCTCAAACAATAAACAAACTAAAGAAACGGATTAGATTCAACAACAGTAAAGTTACAATGGTTCTTCACATGGTAAGACTTCATTGCTTAAATCACATCTGCTTTTGTTCTGAATCTCATGCCCCTGTATAAATCGTCACTACTACTCGAACCACTGCAAATATTATATTGCTTATGCTTGAAATAAATATAACCTCCATCACTGCCAATGTTGTAGTATGGAACAAGATCTTTAACTGCCATGCTTAATGGTTTAGCTTACTCTAATTGATATATTACTTGTGTCAAGTACGCAAGTACGGTTGGAGAGTCCTCTTCAGGTACTTCATATCCATTGTTTTCACTTTCTCCATCTTTCTCCTCAAAACTCTCCTCATTATCGATGCTCTCCTCCTTAACACCTATTCCTACATCAGTGTCTATAGCAGTTTTTGCTCCCAAACGAATCATGTACAAATCACATGTCTCTGGTTGTTGTAATATTGGAGCAACTACTTTATCTACTTCATCTTTATCATTGCCTTCCATTGGGATTGGAATTGAGGGTTCAAAAATCGAGGGCTCGGGTTGCATTTCTTCCATGTTATGTGACAAATGTGGCTGCTTACTTGCTTTGAATGTCTACCTTTTGAAGGGGCCCCCAAAATCATCAGAAATTCTAATATACAACTGTTGTATGCCACGATCTTCATAGTATTCATCCATTTCACTGAAATTTTCAACATCTTCATCATCTCTAATTGTCATTAAGGCATAAGATGTATTACCCCCATGGAACACAAGATGCCCGTGAATTATCTTAACTCTCATTTCGGTTGGATCGACTTCGAAGCTCCAACATATTTTGTATAAGAATTTGGTGTAGTTGATATTTTTCTTCATTTTTAACTTCTTAACCGAATCTTTGTCATATTTTAGCCCCTAGTTACTAACCACAATATTTCCAAAATGCATAGATCATCAATTTTACGTAGTCAACCATTATTTTCCTATCCACAATAAATATATATTATCAGTTTTTTTTAAATGGAAATTTTAAATAACAAATTGTAAAAATTAGTCTTAAAAAATCACAAATTTCTGTATCAATTTTAATTTTAATTTTTTCTCATTATTTCGCAACAAAAAATCGTACATCTAAATAACAACACAGTAAAAATTATTTCACAAACTAGAAACTACAAAATTTTCATTACAATATTTTTTTCATAACAACACAGATAATATTTTAAATTTAACATTTACAAATAATATTAAATTTTTCGTTAGTATAAAATATTCTCATACTAACCTAAAAATTAACTATCGCATGTTACGTATTACAAGATCTACATAAATCATGTTTAACACACTACAAACTAACATCAAGTAGTAATATTTTTTATAAAACATAACATTACAGTAACAATTTCCTTAAATATTAACATCAAACACAATTTAAAAAAAAAAAAACTTCAACTTTTTGTAAAAAAACATACCACAATTAATTAATTGTTGACAAAATGATATATCTCAATGTATTTGTTCAAATCCCACCTCTTCAATTTGCACAAGTACTTTTTTCTTCTTCTTGTAAACGAGAGAAAAAAAAAAAAAGAACAAATGGAGTTTGCAAAAGGGAAAATAAAAATAAATTTCTTCTATTTCTATATTTGTATTATTAATTTAAAATATTGTAGTGTCCATGACTTACTTTTTCAATGGACAATCAATGTTAAAGTAAAAAAAATTGGACAATGAGATTAGTTCAAGGTGGTGGAACTGAAGGCACACACTGGGTCTGCGTTTTTAGTACAATTTGTTTATTTTATAACAACTTTCACACTGTAATTTCCTTATTTTTACATTCTTTAGACAAGTCATTAGAAATTAAATAAAAAGAAAAAATTAGATCAAGAGGACATGGTTCTTGGTAAAGAACCTCCACCATTGCACAAGGACCCAAAATGGAGTCTTTTCCTATTGAAATTGGAGTCAAGCTTTTTCCTATTGAAATTGGAGTTAAGCTCTAGCGTTGATGATGCTCTTACATTGATAAATCTCGACATAATTAATAACCAGGTTCTCACATCCACCAACTCATTTAATACTGAAAATCTCGACATAATTAATAATCAGGTTCTCACATCCACTAACTCATTTAATATTGGAGTTTTTAATATTTCTTCCATTTTTTTCCTCAATTTTTACCTAAATCTAGTAGAGATCTTCTAATATTAATATTTGGATGTTTCTTTCTATGTATCTTTTTGAATTTTATGCTTTTAGAAATGTTGTTTTAAAGTAAAAATTTTCAAGCATCCTCTTTACTTATAAAATCCCATTTTTTTTTATTTTATTTTATATGAAAATCAATTATGAGTTTCATTTACATCTCCTATTTGATTATATTTGGAGATACCAAGTCTATAATATTTGTATTACAGCTTCAATTAATTTTTTATAATGTTAGGTTTTTTTTTTCTTTTAACAAATTTATAATATAGGTTTTTGTTTCCTTATACACTTACCGAACTTTACTTTTGAATTGTTTAAAAATATAGTATGCATATAACTTTACTTTTGCTTAAAATGCATAAGGAATTGAATAATTTACACGCTTTTTGAATCCCTTAATCTTTGAAAGGCGCACTAAGCTTTAGTGATACCAAAATACTAGAATGAAATAAACAAATGATAAACTATATTTATTAATCTTTTTATCATTGTTGCTTTTTTATTAATATCGATAATATTCTTCTGTGAAAATTTATTGGCAATTTCTCATGGAAAACTGACAAATGATATTTAAAATTAGCTATTGGTATTAATATTCAATCGAGCCAAGCTCAACATAGTATAATGATATGATATAGCAAATAATTCATTTATTTTAATCATGTTTAGTTAGTCGCTACATTATTTATGACTTTTATTGCATCACGATTTTTTTACATTTGAGATTTAGATTAAGGTTTTTTTTTATATATTATAGAACTTAATTTGTGGAGACTTTTGATCCTATATAATATATTTACAAATGATAATTAGGTCAAATTAAGGGTTTTAATTTTTAAACATGATTAATAAATGAATTACATTACAATTTCAAAATTTTAAATACGAACATGTTTAGATCAAATACAAAAATGACTAAATAACACAAATTGCTAATCCTAGTCACTTCGCTTGTCCTAGGCGATACCATATTGAATTTGAGGAAAGGGATAAAGTTTCTTTGAATGTTCCAAACTATGTAGTAAATAAGTTAAATTGAGGCAACAAGATATTGATATGGAGCTCAAATTTGAATTGAGAGTTTAAGATTCAATCGAGTTTAGAAATTAGAACTTTGAACTTGAGCTTAACTTAATAAAGCTCATTTGAGTCCAGTTTCTACTATATGCTTGAATTCTACTCCTCTAATTTAAAAGCGTAATTCACTAATTGGTAGTGTACTATGTGTGTATGCAGTAATAGAATATCTGGTGAATACCGAGTTGTATCCATAGAGAGCTAATGTGCTAAGTACTAGATTACACGAATATATACATACGGTATGCTATCGTAATTTGAATTAATTGAAAGTAAAGACTAATAAACAAATCCAACACCAAACCAAATGTCCTAGCAACACTTGAGGACCTTGAGATCAAGAGATGCTAAAAGTTGGATTTTGGGGATTTGCAAACATATTTTCATCTGAATTGATGTGATGCCTCAAATTGATAGTGAATTTGATTACACATGATTTAACTAAACTCACAAAACTCGCCTACTTTTCCAAAATGGCTAAGCTCTAATTATAGCATAAACCATCCCGTTTAGCGATTTATCTAAAATTATCAACTAATAGTAACTCACTCAAACTGGAAATTACAATACTAATTGAACTAATGGATCAAGCCCTACTAAGTAACCTAAACCATACTTTCAACTGCATTAAGATTGTGAATTCATTAATTTAATTAAAAACCCACATATTCCTATAATGTGTCTTTTTATAAATTTAAGTTATGCTTATTCAAGTTATCAAATTCCTCTAGACTATCACTTATCCGATTAAATAATGGGTGATGGCTAAGCACTAATTATCTAGACAATAAACATAATAGTTAAATAGCCAAAACATTACAAATCAACGTCAAGTTGAATAAAAAACAATATCAATTCATCCAACCCATCATTGCAAAACCCATTCAAAATGAGTAGGGCATCTCAGTACAAACATCTAAATATATCAAGATACATAACAATAAAAATAGTAGGAGAATAGAAAATACTTTATGGGTATCTTCGATTCCACCTCCTGATGTGTAATCGGCATATCTTGATATATCAAAAACTCTCCTCTAGCATGCTAGGACATCGGGATTTAGTGCGCTAAAACTAAAGAAAACATACTATGAAAATAAAATGAATTTCTGTTCGTAGTGTTCTCTATTCTGTATTTTAGCTACTATCTATCATAGACTAAGTTACCGTCCTCCTCTTAAGCTACTGTTCTTTCTTCTCGTCCCCTCAAAGCCCTCCTAAAAACCCCTCCCTCATTCCTCCGCATCCCCGTATGACAATGGGCCTCTTCTGTGTATTTCTTCTTGGGATGAGGCCTCCACGTTGACAATGAACGAGGAAAGGCGAGGCCCACAAGTCTACTGTTGTCTCCAGAGCAATATGCAAAGAATAGGTTATATCCCTTGTTCTCTTGCTCTTCCATTAAGATCCCTATAAAAGCATATGAGTGTCTTACTAAAATTGGGGTGTCTTCTTTCATTGAGGCAGGCCCACGTGGGCATGTCTGGCCTCTATAATTGAAGAAAGGGAATATGTTATCTCAACCGTTATATATTTATTCCCACCTCTGCACTCTTGTTGTTGTCCACTTATAAGGTTATTAAGGAAGCCCAATGGATCATGGGCTGTGTCGTGTCACTCCAAAACTTACGGACCGTTAATGTATTTTCCGAATTAAAGACAGACGGTCCTGTCTCTTTCTCATTACGGCAATGCTTGTGTTTCGCTGCTTGAATTACAGCTCATGGTTCGGCCCTCTCCGTGCAAACGATGTGCTTATTCACTTTTTATCTGCAACAGAAATGGAAAATTAGACCTCTTCCATCACATGTCAGGTCCAAATTAAAAATAAGTAACAGAGGCTTAATTTATAGTGGCATCTTGTGCATGGCAATTAAGATGAGTAAAGAAATATTCTCCTGCTTTCTTTTGTTCGTGCTGCTCAAGTCTCATGTATCTTCAGTAAGTTCCCAATTAAATGGGCTGCTCTGTTTAATTTCAGCTTCTACATGTCATTTTCTTCAAATCGGTTGGGGTCGCACCATGCATCAACTCGGAAGCTCATCTCTTTAAAACAACATGCGAGCTGCTCTGCCACTAGAACTTGCTTTTGGGTCTGGTGTGTAATGAATCGCTCGGTTTGGGTGCTTGGTTGCTCAGGTGCAGGTCGGATGAGCATTCCAGGTCGTGCTTGGTTCTATTGCTGTTCACGACAATTCACAGGCCATGAATGAATTTCAGCTATTAAAATTAAAGTCAGAAGATCAGTCCATGTGTCCCACAATTCAATGCAATGCTCCTCGAGTCCTCAAGTTCCAAAGTTACCAAGCTGATCGATGGAGCTGTTATGCTGATGTTGCTGTTTTGCTGTTGTTACTGATGTTGCTGTCTTGCCGGTGCCGCTGTCACTTGCTGGTTTCTGCTGTTTTGCTGCTGTCGCTTGCAATTTTACTGCTGTAAATTGCAGCTGTTCTGTTGCTTGCTATTGCTGTTGCTGTTATGGTGTGCTGTTGTGCTGATGCTGCTGTTTGCTGTTTCTGCCTGATCTGCAGCTCTTGGTTGGCCTTAAGCTGCTGCAATGAATGAAAGCCATAAGCTTAACTATTAATTATCTTCAGATTGGCTTCCTTGTTACCGATTCTTCAAGCTATTGGCACAAGATGAAAAAGATATGCAAGCAATATAGAAGTTCAAGTTCCATTATTGATCCATTCTCAATATTAATGCATTTGATCCCAAAACATGTATTTCATCAATTTTATAGATAAAATGCATAATAAAACTGTCAATACATTCATGAGTGCATAGTGTAGATAGACATAAATGCGTAAAATTTATTAGTTTCTAAAAAAAATATTTTTATTCTAATTGAAAGGATATTAATATCTAAACATGACTTAGACTTAATTAATATTTAAATTCAGTTAGTAATTACGCTCAACATGAATTATTGAGTGGTATATTTTTCAATGTTCTCATTAATTAGATATTGCTACATGAGAAGCATGTTTCATATGAGTGTCATGTTACAGTCCCTTTTCATATGAAGTAACATATGATCGGTAAAAATATAAAAGGAGACACTATTTGGGGATAGTAAAAATAATATTAATTAGACCTATTGTAGCTCTAGTCAGTTTTTTTTTTTTCTTTTTCATATAGACCTACGTGCATTATGTCATAAATAAATACTTAATACATTATTTAGGATACTTTACTCTTATTGGTGTCCATGTTAGAATTTCACTTAATTAAGCCGAATCTATATTAAATAATGTTGATTAATGTAAATGAAAGAATTGTGGAATGATTTTAGGGAATTTTACTATATATCCAATTGCATCAAATATGTGAATGTACACAAAAGAATATGGAAGCATTAAAATAAAATGTAAAAACTATTATAGTATTTATTAATGCCCATGTGACTTGTTGTTTTCTTTTCTTTGTTCTTATTTTATTTTATATGTATTCTATATCCGATTTATATATACTTAAAGTATGACTTTTAAAAAATTATTTAATTTATTTCTTTTATCTGATTAGCTTAGAAATAGTATCTTTTAGTTATGATGAAGATAAACATTAAGAACAAAGTTGGAAAAAATTGTTTAGGGAGCGTCAATTTATTGGGCAAAAAAATAGTTGGTTTTTGTGTAATGATAGAAAAGTTGAAGGATTTAAAAAAAAAAATTGTTAGGTGGTTTGCGACTTGTGAGAGGATTATAATTTATGTGTAATTATATCTTCCATTTTTTTTTAAATTTTACGGAATATATTGTTAAAACCGGTAGAGTACCCTTTATAATTATCTTCTAATCAATAAAACTAATGAGTTTTTCCTTGTTCTTTTTTTAATTTTAAGGAACAATTATCAGAATTTTATGGGAAAGAAAGATAGATATCACACAAATCTTGACTTAAATAGTGTATATGATTTTGAATAGATGAGTTAATGGATACACGATAATGACCAAATATAATAAGTTTCATTTAGTTTTTATGAAATTTCTCTAAATTATAGAACTTCGTGTGATTATTAAATATTAGTAGTACACTTATCCAATATAAGAGCAATTATACCTGTATATTGCTGGGCATTCGTTAGATAGATTGATTATACACATCTGCAAAAAAAATATTATAAGTAAAGAATAAAAAATCCTCTCAGAGAAGCATAATTGAAATGTTTGATGGTTTAGATATAGGTTGATTTTATGCCTGCAAGAGATTGAGCCTTTACAAAAATATTTTAGGATAAATACATTATAAGTATTAGTGTATTAATTTTTTAATAATTTAGTGTTTAAAACTTTTGTTTTCTACAATTTAATGATTGTACTGTCAAATTGGTTGTAATTTAGTTCATGTACTTACGATTCAGTTGGTAATTTGGTGTCTAAATTTTTACTAAATTATAATCAATTTGAAAGTAGGGATATTAAATTGTAAAAAACAAAAGTTTCTAACACCAAATTGTCAAAAAATAAAAATAGACCCACTCTTGATGCATTTATCCCCCATAAAATTCGATTCCTTTCACTTCATCTATAAAAATTATTGAAATAAAATAAAAATGAGTTAAATTGGTGGAATTAGAGATTATCATAATTTATTAAACCCTAAAACTTATAATACTTTACATGTTTAGTTAGACTTTAATGTGAATATTAAATATCATTAAATAGGTCTTGATTTCAAATTTTTAAAACCTCTTCCTACAAAATAATACACCAAATTAACCATCCAAACCTATGTAGAGCTTGTATCCTACGAAGGACATGCTTTAGATTCTAAGATACCTTATATTTTGATATTATAAATAGGACACCATCATTTACTAAGAAAGAAGACATGATCACAGGATTCACAGATCTGTCGGACAGTGTATGGCTTGAAGTTGATGGAAGTGTGGCATGTTACTGTAAGATAGCCTCATATGGTTTCTAATAGGTGCTTCAAAAGTATCAGTCATAAAACCCTTTTTTATTATTAAATTATCTATTCAATTATCAATTGATTGAGCCCATGATTTTCCCTTCCAAAAGCCACAATGTTTTGAAAAGTAAATTTTTTAGTAGAAACACATTTAGGAACCTTAGGAGGAGCTAAATCCCCATTATCTTAACTCCACCAATTGATTCAAAGTTAAAATGCAATATACCCTTTAACTGAAGATTGAGTTCAAACAAGAAGTCAGTTTTAAGAGATTCCTCGCCTCTTTCATCACAGCGAGTTATGCATACCAGGCCGAGTTTTCCCTCACCAAAAGGTATCTTTTGTTTCTATTCTCTTCAACCATTGGCTGCCCTATATGAAGAGTCTTTAATGCATAGTCTACTTTTCACACTTTCACTCAATATGATAGTACGTGACTGGAGGTAACAAAGCCAGAGAACCCATTCTAGGTCGGAAAATTTGTACACAAAGCCATTTCTTGAATAGAACAAAAAAAAAAAAAATACCTTGCTACTTCAAAAACCTAAAACTGAACATTTCCTTTGTTTGTTGGATTGGGAGGAAAGGAGATTAAATAAAAAAACATAGGTGATATCTTATCTTGATTACACCAAAAAAAAAGCCCCTTTTAAATAGAAAATGTTCTCCTTGTAAGGGAAAACATTTTCTTATTCAAGGGAATCCTAGCCTTTTGCAGGAAAAAGACTCGCACTCGTTAAAATGGAGTGTTAGTTTCCGAAACAGTCCTCAAAGGTTCTCTAGCTCTAGGAAAATAGTACTGTTTGATATTTATTTCATTTGTCATATTTCAAACATCGGAAGACTATAAGGTCTCCAGGTTGTCAAATTGAGGAGCATTAAAATTGGCAATTGGTTTCTCTTAACCATATTAATCTTGTGTAATTTTGTCTAGTGAGAAAAATATATCAGCTCTCAATCGATTTGGCTTTCAATGGCTTGGCATGTGATATTGCATCTGTTGGTGCTGTGTCGAGGTATGGGTGTACTCTTACAATTTGCACGTTTTCAGGAAAATGTATAAAGTTGGTCTTACATGAAACATGATCCTCCTCCTCCTCATTATTATTGTTATTATTTGCAATCAAACTAAACTAAAATATTTAATGCAGTCCTCCATGCAAAAGAGATTTGATTAGAAGGCAACTTGACTAAAATATAGAGGTTGTAACCATGAATGTTAAAAAATGATATATTTTTTATACTTTATTTATATGTAAAAGGTTAAATATAATGCATTTACAGAAATATACTGATAATAATTCATTCAGGTAAGAATTGCAAAAATGTATGAATCAAATAACAAAATTTTTCTGGGAAAAGTTTTACAAAAAAACAACCAAACACCTGGAAATGAAAGTTCTATGTAGATTTTATTAACAAAAGATTATAATCATAAACAAAGAAGAAAACTCCAAAAAATTGCCAAAGGTAATGGCACGCACCAGGGTTTTTCATAGTCTCAGAAGTTGGTAATGCTGGCATAGACATCTCTGCAAATATACAAGGAGGTTTCAGAATGATGAAGCCTTATTAAGGGGAATTCATAGAAACTTATGAACATGACAATTTTCCAGTCAGTAACCAGGAGCACAGAGAGACACAGATGAAAGTGATGATGATGATGATGGCCATGGAGCTTCTATGTTGTCAGTCAAGTAACACGTGAAGCTGTAATCTGTGCTATTGTCAAACACCATGTCGGAAGGGTAGCTACGAAGCAAACACCCTCCTACGGAAACAAATTTCAACTATCATTTATTCACATGAATGCAATCAATTACATGCGACCGCGTGTGTGCACATACACAAGTACACCCCCCAAACATAACAGGTACTGTAACACAGTTCTCAACAATTCTATCCATATACACATTCTTTAACTCAGTAGATTACTACTAACATAAATGGCATACAGAAAGGAAGACTAATTAGGCATTGCAACACAGTTGTAAAGAAGAGAAAGTACATTGAACAGACATGGTAAACCACGGTTTGCATTTTCCAAAACACGCTCTTTGACTCAGTAGATTACTATTAACATACATAACATATGACTTTTTTTTGCTAATTAATGACATGATATATACACATGAAGCTCAGTTATTTACATATTTTGCCCAGGGAACCTGGGGTCATAACACCAGACTACCAGCTTCACTAGCTGTTGGATTACATACTGTCTGGCCAAGGAGATTTCTTCTCTGGACAACATTATGGAACAGAAAGTTAAATGATTGAAATATTAGAACCCCATGGATCTCTGATGAAGTGAAGATGTGTCTACAAGAAACAAGAATTTTTTCTCATTCAACTGTGATTTGACCTTGAAAATTTTGTGCAAGAGGTTGGCATTCCACTTGGTATGCATTATAACACAGTTTATTCAGAGTGTTCTCTGGTACCATTAACAGAATAAATACATTTAGATAAACAAAAAAATATAAGCACAACACAGAACCTTACAACTATGAAACAGGAGATATTCAAGGATGACAACGGTAAGACAAGCTGCAATTACGTGTATTACAATTAGGCCAGAATGGAACTACCCACTACCCAGCAAGTTATAAACATTTGAGGAAGAAGTATATGTTCATCAAAGAAAAGAATAGTCAAACTTTGATAAGAAATACCGAAAAGAAAATAGAAAACTGAAGGGAAAACAATGAAATTACTAACCATCCTGTCCATTGACTGATCCTTATAGATTTGCATGTAGGAAAAGAAGAGAAAAAAATATCAGATCCAATATACAAACAGGAAAAAAAAAAAAAAAAGATGCATAACAAGAATAATTTTACCTTGAATGCTAAAATCTTTCAAGTCAATGTCACAGAGCTCATATATATTTGTAATGACCCCACCTGCCCAAAGCATTGAACCAACTATGGTTGCACATATTATTGCCCGTCTGTTGGTAATTAGCATGTCTTTGTATTCCATCAATGCAGGAATTTGGTGAGCTACAGCAAAGAGGACTGGGTGCTGCTGCATTACAGCACACATTGACAACTGCAGAAGGCTCTTTGAACTCCAAAGGGCAAACTGCATGCACTAATAATGATGTCAATACAGGCAAAACCCTCAATGGTTAATTTATCAAACAGGTGTCCACAATGCCAACTTAATGAAAACCATGATACATTCTCATTTTTGGCAGACCACACACTCTTTGCCATCAAAAAAGAACCACCAATTGCTACATGTAAAAGTCAATCATGCTGTCAAGAGATGCTAATTTTCCAAAGCTCTTCTACCCTTCCCTTTACAAAATCAAAAGAAATGCAAAGGAATATACTCCACCTAAATATTGGATATCAAAATCAGAGTCCTGCTATAGCCAACACTTTTTTATGTTTCAACATTACTAATTTTAATGTATCTGTAGAATGCTTTATATTGGTAAAAAGACCTTCTAGTTACATAACCAAGAAAGAAGCACCATCATGCTAGTCTCCATATATGAGAGCAGCTTCCTGTGTGCTTATTGCCTAATATATTAAAGATGATGCGTGATACAGTAACCAAGTATGGTCAGGGTAATTTTGAAATCTAATTCTTTGCAAACTGACCCGGATATCCCAGTTCATTTTTCTTTTCTCAGTATGCAAATTTTTTACCCAGCCAAAAAAGAAAAAGAAAAAAGTCTCCATCAGTTCAGAAAATCTGGTTTGGTCAACAGGTTTACTCATTCAAGTGCAGTTCTGTGAATGTTTGAGTTTCTAGACTGGCTTTGTGACCAGTTCTCTGGTCTGAGAGGCCAGGCCAGTTCAATTGTGATTATTGATTGGCAGAATTCTCATGCTCTCAACCTAAAGATACATGAAGACCCCAACAGGCTTTTTGTAATGAATCTAGCAGTGTAGCTCGTACTAGCAACGTGGCAACTTCCTACACAAAAACTAGGCATACACAGAGAACAATAGAGAATGCAAAAAGAGGACTATGATGCATGGTTACTCCAACTGTGTACAATATGATACTGACTGATCTACTCAAGAAGGATGGTGGAATCCACACACACTTAGCGTTCTGTTCTTCCAAATTAAGTATATGGAAGCAACAAAATCTAATTTCCAGTAATTATCCAAAAAAAAAAAAATCTAATTTCCAGCACACAACCAAATCTCTTCTAGGATTAGGTACATGGGACAATCCTGTGAGACTAGCATTCCAATCTACAAAAAATTTTAGGCATTGGTTCTTATTTATTTGTCTCAAGTTTTGTTTTTAACACAATAGATCATGGGCCACAATGAAACTGGTCAGGTCCTGCCCTTTTTTTCTTTTTTTTGGACACCACTGCACCAGTCAATAAATGTTGGCCTCCTTCAAACAGTGATACAAGAACTTAAAAGGCCCAATATATGCAGCCAACCCAACTTAATTGAATAATACTGCATTGTTCTAGTTGTAGTTTATTAAGCTCATGATAACAAGCACCAACATATTCTCTGCAAGACTACAAAACAACTAAATTACCAGCAAGGACAAAGCTTAGCAATTGTAAGATGTACTTTATTAGAGATCTTAAGACCTCAAGGAGATTCAAAAATTATTTGTTATGTGCAAGGAGGGAACTATTCATTTCAAGCCAGAGATAGCAAAAAAAATCTCTTCATAATTTGTCACAATCGAATTACTCAAATTCATAGCATTCTCTTCCTCCCTTTTCTAGGATAAAAACAAGCACAAAAAAAGGGAAATAAATATCTATGCAGTTTGATATATATATCATGAAAAGTAACTGCAGGAGAAAAAAAGGACAGCCAAAAGCACTCATGAAAATATATTATAAACTCAATAATCTTGAAGAGACAGAAAAAGTTATTGACATGCACCTTTGCTGACTTTGCAGTTAGATATTCTTCAAAATTCAGCATTTGCAGCTTCTGCTGAGAGTTTTCTGGAAATATATGAATACACTACCCCTTTACGATCATTTAGAGTATCCATATGATTAGCCCTAATCCAAAACTCCCCCATCCAGAACTCTACATCATCTAAATTATCATAATTCATTAAGTTTTATCAGGCAAAAGGAGAAAATAGGTCCAAATATTGGGGACAACCTGAAAAATATGAGGATCCACTTGCCTTAGCTATATTCAAGCACAAATATATATATATAGCCTTAGATAGCAGACCCAGGGGAGTCCAGACCCTGTAGTCACTTCTCTTCAAAATGTTTAAGAACTTAGCACATTGGCTTAACAGGGACTAAATGACAATATGCTGCAACCAATTAATTTAAAAGTTCAAAGCTCTAAATTAGTATGAGCTTTTTATATTTTTGTACTTCAGTTACACCAAGCCACTAAGAGACACGCAAAAGAAATTGTAAGTTAGAGCATTAAATTGCTCCTCAATACGGAAAAGTAAAAGGCAGATTGTAAGGAAAATGAGAACCATCTATTAAGGGCTAGGATGAGCACTACTGTGCTTTCTTATGGAACTCCATGACCCAGCTGTTATAAGCACAACATTTGACTTCACAGCCCAAGAATCCAGTTTTAAGTGCTAAGGCTTCAAACTCCTTTTGGGTCCTCTCTTTCCCTCCAGGGTTTTGAGCAAACATGAACAAGTCTTGCTCACACGCAATGTTTGAGGAAACTGTGCTCTCTGGAACCTCAGGGAGAATCGACTCCACAATTACCACCTTCCCTAATGGAGGCAGAGCTTCCCAGCAATTCTTAAGAAGCTTCAAGCAATGTTCATCACTCCAGTCATGGAGGATCCACTAAAAAAATTTTTGACAACATAAATCAGTAGAGCAATATAAAGCTATCAGCATGCTTAGGACTTGTAGAAGAGGTTATGATCCATATATTGCACACTAATTAAACAATATTTAGTTGGAATGGGGCAAGTTGCAATGTAAATAATATACAGAGTGCAAAAGGAAATTAATAGGTGCTTTTCATTTTTTTTTTTTTAAATTCATTAGACCTAATTTTTGGAAATTCCCAAAGTTAGGAAGAGCAATTGCTGGAACTTGCACCTCCTGGGGCTTGCCACTGACTAAACCCAGAGGGTAGAATAGAAAGATGGACTGAGCAGGAGTTCAAGGCAAATGAATTCTGAGCGGGACACTTTATCAGTCTCCCCTTAGGATGATTAGAAGGATAAGAGAAGAGTAATCATTGACTCTCAAAACCAAAGTACATGTTTGATTTTAACCTAGAAGAACCAGCATTGATAAAGTTTATAGCATGTCTTGTCCTTGGCTTCTTTTAGATGTCTGAATCATTTCCAGCAAAATTAACCTGGTCAGCAGAAAAATGCAGCAACTACCTTCTATCCAAGGAGACTTTAGATCACAATTGCAGAAAGAAGATTCAAATCAGAACTTTAACTAGTTAAATGAACATAGATAATCGGTATAACTTTCTTCAAGGCCACCTATAAGCTGTTTTGGACCACCCACATAGAGGATTTTTTCGTTAACTTTGTGACACATAAAGTAATCTTATGAAAGTATGTGTATTTCAGTTTGCAGACCTTATTATCCTATGCGCCATGAAGCTAGTTGGAATGAGCACCTATAGATGGGTGGCCTATCTTTTGCCCCTTTACGCCTGAGGAAATCAATTTTGACCATCCCATAGTCCTATATAAAACATTAACTACAAATTTGAGCTAGGAGTTCTGTATGCCAACATATCCCTGCTTTTAGTGGAGTTCCAAGTGGGACGCTTTATCTGTCTGATCTTAGGATGATTAGAAGGATCAGAGAAGAGTAATCATTGACTCTCAAAACCAAAGTACATGTTTGGTTTTAACTTAGAAGAACCAGCATTGATAAAGCTTATAGCATGTCATGTCATTGGCTTCTTTTAGATTTCTGAATCAATTTCTGCAAAATTAACCCCGTCAGTAGAAAAACGCAGCAACTGCCTTTTAATCAAGGAGAGTTGAGATCACAAGTGCAGAAAGAAGATTCAAATCAGAACTTTAACTAGTTAAATGAACATAGATAATCAGTATAACTTTCTTCAAGGCCACCTATAAGCTGTTTTGGACCACCTACCTATAACCATGTATGCAAGTATGTGTATTTCAGTTTGCAGACCCAATTATCCTATGTGCCATGAAACTAGTTGGAATGAGCACCTATAGATGGATGGCCTATCTTTTGCCCCTTTATGCCTAAGAAAATCAATTTTGAACATTCCTTAGTCCTATATAAACATTAACAACAAATACTTGCCTTTTAATTCTTAGTTACTTTCATCTAATTCTAAAGGTAATGCAAGATGATAACTAGTTTAATTTGGGGAAAAGAACAGCCGAAGATACCTTCATGAAAATGGCATCACCTTCAGGGATGCTTTTAAACATATCTCCACCAACATGTTCCACACCTACATAAACATATATCATTCAAAAGACAATTTACACTATTGCATGAATTCCAACCACAAGAGGCTGATCTTGTGTTTCAATAATACAATGCTGACTGTCTACAATTACCAAATTTGACAGGCTTAAACTTTGAGATTAGTTAGTTGTAAAGCTAAAGTTATCATAATATCACAGCTAGAGGTCCTTAGTTCAAACCTGTGCACACCTATTTAGCTAAGTGATCACACACTCACTTCATTCCTATTTAACTAAGTGATTTACTTAATGGACTTCAATTGATATCTCAGCTATTAAATAAGGGAGAGTGTTGACCAATAAATATCATCTAGTAACCACTACTCAAAGAACTCGCTACCTGGATAAGAAGGTACATCAGCCAAGACATGAGGCAAGTCATAATTAATGCCCTTGATGTGACGATACTTAGAGATAATGATGTTAAGTGTAGCCCCAATCCCACCTCCAACATCTACCAATACCTTAGGCCCTTCAAACCCTTTGTAAATATCAAGTATCTTCTTCATGATTAGAGTTGTGTGGCTTGACATGGCACGGTTGAAAACCTGATTGAACCTTTGATCGATAGCAGGATATTCAAATGCAGTCATTTCATATTCCCTGTTGAATGGAATCCCCCCTTCTAAGATAACATCATTTAAGTGATACCTAAGATGCAAGAACACCAAGTTAGATCTTTGCATTTCCATAAATTGGAACTTTCTGAGATTAAGGACTATTGTCTATTCTATTATTGCTCATTTCTTCAGAGATTACGAACTTTTATTGTTGAAGTATAGAGTCCACGTCATTACCTATAAGCAAAAACTTTCAGATCAGTTGCTTGTTTGAGCTAAGCTTAACATGATAACAAAGTCAAAAAGATTATGAGGTCAGATCTACATAGTCATTTTATTCCTAATTAATTAAGCTAACCACTTGAGGGGTTTCATTCAAAATTATAGTCCACGGTGAGAGGGAATTTGAATTGTAAAACATAAAAACCCATATCATATCTACAAGTTCAAATTTTTATAGATTACTTGGTTGTACAGCTAAACTTAACAAGCCATAATTCCAAGTTGATATTGACTAAGCACAGTGATGCGTTTGCTTGAAGAAGACATGACATCTTGTAGTGAGAGCTCACAACAAAAAGGAAATATAGCTGATAAACTTACAAATATATGCATAAATGTTGAGATGATGGTGTTAACCACATGAATTTCCCAATGGGAACTTAAACTTCAACTATCTCAACCCAATTGGATAATAGAAGGGTACATGGTAAAAAGCCAAATCAACAATGAACTAAAGGTTCAAACAGAAACTTTTGTAGTTGTTTAGAAATTTTCATATATGTGCTTCATTAGCTACCTTCTAGCATAAGCTTCTTGGGAACCATGATTCATGAACCAACTTGAACCTAAGGGGTAAGAAGCAGTCCCATTGACCTTTTTCTTATAGATTCTGACTCCGAAAAGAATAAAAGTCTTTGTGAAACCATGTCAATGTAAATTTAATCCTCAGCAACTCAATAAAAAGTTGAGTGAAGCAGCACATTCAAATCAATGTTCCTGGAATGGATATCAAAATAATCCTATCCTAGTGAATGGTTAAACTACATTGACATGGTTCACTATCATACAAGTTAGTACTCTAATTTTCCCTGGAGATAACAAGTAGACTAAACTAAAAAAATCAGTTCTCTGACAATCAAATCAACATGAACTTGTAGATCAAGTTCCAAAGTAGATATTTGATTGACCATGATGGATTATGGTCCACATAATAGATGAATATATAGTAAGGACACCCAACTGGATATGCGGAGAAACTTGTGTTAATTGTAAAGTGGTGAATTTTTTCAACCAAGCTAATGGAAAAATATGTGTAAATCACACAACTATCTCAATGAGTTTCACTGAATTATATATAGACAATCACCAAAATATCTCAAATAAAATACTGCATCTCTTGGAGGTGATATTAAATATAGTAGATACCTCCATTCCAGCAAACACACAACATCATGTTTGAGAAAGGTTTAATGACACAACAATCAATTTACTACCATTACTTTCAAATTGTTAAATATCATACTCTAAGTGTATACCTCTTACTATTTACACTACCTATTCTTTCAACCCATCAAGTTCCATACCAAAAGTTTGCATCCAATAACATTTATACTAACTCCCTTAACACTTTCTTTTCTCAAAAGAAATGCCACCTGTCATCATCTAATAAGCCTTCATGTCCCACGTGTTAAATATAGAAAAAGGAGGTAATACAAATGTTCATAGAATGCAGGCAATGTCAGAAATATTGTATGAACTTTGGTGTTTGTTAGATATTCTTAACAAAGCAAGTAATATTCCTTCCATGGGGGGTTTGGTGGGGGAGGACAAGGCTTTCTAGGAGTAGTAACCCTTCCTCTAGTTCTAGTAGCTATGGAGAGAGATACCTAGCAAGAAAGAGATAAATCAATTTTATACATAAGTTTGGGGGTTTGGTAAGCCACTCCCTTTGTACCTAGCAACAAGAGATACCTCAATAGGCATTGCAGTTATACCTCCGAAGTTTAAAGTCGTTACATTCTATACTCAATTAAATTTTCACTTTCTCAAATTTTATGCATAAAATCCGATCAAATTATTGCTTCTCAAATTTTACACCCGGAGTTTAATCACTAGTCAATTTTACTACCTCCGTTGTTTTTAGATGAACGTTAAGCAAAAGTTCAATGGTCGAAAAGTGCAGGTGTAAACCATGAGATGCAAGGCAGTAAATTTGATAGAGTATATGGTATTTAGAGTGTAAAATTGAAAAACTCATAAAGCATTATTCCAAGAATAACATATGAAATTAATAATATTGGCAGTAAATTGATCATTTTATCAATTATCCAGAGTGCATCAATCATAAGAAATAGAACTTTACCATAGCATGAATAGAAGAAGTACATGAAAACGTGAAAATGTTTTTTATTTGACATACTAACAAGTGCGAACAAGTGCGACCCCAAACACCCATTCCCATTTCCCAAGTAGCAATAACAATGTTCTGATAAAATAAGAATAAGAAGTGCAAGCGGCATACCAGCTCTGCATGAAAACCTTATCATGATGTAGTAGTAGAAGAGGACCAAGAGATCCACCACTTTCATTTTCAGTCAAAAACCTACACAATGGTCCTGCACCATACAATCTCTCCACTTCTCCGTCATCTTTAGTCCTAACTGAAAACTTCAGTATACCATAACTAGCCAGAAGACGCAACATCCGATCGAGCATCACCGGAGCATCTGGATTCCTAGTGGGAATCCGACCAGCAATCTCGGAAGGTGAAAGGAACGCGCCGTCGCCTGCGGCTGAGACCATGTCTATGATATTAAGTTCCAGGGCTGATTTCAGGACCATCGGAAACACAACCCCGTTGGCCAACCGGACGGCAAGCTTCCCCAGTTGCTCTTCATCGTTTTCTTGATCATTAAGGGCCATTAGAAATTCAATCCGCTGGGTGGTTTGACAAGGTGACTAGCGGTAGAAATTATACAAGCTTTTGTAATGAGGAGGCATTGGATGAACCGTGGGTAGGAGATGAAGCTGTTGAGATGTAGACGTTTTAACTTCTTTTGTCTTCTATAGGATCCTCAACGGACAAAGGACAGCTGGCGTCTGGACAAAGGACACTGCAACGCATCCCTCCAAAGCTCAGGTATGTTCCAGTTATCGTTCCGGCGAAAGTAATTTATAAAAAGGTTTGGCCAAACTAATTTGAAAAATATTATGATAAAATACGATTTGTAAATAAAAGAAAAATCACATCATGTAATTTTTAAAATTATAATTTAATATAAAATTTTTCAATTTAAAAAATTTCACATGATCAATGTAAATCACATATTAAATAAGTATTTTTTTATATTTAAAAATCACAATTTCAATTTATAATTTTACTATACTATTTCCGGATTTACTTTTCCCAAAATCTTTTTTCTCGCTAATAAGTTTGCTTATAAATGGCAAACTCAAATATATCTCCGCCATATTCCAATTTACCATTCCAGCGAAAGTAATTCGTAAAAAAAAAAAAAAATTCCACAATCGGTAAACTCAATCATATCTCCAATGGTTGGTCACATGCCACTCCCTACTGTACACAGGAGAGTTTGGCCTTTGGGTAAGTTTTTCTTTTTCTTTTTTTTTTCCTTTTCAAATAAGGTATTAGTAAAATTAATGTGTGTCATACCGTATTAAAATTGTGATTTTACTTAGCCTAAAAAAGTCTAAAATACAGAAAATTACAATTAAAACCTGTAATTCATAAATACTGATTTTTATAAATCACATAATGAAGGTCCGGTTTATGTCCAACAACAACGATGAAACAGAAAGAGACGGAAAATAAATATATTCCTTATTTTTTATCCAATTAATAATAAATATATTTGTTGTTTTTTTGCCCAAATAATAAATGTATTCATTATTTTTTTTTTTTCGAAGGAGACACTGAGAGAGAATGAGAGAAAAAGAGAAACTCCAAACATGAAAGAGAAAAAAAAATTAAAAGGGTAAAATCAATTTCTTCAAAAATCTAATACCAAGCAAAAACATATCTATAAATTACGATCTTTTAATGTTATTACACAAATTAATTTTAATAAAATTCTTTTTAAAAAAAAATAAGTTTACTTACAAGAATAAATTCACCTATTTCTCCCTTGATGTAGGTATAACACATGGTATCATTAATTTTTTTTAAAAAGTGTTTAGATTTTTATATATTATAAAGGGGTCCGATTATATACAAATATCAATATATATATTATAAAAAATTACTTTATAATGCTGACAAGGGTGGAAAAGTGCAATGGGATTTGCTTTTTCGTAAAAAAAAAAAAAGAAAATCAGAGGAAGAAGATCCGGTTCGTGGTGAAGAACCTTCCTATTGGAGTTGGAGCTAAGCACCAACATCCATAAATTTCGCACAATTAATAATCAGATTTACAGATCTGCCAACTTATTTAATATTGGGGCTTTTTAAATATTTTTTCTAAGTTTTTTAACCCAATTCACACTTTTCAAATTATGTAATAGATAAATTAAATAAAGCAATAAGATGCCGCGATGAAGCTCAAATTTAAATAAAAAGTTTAAAAACCAATCGAATTTAGAAGTTAGTATTTTGAAGTTAAGCTTAATTTAATGAAGTTTATTTGAGTTCAATTTAAAAAATATATATATAGATATATTTGTTATAATTAAAAGAATTTTAATATTTAAACACCACTCAAACTTGATTAATATTTAAATTCTATTAGTAATTACGCTCAGTCATGAATTAATTAGACTTGTGAACTAAAACAACTAAACATTATTGAGTAGTATTTTTCTCCATATTCTCATTAATCATATGTTGCTACATAAAAAGCATGTTTCATGTAAGTGCCACTTTGCAATCCTTTTTCATATGAGGTCACATGTAATTAGTAAAAATATAAAAGAAGACACTGTTTAGAGATAGAAAGAATAATATTACTTAAACCTATTCTAGCTCTAGTTAGGTTTTTTTTTTTTCTTCTCTATATGGACCCTTTCTGCATGCAACGTATTAAAGTACTTGATACATCATTTAAGGTGCTTTACTCTTATTGGTGTGATGTTAGAATTTGGCTTAATGAAGTCAAATCTATATTAAATAATGCTGGTTAATGTAAATGAAAAAATCATGGAATGATTTTAGGGAATTTTACAACATATCCACATGCATCAAATATGTGTATGTACTCAAATAAATGTGGAAGGGTTAAAATAAAATGCAAAAACTATTATGGTACTTATTAATGCGCATGTGACATGTTTTCTTTTTTGTTTATATTTTTTTTTATTTTTATTATTCTATATTTAATTTATATATATTTGAAATATGACTTTTAAAAAATTATTTAATTTATATGTTTTATCTGATTAGCTTTGAAATAGTATATTTTAGTTATGATGAAAATAGTCATTAAAAACATGGTTGGAAAAAATTGTTTATGGAGTGTGAATTTATTGGGACAAAAAAATTAGTTGGTTCTTGTGTAATAAATAATAGAAAAGTTAAAAGGGAATTTAAAAAAAAAAAATTGTTAGGCAATTTGTGACTTGTGAGAGGACTATAATTCATATATGTAATTATATTTTCCATTTTTTTCTTCTTCTTTTTTAAATTTTAAGAGACAATTATAAGAATTTTATGGGAAAGAAAGATAGATATTTCACATATCTTAACTTAAATAGTGAATATGATTTTGAATAGACAAGTGAATGGATACTCGATAATGACTAAATATAGTAAGTTTCATTTAGTTTTTATGAAATTTCTCTAAATTATAGAGCTTTGTGTTAAGTGTGATAATTAAATATCTATTTAGTCACACTAAATAGACCAAGAAAGGAACTTCGGAAGGAAGGAAGGAAATTACAGATAGGATAAGAACAAAGAGAATGACGAGAAGAATACCAGAATGGCTCAAGGAAAAAAACAAAATACATAAAATTCGTTAAAGGAAAATAAGCCTTATACCAGAAACCAATCAATGATGAAAAACCTTTACCCATTCCCTACCTATCATTCACTTAGTATTCATCCCTTACTTAGTCTTCATCTCAAATAAAGAGAGGAGAAGGAGATTTATGAGGGTGAGTAGTCTCACATTCTAATAACCACTAGGGGTATAGATCTTGATAAGGTTTCTTCTTCCTTTACTCTATGGAATGGATTCCTACCACCGAGAAATGTGAGGCTAGTTAGACTATCCCCATGATACGAAATCTTCTTCTTCTGCCTCAGCTCCTCCAAATTAAAGCTAGGCCACAAAAAGAAGGAAAGGTAGGCGCAAAATAAGGATAAAATAACTTGTGCAATTTGAAGAAGATAAAGTCAAAAATTAAGGGATCCAATCTATTCATGGAGTTAGAAGAGGGGCCATCTAATTCCATAAAGTTTTTCGTATCGGTATTGTCGAGTCTAATTTTTTTATTTCCCATTCCTAATCCGATTTATACCAGACCATATGCTCATATAATGTAAACCCTCGACTTGAGTTAGGAATTTCGTTTTATTTTGGAGTCGCCACCCAACTGTTGTTGGGAAAGATTGAATTAAGACTAATGGAGCGGATTAGTCCTAATTTGGACCACTAGTCGTCATGATTTCCTTTTCTCGTTTTTGTGAAAAGAGGAAAAGGGAAAACCAAAGTTTCTAAGTTCGGAGGCTAACCTATTAAAACCCTAAGGTTACCACCTAATCTCCTAAAATTTATCCTATCTCGAAATGTCTTTTATTGTGTTTTTGAGTGAATTATTCTAGAAAAATGATTTTTATTCCTTTTTAGGGTTGCCCCAAATAGGTGCCTACGTACCTGCTATTCAAGATCAAACATGCCGTAGTTCGCTTTTCTTGAAAAATTTTAATGTGTTTATGAATTTTAATTATGAAATTACTTTTGGTTTACGTTTTTATCATTTTAGTATTTTTATTAAAAAAAATCTAAGCCTAAGCTTAATAATTTGATTTTGTGAAAATAATAATTTTAAGGAAAAATACCAATTTTGGATTTATTTGAGAAAAATGATTTTTCTAAGTGATAAAATTCATTTTTCTCTAATTTTCAACTCATTTCTACTATTATAAATTTTTATTGCTTTTTATTAATTTTTATGATTTTTTATAAATTTTTTATTAATTTTTAATTTTTTATTAGTTTTTATTAATTTTTCATAATTTTTATAATTTTTATTTTTATTAAAAATTTTCTCCTTGATTTTTATCTATCCTATTTAAAGTCTAAATTATTATTATTATTTTTCTAATGTTTTTATTATTTTCTTTATGAATTGTCTACATTTTTATTATTTATTATTATAATTATTATTTTTATTTTTTATTTTATCATTAAATCCTAATCCTAAAAAAGAAAATCTAATTCCTAACATTTTTCTATTTATTGAAATATAAATAACAAATAAATAAATAAATAAATTCGAAATAAATAACATAACTAAATAAATAAAATCGGAAAATTCGACTTACCTGGATTTGGGTCGTTGCGCGAGTCAAGTCGGATCGGGTCGAAGCGGGTAGGGTCGGATCGATCGGATGCGGCGGCTGAGAGTGCTCGTTGACGGCGTTCCGGCGGCCTTTTACAACGGTTGAGGTGTCAATTCCTAGGTTCTCGGGAGTGAGGAACTCAACTATGGCGGTGGTTTGCTTCAGAAACGCTTCCTGGTGGTTGCCCAACACTTGATCGGTGGTCGCGGTTTTGAACAACTCCGGCGAGCTTCGATTCTCTCCTTTTTCTCTCTTTCTCTCACTTTTGATCCGTGATTTAGCTTCCTCCCTTCCTCCTCTATTTATAGCCGCTCACAAACTACTTCGGATAAGCTCAAATCCTTGATTTAGATAAATCCGAATTTTTCCGTCTTTTAGATTTGAGTTCATTCAACATATTTGATGCCGATTCGTTGTGATCTTGTGATTTATCTAAATAATTCGGTTTTAGATTGATTGAAATCCAAAAAGATTTGAAGAAATCCAGCATTTTTGGCCTCGTCGGACTTTTGCCGGATTTTTCTCCGGCTGGGCTCAAGGAAGAGCGATCATGTGTGAGGCACGTGTCTTCTCTCGGCCAATCGCATGCTGCCACGTAGCGGCTCCAGGGGAAATGAAAAAAAAAATTTCCGAGCGCACGCGAGGGGATTCGAACTCGGGACCTCAGGCTCTCTCACACGTTCCAGACGCACACACGAGCCAACTGAGTTGGCCCAGATCTCGATTTTTTTATTTTACGCAAATTGTATATATGCTATGCAATTTTTTATTTTTTTTGTATTTTTTGAAATTTCAAAAAATTATAAAAATCACTTAACCCGTATTATTGCCATTTCTGAAATTAGTTTTTAAAATTGATGTGTTTTCCTATTTATTTTTATTTTTTGAATATTTTTCCTATTTTTGCTAAATTAGAGAAAAATATGGAAAAATTGGATATTATTTATTATTGATTATTATTGATTCTTAGGGCAAAAATGGGGTGTTTACAGGTATTCCACTCTATCAATCAAATACCACTAGCAGATCTAAGTAATTCTCACTAGTGTATTTGTCCTTTGCACCTCTATATATATGTGCTTGAGCCTTGATTATGTAATTGAGTATAGAAAGAAAAATCGATTCGTCTTGCTTATTTGCTTTATCATTGAATTGAGTGCGATGCATAGTAAGACTGAACCTCCCATTACTCTATCTACAATAGCATGCAATTGAAAATGAATATATATGGAAAGTGTGCAGTGAGAGAACAAGCAATAAATGGAGTGTGCTAGCGTGAAAGCCTAAAACCTTAGCGCATTCGTTTTCTTGCTCGGTAAACCGGTCTTTACTTCACTCGGACCACCTAAACAACGGCTAATACACTTATCAAATATAAGAGAAATAATACCTATATATTACTGGGCACGTGTTAGATAGATTATGCACATTTGCAAAAAATATTAAAAGGTAAGTAGAAGAATAAAAAATCCTCTTGGAGAGGCATAATTGGAATGTTTGATGGTTTAGATATAGATTGATTTTATGCCTAGATAAGATTGAGCCTTTACAGAAATATTTTAGGATGAATACACTATAAGTATTGTTATATTTATATTTTAATAATTTAGTGTCTAAAACTTTCATTTTCTACAATTTAATATTTGTATTTTCAAATTAATTACAATTTAGTCAATGTACTTTCAATTTAGTTAGCAATTTATAACCAACTCGAAAGTGAAGATATTAAATTGTAAAAAACAAAAATTTCTAACACTAAATTATCCAAAAAAAAGGTAGAGCCGCTCATGATGCATTTATCCCCATATAAATCAATTCCTTTTGCTTCATCTATTAAAAATTATTGGCATAAAATAAAAAAGAGTTAAATTGTTGGAATTAGAGATTATTAAAATCTATTATACCCTAAAATTTATAATATTATATATGTTCGATTTGATTGCAAAGTAGGTATTGAATATCACTAAATAGGTTTCAATTTTAAAATTTTAAAACCTCTTCCTGTATAATAATACACCAAATTAGCCATCCAAACCAATGCGAAGCCTGTATCCTATGTTAGGCATTTTTAGATTCTAAGATATCTTATATTTTGATACTTTAATTAGACATCATCCCATGCTAAGAAAGAAGATGTGATTACAAGATCGATAGATGTATCGGATAATGTATAGCTTGATGTTGATGAAAAAATATGACTATTTACTATAAGAAAGGAGAAAGAAGGAACCTTAAAATAGCCTCGTACGGAATCTAAAAGGTGCCCTAAAAGTACTAGTAACAAAATTTTTTTTATGTTATTAAATTATCAGTTGATTAAGCCCATGATTTTTCCTTCCAAAAGCCACAATGTTTTAACATGTAAAATTTTTAGTAGAAACACATTTGGAGCCTTAGGAAGAGCTAAGTCCCCATTATCTTAATTCCACCAATTGATTTAAAGTTAAAATGCAATATATTATTTATAGATTGAGTTTAAACAAGAAGTTAGTTTAAGAGACTTCTTACCTCTTCTATCAAAGTGAATTATGTATATCAGGTCAAGTTTTCTCTCACCAAAAGGTATCTCTTATCTCCATTCTCTTTAATCATTGAGTGCCATATTCGAAGAGTTTTTAATGTATAGTTTACTTTTTTCTCTTTCACTTAAGATAATAATACATGATTGGAAAAGATAATGCGGATGGAAAATCCATTCCAGGTTGGAAAAACTTTGTACACGAAGTCATTTCTTTACCAAAACAAATAAACTCGTGCTACTTCAAAAACCTAACCAACACCCAAAAGAAAAAAGCTAAGATGAAAAGTAAAAAATAGAAGATCCTTCTAGTGGTGAGACATAAAGAAGAAAACATTAAGATGCTATACATGAAGACTAATCAAAATATACCTATGTAAATCATTATTCAAGACGACCTAATACCTATTGCTAACTCCCAAAGACTTGATAGACACCTAAAATAACTTAAACCCCTCGGCGGCATTCATTTTTCAGTACAACAATGCACTGATCACAAAAAAATGAAAAAATGGATATAAATATTTCCAACCAGCCACAACGATAATGTACCATCATAAACGTAGTCATACATCATGAGAAAGAAAGACATATACTTAATGTTAGAGTGTATAAAATATTCTTATCATGTTTGGCAACGTAATGAACATATAAAAATAGAAGCAGAAGCAAAAAAATTTAAATCGTATACATATCTCCAACCATTGCAAATAAACACACGAATTTTTCTTTATTTCAGTTAGGGTCCCTAATCCCCTCACACACTTTAGAAAATACATCATCGTTTTTTGAGCAAGAGAAGGCTTAGAAGTACCAAGCCAAAACAAAGAAAAATTTGTGTGTTTATTTGCAATGACCGGAGATATGTACATGATCTAAATTTTTTGCTTCTGCTTTTATTCTTATATGTTCATTATGTTATCGAACATGATAGGAATATTTTATACACTCTAACATTTGATATAAGAGCAATTTTTTCAAAAATACCTATGCCTTGCTCTATTTCAATTTGGTTTAAATTTGATTTTTTTTTTGTCATAATAAGATTAGAAATTGATAGAAAATCAAATTCCATGCATTTTGGACTTTAAAATGTTAATTTTAAGATCAAAATAGACCAAAAAATTACAGGTTGGAAATGGGTCACAGTGACCTGACTAAAGGTAGAAGATGACTTAAACTTAAGTTGAATCCTTCTGCATATGTAGTGTAGAGCTTAACTAACTAGGCTGAAATGCTTTCATGAATTTTTTGGCCAATTTTAGTATAAATGTAATGGGCTTTAAACCGGGATTCCAACACTTAGTGAAGATTGAACTTTTATAATTTTAATGTATCTATATTATTTATTATTAATTATATAGATAACATATAGTAAACAATTTTACATATTGAAATTGTTTGTATTAATTATTGAAGTAAATTAATTCGTATTGATTCTCTATGAATTTAATTATCATGATATATGCTTACATATATGATTTATGGTTTATTATTATACACGTAATGTTGATTAGATGATATAAGTGTGTTAGAGTTAAGTTCATAAGTTATTGCTTACGGTTTTTTGCAATAATTGAACTTAAGGATTTAGTTAATGTTTATGTGATCTAAACAATTTCAATTAATTAAAGAGTAGCCATAGCATCTTTAATTAATTAAAATTATATATATTAAGGATGATAGGATCACATGTGAAAATAAATATTAGTTGTAATTAATTATACACAATATAATAAATCTTATCCCACATAAATTTTTATTATGTTGTGTATAATTAATTAGGATAAAATATCAAATTATATTTTCTAATTTACCTATAGGGATTAGGAAAAGGAACATGATTTGATAGTTTTATCGTAAGACTTCAAATGAATCTAATTGAATTAGAACTTTAGCCCATAGGCAAGTTTTATGTCATTAGATTCATACTTTAGCATGATTTTACATTGGTAAAACATGACATATCTTAATTAGCCTAAAAAAAATTTGTAACATGAGCATGTATGTTTAAATTTTACAACCATTCAACCTATCAATTTTTCTGATATGCGATGTGATATTCCTAAACTTAAGGTAGATAACTATAAGGTTTGGAAGGAGAGAGTTCTTATTCATTTAGGATGGATGGACATTGATTATGCCATAAGAAAACTGAAGCCTCCTGCAATAATTGAAACCAGCACTCCAGATGCAATAAGTCTTTATGAAAAATGGGAGTGATCTAATTGCTTGTTAGTTATATTCATAAAGACTAAAATTTCTACTGGTATAAGGGGCTCCATCGAGCATTATCAAAGGGTCCAAGATCTACTAAGGACCATTGATGAGCAATTTACTACTTCAGATATGGCACTGGCTAATACCCTAATTATAGAGCTTTTGACTTTAAGGCTCACCAATGTTAAGGGTATGCATGATCATATCATGCGCATGAGTGATATTACGGCCCAACTTAAGGCACTAGAAGTTGAGTTATCAGAATCTTTCCTAATTCACTACATCCTTTGCACTTTACCTTAAGAGTATGACCCATTTAAGATATCTTACAACACACATAAAGATCAATGAATTGTTGACCATGTGTGTTAAAGAAAAGGGTAGACTACTTATGGAGGAGAAGGAGAAGGAGATGGAAAGGGTAAACTTAACTACTCATGGAAAGAGTAATAGGAAGGATCAAGCCAAAGACAAGGGGACATAGAAAATTCCTCCCGCAAAGGACATAAAGAAGGAGGTTGTGTGCTTCTCCTATAAAAAGAAGGGACACATGAAGAAACAATGCTCCAAGTTCATGCAGTGACTTGATAAGAAAGGTACTCAACTTTTACTTGTCTGTTATAAATCCAATAAGAAAAGTTCATCAAATGCATCATGTTTCTTAGAACTAGGGCCTTGAGATTGATCGCTCCCACTAATCTCAACAAATTTTACATTTCTTGATTCTACAAACTTAGTATTATGAGATGGACAATGAAATCTATATCCCTTAGACTTTTTGACATATTCAATGAAATATCCACTAATAGTCCTTGAGTCCAACTTCTTCTCATATGGAATGTAGACTCTTACTTTAGATAAACATCCACAAACGCGTACATGTCGCAAACTTAGTTTCCACCCTTTGAATAACTCAAATGGCATCTTTTCGACAGCCTTGGTTAGAACTTAATTCAATATATATGCAGTCGTTTTAAGAGTTTCAATCTATAATGAGGTAGGAAGTTTGGAGCTTGAAGCACGCTCCGCACCATGTCCAATAATGTTTGATTTCTTCTTTCAGCTACTCCATTTTGATTTGGAGAGCTAGGTAAACCGTATTGGGCAACAATCCTATTCTTTTGAAGAAACCTTGCAAATGGACCAGTCGCGGTTCACTCTCTACGTATCTACCATAATACTCTCTGCCTCTATTAGATCTCACAATTTTAATGTATTTTCCACATTGTTTCTCTACTTCAACTTTAAACACTTTAAGAGCATCCAACGCTTCATTCTTGTTGTTAAGCAAGTAGAGATACATGTATCGTGAGCAATCATCAATGAAACAGACAAAATACCTATTATGATACGCATTCTTATATGGACTACAAATGTCAGTGTGTATGATTTCCAATAATTCAAAACTCCTCTTGGCACCCTTCTTTGACTTGTTAGTCTATTTTCCTATAATAAAACTCATACAAGTCTCAAAGTTAGTGAAATTTAAAACACTAAGTATCTCATCATTCACCAACCTTTTAATTCTATCAATGGAGATATGTCATAATCTTCGATGCCACAACATAGAGGATTCTTCGTTCATAACACATCTTTTAGTGCTAACCTTTTCTTAAACGTGCATTGTAGCATGGTTATCATCATTTTGTAAATTAAGTAGAAAAAGACCATCAAACAAGGTACCATATCCAATAACATTAGATTTATAAAATAAATCAAATCTAAAGTATAAAAAGTTAAAAGAATAACCATTTGACATAAGTCTGGAAACTAAAATTAAATTCCTAGAATAATTAGGGATATAAAATGTATTTTTCAAATTCAAAATGTAACCACTACTTAAAACTAAGTTGCACGTTCCAATAGGCTCCACATGTGAGAAGATCTTATTGCCTGAATAGATGCTACATTCACTTCCCACTAGCTTCCACAGGTCTTTTAAGTCTCGCAATGAATTGGTCACATGGATTGTAGAACCAGAATCAATCCACCATGTGTTATGATTAACATCAATCATATTGGATTCATAATAAACAAGTGAAAGTTGAGTACCTTTCTTATCAAGTCACTACATGAACTTGGAGCATTGTTTCTTCCTGCATCCCTTCTTTTTACAATAAAAGCAAACAATCTCCTTCTTGATGTCCTTTACGGGAGGGATTTTCCCTTTCCCCTTATATTTGTCCTAATACTTCCTATTACTCTTTCCATGAGTTGTTAAGTTTACCCTTTCCTTCTCCTTCTCCTCCATAAGTAGTATGCCCTCTTCTTGAACACACATGGTTAACAACTCATTGATTCACCATTTATCTTTAAGTGTGTTGTAAGATATCTTAAATGGGTCATACTCTTGAGGTAAAGTGCAAAGGATGTAGTGAACTAGGAAGGATGTTGACAACTCAACTTCCATTGCCTTCAGTTAGGCCGCAATATCCCTTATGTGCATGATATGATCATGCACAATCTTAACACCAGTGAGCCTCAAAGTCGAAAGCTCTATAATTAAGGTACTAGCCATTGCCTTATCTGAAGTAGCAAATTGCTCATCAATGGCCTTTAGCAGATCTTAGACCCTTTGATAATGCTTGATAGAGCCCCTTATACCTGTAGAAATTTTAGTCTTTATGAACATAATTGACAAGCAATTAGATCACTCCCTTTTGTCATAAAGACTTATTGCATCTAGAGTGCTGGTTTCAGTTATTGCAAGAGGCTCCAGTTTCCTTATGGCATAATCAATGTCCATCTATCCTAAATGAAGAAGAACTCTCTCCTTTTAAACCTTATAGTTATCCCCCTTAAGTTTAGGAACATCGCATCGCATTTTAGAAAAATTGACAAGTTGAATTGCTGTAATAATTAAACATACATGCTCATGTTACAAATTTTTTTAGGCTAATTGAGATATGTCATGTTTTACCAATGTAAAATCATGCTAAAGTATGAATCTAATGACATAAAACTTGCATGTGTGCTAAAGTTCTAATTCAATTATATTCATCTGAAGTCTTATGATAAAACTATCAAATCATGTTCTTTTTTCTAATTCCTGTGGATAAATTAGAAAGTATAATTTGATATTTTATCCTAATTAATCATACACAACATAATAAAAATTCCTATAGGATAAGATTTATTATATTGCGTATAATTAATCACAACTAATGTTTATTTTCATATATGATCTTATCATCCTTAATACATACAATTTCAATTAATTAAGGAGTAGCCACAACATCTTTAATTAATTAAAATTGTATGGATCACATAAACATTAACTAAATCCTTAAGCTCAATTATTCCAAAAAAGAAGAAGCAATAACTTATGAACTTAACTCTAACATACTTATATCATCTAATCAACATCACATATATAATAATAAACCATAAATCATACATATAATCAAATAATAATATAAACATATATCATGATAGTTAACTTTATAGAGAGCCAATACGAATTAATTTACTTCAATAATTAACATAAACAATTTCGATATGTAAAATTTTTTACGATATGTTATCTATATAATTAACAATAAATAAATAGATGAATTAAAATTATAAAAGTTCAATCTTCACTAAGTGTTGGAATCCCGGTTCAAAGCCCGTTACATTTATACTATAATTGGCCGAAAGATTCACGAAAAGCGATTCAACCCAGTTTGTTAAGCTCTGCATCATGTACACAAAAAGGATTCAATGGTCAGGGGTTCAAGTCCTAGGAGTAGGAGCGTGATGCGCATTTGCCAAGAAAGACTTAGCTTGTCTCAATTGAGAAACAGCGTGCAAATGTGAAGGAGTCTTCAGTTTAGATGGCTTAGGTCTGGTCAAGGAAAATCAGTTCGTAGGTCTCTCTACCCATGTGAGGTCTTTTTTTTTTTTTTCAAGTAGACTTAAGTTTAAGTCATCTTTTACCTTTAACCGGGTCGTTGCAACCTAATTCCGACCTGTAATTTTCTAGGCTATTTCAATCTCAAAATTAACATTTCAAAGCCCAGAATGCATGGAACTTGATTTTCTATCAATTCCTAATCTTAGTAAGACTAAAAAACATCAAATTTAAACCAAACCAAAACAGAGCAAGGCAAGGGTATTTTTGAAAAATTGCTCTGATACCAAATATTAGAGTGTATAAAATATTCTTATCATGTTCGACAACATAATGAACATATAAGAACAGAAGTAGAAGCAAAAAATTTAGATTGTGCACATAAATCTAGTCATTGCAAATAAACACACAAATTTTCCTTTGTTTCAGCTTAGTACTTCTAAGCATTCTCTCGCTTAAAAACGATGGTGTATTTTATGAAGTGAGTGAGTGAGATTAGGAATCCTAACCAAAAGATCACATCCCTAATATATCTTTTACCATCACAAATCTTAACTAACATGATCTAAGCTTGAATGCAAGATTTTCTCACATGGATATACATGTTTAGATATGCATCAAATCATATCTTAAATGGACCATATTTTGAATAAATTTCCCAAAAAAATCGCATAATATCTGGATGCGAATCCGAATCCGAGATATTCCAACACTTAAATCATCACAGATCGGACATGGTATCAATAAGGATATTTTTATTTACATAGTTTGTTAAGACTTGGAGGAAAGGAAAGGGAGAAAAGAAAAACATTTAAATAGAAAACATAGGTAAAATCCTATCTTCATTAAGCCAAAAAGGCCCCTTTTAATAAAAATAAGTTCTCCCATGTAGAGGAAAACATTTTCTCATTGAAGGGAATCTTAGCCTTTTGTAGGAAAAAGACTTTAACTTGTTAAAATGGAGTGTTGTTTTCCAAATTGGTCTTAACAAGTTCTCTAGCTCTAGGAAAATGGTATTATTTGATGTTTATTTCCTCTTTAGACAGCATTACAAAACAGAAAGTTAGATGATTGAAATATTAAAACCCCATTGATCTTTGATGAAATGGAGATGAGTCTACAGGAACCAAGAATTTTTCCCAACCATAATTTGACCTTGAAAATTTTGTGCAGGAGGTTGGTATTCCACTTGGTATGCATTATAACACAGTTTACTCACTATGTTCTCTAGTACAAGTAACAACATAAATATGTTTAGATAAACAAAAGTACATAAGCACCATCTATTAAGGGCTGGGATGAGCACTATTGTGCAGTCAACGGAAAAATTGTAAGGTAGATTGTAAGGACTAGGATGAGCACTATTGTGCTTTCTTATGGAAATCCATGACCCGGCTGTTATAAGCATAACAATTTTGTAAGGACTAGGATGAGCACTATTGTGCTTTCTTATGGAAATCCATGACCCGGCTGTTATAAGCATAACAATTGACTTCATAGCCCAAGAATCCAATTTTAAATGCTAAGGCTTCAAACTCCTTTTGGGTCCTCTCTTTCCCCCCAGGGTTTTGAGCAAACATGAACAAGTCTTGCTGACACATAATGTTTGAGGAAACTGTGCTCTTTAGAACCTTAGGGAGAATCGCCTCCACAATTATCACCTTCCCAGATGGAGGCAAAGCTTCCCAGTAGTTCTTGAGAAGCTTCAAGCAATGCTCATCTCTCTAATCATGTAAGATCCACTACAAATTTTTTTAACAACATAAATCAATAGAGCAATATAAAGCTATTAGCATGCCTCAGACTTATAGAAGAGATCATGATTAAGGATGTAAACAGGTCAAGTTTGGGACGGGTTCATTGAAACCCGAACCCAACCTGACCCGAATGGTGATTAAATCTTTTTTTTTTCATACTTCAACTTATTTTCACATGTCATTTATTTAATTTATTATTAATCTACTTATAATGAAAAAAAGAGAGAAATTAGATATAAAAATTAAAAATATAAAAGTATATTGATTAAAAATATAATAAAAAAATTAAAATATACTGATTATAAATTATAATATTAATTTATTATTTAAAAAAAATTATCGGGTTGAGTTTTTCCATCAGGTTTTTTCTAAATCTTATAATCCAACCCTAAACCTTATAGGGTTTTTATTGGGTCAGTCGGGGTGGGTACCCTATTACAACCTGCCCTGGTTGCATCCCTAATTATGATCTATACATTGCACACTAATTTACAAGATTTAGTCCGAAAGTGAGTTGCAATGTAAATATTATGTGGAGTCCAAAAGAAATTTGATATGTGCTTTTCAAATTTTTTTTTGTTTAAAAAAAATTATTAGACCTAATTTTCTGAAATTCCCAAAGTTATGAGTAGCAATTGCTAGGAACCGCACCTTCAAAGGTTTGCCACTAACTAAACTTAGAGGCTAGAATAGAAAGATAGACTAAGCAAGAGTTTAAGGTAAAAGAATTTGAGTTAGGAGTTATTTATGCCAACATATCCCCATTTTTATTGAGTTACGAGTGGGACACTTTATCAGTCCACTCCTAAGATGATTAAAAGGATCAAAGGTGTAATCAATAACACTCAAAACTAAAGCAAATGTATGGTTTCAACTTGGAAGAACCAATATTGATAAAGCTTATGGCATGTCATGTTATGTCATTGACTTCTTTTAAATGTTTAAATCATTTTCTACAAATCAACCTGGTCAGTAGAAAATTTCAGCAACTACCTTCTAGTTAAGGAGAGTTTAGATCACAACTGCGGAAAGAAGATTCAAATCAAAACTTTAAGTAGTTAAATGAATATGGATAATCAATATAACTTTCTTTAAGGCCTTCTAAAATTCATATGTTTTTTGGACCATTCATATAGATGATCTTTTCATTAACTTTTTGACACATAAAGTAATGGTATGCAAGCACGTGCATTTCAATTTGTAGACCCCATTATTTAGTGTGCCATTAAACTAGTTAGAATGGGCACCTATAGATGGGTGGCCTACCTTTTGCCCCTTTACGCCAAAGGAAATCAATTTTGACCATCCTATAACCCTATATAAAACAATAACTATGGATACTTGCCTTTAGATTCTTTAGTACTTCTGTCTAATTGAAAAGGTAATGCAAAATGATGACTATTTTGATTTGGGGAAAAGAAGAAAATGAATATATACCTTCATGAAAATGGCATCACCTTGAGGGACACTTTTAAACATATCTCCTCCAACATGTTCCATGCATGCATAAAGATATGTCATTCAAAAGATGATTTATGCCACTGCATGAATTCCAACCACAAGAGGTTGATCTTGTGTTTTGAAAATACAAAGCTAACCTAAATATTTAGTTAAAGATGGGGGTAATTGTCTAGTAACTGCAATTACCAAATTTGATAGACTTAAACTTTTGGATTAGTTAGTTATAGAGCTAAACTTAACATGATATCACAACAAGAGGCCCTTAGTTCAAACTTGTACACACTCATTTTGTTCCTATTTAACTAAGTCATTTACGTAATGGACTTCAATTAATATCTTAGCCCTTAAATAAGGGAGAGCATCGACCAATAAATATCATCTAGTATCCACTATTCAAAGAACTCGCTACCTGGATAAGAAGGTGCATTGGCTAAGACATGTGGCAAGTCATAATTAATGCCCTTGATGTGAGGATACTTAGATGTAATGATGTTAAGTGTAACCCCGATCCCACCTCTAACATCTACTAGTATTGTAAGGCCTTCAAAACCTTTGTAAATATCAAGTATCTTCTTCATGATTAAAGTTGTGTGGCTTGACATAGTGCGGTTGAAAACCTAATTGAACCTTTGATTAGTTGCAAGATATTCAAATGTAGCCATTCTATATTCCCTGTTGAAAGGAACCCCCCTTATAAGATGACACCATTTAAGTGATACCCGAGATGCATGAACACTAAGTTAGATCTCTGCATCTCCATAAATTGGAACTTTTTGAGATTAAAGACTGTTGTCTATTCAATCATTGTTCATTTTTCAAAGACTGTGAACTTGTATTGTTGAAGTATAAAGTATAAGACTCTACGACATATATATAAGCATAAACTTTTAGATCGGTTGCTTGTTGGAGCTAAACTTTAACAGATCTACATAGTCATTTTACCCCCAATTGATTAAGTCATCTACTTGATGGGTTCTGCTCAAAATTCTAGTCCACAATAAGGGTGAATTTAAATTATAAAATATAAAAACCCACATCATATCTATAAGCTCAAACTTTTATAAATCAGTTGGTTGTACAACTAAACTTAACATGCCATAGTTCTGGCTTGATATTAACCAAGCATAGTGATACATTTGCCCAAAGATGACACGTCATCTTGTAGTGAAAGCCAATGACAAAATGGACATATAGCTGATAAACTTGCAAATATGTGCATAGATGTTGAAGTAATGGTGTTGACCACATGAATTTCCTATTAGGTACTTAAACTTCAACAACTATCTAAACCTGCTTAGATAATAGACGATTATATGCTAAAAGGCATAATCAACAATGCACTAAAGGTTCAAATAGAAACTTTGTGGTTGTTTAGAGATAAAGCACTCTTATTGTTAAGGAAATTTTCATGTATGTGCTCCATTAGCTACCTTCTACCATTAGCTTCTTGGGAGTTGGGAACCATGAATCATGCCCTAACTTGAACTTAAGTGGTAAGTAGTCTCGTTGACCTTTTCATATAGATTTTGACTCCAAAAAGATGAAAGTCTTTGTGAAATCATGTGAATGTAAATTTAACCCTCAGCAACTCACTAAAAAGTTGAATGAAGCAATAGATTCAAGTCAATGTTCATATGGGCAATGTCAAAAACATTGTATGAAAGTTGGGTATTTACTAAATATTCTTAACATAGCAAAATATCATGCTCAATGAAATTTTTGCTTTTTAAATTTTACATCTAAAGTTCAAAGTTTAATTTAATTTACCTTTACTAGCCAATTTTAGTACCTCTATTATCTTTAGATGAACCTTGTGCAAAAGTTTATTAATCAAAACACTCATAGCGTAAACCATCAAATATGAGGAGTATAAATATAGTATTTAGCAATTTCAATATTTATGTGTAAAATTGAAAAATTGTCCCTAGAATGACCTATGAAATTAATAATATTGGCATTAAATTGACCAATTTATCAAATTATCTACAGTTCATCGATCAAAAGTAATTGAACCTCACCAAGTGTGAATACAAGTAGTAATGTGGACACTTCTTGAGGTCTTCGGCTACCTGGACCCCTTCCACATGGCCCAGCTGCGCTAAGGTAAGATCAAAATGTAAGTCCCTGCTCCTCGTTCATATAATAATATTTTCAACTTTTCTTTGTGTCGAAAAAAAAAAAAAACAAAAAACAAAACAAATCCTGACTGAGAATAAAAGATAAGGAACCCTTGTACCACCAGTATGAAGAAAGAATTAAAATACGAATAAAATAATGAGATGCACATAGTGTTAAGTTTGAATGAAAACAAAAACAGACCCAAAACCTTTTTCCCCTTGTCTACTAAAATTAAAAAAAAAAAAAGACAACCAGAGCATGTGATGCTTTCTTAACAATGATTATACAAAAAAAAAAAAAAAGCAAATACATGGAAATATGAAAATTATCTTTATTAGACTTATTAGCAAGTGCAACCCCAAACAACCATTAACATTTTCCAAGTAGCAATACCAATACCAATTTTATGATAAAATAAGAATAAGAATAAAGTGCAAGCAGCATACCAGCTCTGCATGAAAACCTTATCATGAAGTAGTATCAGAAGAGGACCAAGGGATCCGCCACTTTCATTTTCAGTCAAAAACCTACACAATGGTCCTGCACCATACATTCTCTCCACTTCTCCATCATCTTTACTCCTAACTGAAAACTTTAGTATACCATAACTAGCCAGGATCACCGGATTCCTGGTGGGAATCCGACAAGCAATCTCGGAAGGCGAAAGGAACGCGCCGTCGCCTGCGGCTGAGACCGTGCCTATGATGTTAAGTTCCAGGGCTGATTTTAGGACCATCGGAAGCACAACCCCCTTGGCCAACCGGACAGCTAGCTTCCCTAGCTGCTCTTCATCGTTTTCTTGATCATCAACGGCCATTAGAAAGTCAATCTGTTTAGTGGCTTGAGAAGTGGCTAACAGCAGAAATTACACGAAGTTTATATAGGAAAGTTAAAATATAATTAAAAAAAAAAAAAAAAGTCCTCAAAATATTTTGAGCTTTCAGTCTAACACCAGATTTTAAGCTGGCTGAGTATGGGCATTGAATAACCGATATCAAGTCACTGCTATCAGACCGGTTGCTCAGGAGCCTACCTTTAATTACAATCGTTGCGTAGATGTAAAATTGGGTAGTTTGTTGAACAACAGATAAGAAACCAACTTTATTTTCTTTGAATATTTTCATTCCGCAAAATATTGCAAGGATGTTTTTGAAGAAATAGGTGTTTTATTACTTTTTGCATTGCATGAACCATGGGTAGGAGATGTTGAGATGTATTCGTTACCATTTTTGTCCCTTCTAGATTCCTTAATAAATAACCCGCCTCCTGCCATAATTAAGGATTCCTGATACCCGGACTCCACTTGATATCCCGGTCTCGGTGTATCATTTAAATTATATTATACTAGCAAACAATGATAAACGGAATAATAAATCTTATTGCATACAAAATAGTTAAATCAAATTATATATGAAATCGGTGCAGTAAAAAAGAAAAAAATTACATAAATAGTATGGATTTTATTTGATATCCTGGTGTACCATCTTTATTTTTAAGAAACTTCACACTTTCTTGAAAAAGTGTTTAAATTTGTTTTACATTATACTAGCAAATAACGTACTCATTATGTGAATGCAAGAAATATATAAGCAAAATAATAAAACTTATTACATACAAAACAACTAAATCAAACTATATATAAAATTGTTGTAGTAAAATGGGAAAAATTACATAAATAGCAAGGTAAATATGCTAATTTCAACAAATTTGCTTTATCAAAGAAGTCACCATTTGCCTGTAAAATGCATATATTAATTGATGAATTTTTTACATAACAAAGTAAGACTTGTTCTTATAAAATAACATTTCCTAGTAATTGAATCATTAAACTCTTTGTACATCAATTGAAGTGTATGAGGCAAAAATTAATGAAAGTGTAAGCCTTAACTTTGCAACAAACATTAAATACTCCATTCATGCCATATATCGCAAAATCATAAACAAAAATAAAAATTGAGACGTGTTTTTTTTACCATAATAGTAAGTGAGTTTTATTGTCATAAATTGATTCATTCTCTTTCTTAGAACCAATGTCTTTGATGGATTCAACCGACTAATAGGATTCATATCCAATGGCGGTTGTTTGTACTCTCCCCAAAAAAAAAAAAACCATAACTAAAATCAAGTAATCTATGCAATTTAACAAAACACTAAGATAAAAAATACAAAGCTTTATTTCAATAATAATATATTGTACCTCTAAAATTGAAACTTTTCAATCTCTCATCTAATCATCTCAATAAAAATGCTTCTATCAACTCCAATAGAACATCTCTAACCAAAGTTGTAAAGCTTCAAATAATTTCTCTATGGGTGATAATTAAATAGATTAGTGTTATACTATATATGTTTATAGTAGAACGTGTGATGATAGATAGTTTAATTTAGGCAATTATGAAAAAAATGGTGGGATTTTTTAATATTAATAAAATACATTATGGCATAGTTAAAACATGTGGATTCTAAATATAGCAATATTAGCTTAAAAATAATAGATAGATAAATACTTAAAGAAAACACTTAAATACCTAATATAAAATAGGAAACCATATTCTCATGATTATTTTAATATTCTTTCTTTATTTATATATTTATGACGTGACTAATGCTTATAAAATAGAAAATTACGCGACAATAGTTTGACTTTAATAATATATTAGGAAAAGAACTAAATAATTAATAAAATATATTCACTTTTTGAAGACAAAAATAAATTACTATTCACTATTCTCACCCATTATGTGATTCCTTTAATATCCTTTCTTTATTTATACATTAATCAAGTGATTGATGCTTATAAAATAGGAAATCATGCAACAATAGTTTTACTTTAATAATATACTTAATGAAAATACTAAAGATTAATAAAATATATTCACTTTCCAAAGGAAAAATAATTGTGATAGCTATATTTACCATAAACACATTAATTGTTGATAAATATCCCTCCTTTGATTATGCCATGATGCTATAAATCTTTTTAATTTCCTATGAAAAACTTTTTAGCGATAATAAAATTTAACTATTTTCAATAGAACAAACTATGGTCATTATATGCGTAAGAAAACATATATAAACTGAATATTAAAGTAGTATATAGAAAAAAATAAAAGAAATTGAAAAAGTGCATAATCACCCTTTCTCTCATGCACATTTATTATATCATAGTCTTTTTACACTTACCATCGTATAATATTCTTAATTTAAAAAAATCTATAATTTCATCCTAAATATATTATTTTAGTTCTTCATTTATATATTCATCAAGTGAGTAATACTTATAAAATAGTAAATCATACAACAATAGTTTCACTTTAATAATATATTTAAGGAAAACACTAAATAATTAACAAAATATATTCGCTTTTTGAAGAAAAAAATTATTATTAATTATTCCCAGTCATTATGTGATTCCTTTAATATTCTTTCTTCATAATTACATTAATTAAGTGATTCATGCTTATAAAATAGGAAATCATACAACAATAGTTTAACTTTAGTAATATGCTTAAGAAAAATGCTAAAGATTAATAATATATATTCGGTTTCCTAAGAAAAAATAAACTATGATAGCTATATTTACTATAAACACATTAGCTGCTAATAAATATCCCTCCTTTGATATGTCATGATGCTATAAATCTTTTTTAATTTCTTGTGAAAAGCTTTGCAGCCATAAAAAAATTTAGAGAAATCCACTAAAATAATGTAATTTTTGAAAAATAATCGCGAAATAGGATACTTGGTAAAATTATTTCTAAAATAGGTAGTAAAGGTGCAAATTTGAAATGTACCTTCAGTTGAGCTAGAATTTGCTTAATTGAAGGTGCGAACGTAACCTATGCCTTCAGTACAAATCATACTCCGCATGGACAATTAATCCCAGTGTCCCTCATTGTCAAATAATTTCATTTAATATCTACTATCCAATAATTGTCCACATGTCCACTACAAATCTATAACCTGCAAACCTAAAAAATAAAAACATGCATGTAAACCTATAAAAGAATCTTATAAACTTATTTTTACAGTCACAGACACTACAGTACTTCAATATAATAACACAAATACATAAACAAAACACATTCATTTTTAGTTTTGCACCTGCAAACTCTCTTGCTCCCTATGTTTTTCTCTCTTACGTAGCAAGCAGAAAAGCTTATGAATCTATGAAAAGTTGAGGATTTGAATGAGTTCGCTGAGATATCCCATTTCCTCAAAAAAAAAACTCGATTAATCTATATTTCGGTATGTATTTTCATCAATAATTGAAGTTTTTTTCTTATTTTATTAATTTTCACCATCTCACAAAACTATTGTCGTAATTCTTCGTAATCTTTTATTTAAAAAAAAAATACTAGTACTTGTTATTAGTTTGTAATGTGTTATATATGATTTATGTAAATTTTGTAATACGTAGCATACGGTAGTTAATTTTTCTGTTATTGTGAGAATAAAACTTTTTACAATTGTGTGAGTTACTTCATCAACAAGCATTCAAAGGCAGTTACAAATATGGTGAAGAATAAAGTTTTCACCAAATATGTCATAGAAATGATAGACAGATGGAATTCACAAGCTGGCAACCATAAGGTCATTGACTACGGTAGGTAGGAAAGAATTTTCGAAGTCCTCACTGGCAATTGTCGTATAGCAAGGGAGTTGAAGGGAAAGGGACAAACATACACTGTTGACTTTGCCCACTACACATGCACTTGCCAAAAATGATAAATATACCGAATTCCATGCTCGTACACATATGCAATAGCTACTTCAGTTAGGCTTGATATATCGGTAACTATACTGGATTGATACAAGTGGACCCAGCAAAAGCTCACATATAAGACCCACTTCATGCCCATAGGCGATGAGCTTGATTGGGAGTCGGTAGACTTCACATTACTTCGTCCAAGAGGAAGGTTTGCACAAAAAAAAGGGAAAACCGAGACAAAAAAGATACCACAGAGAAATGGATATTAGGGAGCATTCAAATAGGAGGACTTTGCCGAGGGGAAGACCATAAGAAAAGAACGTGTTCACATAAGCATGATAATGGTAAATGTTGGATCATTAGACATATGAGATATAAATATATAAGCTCTTAATTGGCATTCCTTGTATGATTTTTATTGACTCTTTTTTATGATCCTAAAAGAAAATTTTGGTTATTCAATAAAACTAAATATAATAAACTAATGGCATTTAAGGTTACTTTGAAAAATATTTATAATTAAAGCATAGAATAACCACTAAATTAAATTAAATTCAAAGTTATTGTTAATTTAATGAGATAAACATGTAATTCACCTTCCAAAGGAAAAATTATAATGATGTTAGATCTAGAAAATAATGCAATGATAGTGGAAATGAATATATATATATGCTTTGCAAAATGATGAAATCAAAATCACTAAGATTTGTTTCAAAAAAGGAGCAACTTCTATTTCAATAATTACTCTTGTATTACATTTGTGAGATAGGGAAAAGAGGAGTTGCTTTATTTAAGCAATCACTAATCTACGACATAAAATGAGAGATTCGATGAAATTTCTTGTTTTATTCTCAAATATATTTAAATTAGATAATTATGACATATGGTTTACTTACTTTTTTAAATGATTTTTCTATCTAAAATAATAATTGACAGATGTGGAGTATAAAACTCACAGTTGTAACTTAATAATATAGATATGAATCCCATTGTATATAAATATCAGTATATGTATTATAAAAAATTAGTTTATAGTGCTCGGAACCGTAAAAAAGCGAGACGGGATACTTTTTCTTTTGACAAGTCATAGGGAAAAAAAAAAAGAAAAAAAAATAGCCTGCTTGTTTAAAGACTTGGTTCTTTGTGATGAACCTCCACCATTGCACAAGGACCCAGTCTTGGAATTGAGCGTTCATGATGCTCTCACATTGATAAATCTCGACATGATTAATAATCAGGTTGATAAATTTATCAATGCATTTAATATCGAGGCTTTTTAATAGTTTCTGAATTTTTTGCTTCAATTTTAACCAAAATGTAGTAGAGATCTTCTAATATTAATATTTGGACGTTTGTTTTATGTATCTTTTTAAATTTTATGCTTTTAGAAATATTATTTTAAAGTAAAAAGTTTTAGACATTCTCTTTATTTATAAAATCTCATGTTTTTATTTTATATGATAATCGATTTTCTTATACTATGAGTTTCATTGAAATTTCCTATTTGATTATAATTAAAAATACCTAAGTCTATAATATTTGTATTAGAAGGTCCATTTATTTTCTATAATGTTAGGTTTATTTCTTTTAACAAGTTTACAGTGCAGGTTTCTATTTCCTTACATACTCAGAATTTTATTTTTCAATTGTTCAAAAATATAGTGCGCTTAAAAACTTACCTTTGCTTAAAATGCATAAGGATATGGATAATTTACAAGGTTTTTGAATCCCTTAATCTTTGAAATGCACATTATGCTTTAATGATATGAAAATACCAAACTAAAACTAATAAATTATAAACTATATTCATTAATCTTTTTAGTATTGTTGCTTTTTTATTAATGTCGATAATCTTTTTCTATGCAATTGTATTAACAATCTCTTCTGAAGTAAAGGGAGACATTATTTGGAGATAGAAAGAATAATATTACTTAGACCTATTGTGACTCTAGTCATTTTTTTTTTTCTTTTTTATACAAAGCTACTCTGCGGACATCATATTAGAGTAAAGTACTTGATACATTATTTAGGGTATGAAATTGAATCTATATTAAATAATGCTAATTAATGTAAATGAAAGAATCATGGAATGATTTTAGGGAATTTTACAATATATCCAAATGCACAAAATATGTGTATGTACAAAAATAAATATGGAAGCGGTACAATATAATGCATAAACTATTATGTTACTTATTAATGCTCCTGTGATTTGTTCTCTTTTCTTCGTCCACAATTTATCTAATATGTATTATTCTATATCTTATTTATATATGGTTACAACTATTCGAAATTAATAATAATTTAGTTAAAAAAATTGTTAGAAATATTAAACAATTTGAAAATTGATTAGCAATATTAGTTAAAGATAAGAGATAAACATATTATTATAAATAATTATTGTAAAAGTTTAAACAGACAATTAAGAAAGTTACATTTTCAAAAGTAATTCTTTAAAAAATTGGTCATTTCAACTTGTGCCATTTTATTCATTCATTTTATACCTTATGCAACATATACATAGGTATTATTTGGTTATTATAAATTTATGATACCGTACTGAACAAAACATTTTATCTTTTATTTGATTTGCATATTTTCTCGGTCATTAAACAAAAATAATCCTAAAGTACTGGACAAAATGATTATATTTTATATAATCTAAAATATAGTACAAAAATCAAATTTACTAAACAAAAGCACAAAAATCTTTACCAAGTACTTTATATATCATGTTTAATATAGTATTTTGTCTATCTAAACAGTAAATATCAAAAAAATCCTTGTTCAGTACAATGTACACCAAACGCAGTATAAGAAAGTTATACTATTCTGCTTTTCTCATTCTGTATTGCCCAATACTCTTTGTACTATTTAATACTGTAATCCAAACCCTACCATGAACTCTAAATTAGTACTTAGTTCTAGTTTGTGGATTAGGGGTTATAACAATATACTTCAAATATGAATTTTAAAAAATTATGTCATTTATATGCTTTATTTTATTATATTTGAATTGTATCGTTTAATTATGATGAAGATAACCATTAGGAACAAAATTGTTAAAAAAAAAAAAAACTATATTGGGAAAGGGCAAGATTATAAGTAGAGTAAAGCAGGAAATAAATTACGAAAGTATATACATGAATTGTTTTTCACAAAAGCATTTAATTAATTAAAACATTAAAGATACACAAAAGCATTAAATAAATAAAAGAAAGCATTTAGAACATTAAATAAAACAGATATTTCTAATATCTTGGTACGTGGCATTGTATATCAAGCCTCATCGAGAACACCAATGATATTAAACATCTTCCAAGGTGTCTCTTTTGGAAACCATTAGTCCTCTGAGGTGAGTTTCCAGCCAATATACCTAAGATCCTAGATAAAACCTCCAAATGGCGGCTTAGCCAGTTCGTATGGGGTTTATAACATTAAATAAAGAACATAAAATAAATGACAAGAACATGAACCACCTGTAGAGCCAAGACTAGTGGGGTAATGTTCTAATAAAACATTAATTTCATTAATAACATGAGCATATGTACATGATATAATAAAGAAACATTACAAGAAAAGAAACATTAGAAGAAGAGGAAGAGTAAGTAGAAGTAGAAGAAGAAGAAGATTCAAAAAGAATGGAAGAAGATTAGAAGAAATTATATCATTACCTTAGTACGTCCGCATACAAACATTTATGTATGATTTATAATCATAGATGGAATGTTTAGAAGGATGAGAGAAGAAGAGAAGAGTGTGTGGAAGAACGGTCGAAGGTGTTGATCGAAGAGGAAGAAGAGAGAAGTTAGATGGAGAAGAAAGAAGAAGAGTTAAGGTGTATTAGAAGAGTGTTTGAGGCTTAGGTTCAGAGATGATGAAAGGTTCCGGAAAAGAAGTGATACCTTCAAATGAACCTGGCTTGTCATTGTAAAGAAAATTTCATTCTTTTACTATAGTGAATAATAGAAGTACTTTTACTGTTATGACTAGTAAAAGTTGTCAAGGGTTTTATGTTGGTGACAGTAAAATCCAAAATAGTATTAGGTGGAAAAATTCCACCCATTCAAATCTAAATTATATCATATGTGACAGTAAACTCAGGGGAAACATTACATAAATAATACATACACTATTTATACGTATACACTATAAAATAGTATAGTATTAAATACATACTATAATTTACATTAAAACATAGAAAAGAAAATTCTACGTATTTTGCCGTAAGGACAACAAAATACTTACATTAGATTTCTAAAAATCAACTAGATCAATTCCGTAGCAATCATCTTCATTGCCTTCTCCACTATAAGCTGATTCAGACTGAGTGGAGTCTTCATTGGTGGATTCCTTCAGACTTGCCAAGGCCTGTAATTGCTTCATTGATTCTAGAGAATTTTCCCTAACCATTGAAGACATAAGAAATCCCTTGTCATGGAGGAAGGGAACCTGTGTCTCGTCCTGAATCCTGAGAACATTGGTTGTCTTGTTGATCCAACTAAGGATCACCTTTTCTTCAACCTTATCCCATAGCTTAAAACCATCCCACCATTTTACTTTGAATCTCTAATTCAAAATGGTAGTTTTGGTGTCATTGTTTTTCCTGAATTCGTAGAACCAGGTCATTACCCATTGTATGCTGATGTGCATGAAAAACAACATTGTTTTATTGAATGACTGTTCATATGGGTTAAGTATATAATTATTCATGAAAAGAACATACCCCTTTTGGGCCTTTCATGGATAATCTCATTATTAGCTCCGAACTCTTCCCATCAGTGTGCAAACCAATAGGGTAAGTTTTTTTAAGAACATTTTTCAAAAAAGATTAATCAAGTATGGGATCTTTTTTGGTTTATTCGGAAGATAGCATTCCACCATGCTTGCTTATAATCAAAATAATTGTAAGCATGGAAATATGGCGAAAGTGGCATTAGTGGGTTTATTAAGAATTTTTGGCATTGTGTTGGGTGGCCAGGCCATTCATTAAGGTTTATGACTTTATGAATTATGACAGTTGAGTAACTGATTATTCCATTATTTTCAAAATGTTTAAATGAAACATATTTTGTTTCACTTAAATTTTTTTCATAATATTCAATTGTTTTCAATTTATCATAAGGGACATAATTAAAATTCTCAAAAAATATCTTCTAAGCACAAATATAAGGATCATTTTTAAATACTCCTTTCATATTTGAAATTGCCCTTAACATAAAACATTGATTTTTTCAAAACATTTTGGGGGGGCAAATTTCTTCACAGAGGAAGAAGTCGCCTCAGTAATCTAAACATTCTGATGAGACTTATTTTCAGAAGCCTTCACATTTGATTCCTATTCTATACAAACAAGGACATTCAAGGTGGAAGTAATAGCCTTGATCAATTCTAGTGTGATCACCACATTAGTGTTTGGGCCCTCATTGGGCCTCCCCACGTTGTTCTCATTAAGGGTTTCATTGGTTCTAAATGAATGGGAAGACGGCTCATCTTTGATCATTAATGGTGCATTATGAGTTTTGGGAGTCATGACAGCAAGCCAAGATCGGACATTTGTAAGGCTTTTTTTAAGAGGGACCTCCTTCCCCATTTCCCTTATTTTTCTTGGAGGCATCTCCCTACAGGAATTCACGGGTAAGGAAGTTAGGAAGGGAATTGGAAGAAGCATTGATATGCTCAATTTCAAAATAAAAAACAAATAAAATTGATTGTCATCTAGCGAAAATCTATTTTGAAGCCAAATTTTAGATATCTTTTTGTAAAACATTTTTGGCTGTTTTGCAGTCAATTCTTAAAAGAAATTTTTTATTTAACAAATCTTTTTGAAATTTGGAAATTATTAAAACAATCGCTAAAATTTCCTTTTTAATTATGGAGTAATTCATTTGGCATTTATTCCAATATTTTGACACGAAATGGACTATACATTCTTTACCATTTGAATTTTGTTTAAGAATTCCGCCAAATCCTATGCAGATGCATTAATCTCTACTATTTTTGGAAGAGACGAATCTACAATGTAGATGCATGGAATTTCCCTAATTTTCTCCTTGATTTGTCTGACTACATTGGTATGTAATTTAGACCATTTTGGAGAATTCTTTTTTAACCTTTGATGTAAAGGTTTACATAAAACATTAAGGTCTTCGAAGAAGTCTGCTACATAATTTAAACTTCCTAGAAATCTCTGGATTTGGGTTTTATCCAAGATTTCATCTGGAAATTTAGAAGCAAATTCAATTGACCTTCTTATTGGGGTAATTGTTCCATTGTGAATATCAAACCTTAAAAACCTAATCCTAGTTTGGAAAAGGGAAATTTTAGTGGGCGAGACTAATAGGCCATTTTGTTTGGCTTTTTTGGTGAAAGCCCTAATGTGTTTAAAATGTTGATCTATATTAGAAGAGAAAATCAACACATCATCAATGTATACAATTATGAAATTTGAATAATCATTAAAAATTTCATTCATTATCCTCTAGAATTCAGATAGAGCATTTTTTAAATCGAAAGGCATAACATTCCATTCGTACTGTCAAAATGGGACAGTGAATGTTGTCTTATACCTATCGCATTCTTTAATTTGAATTTGCCAGAATCCATATTCCATATCGAACTTAAAGAATACTTTAGCATTATGCATTTTACTAAGTAGGTCTTTTTTGTTAGGTATTGGATACCTAATCCATTTTAGTACATTGTTTAGAGGCTTATGGTTAATAACTAACCTAGGTATGCCTCTTTCTATTTATGCATTTTTATTAACATAAAAAAGCTGAATAACTCCAAGGTGACATGGATTTTTGAATTAACTTCTTAGTTAATAAGTCATTAATTTCATTCGGGTAATGTCTTAAGACATCGCGATTCATTTGCGAAGGTCTTTCTTTCGTTGGAATGTTCTTCTCATCAAAATTACCTTCATAAGGCAATTCTACCATATGAAATTTCCTATCCCAAAATGCATTTGGTAAAGTAGAACAAATTGTTTTCCTAATTTCATTTTCTAATTTAAAAATCCTTTCCTTTATAAGATTTCTCATGATTTAGTCTTCAATTCTATGAAGAGTCAAATCATCATTTAGGAAAGACAATTGGTTTTCTTTACATTTAATTAAAAAATTTAACTCAAAAATTGAGTTCTGTTTAAGTTCATTAATCATTTTAATTTATGATTTTGAGACAAAGTTAAAACGGATTTTCTTTTTGAGATAATTCATCTCAATGCCTTCATTATTAACCCTAAAAGGTTGAATGAGATTAATAAAATGTATTCCTAAAATGACATTCTGTTTCAGATTCTTAACAAGAATGAAAACAGTTTTATAGGACACATTTTCTTTTATTATCTCAGTATTAGATAATTTAAAATTAATATGTAATTTGTTACCTAAAGCAAAACTTAGAGATTGAGTTGTTTTTTCAAAATATTTTGTTGAAATTAACCCTTCTCTAATGCAATTTAAATCTACACCAGTATCAAATAACGTAGTAGTTTTTAGGATAAACTCATTGTTAATCTTAATTGTTATATTAATAATCCATTTTCTAGTAGTTACTTCTACTAGATGCATTAAATAATTTGAATTTACAAAATTATTATTAGATTTTTAATTAATAGAACTTTTATGTTCAGAATCTTTTGAACATTCATTGTTTATCATTCTGTTTTTTAACTTAAAGAATTCATTTTGCAATTTGTTCTGTATTGATTTTAATTCTTTGATTTCTTGTTTTTGAATTTTAATTTTATTATGAAGATCATTTACCATTATTGGTCTATGATCTTTTGATTTTCTCCTATTGAGAATGTCATTAAGATTATAGGTTAAATTATTCGAAATTGAGGTAGTTGGTTTGACCTTTTTCCAACCATCTTAATTTCTCTTCATTATCAGGTATTTGATCTAACCTTAGAAAAAATTCTTCTTCTTCCTTAGTTAGGACGTTTAATTCATTGTTAGAAGGTGATGATGATTCAATATCATTAACTTGAATCCCATCTTCTTTAGAAGACGAAGCATTATTGGAAGAATATCCTTCTTCTGCAAATATCTGCATAATGTCTTCCATAACAGTTTCATCTCAATTTAATTCATAAAGTTTTTTGTCAATTCTGCATTTATCAGCAATGTGACCATATTTTCTGCATCTATAACATTTAATTCTCTTTCAAGGTTTTTTTCTTTTTATCTTTCTTGGAAAATTCTTCATTGAATTTTTTATCTTCATTAAATCTTTTAGAGAATTTTTTCTTTTTTCTTTTGAAATTTCTCTTGGGTTTTTTCCTACATTCTGAACATTTTTTTGAATTTCCAGAAACAAAGGATTGATCATATTGAGAGCAAAAATCACCTAAACTTTGTTTCTTCATTTTCTTTTCATTTTTAAGTTACTTCTGCAACCTAATTGTATTACATAAATTAGTTTATATCTTATAGACATATGAAGTTAATTCTCCATAAGATAAAGCATTATAAGGAATTTCTCCATTGAATTCCTCCCGAATTTTATTCCTAACTTGTTCACCTATTAATTTTGGTAAACCAACTAAAAATTTTTCTTTCCAGAAAGGTTGGTTACAATCATCATGTAGTAAGACCCTTTAAAGGAAAATATCTTTATATTGTCAAAATTCTCCAAAGGACTTACATTTCATATTGGATAGAAGATCTAGGTTTTTATCCTTAATATGAGATGGATCTCCTATGAAGTGCTGACTAATACAATACATTAAGGTATTAACATCATCCTCTATTGGTTCATTATTTTCATTAAGAATTTTAACTCCATTTTCATATTTCTTAGTTAAAATATTCATTTGTTGTTCTTCAGTGAGACAATTATCCCACCAACCTTTTAATTGACCAGTAAATCCAGCAATTGAAAGTATTACAATTTGATAATCAGAAATGCTTTGAATACTTTTATTAGTATTCGAGAACATAATCATCTAATTAAGAATATTCATAATCATTTGTTCTAAAGCTCCATCTATGTTCCATTCATAAGTGGTTCCTGCAGAATATTTGTTTTGGAAATTATTAAGTTTTTCCTCAAACATAATATCAAGAGGGGATGCTCGCCGATAATATAATTTTTTAGGTTCCTTCCATGTAATTTTATTAATTCTTTCATCATCTGAATCATTAAGACTTAAGTCTTTGAATGAAACATCTAGATTGGAATCTAAATCATTATTAGATTCATTAAGGACATTAATTTTCTCAAATGGAGTATCTTGAATAACTAGATTCCTAAACTTAGGAGTATCTAGTCTTAAAGATTCCATTGGTTCCATTTTCATTTTATTCTTCATTAATTTTTTCTTCTCATTTAAAGCTTGAAGAAAATCATTACTAGGACTGTTGGGTATTTCGAACGGTTTGAAAAGTGGTTTATTATTAACCAATTTCTCAATCTTTACATTGTTATTGACCCCATTACTAACTACATATTCTATCATGTCTAATTGTTAGCCTATTGTGTGAAGATGTTTGTTGGTATAATTATTTTGATCAATAATTTTCTTGATACCTAACCCTTCAGCTTCTATTGCGTTCTTAATGGGTGTAAGTTTAATTTCAGTATCCTTATGAGAATACCGAATATTGCTAAGTGGTGGATGATTGGATTCTACAATTTGTCCATCACTTAGTCTCCATTGGACACATTTGTTGACAACATTAATTTGCCTAAGCTTCAAATAATATTTTTTGAGCCAATCAAAAAATAAGATTTGAGCACCTAATTTTTCCATAAAATTATAATAACCCTCCTTAATTTGTGCCTTAAACTTTCCAAAAGCTTTAAGGTACCATTCTCATACTTTTTTATTTTTAGGAGAATTAAAATCATTATTTAGAAAAACTATATCTGGTTTGAAGAGCTTTTCTATGACATTGAGTTCAGGGTCGCCTACTTTTGAAGTAGAAGGTTCCTCTAAGTCATTGAAGTTTTGATAGGCCGATTGGGTTATCCCTATGGGTTTATTAACTAAACCGCTAATTGAAGGATTATCCTTAGTTTTTGAACTATCAAGAACATTTTTAGGTTCATTAATAATTTGTCTAGCCGTCTAGGTAAATCCACAGATCTCCTAGGAGATGATACAAAAGACATTAAACTAATATCTAGGTTTCTAGAATAATTGAAAGATCTCCTAAAGAATTGAAATGTTACCTTATCCTCTAAATATTGCATCACATTAGCTAGTTCGGCATTACATGTTGTCTTTCTAAGAGTAGGATTGTCTACTTCCCATTGATCAAATAAACTTACCTGATCCCATTTAATCATTTTGGGAATTGTCACATTCGAATTAGTTAAGTCAGTTTTGATTAAAAACGTTTGACCTTTTTTGTCTATTTTGTACGCTTTAGATCCAAAAACAGTTTTCATTAATTTAAAATAAATTCTATAAATGATTACCATAAGCAATGCACCTTCAATCATTTTGTAATTATGAGTCTTGATTTGTAAGATCAAGGCACTTGTTATGGTCTTATCTCTCGGACCTAAAGTTACATTTGGGTAACATTCAATTTGGATTGAACCAGTGCTTAGACTAGTCTCAACTGCAGCATGAATTGATCATTCATACTCTAGTTCCCTAACATCTCTAAGGATCATTAAGACTAAGGTATCTAATCGTAATTTGGTGAGAGGTTTAACTCTTACTTAGATCAGACCTACATGCATATAGTTCCATTCTTGTTCATATTTTCAAATGGAATCATTGTTTAATAATTTTAATACCATTAACCCATCAGAGATAGGAATATCCTTCTCTTTAATGGTTATAACATAATCATTTTTGCCAAAGATTTTCCATTTAACCATTTGGTAAATTTAGTCATAAGACAATTTTGGAATTTTCTAATCATTTATTGCCTTATCAAATCTTTTACATAAATTTCATCTCTATTGTTTGCTATAGTCTATATCCTCATTGGAAGCAAAGCTATAAAAGGACAAAGTTCTTTTGAATAAATCCATAATTAGAACACTACAATTTTCCATTTTTTATACATTTATTTGCAAAACTACTAAAAGTCATAGTATTATGGTTTTACCTCGTTGGCCATCTACTACCCTTTAACTCAACGGGATTTATGCTAGGCCCCTGCACTTGTTAGGAAGGGAATTGGAAAAACAATTGATATGCTCAATTTCGAAATCAAAAAGAGATAAAATTGATTACCATCTAACAAATATCTATTTTGAAGCCAAATTTTGAATATCTTTTTGTAAAACATTTTTTACTGCTTTACAATCAATTCTTATATATATATGTGTGTGTGTGTGTGTGTGTGATTTGTTAGGTGGTTTGTGACTTGTGAGAGGATTATCATTTATATATGCAATCATATTTCCCTTTTTTTTTTTTTAATTGAAAGGAGTATCCTATTAAAACCGTTAGAACTTTCCCTTATAACTATCTTCTAAGCAAATAAAACTAAAAGAGTTTTTTTCTTTTCTTTTTTTTTTAATTTAGTTTTAAGGAACAATTATCAGAGTTTTATGTGAAAAATATATATATATATCACACATAAATTGACTAAACTAATGTACATGAATTTGATTAGATGAGTTAATGGATGCGCAATAACGACCGAATATAGTAAGTTTTATTTAATTTTTGTGAAACATCTCTAAATTATAGAACTTGATGTGATTATTAAAATATTAATTATACTCCTATCCAATATAAGAGCAATTATACTTGTATATTGCTTGGCATTTGTTATATAGATTATGTACATCTGCTAAAAATGTTAAAAGTCAAGCAAAAGCAAAAGAATCAAGAATCCTCTCAAAGAGGCATATTCAGAATGTCTGATGGCGGAGACAATGATTGGTTTGATGCCCCACATAAGATTGAGCCTTATACAGAAATAATTCAAAATAAATGCCTAGTATATATACACACACATGTATATACATCTTAACTTTTCTTTTTCCTCCCATTTAATTATTGTACTTCCAATTTAGTTAGAAACATAATACTTAAATTTTCACTAAATTATAACCAAATTAAAAGTGCGGATACTGAATTATAAAAAACAAAAGCTTCCAACAGTAAATTGTCAAAAAGTAAAAGTAGAAACACTTGGATGCATATCCCCAAATAATTCAATTCCCTTCGCTTCATCTATTAAAAATTATTGAAATAAAATAAGAATAAGCGAAATTGTTGGAATAAGGGATTATCAAGATCTGTTGAATCCTAAAACTTGTAATACCCTCCACATGGTTGTCAAAATCACGAGTTAACTCGCACGTTTCTACGATTTTACGAGTTGGTGAGCACATTCTAGTCAACTCGCATGTAAAAACGTTTTTAGGGTAAAATCGTAGTAAAATCGCGATTTTGAACAAATATGTAATAATAACTATTCATAGCTCAAGCCCAAACTTTTAATAAACAACTATGGGCTTAATTGTTAAAAGCCCTTTGGCATCTAGAGGGCGCTGCCCCCTTAAAACCCCCGCCGGGACGACTTCTCCGAACCCTTGCCCACTCAGCGTGGAGCGAGACTCACGTGCTTTCCTGTTATAGGGGAGTATGAGTCATACCCCAACATGTTCATCAATCATCACTCCTCTCTTGTCAATGTGTTACGTTGCATTGAAGTCTTTGTGTTTGTGTTCATCAACTGTTAATCTTCTTATTCCTATTTGTGATCATGTTCATATTAAAGCACTCGTGTTTGATTGCTGCAACTTTCCTTATTTTAACAAATATTTTTGTAATAGTAAATAAAATAAAGAATAAATAACTTTAACTTTATAAGAATTTTTTATTTTTTTAATTTAATAGGAAAGGTATAAATGTATTTATATTTCTATCTTTTCAATATATCATTCTCATAGTTAAGTAAATGTAAGATATTATTAAGTAAATATATTTTGAATTAATAATCACGAATAGTGCAAAAATTTACCTAATAATATATAATTTTGAAAGTTTTTCTTGTTATAGTATCTTCTTTATTATATACTTTTAATTAGTCGTTATTTGTCATTTTTTAATATTACTTCTTTTTAATGGTATATCTTCGTTATCAATTTTTATTTATTAGTAATTTCTTAAAATCACAATTGATTTTTAAATTTTATTTATTATCTTTTAACTTTTATATATATAACTAGATAAAACTTGTTTTATACATGATTTATCATTTTAGAAATAAAATATCTATATTATACAACTTATGATCGATTATCTATATTATAACTTTTATTGCAAATTTACAATTTATGACTAAAATAAATATTCAATTTCCTTATTTTTATTATTCATTATAATTTTTAATAACTATTATAAATAAATTTATAATATTTAAAAGTTATTTTATATAAATTATAAAAACTTACGTTTCTACGTTTCGATTCTACGAACCCCTTAACGATTCTACGTAAAATCGTGATTTTGACAACCTTAACTCTACATATTTAGTTAGATTTCAAAGTGGATATTAGATATTTACTAGAAAGGATTCAGTTCCAAATTTTTGAAACCCCTTCCCACAACACAATACACTGAAAAGGGCCTTTCAGCCATCCAAACCTATTCAGAGTTCGTATCCTATATAGCACGTCTTAGGTTCTAGGATATCTTATAATTTGATATTATAAATAGGACATTGTCATTTGCTAAGAAAAAAGACATGCATGATTTTGCCTTGCAAATGTATCGAAAAGTAATATTTTCAACAGACACATTAGGAAGAGCTAAACCCCCATTATCTTAATTCCACCATTTTATTCAAAGTTAAAATGCAATCTACTCATTATCTGAAGACTGACTTCTAACAGGAGGTCAGTTTAAGAGATTCCTTGTCTCTTCCATCTAAGTGAGTTATGCATGTCGGACTAAGTATCAGGGTCTCCAAAAGGTATCTCATCTCAGTTACCTCCAGTCATTGGCTACCATATATGAAGTGTACTACATAGTCTACTGTTCACTCTTTCACTCAATACTATAGTACGTGATTGGAGAAGATTAACAGAGACGGAAAAACCATTCCAGGTCGGAAAACTTTGTGCACACAGCCATTTCTTCACTAGAACATAAAAAACTCTTGCTACTTCAAAAACCTAAAATCGAGTACACAACCACTTCCCCCACCCCCGAAAAAGCCAAAATGAAAAATGAAAAAGAGAAGATCCTTCTAATGGAGAAAGACACAGAAGAAAACATTAAGACGCTATACATGAAGACTAATCAAAATATACATATGTAAATCATGATTCATGACCACCTAATACCTATTGCCAACTCCCACTAACTTGATAGACACCCAGAATAGCTCAACCCCTTGGCTACATTCTTCTTTCAGTACAACAATGCACTGACAGCAAAAAATGAAAAAATGGATACAAATATTTCCAACCTGCCACAACGACAACCTGCCATCGTAAACGTAGTCATATATCATGAAAAAGAAAGGCATACACTCAAATCATCACAGATCAGACATAATATCAATGAAAATAGTTTTATTTCCTTTGTTTGTTAGACTTGGAGGAAAAACATTTAAATAGAAAACATAGGTAAAATCATTATCTTTATTAAGCCAAACAGGTCCCTTTCAAGTAAAAACAAGTTCTCCCATGTAAAACAATTTCTCATTCGAGGGAATTCTAGATTTTTGTAGGAAAAAAACTTCTACTTGTTAAAATGGAGTGTTCTTTTCCAAATTAGTCTTTACAAGTTCTCTAGCTCTAGGAAAATGGTACTACTCGGTATTTATTTCTATTGACAATTTTCAAACATCAGAAGAATATAAAATGGAACCCCAACCCAAACACAACTGGCCCGGCCCACACCCCCCCCCCCCCAAAAAAAAAAGACTAACTAAACAAATTATAAAAATAAGCTAGAGGTGGTAACCACGAATGTTAAAAAAATGGTATATTTTTTATACTTTATTTATATGTAAAAGGTTAAACATAATGCATTTATGGGAATATACTGATAATAATTTATTTAGGTACAAATTACATAAAAGTATGAATCAAACAACGAAACATTTCGCAGAAAAATTTCATAGACAACCAAACACCTGGAAACATATCATTTTTTAAGAAAATGTTTTTTTCCCCCCCTTCTAACATGAAATTTTCACTCAAACAAACAGGGCCACAGCATTTCTGGCGGTGAGAACTGACACCAGACTACAGGTACTTACCTTAAATACAGAGTAACAAAACTTCTATGTAGATTTTATTAACAAAAGATTAAAATCATAAACAAAGAAGAGAACTCCAAAAAATTGACAAAAGAAATGGCACGCACCAGGGTTTTTGATAGTCTCAGAAGTTGGTAATGCTGGCAAAGACATCTCTGCAAACATTCAAGGAGGTTTCAGAATGATGCAGCCTAAGTAGGGTAATTCATAGAAACTTATGAACATGACAATGCTCCAGTCAGTTACCAGGAGCACAAAGAGACACAGGTGTAAGTGATGATGATAATGGCCATGGAGCTTCTACGTTGTCAGTCAAGTCACATGTAAAGCTGTAACCTGTGCTATTGTCAAACACCATGTCGGAAGGGTAGCTCCGAAGCAAACACCCTGCCACTGAAACAAATTTCAACCATCATTTATTTACATGAATGCATTTCTTAATCATTGTTTCGGACAAAAATAACATGTGAGCGTGCACACACATACACATGTACTCCCCCTAAACATAACAGGTACTGTAACACAGTTCTCAAAAATACTATCCATATACACATTCTTCAACTCAGTACATTACTACTAACATAAATGGCACACACAGAGGAAGAATAATTAGGCATTGCGACACAGTTGTTGAGAAGAGAAAGAACATCAAAAAAGCACAGGAAGCTATGGTTTGCATTATCCAAATACAAGCTCTTTGACTCAGTAGATTACTACTAACATAAATGGCATATGATTTTTTTTGCTAACTAATGACGTGATATATACACAAGAAGCTCAGTCATTTAGATATTTCGCCCACGGGACCAGGGGTCATAACACAAGTTCAGGATCTCAAGGCTAACACCAGACTACCAGATTCACTAGCTGTTGGATTACATACGATCTGGCCAAGGAGATTTCTTCTCTGGACAGCATCATGGAACAGAGAATTAGATGATTGAAATATTAAAAACCCCATGGATCTCTGATGAAATGGAGACATGCCCACAAGCACCAGGAATTTTTTCCAACATCTCATTCAACTGTCATTTAACCTTTAAAATTTTGCGCAAGAGATTGGTATTCCACTTGGTATGCATTATAACACAGTTTATTCACTATGTTCTCTGGTACCACTAACAGTATAAATACATTTAGATAAACAAAGGTATATAAGCACCATGGTGAACCTTACAACTATAATACAGGAGATATTGGAGGATGATGACAATAAGACAAGCTGCAATTACATCTGTTACAATTAGGCCAGAATGGAACTACCCACTACCCAGTAAATTTAAACATTAAATAGAAGAAGTGTAGTATGCCAGATCACTTGAGGAGGAAGCATATGTTCATCAAAGAAAAGAATAGTGAAACTTTGATGAGAAATACCAAAAAGAAAGTAGAAAACTTAAGGAAAAAGGATGAAATTACCAACCTTCCTGTCCATTGACTGATCCTTGTAGATTTCCAGGTAGGAAAAGGGAGAAAAAAAAATCAGATCCAATACGTAAAAAAAAAACCAAAGATGCATAACAAGAATACTTTTACCTTGAATGCTAAAATCTTTCAAGTCAATGTCACAGAGCTCATATATATTTGTAATGACCCCACCTCTCCGAAGCATTGAACCAAATTTGGTTGCACACATTATTGCTTGCTTGTTGGTAATTAGCATTTGTCTCTGTATTCCATCAATGTAGGAATTTAGCGAGCTACAGCAAGAAGGACTTGGTGCTGCTGCATTACGGCATGCATTGACTACTGCAGAAGGCTCTTTGAACTCCAAAGGGCAAACTGCATGCACCATTAGTGATGTCAATACAGGCAAAACCCTCGAAAGGTAAATTATCAAACAGGTTTTCACAATGCCAACTCAAAGAAAACCACAATGCACTCATTATCTGCAGAACATACACTCTTTGCCATGAAAGAACCACCAACTGTTACATGTAAAAATCAATCACATTGTCAAGAGATGCTAATTTTCCAAAAGCTCCTCTACCCCTCCCTTTACAAAATCAAAAGAAATGCAAAGGAGTACACTCCACCTAAGTATTGGATATCAAAATCGGAGTCCTGCTATAACCAACACTCTTTTATGTTTCAACATTAATAATTTTAACGTATTTGTAGAATGCTTTTATTTTGGTAGAAAAAACCTTCTAGTCGCATAACTAAGAAAGAAGAACCATCATGCTAGTCTCTATATACGAGAGCAGCCTTTTTTTTTTTTTTTGGGATCAGATCAGATTTTTTTTTCTTTTTTCATTAATAAATACGAGAGCAGCTTCCAGTGAGCCTATTGCTTAATATATTAAAGATGATGTCTGATACAGTAACCAAGTATGGCCGGGGTAATTTTGAGATCTAATTCTCTGCAAAGTGATCTAGATATCCCAGTTCATTTCTCTCTTCTCTGTATGCATATTTTACCGAGCCCAAAAAGAAAAAGAAAAAAGTCTCCATCAGTTCAGAAAATCTGGTTTGGTCAACAGGCTCACTCATTGAAGCGCAGTTCTGTGAATGTTTTGAGTTTCCGGATTGGCTTTGTGACCACTTCTCTGGTCTGAGAGGCCAGTTCAGTTCAATTTTGATTATATTGAGTGGTAGAATTCTTATGCTCTCAACCTAAAGATACATGTAGACCCCAAAGGGCTTTTTGTAATGTATCTACTAGTATAGCTAGCACTAGTATCGTGGCAACTTCCTACACAAAAACTAGCCATACAGACAGAACAATAAAAAATGCAAAAAGAGGACCATGATGCATGGTTACCCCAACTGTGTACGATACGATATTGACTAATCTACTCAAGAACAAAGGTGGACTTCACACACACTTAGCATCCTGTTCTTCCAAATTAAGTATATGGAAGCAGCAAAAGCTAATTTCCAACACACAACCAAATTCTCTTCTAGGATTAGGTACATGGGACAAACCTGTGAGAATAGCATTCCAATTTACAAAAAATTTTAGGCTTTGGCTCTTATTTATTTGTTCATTTCAAATTATGTTTTTTAACACATCACAGGCCACAATGAAACTGGTCAGGTCTTTCCTCGATTTTTTTTTTTTTGGGCATCACTGCACCAGTCAATAAATATTATACAAGAACTTAAATAGCAGCAAGCTCAAAGCAGAAAGAACACATCCCCCCCAAAAAAAGGGCCCAATATAGGCAGCCAAACCAACATAACTGAATAATACCATGTTGTTCGAGTTGTAGTTTGCTAAGCTTATGATAACAAGTACCAGCACAGACAAAGCTTAGCAATTGTAAGATGTACTTTACTAGAGCTCTTAAGACCTAAACGAGATTCAAAAGTTATTTGTTATGTGCAAGGAAGGAACTATTCATTTCAAGTCAAAGGAAGCCAAAAAATTTCTCTTCATAATCTGTCATAATCAAATTACACAAACTCATAGCATTCTCTTCCTCCCTTTTTTAAGATAAAAACACACACAAAAAAAAAGGGGGGGGAATCTATGCACTTTGATATACAGATCATGCAAAGTAACTGCAAGAGAAAAAATGGATAGCCAGAAGCACTCAAGAAAATACATTATAAACTAAATAATCTTGAAGAGACAGAAAAGGCTATTGACATGCACCTTTGTTCACTTTGCAGTTAGATATTCTTCGAAATGCAGCATTTGCAGCATCTGCTGAGAGTTTTCTGGAGATATATGAATACACTACCCTTTTACAATCACTTATAGTATCCACACGATTAGCCTCCTGAACAGCATTGCTGTTCCCATTCACAGTTAGCTCTCCTCCTGATATCTTAATTGCAGCTTCCATAATTGCAGGTTGGCAGATCGGTCTACAACATTCTTTCAGAGGGTCAACTGAGCTACAGGCATCAAGTAATTTGCTTGTATTCACTTTCTTTTCAAAGGTCGCAACATCATTTACAGGACAAGATCCACCAGTAAGATTTGATGATTTTATAGAGCAGATCTTGGCCACTAAACTGTTTGCCCCTCGGCTAACTAATATGCTAATGATATCAGAAAAACAATCATCAGCAACAGTATTATGTATGACCAACTTATCAGAGGAGCTGCTGTAAAGACCCTGGAATATGTGCATCAAGCTACTCATCTGGGGGCAGCATATAACATTTCCCACAATATATGCCAAAAGTTGAGTGCAATCAGATGCTGTTTTGGTAAATATATCTGACATGGCAGAGAAGTTTACAGGGCATTTACCAGTTAGGATAGGTTCATATGTGTTGGGAAAAGATGGATACATAGGTGCCCATGAATCATTAGAATGTGGAAACTGGGGAATAACAGCAGGGGATATTTCAATTGGGTAAAGGATTCCAGTACTAGGCGGGTTAGCAGACTCAGACTTGGCAGTAGTATGCATGGGCTCAACCTCACTTTGTCCTAATGCATCATGGAAACTAGATAACCATATCATAAGTAAGATGAATTTATGCCGCATGGAACCTGTAAACACAGATAAACAATCAATAGATATAGTTGAATTCTGTCTTGCACAGTAGTTAATCGGCATAGTTTCCTCTAGCCACCTGTGAGGCCACCAATATAGTTTTAACCAATGTGATAGAGCCAAAGAATAACTTCAAAGAACCTACTTTTAAGACAACAACCAGAATGCCAATCCTCCATATTCCACTACCCTTCCAGCAGCATCAAGCTCCAGAAAGCATAACTCAAGAGGTTATATGCCAGCTGTCAAAAGATTTCTCTTCTCAATGCAGCCGTACCTGTTGTACCACCAAATGTTAGGAGCGGATTGACACAAACAAAAATACAAAGACAGAATAGTCAAGTAGTAATATGCATAGGTGCTCGTCTATCCTAAATGAAAGTTTTTCTAAAAGAGACAGAGAACAAGCATGAGACTTTGGAAGAGTCAAAACAACAGGTTTCCTTCTCCATTTTAGGCCCGTTTACATGGAGATGGAAGCAGAGCAGTTCATTCTCAAACTCCAATGTTTTCCTTTGTAGGACTCCTATTGGTAACAACTCTTGTTGCTTTGTTTCAAAGACAGAAATGATTCAAGATGTCCTTTCCTTAGACAACCTAATCTAAGATTTAATCAGGAACGCCAGAGCCACTTAGATCTCTGTCCCTGAATCTTCCTTGAATTTTGTCATCCACCAAAGACAAAAATGACATTTTGAAAGCCAAGAGGATGATCTTAACTCATAGAAGATCATAAAATTCTAAACTTGCATCTACTGCCAAAAAGCAAAACAACTAAAACCACCCGAGAAACAATCTTTTAGCTTACAATTTTCTCCCTTCTGAATACATATATACACATCATAACTGAAGTTGCAGTTATCTCAAGCTGACACCAAAATGATGGTAAATATGTTTATTCTCCAAGATATCACAAATTAAACAAATAACAGCAAGGCCATGGATTTAGACAATTATAAGTTCAAATCAAGATTCTTGCTTGAAGAAGGATAGTTTTTCCTCTCCATTTGTTTTCCATCCAATCTCAAGACCAAAACGTGGAGATAAGCAGAGATTTTAGGGAATAGCTACAAAACCTTAAGTACAGAAGTAAAAAACACCTTATGAAACCTCATCATTCTCCAAAGGACCATAACAGCTCCCTGATCTCAAGCTAATAACACTCTTCCAAGCTCAACTAAGCTTGGAAAGAACATCAGCAAAAAAAAATCCAAGACTTTCTCTGACATGCACTTTTTTCAGCTTCCAAACAGGGGATACCCACAATTACCACCAAGAAATGTCGATATTTCCCTGATCAACCAAAACAGTATCTGATCTCAAGAAAATTATGAAGCACAAAAAGAACAACACCCACAAAGAAAGTTTTGCACTTTCTCCCGTATTCACATTTTTTTTTGGATAAATTCTCCCATATTCACATTTCTTAGCTTTCAAAGAGAAAATTCCACAACCAAAAACTACAAAAATCTCATTGTTTCCCTAATCAACCAAAAGAACTGACTGATTTCATGCACATTACACTCCTTCAAGCTCAATTAAGCTCAGAAAGAGCATCACTGGGAGGAAAAAAGAAGTCCAAGGCTTTCTCTCACATTCACATTCTTTCAGCTTCCAAGCATAAAATACGATAACCATCAACAGCTAAAATCCCATGATTTCCCTCATCAATCAGAATAGCTACCTGATCTCGAGCAAATTAAACTCCCTAGAGCTCAACTAAGCTCAGAAAGTACAGCATTCACATAGAAAGTTCATATTTTCTCTCACGCCACATCTTCTCTGCTTCCAAACAGCAAATCCAACTATCAACAACTAAAATCTCACAATTTCCCTCATCAATCAAACCATTACGTGATCTCAAGCAAATTACACATTTCCAAGCTCAACTGGGTTCATAAATAACAACACCCACAAAGAAAGTTCAAAACTTTCTTTTTCCATCACATTTTATCAGCTTCCAAACAGAAAATACAACAGCTATCAACAAAAATAAATTTTCCTTTTTCACCTCCTAGACCAATATATATATGTGTATAAATAAAAACCATACCTGATGAAGTAGGGCCCATTTGGGAGGAAAAGAAAAAAAAAAGAAAGAGAATGTGAAGTAGTACAGAATCAAGTGAACTCAACGGGTATCGGAGATCGAAATGGGAAATCAAGTTTCTATCTTCGGGAGGTTAATGGAGGGGGAAAGAGGAAAAGAGTAGCAGTTTGTGTAATGTTTGTGGAAACCCTAACTCGGAGTTCACTCAGTCGAAAAGGAAAGGGACGAAAGGAAAAGAAGGAAGCGGAAGAGAGAGAGAGCAAAAGGAGTTTGGGTTTCCGAGACAAGAAGACAATATTATCGGACTGTCTGTCATGTTGGATCGCTTTTAATTATATCACTCCGTTGTTTTTATTTTTTTTATTTATTCAGTTGATAATAAAGCTTATTACATAAATAGTAAATATTATATATTATAATTTTTAAATAATAGGTACCTGGAGTATAGTCAATAACCCCATTCATACAGTCCACATTTTTGACAAAAGTGAGAAAAATGTGAGAGACAGAAAGTAAAAAAAAAAAAAAAAGAAAGATTTTGGTCACGATGTTCATTTTATTTATTGTTTTCATATCTTCGAGAAGATTGTACTGCATATTAGAGTAATTATTTTTCGGAATAATTATTATTTATAATAGTAGTTTAGGGGTGCATTTTTTTTATAGTTTAGTGTATATGATAATAAAAAATGTTTATTTAATCTTCATATCACAGGAATAAATTTTAGTAATGATGAGGTAGAAGTAAGTAAACAAAACAATATATCCTTTTTCAAATTGGATTTTTCTATTACCATACAAGTATGGTAACAAGTAACATAGACGTTAATTTAAATTGTTATATTAATAAAGTATCCTAGAAAGTAATTTAAAAATAAGGATATCAAGATTATTTACCTTGTCGAATTTGTAATATTGATGATAAACTTATGGAGATTTATGGACTTAAAGTAAATTATGGAATTCGATAAAAAGTATAAAACTAGAAATAATTTTTTTATTGAGATTATTAATGAATTTGATTGAATTATGGATTAAAAAAAGAACTAAAAGAGGATCGTAGAGTTAGAAGTTGGGATGCCCTAGATTGAAAGTCTATGTTAGGAAATAAAAAAGGATGCAAACTAAGGAAAAATAATCGATTGAAATAATGTTTTTGCATTGCAAAACCTTATATATCAATTAGTATTAATTGTGTTGATGTTATATAATATTATAATTAAGATGGAATGTGATCAAACCAAATAATCAATTTTTTTTATTGACTTTGGAGGTAGGAGTAAACAATATCACATATTTAACGAGTATACTATCAATTTTTAGAATGGCCATTTCTCCATTGCTAGAACTTATATATCAATTAATATAAATATTGAAATGAAATAAGTGTGACTCTACTATATCTCATCACTTATAAAATAGATAATCGAAAACCTCCATCAAAAGAAAAAAGAAAAAGAAAAAACTCCTAATTTAAATATGATGAGAACAAAGGATTACATATTATTTGTAAAATGATTATTTTATTCCCTCCCCCCACTCTCTCTCTCGCGTGCATGTACACACACATTTATATGGCCATGGGTTGAGTTTGATTTATGCACTCACTAAACTATTACATCGATTCAAAGAATCATGTAGATTCAAACTAAATTAAAAATTTATAATTGGTTTAAAGAAATAAACCAAACCAAACCCTTAAAAAAAATAACAATATTTGACTTGTAACTAAAAAATTTATTTCACTAACATAACATTTAAAAAATAATAATTTATACTTATTTATATATGTATTTAAATTTTGTAATCATAATTTAGTAAATATATATATAGATTGACTCAAAATTTATAATAATGCTAACTTTAAGAATAAAATTAGTTGTTTGTACACATTTGAAAATTTTTAGCTATACAAATATTAACTTTATTAATCTCCTATATGATATAAATATATGTTACTATTAGAAGAATTTAATACTTCTCATATTAGATTACACATTAAACAAATATATTTCTTTAAAAGCAAAATATGGTTAATTCATAAATCAAACTAAAATTTTATGGTTTGAAAAAGTTGATAAATTGAATCATATGATGTGTTGCAATATTATTAAAAACCAAATCACATTTTTATTGTTTGATTTGATTCAACAAAAAAAAAAAAAAACCAAATCAAACAACGCCCATCTTGAAAAAACTATTCTCGATCAACTTAGGCAATTCGTGACCTTGTTTAAGATCCGATGCATCTAAGGTAGGTTACCAATGCAAGATAAAAAATAAATAAATAATAAAATATAAAATTAAATAATAATGAAATTTTATTTCCAAGTAGAGCTACAAATAAGCCAAGTTACTCAAGCTCGATTAGTAAATGAGCCAAGTTTGAACTTAAAATAAAGTTCATTTATTTAAACAAGTTTAGTATGAATTCTTATTTAAGCTTGCGATCCTATTCAAGAGTAGGCATATTTATATTGTGAATGAATCAGCTTATAAACTTGTGAATATACTTATTTATATTATTAATGAGTCAATTTGTAAACAACCTCGAGAGCTATTTTACAAATAGGTTGATGAGTAAGCTCTCATCTATATTATTAATAAGCTAGCTTGTTAACAAGTCATTAGTAGACCATCATTTATATTATTAACAAATCAACTCATGAATATGCTTATAAGCAGGTTTTTGTTTGTATTAGCAATAAATCAACTTAGACTCTTTTATTTAAATAAGCTTGACTTTAGGCTTATTTAGATAAATGAGGTCGACTTGTTAATCTAGACTATTCAAAGTCAAACTTTAAATATAATTTTTTTTCATGACTAAACTCGAGTCTTAAAAAGCTTAGCTCAATTTATTTGTAGTTATATTTCCATGTCTTTCTCATTTATAATTTCTAATGTTGTTTTTAACGTAAGAGATTAATATATTGCTATTAACAATGTATAAATTAGTCAATCATGGCATGGTATTAATCGGATTTAAATCCCTCATCATTAGTTGTAATTAGTGAAAAAATAATACATGAATTAAATATGTTTCTAGAGTTGTTTTGGTCTAATATATATAAACTTTCAATGAAAGAGAGTTCTTCTTCTTAAGACTAATTTTTGTCATTTGCTATTTTTTTTCCCATATTGTTAATTCTATATCGTAGGTTGATTGTAGTTCTATATAAATGGGAATATAAACCTTTTTCAACTTTATAAAAAAAATGGACTAAAACTACATAATTCGTGGGGGGGTAAAACTTTTAAGTTAAAAACATAACAATGAAGATAAAAATAGCTTCAACTAGTTTACAAATTCAAAAACTGTGAATTAGCATAGGATGAACCATCAAGTTCACCAAACTGGCCTTGAGTAGATCATTTACAATCTTGACCTCTCGATTTGGGGTAGGTTGAAGCCTCGTTTGCATGTATTTTCTACCTATTTTCTTAAAGTGAGTAGATGATCAACTTTGTTGATTAGTGGATAAAGGCTTTTTTTAATATATAACTTATAGTCCATTTGAAAATTTATGAATCACAGTTTAACTCTTTTTCTTTTTCACTTGCTATCTTTAAAATTAGTTTTTTTTTTTCATTTTATAAGATTATTATACATTTTTTCTTTTGGGAAAACTGTTGGTAAAGTTTTTTGGGCTTAGACCTCGAAGGGTCAACATGATCTACCTGAGCTATCCGAACTCTATGTCTCTATGCTAACCTCTTATAATAGTTAGACACAAATTTGATGAGACTTAATTAGTGGGCCGTTGACATGATGCTCGATTTAGCTGCATTTGTCTTCAAAATAGATAAATATAAAAGATTTGAAACAAATAAAAAAAGAAGTCAATAAAAAACCATACCCTTCAAAAAATCTAAAATAAATGTTGATTATTAATGCATTTGCCATATTAGGATTGCTTTTAATCCTTATAAAGGTTGGAGGTTATTTGATAAAATACTTTCAACTTTCTCATAACTCTATATTATTTATCAAACACTTTTACTGACTAAAATGTTGGAATGATCACGTTAAAGCAATATCTAGCACTCTTCATATTCTAATTTCTTTCTTTATGTAGGTTACTCAATCATCTTAAAAAATTAAATGCAATAAAAACAAATAAATAAGAAAACACCACCAGGAAACATTTGATTTCCCGTTTTAAATTTATCCTTTTGTTTTTTTCTTTTTTTTTTAATCTTAATAATTAAGAAGATGAATGATTATGGTAACTTAAAAAGGAAGAATCCTTCTTAGCTCTGTTGTCAATATGGACTGATAAAGGAGTGCTAGTCCTAGTCCTAGATATACTAAAAATCCGAAGTTGCTTTTTGACATTTGGAGCTTCTTAGGTGCAGGCGCCGGTGCCGTTGCCGGTGCCGCCCTCCCAACCTTTTTACCTTATAATTGCATGTAACGTCAACCCCGAGACTGTCTGTCAGCTTTTTATTATTTTTCACATTACCTTAAACCGTGGACATAGTTATATAAATAAATACATTATCTTTGAATAATTGATATGGCGATCCATCTATACTATATCTATGTTTAATGTTAAACTCGAAACTCATTGATAATATTAAGAAAAACAACAATTTAACCACAGTTGGTGTAATGTATTTTAAGTAAATTGCTTGAATTTATGATTGATTTTGTTGTCTTTTTTTCCCTTTTTATTCTCAATAACGCGTTTATATTGATATAACTATTTTTATAAATTTATCCCTTATTGAAATATTCAATTCTTTTTATATATGTTGTGTAGAACATTTTATAATTTTTAATTCGCTCATGTTTTATAGATGTATTGTAATTTTGGTTTTTATTCTACATTTTATTGGTTTATTTTGTAAAATTTTTTACTAGTCTGTAAGATATTCTTATTGAATGAACGATTATTGATGAAGAAAAAAAAGCATGGGGCTTTACATAGAAAAGCATTAGAATGAAAATTTTTACTTCCAATAGTTAGAAAACTTGGCTAGGATTAAAAAATTTTAACCCACACAAGAAAGAACCTGAAACTACAAAAAAAATCCCTAATGTTTGAGCAACAATAGGAAGAAAAAAAGGCATATTCAAAGGTTTAAGACAACATTTACCTTTTAATTTCTCCTCGGAAAATCGAATTCTCTCCACTTTTTTTCCATGAGAAAGAGAGAGGGAGGGGAAAACATCAAACATTAAAGGAGTCTATCCTCAATATCCATGCTGATAACCCTTTGTTGTTAGAAAATTTCAATTTGCCATTGCCTTTGTTAACTTGAATTCTTCAAATTTCTTAATTTAAGATGTCTTGAAATTATAAATCAAACAAAAAATATGATTATCGATATGAATGGATATCAATGGGTTGACATGCTTGACTTGGCCAACTAAGTATGTGAAAATTTGGAACTTTTGAGATTCTACAATGGGTTGAAGTCTTTTTTTTAAAAGGGGTTTCTGAAATTTTATAATTGAAAATCCCACCTTAAAATTTGGGAAAACACTAATATTAGTGTGAAGATATGTGAGTGAATTGAAAATCGTTATGATTCTCTTTTACCTTTCTCTTCTTGTATAAGCTATGGTTGTTTGATACGTCCCATTATTTTTATATGCATTGTTTTGCATAATAGTTATCTATAACCTATTCAATTAAATAGATTTTGAATAGATATTAAATGTTATAGGATGAATTCTCGATATAAATTTTTAAAAATCTGCTTTCATGGGGTAAAATACAGTTATAAGGTTTTCTTATCTTATATCTACTCTAAAATGTATACTTTATAAGATATATATGGTATAAATTCTAAGACACCTATACCTATCTTATAAAAAAAGTATTAAATAATATTAACAAATAAATAATAAATGATAACATTATATATATTTTTTTGTTAATAAAAATTTTAGTGAAAAGAAATAAAGGAGTCTGAACCCATAAGTTAATAACCTAAATGGCTAAATTAATATCGTCTCTCAACTTTATGTTTTCCATTTACTTCTCCTTATTTTTTCATATTTACTAAATAATAAAATTACATAAACTTGAAATAATGAAAAAATAATTTTTTATAGGTTTTGCATATAAAAAACTCATAATATTACTTATAAATTATTATTTTTATATTATATAAACTTAAAATTTATATGAACAAAAGCAAATTTATAAGTTAAATAAAATATCCTACACCTTATAGATTTTATCGGTACAAGGTGATTCCAGAGTATCATTAAATAAGTTTTGATTTCAAAATTTAGAAATCTGTATCTTATAGGATATGATATAAGTAAAGTCTCATACCCTACCCACCCTGCACTCATTCATTCTTAGTATCATCAATATAGAAACGAAAAAAATTCAAATATACTAGTAAATGGCACGTGCACCAATAATAACAAATTGAAAAAGAAATGCTATGATAAATGTATTGAGATATATCACTTTTTTTTTTTTACTCTTGATTGCTTAAATTATAATGAATATGTAAGAAAATTTTATATCCCTCTTACTTAAAAAAAAAAAAAGCCTACTAATTGTCACAATAAATCTATTTTGTTAGTTTCTTTTTGAATTTATTTTCAAACAAAAAATAATTGATAAGGAAATATATGTATATATTAATTGCCACAATAAACTTACTTTATTAGTTTTCCTTGGGCTTCAACAAGAAAGGTGGATCGATATATAATTAACGAATAAAAATATTTAGTTTTTGATGAAGATGGAAGGTTGAAAGTTATAAATAACTCAATTTAGCAGCTACTAATATACACAGATGAAAACTAACAAAAAGTTGAAAGGGAAATTAACATTTCAACTTAAAAAAGATGAGATGTTTCAAGAAAAAAAGACGTTTCGAGAAAAAAGTTATGAGGAAAACTACTTAAATAATATTTAACTGTTATGTGAGATAATATATATATATATATATATATATATATATATATAATTCAAATGATAAATAATTGAATATTTTGGTAAAAATTGAGTTTTGAGAATATAGAATTTAAAACTTAGTATTTTGGCTTAGTAATATAGATTAAAAAAAAAGTTTATGTATTTTTAATAGTGTTTCTATCCATACCTACTCTAATTACATGCTTGCATGGTGGAGAGAGGTAAAAGTTACTATAGACATCAAAAGCACCATTCGAATGGAACTTTATTCCAAAGTCTATGTCTATCAAATGATAACCTTCTTGCCCATTTGCTTTTGATTAGTGTAACCCAAGTGATGTTTGAATTGAATTTTCATATACTCCTCCTTTACCTACTCCTACCGTTTGGACATTAGATGTCAATAGCGGCACCAAACTTAGCACTGATTTCTTGAGGACACAATTAGCATTTTCTTACCAACAAGGTCTCTCCTGATAAAACAAACATGGACGATCTAAAGAGTTAAATTTTAGTATGAATTTAATATTAGTCATTATCATGGAATGCAATCATCACCCAATTTGGAAATTGTTTTATTATTCTTGCTGGCTGTTCTCATGTCATAAACAAATAAATGAGGGGTAAAAAAGAAAAAAGAAACCGAAGCTCCATATGTTTTAGAGAATGAATAATAATGAATTACCACTAGGTGTAAGTTTTAGATAAAGGTAAGTGCTTAAAGATTATTATTTGCTAGTGTAATGTTTCTCTTCATCAACTATCATTTAATTAGTATACATTTAGAATTTTGCAAGCTGAAAGTAATTTGAGAGGGTTGCTAGTAATTCATAAAAGATAGTTTTTACTTGTTTGTGGTTACTTAAGATTTGTTGGCAGAAATTAAGGTAGATGGAGAAGTGTTTACACTTAAAAAACCCTATGACGAGGGCTTTTAAGGGAAAGTCCAAAAATGAAACATTTGACATTTTGCAACACTAGTTATATGTTTTAGCATAAAACAAGTAAATGAAAAAAAAAGAAGAAAAATTCTTAATTAATCCCCTAACGAATATTTTAAAACACCCGTTAATACTTAACTTTACGTATTCATCATTTTATCTTTACTCATGGCACTAATTTCTTAACGACATGATTAGTATTTTCTTACCAACAAAGTCTCTTGGTGAAACAAATATGGAAAATGTTTTTGGGTATGAGTTTAACACGAGTCATTATGAGATGCAATCATCACCTAAATTGGAAACAGGTATATATTATGATTCTTGTTGGGTATTTCTAGTAATTCTTAATTGCAATAAATAAACAAGATTAAAAGAAAAAAAACTAAGTCGTATTTACTATAGAGAAAAATCACTTGTTAGGGGAAAATAGTTACTTGAAATGCTAAAAATGGCATATTATCATGTATTTGGTTATTTTTTTTTTTTTAAAAAAAAGTGCTAGGAAGACAGTCGCAATATATATAACTTGTGGATTTTATGTAACTCATAGTCATATTTAAATATATCATTATGCCTACTGGGATACTACCATATAAGTATATATCAAATGTACATGAATTTTTTTATTAAGGAGAATAACATCTTAAACTTATTTTTTTCATTTTTTTTACAAGTATTTTCTTCTCTCTGTTCATTAAAAAAATAGATAATTAGAAGGAAACTTGAATAAAAATCATTTTTCTAGAGTTAAAACATTTTATAGAAACTAAAGCGAAAAATAATTTTTTATTTTATGAAATGCGTAAACCATTTTATTGAAAAGGCCTTTTTTTTTTTTCTTTTTTAACTTTGGTGGGAAAATATCTTTCCTTACAAATGAGAACACTTAAAAAGGATTTTGAACTTAAAAAATAAAGAAAGAAAATACTTTTCCAGAACAAACGGGACCTAAAATTAATATTCACTGACATTTTCTTTGACATTAACACAAGTTATGAAATATTGGAACCCTTTTTTTATTTTTATAATTTTGGGTCAAAAAGGAAATAATTCTCGAATGGGTATCTATCTCTGCCTAGTTCCTACAATAGTAATCCAACAACTATTCCACCAACTCAAAGACTCCTACTGATTAAATAGGACAGTGTAAATGGATTAAAATTAGTTCTGCTGCCTACCTTAACAACCACCAGGACAAATGGCGCATCATTAAGGAATCCGAGTCTTCCGATTTCTTCATGATTAATGTTGATTCATGTTTTCTAGTTTTTGTCTAAAAAAAATAAAATCATGAAAGTTTGAAATTATGTTCGAATCTGTCATCAGCTTTCAGATGAGTCAAATGAAGAACTCATCTTTTGATTTACAATCTATATAAGTCATAAAAGTGTAAAAACCTAAATCAAGAAATCAACACATAATACATTACTTTCTAATTAAAATAATAATAAAAAAGCTCTAAAGCAATGTCTCAAATGCCTCTCTTTGAATCATCGTTGCTTAGAAATAATGATATATCTAAATATAATCTAAGTGTTCCTAACCTCTATTTCACAAGGATACAAGTAGATTGAGTTTCATAAATATTCGATCCAACACAAAACCTGATTGCAATTCAATAAAGTTTTTTTTTTTTTTTTATAGGATTTAGAATAGGTTTAGAAAAAATTTAAAAACCTTATAACAAGTTTTAGAATATTTAAGGGAATCTAAATTCGATAAGAAGTTTAACCTTAACATACTTAATATTTTTTATAGTTGTATTTTTTGGGAAATTATTTAAAGCTGTAGCAAGAGTATGTAGTTTGACATTTGTTGGTTGATAAGATTTAAGTTGATTTGCTTTGTGTTGGTGTGTAAATCTTTTAGCTTTCATGAATTCATTTTTTCTTGTTCATATAAATATGAATTTTAAAGTATTTCAATGTTTTGACCAATAACAAAAAATGGTATTTGGATAAAATTACATTAGTTTATTACATAGATTTGGGTGAGTCTCAAGAACCTAGTAGGCTATTGAGTGGGTTTTTAGCCCTTTTTAAAAAACTTTATAAGATATGAAATAAATTTTATGATATGAAATGAAATAATGATATAATTTTAAGTAAATCTATTCGATCGCATCTTACCTTTTCACCGAGAAGATGTTAGGAATTCCTTTTGACTAAGCAGATATCCATCTACGTATTTACCGTAAATATGGAAACTCCATATGCAATCCATATATCTCGTTTGGGAAAACAAGATAACCAGCTAACATCAACATGTCCTTTTTTCATTGTTAAAGAAACATCCTCAATCAAAACTGCACTAAAACTTTTGGTCTCAAAAAATTATAAACTAATACCAGATGAAAAAAAAATAAAAATTTCTTTTATATAAAAATAAATATCTTGAAATGGCCAATTTCAGTTATAATTATCTGAATTGTATGATTTTACGTTTGTCCCTAATATAACCTAATTGAGCGCCCAAAGGCCATTGCCATTAATGTATAAATAAAGATTACCGATCAGCAATGATTGATGACCTCTCTAGCATATTTATTCAAGCACATGTCTCGAGTACCTTTGGATAGACGGTATCCTATGTACATATTTACCTTGATAGCGAAGCTTTTATATGCAATCCATATATCTAATTGAAAAAACAAGGTAGCTACCCATAGAAAAAAAATATTTATTAATATATATCACGTGTTATATACATACAGCGTATAAATATCAATAATATTTTAATATACATAATAATAAAATAAATAATTTTTAAAACAATTACCATCCATATTTTATACTATTTATATATATCAAAATGTTATTAATATTTATACACCATATGAACATAACACTAGATATATATTAACTATTGATGACCTCTTTAGCATGTCACATGCTTGGAGTACGTTCGGATAGCAGGTATCCTATGTACATATTTTACCTTGAGTAGGAAGCTTTTATATGCAATCCATATATCTAATTGAAAAAACAAGGCAACTATCCAATGAAAAAAAAAAATTTATAGGTTAATATATATATTAATAATATTTTGATAAATAGATAATTTTTAAAATAATTAATATCTATATTTAATATTATTTAAATATATTAAAAATTTATTAATATTTATATATTACGTATATATAATACTAAACGTATATTAACCATTGAATTGTCTGTTAACATCGATATGTCAACGACAAGGGCAAGTAATTAAAGATAGCTTTGCTTCACCTAGAAAATTGACCATACATTACGCAGTTTATATATGGCCCATTGTTTTGTGTGCAGCTTGTTTTGTGTACAGCCATGAAGAACCAAGACGGCCTGCAATTTACTCAACTTCTGTTTGAACTCCGACATTTGCTATGTAATTAGCTTATTGAGATGAAATCAAGCTTGGAACTATTTAATTCCACAAGATTACAAGTCAAATTATACCTTTTCTTTTTCATTTGGCCAATCAAATCAAATTATACTCAAGCCAAGTTTAAGTAAGTATAAAACTTTATTAAATCCTGTCTTGGATATAAATTTAATTGAAAAAAAGTATAATTTTCTTAAAAACAATTAAATTGAAATAAATTTAGATTAGTCAACAAACGCATCAAATAAATCTAAAAAATTAGGTATATCGTAATTGGAGTTCTGAATTCTGGAAGTGAGTGTGAGTTCAACTCTGCTTTTCGACTTGGTCAGGTAAACTGACAACCTTAGTTTGACGTTCGTTAATCGTTTGTCTCCATCGAATTTTGGATTGAACAGATACATTCATAGTCCCCACAGAAACGACTATAAAGCACCATGAACATGGAGCTACAAAGAATGACTTTCTATGGACACCAAGACGACAACGGTCCAAAACTCGTATAGAAGAAGTGACATATTAAATTAACGATAGAATAGACATGTGAAAGAATAGATACAGCAAATTGGAAAAATAATCTGAACATAACAAAACCAGTCTAACAATAAAATCATGCATTTTTAATTCGTTGAATAGAGTAAGATTGTAATGAAATTAAAATTATCATTGAATGAAATAGGGTTGTGGTTCGTATTATTATGTTCACTTTATTTATATTGAATTAATATTATTGTATTTAGTTAAATTGATTAAAAATTGAATGGGTTTTACTCAAATAATGAAAAGACAAAAATGCCCTTTATATTAAAATGAAAAAAAAACCCGCAATTGATGAATGCGTGGCATCCAGCTGAGGGCGCTCCCATCTGCACAAAACCCAATTGATGATGATAACGACAAAAGACATAGTGATGATGGTGCTCCGATCTGCATAGAATCCAACTAATGATGATGACGACGAGAGACATAGCGATGACAGTGCCCCGATCTCCGATCTAAAATTGAATCCCTTGGTTTACGCTCGCGACGGAGATCTAAAAATGGAAACACACGACCGAAGAGGGCAGGGGTGAAGAGGTTGCGATGACAGAGATCCAGTAACAACGATAAGGCGGCGAGGTTGTGACGACATAGATCCAATAACGATAGCGAGCTAGGGAGGTTGTGACAACGGAGATCTAGCAACGGCAGTGAGGTGGCAAGGTTACAACGACAGAGATCCAACAACAGCGCAGAGGTGGCAAGGTTGCGACGATGGAGATCCAAAAATGGAAACACACGGTGGCACTTGACATCCTAGTAATGGCATGACAAATCTAGTGTGCACAAATGGACAACGACCAATAGTTTGATAGTTCCACAAATGGACAGCATGCACGAACGACGACCCACAATTCCTAGCAACAAGATGCAGTTGAAGACGTGAAGTTAATTTTGGAAGAAAAATATCTATGTTACCTACGTAATGGCAATTTCAAGGTCTTTAAATGTAATTGCAATTTAGCATTTTACTGCATTCTAATTTCTTACTGAATGCGTATTCTATGATGAAGATGAACTAAATATTGTAATTTTCATTGGCCATAATAAAATTGTTATTATGGCGAAGTAAACATGACCTTAAAGATCTTGGAAATGCCATTACGCAGGTACTGTAGATTTTTTTCTTCCAAAATTAGCCTCGCATCTTCAACTGCGTCTTGTTGTTGGGAATTGTGGGTAATTGTCCGCGCATGCCGTCCGTTTGTGGAACTGTGGGTCATCGTCTGTTTGTGCACGTCGAATCCATCACCGCCGTTGCTAGGACATCAAGCACCACTGTGTGTTTCCACTCTATTGTCATAACCTCACTACCATTGCTGGATCTATGTCGTCGCAACCTCGCCACCTCACCACCATTGCTGGATCTCCGTCGTCACAACCATCTTTGCCCCTATCCTCTTTTAGCCGTGTGTTTCCATTTTTGGATCTCCATGATGTCTGCCATTGTCAGCATGAGCCAAGGGATTTTGTTCTGGATTGCAAATTAGAGCGTCATTGTCACCATATCTCTCGTCATTAGTTGGATTCTATGCAGATCGGAGTGTCGTCATCGTCATCAGCTAGATTCCACGCATTCGTTAGCTGCGAGTTTCTTTTTTCTTTTTTCTTTTTTTTTGCATTTTAATGTAAGGGGCATTTTGGTCTTTTCATTAGCTAAGCAAGACCAATTCAAATTTTAATCAATCCAACTAAAGACAATAATATTAATTCAATAATAATAAAGTGAGCATGACAATATGAATTACAACTATATTCCATTTAGTGCTAATTTTAATTTTATTACAATCTTATTCTATTTAGTAAAAAAAAGAGCCAGTAATGATCCTTAGAACTCACCTACCTTAATCAGGGACATGAAAATGGATACAAACAATGGCAACTATTGGAGGAATCTAATAAAATGGTGTCTCTTGAAAAATTAAATTTAAAAAAGAACATTGGTAAAACTTATTATTAAAATAAGTAGTGAAGGAGTATATCTAATGTGCGCCTTTAAGCAATAGAAAGAAAATACATATTAGGTATGCACTTCACCACTACTCCATAATAAAATAATTTCGAGCAAACCCATTTTATTTCACACACTCAAATTACACACAGAGTACTCTTTAGGCCTCTAAACTTAACTCTTCCCCCATCATTTTCCTCCACTCAAATTACTCAAATCTTTTAATTTTATCAATCTAAAACCCAATAAAGCACATTTTGATACATATTACCATCTTTAACTCAAAATTTTCTCCATATTATGTTATTTTTTCCCATTTTAAAAAACCCCAAAATATTAATGTTGTGATTGTTCATAATGAAAATTTTACAAATGTTGCTGCTTATTATTACTTTGTAGTGTGTTAAAGTTAATCTATGTAAATTTTGTAGTATGATAATTCTTATCTTAGTATGTGAAATCGTTACACAATATACGTGTTTGACAAAATGTCTCAAAAGAGTTTGAATGCCTAAAAGATGAATATTGTGACACGGTATAAACATAAAATAACCGTTATTAATTGTTATTGTAAAATAGCTTATTGTTCATTTATGTTATGAATAGGATAAGAATTGGTAACTATGCGAAATTTTTTATCTACATATTTAGAAATATTGTAAGTGACAATTCAAGGCTAGAATATGATAGAAATGTGATTAAGAAGCTAAAAATGAAGAAGAATATCAACTATACTAAATTCTTACATAGAATATGTAAGAATATTGGAATTGATCTAAGTGTAGTGATGGTTGAGATAACACAGACACCCTATTTTCTATAGAGGTAGTGCATTTTACATATTGATGGCACTTAAAGGTGATGATGATGTAGAAAATCCAATTGAAATGGTTAAATCCTTTGGAGGGCCTAACATACCATGGTTGTATGTAAGGATATCCAAAGAATTAGGGGCTTCTTCTACGCAGCAAACATTATAAGAAAATAGGTATATTCATTCAACACTATATAGGGAAGAGATAATGATTGAACCACAGGATTATGAAGCATATGATCTAACCCTAATACAAGAGCCCCCATGTAATGATGAAGATGAAATAAATAGAGTAGTTATTCTAGTTCTGTAACAACTAGCTACAATTGATCCTTATACGGTGTGTGTGAGGATGGAAACTATAATAGACACGAAAATTAGAATAGGTGTTGAGAAGAAAAGTTTCAAAGTGGATAAAAGTTTCGAAGAGGATGAGTAGGGACATGTGAATGTAGTAGATGATATACCTGTAAGAGATTGTCCAATCACACTAATACACTACACGGAAGCATTAGAATAGCGAGTGCAAAATGAGTCCACTAATAAGATAATTAAGGATCTCATTTCCTTTTTTAATGTTGGTAGTGGTGATGGTTATATATATTTTGAGCAAGAACAGAATGTGATGTATGTATAGTAATTTAAGCAGTAATAAGGAATTCAATAAGGGCATAGGATTTAACACAAAGGTTAATCTTACTCAAGTTGTTAAGACATATCATATCGGGAACTATTGTAACTTCAGGGTTAATGAATCTAATAAGATGTTGTGGTCGTTTTATTGTTCAAAAAAGGAAGGCAATTGTAAGTACATGCTTTAGGTTTGTAAGAAGAAGTTAGAGGGGCTATTTATTATAACCAAATTTGAAAGGCCACATACATGCATTAATTCGATAAAAAGTCTGAATCATTTATAGTTAGATTGTAATCTTTTTACCAATTGGTTTCTGAATTTTGTTAAGGATAATCTTAACATGAAGGTTGACGAGCTCATCTCTACTATTAAACATGAATATGGATATAAGATATCTAAGAGAAGAGTTAGGGAGGGCAATTGAGATTATGTATAGGAATGGGGAAAGTTCTTATAACGAGTTTCTGAAGTTGTTGAATGTAATAAAAAATACTCATCTAAGAACACAAGTTGATTGGGGGTGAAGAAGATCAAATACCCACAGATAGTCCATCATGAAGTGAGTTTTTTTGGGTGTTTGAGCATTGCATGGCAACATTCAAATTCTACAAATCCACAATGACTATTGATGGCATTTTTCTATATGGTAAATATACTCATAATCACAAGTTGTTGATTGCTTGTAGCATTGATGGAAACAGCTACATACTCCCATTAGCTTTTGCTCTTGTGGATGAGGAGTCAGTCGAAGCATGGGGCTAGGTTTTAAGAAAATTGAAGTAACATGTGGTTAGTGATCATGAAGGCATGTGTCAAGCCTAATTTCGATTTTTTTTTAATTTAACTTATATTAAGTCCAACACACTTAATTCAAGTTATTTGATAATAAAATTAATGAAAAAAACTCTATTTTTTTTATTTCTAAAAATTTGGAATCACCACTAACTTAAATCGAAAAATAAAATGAGTTAAGGTCAATTAGGTGGATTAATCTTAAATAGCTATTAGTTTGTAATTAAAAAAATGATTTTTATAAAAAAAATAGAAATTAATTAGAGATCTTGGGCTTAGGAGCTAGTCTATTGCTATTCTATTAAAACTTAATGGTTATCACTTATTATTTTTCAAAAATAATCCCCTTCATGAAAATAACATTCCCATGCAAATAAGACGCAAAATAAGTTGACGAATTGTAGAAAAGTTTATCACTTTCTTGATCTCTTAAACTCCAAAAACCCAAATGCGAGTTTTATTTCCTTCAATTCTTACCTTAAATCTAATTATTTCTAGAGAGAGTGTGTGTATCCTTGTGTGTAAGATTTTAGATAGAAAGATTGACTTTGATTTTTTTTTTTTTTTAGGTTTTTTGAATGAGAATCAATGAATCCTCTAGCTTCCCAAACTCTCATATTTATAATGACAACTTTAGAATCAAGTTTAAGGTTGTGGATGAGCACGGGTCATGCCTTGCTGATGTTGAAGATAACATATCGCTAGATGATGACTTTCTTTTGCAATTTGGAAGTTTTGTAAATAACACATTGTGAGCAATTTCAACAAAGTTTACAAAAATATGCAGTGTAAGAAATTCGTCATTTATGCGAGAACAAAGGCATAAGCTTAAAAAATAAACTATTACGGAGCAAGTAGGACAATCAAGGTGGATGCCCCCATCATGGTTTAATGACATCTTAGCAAATAAGTGCACTTTAGCTCATGACAACAGCTATCACTTTAGCTACATGACCTCAAACATTGTTGAAAGTTACAATTCAGTATTGAAAAGAGCTTGGGGCTTACTAGTGATAGCTTTGGTAAATAAGACTTTCTATAATTGTGTAGGATACTTTGTCAAAACGTGTGCAAAAGTGCTTAAGAATATAGTAAAGAACAGAGTTTTCACCACATATGTAACTAAAATGATTAATAGATGGAATTTTAATGCCACTGTCTATAGGGTTATTGAATACAGTAGGTAAGAAAGAATTTTTGAAGTGCTAATTAGTAATCGTTGTGTAGCGAGTGAGTTAAAGGGAGAAGGGAGGACCCACATTGTTAACTTTGCTCATTACACGTGTTCTTATAAAAAATAGCAAATATACCAGATTCCATTTTTGTACCATATGCAGTAGTTGTACCTCTTAAGCTTGGCATATTGTCAGCTATTGTGGATTAGTACAAGTGGATGCATTAAGAGCAAATATATAGGACTCACTTCCTCCCCATATATGATGAGCTCAATTGAGAGGATGTAGACTTTCTATTACTTCGTCCTAGAAGAAAACTTGCATGAGAAAAGGGAAAACCTAGAAGGAAAAGATATCAAGGAGCATCTAGAGACAATTTCACATAAACTATGCCAAAAGGAAGGGTACAATATAAAGACATACTCGTGTAGAAATGAGAATAGTAACTAGTGGATTATTGAACACATAAATAAATATTCTGTTAACTTAGCCTTACACATATATGTTGTTGAACCTTTTGTTGTATAGTGTTAACTATTTTGATGTTCTATTATGCATATTAGATGGAGTTTTCGCCTTTTGATCGGTCCATTTTGACTCAGAAGGACACACTTTGTTCACAAACCATTTAGGATGAAGAGGTAATACATATGCTATTCTTTAAATAGATGACCTTGCTTACTATTTTTTTATTTTTTGCTAATATGTTTCACTTGTTTACTTTCAGGACCAATCTTGACTTGTCGTTTGGCATTACGAGTTATTGCTCTAATGCAATGAAAATAGTATACTATTAGATGCGAGCATGGAGCCATATCTCCAATTAGCAAGTAACCTAGATGTGAACTACTTTCCTCTTATCCAACTTAAATGGCACATGATCACTATCCACATTGAGAGATAGAGGCCAAAGACTCACATATTTCACATATCCTTCAATGAAGCTACCATTACTCTTTAAGATGTCAAGGTGCAACCGAGCTTCTTAATTGATGGTCGGGCAGTTATTAAGAGTAGTTCTCTTGATTGGATTACCACATGTGAGAGATTACTCAGAGCAAGAGTAGGTTCAAGCAGTAAGGGCAGCCGTATCAATTTGATGTGGCTTTAGAATAGTTTTTGAATTTTACTATTAGATGCAAATGTTGAGTAAGTTAAACACCATGTGGATGCATGCTTCCATCTTGCAACTGAGGGAGGAATTCATCTTCACAAATAAATTGAGCTCTCTTATCTACAATATATTTTTGCTTTCGTTGGAGCACTTGATGTTGCAGGTATGTATAGTTGGAGGTCTACTTGTTTAGCTTGGTTGTATCGGTAGTTGTGTCTTTCGGTTGCCTCATCAACACATGAGATGAGAAAGATAGTGATCCTCCTTCAAATCTAGGCATAGAATAGATTCCCACACATAGTGCCCATGAGCCACCATGGTCTTTTTATAGATGTTTGATTGCCCTTGGCCATTCAATGGAGGATAAGTCGAGACATAAAGCAACACTTAACCCATGTTATTGTTGCTTATCAAGAGGCAGACTACTATTTAAATATTTCTTCAACATTTTTTCAGTTTCCCATTTGATTACACGTATTATTACATCTAACTCTTACTTACTAACATGTAACCTGAGCTCCATCAAATCAACCTACATGAAAGGGTGGAGATAGATTGGTCAATATAACATGCACCTTACATTACCATATAAGACAAGTGGCAAAATCGGTTAGCTCATATACAAGGTCCTCTTGGAGTTGAGAAGTGGTACTTGAGATGGTTCAAATATATTAGTCATCAGTATGTAGGCTATACAGGAATTGTTCTTGGACATTTGGTAAAGAAAGCATTTATACTAGCGAAGGGATGCATTACGTAACTGATATTAACTCATTTTACAATATTTTCTTCATGCAGACTAATACCTTTTAGCAAATCATCTTATTTTTAATCATATTATAGCTATTATTCTAATTGATCATGGTCTTCAATTTTTACAAGATCACGGTGGGTTGAAATTGTATTCGCAAGCTCACCAGGACTAAGCCTTAGAGGATGAGGTAGAGGAGGAGCATGCTCACAATCGACAACGATAGTAGCCACCTCTTGCATGTCATAGGACTAAGGGACTTAAAAAACCCCATAGCCGAGCTCAACAGCAAGAAGATACACCACAAGTCCAATAGCTCCCAATCTAAGAGATGATTGATAGCTTAGCTTTCCTACCTAGCACTTATGCCACCCCATATTGTCACTTGATTGATGGTCCCTTCTTGCTCCACACAAGAGATGCCATGGCAAGTAGATAATGGAAGAGAGTGGGACTTCACAACCTACTATAGAGTGGAGTCCAATGTCTCCTCATGATTTCAGCAATGTTTCACAACACCATTTAACACACGAGTCACATGCTCTTACTACTTAATATCCTAAGCTAGTTAGAGAGCACACCTTTGTAATATTGCAGATTGTACAGCATTTCAATAGGTGAAAGAATTAGAGAGAATAGAATAGTATTGTATATCATTTGATATGTAAAATTTTTATCAACATTTGAAACTCATGTATATATAAGTTCTTTAAGTTTTTTAGTTGTTCTTCCATTCAATATTTGATACTTGTTTCCTATTACGCTTTTATATTTTGTATATGTTTTCTCTTTGATTCCAAAGCTTGTTTCAAAATATATACTTTTGGATAGAGTTTGGAGTTTATGATTGAATTTGTGATCTATAGTGTTTAGGATTCATAGAGTTTAAGAATATAATGTAGAACTTAGATTTAGAGTATTAAGTACTTTAGCTTTTATTGCTGATCCTAATGGATAGATGATGTATTGAGGTATATTATTATATTTTGAAACTTAGCCTATTGTTAGTTTACTACTAACGGGATTGCAACTGAAGACGCATATCCAAAATACATCCTTGACATGATGTGCCCTGGGTACATTTGTATACAAGGTACATTCCAAACATGTGCCTTAAATAAATTTATATTAAGAGCACATTTCTCGTATACACTTTCAGCACCTATTTTATAAGTTGAATGCTTCTTTAAAGTTTTATTTTTCAAAAGGACACTATTTTAAGTAGATTCATCGACCCTATTGCCTTGCCTTCCCAAAAACCGTCACATATCAATAAATGATGAACTCCAACTTCCAATCTATGGATACCACACAGCAATCGGTGAAACTCAAATGAAGCAATATTTTTACATCAATGACCAAAAAGGCTAATAAATTACGCATAAGATAGTAGCTATGGAAAAAGTTATCTTCTGATTCTTGTACATCAGCTCCAGTGAAAAGAATAATCAATACAAAATTTTTGTGTTTCAGCAAACATAGAAGGCCAAAAACTTCAAAATTGTTATACACCGCCAAGTGAGCAATGTTGAGGGATACACAGTTGACAATGAAATCCCTGCTTAACTTAGGAGACTGCAAAATGACCACATCTCTTTCTTGTCATATAGATTACATATCTGGTCCTTGCAAGCTATTGCCTCAGCATCCCGCTCAGTAGGTCAAAGATGTCAAAATATCAGAATTTTAGTGGAGGTAGCTGAAGGGCTTCAAATGCTAAAATGAATACTCGTGGACATAATTTGCTGAATCCTTCCTAAAGACCAACACAATTGATGGCCTAAAGATCCATCTTGGCATTTCTCTTTTAGAGCAAGAATACTTGAACACTGCTCACCATAATGGAGATATCATCCCAGCACCAGCAGGAGTGAAGCAACAAAACAATTTATATAGGCATATCAGGTCCTTGCTTTCTTCCGACTCTTCTTCCCTTTGTCTTGCTCCCGATATCTCTCCCGTCGTTGCTCCCTCTGGCGCTTTCTTGATAACTGCTCATCCTTGGCCCTCTCTGCTTCAAGTTGTTTCCTCTTTTCCTCTTCCTTCAGCTTTCGTTTCTTAATCTGTATGTATCAGAAGAAAATTCACAGTTTAAAAACTATATTTTGATAAGTAGCCATAGGGGGTACAAAAATATTAGCCACACATCAATTACATTGAGGATGTGAAACTCCCCTAAATTTTAACTACTTCAAGAGAAATAATACCGGCTTGCTGATAAAAGGGTCCTTGAGCCATTATCCATAATCCGTACAGCATCAGTGAAAGGTTTTTCTCAGAAAACAAATTAAGACTTGAATCTAAATCTTATTTTATCTGAAGCGGCTTCATATGAAGAAAGGCTCACTATGCATTGTATAAAACATGCACTTCAGATCAGGTATTTTCAATAACAAGTACATATCTCTCTTAGCCGCTAATATTTAAGAAAGCGGCAATACAATATGCATAATCTCATAAGATGCACTTCCAAAATTGATAAGTCAGTTAATCCACCAAAATATCTTCCTCAGACCCTACTGCATGTCAATGCATTCACAGCATTTTCTTTTCTTTTCTTTTTTTTTTTTTTTTTTGGTGGGCAGGTGGGATGGGGGATTCTAACATTAATTCAAATATATCACGTAAATGTAAGTCTATGCTGTACCTTCTCATGCCTAATCAATTGCAGGTGTTGAACAAGAGCATGTACTTTCCGTTCATGAGGCTCTGCAACAACAGCTCTCCTGTTTTCAAGAAGGGGCTGCCTTCGGCTAGGTATATCCTTTGGTTTTGATGCAAATGGTAGAGCTCCCTGCAATGTCTTTGGAATAACCAATGGGTTGAACTTCCTTGGCTTCCTTTCAACAGGCTGCCATAAGGGACAATGAACAGAAAATTAGTAATATACCATAATATATACACATATGCATAGCATACACAAACTTTTTTAAGTGCCCATCCTTGGGGCAAAGATATTACCTTATACAGTGAATCCTTGTTGACAGGAATTGGAAGATTGTGCTCTCTCCGCAATTCTGCCACAGTTTTCATCCCCTGCCACGTCTTATCATGAGGTTGCAAGGCCGTCGTCAAAGGGTTGTAAAAGTGAGGGACTTCAACTTGAGTCCAGGCACGCAAGAAAACAATATCACTCATCAAAATTTTGTCCTCAAAGGTGCACCTGGCAATCCCTTCTCTAGTTTGTCCCCCTTTTCTTTTGGGTTGGTTTCCTATCTCCTCCTTTGCCGCCTGCCAAGTTAACAGAGGTTAAGACTTCTTTCAGCAGGCTCAATGGCAATTTAGAAGATACACTTGAAAACTTCCAGATATAAGAAAAGAACTATGTAAGTGAAAACCAAATGTTCTTCAACTTTGACATTGCATGCATAAAAAGACCTTTCTTTTTTTCTTTTTCTTTTTTTTTTTTTTAACCGAGGCACAGCCATGATTTGACTGGCTACCTTCAGACATGAGGACCACCCTATAAGAGTTGAGCATCAGAAAAGTATAATTTGCTCTTAAGACCTCATAAGAGTTCTCAACCTTATCCACTAGGCCAACCTATTTGGGATAATGGGCATTTAGTTTATTCACATTCACATTAAATTTTCTTTATACAATTTGCATCCAAACTCAATGATCGCTGCTAAACGGTTCTGGGCATTCAGCCTATAGCATATTGACATCATCACGTTTATTATAGCTACACTGTAGTATACCAAAGCAATGACTGCGAGTTCTATGCTTCAGAAGGCAAGCAAATGCATTTGGCAAAAAGTGACAAGTGCCACTTGAAACCAAGTTAATGAAAAAGTAATTCTTAAGGATCTTTAATTATTGCTGGCCAAAAATATAAATGGATCTATAATTACCAAGAAAATAAAAAAATGAACCTAGATCCCTGCCCCTCTCTGGATGGTTTCAGGAATAATGCCCATGGGTTAGAGGAAAAAAACCATGTAAAGTGGACCTTTCTTCTGCTTCGCTGACTAAAATGCATGGATATCAGAGAGACTATCATATATAACTCTTCAAAGTACAAGTTGCATCAGGATATCCCTAAAACACAAGTTCTTCCATATAATTAGAAACTTTTGCTTTGGTTACCCAGATTTGCTAAATGACTAACACTTTATAACTGTAAGATGTTAGGAATAACTGAAAGCATACCTTCTTCACCTGTCCCCGGATACCACTTACAGTACGAACAGCTGCACCTTCAAACCTAGCAATTTCCAGATCTGTAGTAAACATATCCTTAATGAGAGCTGTCTTTTTGAAGATTTTGCAAGGGTAGCCAACCAGCTTAATTTTCTTCACTATTTGCGCTGCATGATTGAACTCAAGAACTACAGCAGTTGCTGTTATTCTAAATGACGCCTGCATAGCCAAATTATAGGGGCTCAGTTACCACAAAAACTGACAATATTCTTGTGAAGCAGTATATGAACCATGGCAGAACACCTGAACTTTTACAGTTAAAAGAAAAATAAAAAATAAAGCACCTCCATGATACAAATAGAACCTAGAGAGTGCCTTCTCAACACTACAGAAAATATTGAATTTATTTTGCCAAATAAAGTTGATGAAAGTGACTTAACAGATTTTATATTCAGCGATTTAGGGTCAGATCTACTGGAATTACTGCATCAAAGATGGCAGAATTGAAGAAAGAATTACCTGAATATTGGACAGATTCTGGATAGCTACTACTCCAGTGTTGGGGGGAGCAAGAGGACCCCAGAACATGGCAAGGCAGTGCATGTGTTCTGGGGTGTACTTCAGCATTCGGTGCCTTCCATTGATATCCTCTATGGCATAAACAGGCATTGTTTGGTAACGCCTCCAACCAATGGAAACAATGATTGGGTCTCTCGTCTTCAGGACCTTCTTATGCCACCTATGTCTCTTTAGCCTTGCCTGAAGAAGAATGTGTATCATCAAATGCAAAAGAGATTATTCATAACTGGTGACACCAAAAATTCTAGAGCAAAATAGGTTGATTGCTCAAAAAATTGAGGAACAAAAATACAAGCAATATATAAACATTATGTGATGTAAAGCATATAAGCTCACTTTAGTTACTATCCTTCCAAGGAAAAGGAAACCATAAGCACTTTTAAGAAGTATGAACACAACTGATTTTTGCAATATTGTCCACATATTTGAGCAGAAATTAGAACTCAACACTAATAATCACACCACCAGACCGTCATCATTTTCTAGCGTGCAACAATCTATTATTGAGGAAGGTAACTTTGCTACTGATTGCAACACCGAAATTCAATTCTTTGTATTTCTAGTTCCAGCTAACCTGCATATATCCTGTATTCTCCTCACCAAGACCCACTCCACCAACAAGTATAGGATGGCAGGGGTCAAAATGCTCCACCATCTCGTAAGGAACGCCATGGACCTCCAACCTTAAATAGGTTCCAGTGTGAAAACCTTCTATCTCTACACGAGTTGTCTCATCCAAGTCATTCAGCTCCACAATATTCATTTGCTTGCGAAGCTCAATTTCTTCCTTCAACTATAAAAAAGCAAAGGAGCTCATTGCAATTCATTCATTCTACTTTTTTCAAGCACATTATAAGAAAAAGGATAAAACCCTTCAAAATGACATCTAATTTACCTTGTCAAAGTATCCACCTTCATTTGCTTGATTACGATGAAACTTTCCAGCGTGTTTTTTATCAGTCTCATCCTCAGACTCAGCGGAGTCTGATCCATCATATGTGGACAGCATTAAGGCCAACAAATAAATCAGAGAAAAAAAATACTTGCCAACAATACTACATGTAAGATAGAGAGAACCAAAAGAAAAAAGTTCCAGCTCAATCAAGTCAATGGGCTCTCTTGCCCTCTTCACCAGTTACATAGTATGACACCTGTATGCTTGCTTCCTGAATGTTCTCAGCCTAGAAGTTGCGAGCATGCAACAAAAACATCACACAAACTTCAGTCTCATGAGAAAAACTCTTTTATTTGTTGCACTAGCTATTCATAATTTCTTTCATGGAAAAATTTAAAAAAAAAAAAAAAGAGTGCTCCAATTATTCGACTTGTGGCTACCATGTAGCATTTAGTGGACATATTGTTTCAACAGTAATTTTAACTTTAAACTATAAGGTCAAATAAAATTTTGATGTAGCAGGTCCATGGTTTTTGAACTTTTTAAGATTATAGGGTCAGTACTTTAGCAAAGCATAAAAGGACAGACAAGGGTGATAATAGCCAAAATAACAAACATTGACAATAAACACCTAGTGAACACAAGGATATTGAGCATCAAATTTTGCACGTAGAGCAAGCTTCTTTAGCCTCCTCTCCTCAATTACCGAATCATCTTCTTTCTGCTTTTTATTCTTTCCATTTTCCTCTGCAGGACCATCTCCATACTTTTCCCCAGTTTCTAGGTCTTCAAAGTCCCCAAAGACATCGTCATCATCTCCATCGTCTACATCATCTATCTGGTTTCTGCCAGCAGCCTTTGACCAATCCCCAGTTACAAATCGATCACGGATACTTTCAATGAGCTCTCCCTCTTTCCAGGATTTCAGGCTTCCATGCTTTGTGAATTTGGAACAATCCTCAGCATCAATATCCTCAGTATCTGATCCTTCGGTCATTTTCTGAGTCCAGATAACAGCAATATTAGGAGAGGATGATCTTCATAAAATTACTCTGGTTTAAGTACAAAAAGTGCCTTATATTCATGTACATGTTTCAATGAGTGTCTACTTAGAACATGCATATAATTCATAACAAACCTTCTTCCCCACTTGTTTTGGCTTGAAAAAATCATCATTCTCACCATCTTCACTGTCGCTACTTTCCTGCATGTCATTTGCAGAATTTGACACCATTGAAGCAGGCTTGCCATATACAATCTGCATTAAATTGATGGGTTGCCTAGACATAGTTCTCTCCATCAAGGATTCTTTCCATTTTGAAGCATTCCCCATGTTGCCCTCTAAAATGCAAAAAGATCACACTTTATAAACAAAGCAACAAAATCTTAGGTTCTACCGTATTAATCAAATTCTACTAGTGTGACTTCATTGAGCATATTCATTTATTTATTTTTTTGGATGGGTGTTTTGTTGGGTACAGTGGGGGGAGTGTTACCCAGAAACAGCGGATGAAAATTTTAGTGGATAATGATCAAAAGAAAGCAAAGGTCCATACCATCTGTTTCATCAACTTCTCCATCTCCCTCTGAAAATTCAGAACTAGAAGAAGAGCAATCTTCTAATTCCTCATCGCTATTCTCTTCTACGCCATCTTCATTTGAATCCTGGAGAATTAAAAAGTAGAGAAAAGTTACAACATGGTACAGGATAACATTAAAACAGGAATATTCGGATTTCGGTTGCAGTGATAAGAATAGAGAAAAATTCAAGAGAAGATTTAAGGTAACTAAGATGAACTCCATCCTCTTGATAAAGAGATTCCATAAGAGCAAGTTCGCCCATCAATACAAAGAACTGCCAGCTTATTTTAAAATTGAGAAAGAGAAAAAAACCCACATTGCAGCACCATCAAATTTCAGCAATTACCAATAAAGAGGCAGAATTACCTGCCAAAAGTTATAGCCTCGTGTGATCTTTCATGCAACTTTTAGCATGAAAGGCTTTATGTAAAAACCCCCAAATACAGAACAACATAACCCCTCCACTTCTAATGCAATGGCTCATGAAATATCTAGAGAGAAAACTAGAAGTTTCAGATTCCCCAACTAATAATGAAAATGCCAGCTGCATACACTTACCCTAAAAAATAGCCAGGCGCATATGGCTAGTGGCAAAGAAATAGGGTTAAATTGACCTTATTTCCCCTTCTTCATGAAACTAACCCAAGTTTTCAGTCCAAATCTACCCTATTCATCACTACTAACATGTCCATGGTCCATCCAGTTGTACAAAAGGCAAACAAACAAATTGATGTTCTATAAGAGCAGTAAGATACTGTTTTAGCCTCCATACCATAAAAAAATAATAGCACACCTAATAAATTTAAGCAATATGTATCAATACTCACAATATTCAAATCGTTGCGATCAGTATCATTGCCAAAGACAGCTTTTCTCCTGAACCGTCCCCCATGAAACTCAACATGCTCATTCAAGCCATCTAGAGAAGCACGCTGCTGTGACCCACCATCTTCTTCATCAGAATCACTTCCCTCCTTTTCATTTATAGCACCATTTTGAACAAGTATATCCTGATCTGAAGATTCTGAACCATCCGAATCACTTTCATCATGATCTGCAGGATCAACTTCATGATTATCTTCTTCAACTTTGGGGGCATCAATTGCCTGAGTTTCTTGCAATATACTGGGTTTCCTGCTGAAAAGGTTAATGAAGCTCTTTTCCAGCTTTTCATCAATAGAATATTTAGCATTTTGGAGTGATTTCACCAATGCTTCACCAACATCTTGATCTTTCCCTGATGAAATGAAAACGCAGAAAATTTATAGTGTAAGAATGATGATTTGCCATCACCAACATAGACAATGAAAAGCTCCTAAAAGACAGTTGACTGAAATCAGCTCTTACGCTTTTTTTTTTTTTGATGAAATAATCAGCTATTACACATGAAAAGAATAATTTGAAACATAATCAATCAGGAAAGGGATACCCCTCAACATCGAAGAAGAGAGTGCTAGATGGTCAATAGTATGATGTCTATATGCTAGTCACATATCTTATGATCTTGGTAACAGAAGGTTGAGAAGAAAAGGTGAAAACACCCACCTTTACGTTTGACTTGTCCATTTTCATCATCAACTTGTGAAAACTGAACAAAGTGATCATTAATGTTGATGTAGACAGCATCCTTATCATAAAGGAGATCCCCCAGTCCTGACATGGGCGCATAAAATAGTTTCTCCTTATCTCGGAGCCCCTTCTTCTTGGCAGCTGATGGTAAGGGGCAAGGATCAAGTAAACTTGTTACACCAGCTAACTCGTGATCTCCAACTCCAGCAATATGTACCTGTTTGGATTCTACATTTGTATTACAAATATATGTTGCAATTTTGTATTGACCAGATTAAAAACATGGGTCAATTGGTTCACAGAAGTATGAGCTCAAACCAAAAAGAAAGCAAATACCCCAACTTCAACATATATTAACCTGAAACTAGACAATGGTAATCAATGAAGCAAAAAAAGAGAGCATCCATAGGTCCTGCAAATGCGCCCAAATTCATATTGGTAAATAGGTGAAGACTGCAGTGTACAATGCTTTTATTTTTAATCCTGTTGCAAAAATGGTCCCGAAGCCTGGCCATCGGCCATTCAAACATAATATACTAAAAGTTGGAAATGCATTTAATACCGCAACTACATTTCGTACAATCCAGTAAACCAAAGTCATTTCTATGCACTGCAACACCTAAGAGCTTTGGAATCATCCATGTGATAACAAATCACCTAAAATGAGACCCATTGTCCTATGAGATAGGCCCTACTCCATCTACAATTTTAATTATATCCAATTGCTCATACTAACTCCATATATTTAAATGTGATTCTAAGAAATTGAGCAAATGTTACATTAACATCATCATAGGTATCAACACCCAAAACCTTTATCCCTAGTTTGATCTAACAAAGCTATTGCAAAGACCATAGGCAATGAAATTCTGCAAGATGCTAGACAATAAATGAAAATGCATAGCAAACATAAAGAAGACAATGACCTTAGTTCCCTTCTTCAAATTGCAACCTCGCAAATAACCATACAGTGTGATGCTCCTATCGCATTTTTTATCTGCATGCACTTTCTCAGGAGGGGTGATATCCTCGAAGCGATCAACCAGTACATATGGATGGGAGGTTCTCCACGACAAAGGATGGAACTTCATAACCGATATGAACCGAGCCAAATTGTGAACTTCACGTTTCGGATACCTGTTCATTAAGTAGCAAAAGGTAATCTAGATACTTACCAACTATATTGCACAGACTGGGTTTACAGTGGAAATCATATTCTTCAGTGATAAGGCACTTACTTCCCATGAATAAGGCCAGATAAGTAAAATAATTTTGCCCCGTCGTATATTTCAGTCCAAAAACGATGTTTGAGGCGTTGTTTTGTTTTTTTAAGTTTCTTGACATCTTTGAACTTATCGAGGTGTGTAAGAACTCCCATAACTTTTGGAAACCCATGCACTTGCAAAATGTTAAGAAATTCAAAGGTTTCCTGCATGCAATAAACAGCAAAACCAAAGAATATGAGAAAAAAACTACTATGTAAAAAAGTATAAAAAGATAACTGCATGTATCTGAAAATGTTGAGACCACGTCCTTAATGGAACAAATATGAATAAGCCCTTTAAGAAAATAAAGGAAGCCGTAATATTATTAGAAAAAGATTAAGCTTCGTATGTAACATCAAAAATAGAAATCAAGATGCTCAAAATTATAGAGATATCAAGTGTGTTTGTGCATGTCCGTTCTATTACTATTATTATTATTATTATTATTTTAAAGGGGTGTTGGGGTGTTTGGGGCCACAATTGAGCCAGTTGTGTCTTTAATTTTAGAAGAATAGCAGATCTCCAGCACTTGGGGTTTAATTGATTGCAATTATACAAATTTGTTCAGCAAAATAGAAAGTATCCTATGTGCATAACAAATCAATTCCACTTAATAAACCTATAGATCTCCACTTTTTGTTCCAACAAGACCAAGGGAAAAAATTAGAACTAAACACTTATCAGAAAAAGATATCAGTAAAACAAAAGAAAATACACTAGGGGTTCTGCCTTAGCTAGGCATACAAGGGATTATTCATGAATAAGTCATGGACTCAAAATGCATGTAAGCAGCAGGAGGAGAAGAACAATGATCATCATCTCACCATTTCAAATCCATAGCTTCCATCTATGAGAAGCAGCGCGAGATCAGCAAACTTGGCAGCATCAATCATTCCATTGATATCATTTGGACACTCCACAAATTGTATCCTCCTTTGTTTACCTAACAGCCATTCAATAATAGTAACTAAAACTATTCCCAATAACAACGTTTTCCGTCCCCAAAAAGAAAAACTTTTGATCATAACAACCAAAATATAAGATTAAGTATTATAAAAGGTATAAACCTGATACTATCGTAATTGGCCCACGAACTTCCGGCAAATTATGCTTTGTATAATGCTTCACAAGTGACTTTATCAAAAGCGACTTCCCAACCTTCACAAGCAAAATCTCTCACTTAGCAATTAAGCAATCTAGCTGCAATTTGAGGGATGCAACTATGATGGATTTGGACCAGTTACCCAGTACCCAGTAAAAAAAAAAAATTGCTTTCTTCAATAGTAAAAACGATGATGCATTCCCGGAGCATTGGTTAAGGAGGCCAAAGAGATAATTTCCATCTTTCATGTACTTCCTTCATCCTAAGACGTGTAGCTAACTTTAAGAAAATTGAAACATTTCTTCTTTTGGCCTTTTAACAAGTGCTCCGGAACGGACTTAACAAGACCCTTTTCTTAGTACTATGCTTGAAATAAACTACATGAGTAATAAATCTCACTACTCGTCGCCATGTCATGATCTCCAATTAACAAGTTCCACCGATTAACTAGAACCTACCTAATTCACAAAATCAACATTATAAGCACAAACAAAAATTAGGGCTAAGGACTAGGGAAAGTTCCTTTTCTGACCTTGGGAGGACCGTGGACAACGACGACGTAGGGGGCCGGTTCGCCGTAGGAGCGGTCGATGGTAGGGACATGAAGGCGGCGCTGCTCCTTCTCGACGGAGCGTGATTGCAAACGCTTAGCTTTAACTGAGGAATTAAAAGCGAAAGCTCTAGGGTTTTGTTTTTGGCGCTCCTCGAAGGAAAGGTCTTTACTCTTGGATTTTGATTTCGACTTCGACTTCTTGGAAGATGGACCGGATTGGCGTGTCCTGTGAGCCTTGTGAGATTGATTGGTGTTGGCTTCAGCAGCCATGGTGGAGAGAGTGTGTGTTTCAGTGGCTGGAAGAAGGTCTCGGTGCAATCCGTTATTTATATAGGCTCTTGCATCCCTGTGTTGAAAGGAAAGCGGACTCTTCCATTGTGATGCGAACTAGGGACATCAAAATCTTTAATTCGGTTTGAACGGACCGACTTGTATGAAAAATTGCTGACAAGCCAGATCGGTTGGTTTCAATTTTGCTTTTTAGGAACCGAACTAGGTTGACTCAAAAGTACAGGAGACAACTGTTATTACCCATATGTTTATAAAAATAAGATAATATATATATATATATACATATATTCATTCAAAACCATTATCTTTATTTAGTTTAAAAAATAAATAAATAAAGTTTTTATTATTATTTAATAAATAAATTATCACTCTACTTCTATTGTTTCTTTTTTGTTTATATTTTATCTTTATTTGATTTATATTTTATATGTATCTATTTGAAATTTAATGTTTAAATAATTATCTTATTTGTATTTGATTTTTTTAAATAAAGATTTTTTTTTTCTTATAGTTATCATTCCATTTCATTAGTACGAAAAAAGAAAGTATGGAGAAACTACTACTCCAATATTTAAGTAAGAGAGCTCGATATGGAATCTAATATTATGCTTGAATTTCAAATGATAGTCGTTTTAGGTTATATATAACACATTATACACTTAACTAATTACTTATACTATGGTTTTAGAAAACCGAGAGTTAAAGTAGCAGTAATACATTTGATTTTTGACATGACTTTTCTTTTGTCTTATTCTAGAAGCAAAAAAATAGTTATCCTTCTTTTGCTACTTATTTTATTCAAATATTCCACTTTTAACAATTTTTTTATACTATATTTCATACTCCTTTTATAAAAGCAAATTGTAAATGCTTGCCAATTGAACTTCATTTATATAGCATCTTTTGTTAGAAATTATACAAGTGTCAAAATTGTAGCAATGTTTATAATAAAATTCAAATCATAAACTTGAACTATTGGATTAGTTGCTGATAGGGGAAATATGCTTTTTTGTTGATTAGGTTTATGGTTAGTTTAGATTGTGTGTTTTGTTTTGTTAACTAGATTAAGTCAAGAGCCATTTTTTTTTTTCAAATATGTCATAACACTTAACCCTAACCTTCATGTCGTTGGTGTGGATGGTACACCTATTTCTTTTCATAATGTTGATAAGAATGAACAAGGATTTGATACAAAGTAAATTTCATATAAAAGGTGTTATTGTGAAAAAAGTCAATGGTTCCTCTAATGTAATTAATTGTTAACTTTTTTTTTTCAATTCATTTGAGAAAGTAAATAAATAGAAAAAAAATTAATAAATAGAGTAAAATAGAAGTGTGGTAAAAGGTACAATATTGCTTATTTACGTTTTTTTTTTCTTTGTGAAAGGTATAAAATTTTGTTATTCTGTTTTAGTTATCAAACTTTTGACAACAAATAAATTCATGGGATATTTTGTTTTGATACATGCAAAAAAAAATACTAAAAAAACTTATATATATATTATTTTTTATCATATCATATAACTTGAGTAGATATATGTTATTATTAATAAGAACATATCAAATTAGTTATCATATTTGATGAAGGAGTTATATATACATATAATAAAAAAGTTTTCAAAGACTGAATAAGTCAAACATGACTAATTTTGGGAAAAGCAACTAAAATAATGTTATTTTTATAAAATAATTTATAAAATAAATGGTTTATCGCTAAATATCTTATTTTGTAATTATTTTTTTAAAATTATATTATTTTAATAGATTTTTTTAAATTTAATACTTATCCCATCGTAAAAATTATTATATAGCAAACACTATTTTTATTGATTTTTAGCTGTGGTCATGTTATAAATATTAAAATGGTAAATGATTATATAAATTAATTATATATGATATCAATTATAAAAAGTAGTTATATATATATGTATATATGTAAGTATATATATTAAGGAAGAGTAGACGCATACATTTATATAACCATACTTTATTTGTGAAAAATATAAATATAAGAGAACAAACTATAAAAAAACATAAACTATTTTCCTTTTGCCGAGATATATATATATATTTTCGCTTTAATAAAAATATAACTATAATAAATACAAGAAGTTATGTGTGAGTTTGCCTTCGTACAACACATAAGCGACAAGAAAGTAAATATACAATTAAATTTTAGTTATATTATCGCTTACGAAATTATTATTGTTATTCTCTTCTTAACTGTGCTTGTAGAGGAACGGGGGAGAGAAGAAGAAGAAGAAGAAGAAGAAGAAGAAGAACACAACTCTAGTCACCGTACGAAACGCAACACAACCAAATGAGATAAAAGCAGTGCTACAGCGAGCGACTATGAGAACCAATACCAGTACCAACAGCGACAGAGGCAAAGATAAAGAAACGATATCAGATTCCAGATTCAATCAAACTCTTCGCAGTGTCCAAGGGTATGCTAGGGTTACGACTACATTTTGTTATTGAGCGAGTCGAAATACGTATCTTTTGTTATTCATTTGAATTAGTTTAACAGAAATGTGACTCTTATATCAATCGCACGATTGAGTGGGAGATTTTAGATCTGTCGAGATTACGGCTGAAATCCGTTATGCTTCGAACTCGAATTGTGTGCGTTCGGATTGGAGAACCTAATTTACAAATCAGTAAGCTGAATTTTTGTGAATTTGACGCAAGTTGATTGACTTTTAGGTGATGGTAATGTAATTTGATTTACATTGACCATGTATTGGTGATTGGTTGCGGTTTCCGGTGTTTTTGTATCCACTTTAGTCTACGTGATTCGCTAAATGTGCTATAGCAAAGATGATCTCGATTATGAAAATGATGACAATATGATTTGAGTGTAATTGAGGTGAGTTATTTCGAGGAACAGAATGTAAATGAGCTGAGTTGGTGTGAAATTACTCAAAATTGATTGAATTTTAGGTGATATTTGCTGTGATGTGATTGACATTGACCTTATGGCTTTCTATTCACTTTAGTGTGTGTGATTTCCTAAACTTGCTCTAGAGAAGAAAGATCTTGATTGTGATGATATGGACAAAATTGGTTTGGTCATCACCTGATATTGGTTAGGATTTGTGTGTACTCGAGGAGAATCATTTGTGAGAAACAGAAAGGATGCTGATAAAGTTAGTTTTTGCTAGAGAGCAGATCTGAGCTGGCTTAAGATTTATTTATTTATTTATGATTTATTTTGTGCTTTGGATATATGTAAAAATTGAATTTAAGCGTTTTCTCAGTTAGTTTCTGTGTTTGGTATCAAGTACATAGTCTTGGGAGCTGCATCCACTGAATAAACCTGTGCAGCTTCTGTCTTCATTAGGTTATTATACACTGGGAAAAGTTGATGTTTTCAATCAAGATACTGAGCTTTTAGATGTTGAACTGAAGTCTTTTTTAATTCTTCTTCTTTGTGATGATTGCTTTGCTTAGAGACTGGTGCATATTTGATGGTTGCCCTGAAACTATCTTCAAGATGAAGCAAACTTTTGCATCTGTTTCTGTTCTAAGCTTTGCATTCTTTCAATGGCTTAGGTTGCTGAAAGGTCGGTCTATTCCTGGTAAAGTGTTATTGACTAGAAGGCCAGACCCATTAGATGCCTCTAGTTGGCAGGATCGATCTCCTAGATATCAGAGGAGTCTCTCAGAAAATGACACCGGGACAAGTGATCAAATGGATGAGTCATTGGAGGTAATGTCCAGGATAACCGAGTGGTTTTATATCTCTGCAACAGTTGGTTATTACCTTCAAAAAGGAAAACGTTGATTGTAAAGGAAAATAAGGTTTTGTATCTTGCACAGGAAGATATTCATGGTATGCATAACAATCCAACTGTGCAAGCAAATTCTAAGCTTAAATCTTCAACCTCTCTTGAGAATGTGACCAAAGAAGTTCAGAAACCTAAAATTGGTGCCCGGGCCACAGATTCTGCGAGAGTAATGAAATTCACAAAGGAGCTCTCCTCTTCAACTGTCATACTGGGTATTGCCACTGTTCATTCACTTTTTTGTCTGAGTTGGATTTATTTACCTATGAACTCACCCCTGTTATTCCTCTGTACATTTCACCTGGTCTTACTTAAGAATTTTATCAGACAGCACTAAGTGTCAGTCAGAATGAGATTGCTCAATGTACAATTTATCTTGAGCTTTTCTCATTGCTTATTGATGGTACATTCATCTATAAGGATAGTAGCTACTTTAAGGACCCTACAGTCTGGAAAATGTGACAAGCTTAATGAAGACATTCTTCAGAATGTTCAGCTGTTTTCTTTGATTGGTTTTGCTTTTTTCTGTTATTGGAGTATGACATTTATAGTTTTAGTAGTAATGAATCAACGAAAGAACAGATAGGTGTCTTAGCAAACAGCATGGAAAAGGGGAAGCTACTTCTGTTCCTGATTTATAGCCCAATACAAGCAAAGAACACCCTATGCATTGAGCCCATTCAAACCTTACAGTCCAAGAAACACCAGTCACTTTCATTCATCATTGCATCAAACTTAATGCTTTATATATGAAAGAACTTGAAAAGACTTACATTGAAAAGGATTATAAAAAAGGATCCCTAGTGATGTGGCTTATGCTACCACATATTCATGACCTAAAATCAATAACATCTGACAGATTTAAGCTTCTCTTTAAGTCATCTTCGGGCTTTATAGATGAATGCTTAAGTCTCTCTGTGTGAAACATCTCATCTTCTCAACAGATATTGCATTTATTCCAATCACAAAAAGAAGGAAATTGAGAAGATAATGCGAGAAATCAGTAAATTTAGGTTTCAAATCATGTTTATGATGTGGTTTGTTTAGAGCTTGTATTTGAATCATCAAATCTTCCACCATATGGTAAGATTTGAGGAAATAATTTTCTTGGTTATATTGGGTTTTCTATTGTGTGGGCAAATTGCTTGACTATGTTTTATTGCTATAAAAATACCAGGGAATCAAAACCTGCAACAATTCTTTAATAGTGTTTTCTTTGTTGCACTTGTGTAGATAGGTTGCGAGAATTGGCCTGGAGTGGAGTACCGCCTTATATGCGGCCCACAGTATGGAGGCTTCTCCTGGTAAGCTATTAGCTCTGATTGCAAACTCTTGATTTTGCATGTGCACTTAGAAGAATGTATGGCTTTTATATATGTATTACCATTAGACATTGAAGGCAGTACTACTATTTGCCATTATGTTGTGATGGGTTGATATAAGTGGAAGTGTTCTTTTGGGGGGGGGAGGCTATGGTTCTTATTACTTTGTGGATTTCTTCTCTGTCAGCCCTGCTGACTGCACCATTTCATCTTACCAATTGTTTGAATACTGCAGTCTATGGTTCTGTAACCTCATAACTGATCATTTTCTTATAGGCTGTCTGAACTTTGTCTTTCATGAGGGCTATTCAACTGTGATCATTGAAATAGGTGATTACATATATATTCTTGATGTATCTGTGTGTGGGGAATACATTATTAGTACCTACAATCCTCTCAAAAGATGATGTCATTTCCACCTCCAATTTTATCTTATTATTTAGGATGACTTATAAGGAAGTGCAACCATGCAAAGAAAGCTGTTAGGAATTGTTCCTCTTTAAATATTTCAGAGTTGGGAAGGGACTCAAAGTGAGGTTTTGGCATGATATACTATGCAGTGATGTTCCTTCCATAATGAATCTGTGATTTGTTTGAGTTAGTGGCGGATGAAGAGTAGTAATTCCTTGAGTTTTTTTAGTACTACATACACAATTCTTAAAAGAGGAGCTTTAGAGCTGATGCTATGAAAGTCAAATAAATCATGTCAGTCATTCTGTAAGTCTTTTCACTGGAAACTGATTTAATGTCTGGTTGCACTTTCCTAGAATTCAATTTGGAAACACGTGTCTACTCTGAAGTTTCAATATTTTCATGGACAACTATCTTAGGTTGAATCCTTGTAGAGGATAATTTGAGACGGTGCCGGTTTATTGGTATTGTATGCCCAGAAACAATGGTGGGTTGATGAATCAGCCCTTTTTATGAATGCAGCATTCATTTCAGGTCTGTGGATCAACCTTCTTATCAATAGCACTTCAGTTCTGTGCGCTGGTCCCAGTTTGAAGTCACTTATTCTATATGTCTCTGTTTTGTTATTGTTCCTAAGTCAAACCTTGAATTTGAACTAAAGGGTACACACCAACATGGAAGGTTATTTAATTATTTCTTCAGAAGTCATGGAAGAAGATTTTATTGTTTCTGTACTCTTTGCTACATCAGCATCTAATTTAAAAGTAAAGGAGGAAGTAACTGCTGGGAAACCATGAAACTTACTTAGAAATCATTGCTAAACGGAGACATTGTATGTTAACAAGGATATTTAGAAGTTTCATCCCAAAAAACCTGAGTGAAGTCTTGGAGACCGTGTGAGTTTAAACATGGAAAAAAATTCTACAAACTGAAGGCAGCAAAACCTACCTGATTGATGCAATGAGCTCTTGGAATCTTTCTTGCTGCTAAATAAATTGTTGCCTTTGATTCATTTTGAGTCCTAATAGACTACAAGATGAATAACTAGTTGCATAGGGAAAGCTGTATTACTGTAATGCTTAGAGGATTGGTTGGGGCTTATGCTGAAGGAAAATTTAGGCTGGTACTTTGTTTTATTGAGGCTTGTGTCCATGTCAGGATTGTTTTGGAAATAGCCTGTATTAAATTAATTCCGTGACCTAGTTGCTATTTTTCCTTCTGCTAATGGAGAAAAAGTACATCTGAGGAGCTGAATGTAAATATTGACAGTTGCCTTATCCATTTGGGATCTTGCTTTTCTCATCTTTGCATAAGTTGCCATTTATTGGACTAAGTTGATTACTAGGTTGAAATTAAATATAAACTGACAACAGGGATATGCACCGCCTAATTCAGATAGAAGGGAAGTGGTTTTGAGAAGGAAACGGCGTGAGTACCTTGATTGTGTTGCTCAATTCTATGACATTCCAGACAGTGAACGTACTGATGAAGAGACTAACATGCTTCGGCAGGTATCTTCAACTATGTCTGCCCATGTGTTCTGCATTTAATTTTGTCTTAAAATGTGCTAATTATGTCTTTTGTTCTCTATTAGATTGCTGTTGATTGTCCAAGAACAGTACCCGATGTTTCTTTCTTTCAGCAAGCACAAGTACAGAAATCCTTGGAACGCATCCTATATACCTGGTGAGGGACTTTTATTTTTTTTCATTCTCATTTTTAGAACACTGGTCAACAACAGGCAATATTCATGAACTGAATTTTTAATCTCTCTTTTTTACCGTGGTTGTTGGTTTTTGGGGAGCTGAAACCATTTTCAGAGGAGATTTTTATTGGTTGGCATATGTATATTAACAATGTTACGTCTGATTCTTTGTCAGATAAGAAAGATAAGAAGAATGAAATTGTTCCATTTAAGCATGTGTACTTGTGCAAGCTTAAAAGGAACAAATGGATAGCTATGGTTGTTAGCTATGTTGTGTTATGTTTTATTATGTTAATATGTTTTTCTGTATGTGTTTGTATGTGTTGCTTTTGGTCTAATGTCTGAGAGGTATTGGCACTATGTGTGTGCTGTTTTTGTGTTTATGAGATTGTTGGGTTCCTTCTTAACAGCCCAAATTGTTGAATCAACATAGGTAGAAGTGGAAGAACATTGAATAAGATTTCGTTATTAATTGGCCTAAGACTCATTATTTCATTTGATCCATTAACAAACAACCTCTGCAATGCCATATCAGCTGCAGTGATTGAGAAAATTCTTACACAGGTTGTCTGCTGGGGTGAATTTTGTTCCCAAACTTAATAACCGATTGTTTTAGTGTATCTATTTGCTATCTCTGTAGGTGTTGAAGTCTGTAGATACCTTCTATTTTTAATATGTTTTACCATTTAGAAATTGTCATTCCCTTAGTACTTCCCCTTTCTTGTGGGATTGAAGTTTGATTGTGCATATGTATTGTAATTAATCGATGGATGCTACTCCCCTGTTCATCTTTTGTACTATTGTGTATGTGATGCCTCCCTCAAATTAACATATCTTCTATTAGGTGAGGTATGTGTGCTTGTTTACTCTGTTATGAGGTTTTCATTAAGCTGTAAGCAACCTGTCAAGAAAGCTATTGACGTTTCTGCTGGGAGTAAGCACTCATTTGAGATCTTCAACAAATGTCACATTTTACTTCCATGAAAATCATTCTGTAGGAAAGCTATCTGCTAGATAGCTGACATTTCATCAAAGTAAAAAAAAGCTATCTGCTAGATGCTCTTGACACCTTGCTTATATGTTCATCATCTTGTGGAGACAATTCTTTTCTTGTAGGGGTGTTCTTATCTTGTAATACTATGTATTTTAGTTTACGTTGATATCGTGCATAAAATCGAAGGATAACATGTCAACAAATTTGTCAGGCTATGCTCTTCTAGAGGAAACTACATTTGCTAAAAATAATGCATCATCAAACTTAAATTGGAGGTCACAATTTTGAGCCATATAGAGGCAATGACAAGTTCCGTGTATAAATTGAAGATATATGATGGGCTATGCTTTTAGATACTTGTGTAAATTGGATCATCTATAAATTATAACAGAAAGTAATTGCAAATTTTCTTCCTCAAAGGCTTGAATAGTGTTTTTTCTGTTCATCAAATTATAATATTAAGAGTTAGCATTTATCTTAAGAGTTAAATTAATTAAAAGAGGCTGAATGAATGTTTGAGGTATACATCTCCTGTTTTCCCCCTTAATATCCCTTTCTCACCCATGTGTTTGTATTTGCTTTATCGCATACAGATACATGCATGTGCAAAGGTAAATGCAGCAAACTCTTGTGAATCTTATCTTAAATGCTTTATGTGATCCTTTTTCAGGGCAATCCGGCATCCAGCAAGTGGATACGTTCAAGGAATAAATGATCTTGCTACACCATTTTTTGTTGTGTTTTTGTCAGAGTACCTAGAAGGAAGTATAGAAAATTGGTCAATATCTGATTTATCTTCGGAGAAAATCTCAAACTTAGAGGCGGATTGCTACTGGTGTCTGACGAAGTTGCTGGATGGTATGCAAGACCACTATACATTTGCTCAACCGGGAATTCAGAGGCTTGTATTTAAACTGAAAGAATTAGTCAGGCGCATTGATGGTAAAATGTTTTCTGGAACTTTATTATCTTTTAGTGGGTGTGTATAAAGTCTTTATGGAAGTTAGAAAGCTCAGATTTTCTTTTCTTGACATTAATGGCGAAAAAATCTCTTTGAACTTACATTTCTCAACAGCTGTCTGAAATTTCATGTTTCAAAACCAAGAATATGGAGGGGTTATTGAACAGTAAGGGGATGAAAATGGAGCTGGGAAGATTAGCAGATCAAAGACACAAACTACTTGCTGTTTTGTTGGCAGTTATTTAAGAGGACTAGCTGAAAATTGTTGCCATGCAATGAATGAACTTCATGTCACAAAATGAAATAATGAAAAGTTGGATGAGTTTATTTTGCCATTTTCTCAAGATATCACTTCCATTATCCATCTGATTAATATCATATAATTTCATTATTGTCAAGGAGCATATGGATTTTTTCAGAAATTTCTCAAGTTGGTGTGTACAGCATCATTCAATTTGCACATCTTTACATATTCTTGATGTTGCTCATAGTTTCTTCTCAGTGGTTCAGAGGCAATTGAGGCACACCGTAGTGTAAAGTCAAATTTAAGTTTAATTTGTGTGAAGCCCTCGTACATCATCCTCCTAAATTACCATAAAAGTTCTTCTTATTCTGTATATAATCTTCATTCGTTTGATGCCTGTGCATTATTTCATGTTTATGTTGTGTTCTTTTTCAATTTTCAATTCTTTCCCCACATATTTTCAGAACCTGTGTCAAAGCACATGGAGGATCAAGGCCTTGAATTTCTGCAATTTGCTTTTCGTTGGTTCAACTGCCTCTTGATACGTGAGGTATGCTGCTTTATTTGTGTACTTTGCTTTGCAAGGATCTGATGCTTTAATAGTTAGCTTAATGGAAGTCATTTGGTTTCATATTATTCTTAGGAATACTGTTTTCACATGTCTGATGATGTGCTTATTCTGTTAGATCCCTTTCCATCTTGTTACTCGTCTGTGGGACACATATCTTGCAGAAGGGGATGCATTGCCAGATTTCCTTGTCTATATCTTTGCCAGTTTTCTCTTGACGGTGAGAACAGAATCTTGTTCCTTTAGCTTACTAGCTATGATACCTGCCATTTTGGGTTCGTCCCCGTGGAATTTGGTGTTGGTTTTTGTTTAAATATTTTATGCCTTGTGTTTGGACTTGCTGTTCAAGTATCTATTGCTTATGAGTTATAGGCACACTCTTTCTAGGTCCTTGTTGCATCCTGAGCCATGTTAAGTAAATTGCAATTATATCCTCTGAATCTTTTGATCGTGCACTTAGTCTTTTATTTCCTGAATTGAGGATTTAGAACCCCTAAACTTTCAAAAACATATTCTTAGACCTTTGATTTACCATTTACCCATTAAGAAAAAAATTGTATGATACAAAAGAAATAAAATAAAAAATAGTCTGAAAAGAATTGCAAAATTTAGAAAAAAGCCACCTGACCCCAGGAATCTTCAGGGTTGGACGTGGTGGTTGCCATGGTAGGACCTTCTTTTCTTGTTTTGGTTGAATTTCCTATTTTCATTTCTAACTTATGATTTCTTTTCCTAATTTTCAAAATTCTCTTTTTTTTTTTCTTCTTTTTGTATACTTCTATTTGGCAAAATGGTAGAAGGATATGTGCACATTTTTTAGTAGTCTAAGGGTCTATGTCCTTGTTATCAAAGGAAGGGGGCAAGATGCACAACCAAAAAGTTAAAAAGAGGATTCCCCTGCAATTCATCCTAACTTCTGTAAATTGCAATGAACTTTGGCTTTTTTATATATATACCAAGAAACAAATACATGAAATTTGCCCTTTCTTGTGTTCAGTGGTCAAATGAACTTCAGAAGCTTGATTTCCAAGAGATGGTGATGTTTCTTCAACACCTTCCAACGCAAAACTGGACTCATTCAGAGTTGGAAATGGTGCTTTCTAGAGCATACATGTGGCATAGTTTGTTCAACAACTCCCCCAGTCACCTGCTCAGCTGAGGAGAGATCAATGACTTCTGCAGCTTTTCTATACAGCTTAGAATTCCCCAGCACCCGCCAACCCCTCCCCCCCACTCTTTCTTTTTGGTAAAAATTTCTTCTTCTATTACCCAGTTTGTGTCATCAAGAGTGCTTAATTATGCTGTAGTGCGATAACTTTTTGTTTCTGCCTCTCCTGATGGAATACTTCAGTATTCCTGCTTTGTATTTTTATTGTATCATTAAGTGATGTAGATACATTATTCATTAATAAAGACAAGATCTTTGTTCTCTTGTTCTCATTCATGTATGTTATCATGTTCTCCTATGCTCATTTGTTGGAATAATACAAATTGGGATAATTGCGCTATGAACACACTTTTCGTGTTTGAACAATTGGATTTTAGAAGTTTCAAAAGGTTTGGTTAAGTATCATAAAAAAATCCACTCTGGTTTTGCGGTCAAGTAACTTCCTCATCTTTCTTTTTTTTTTTTTTTTTCATGTCAACGGTCCATGAAGCTTAACTATTAGAAAAATCAGAAATACTTCGTCAGAATGTTGGCATCGTGTTAAATGTTAGGCCTCATTTGATAAATTTCATAAAATTAATCTGTCTAGCTTCATTTAGAGATTGGCAGGGCACTATAACTTTGCATGTGGAGAGCACAAAACAAAGTTAGATTAGGGATAGACCTCCCAAATTGTGTTCTATAACTAACCAGATTAGAGTTTATGCTATACTCTTGTAATATTAGATAGTTATTTCATATTTTATACTTTATATAATATATTCTTGATGTAACTTACCCGTCATTTGATGGTTATATGCCACTTGGATTAATAAAATTTCAATTATCTAAAAATATTCTATTGTGTTAGAGTATTCAATAAAGATGTATGATGGCATGTTTCAAAAGAGGTGATTTTCAATTTCCTTTGAACCTTTATTTACAAATAGAATGCTTATTTATTCATTCCTTTATAAAATATGGAGTAACCACCTATCAAATTCTAATGAATAAACTAATTTCTTTTTTTTTTTTTAATCTTCATATCATTGGATTAGTTAGACATTAAAGGACGTAGTACATGTAAGTGTACTTGTTATTCTACCACTACCAGGTTTTTTTTCCAAGTTCTTCACAAGGTTGCTACTCTCAGCCACTGCCCCCGCCGGGGCAGCAGCCTAGAGGAATGCCCAATATACATTCGCTGCAGCCGCCATGGCCCGAGCCACCCGCCGCCGTATTAAATTTTATCGAAAGATAAGGTAAGGCTTGTAATAAAGAAGCGTCTGAGCTCCACCAGCTGCATTCAGCAAATAACAAATCAATCAAAGAAGATGGAGAACGTAGTCTCTAAATTCAAAGCTCATTCCTCATATTTCCTTGTCTATTTTCGTGAAAAATGGCCCAAGTCCAATGGACCTTTTCCATCAAGTGACTCATGAAAAAATCCGAATAGGATGGACTCCATCTTCTTTTATTTAGCACCAGTCCTTTGTACTGATACAGTACTTGTAATAAATCTTCATGATCGATTCATTATATGATTTTTTGGGCTTTATTATTAATTAGTCGATACAATCATATTCAGTAATGAATTCACATACAAAAAAATTATATTTACATATTAATATAAAAGATTGACTTGATACCGTATAGAGATTCAATTTTGTCAATTTTTCAAAAGATGTAAGTATACTAATTTTGAAACTTGGTGATGTGATTTTTTAGTAATTTTCAAGAAAATGATTACAATTTTCCTGAAAGCTTTTTCATCAGATCAATTGTAAATATTAGCATCTTTATCAGATCTTAATTCTCAAATTGAAAACATTTTGAAAGAAAGTTAACAGTGGCTTTGAATATGTTGTTTTTCTAGAGTTTCACTTCATGTACGAAACTGTCAAACAATAAAATTTGTTATAATAGGTTGAAAATGTGGAACTTAAATTCGCCATCACAGCAACAATTTCTAATGTCATAGGGTGAGATAATGATTACTGTACCTCCTTAGATGCAAAGCAAAGCCAATGGTAGTGTTTAGTTACTGATACTGAACGGGACAAAGATTACTGGACAATATAAAATAAGAAGGATTAGACAAAAAAACAATTTTGTATCACTTTTGTTTGTTTAGTATTAGACAAAGGTTTTTGTGTTGTTTAGTGTTTGGAATTGTAAAGTATTGGATTAAACATAATAAATTTGACAGTTTTACCCTTCTATTATAGTAAATTTGTTTTTTGCCTTTTATTATTGTTTTGTTTCTCCTTTTGGTTGTACATATAGCTCCAACCTTTTATGTAAGATAAAGGATTCCTCTCCTCATATCATCATATTTTTCTAAGCTTCATTTTTATTTGGTTTAGAATAGTTTCCAAGCATTCAAACGAAAAGAGATTAGCATTGAAGATGCAAAATCGATCCTCACCATCTTGCAAGCATAGTGTACAATTTGATGTGGAAATCAAGTTTATATTCCAAACATGGAGATTCCATATAACTTATATGCGACCAGAAGGGTGTGCCTTAAGTTGCCAACCTGGAAGCAAAAGAAGAGTGGCCAAACTCATCATCACAATTGCTTGAGCTGTCACCCAATACACCCAACTCCTCGACAAAGCCATGAGAAACTTCTAAGGCATTAGGAAGGGTAGATGGCCCACTACCATCATTGCTAAGTTGGTAGTTATCATACCTACTGGAAGTTGTCATAGCTTACGGACAAACGCGGAAGCGAAGCAGATTGAAGTGCTCGGATTTCCTCAAGGCGTTAGGAACGGCGTGACAACAGCGACTGGAAGTTGTCCAAGGCATCAGGAATAACATGATGACGACGACTAGAAGTTGTCAAAGGCATTAGAAACGGTGTGATGACGGCGATTAGAAGTTGTCCAAGGCATTAGGAATGGCGTGATGACGGCGACGTTCGAACTTGTGGCCGATTCCATGATGAGCGTTAGTGAAGGAGTAGCGTCGATGGGTTTAGCAACAGCTAAACAAGCAAAAGAGAAGTATGAAGAGCAAGTTGGGTATTTCAAAAAAAATGAATTTTTGTCCAATACCGTATTTTTTGTACCGAATTATACACGGTACAAAAATTTACCATTTTATCTAGTACCATATTGATTTTTTGTCTAGTACTTTCTTTATAAATAGCAACCAAACAGAAGACAAAAAAAATTGTCCTGTCCAATACCGAATTTTAATGCTAACCAAATGCAACTTATAAAGTAGATCCTTGCAAGTTGGTTTTGTAAATATATGAATGGGCTCCTTTCTAAATTACAAATATAAAAAAATGAATTCGATACAAGAGAGAGGAAGCAAAGATGGGGATTTTTTTTCCTCCATGAAAATTGCAAGACTAAAATCCTGAAGAATTACTATGTTTCTTTCAAGAAGAGACCTACCTTCTTTAATTATTTACCACAGGACAACCCCGTGTTTGAATGAGAACAAGAGTAGCAACATGATTCTCCTGCAAACATGTCTTCCAGCTTGTTTTCTTCTTGAGGAAAGATTTTGACAACAGGGAGCATAAACCCATACATTCTCACCGGTTAAATGAGGTTTGTGCTCAAACAACAGTATATATTGACAATTTTGGTCCACCATTGTCGCATGTCTAAAATGTCAAACAAGGTCCAGCGATCTCCTCCTTGGCTGGAAGAAAAAGAACTGTGTAAGTAACTAGAATGCTGAGGATTATCTTGTTGGGTTAGAATAGGGTTTCTCAAAACAAAATATGACACACGTGCCTTCCACAGTACAGTTTCAACGGGAAAAGATGTGTAAACTAAACAAGGAGAAAAAATAACAACGTATATCGTTCTTCAACAAGAACTAAACTCATATTACCAAAATAAAAATTTCTTCTTTTCCAACTAATGCGCTCTTTGTGCGAGAACCACTACTACCAACTGCGATGCTAAGTTACTGATTGCAAGCTCTTAACTGTGAAAGAAGAACAATCCAGAATAATGGAAACTTTACAGCATAAGCATGACAAACACGAGTTATTCATCCTTGAGATATGCACAGAAATTCGTTTACAAAATTTTGTAACAATTAAAAACCTCTACAATTGAGTAAAACACTATCGAAGCATCAAATGCACAAAACAAGAAGAACAATCCAGAATAATGGAAACTTTACAGCATAAGCATGACAAGCACGAGATATTCATCCTTGACATATGAACAGAAATCCGTTTACAAAATTTTGTAACAATTAAAAACCTCTACAGTTGAGTAAAACACTATCAAAGCATCAAATGCACAAAACAAGGTGTTGTATAATGGAGGCGAAAGGATAAATCACAGAGTGGGAACATGAGATTCTCACATCCTCAACAAAGTTTCAAGTGACATTGTCCAACATTTGGCAAATACACCATAGGTGTAGGCTCCAAAACATAAAACATGCTTAGAAGGCATATCGCAATTCAACTCTGAAGATCTGAGACAATATTTTAGACAGATCACTACAATTGAATATGTAAAGAAGCATTCTCCCAAAACTTAACCCAATCCTTCATTTATCTACTTACCAAATAAGGTGAGAATCCGATTATTCACAAACTAATAATTTTATTCCATCCAAATAGAGTAGTGGCTCAGCAGTTGGCAAACAACAAGAATATGCACAGCATGAAAGAGACAATTTATTAAAGAGAAGGCATGCATGGAAGAGGAAGACTCACATATCTCTGTTCAATTTCTTCAAGAAACTTCTCTGGTGACTCTAGATATTCTGCACAGTCCTCTTTAACTTTTTCTGCAAGCACTTGTTCTCCTAATTTGACAAGGTTTTTGATCAACAGCATAAGGGTGAATTCATTTGGCACACAACTGGACTCCTTCATGTGTTCATACATTAGCATTGCCTTCTCCACCATGCCAACCCGTAGATATGCTCCAATCATCTCGGTATAAACACTTGCATCAGGTTGCAACCCCTCTTTTTGAAGTTCAGAAAAGACCTCCTCTGCCGTACCAATCATTTTGTTCTTTCCCAACAGTTGTATCATATCACTGTACAAAGCAAGATCTGGTTCATACCATTCTTCCTTTTGAACATATCTGAAAACCTAAAGACAAATCTGCTTCAGACAAGACAAAAGGAAAATAGAGATATACTGCTGTGACAGATCATTACAGCAGCAACCAAAAAAACAAAATATTTAAAAAAAACACTCAAGTCTTATTCCTACAACTCCAGTAACATTAATAATGAAAAGAAAAAAGAGGAAAAAAATAATATCATGTGAGATGCATTTGTGCATGCAATTGGGCATGATTCAATACCATTCACTCAGTTAAATTCATATGCACATGTCTAAAGCCTGCACTGTGTTCTTTTAGGCTGTACTATCCTATTCCAGGATCACTTTCTGCCATATCATCACACTTCTTCTAACCTATAATAAGAGTAGATTTTTATTGCAGATGTTTTGGGCTAAGTAGAATGTCTTCTTTCTGTATACTGAAACCATTTTAAGTGAATTTACTCAGCTACAACAGATCAGCAACAGAATGATAACATCTGAAACTCCGGAATCCTCACTTATACCTATGCTATAGCAATTTGATAACCAACATAGTCCTGGGGCAATCAAAGGGGCCCAAAAGAAGTTCTGGAATCATCACCTATACTAGGCTATAAAGACTCAAATTTAAGTGGTTACAATTTACCCAAATAAGAAAACTACTTAACATTATCTCCCTGTGAAAAAACAACGTGTTGTCTTTTTTAAAAAAAAAAATGCAAACTTTTGGCACAGTGTTTGCGGCCAGCCATTAACAGGATAGATATATAAGTCTCTGTCACAACTTCAATAAAGACCAATTTGGGGTCAGACATGCTGCATGGTCAAAACTTGACAGCATAAATGAGTTTGTGTAGGCATTTCTCATAGCAAATGAGATAGCTCACTCTTCCAGCTTTTACATACTCCTCCCCTTTTGAGGAAAGTATATTTACTCTAACTGATCCTGAAAGCAGTTAGCCGATATTCTGGAAATCATCTGAATCAACATTCCATACATGCCGCATCTCCCTCAGGTGTGCATGGAAGTAATTTGTCTGAAAATATACTCATACAGCACAATGGAACAGCAAGCTAAGGTATAGATAATACACATTGTGATACGGCCATAAAAAAGATTTATTTGAGCTTTTAGCAGGCCCTAGGCACCCGTTAACATTTTCTGAGTAAGTTTTGAATCCAAGAACCTGTGCAAACCATTCCACTAATCCTTCAAGGTAAAGGGATTCATCTTTGATGGAAGGAGCTACAAAATTTACCGCGGGATATCTCAACCATTCCATTTTCTCAATACCCTTTTATTAACATACCATTCTAAATGTTCTTTCACCCATAAAAGACTAATATTTCAAAGGATAATATAGGTCCTTAACGGGTGTCATAGCACTAGATAAAATGCCTATACGAAGAATCATTAACAAGTGTCGTGCATCCATTAACATTTTAAGATATATGACTAGCCACTTCAAATTAAATGCAATAACAACAACATCATCAGCAACGACAACAACAACAATAATAGTATCGTGATTTGACATATACCAAGAGTGCTAAATGGAGTTGGTTCTGCCTGTGCAACTCAGAAAGAGTGTTGAGTAAGTCTCCTTTCAAAAGTCTGGACAGCTTCGTATTCAAAACGTGCTGTAACCTTGGACTGGATTTAGCTAACTTGAGGGATTGCACGGCTTGGATTGCTTCTGTTGATAACAAATCCGACTTCCACAGCGGCTTTCTAGTAGTACTACGCTGTCCACACACTATGATTCTACTCCTAGAATTTGAGGAAGAAGAAGGAGATGGAAGGTTAGGAGTTCGATACAGTCCGAGAGTACTGACGGAACCCATAAACCCTAACTCGGACAGATGGGGCGATACTAACCGGCCAAAGCTCCCTCTTTTTTCTTATATTATTATTATTATTATTTTTTAAGTAAATAATTACAGCAGCGACATGATTCACCGGTACTGGGTCGCCGCTATAGATCACCTTGGGAAATCCTAAAAGTCAAATACAAAAGCCGATTCTTCTCTTTCCCAACATTCACAGCAGCTGGCTCTCTTTCTTCTTCCCCTTCCCTTTTCTCTTCAAATGTTTTGTAAGGCTTGATTTTTTTTTTTAAATTATTTTTTTTCACAGTACTATTACATATGGGAACAGAGTTGGGTTTTCATCTCCAGCGGTATGTTTTACTATTAGTTTTTTTTTTTTTACCCAAAAATTATTTTGATGTTAGTGGTGGATTTTGACACGAGGATGAGGCATGGTGATTTTGTTGTTATTTGTCTATTTATTGAAGTTTAATATGATAGAAATTAGAATACACGTATGTGCATTTGTTTAGGTTCTTTTATTTCTGAATTATTATGTATTTTTTTGTTGTTTTTTACTATTTTTAAAAATTGTTGAAGTTTTAAGATTGTTGAACTCCCATTTTAAAAGGTAATTAATATTACCATGTTATTTGGAATAACAAACCAACAAAAGAGTTTTGCGTCTGTGGTGGATATTTTGAGCTGATTTTTATGGGATTGATAATTTAAAAGGATGGGAATTTACTGTGTTGGCAATGGCCACGGAAATAGCGAGTGTCATGTCGATTGACATGTTGTCTGATATGTCAGCTGACATATGACTGACGGTGGAAATGTCAGCAGAATAAATCTGTATTATAGCATTTTGGCGTTGCAAATTTTCATTCGCCTGGAAGCAGGCTAGAGCCATGAATCCGAGCGGCAATCTACATGGAAGGTTTGAATCATGCGCAATTTAAGTCATGGTAGAGCGCTATCATCATCGTCGGCACGCTTGGCAGACTTCTTCAACACTCCACCTGCACCAAAACAGTGGCCCGGAGGATCATATGGCACGTATTTGGCCCAATTGCCTCCATGCCCTTCACCACATTACTTTTACAAGCCCATGCTATATATATCATGTTATCGATTTACAATACAAACAATCAGTATGTACGCTATAACTCGAGAGATGAATCGTATAAGCCACGTCCAAGTCATTCAAGTGGGCCTCTGCCATCTTAGGGTTAGGATTTATCATGTGCCTTTGCCTTTTTAACCTATTTTCTTGATTAATGTTTGTTGTTCCAAATGTTCTGTTTTAATTAAATATATTATGTTTTGTTGTAAGTTTAATTTCGTTGTGTTTTGTGATATATGAATTCTATTAAATTTGTCATTAATCTTGAAAAATAATGTAAGTAAAATCTAAAATAGCAACAATGATTGAAAATTAAAATAAAATGCCTATAGTAAGCAATGTGTGAGATTTTATGAGACATGTACAAGATTGTAACGTGAAGTCAAATAAACAATTTTATCTTAATGATATATCATACAATGTTTTCTTTTAAGTGAGAATAATTTCTAACACAAAGTCCTTAATCACATAACATATGGTACAATTGTTGAATTTTAAAGTAATTCAATTCAACTACTAAATTCTTTGAAAAAAAACATTGTCGAATTTAAATTCTTTTTTCTTTTTATTTGAAGATTTAGATAATATTTATTTTAAGTATATTTTAGCTAATTAAATTCGACCACAAGAACAAACTTTCTTTATGTATTACATTTTTGTTTAAATGTTTGAATGTGATTGATTGGGATGTTTTCAACATAAAAAATCTGAAAGACTAAGTTTGTTTATTTAGAGGTAATAAAAAAAATAAAATAGCTATTTTCTCTCAACGGTCAATTACTTTGTTTATCTAAAAAAATTTAAATTTTTAGAATTTTTCTATTCCTACTTTATTGGGAATGAAAATTATTTAAGAAAATGTGGAATTTTTTAATTTTTTCTATGAGGAGAATAAAAAATTTAAATATTACGATTATTATACTTTTATTAATACTGTAAGCAATAACCAAATAGAAGGAAATTGATAATTTATTTATGCTTTTAACTTAATACTATAATTAATGAAGTGAAATATACATTAGAATATATATATTTTTATAATAAAAAATTATACAAAGTAAATACTAAAATAAAAATTAATAACTTATTTATAATAGTAATCAAGTTTTAGGTATAATTTTTCTACCATCCATCTATTCTATTTTATTTATATTTCTACATCAATAATAATTAAACTGGGCCGGCATTTTATCTATTTGGGGCCTTGGGCATTTGGAGAGTAGAAAAAAAAAAAAAAGGAATAAAAGGAAACGTGAGGACTAGATATTAAGATAGGAGCCTTTTTTAGAAAATCAATAAAAATAAAAAGAAAAGAAAAAGCAAAATTTGTCCTATTTCCAGTAAGTTCATAGTCCCTGCTCGGGAGAGAAGCAATGGCCATGTCCATGAGCGTGAAATTGCAACCTTTGACACCTTCTCACCCTTCATTTCATTCCTTTCTCAATGGAGAAGGTCTTTCTCTCTCTGGCTTTCTTCCACTTCTGATTTTTATAAAGTTAATTCCTCTATATCGCTGATATTTGCTTGATTAGCATTATGGTAATTATCATCGACTTAGCTTGACCTAATCTGAAACTACTTATAGAATTTTGATTGTCTCAATTCCTTTTATGGGATATGTACTCTGTATTTTCTTTCTAATTCATTCATAAAGTTTGTTAATTTATTTAGGGTGTGTGTGCTTGGTGCGAAACGTTTTCCGGACCGTATTCCGTGGTTGTTATTATCTAAGTCGTATAGTCGCCTAGTATTAGCGTAGTCATGTTAGGATATCCAGAAACTAGTACCTTTTTATCAAATGGTGATGGAAAACTAAGCAGCAATGTCACATAAAGTAAAAAATAGGAAATTAGGAAAGTGCTGTTCCTCCTTTTAAAAACAAAAACCATCTTTTTACCATTTTTTTTTTGGCATTTTCCACGATGTTTAATCAGTATCATTGGCTTTCGGTTGCCATCTTTGCCTCCTACTGTCAATTGACGCTGAAAGTCATTGGTTTCTGTGAAATTTTGAGATTATTATGTTAATATTTGACAGCGTTAGGGCGTCGACTATAACAAATGTCTGAAAAAGTCTGGAATATGTTTCTTCACAAAAGAAAAATGCTCTTGTTTATTTATTTTGGATGGAGGGTTATGCTTGTATTTAGAAAGGCAAGGCAACCTAACAAGAAGTATGCACTGCTTTAGTATCTAGTAGATTTTGAGAAGTATGTTTGGTTGGATTTGAACTTGAATTTCATGCAATTTATTGTGATTTATTTTCTGTTATAGTTTGCCGAAAAGGTTTGATTGAAATGGAATGGGAAAAAGACTAAGTATTAATGCATTGTGGAAAATTTTGGAGAAACCTGTAGCACATGTGGGTATGAATGTCGATAACAGTCTTGTATTTGAAATAGAATTGCTGACCAATTGATCTATGATTGAATGGATTCAAACTCAAATCTTCTTGTGGTGGCAATGGAATTGTAAGACATTCTGATGATGGTCAATTGTTGATGGCTTATTCTTTTACAACGAAAGAAATGGCATTTTTCTCATTTGTTATATCTTCATTGCTGAAGGGAAAGTCTGACGAGGAAAAGTGATCGGATGCTATTTACTCTTGATCTTGATATAACAAGTCTTATCTGAGCAATGATCAGCTGCCTTTGTTATTTGTTTGCTAATTAATTAGATCATGAATGATTAATTCTTTGTTTGGATGCAGAAGCTTTGGTTAGTTATGTGCACATCAAATGATACCCTCCAATTTTTTTGTTGCTGTTTCACATATCGTGTAGATAGCATGAACCTCTAAGCATGATTATTTTTTATTTTTTTTCCCCAAATATGCATTGAACATTTATGTATATGGCTATGATTTGTAGTCCCCTTTCTTTTTTTTTTTTTTTTACAGTTCATTGTTTGACATCTGCAATATGAACATAAATGACCTGTGCTTTGTTTGTAGCAGTCAATCAGTAAGTGGCTTGAAACTAGGACTTGTAGTAGCGTCTCACAAAGTTCTCCTCCTCTTCCTCTGACCTACAAACTAATATATTACCTCATGCTCTTCCTACTCATCAATCAACCTACAGCTATTAATGCAATCAACCAGTTGTCAACAATCTTTCAAATCCATTCCACCTACTTGTGTAGAAACATATTTATAAAAACTTGTGCTCTTGCTTTCTATCTCTTGACATGGCTCAATAAATTAAACAATCTGTTTTTATCTATTTAGTGAGAACTTTGGCAATCAGCAAAAAGGGGATCTCTGGATGCAATGTGTACAGTTGCAGCAGAAGAGGTGGGGGTGCCTTGGGTGCACGCATGAATCTTTTTGACCGGCTTTCTAGGGTTGTAAAGGTTAGTTTCTCTGTCCTATCAAGTGCTATTTGTGCTTTGGTTGATGCTGTAATTCACGGACAACCTGATCCCACGATGCAGTCCTATGCCAATGCACTAGTAAGCACTTGGGAAGATCCAGAGAAAATTTTAGAGCAGTCAGTTATTGAAATGAATGATGACTTGATCAAAATGAGACAAGCCACGGCTCAAGTAAGAATTATAACTTTTCTTTAGTGTATATATACCTCTTTATCTTTCCATGTTATATCAAGTTTGGTTTCTTTTGCCATGCTATCCTCATTATATTAAGAAAACTTCCTTTCCCTTCTTTTCTTTCTATTAGCCTCTCACAATGTATTTCCTTAGTTGATGTTAGTGCTAAGTTATAACTATAGTTCAAATACTCTGGATCTAATTTAAAGAAACATTCCAATAAATACCTTCATGCATTCAATTGCTTAAAAAAAGGGTCCATCCAGTGCACAGAGTGCATCCTGTCTAGAGTGGGGTAGGGGGAGGAGGGATGCATATGATTGTAACCTTAGCTCTACATTTTTCCAAAGAAGTCGTTGATGCGCCTTGAACATTGTGACCTACAGGTCTCCAAGGTGCAACTTGGTTGTTGTACCATGCCTCGCCCTCTACTTAGTTACCCAAAAAAAAAGAGGAAAAACCTTTATGCATTCAATGGGCCCCACGTATAGAAAATTTGCTTGCAGCCACTGATGGGCTGATGCTATGCCCTTAAAATATCTTTCTTAAGTTATTGGTACTTAAAATAATTTCTTACTCTGACTTGTTGATTCCCATTATTTTACAAAAGGTCATAGCATCTCAGAAACGGCTTGAAAACAAATACAAGGTGGCGGAACAGGCTTCTCAAGAATGGTAATCTTATTATAGAGTAGGCACCCAGTAATTGCACTTAACTATGGATGTTCACTGCCATGTGGTCTCCAGTGCAGGTACCGAAAGGCACAGCTAGCCCTTGAGAAAGGAGATGAAGATCTTGCACGTGAGGCTCTTAAAAGGCGCAAATCTTATGCTGTGAGTAGGCACCTTTCCATAAAGTTATTGATCCATGTATGTTTCTATGAGTTCTTTTGAATGATTAGTGTTTTTGGAAAAAGTTTGGACACCATGCTAATTGTAATAGTGTTAATAAATTTAGCCACTAATATTAGCTTTTAACAAATTTCTTACTCATATGCTTGTAAGATTTCATCAAGTGGAATAAGGCTTACTTGCATAGTTTTACTCAATTAGATAGCAGTTGTTCTGAGGGACATTTCATTACAAATTGTTAAAACGGAAGTAGCATTTCATAGACAAATATATCTTGAACTTGCATTTAGATGAATAATATGCTCCACTTTTCACATGATGGATTAGTTTAGTTTATTAATTAAAATTCTTGTTGAACTTGGAAAATGTTGTTTCCATTTTGCACTCTAGGATGTTCTCCATGCGCCTAATGGATAAATCTTCTGATCATAAGCAGAAAAGATGCTTTTTATTTACCGAAAAAAGCTTGTTTTATTTGATTACCAGATGCATACAACTGCTTTGTTAAGGCTTTACAGCTATATAGACAATATGGCTGTGTTTTGCTGAATTCAAATGGAGGATTGTTGGTTACTGGATTCAGCCCTTAAAGCCCCCATTCCCAGACAAGTTTCTGTTCTGTGGGATGCTGAAAGTGGTGAATTGGGGAGGGGGAATCAAGGGGAAAAAACTGTTTTTTTTTTTTTTTATGAATCAAAACTTTTCAATTCTTTTATTGTTAAAAAAGATATTTTACTAAAGAAAACTCTTCTAGTGCACCATCAACATACATGAAAAGAAAAAGCTAATCATTATAAAGACTCCATAGGTTCTAAAATGCATTTACACACATATTTGTTTAAGCAATATGCACTAGAAACTGGTGCAAGTTAAATCACATGGGAATTGCGGACCAGGTCTTTACTAATGTAACGTGCTCCCATCCTTGCTCATTTCTTGCATGAAACCGCATGGTTGGTGCTATAGTAGTAGTCAAAATGTCTTTTTGAAAAAAAAAAAAAAAAGATAATGAAGAAGAAACTGGAAAAAAGAACAGGGGTATTTGAAGGAAGAGATAGACCACATGAATTATCTCCAATGCCTAGGCTTAGTAGATACTAGCATTGAGCCTTTGACATAAGTTTCAGGTAATTCACCTTTCTCCCAAGGCACTTGTATTTTCTTCTCTTTAGTCTTCTTAAAGCTTTCCTGTTTACTTATCCACTCCAGTTTTTTAACGATCAACATTCCAAATGTCTTGTTTAAAATACTTGCCAGTATAGCCTATATCTCTTAAATTATTGGAGGAAGTAATTCTTTTTCCCCTTCTCTATAGCCAATACTATGAGCTAGGGGTTGGTGACTCCCTTAGACATAATAGGAGAGATTATAATCCGACTAGTTTATTTCGCATGTACCTAGCTCAGGGTCATGCTATCAGGCTGTTCCTTATGACTGCATTTACATGCACAAGAGAAGAAGAATCCTTGAGATTTCTGTTAGTTTTGTGCTGTATGTGTTTTTCTTGTATTGTGTGTATATGTGGAAGTTAAGTGTCTGATAATGTGGATATATATTGTTTAGGTTTATGTTGTCCGTTATTTGGTTGGGGTCTTGGTGTGCTACTGTTGTTGCATCTACTGTTGTTGTGTCATTTGTGGCCTGAGTAATGGGATGTAGTGCATTCCATAGTCCTGGGATTGTGGGAAGTTATGGAGCCTAATATGAGGGGTAGTGGGCAGTAACATGTAGCAGTTACTTAACTGCACGAACACAGCAGCGTATATGGAGTTTGGCTCCAGTAATTAAATTATGTACTGTTTTCATCTCCAATAAATTTTTCTTAACATGAGATTGTTAGGTTCTCTCTAATGGGCCCAACGTAACCTTTGCACACAGGGAAGTGTGGTAGAAAACATTTATATCACAAATCGAAACTGATTTTGCCATAGATAGGCCTAATACTCAAGCATATACTTGATCATATAACGTAGTTTAGGAATTATGACACATTGACTTCTCTGTTATAATTATTTCATTTTACAGGACAATGCTACTTCTTTAAAAGCTCAGTATGAACAGCAGAAAGCTGTTGTTGATAATCTGGTCTCTAATACTCGGGTATGCTGATCTTTTTTTTTCTTTTCCTTTTTCTTTATTAGATATTGTCTCATGTTATATATGGCCTGCTAATCTTATTGCAAAAATGGCACTCAAGAAAAAAGAAAAAAGAAAAAAAAGCATTAGCTGAATAAGAAACCAGGTGGCATCAATATCCATATGATAATATATGAACCATATTGTATGTTCATTGTTGTTCAAGAATTGCGTGTTTGAAGTACATAGGTAATTTATATGATTTATTGAGAAAAGCAACAAATGTAATTGGATAGACAAACTGAACATGAGGAATGTGACAAACCTAATCCCTGCATAAGATTTAATGAGGGAATGTTGCTTTATATGATATTATGGTTAAGACTTGGTGATGGTAAAAGGATGAAAGTAGAACAGGATAATCTTGCAACTAAGGATGTTTGCTGATTATTGAGAAAGCATTAACTTATATGATTTTCTGGTAAAGGGATTTAAATAGAATGGGAAAATTTTGTAGCAGAGGATTTTTGCTGTAGGTTAATTGTTAGCCCAGCTTTTCACTGTGCAAGGGTTATCTTTTGTAGAAAAGGTGGTGAAAAGGTTTGAGAGAACTAATTGCTGCTTTGTGCATGCTTTACCTCAGTGACTTCAGACTTGAAGAGTTGATTTAAGCTGATTGCATTTTCCATTAGGCAATTCTGCTTTTCATTTTAGCAATATGTTATGGCAATGACTCTATCACAGTATTTTGATTGTGTAGCTTTTAGAGAGCAAAATACAAGAGGCAAAGTCTAAAAAGGATACTTTAAAAGCACGTGCTCAGTCTGCCAAGTATGTTACTGAAGTCAAATTCACTGGCTTATATTATATTCATTTAAGGTCTTTTGCTTGATTGGTCTTGCTTATACATTTTGTTGATTGTTAGGACTGCGACTAAAGTCAATGAGATGTTAGGAAATGTGAACACCGGAAGTGCCATTGCTGCTTTTGAGAAGATGGAAGAAAAAGGTGATTAATATGGTATCTTGAAATCTTGCTCATCTGAAACATTGACATAGTAGTAAATATATACTAAGTTGAGTTGTTGTTCAAGAGAACAGGTGAAGAAGTAGCTGTTTCTAACGGATGTACATTCTTCTTACTATTAATGAAGAATCATGTTTTCAATGTGTTTAAGAAAGAAGTGAGATTGGCAATCAGCTTAAATAACTTTCAGCATGGGATACTTGTTCGTCTATGTGAGTTTGCAAGGAAGAAAATAATTTTAAGTACAGTAAAGAGATTTGCAATCAGTTAAATAACTTTCAGCATGGGGTACATTAACAGATGTGATGTTGCAAGGAAAAAATATAGTTTCAAGCAGTCAAATCTAATTCTTGTGCCATTCACAGCAGCAAATATTCTTAAGGTAGCTCTAGTGAGATTTCACATAGCATTAATGTAGGAATGTTTTCATATATACTGCTAAATAGTTTTAAATTTATTAATGTTAAATTTATCTTGCTTATTATCTTGAATCTCAGCTTTTTCACATAGCAATAATCTTATTCTATGTTGCTTATGATAGTCTTGGCAATGGAATCTCAAGCAGAGGCTCTTGGCGAGATAACAGCAGATGACCTTGAAGGAAAGGTAAATATAGGCATGGGTTTTCTTGTACTAACTAGAAGAATTTTTGTTGCCATAATTCTCCATGCCACATTATTTGCATCCTCTTAATGGACACTTCGTCTGCTGATCAAAATATTAACGGCTCCTGCAAAATAAAAGTTAACATTATGCTAAGTTGGCATTGTGAATTATTATGGAATGGTACACTTGCATACTTGAGCAAGTAGGGCTGTTGAGCTGTGAACCTGTTATACGTGAAGGATCTTCGCGATCACAGCAAGGAATAACACCCTTTGCTCGTGTGTACTCAAGGAAGAACAAGAACTGGGTGAATGGTCAGCTGTCCTAGATGTTTATTGTCCTTTATGTGTGTCTGTTATTTGGTTGTTACTGTCTTTTTCTGTGTCTGTTTGTTGCTGTCCTTGTCTGTCGTGTTGTGTCTGATGGTTATGTCAGGTTGTTGTGTTGTTGTTTGTTGACACCAGTTGTCCAGATGTATAGTGGCCCACGAATTGCGGGTCTAAGGGTGTAGTGGGAAAGTGGGCAATCCCTGTAATCTAGGAAGGTCTGGTAGTTATGAGGCTCCAGCAAGGAGTCCGGTTAGTGGGGAGAGAGGCGTGACAAGTAGTGGAGTAGTGGGTAGTTAGGAGGGAACGTGGGAGTTAGCTAGGAGGAAGGAATCCGAATTGTACAAAGCAGGGAAGAAAGGAAATGTAAAGGACAATCTATCTTTTCAAAACAAACCTTGGTTGCATTAAGAGATCGTCGGGTTCTCTGTAATGAGCCCGAACCTAAACAATCAACATAGGTAAAAGAGGAAGAAGAACCCTAAGACCTAGAGTGGATCCTGAATTGTTAAATGACAACTCGGACACAAACACTATAGAACAATCCTATAACAAAGTGGTATAAGAGCCAGCCATGTCCAACAACGTCAAACAGTTGCAGCAGTAGTTTGAGAACTTCCTAAGTCTATACAAGGTAGATTGGGCCCAGGTGGAGGAGCTGTCTTACCAGTTGGCAACCCTCATCTGGGAAATGGTAGCTCGGAAGGGGAAGTCTGTTGAGGCGGAGGGTGCGAGTGGGGGCAGTTCCTCGAGGGACAGCACCCTCGGAGGAGTGTCAGTGGAAGGGGAAGGATAGAAAGGAGCGGTGGTGCCGAAGTATGCGCGCCTAGACTTCCCACGGTATGATGGCAACGCTGACCCCATCGGATGGATGAGCTGGTGCGGGCACTTCTTTAGACACCAACGGATACCAGCGTAGGATAAGGTGGAATTGGCAGCTTACCACATGGAAAGAGAAGCTCAGTTATGGGTCCTTAAGCTAGAAAAGGATTGGCCAGGCATCACTTGGGAAGATTTCAAGACCTTATGTAATGCGCAGTTTGGGCCCCTGTTGCGCAACAATCTGTTGGGGCAGCTGGCTAAACTAAGGCAAGGGGGAACGGTGGAGGAGTACCAACAACGATTCACCCTAGCAGTGCAGATACCATCCTTGACACAAGAGCAAGAGGTGGCCTTATTCATCAGTGGCTTGAGGGAGTCCATCTCGGTGTACATCTTGATCCAAGACCTCAAGGGCATGACCCACGCCATCGCTCTTGCCAGGCTATACGAGAGAAGGAGCGTGGCCATGCGAGCAGAGGCAGAAAGGCAGAGGAGGTGCTTCGGTGCCATAATGGAGGGAGAGCTGCCAAGGAGACGAGTGATGTCTCCTCCTAAGTCTGCTACCAATCCGTATGTGAGGAAGCTAGGAAAGGCTGAATTGGAGGCATGGAGGAGGAAGGGGCTGTGCTTTAATTGTGATGAGCCCTTCTCCATCGGGCATCGTTGCAAGAGGTTGTTCTAGCTTGAGTGTATGGAGGAGGAGCTAGCGAAGCCAGGTGAAGAAGAGGAGGGAATGGATATGAATGAGGGAAGGCTGGCTGAGATTTCACTGCATGCCATGATCGGGGCAAGTGCACCCCAAGCAATGAGGTTCCATGGGTGCCTAGAGGGCAACTCCATCCTGGCACTTATTGACTCAGGTAGCACGCACAGCTTTGTTGATGCAGAGAGCATCCAAGAGGATGGAGCTACTGGTGGAGTATAAAATTGGTATCAAGATTGTGGTAGCCAATGGAGAAAGAATGCAAAGTGGGGGGGTTTGCAAAGGGGTCCTCGTTCTAGCCCAGCAACAATTCGTGGTGGACCTATACACCCTTCCCTTGTGCGGAATAGATGTGGTGCTGGGGGTGAATTGGTTGAAGACCTTGGGGGCTATTGACTGAGATTTTTGCCAAATGAGGATGCAGTTTACGGTGAAGGGTAGAAGGGTGAAGCTGCAAGGCTTGCCTGACCGTGAGAAGAATGGCACGGCGCTAGGGGCGATACAAGAGGTCGAGAAGCATCATGAGCTTCACCTGCTGCTTGCTGAATTTGAACAGGTATTCCAGCCACCGCGAGGACTGCTGCCCGCCCGAGTGTGTGACCATTGAATCCCTCTACAAACCGGAGCTGGTCCTGTGGTAGTGCAGCCCTAGCGGTACCCTCATCGGCAAAAAGATGAAATTGAAAGGCAGTGTGAGGAAATGTTAAGCAAAGGAACCATTCAGGTGAGCCACTCCCCTTTTTCCTCCCCAGTGCTGCTGGTGCGGAAGGCGGATGCAAGCTGGAGGTTCTGTGTGGATTACTGGGCATTCAATGATAAAACCATCAAGGATAAATTTCCCATTCCAGTGATAGAAGAGCTTCTAGAGGAATTTAGCTGGGCAAGGTACTTCTCTAAGCTGGATTTGGCTTCCGAGTACCACCAAGTGAGAATGTATGAGGCAGACATGGAGGAGACTGCATTTAGAACACACCACGGGCATTTTGAATTCTTAGTGATGCCCTTTGGGCTCACCAATGCTCCGTCTACTTTCCAAGTGCTGATGAATGTTGTATTCCAAGGGTTCCTATGGAAGTTTGTCCTCGTTTTCTTCGACGATATTCTGGTATATAGCAACACCTGTTCCGAACACTTGCAGCACTTGAGGAGGGTACTGATGTTACTGCAAGAACATCAATTATGTCTCAAACGAACCAAGTGTTCCTTTGCGCAAGAGCAGGTGGCCTATCTAGGCCACACCGTGTCAGGAGAGGGGGTATGGGCAGACCCGGCTAAGGTAGAAGCCGTGATGAAATGGGCTAAACCCATGACCGTTACTGCCTTGAGAGGATTCCTTGGTTTAACCGGTTATTATAGGAGGTTTGTTGCTGGTCATGGGAAGATCGCGGAGCCGCTGACAAGGATGCTCTAGAAAAAAAACTTCTAGTGGACTAAAGAAGCAGACAAAGCATTCGAGAGGTAAGGTAGCAATGACGGAAGCACCGGTACTTGCCCTACCAGACTTCTCCCAACAGTTTGTGATCGAGTGTGACGCTTCTGAAGGCAGAATAGGGGCTGTCCTTCAACAACAAGGGCGACCCATTTCTTATTCAGTCGACCCTTTGCCCGACAGCACCTCAAGCTCGCAGCATATGAAAAGGAGCTTATCGGGCTGTCCAAGGCAGTGCGCCATTGGAGGCCATACCTATGGGGCTGAGTGAAAACGGATCATTACAACTTGAAATACTTGCTGGAACAGCGGGTGACCACTTCTCCACAGCAGCATTGGATTAGTAAACCACTCAGGTTTGACTTTGAGATAGAGTATCGCATGGGGCGTGAAAATCGAGTGGCAGTACTCTTTCTAGGAAGGACGAAAATCCAGCAGGTCTCTTGGCCATTTCCAGCCCGCAGCTCCAGCTCTTCGACCAAATTCGGGAGTAAGTCAGCAAGACCCCAGACCTGCAACAGCATGTCCAGGATAGAGCGGGGTGAACTCGAAGCCCCCTGGGCAGCAGCAGATGGGTAGATATTTTTCCGCAAACAAGTATATTTGCTCCCTCACTCCCCACTTTGTTCGGTGATCCTGGAAGCCTTACACGCCCCATATCATGAAGGCTATCAAAAGACACTTCATAGGGTAACCTGGGATTTCTGTTGGAAAGTACCAAAACAGCAAGTCAAACAAGTGGTGCGTGCTTGTGAAATCTGCCAACGCAGCAAGACGCAACAGCTCCAACCCGCTGGACTCTTACAACCCTTGCGCATCCCATCCCAGGTATGGACTGATATCTCTATGGACTTCATTGAAGGGCTGCCACTATCCAATGGGAAATCCGTCCTCTTTGTCATCGTGGACCGCTTTTCAAAATACGTGCTCTTCCTACCCCTCAGTCACCCGTATACAGCTGTCACCATCTTTAGAGTCTTCTTCGATAACATCTTCAAGCTGAATGGGCTGCCGGAGTCGATTGTAAGTGACCTTGATGCCACTTTCACAAGTTCCTTTTGGAAGGAGCTATTTAAGTTGCAGGGTACGCAACTAACCTTTTCCTCTTCTTACCACCCCCGAAGTGATGGGCAAACTGAGGTGGTAAACCGCACCATAGAGATGTAGTTGAGATGTTTTACTGGAGATTGACCAAACAGGTGGACCGAATGGATAGCATGGGCTGAGTTTTGCTACAAGACAGGGTTTCATACAGCTTTAAAGGCCACCCCCTTCGAAATAGTCTACGGAAGGGCACCTCCCCATCTGCTGTCCTGCTCAGGGATGGCCAAGTAGGAAGCAGTGGAACTGGCACTCCGGGAGCGGGACGAAGTATGGACACAGCTACAACAGAAGCTGTCCAAAGCTCAAGCCACCATGAAAGCCCAATATGACAAAAATCACTGCCAAGTGGAGTTTCAAGTAGGGGATTTGGTCTGGCTTCACTTACAGCCCTATCAACAAAATTCAGTGGCTAATTGAAGCAACTAGAAATTAGCACCCAAGTTCTATGGTCCCTTTCCAGTAGAAGCCTGAATTGGCACCGTTGCATACTGACTGACAATGCCTTCTCAGGTGAAGATCCACCCTGTCTTCCATGTGTCATACCTCAAAAAATTCGAAGGAGCGGCCAGCAGATCTCCAAGCCTCCCCACAGTACAGCAAGGTACGATTGTTCCCCAATCCAAAGGCAGTGTTAGACACCCGAACCATCCGGATTATCCGAAAAGTCTTCATCCACTGGGAACATTACTTGCCCGTGGAAGCATTTTGGGAAGCAGCCGACATGATCATCCAATGCTACCCCACATTCATGCTAGAGGTCACGTGCGCTCTTGAGGAGGGAGCGATCACAGTAAGGAATAACACCCTTTGCTCGTGTGTACTCAAGAAAGAACAAGAACCGGGTGAATGGTCAACTGTCCTAGATGTTTATTGTCCTTTATGTGTGTCTGTTATTTGGTTGTTACTGTCTTTTTCCGTTTGTCTGTTTATTGTTGTCCTTGTCTGTTGTGTTGTGTTTGAAGGTTATGTTAGGTTGCTGTGTTGTTGTTTGTTGACACTGGTTGTCTAGATGTATAGTGGCCCACAAATTGCAGCTCCAAGGGTGTAGTGGGAAAGTGGGCAATCCCTGTAATCTAGGAAGGTCTGGTAGTTATGAGGCTCCAGTAAGGAGTCCGGTTAGTGGGGAGAGAGGCGTGACAAGTAGTGGAGTAGTGGGTAGTCAGGAGGGAACATGGGAGTCAGCTAGGAGGAAGGAATCCGAATTGTACAAAGCAGGGAAGAAAGGAAATGAAAAGGACAATATATCTTTTCAAAACAAACCTTGGTTGCATTAAGAGATCGTCGGGTTCTCTCTAATGAGCCCGAACCTAAACAATCAACATAGGTAAAAGAGGAATAAGAACCCTAAGACCTAGAGTGGATCCCGAATTGTTAAACAACAACTTGGACACAAACACTATAGAACGATCCTATAACAGAACCCTTTTGTCGAATTGAGCCTTTTCTGTTGAAAACTTAGATCCTAATTTCGTCATTTCATCACCTTTCTGATGGACTAGGCTTTAAATTTGGATGTTTCAGGAGTTGTACTGGTTGACATGTGAATGAAGTATTTAGTGACAAACAGTTAAGAAGCTTTTGTAGGAAGCTTCTGCTGGAAGCATCCTCTTTGGCCTTCCAACTTCTTTCAATCTTTGTTGCAGATTCTGCTTCATATGAACAGTTTATTTCAACATAAGCATGCTCAAATTTTGTAGAAGTTTATGATTTGCCCTCTTTGTAATTTGCAATTACATGTCTTTTTTGTTTTTGGCTGTCTTGAAGTTCCAAAGACGTATTTTATTTTTAAGCAACATACCAGTGGTTAGAGTTGGTTTACAGTGACTTTATTCACTCAATTTCTTGGGTTAAATATGGAGTTAGCTTTCTCCTTCAATGTTGTTTGGATTTATGTTGTGCTAGTTTAGTAAAATGAGAGAAGGGGAAACTGACATGCTTCTGTTTATATATATTTTAATGTTTCATGCTTTCATTTGATTATGGTAGAGCTTGTAGGGCTGTTCTCCTGCCTAATTTGAATAGTGGATCTTTCTCAAGTTTAAGGGATTCTGCTTTTGTAGTATTGAGTTGCCTTGTAACAGGGCTTTCTGCATCATCCATGTTTGCAAGCATCAAATTCAACAGCTTGCACATGATCTGCACTGAACTTTTTCATGGCAATGTCACTGATATGCCTTGTTTTCTTGACAGTTTGCATTGCTGGAAACATCATCAGTTGATGAGGATCTTGCAAACTTGAAGAAAGAACTCGCTGGCACCTCAAAGGTATCACTTCTTACTTCTGCTTAATTTGGTGAATTACATAAGATGAACTTTGATGCTGCTTTTCCTTTCGTTTGATCTTCTCCCTTCTCTTCTATTGTTGGAGATTGGCTTTAACTTATCTTTAAAACCGATAACATAACAATTAGGTGAAATCTTGATACATAGAACAAAATCAAAGAACTTTAGTGTCCATCGTAAATTATAAATTATATATGTTTTGTTAACGCTGTTTATTGATTGAGATTTTGTAAACATTTGTGAACACACTGAATCAGAATTATCCTGCATCCAGTTTGTTTTTAGCTGCTATGATTTTTTTAATGCACTCTGTAGTTGACCTGTAAGTCATAACATCTCTTATTTCTGAAACTTCCCCAAATGGCCTACCTCTTACCCAATAGAAAGGAGAGCTCCCACCAGGAAGAACAGCGGCAAGCAGATTGCAGGATTCTGATATAGAGAGGGAACTTAATGAATTAAGGCAAAAGGCCAAGGAGTATTGACTGTGACACTCTTTGGCATAGTATATTTTGAATTCCAGTTTGATGCTGAAGAACATGAACTTTCAATGTCATTATCTTTGTGCAAGTGATTAGCTTTGTACAGCTGAAGGCCAAGGACCTTGATTCTAGGATTTTGCTAAATTACAAAAATGGAGCATAAGGTAAGATTTTAATGTACCTATAGCACATAGGTCAATGTCACATTTTATCGATCCCATTTAGCCGATAATTATTTTATGTTGAATGTATAATCTTATATCGGCTTCTATCTTAATATGTTGCATTTGGTTATTTTACAAGGGTAACCCTCATCCAACAGAGAATGGCATGGCAGACATGAAAAGCTAGTTTAAGATTTAGTAAATTCAAAATCTGATGGCTTGAAGCTAGTACAAGTATGGAATGAAATATTGAGATGAAGTTGGTATGGAACAAAACAAAAACAGCAGATTTCAATGCCATAACATGTATAGACGAGGCAATTATTATAATACAATTTATGAGCCAAGCAAAACATCAATAAAGTTGAGTTAAAGCCCTAATTCTTCAAGCAAAATAACAATTAAGTTGGTTAAAAGCCTAATTCTTTAAATAAGTGGTACGATTTAAATCAATAGACTTGTTTTTAGAATCTGTTAAGACTGTCTTATGTTGTTTTAATCTTTCTTAATAGGGTTGGGTCATTTATTAGATCATCGGCCTCGTTTCTCTAAGCCCATGGAGCCTATATATGACATGGCCATCCTGTTCACTAACATGTAAAAATCCTGATACTTATCTCAAAAATTGGGCATTTAATTTAATATAATTAATGTTTTTTTTGGGCGGACAAGTATGCAAACTGTCTTCTGCAGCATTGAATGCCATAATAAAGTTATTTTTAGGATTGGATGGTGGCACCACGACACGACCAAGGAAAAGCCAATTTTCGATTCAAGTCCAAAATCGTTCATGAATTTACGATCACATTTATCCTTTTTGATAATTAATGGTTCCAATTTATCCTGTTTTGGAATTAAACTTCAACCAAATAGTCCTAAATATGGAAGCAATCAGATGAGTCATCATAGGATATTTGATTTGTGTAGATGAGGATGTAATCGGATGGATCGTTATAGAGTATTTAATTTGTGCAATTTGATAAAAATTTTATATGAATTTTATCAGGATTTAAGACATAATTTAAAATTTTATAAGATTTAGGATTGGATTTTGAAACTTAAAAAAAATCCAATAGGAAATTTGATAAAAAATAATATATTAATAATAATGTTTATTTTTAATTTACGGAACATGTACATACTACATTAAGTTTATACTATATAGTGTATATAATATTTAAAATTTATTTATGTGTAAGTATAACTTTAATCATGTCTAACTATTTTCTATTTTATTTTATTTTTATCTTGTATAAATTTTATAAAAATTCAAACCGTCTCTATAGGGTTTATGACCCTATAGGATCGGGTTTCGGGTTTAGGAATAAAAATTCTATAGGATTTTGAGAAATGTTAAACCCTATAGGGATGAGTTAGGGTTCTATAAAACTCATCTTAAATCCATCGTGATTGCATCTCTAATTGTAGATATAAAGAGTAAGACTTATACAATAATATATTATGTGTAAATGTAAAAAAAAATTCTTAGTGAGTATCCTTTGGCATTTGCTATTTTTAAAATTTTATTAGATAAATTTAATAAGTCTCTTGGAATCCCTCTATAATCGTCTATGGCATTTGATTTTTATATACTTGATTTTCTAGAACCAACATCATGTAGAAAGTTATTTATAATTTGATTTACATAGCATATGGGCTCAACCCAATCTAAAGATATTTTATTTTTGCCAAAATTCATTGGATAAGTGATGAGATCCAAGGAATTAGACCATAATTGGGGTGATATTTAGTTTGTAAAAAGGAAAAAGGTAGCTAAAAAATTACTATTCCTATTAAAATAATAACTTTTATTTTGTTTAATTGTACTTAAAATGATATTAGTAATAGATTAGGAAATGGAAATAAATATAAAAATATCAACTCATTTTTAGTCCAATTTATAACTTGATTGTTAGATTAGGGTTTATGAGTAGATATAGAAATATATTGGAAAAGATCACATAATATTTGTTCCTCTAATCTTCTAAAGGAATTACGATTCTTATTTTGTATTTATAACAATAGCAATTCTCTAAAATAGCTATTCTTCTACTTAAAAATAAAAATAGATTTACAAGGAAGAAATGGTTGCTATATTTCATCTCTATAAAGTCGGTAAAAAATATTGTGAGAGTTTTTGATTAATGAGCTCAAAATAAAGTTTGTTAGGACTAGTCACATGGTCTTAAACTTTCTTAATTAAATCATTTTTTAACCAAGCATAACCCATGTATTAAGTCGTCATGCGAACATTGCAACCTGGAATGTGAAGATCGGCCATTATTCATAACTATCAATTTTTACATAAGGGGCATGTTTTTTATATACAAAATTAAAAGAAAATAATTTTTAATAGTGAAAAAATCAAAATGACAAAATAAAAGATAAAAATTTTATATCCAAATTAAATAATTAAATGCTCATATAGAATAGGAATATTTTATGTTCCATATCATATATAGATCATTACACACACATACATATTCTGCAGTGATCATTATATTTCACTACATTATGATTAACATTTTAACAATATATATTTGAAATTCATTATTATCGTATTTTTATGGTATAGTTTTAAAAAGTTTTCTAGTTCATTGTTTAGTTTTTATGTTGGCCTAAGTTAGTAGGTACAAAGGCTCCTTGATGTACTCTATGAAAATTAGAAATTTTGTTTCATATATTTGGTGATGCAAATATTTATTTTACATTACAAAATAAAATAGTACATTATACCATGTTTGGTGCGTGCCATACATACATACATACATACATATTTTGTATTAAGTCATATAAAAAATTGCTCCTTGTTTTATATTCTATATTTTTATCTGTTATAAATTTCTACTAATATATATGTTGTTTGTGAAGTAATTGTAATAACTTCCTATCTCTCTTTATTTCAATAAAAACTTTTCAATCTGAAATAACTTTTGACATTCAAATTTCATCTATGTTCTAATACCACCATAATTATTGTTGTCCTTTATTTTACCTTTGTTTTTAGCCTTAAATTCTACCATTAATAGATAGTGATAATTATTAAATTGAATGATTATACAACTATTGTTCTTGACTATAATATGCTATTTGCAACTCACTATATTCTATCATATCATAATTAATATTTTAGCAATATATATTTGTGAATTCTTCAAAGTTGCCCTAGTTGCACCCATACTAGCAAGAGATAAAGATTGCCTTTTTCTTAGTAAAAATAATAATCCTGCTATAGGATTTGATTCTCTTTCAACTTATTTAAAGAAGATATTAATGAAAGAATTGTATGCCAACTACACATTAAGTAATAAATATGAAAACAATGTATTTATAGTAAGATATGATTCAACAGCTTAGTTGATTTTTTCCATATACTATTTTACTCTTTGATTGATCAAGTTGCAAAATTATTATAATAAAATTACTAATGGTATAAACATAAGTCTGCTATAATGTAATGAATCAAATTCGATTTTCTCCTTTATCAATAATTATAATATGTTATAGTTGGCCAATAATAATAATAATAATAATAATAATAATAATAATAATAATAATTTGCATTGTAGACTGCATACTTTATAGGAAAATAAAAGACATGATCAAATTTGTCTTTTTTTTTATTATTTTATTAGAAAGATTATGAATTTAAAGTGGTATTCAATTCTTGTAACATATTAGTTGAAAAAAATAAAATAAAAATAAACATCGACTCTCATTGAAGTAATAAACATGAAAATATAATATATAGTAGGATTTAATTCACGAACTTAGAGCAGTTATTTTTACGTAAAAGTACATAATATAATACTCTTTGGTACAGTTTGGTTACTGATACTGGACAGAATAAGAAGTATTGGACAGTACAAAACAAAAAGGACTGGACAAAAAATATTTTTGTACCATGTTTGGTTTGTTCAGTACTGGACAAGGATTTTTGTGCTGTCCAGCGTTTGGATTGCAAAGTACTGGATTGAACATAGAAAATTTGATAGTTTTGCCCTTTTTAATTACTGGAGAAGGCTTTTTGTGCTGTCCAGTGTTTGGAATTGCAAAGTATTAGACTGAACATAGTAAAATTGACAATTTTGTCCTTTTTAATTATATCATAGTTATTTATATATGTTTGATATTATTATAAGGAAAAAGGTTTAATATATTATATTAAATATTTTAAGGAAAAAATTATGTTATATTTAATAAAATAATACATTATTTATGATTTTGAATAAGTCACTGAAGACATGAAACACTTTTACACTGAAACATCCACATATCCATTAACCACTTTGAACAAGTCCTTGAAGAACCTGAAAATTCCAAAATCCATCTACAAATTAGATCGATTAAATTGGAACATCAACTACTTTTATATTTCATAAGGACAAGGTATAAATGGTATAGATAAGATAATAATCATACGAAGGAATAATCAAAGTAGTTTTCATGATTATGACCTGCCAACTACATCTGATAGAAAATCTGCCAACTCTGTTGCAGGAGATACATGAGGTTACAACTTTTACAAGGTATGAAAACAAGTTTAACCATACAAGGTATTAAACCAGGGTAGAGAGGTTCGATAATACAAAGCCAATGAAAGAAGTCTCAATTACACAAATACTGCAAACATGTTTTACATCAATCGATAATTCGCCTAACAAATGCTAGGCGCTGTTCTCCTTGGAGCCTCTAAAAAAAATTCTCATACTGTGGATTTGTCGCCATTTGCATAAGAACATCCAACTCTTTATTTTCCAACAATCCTAACATTTTCAACTCTACAACAACATCGTCCCTAAGAGTGATGGAAGCCATGATGGGAGCCAAGCTAGAAGGTGGAATGTAGATCCTCTTGAAGTGCCACTTGGATCGATCATAAGAACTCGAGCGAAATGATTCAAAGAAGCACTTAACGGGTTGATAAAGGATATCCAAAAAGCTAGAAAAGATTTGAGCAACCATAAGAATGAACTTGCATTTGTATAAGTCATTAAAGGTTTTAACAAAGGAGATCAAAGCTGCCAGCTTAGGTAGAGAAACAGCTAGCCTTGAAAACGCCGATTTTCTACGCTGGATCAACGTTGTCGGCTTTGAGCCGGCGTTGAAATTAATGTCGAGAGCTTTAGAGGGGATACGCCGCCTTCTATGTTGCTGGCATATATCCAGCGTACATCATACGTCGCCTATTACGCCGCTGGTGTACATTGTCTGACGAGAAGATTTACTTTATTTTGTTATTTTTTGCAACTTTATTATGTTTTGTTGTTTTGGGTTTTTTCTTTACGAGTTGTAAATACTATTAATAGTCTGTTAGGGGTGGAAAACAGAGATCATTCCACTTTGATTAACATAATTTGAGAGTATTCCTCTCTTGATTCTCCAAAGAACTTCTCTTGAACTTATCGGATCTTTTCCGTGGCGTTCAAATCCGACTTATCAATCGATCTTTCATCCCGATTGTGGCGTCAACATAGTATACCAATGGTTCTTGCCTCCTCTATAGGCAACGGGTCAGGGTTCCACTTCGATTAATTGGCATCGTGGGTTGTAATTCCAAACGTATTGGTACAGGGTTTCATCATAGGTGGGCGTAGTTCGTATCAGTTCGGTATCAGAGCCTAGGTTTGTTAAAAATCGATATTTTTTTTTGTTTGATTTGAGAAAGGTAACATCAAAACCCTAACTCCAATTGATCATATCAATCGTTCGTATTACCATTGCTTCATATTCAAGTCCATAGTGTTAATTGTTTCTTGAGTAGTTTAGTTTCATTCTATCAATCCTTGTTTCAAAAACAAAAAAGAAAAGAAAAGAAGGAAAACAAAAACAAAAAAAAGGGGAAAATTCAAGCCTGGAAATTTTGTTCTTGAATTCTATGGAAGAATTTGGTGTGGTTTGGATTAGTTCCAAGAGAACTGAGAATAGGGATTGGTGAGTTGATATCATCTCTGTTTGTGAGAATACACGAGTGAATGCGGGATATCCTGCTTTGAGTGAAACACGTGAGGGAGTGAATTGTGAGGTTTAATTATATATATATATATATATTTGTGTTAGTACTAACCTTTTATTACAGATGCTTAAAAATAAGTTGACTCATGCGCCACTACTTGCTTTACCTGATTTCTCTAAAACTTTTGAGATTGAGTGTGATGCTTCAGGAATGGGTATTGGAGCAGTTCTCATGCAAGAGAGGAGACCGATTGCATTCTTTAGTGAGAAGCTAAGTGGGGCAACCTTGAACTACCTTACTTATGACAAGGAGTTATGTGTATTGGTTCGAGCTCTGGAGACTTGGCAACACTATCGTTGGCCAAAAGAGTTTGTGATCCACACTGATCATGAATCCTTGAAGTACTTGAAGGGACAACATAAGCTGAACAAAAGGCATGCTCGTTGGGTGGAGTTTATCGAAACATTTCCCTATGTCATCCACTACAAGCAAGTAAAGAAAATGTTGTTGCTGATGAACTTTTTAGAAGGTATGCTCTTATCTCTACTCTTAATTCTAGACTGCTTGGTTTTGAGCATATTAAAGAATTGTATGCTGTTGACTAAGATTTTTGTGAAGAGTATGTTCGCTGTGAGAAGAGTGGTCATGGTAAATTTTATAAGCATGAGGGATTCTTGTTTAGGGAGAATAAACTTTGCATTCCCAATTGTTCTTTAAGAGAGTTATTAGTGAGGGGGTCTCATGGAAGAGGATTAATGGGGTATTTTGGAGTAGCTAAAACCTTAGGGGTTTTGCAGGAACACTTCTATTGGCCTCACATGAAGCGAGATGTTGAGAGGATTTGTGAGCGATGTGTCACTTGTAAGCAAGCAAAATCTAGAGTCCAACCTCATGGACTTTATACCCTACTCCCAATTTCTCATGAGCCTTGGATAGACATTTCCATAGATTTTGTGTTAGGATTACCTAGGTTTAGGTATGGTAGAGACTCTATTTTTGTAGTCGTGGATAGGTTTTCCAAGATGGCACATTTCATTCCTTGCCACAAAACAGACGATGCTTGCCATGTTACTAATTTGTTCTTTAGGGAAGTTATGAGATTGCATGGTATGCCTAGAACAATCATATCGAATCGGGATGCTAAGTTCTTGAGCTACTTCTGGAAGACCCTGTGGGCTAAGTTAGGAACTAAGTTATTGTTCTCTACTACTTGTCATCCACAGACTGATGGTCAAACTGGGGTAGTAAATCAAACTTTATCTACTTTGTTGAGGGCTGTCATTAAAAAGAACATTAAGAGTTGGGAGGATTGTTTGCCTCATGTTGAATTTGCTTATAATCGCACAATGCATTCTGCTACTAAGTTTACATCTTTTGAAATTGTGTATGGTTTTAATCCACTAACTCCTTTGGATTTATCTCCCCTTCCTATGTCTAAGTATGTCAATCTAGATGGTAAGAAGAAAGCGGAGTTTGTTAAACAACTTCATGAGAAGGCAAGGCTCTACATTGAGTGTAGGACATAACAGTATGTGAAACAAGCCAACAAGGGTCGTCGATAAGCTATCTTTGAACCTAGAGATTGGGTTTGGGTTCACATGTGCAAAGAGCGGTTTCCTATGCAACGTCTATCTAAATTACTTCCTAGAGGCGATGGACCATTTTAAATTCTTGAACGCATCAATGATAATGCCTACAAGTTAGATTTGCCCGGTGAGTATCAAGTAAGTGCTACTTTTAACGTTACTGATCTGAGTCCTTTGGATGTAGGCGATGATTTGAGGACAAATCCTTTTCAAGAGGAGGGGAATGATGGAAGCCATGATGGGAGCCAAGCTAGAAGGTGGAATGTGGATCCTCTTGAAGTGCCACTTGGACCGATCACAAGAACTCGAGCGAAGCGATTCAAAAAAGTACTTAACGGGTTGATAAAGGATATCCAAGAAGCTAGAAAAGATTTGAGCAACCATAAGAATGAACTTGCATTTCTACAAGTCATTCAAGGTTTTAACAAAGTAGATCAAAGCTGCCAGCTTAGGTAGAGAAACAGTCGTCCTTGAAAACGCCGATTTTTCTATGCTGGATTAACGTTGCCGGCTTTGAGCCGGCGTTGAAATTAATGCCGAGAGCTTTAGAGGGGATACACCACCTTCTACGCCGCCGGCGTATATCTGGTGTACATCATACGCCGCCTACTACGCCGCCGGTGTACATCCGGCGTACATTGCCTGATGAGAAGATTTACTTTATTTTGTTATTTTTTGCAACTTTATTATGTTTTGTCGTTTTGGGTTTTTTCTTTACGAGTTGTAAACACTATTAACAGTTTGTTAGGGTTGGAAAACAGAGATCATTCCACTTTGATTAGCATAATTTGAGAGTATTCCTCTCTTGGTTCTCCAAAGAACTTCTCTTGAACTTATCGGATCTTTTCCGTGGCGTTTAAATCCGACTTATCAATCGGTCTTTCATCCCGATTGTGGCGTTAACATAGTATACCAATGGTCCTTGCCTCCTCTATAGGCAACGAGTTGCGGTTCCACTTCGATTAATTGGCATCGTTGGTTGTAATTCCAAACGTATTGGTATAGGGTTTCATCACAGGTGGGCGTAGTTCGTATCAGTTCAGTATCAGAGCCTAGGTTTGTTAAAAATCGATATATTTTTTTTGTTCGATTTGAGAAAGGTAACATCAAAACCCTAACTCCAATCGATCATATCAATCATTTGTATTACCATTGCTTCATATTCAAGTCCATAGTGTTAATTGTTTCATGAGTAGTTTAGTTTCATTCTATCAATCCTTGTTTCAAAAAAAAAAAAAAAAGAAGGAAAACAAAAACAAAAAAAAAGAGGGAAAATTCAAGCCCAGAAATTTTGTTCTTGAATTCTACGGAAGAATTTGGTGTGGTTTGGATTAGTTCTAAGAGAACTGAGAAGAGGGATTGGTGAGTTGATATCATCTCTGTTTGTGAGAATATACGAGTGAATGTTTTTTTCTATAATAAACTTATGTTTCAATATTTTATACTGCAAATATACATTTTTAATGAATAAGGAATATCTTAATAAAAATCACAGCAAATATACAATTAAATTTTTTATATAATGAATATTTAAATAATTTGATACCACTTTTATATATTTTATAATGCAACTTTTACCTATTGTATCTTACATATCTCAAAATGGTTTTTTTTTTAAAATATAATTTAGAAGCTTTTGTTGAATAAATATGTTTTTTTGTCTAATTAATGCAACTTTAGAATAGTTACCACATTTGCATAACTAATGCAAAATAATATAACATATAATATAAATATGTATTTATAGCCTATTGGCTATGTATAATATATATTTATTATGCTTTTACATGGATTTTGGTTAAGTGCAGATAAACTAAAAATTAAACACATTTTTTTGTTGTTTATAAATTATATTTAATGCTTATTTTTGGATGAAAAGACATGTTTTTTATATGTTTTTTAAATATTTGTAACTTTTACATAATCTAATATAAAACAATACACCTTTTCGCACCAAATGATATTTTGCTCATAAATTTTGAAAGATAGTAACTCTTTTTGGATGATATATAATTTCATTCTTAATCATTTAATAGTCATATAATATATTATAAACATGTATTATTAATTTGTTAATTGTGATTGGATACATGGGGTGCTCAAAGCCAATTGGATAACATTTTGATGGATATCATAAACCAAACCCAAGCACCTAAAAGTATACATTGTCGCATACATCAGCCTGGTCATCTCAATTTAGACTCCTGCAAAAAATATTCCAAATTTTTGCAAAAATTACAGAACTAAATGTGCATAATGTATCTATGTCTTCGATTTTGCAAAATTTAACAAAATTAAAAGTATAGATAAGATTCTATTTCGTGATTTTTTTTATTTATAAAATGATATTATTTAAATATATTAACCAATAGAGAGTGTGGTATTGAGCTCTTCCTTTAATAGCCATCGTACTTCTGACACCCTGTTCACGGCTATAAGTCCCACGGATAGTCGAACCATAGCATTCCCCAGAATTTATCTTGGAGTGCACGTTTTACATCGAAAATCAAAGCGTAGTTTTGAAGGACACAACTAGATTAATGGCTATATTTTTAGGATAGCTTAGTAAGTCGAGCTCGAGACTATCTCCTTCCATGGCCATAGTAACCCTTTTCAAGATTTGCAGAGATATTCTGTCACTGTTTCGTCGCAGTAGTCCCATAATTTACCATTTATCTCTTCAATTTCACAAAATCCTATATTGCAGTGCAAAAAGTTCCATGGAATTTTGTTGATCAAAATATTAAAAATGGATGTGTGTATGCTAAAATTGTTATCATCTATATTAGTTAGTAGAAATTTCTCATTCAACTATACACTGATACTCTATAAATTTAAACATAATATGCAATATGTCAATGCTAAGATATATGAATGTATGTGGTTATAATATTAGAAGAGAGTAGTGATAGTTTTAGTTTTCTTATTATGGGGCATTCGTACGTATGTAGGAGTGTATTTCTCCAGTCTAAGTACATAGTTATATTAAATTGATTATTGGCATAAAGAACATAATTTGAAATTATTATTTTCTTAATAAAAGTTTCCCCCAAGATTATGATGGCATGATGGGTTTGAGAAAGAGTTGTGTTGTCATATGACCTATCAAGTATTTTTAGAGTGTGGGCTTAAAACATATGCTTATAAACAAAAGTGGTACACTATGTAACGTATTCATTATATAATAATATTTAATCAAATATTGCAAATATTAGTGCCTGCATATGAACTCCTACAATAGAACATGCTTTTTTTTTTTTTTAAATTTGGGTTTTAAATACTTCATTTTAAAAATAAAGGGATTAAAAAGGCATGAAATAAATGCAAAGAGATTCCAATAAAAAAAAATCACTAATAGGCCTTAGTGCTTTTTATCCCTCACATTACTATTTTATTATTCTTTTCGTGCTTTATTAAGGAAAGGAGAAAAAAAAATCCATAAATGTAGTTGACAAAAAAGGGGGTAAATGTTATATTTAGTATATAAATTTATTCATTTTTTATAATTAATTACCTAAATTTTAAAGTATTAATTTAATACTTATAAATTTTTTGTAATCATTTATAGTACCTGAATGAGATAAATATGATGTCATCTTCTTTCGTATAATCTTAACCAATGATTATACACAAAAATATTTATTCACTTCTAACTTTTTGATGCTATATTGAGAGAGACTTTGTGATGTTAACAATCTATGGTGGAGTATAAGTGTACTATTTTGAAAATTTGAAGTGTCAATGTAATTATAGTAGTTTTTTGAGAGTACGTTATAAAATATCACTTCTGTTGATTACATTTAACAAGAGTTTGATGAGATTATTTATCTTACAGAGAAATAAGAGCATTGAAAATATAAAGCTGATTGTCTTATTCAATATATGTATATTGGATAGGATTTCATTATTTTGATTACACTGAGAACATATCAATATCCCCAAAGAGTAGTCAACATTTCTTATTTAACATAGCAAAAGATGATGATCCAGAAATCTATCTAACACTCAAGATTATCACCAGGAGCAACCTGAAATTGGTTGCAATACTGAGTGTAATACTGTACTCTTGCCTGGACAGCCGCCGTATTTTTGCCACCGCATTCGCCACCATTGATCGCCCGGATAGTGGAACCAAAACCTTTCCCAGACGTTATTTCAGAGTGCACGTTTTGCATCCAAAACCAAAGTGCAGTTTTAAAGGACACTGCTGGATCATTGGCCACGGTTTCAGGTGAGCTTAGCAAGTCAAGCTCGAGGCTATCCCCGGCTGGACCGTAGTTGTAGTTCCATGAGATTTGGATAGGACCACGGCCATAGTAGCCCCTACTGGATTTGCATGGATATTGAGTCACGGTTTCGTCGCAGTAGTCCTTTGATGCACCACCTATCTCTTCAATGTAGCAAAATTCTGTAGTGCAATTTAAAGAAAAACTCGACTGAATTTTGCTGACCATAATATTATATTTTTCGAAAGAAAAAAAAGGGTTAAATTTGTAATATCTAATGATCATAATAATTTAGAATTAAGTAGCTTCAATCTCTTTATTTTTGGACGCATACATCCAAAGTATGTATTCCTCTGGTTTAAAATTAATTAGTTGGTAGGTATACTAACTATTTATTGATATATAGAAATATATCTTATAGAGTCGAAGTTATGATTGGACTAGATATTTTTACGATTCTGAACTTTTGCCAAAAAGTTTTAGTACATGTTGATGGTGGCATATAATAATGAAAATTTTATGATCTTTATACATATACATGCCCGTCTAATGTAGTGCATCTACCATGCAATAATATTAAAAAAAATTTGAAGTCTATTGGTTTTATATGCACGTTTTGCTGTATTATCCTACGTAAATATATGATATCTATGTATTATATTCACGTATGCACTTCTCATATAACATGGAAAAAAATTACAATGATAAACCATGTTATTATTAAACAATTTTATCTAAGATCTTTTCATATTTCTTTAGGGACATATGCATTGTGGTGTTTGTACTATGCTTTTAACATATGTTATAAAAAAATGGTAGGCAACTTACGCCCAGTTTCATGAGTGACGTGAGCAAAGAAAGCAGCAATCTCACGCTTTGAGTCATCCACTGACCCAACTCTACCAAAGTTAGGATATCCACCAACAGCATCAAGGAAAGCACTCCTAGAGTAGAAGCTCTTCCCTGGACAATCTGACCCTGCCTGCCCAATTATACCATTAAAGAAGTCATCTGTGACGATCTCCGCCACCGAGACATCGTTCGTCGCCGGTGGAGACGGCGACGGATTGCATGGACCCGATTGACATCCATCGCCACAATAGTCATCTCCGGTACCACAATATCCCCATTTGCTACAACATTCGTTGCTAGCACATCCACAATTCTGAGCTAACACAGAGTTATATGGCAACACGATAGTAAAGAAAAAAAATGCAAATGCAATGACGTTGAACATATTTGAATTTCTCTTCATGCTGATGTGAAGTAATACTAGTAATTTGCTTTTTTGCTTTTCTTCTCAATTACGAGTTTGTAATATCTATTGGCTAAGCTAGATTGAGATTGGTGAAGATAACTTCAATATGCATGGGGATTTATAGGAGTTGGTGGGAGGGTGTGAAATAATGACTTATGTCATATGCAAGCGTATTGACTGGGATATATAAGTGGACTGACTTAGACGACCGCGACTTCGTGGAAGTTCACCTTCTTTTATCTTCCTCTTTGAATATAAATATGTTCGACGAAATATGCACCTTTCATACGACTCACTTTCGAGTTACAAAAGAATAGAGGTCACTTCTTATTCCATTTTGGCCAAATACATATGTATCAGCTTCAATCTTTTTCTACAATTAGATATATAGCTAGATGATGAAATAGTTTGAACACGTTGTATTCCGTATGATTTTATATTTATTAGTAAATATTGAGTACATGTCATATAAAAATTATTTCATCATAACTTAAGGGAATCCGGTTTTTTATGTATCGAATCCTTTATGCAGTTGAATTCTGTAGACATGAGACATGCACTCCTTAGATCAAAATTTTATGTCAAGTATCAATAACCATTTTGAATTCCTTTATTGCATATATATTAAATTTAGTAACCCCTTATAAGGCACCATTGAATACATTTGCTTTTAACTTGTAGATGGATTTAGCAGTTGTGTGGTATATGAGATTTCAAGACTTAAGTAACAATTGTTGTTAGATAATCGAGTATGGTTGATCAATTCGGATAGCTTTTTTTTTTTTTTTTTTTCTTTTGATATGTTTAAAAACGATAAATGAAATCATATCAAACTTTGGCACCGGAATTGTTATTTAGGAATTATAGAAATAAAAGAGATTCAGAAGTGTGAATTAATAATAGTAATATTTTACATCCACGACATGTGAATTTGTCTTCATGCTAATGTATAACAACATAAATAATTTGATTCTTTCTTTCTTTGAATTACAAATATGTAATATTGACTGGTTAGCTAGATTAAGAGTAGTGAAGATAACTTTAATAATATATATATAGGGTACCTATAAGGTCAGCTGGGTCAAATGTAATAAGTAATGCAAAACTTGAAATTTCCGTTGCGTGTTGACTCGGACACATAATTGGAACGACCTAGACCAAGACTTTTAAGTCCTCTATTTCATCTTCTTGTCCAAGTAAGTTCTTGGAACTTTGCTTAGTATGCAATTTATAAATTTTTAAATCTACAATTAGTTGGTTTAAAAGTTTAAATTTCATTAGATCTTAGATGGTTTTATATTAAAATAATTAACGTTGTTTACACACCATTTGAGCATTATTTCATTATAACATTGTTTTAGAGAAATTTGATTTATATATATTGAAAGACTTATTCAGTTCAATTTTGTAGACATATGATATGTGCCTTGCTAGCTCAAAGTTTTTTGTTAATTATCTAGACCCATTAGAATTCCCTCATTGCATAAATATTAGATTGAGTAAACTATGATTAATAGGCCATTTCGGCTATGAGCTCAGGCTCGGTTCAAGCCCATATTCTATTTTACATAGGAAGCTTAGTCATGAACCCAAGTGAAACTTTGGCCTTCTTACCCATGGCTCATTGACTCAGTCAATTGTAAATAGGACTCATTGTAGACTGAGTCATCCAGCCACAAATGTGCCCTGCATTCTCCAAGGATAATCGCATGTCAGTTTTACTTATAAATACCTAAAGCCATCTACTGGTAAAGGGATTGAAATTTTTTAGTCTCTCGACTACTTTTCTAGTTATATCTCAACTTTTATTAAGCTTTCTAACTTGAGTATCGGTGTGGTAATAACGAACAGCTTTGGTACCACCATAGCTCATATTTTCCTTGTGCTTTGTAGGTTCAATTACTTCCCTATTAAATTCACAAACAACATTTGGTGCCATCATTTTGCAACCATGACAATGACTAGCAGTACTAGATCCAAATATAAAAATATTGACAATTCACTTTCCCAAACACTCTACCAAACTAATTTGTCAAACTTACGATAACAAAATCCCTAAGGTAGAGAAGATAGGTTGGCTTGTCTGGAGCAAATGCTTGCCAAACACTTAGCTTCATTTATAAGTGGACCGGTAGTAGTAGGAACAACATTGTCCTCCATGTGCACACTTGAGGAAGTATGACGACGATCAGGCATCCACCTAATCTCCCCTACTTGCCCTTCCAGCAGCCGCCCAAAATGCAGCACTACTTGCACTACCATCACTACTTGATTCTGTTACGTTTCATAGCCGAGCAGTACCCCTATTTTAATAACCATGACCATTTGAGGTGTACTCTCATCACTTTCTACATAAGATCGAAGTAGGAGAGTTGGAGGACATGATTTGAAGACTTTTCGACCTATACAATAATAGGAAATCTAATTCATGAGATTAGTACTCATTCACGCGATCTCTATTTACACAGGAGATTTAAGATGAGGTGCTTCCCTCTCACATTCATATCCCAATGTTGGAATTTTACAATGGTACCACCAATCCAAGGGATCACCTCAGCTACTTCATGTCTTAAATGTGCCTCTTGGGATGTAGCGATGTAATCACTTGCTAAGCTTTTTGGGTACTTTAAAGATGTCAGCTTAAACATGGTAAAACCATTTGAAGTCGAGCTCTATCTCTAGTTTCAAGGAGCTTAACAAGCTGTTCTATTAGCATTTCCTGGATAGTAAAATGCTAGTGAGGGATTCCTCCAAACTTAATCTTATTCGCTAGAAACAGGACAAGTCCATTAGAGACTACTTGTTTAGATTCACAGCAATTATGCTCGAGATTTCTAATCTTGACATGTAGGTCACCCTCAATGCTATCATAATGGGGGTGTGCCCCTCAGATCACTTCTTCCTATCCATTTCTAAACACAAGCTCGAAAACTTCAATGAATTTCGCAAATGAGCTACAAAGTTCATTATCATGGAAGATAATATTAGATCTCACAAGAAGACTGACTAAACTAGATTGGATGAAAAGAAAGATGACAAAGACCACCCTACCATAAAAGATCAACTTGGTCTTAGGAATGATGCAGGTTCATCTTGTAGACGGAATAACGGTAAGCATGGTAGGAAGCGCACCGTTCTATTCTACGTAGACCACACACCCTTCAACCAATCCAGAGGCCAAATTCTCCTAGAAGTCCGTAATGGGGGTATCTTTACGTGTTTTGAAAAACTCAAGGGAATCCCCTCCAAAAGGAACTTAGATAAATATTGTGAGTTCCATAAAGACACATGATTAAATATGGAGGATTGTGTTTAATTAAAAAAATGCTGTAAAGGATCCCATCAGAAGGGGGCACCTCCACAAGTACATTAAAACCATCTTAATTAGGCTGAAAGGCCAACATAGAGGAGGTGAGCTAAGTCAGACAACAAACTAGGCAGTTTTGTCCCCTAATTAAGGCAATAGGGCCCCTAGTCAACATGATCATCAATGGACCTTCATGGAGTAGGCAACTAAGTTTCAACAATAAAACCTATGCCTAACCTCAATAGGTGGTGAACCTGCATAATAAGAAGCCTAAAGTGGACAACCCCATTTCCTTTTCAAAGGTGGACTTAGAGGGCATTCAAAGTCCACATGATGATGCGCATGACATAGTAGCTTGGATTGGTGGGTTTGAAGTTCGTATAACATTATTTAACACTAGTAGTTTAGTGAACATCATTTTTAAGGCAGCGTATAATTAGATGAAGCCAAAGGTCAAGGCAAAATTGAAGTCGTATAATTAGGACTTATATAGTTTTAACAATTAACTTGTTTAAGCTACTAGGATAATTTCCCTGCTCATGGAGCTTGGTGATGACAAGAACGTCGCCAAATAGCTCCTTGACTACCTAGTGGTCGACTGTTTGTCTCCTTATAATGTCATATTAGGAAAACCAAGCAAGAGCGCTTTCAGGATGGTTCACTCTATAGCGTACTTGAAAGCTAAGTTCCTTACCTAAATGGGAGTTGGCATATGCCGAGGAGACTAATAGTTAGCAAGGTCATGCTACTTACAAGCATTGATTAGGGGAGAGGCTCTTACTATTGAAATTAGGCTGGATGAAAAGTCGAGTAATATGGGAGAATTGGTTGAGGTGATCGAGACGATACAACTTCGAGGAGATTAAGACAATACAACTTGGTTGCAAATCTAAACAGACTATGTAGGTGGGAAAGTCAATGCCTATTGAGCTAAAACAATGCCTCATTGACTTCCTCCAGTTTAATAAAAATGTTTTTTCCTGGTCTTTGTTGGACATGCTAGGCATTCCTTCAAAGAAAATCACCCACCGCCTCAGCATTGACCCAGCATTCAAGGTGGTAGAACAAAAAAGATGCCATTTTGCCCCTTAAAGGTAGGTGGCAATTAAGGAAGAGGTGTAAGAGTTACTACAAGCGGGTTTCATGAGGGGAGAGCCCTACCTCACTTAGCTAGCTAATTGTGTGCTCATCAAGAAATCTAAATAAAACCTGATTTCACTAATTTAAATAAAAAGATGCCATTTTTCCCCTTATGGTGCATATGCATCAATTTCGTTGATTTAAATAAAACCTGCTCAAAAGATTGTTTTCCCCTCCCAAAGATTGACCAGCTAGTCGACTCAACCTTAAGTCATGCCTTCTTGAGCTTCGTGGATGCCTTCTCAAGCTATGACCAAAGCAGAATGCATGAACCCAGCTAAGTCCACATTTTATTTGTTGCCAATTTCCGCATATCTTGCTACAATGTCATGCCTTTTGGACTAAAGAATGTAGGGGCAACTTATTAACAGTTGGTGACAATGACATTCAGATCACAACTTGGGTCATGGAAGTTTATGTGGACAATATGATTGTTAAGAGCAAGCAACTTAGAAACCATATTGAGAATCTCCAAGAAACCTTTGACACCATATGGGAGTACAACATGAAGTTGAATCCGCAAAAATGCGTATTTGAGGTTACTTTAGGAAAGTTTTTGGGATACATGGTTACCATTAGAGGCATAGAGGCATATTTAGAAAAAATTCGGGCCATTTTGGAAATGCAACCCCTAAGAACTATTAAGGACATTTAGTGCCTAACAGAGAAAGTTGACACTTTAAGTAGGTTCATGTCTAAGTTAGTCGACAAGTGTATAGAGTTTTGAAAATTCTAAAGAACTCATCAAATTTCTAATGGACTGAGTAGTGCCAAGTGACATTTGAAGATTTGAAAGCTTTTATGACCGCTCCTCTAGTATTATTTAAGCTAGTCTTTGGGGAAGAGTTGTATTTGTACTTGTTTGAAAGTTAACAAACCATTTCCTTAGTATCAGTCTAGGTTGATGGAAGGCAACACAAGCTTGTGTACTATGTAAGTTACATTCTCTAGGGACCTTAAATAAGATATTTTAAGGTAGAAAAAAATTTCCTTGGTAATGGTGATATTTGCAAGGAAGCTTTGACCATACTTCGAGGTCCATCAAGTGGTTGTCATAACAAATCAATTGCTTTGCTAGATATTACAGAAGCTTGATGCTTCTAGAAGAATGGTCAAGTATGCCCTAGAATTGAGTGCATATAGAGTCTAATATTGGCCCAGAGAAGCTATTAAAGCACAAGTCTTAGCCAATTTCATAGCGAAATATACATCACGAGACAAGGCTCCTATTGATGAGGATATGTCAGAGTGGACTCTCCATGTTGATGGATCATAAGCTGGGGAGAGTGAAGTAGGACTAGTGTTGAGGGGACCATATGGGATGGAGGTACATTACGCATTGAAATTTGGGTTCCCTACCAGCATCAACGAAGCTGAATTTGAAGCCTTCATCAAAGGGATGAGTATGATGAAAGAGGTCGGTGTTTAGAGGTTAGAAGTGTTATTGGACTTACAACTAATGGTTCAATAGGTCAATGAGGACTATTTAGTTAAGGATGATAGTATGACTAGATATCTAGAGGTCGCATAGGCACTTGGAGCAAATTTTTTGGCTTAAAATATCACAAAAATTCCACAAGCCAAAAACTTTAAGGTATATGGGTTGACTAGGCTTACCTTGACTCGCCTTTCTAAGCTAGATAGGAAGGTGTTCATTGAATACCTATTCGATAAGAGCATTGATTGACTATAGTATTAGTGCCTCAAGCTATGATCTACATTAACCTAACCATACTGGATGGACCTATTTGTTGTATACTTGAAAGATGGTTAGCTTGGTATGCCCTCATTAAGGGCCAGCTCTATCAATGGGATTTAACCTCCCCTACTTCGATGTTTAAGGCTAGAAGAAGTTTAGCATGTATTAGACAAGTTGTATACCAGCGTATGCAACAATCATATTAAGAGTCAAGCCTTATATGTCAAAGCTCTTTGTCTTTATTATTATTGGCCTACAATGAAGAGAGATGCCAAGAAGTTGGTTGAGAAATGTGTCTAATGTTAGAAGTATGCCCCTATACACTAGCTTTTGAGTAGTAATTTTCTACCCATTATGAGCCCTTAGCCCTTTACTCAGTAGGGGATCGGCATCTTGGGTCCTTTTCCTAAGGCCATAGATCAATGATAGTACATCATCGTAGTTGTCGATTATTTTACAGGTAGAAGCATAAGCAGTGGCTAAAATAACTAAAAAGAACGTGAGAAATTTTGTTATAAATAACATACTTAGCAGTTTTGGCATGCTACATTCCTTAATTTCTAATAGTGGAACTTAGTTTGACAATGGGAGGTTTAGAGAAGTTTGCTCGGAGAAGGAGATCAAAATCCATTATACTTTAATTGCTCACCCTTAGTTTAATAGCTAAGTTGCGGTAGTAAACAGGACCATCTTGAATAGTTTAAAGAAAAAGGGTGGATCATGCAAAAGGCATGTAAGTGGACGAGTTCCCCTACATCCTATGGGGATATCTAACCAATTACAGACCGACGATAGGGGAAACACCATTTTAGCTGGCCTTTCGATTGGAAGCGATCATACCAATTGAACTAGAACTTTCTAATGCACGCACTTAGGCTATGGATGTACTAATAAATGAGATTGGTTTATGGCCAATTTAGATTTGATTGAGGAAGTTTGAGAATTGGCAAGTACTCGTGTGGCAACCTATCAACAAAGGGTAGCACAGTACTACGACAAGAAGGTCAAACACAATGCTTTCATACTTAGAAACTTGGTGTGTAGAAAGTTAGAAGCAACGGGGTCATGAGAAGGATAAGGCAAATTGACACCTAATTGGGAAGACCCAGGTAGAATTAAGGAAGAAGCTGACCATGCTGCATATAGGCTTAAAAGATTAGATAGGCAATTGATCTCTAAAACTTGAAATGCTAGTAATTGAAATTGTACTTTGAGTGAAACTCATTTGTAAACACATTGTTAAGAAATCAAGTGTCTATATTTGTCTCTATTTAATGGCTTAGTTTCAAAAAAAAAAAAAGAAAAGAAAAGAAAGAAAAAAAGCTCAGACGCTTAATATGTATCTAATGAGATCTCTAAAGCCTTTAGCTTTCTTAATTTCAAAAAGGGAAAACTATCAGTTAGGCCTCTATAACCCCTTTCAGGGAAGGACGACCAACCTTCCTAACATTGAAGGGGTGAATAGGTCGACCCCATGTAAAGATAGTGTATATTGGTCTCGACTAGACCAAGTTTGCTAAGGCAGACGAAACTCAAACGCTTTGTCAATTAAGCTTGACCTTAAACATCTAAAGAGTTATAAACAAATATGAACGTTCCTAAGATGATACTAACCCAACAAGTTAGTAAAACATGTAATAAATCTACAAATTAAAGCCGATAGCGGAACATGTAAAAAAAAAAATAGAAGAGATAAAATAAAGGAGACATAATATAAAAATGGAAACAATGTCTATATTCTATGATTTATATGAAAAGGGGTCGGCATTCCAACATAGTGGATTATAAAGAAATCCCCACAAACCTAAAATATAGAAAAAGAAAAGAAAATCAAAATTGCTGGCCACAAGCAGGAGCAGAAGGGTCTTTGGAAGCTTTGGCTGCTTTCGCATCTACGTCCAGCTTGGGGAGTTTAGTAGGAACTTCCTGAGGAGGAGCAAGATCCTTTAGAGGATTAGAGCTTAGAGGTGAGGACACCTTATCACCAGGAGCATCCCCTAGCTCTATGTCCACCTCAATGGTGTCATCTATAGTTCCAGTAAGGACTTTAGACTCTATAGAAGTGTTGTCATTGTTTTCTAGCCAGTTGAAATTAAGCTTTGGGTAATGCTTGAGGATGGCCACTTTGGTTGCCTTGAAGCTGTTTGTGTACACCTCCACCTGTAGCTTTACTTATTCATCATCGTTTATAATCTTGTCATGGACCTTCATCTTCATTGTACTAACCTCCTACTTAAATTCTTCAATTTGAGATTGTCATCTAAGCTCGTGATTCTTTCTTTGTATCCCTTTTCCTTACCCTTGAAAGACTCGACCAGAAGCTTTAAAACCGTTAGTTCACCATTCGCTCTAGACAATTGTTCAAAGAGGTTGTTTTATTTCTTTAATAGCTCTTCCCTCTCCTTTTGAGTCTCTTTGAGCTTGTCTTGGAGAGCGTTGTTCTTGTTCACAGTAGCTTTGGTTTGATGTCCTAGTTTGTCCATGAGATATTGGTTTTACTTAACAAGTTGCTTTAGGGTAGCCACCTTTTTTCGACACAAAGCTTCGACATTCTCTCTGTCTTAGACCCTCTATAGAAGATCCATAGTTTGGTTAAAGTAACCTTGTTTCTTTACATGGATATCTTCATAGTTCAAGCAAAGAGCACTTACCTTCCTTTTGTCTTCTCGGAGGGCCTAACATAGCATAGACACTAAAGTGTTAGTTTGTAAAAAGAAAATAAGAATGTTCAAGGAAATCAAAAGATAATAGTAGAAAGAAGAAAGATAAGGGAGACAAACTTTGTATAGTTAGGTTTGCACTAAGGTTTCCATGTTATCAAGCGTAACCTTATACCTTAGTGCACCAAACTCACCTTGATCTAGCATAAGCATTGCATAGGACATGATCTGGTGGCACAACTTAGGGTTTCCTATAGCCTTGTCCCCCATTTGCATCTCTCAACTCGAGATGTAGATAGGGCCCCTTGACAAAGCATTTGGGCTTAAGGATGGTCTAAGTGATGCATCGGGCTAGGGAGATGGCTTTAGAAGCCCCTCGCCAATTGAGCAATTTGGACTGCCGTGCTTGAGCTGACTTTCACCCTTTGTTTCTAATTGAGATTGGCTAAAGGGTCCTCTATGACATCTTCATCAATTAAGACATATTACTTGGCTCTAGTAGTGTCCCCTTTGCCCCTATGGCTAGCTGCGACATCTTCCTCCCTCAACCTCTTCTTGGGTTTCCCCTTCCTAATGGGCTTGGAGGTGGGACATTTATCTTAGACCAATTGTGACTCCTCGATTTTTATCCCTTTATCCATTAGTTGGGGAGGGGTAACCTTGTCATTCTATCCTTAGCTATCCTTTTTAGTTTTTGTCATTACCTTATATTAAGCTCAGAGTTGGGCTTTGTTAGCTTTTTTGAGATGCATCTCCACAAAAGAAAACAATAGTAAATTAAGTTGAAAGAATAAACTAAAGAAAATAATGTCATAGCCAAGGAATGAATGAGTGCCGTGCTGAGCATAAGGTGATAAGAGCCTTTCTCCTATGAAGCAAGCAATAGGTAGATCTCAAACTCAATCCATATCAGCATGGCATTAGAGGAATAAACAATACCTTTGCCCTTCTCTTCTTCTTCGCTTTCCTCTTTATGGTTGGAAGGAACTTTCTCTCTTGTTTCCTCTAGGATGGTCTTGATCCCAAATTTTATGGCGACGATCATTTCAGCATTGCAAAACTATTGTGGCTTGTCCAACTGCCTCAAAAAAAAACTATCGATGCCCATCTATTGTTGTCTAAAAGGTTTATGGGCCCCATCTTAATCAACTCAACCCATCTAATTTAGAAATCAAGGTTGTTGTCTAACTTTATTTTAACAAATTTATCTTTCCATCCATGGATAGAGGAGGCCAAGCTTTTAAACAACTTGCACTTTGGTTAGCAAGTTAAGTAATACCAACCTATTGCTGACCCATTCCTTTTGATGGTGTAGAAGTATTGAAAAAATTTGGGCATGGGTTGTATCTTATGATTTGTACTCAAAACCTTGAAGGCCACCGGGATTTGGAATGAATTTTGGAGTTGATAAGGGCTGACTTAATGGTAATTAAAGAATGCCTTCTGGAACTTTGAGAATAGTAGTTGGGCTTTAAACTCAAGGTGTTTGTAGTATACGAAGAACTCCGGCTTTGTTGCTAAAGCAACCTTATCGAGTAGATCCGGCATGACCACCCACCACCCTTCTAGCATAGGCTTAAAGTACAAGGATACACTATTTATGTCATTGTTGGAAATTTTGCTTTGGATGCCATTAGGTTTGTCGCCTTCAACTGCAGCACTATTGTATAGCGGCACCAAAGGTCTCTTGCCCTTGTTGTTGTCATCATAGACATCCTTTGGTAACTCATTGATAGCTAGTTGTCTATCTACTTCTATCCACCAAGAATAAAATATGGTCATTTGGGATTATAAAAAAAAAAAAAAGTGAATAAAGTGTGAATCAATTTTCATTTTCCTTATTACATAGGCTCCTAAACCAATTGACTATTTACACATGGCTTTTTAATGTCAATAGTATGACACATGATGGATTGTTTATGGTCCAATTTTTATCGTTCTAATATCCATACAAATATTCTGCATTTGTATATTACCAATAAGAAAAAAATAGAGTAACAACCAAAATAAGGTGCAAAGGTTTTATAACAAACCATGAAACATGCAAAATATACCTAATATTAGTGAGGTTATTTTAATAGATATCCCAACATTGTTTATTAATGAATAACTTTATATATATACATAGCATTTTATATGTTAGTTGCCTTTAGCGTATTTTATATCTTTCTAGAGTTTCTTGGAAATATACTTTATCTTAAAGCACCCATTAAAAGAAGAATTATTATCAAACTTTCATTTTTATCTCTATTAAAAACCAATATATCATAGAGCAAACTATGGTGGATCGGTTAAACTTCTCATTTTGGATCGACTTCTTAAAAAAAAGAAAAAAATTCTAACAGTACTGCTTATTAACTTCGCAGTAGCCAAGGAGCACTTCATACCCTAGGTGAACCCTTATAGATCAAGAAGAGATATATGAAGCAACGATTTCAATAATTTTAAGTCAAAATGATTCTAAATCAAAATAAGAACACAAGGATTCGTAAGGATATATAATATCTTGGAAGTGGAAATAAACTAACTTTTTGTGGCTCTTATACAAGATTTGGTCAAGCAACAACTTATTCATAGATTGATCATCCTTATAATTCTTTCCACGAGTAATTTTGATCGAATTCCATGCGTAGGCATACTTAATTAAGCTATTCAAATGCAAATTTTCTTCCTTATATTTACTCATTTTTCTTTTATTTTTGCTTACTTCACCTTATTAAAATACAATGTAAGTCAATTCCTTAAATATGTATACCATAAGCCTACAATAGGAGACAGTGGTATTTGGAACGGGCAAAATGCATTTTGGTTTTACTCAATTTGATTTGCAATTCATTTTAAAAATAGTAATAGTTGTATGTGTTTTTTTTGTCATGGGCTTAGCCATTTTATTATTGCAGGCATACAGACGCTAATAGGCAAACAATTGAATTGCTCAAAGATGTGTTTTCGGAGGCTTAAGCCTTTCCATATTGGTATGTCACGCAAAAAAACTCTCGTATTAACCTAATAAGAAAATTCATTGATGGTGTATATTCATTATCATGAAAGCAATTTTAGCAACTTAACTTAATAAAAGCATGCGTAAATTTTTAAAATACTAAATGCACTATCTAGTTCTTGCAATTGCCTGCTAGAGTTTTTCTTTCCTTACAAACTCAAGCTCTTATAATGGACAAAGAAGAAACGTTCTCTGCTAGTTAATCCGCTTTCCCAAAAAGTGAAACGCTAATTTACCTGTACCTTTATATATCTTGAACTAATTGTGCAATACTATAGCCAGTTCATCCTAGAAGCTCATCAAACTCTTTTATAGAACGACAAAAATAAAATAGATAAATCTTATAGTCTGGATTTAGTTTATTCTTCCAACTTCTTTCTATCACAACTCAAAACACATGTTAAAACAAGTATAGGTTTCATAAAAATTGAGATACTATCACATCTCATTTTTCTACACATCTTATGTACAACCGAAAGAGCATGGACGTTGATTGAAGGATTTCGATAAATCATTACAGAAGAAATTTAAATATAAAGGTAAATTGTAGATATAATTTTTTTTTGTATTTATTCCATGAGTATTTATCATTTTATTTTTAAATTAGCCGGTTAGATTTTACACCTTGGAAAGCTACTTTTAAATTCTAAAATAACCATTTTACCCTTATAAAAATAATAAAAAGTAAATAATAAAAAATAATACCAAGTATAAAAAATATTTACTAAATTGAAAACGTAAAATTATTATTATAAAAACAAGGCTTATGATTAGAGTAGGGTAATGTTTATATTTTAGAGAGCCGACATAGTTCCCGTTACTTTGTCCAAGATCAAAGCTTGTATGGAAAAATAGAAAGCTGAGGCAAACACATGGGCATGGACTTGGACATTAGGGAGTGTCTAGATAGGATCACATGTGACCTTTATTGAGAGGAAGACCATAATAGAATAATGTTCTCACGTCGATACAATAATGGTAAATGTTGCATAATCAACCCCTTTATTAATTCAATCTTAACTTATCCTTACACATTTATGATATTGAATGATAATATGTATAATGCTAATATTTTCTATTTTCATTTTATAGATTAGATGAAGCCTTCACCATTTGATCCGGTCAGTTGTAACACAATAGGAGGGATACCTTATGGATGTTGACAATTCTTGTACACTAATATTTCCAATTTTGTAACTTCTTTATACCTTGTAACAAATTATTATTTTCTATTGTCCTATCTAAGCATTTCACAGTTATTTCTAAGCTTTTTTAGTAATCATCAATTTTTTTTAAATTTTAACTTTCCTCAAATTACTTCTTTTATCATCTTAAAAAAATTAAAATTTTACATAACAATTTAAAAAATTAATTTCCATAAATTTAAATATTACAATAATTTACATTAAAAAGAATTCAAACAAAAATTCATTATTTTAAAAGTTACCAATCTTCATTTCACATTAAAAAAAATTACAAAACTAAAAGTGCATAATCTATCTATCTCTTCAATTTTGCAAAATTTAACAAAATTAAAAATATAGATAAGATTCTATTTCGTGAATTTTTTTTATAAAATGATATTATTTAAATATATTAACCAATAGAGAGTATGGTATTGAGCTCTTCCTTTAATAGCCATCGTACTTCTGACACCCTGTTCATGGCTATAAGTCCCATGGATAGTCGAACCATAGCATTCTCCAGAATTTATCTTGGAGTGCATGTTTTACATCGAAAATCAAAGCGTAGTTTTGAAGGACACAACTAGATTAATGGCTATAATTTACCATTTATCTCTTCAATTTCACAACATCCTATATTGCAGTGCAAAAAGTTCCATGGAATTTTGCTGATCAAAATATTAAAAATGGATGTGTGTATGCTAAAATTGTTATCATCTATATTATTCAGTAGAAATTTCTCATTCAACTATACACTGATACTCTATAAATTTAAACATAATATGCAATATGTCAATGCTAAGATATATGAATGTATGTGGTTATAATATTAGAAGAGAGTAGTGATAGTTTTAGTTTTCTTATTATGGGGCACTCGTATGTATGTAGGAGTGTATTTCTCTAGTCTAAGTACATAGTTATATTAAATTAATTATTGGCATAAAGAACATAATTTGAAATTATTATTTTTTTAATAAAAGTTTCCCCCAAGATTATGAAGGCATGATGGGTTTGAGAAAGAGTTGTGTTGTCATATGACCTATCAAGTATTTTTAGAGTGTGGGCTTAAAACATATGCTTATAAACAAAAGTGGTACACTATTAGAAGGAAAAATTCTCATATATATATATCCGGACTAATGTAACGTATTCATTATATAATAATATTTAATCAAATATTGCAAATATTAGTGCCTGCATATGAACTCCTAAAATAGAACATGTTTTTTAAAAATTTGGGTTTTAAATACTTCATTTTAAAAATAAAGGGATTAAAAAGGCATAAAATAAATGCAAAGAGATTCCAATAAAAAAAAAATCACCAATAGGCCTTATTGCTTTTTATCCCTCACAGTGCTACTTTATTATTCTTTTCGTGCTTTATTAAGGAAAGGAGAAAAAAAAAAAAATCTATAAAACACATAGATAAGATCTATCTATGTAAAAAATAACATATGTTAATAACTAGATAATGCAAACATACATAACATGTATCTATTATGGGTGCAAAAGATATTAATTAAATTGTTAATTGAATTAAATCGAATTAATCAAGAATTCGATTGGATACATGTTTTCTTCATGACTAGTATGCATGTTTATAGTTTTGTTTGCACAATCAAATTGAACCATTTGAACTGAACTAAATCGGTTTAATGTTGGAGTAAAAATCTATTTAAGTCTTTCATATTTTAATTGAGTTATTTATATCTACTGAATTAATGCAATATCTAATTAGACCCTTTGTATTTCAAGCAAATCATACTATTTGTGTTGTATAATAGAAGACTTATATGGTGTAATAATATAAATTTAGGAGATTTAAATGGTTCACTTTCTAAAAATGAATAAAAAAAGAAATCAGGTTGTAAAATCGAAACAAATTCAACTGAACAGAAAATATGGATTTTTTTTTGCAATTTCATTCTCCCCAAATTTAGTTCGAGGAGAATATTTTGAATCGCGGTTTGCTTTGGATATTAGAATTAAACCGAACGATATAAGAGGAATATTTTGGTTTGCGGTCTGCTGTGGTTTCTTTTTCCTTGGTGTAGATGTCTATTTTGGTGTATAAAATTAGCTAGAGTTAGGGAGTTTCGCAATTGTGGACGATGTGTATCCACTGAACACCCTATGCTCGTAGAGTTAGCAGTCACTGAAATCCAGGGACCCATTTCCAAATTTGGTTAATTCTGGATGGAATCTCCGATTTAGAAATAAATCTGAAAAATAAATTCTTACAATGATTATCCCACCCTATCACTTTGAAGATTGGGGCATGCAACCCATTTCTATCGAAGCCTTTTAGTATTCAAAGGTGCAATTCTCTAGTACCATTACTTTTTTATTAAAGTAAAATATTTCGTATTGTAATAAAAATAAAATATTTCATATTATAATAAAAATAAAGTTTATTAACTAAAAAAAGGTATTGATAATTTTTATGAAAACCTATAAATAATTTGTTTTTAATCATAAATTATTTTTATATAATAATAAAATAAGATCCATTAAAAATTAAAATCAACCGTTAATAGATACGATATTGATATTTTTAAATAACAATATCTTCTATTAAAATACCCTAAATTATTTACTTCTATATCCAGAATTTCCATTAGAACTTTCTCTTTTAACCAAAACCAATGTACCTTCTACAATTATTTTATTTCATTTTTTGATACTGCTTCTTTCTGCGTCTTCGAATTACATAAGGTAAGTTTGTCCTCCTTCCGTGTATCTTCATCATTTTTTGTTGGTTTGTCATGACCTAATACAGCCTTAAACTTCACTACTTAAGTCGGAAATTGACTCAAAAAGCTCCCCGTATTTCTAGACTCCACGTTTTCAACCGAAATGGAAAATTTTGAGCATCACAACCAGTACACTGGTTGAAAACTAAATGGTCCCTAATTCGTTTTTGAGCTAGAATGATTATGCATTGCCATTTTTGGATGTAAAACAAGGTGGATTAAGGGTAACAAATTTTCCACTTACAATTGGTCCATGCACGATTAATTTTGTTAACTTTTTCTCTATTCGATTAAGTGAAATTGAGACTTACAAATCCCATGTTTGTCGTTCTGCAATCACTCATGTAAGTTCGACATTCTCTTACCCTTAAAGAATTTAAGTTAGCACCTTTCCAATTTTTAGACATCCTTAAGAATTTCATTAAAATCACCTAATAAGCATTACAACTTGTCTTGTAAATTATTCAAATAAACTTCCAACGTTTTCCATAAAACTAACTATTTTCTAATTTGGGCCTTATATAAATAGCATTTAGAACCATGGAATAGAGATAAAGATGGATCTAAATCACCACATGAAACTCTTGTATAGAATGATGTATAAGAACGTAATCGGGACTGGTTATAATAAGGTACCTGCCTCGACTGACTAGATAAAAACTTTACAGGATTTGATCCTATAGGATTTAGGATTGGGTTTTGGGGTATGTAATAAAACCCGATAGGGTTTAGGGGTCGGGTTATAGGATTTAGAAAAAACTCAGTGGAAAAACCTGACTCGATAAGTTTTTTTAAAAATAATAAATTAATATTATAATTTATAAGCAATTTGTAATAGTATATTTTAATATAATATAAAAGGCAAGGGTTCTGAAATTATATTAGATTTAACAAAAAAAATTATAAAAAATATATTAAGATACCATTAAAAGATGGAATATGAAAAATGTAAGAACTTTCAAAATTATAAATAATAACTAGTTAAAAGTCTGCACAATACATGGATAAAAAAATAATAATAATATGGTGAAATAATAAGTTTGAATTATGACTCTTTTTTTTTTCTTGGAGAACAACCAATGTAAATGTAATTTAAAGGTTATAAGTATTGCCAAAAAAGCATTCTAATGAAATATTGGTTATTCCCCTTTTAATGTATCATCTAAGTTAAGAAAATAAATTTATAAATGTAAATAAAAAATAAAATATTGTAAAATTGAAAATTATATATTGTGTTAAGTTTGTAGCAACTATAAGAATATTTCTTTTACTAGTGGACTTGTTCCAAAAAATATGCAATTTGGAATAGTATGTTATAATAAAATACAAAAGGCAAGGGTTTCGAAGTTATATTAGATTTGATAAAAAATTATGGAAATATATTAATGATACAATATGAAAAAGATAAGTGCTTTCGAAACTATATATTATAATATAATACTATGATATGATATTAAAAGACATTATAATTTATATATATACAAGGCTAGAATTTCTTAAACTATATATTATAATATAATATAATATGATATTAAATCACATGTGGTGACAATTAGTATCGTATATTATCTATTATTTATATTTGATAAAAAAAATTTAGAGTATATTTTTTTTATTATATGATACATACATTCATACATATATATATATTATAAATTAATGTGATATGCTGAATGGTATATTGTATAATATGTGTATACACAGACACAGACACACATACACACACACATATATGTATCACATTAAATGGTATTAGGTATTTTATACTTACAATATATTGCACATATATATTATATTTGTTATACACCATGAAACATTGTATAGGGACTAATATTGTTTTGTATATATACAACAAATTGGTTTTGCAATCAAACAAATTTAATAATAGAATGTGTTTTTTGAAAGGGATAAAATGCATTGGGAAAGTATTTATAAAAAAAAAAATAACTTTGCATTACAAAAAAATGAAATGGAAAGTGTTTTATAAAAGGGACATAATGTATTAATTAAGAAATTATTCAAGAAATCATTGAAGTTGGAAATAAATCATTAATTATCATGGTTTATTCATAATAATAATTAGTTAATATATGTTTAATAAAATAGAGATAATAAACATTAATGGGAATAAGCATTTAGTCAACATTTTTTTCTTTGTTAAATAGTTAATCGACATTATTATGATGTTTTATATATGGAAATATGGTATACATTTAAAAAAAATTAAAAATGACAAGATTTCGTGAAATTATTAATGCAATTGAAGGTATAAAAAATGAATTACTTATTATCATGGTTTATAAATGACAAAATTATTATAGTATATTATAAGGAAAGTAAAGACACCATTAATAGTACATATCAAATCAACATTAACGATAATAAGTATTAAAAAAAAATCTACATTATACAATCATCATTTTAACTTGAGTAATATTGACGGAATTAGATATAATAATTAATAGACTTAAAGGTAGATTATACAATAGTTTTGATTAAATTATCATTCATTAAACAAACAATAAGACATTTTGAATTACTAATTACTATCAATTATTTATTATAATATGAGTTGATAAGAAAGATTATGAAATATATTAATGATATCATAAAAGGGTGAAATACAAAAAATGGCAAGAGTTTCGAAAACTATATATTATAATATAATTTGATCTCATGTTCGAGTCTAACAAAAGTTGTAAAGATATAATTTTATGTAATATTCGTTAGTTGCATAGGCATTTATTTATTTGTAGGAATAATTCTTTAGCCATCAAATGTTTTTAATTTATGTGTAATGGATGGGTATTAATTGTATACATAATAAATGAAAATAAAGGACCAATAAATGAATATAATGGATAAAAAAAATTACATTAATGATAACCTAAAAAGTGGAATACAAAAAGGTAAATGCTTTTGAAACTATATATTATTATATGATGTGATATCTAAGGTATTGAAACATTTGACAAAAAGAAGAAGAAGAAGAAGACATTGATAAGGTTTTAATTTTTATTTTTAATTAAAAAAAGTTGTTTCAAGAAATTCCAAAAAAATTGGCACTATTTTTGCTTTTCTCAAGAGTTTGATGAGATTATTTATCTTAAAGAAAAATAAGAACACTAAATGTATAAAGCCAGTGTCTTATTCAATACTTGTATATTGGATAGGATTTCATTATTTAGATAACATAGAGGATTATTAGCATTAATAGCCTAGTTAGCCTAAAAGCCCACACCTACGTTACTAAGACTAAAAATTCCTACTAGCTGGACTTTCAAAGATTCAAGTATCACAAGGGCAACACTCTAAAATATTGTATTTTTTTTTTAAATTTCGCAAATATAGTATCCGAAATAATTATTCCAAAAGTAGGTTTTGAAGGTATGAATGTGGTTTGTGACCTTAGTTTTATAAAAATTTGCAAAACTGAAGGTACAGACTAGGTCTATGCCTTCAGTGCAATTGTACTGAGGAATATATATATATTTCTTTATCGTAATGGAATCTTGCAAATCTTTACTGTAAAACCTATAAAAGTTATTGCAAAATAACACTGCAAAAAAATTTATATAATATCACAACATGTGATGTCCAATACACAAGAAATGTTTTTTGCACCGATAGTTTGTAATATAAATATGAATCTTCAGTTCATATGTTCATGTTTACATATTTGAATTTTCTTTATAAGTGTCGTTCTTTCTCCTAGTTTCAAAATTTTTGTTTTTTTTTTTTAATTTCTATTTTACATAAGTTTAGCTTATTGAACTACATGTGTAAAAATATTTGGAAGACATTTTTTAACTTCTTTGGTAGATTTTGGTTTTTTTTTTTGCTATTATATTACTTTGTATGAATGCATAAAAAAGTAAGTGCAATTATTTGTACTCCACTATTTTTATTGAAGTAGCAAAGTTATTAATTCATTGTTGATTAGTAATTAATTAGTTTTTAATAAATCATTAATTAACATTAGCAAATGAATTAGTAAAAAATTTTGATATTTTTCCTAAATGAAATGTCTTAATTTGTAGTTGTGAGAATTATTACAAAAGTAATTGTTAATGATGAAGTAATTAGTCATTACTTAGTCATTATTTAATCATTAAAAAATCAATTAGGATAAACCTTTGTATTGATTATAATTAATTATCTTTGTGTGTTATTATAATTTATTTTTGTAAAAGTAGTTGTTAAATTAAGTTGTTGTTAATTAACTATTAATTAGCTATAATAAGTCGTTAATATGTAAGTAATTAATTGTCATAAAATTAATTAATGAAAAAAATTGTGTTGATTGCAAATGTAAAATATTTGTATGTTTTCATATAATTAGTTATAAAATTAAGTTGTTGTTAATAAACGGTTAATTAAAAGTGATTAGTTATTAATATGTCATTAATTAATTATTATAAAATTAATTAGTGAAAATTTTTGTATTGATTTCAAATGTAATATGTTTGTGTGTTTTTGTAAAAGTAGTTGTAAAATTATATTGTTGTTAATTGATTGTTACTTGATAGAAATTAGTTATTAATATGTCATTAATTAATTATTAGAAGTTAAGTATTGAAAATTTTTGTGTTGATTATAAATGTAATATATTTTTTTTGTTATTGTAGAAGTTATTATGAAATTAAGTCTTTGTTAGTTAACTGTTAACTAAGAGTAATTAGCCGTTAATATATCATTAAGTACAATTAGTGAGAAATTTTGTGTTAATTGTAAATTTTGTGTTGATATGTCATTAATTAATCATCATAAAATTAATTATTAAAAAAAATTGATATTGATTGTACATGTAATATCTTTGTCTGTTACTAGAAAAATTTGATATTGATTGTACATGTAATATCTTTGTTTGTTACTAGAAAAGTGGGTGTAAACTTTAGTTGTTAATTAACTATCAATCAGATAGTAAATAGTCGCTAATAAGTAATTAATTAATATTTTGATATTAATGGTAACATATACTAATTTTTTAATATATAAATATATATATTTTTGCATAATAGATGAAACCTGAACCTTTTGATCCTTCACTTGTTTAGTTTATGTTGCATTACGAATAGTATAACTTTTCACTTGTTATCATTATATGATTAATCAACCCATGCTGCTAGACGTTGTGAGTTGTCACTTCGTCGTAATGAGTGCACCATCCTCTTCGATTCTTGAATGGAGCCATACTTAAATTTGGCGCGATTTGAAGGTATGAGTTACCTGCCGTTCATTCCATTGATTGGAACATGATTACGATATTGGTGGAGTGATAGAGGTTAGAGACACATGCATTTCACATGCTGATAGGAGAGTTTACTATCACCTTATAGGATGTAGAGATCTAGTTAGGATTCTTTGTTGATGGTCTGGTAGTTACAAAGAGTAGTTGCTTGGATTGGGATGCGATATGTGAACTATTGCTGGGCACGAGGCTAAGGCCTGGGGGGGCATCGACATGACATGGCTGCGTGATATGTTTTGGATGCTCCCACGTGACACTAATGAAAATTAAATCCATCTATATATTTGTGCATACATAATATAGTTGTTGGGGGGATTTATTTTTGCCAATAAATCTAGTGCCCTCATCTACACAATGTAATTACCTCTATTGGAGCATTTCGACATTACTAGGATGTATAGCTGGAGGTACATATGTTTGGCTTGATTATATTGCTAAGTTTGTGTCATGTCATCGCCATAAACACATGAGATTGGAGGAGCTACCATTTTGTTGTAGGTGTGGGCTTAGGATAGATTTCCCCACATAGCATCCATTAAATGACACAAACTATATATAGAATTTGGTAGTCCATTGGCTTCACGTTGGAACACGAGAAGGAACATTCAGTAACACCCGACCTATGTTGTCGGCCCATATTGGGATGCGTTCGATAGGAAGAACATGGCATAGGTATTTCAATAATTTTTTTCTTACTTTATCATATTGATTGTTTATATTGAATATAATTTCTTATCCTTTAGGTAGAATGGGAGTCGTACGATGGGAATATAATTAATGTCCTACCAAATTTCTACGAAGGTAGTATACGCATTTAGATGGCTCGGTTATCACTAATATGTTTCCACATTGTTGAGTGACATTTTCCTGATCGAGTAGTAAGACAGTTTGGTGGGTTCTAATGTATCCTACAGTTGGTGAACATGCAACTGGAGCTCCATCAAATCGACCTATGAGGTATGATTAATGTTGATTGGTCGGTGCAACTTATAGTATATATACAAATGTGGGAATAATGTGTCGATCAAGTGGTTCACATGGAGGACCCTAGTGGTGTGCATGATGATTACCTGTTGTGGTACGGATCAATCAGCTATCGATATATTGGACGTATGGGGACTGTTCTTGAATTTCTAGTAATTACAGCATCAACACTCCCTAAGTGAATAATTGCATGACCATTTCTTATATAATTTACATTCCGTTCTTACTTGCAGGGTTCAACATTAAGACAAATATGTCTATCGTTGAATCTAGACATGACTGTGAGAATAACTGCTCTGGGTCTTCATTTCATATTGTACCCACAAGCGCAACAGCAGAACACCTAGGAGCTCTTGGTATCTTCTCTGTTCTTTCTCTCTCTTTGTATTCTCAATCAAATTTAGGGTTTTTGGAATTCAATGAACTTTTGTTTCGTTACTATGATTTTTTTGTTTAATCTTGTAGAATTATGATTGTTTTAACTCTGTTGTCTCTTATTGCGAGGGTTTTGCTGAGCTTCAGAGCGTCAGCAACTCCTAAAACAAAGGTAGAAGAAGGAAAGAGAGAAGTTTACAGTGATCGTAACAAGGACATATAAGGACATATAAGTATCCTCTACTCAATGCGAGGGTTTTGCTGAGCTTCAGAGCGTCAGCAACTCCTAAAACAAAGGTAGAAGAAGGAAAGAGAGAAGTTTACAGTGATCGTAACAAGGACATATAAGTATCCTCTACTCAAAGAGTAGTCAACATTTCTTATTCAACATAGCAAAAGATGATGATCCAAAAATCTAACTAACACTCAAGATTATCACCGGGAGCAACCTGAAATTGGTTGCAATATTGAGTGTAAAACTGTACTCTTTCCTGGACAGCCGCCGTATCTCTACCATCGCATTCGATGCCATTAACTGCCCGGATAGTGGAACCAAAACCTTCTCCAGATGTTATTGCATCATGCGCCTTTTGCATCCAAAACCAAAATGCAGCTTTAAAGGAAACTCCTGGATCACTGGCAACGATTTCAGGGGAGCTTAGCAAGTCAAGGTCGAGGCTCTCCCCAGCTGGACCGTAGTTGTAGTTCCATGAGATTTGGATAGGGCCACGGCCATAGTAACCCTTACCGGATTTGCATGGATATTGTGTCACATTTTCGTCGCAGTAGTCCTTTGATGGACCACCTATCTCTTCAATGTGGCAAAATCCTGTAGTGCAATCCAAAGAAAAAGTCAACCAAAATTTGCAGACCAAAGTATCATATTTTTTTTTTTAAAAGAGTCAAGTTTATAATATCTAACGACCATATAATGTCTAAATGACTTATTTAATCATATAATGCTCGTGTAGATATTTCAGACTCTAAACTTCTGCCAAAAAAAAGAAAGAAAGAATGTTTTAGTACAATTTAGTTGAAAAATATTGACGGTGGCTTATAATAAAGAAAGTTTTATGATCGTTCTATATAAGAATTTCATTCTTAAATTTGTAATTACTATTTTCTTACTAAAAGTTTCCTCCAAGTTCTATAATGGCGAGAAGGAAGAATTCTCATATATATATATATATATATATGCAAACACACATGTATACATGCTCGTCTAATGTAGTGCATCCACCATACAATAATATTAAAAAATTTAATACGATAAATTAGAGTCTATTGGTTTTATATGCCCGTGTTGCTGTATTATCATATGTAAATGCATGATATCTTATGTATATTCACGTAAGTACTTTTCATATAACATGGAAAAAACTGTAATAATAAACCATATAATAATTTAACAATTTCATCTAAGATCTTTCTATATTTCTTGAAGGACATATGCATCGTGGCGGTTGCACTATGCTTTAACGACATATGTTATTAAATGGTAAGTGACTTACCTCCAGTTTCACGAGTGACATGAGCAAAGAAAGCAGCAATCTCACGCTTTGAGTCATCCACTGACCCAACTCTACCAAAGTTAGGATATCCACCAAGAGCATCAAGGAAAACACTCCTGGAGTAGAAGCTTTTCCCTGGACAATCCGACCCCGCTTGCCCAATTATACCATTAAAGAAGTCATCTGTGACGATGTCCGCCACCGAGACATCGTTCGTCGCCGGTGGAGCCGGCGAAGGATTGCATGGACCCGATCTACATCCCTCGCCACAATAGTCGTCTCCGGTACCACAATATCCCCATTTGCTACAACATTCGTTGCTAGCACATCCACAATTCTGAGCTAACACAGCGTTATATGGCAACATGATAGTAAAGAAAAAAAATGCAAATGCAATGACATTGAACATATTTGAATTTTTCTTCATGCTGATGTATAGTAATGATAATAATTTTTCGATTGAGAGTGGTGAAGATAGCTTCAATATGCATAGGGTATTTATAGGAACTGGTGGGAGGGTGTGAAATGATGACTTACTTCACATGCAAGCGTATTGACTGGGATATTTAAGTGGACTGGCTCAGGCCATATAGACTTCGTGTAAGTTCACACTCTTTTATCTTCCTGTGTGAATATAAATCTGTTTGACAAAATATGCACCTTTCATACAATTTACTTAAGAGTTACGAAAGACCAGAGGTTGTCTTTTTCCATTTTGGCCAAATATATATACATCAGCTTCAATCTTTATCTAACGCGTAATTTGATAAATTTTAGATATACAGCTAGATGATAAAAAATTTTAAACAACGTTATATTCTGTATGATTTTATATTTATTAGTAAATATTGTTTACATGACATATAAAAATTATTTCATTATAATATAAAGCATTTGGTTAATATATACTGAACGCTTTGTGTAGTTGAATTCTATAGACATAGGACATGCACTTATTAGCACAAAATTTTATGTTAATTATAAATAACCGTTTTGCATTCCTTTATTGCAAAAATATTGGATTGAGTAACCCCTTATATGGCACCATTGAATATATTTGCTTTTAACTCGGAGGTGGATTTAGCAGTTGTGGTATATGAGATTTTAAGACTTATAAGGTTTGTTGGGTCACATTTAATAGAATTATAAGGTGGATTTAGCAGTTGCGTCTTGATTAGGATACATAATTGGAATGACCTAGACCAAGACTGGAATGACCTAGACCAAGACTTCTTAAGTCCACTCATTTATCTTCCTGTGTAAGTCTGCTGAGCACCTTTCATTTTACACTTTAAAGTTTACAAAATAATTGAGGTTATTTGTTTATTTATATTGGCAAAATGCATAAGTAAGTTCTCGGAACTTTGCCGAACATGTAATTTAATAAAATTTTCAATCCACAGTCAATTTATCTAAATGTTTAAATCTTATTAGATCTGAGATAGTTTTATATTTATTAGTTAACATGGTTCACATGCCATTTAAATATTATTTCATTATAAAATTGTTTTAGAGAAATTTGGTTTGCATATATTGAGAGAGTTATTTAGTTGAATTTTGCAGACGTATGATATGTACTTGTTAACTCAAAGTTTTGTGTTAATTATCTAGACCCATTAGAACTCCCTTGTTATATAAATATTAGATTCGGTTGACTATTATATGGTGCTATTGTATACATTTGCGATGTAAACTTGGAAACATATTTAGTAATCGGGATAAATAAGATTTCAAAAGGCTTGAAAAATTGTTGTTAGATGATTTATAATATTTCATCAAACGGAATCAAATCGAGGAGGAATTTTACGTCTGTAAAAGTTTGCGAATAAAATTATATAGTTTGATTGAAAATGTTAAAAAGAAAAACCAAATCCCATTTTTTAATTTTATCCGACTAAAAAGATGAAAAATCGAACCGCTCACCACCTACTGTCAAGGATAAAATATGGTCATTTGGGATTATAAAAGCGAAAGGGAATAGAAGTAGGAATGGGTTTTCATCATAGGGTTCTAAACCGATAAAAATGAAGAAGAATAAGAATAAGATCGTGGCGGACACAGGTTGATACACGGGTGGATACACGGTCGTGTATCGTGTCAGGATCTTCACAAAAGTATACACGGCCATGCCTATAGGCCGTGTATGTTTCTGGCCATGTGACGAGCGTAATACATGGCCGTGTTCCCTAGCCGTGTCCAAACCCGTGTATGCTTCTGTGAGGATCCTAATAGAACACACGGCCGTGCCCTCTGACCGTGCCTGTAGCCGTGTATACTTTTGTGAAGATCCTGACGCGATACACGACTGTGTATCTACCCGTGTATCAACCTGTGTCCGCCACGATGTCCGCATCATTCTCTCTCACCAATGAAGAACTCGACGCCCGAGTTCTCTTCTGGATAAAGGGGTTCGTCATTCGCATAGAATGGGGACAAATCAGCCACGTTGAAGGTCTTGGAGAGTTTCATGCTTTCCGGGAGTTCAACCACATAGGCATTGTCATTGATCTTGGTGACAATATTGTAGGGCCCATATTTCTTCGGCTGCCACTTGCTATACGTTCCCACGGAAAAGCATTCCTTCCTTAAGAACACCATCACCGGGTCTCCCACCTCGAACAACTTCTTCCTCCTATGTTTGTCGACGACTTTCTTATATTGCTCATTTACTTTCTCAATTTGTTCCTTTACTTCCAAAGCCACTGTGTGGTATTGTTCCGCTAGGTGCTTTGCCACCACATTGGTCTCCACACCTTTGGGTAAGGAAACTAAGTCCAAGGCGTGAGAAGGTGCCTTGGTATAGACCATTGAAAAGGGTGACCTGCCGATAGTTCTGTGGATGGAATTATTGTAGGCGAACTCTGCTTCAGGCAGTGCCAGGTCCCATTGTTTTGGCTTCTCTTCACAGATGCTTCTTATCAGATTTCCAAGGATCCTGTTCGTCACTTCGGTTTGCCCATCAGTTTGGGGGTGGGCTGTGCTGTGTTGCTGAAGTTAAGAGACGAATTGAACATGTACCAAAGCGTCCTCCAGAAATGGCTAAGGAATCGGATATCCCTATCAGAAGTGATGGACTTGGGAACTCCATGTAATCTGACCACCTCCTTAAAGAATAGCTTGGCCACGTTCTAGGCATCCGCCGTCTTCCTACATGAGATGAAGTGAGCCATCTTGGAAAACCTGTCCACAACTACAAAAAAAGTGTCAGCACCTCGTTGGGTACGAGGCAAACCTAACACAAAATCCATGGATAGATCTTCCTAGATATTCTCAGGTATGGGTAACGGAGTGTACAGCCCCGTATTCTGAGAGTGTCCCTTTGATGTCTGACAGATGTAGCATCGTTGCACTATCCGACTTACGTCCCTTCTCAACTGAGGCCAATGGTATCTTGTAGCCACTGCTGCTAGTGTTTTGTCCCACCCCAAATGGCCCGCTAATCCTCTTCCATGGAGATCTCTGATTACCTTCTCTCTCAAGGAGGATTCAGGAATGCACAGTTGGTTACCCCTCATCAAGTAACCCTTCAGAATGTAATAACTGTCATTGGGTTCCTTATTGGTGCATTTTCTCCAAGTAACTCCGAAATCTTCATCCGTTTCATACAACTCCTTCAACTGCTCAAATCCGACCACCTCAGCCCTCATGGTCATGAGCAAATCCGCTCTTCGGCTTAACGTGTCGGCCACCTTGTTTTGAATCCCAGATTTATGCATAAGACAAAACAGGAACTTCTGCAAAAACCATATCCATCTGGCGTGCATGTCTTTGCAAATGCGGGTCTGATTGCTCAGGTGTTTCAAGGCTACACAATCTGAGTATAAGATAAACTCCTTGCCAACTAAATAGTGCTCCCACATCCTCAAGGCTCTAACCACGAAATAAAATTCTTTATCGTACGTGGACCATTTTCTCCTGGCCTCGCAGAGCTTCTCACTATAGAAAGCTACAGGTCTCTTCTCCTGGGAGAATACCGCACCAATACCTACACCACTGGCATCACAGTCAACTTCGAATAGTTTGTCGAAGTTCGGTAAGGCCAGCACCGGCGCACTACATAGTCTCTCTTTGAGCACTGCGAATCCCGACTCAGCTTCCCCATCCCAGTGGAACTTTCCTTTCTTTAAGCACTCAGTCAAGGGGGCTGCCACTGTGCTAAAACGCCGTATGAAACACTTGTAGAATCCCGTTAACCCCAGGAAACTTCTCAACTCGGTGATAGTCTTGGGTATAGGCCAATCCCTAATGGCTCGCACCTTATTCTCATCTACCATGATCCCTTCTCCACTCACTATGAATCCTAAGAACAGCAGCCTTGGTGACATGAATACACATTTCTTGAGATTAGCATAGAGCTTATTCTCTTTCAGTACAGTCAAAACATCCTTCAAGTGCACTAAATGTTCATCCCGAGTCTTGCTATATATTAGGATATCATAAAAATATACAATAACGAACCGACCTATAAATGATTTAAGTACCCGATTCATCACGCACATGAAGGTACTCGGTGCATTGCTGAGTCCAAATGGCATAACCATCCATTCATACAACCCCTCTTTCGTCTTGAAGGCGGTCTTCCACTTATCCCCATGTCTGACCCGAATTTGATGATACCCGCTTCTGAGATCTACCTTGGAGAATACTACTGCCCCACTCAACCGATCCAAAGTGTCCTCAATGCGAGGTATTGGGAATTTATACCCAATTGTGATCTTGTTGATCGCCCGACTGTCCACGCACATCCTCCAACTCCCATCCTTCTTAGGCGTTAGTAGTGCTGGTACGACACATGGACTCATGCTATCTTGAATGAATCCTTTGTCGAGTAAGTCCTGGACCTTCTCCTGTAAGACCTCCGTTTCTTTGGGACTCATCCGGTAGTGAGGGAGGTTAGGAAGACTAGCTCCAGGCACCAAGTTGATGTGATGCTGGATGTTACGCAATGGAGGTAGTCCCTCTGGTAAGTCTTTTGGAACTACTTTTTTAAATTCCTCTAGTAACCCCTTCACTTCCTCCGAAATCTCTACATTACCCATGTCCTCTCCCGCATTCTTCATTATGAGAGCATGCATCAAGCGGGACTCCTTAATGTCCTCGGTCATTTCCCTTTCCGACTGAGTGATCGTCAGAAAAGATTTACCCTCCACCTTTTGGGTTTTGGGTTGCTTATCCATTAATGGAAATAGCATATACTTCACTCCCTCCTTCTCCAACCTATATTTGTTCTCCTTCCCGGCATGTTGGGCATCTACGTTAAATTGCCAAGGCCGTCCGAACAACAAATGACACGCGTTCATATCGACGATGTCGCAGTATACTTCATCTCGATATTTGCCTATCGAAAAAGGAACTCGACACCTCTCTTTCACCTCGATTCGTTCTGCCGCTTTAATCCATCCGATGGTGTAAGGACTCAGATGTTTCTCTATCGGTAATTGGAGTTTCTTCACAACCTCCTTTCCGATGATGTTCTCACAGTTCCCGCTATCAACAATTAGGTCAAACACTCTCCCACCAATCGTGCACCTAGTGCGAAATAACTAGTGTCGCTGTGAACTACCCTCTTGTTTCGGTACTAACATCATCCTCCTAATTACATAGTTAGGCTCCACCACATCATCAACCTCTTCATAGTAATCTTCATCACCGTCGGGCTCACAACACACTTCCTCCCCCTCTTCCCTTTCGACAATGTTTACAGTTCGTCGATTCGGGTACTCATTGGATTGATGTTCCGGCTGATTACATCTATAGCATTTTCCCAATATTGGCTTGGCATATGGATTGTTTTGCCTTGGGACTTCTTTACTCTCCAATGGTCTCTTTCCTTCAGCCTTGTCTTCTTTTCTTTCCATACATCCCATTGGTTTTTCAACAACTCTTCTAGGTCTTTCACTAATCACCCTACTACTACTACCAGGATTATTGTAAGTGTAATTTCTTTTACTTCCTCCCAACCTTACGCTCTGCTCTTATATCACCATTTTCGCCCGAAGGGCTAAGTTCTTGGCTTCATTCATGGTTTTGAACACAGTCACTCCTATCTCTAACCTGAGGCTTCAACTCGTCTACAAACCGTGCCACCTGTTAACCCTCAATCTCCCTCAGATCATTCCTCTCCGCTAATCTCATGAATTCAGCGGTGTACTCATGCACCGTCCTCTGTCCTTGTCGGCACTGTTGATACTGTTGGAAAGGAATTTGCTCGTAGTCGGGTGGCAAAAAGTCTCTCTGCAATAGATTTCTCATGCGGTACCATGTTCTAATAGGTTGCTGCCCTTCCCTTTGTCTACGGTTCTGCAATCGATCCCACCATGCAAACGCCTCGCCTTTTAGCCTACAAGCAACCATTCTTACCCTTCTATCCTCAAGAACCTCCATATAATCAAAGAACCTATCGACCTCCGCTAGCTAATCCAAAAATTCCTCTATATTGAAATTGTCATTAAAAGAAGGAATATCTACCTTAAGACGAAAGCCTCCACCATCAGCATGGTCGAACCCCTGGTGGTTTCGTCGATACCCGCCACCATACGCTTGATCATTTCGGTCATCCATTCCACGGTATCTACCACCACCAACACCACCCCTTCTCGGTGGTTGTTCCCTTCTTTGCATCAATCCTTCCTCTTTCTCAGAAGAGCTTTCATAAATTCTCTGGTTCCATTGATTTCCGGCAACAAATTCATTGATAGGGCCGCTGCAAGCAACTGCTACCCCCGGTCGATTCCCAACAACGCTCTTGTGTCTGTTGTGGTCCACCACTATGGCATCGAACTGCGCCACCAGATCCTCCAAGCATTGTTCTACACGCCCAAGCCTCTGTTCCATGGTTTCAACCATTGCCCTTGGAGCCCATTGATTGACTCCTTGGACTTTCGCATCCCGATTAAGGTCGAGAACGCGATCGCCATCGACACCATCATTAGCCGACATCTCCGCAGGAAATTGCCTTGCTCTGATACCAACTGACGCAGCGAGGAAAGCGTAAAAACCGAAACCAATTCTAGGATTGGAACTCAAGAATAAACAAAGACGAATCAGAGTTTATTCGGGGATTAACTCAATTGCGCACACTTGAAGATTAAGAGAAAACCGTCTCTTGAAATGTGTTTCAATGATATAATAAAGCGTAGCCCTAAAATATTTTGACAAAGGTATATATACTTCCTCGTAAAATGTCTAAAAGGGAAAAATATAAATGTACACGTGGAAATAAATAATAATATACACGTTTATTCCCTATCGTATACACGGCCGTGCCTCCAGGCCGTGTATGTTTCTAGCCATGTGACGAGCGTAATACACGACCGTGTTCCCTGGCCGTGTCCAAACTCGTGTATGCTTCTGTGAGGATCCTAATAGAACACACGGTCGTACCCTCTGGCCGTGCCTGTAGCCGTGTATACTTCTGTGAAGATCCTGACGCGATACACGACCGTGTATCCACCCGTGTATCAACCCGTGTGTCAACCTGTGTCCGCCACGATGTCCGCATCGGAATTATATCAAATCTTTGCATATAATATGTTGGAGTATTAGAATCAATCCAATTGCAATGAGGGTTAAGATAATACATAGGCACCCTATTTTCTATAGAGGTAATGCTTCTTACGTGTTAATGGCAATTGTAGATGACAATGATGTGGAAAATTTAATTGAAATAGTTGAATCCTTTAGAGAACCTAGCATACAATGATTATATGTTAAGATATCTGAAAAATTAGGAGGTCCAATTGAGCAATAGACATTCCAAGAAAATAGGCATACGCATTCATCACCAAATAGAGAAGAGATTGATCCATGAATGTATGAAGCATAGGATCTAACCCCTATGGAAGAGGCCCTATGCAATGATGACATTGAAATAGACATAGTATTTTCTTTGGTTCTCTAATGACTAGCTACACTTGATCTCTATATGGTGCATGTAGGGGCAAAAAATGTAACAGATATGGAAATGGGCATGGGTGTTAAGGAGGAAAGTTCCAAAGAGGACGAAAGTTTTGAGGAAAATGTAAATGTAGAACACGATATGGCTATAGGAGATTGTCTAATTACGTTAATGCATGCTACACAAGCATTAGATTTGCTAGTGCAAGATGAACCAACTTATATGGTAGTTAGAGATCCTGCTCCTTTTTATAATGCTGGAGGTGATGATGGTTACACATATTTTGAGTAGGAACACAACGTGATGTATAGTAACTTGAGAAATAATGAGGAATTCAATAAGGATATGAGATTTAATACAAAGGTAGATATTATTCAAGTTGTTATGGCATACTATGTGAAGAATTATTGTAACTTTAGTGTTAATGAATTTGATGAGACAATGTGGTAGATTTATTGCTCAAAAAGGGAAGATGGTTATAAGTGGAGGCTTTAAGCCTATACTAAGAAGTTAAATGAGCTATTTATAGTTACCAAATATAAAGGACCACACACATGCATTAATCCAATGATAAGTTAGGATCATCCATGGTTAGATTATAATCTTCTTGCTGATTGGTTTGTGAATTTTATTAGAAGTAATCTTGATATAATGGTTGCTGAGCTCACTTTTGTTGTTAAATAGTAATTTAGTTATAAGATATCTATGAGAAGGGTTTGGAATGGTAAGAAAAGGAATTAAGAATATAATACATGAAAGTTTTGTTTATTTTAATATATATGTTATAGCATAAAGCCAAGGCTAAGGACATAAAAACGTATTTACATGATGGGCAAATGGGTCATTTCACACGGAGAATATAAAAACCATAGAGTTAACCTAGAGACCCTTTTGGTCATTTTGCGTAGTAAAACCTTAAAGAAAAGGAGAGATGCTCTTCATAGGAACCCTTGAGGCGAAAGGAAAAAGGAGCGATCAAACTTCAAAGACAAAAGGGTCAGGAATACCATATTAAATTCAATTTAGGATTTATGGAATTTGTTGTTTATGAGCATCGTTTGCTCATACAGAAAACGAAGTGCGTGAAGGGACGATATAAGAACGGAGAATCAACAACTCGAGATTTGCGATTTGTGGAAATTGAAGTAAGTAAGAAATTCCTTGTAATTTAGATGCAATAACGTATTTTAGAGACTTAGTTAAGCTTAAGAATATAGGGAATCAAGTCTAGGAGAATTTAGAGTAAAAGAATTAGAGTTTGTCGAAATTGCTGAGGGTAACACGGCTTACCAACACGGTCGTGTTTCGACGTGTTGAATTCGAAAGGTATATCGAGACATACATAGCCTCTCAGCATGGTCATGTTTCAACCAAATTGAGTTAAGGGTAACACGGCCTCTCAACACGGTAGTGTTTAGACTATGTTGAGTGTGAAAGTTACATCGAGAGATACATGACCTCTTAACACGGCTGTGTTTCAATTGTGTTGAGTCAAGGGTAACACGACCTTCTAACATGGTCGTGTTTAGACTGTGTTAAAACCAAGTTTTACATTGAAAGATACATGACCCCTAACACAGTCATGTTTTAGCCCGTGTTGAGCAACACGGTTCCTAATATGGCTATGTTGAATAAAGTATAACATAATTATATATTCATTTAACTTCAAATTAAACTAATTTCCACGTAACTTAGATATCTAGTAAGGCCTTAAAGAGATTAAAGGAATAGGATTAAGAAAGTTAAGAATTAATATTGATCTTAGATTGAATACTAAGAAGAACTTATTAATTGTATAGATTTCCATTTAGATTAAGTCCAAGGTTAGGAAGTGCTTAAGGTTAGGATTCAAGGTATATGTAACTTGTGTGCTGTTCTATGTTTGCTTAACTTAGTATATGTATTGAAATTGATTAAGTTGAACAATTTGGCTTAAGTGTTTAAGTTGTATGCTGTATGTGCTTAGCTTGGCCTAAGGGCCCGTAGTGGTAGGTCCCTAAGGAGCACACTAATGATCCTTGTGTGACGTTGTCTTTAGTGAAATCATGTTGGGAAATGATCTGAGTTGAATGTTGATTAAGTGGTTAAGTGTACATGGATGTGGGGCCTGCAGTGGCAATTCCCATCACCAAGTTTAAAGATTAAGAGATCATGAGTGTGGGAGCCGTAGTGGTTGTTCCCATCGCCAAATTATGCTCTAGTGTGTAAAGTGTGTTAAGGGGGTCATGAGTACCCTATTAACGCTTGTGGACATAAATTGTGTTAAGAAATGATTGTTTGTGTTTAAGTATTTCATGATGTGTGTGATATTTGTTTATGTTTGTTCATGCGTGTGTGTTTGTGGTATACGTATTGGGCATTAGCTCACTCTTCGAGGAACATTTTTTTAGATGTAGGTGCCAAGGGAGATGAGAACCTAGAAGATAATTTGGGTTTGGGTGAACAATAGAGAGAGAAAGATGAAGATTACCATTACTATTATGGTGATTAGGATTTGGGAGATTTATGTTATTTAACTGTAATAGATAGTATATTTAGTGAAATAAATACTTCTTGTGTTCAAATACTTCCACTGCATTAGATATTTGATATGGTTTTTGAGATTATTTGAATATTGGGGATGTATGGAATGTTTTTATATAAGAGTTACGGGTTAAAATGTTTCGGAGTTGATTTAAAGCCTTAACGTGTTCTTATGAGATAAGGACACGTGGCAAGTAATAGCACGGCCCGGGTTTTGAGGTATTACAACTTAGGTGGTATTAGAGCATTAGGTTTTATGATCTTTAGATGAGTTAAGTACTAGATCAGTAAGATAGTGACACATGGAGGGAGTGGATAAAATATGAGACATTTACTTAATTATGTAATTTTTTTCTTGTATTATTACTTCACTTATATTCTTCTAACTGCTAAGTTATATATACGAGTAGACCCATGTGTGATGGTATATGTGTATATACTTACACACTATGACACTGACCATAACTTATATTAACTTAAGTAGATCTGATTGTTTTTTCTTAAATAAAATGCCTCTAAGAAGAATCACCGGATTAGGAGTTAGAAGGGGTGCTGGACATGATAACCCTAACAAGGAGGAAGTTCAAAACCCATAACCATAAGGGGAAAGAGGTCAAATGGTTGAAGAGACGGTTCATATACTGCATATTGTGAATCATTTGGTGGGACTACTTGCACAACAACACCAAGCCCTAATGTCCCATAGTACAAAAATGCTAACGAACCCATAAGCTTTGATAGGTTCATAAGAGTGACTAAAGAGTTTAACCTTAAGTGGATAACCCAATCAAGGCTGAGGATTGGGTATAGGAAATTGAGAAGACATTTGCTACCTTCTAAATACTAGAAGATAAGAAGGTAAATTATGCTGCATTCATGTTGAAGGGAACTGTAGCAAAATGGTGGGCTATGATTCTTAGGCTTGCTAGGGAATGCATGAATTGAGTGGTGTTAAAGAGTTGTTTTATCAGAGATACTTCTCCAGTAACTATGAACAAGGGAACTGAATAGTTGAAGGGTATGAGGTAGACCTGAATCGCCTCATTTAGTTCCTTTTTGAAAATGTGCGTAATGATAACAAGTCCTAAGCCAAAAGATTTTTGAGAGGTTTGGAATTGGACCTACAACTTGCAGTAGGAGCCTTTCAACTAAATACATATGCTGAGATGGTGGATAAGGCTAAGTATCTCAAACAGAACAAAAAGATTATAGAAGCACATATGAGTTGCAAAGTAGCAATAGCTTTGGGAAAAGGCCTGCTTCTAGTAGAATGGGATAGACAAAAGTAAAAAACATCGCTTGCTACAAAGTAGAACACCTAGAATTGTAGCATTTTTCTCTAGATCACGCAAGTGCCTTTAGCACTCCTTGCAACGGGATTCTAAAAACTAGTGCCTTTTTATCAAATGATGATGGAAAACTAAGCAGCAGTGTCACATAAAGTTAAAAATAGGAAATTAGGAAAATGCTGTTCCTCATTTTAAAAATGAAAACCATCTTTTTATCATTTTATGTTGGCATTTTCCATGATGTTTAATCAGTATCATTGGCTTTCGGTTGCCATCTTGGCCTCCCACCGTCAATTGATGCTGAAAGTCATTGGTTTCTACGAAATTTTGAGATTATTATGTTAATATGTGACACTGGTAGGGCGTTGATTATAACAAATGTCTGAAAAAGTCTGGAATATGTTTCTTCACAAAGAAAAAATGCCCTTGTTTATTTATTTTGGATGGAGGGTTATGCTTGTAGTTAGAAAGGCAAAGCAACCTAACAAGAAGTATGCACTGCTTTAGTATCCGGTAGATTGTGAGAAGCATTTTTGGTTGGATTTGAACTTGAATTTCATGCAATTTATTATGATTTATTTTCTGTCATAGTTTGTCGTAAAGGTTTGATTGAAATGGAATGGGCAAAAGACTAATTATTAATGCATTGTGGAAAATTTTGGAGAAACCTGTAGCACATGTGGGTATGAATGTTGATAACAGTCTTGTAGTTGAAATAGGATTGCTGACCAATTGATCTATGATTGAATGGATTCAAACTCAAATCTTCTTGTGGTGGCAATGGAATTGTAAGACATTCTGATGGTGGTCAATTATTGATGGCTTATTCTTTTACAATGAAAGAAATGGCATTTTTCCCAGTTGTTATACCTTCATTGCCGAAGGGAAAGTCTAATAGATGATGGGGGGAGGGAAAGTCTGACGAGCAAAAGTGATCAGATGCTATTTACTCTTGATCTGGATATAACAAGTCTTATCTGAGCAATGATCAGCTGCCTTTGTTATTTGTTTGCTAATTAATTAGATCATGAATGATTAATTCTTTGTTTGGATGCAGAAGCTTCGGTTAGTTATGTGCACATCACATGATACCCTCCAATTTTTTTGTTGCTGTTTCACATATTGTGTAGATAGCATGAACCTCTAAGCATGATTATTTTTTATTTTTTTCCCCTAAATATGCATTGAACATTTATATATGGCTTTGATTTGTAGTCCCTTTTCATTTTATTTTATTTTTTACAGTTCATTGTTTGACATCTGCAATATGAACATAAATTACCTGTGCTTTGTTTGTAGCAGTCAATCAATAAGTGGCTTGAAACTAGGACTTGCAATAGCATCTCACAAAGTTCTTCACCTCTTCCTCTGACCTACAGACTGTCATTTACCTCGTGCTCTTCCTATTCATCAATCAACCTACAGGCTACAGCTATGAATGCAATCAACCAGTTACCAACAATCTTTCAAACCCATTCCACCTGCTTGTGTGGAAACATTTTTATAAACACTTCTGCTCTTGCTTTCTATCTCTTGACATGGCTCAATAAATTAAACAATCTGTTTTTATCTATTTAGTGAGAACTTGGCAATCAGCAAAAAGTGGATCTCTGGATGCAATGTGTACAGTTGCAGCAGAAGAGGTGGGGGTGCCTTTGGTGCACGCATGAATCTTTTTGACCGGCTTGCTAGGGTTGTAAAGGTTAGTTTCTCTGTCCTATCAAGTGCTATTTGTGCTTTGGTTGATGCGGTAATTCACGAACAACCTGATCCCACGATGCAGTCCTATGCCAATGTACTAGTAAGCTCTTGGGAAGATCCAGAGAAAATTTTAGAGCAGTCAGTTATTGAAATGAATGATGACTTGATCAAAATGAGACAAGCCACGGCTCAAGTAAGAATTATAACTTTTCTTTAGGGTATATATACCTCTTCATCTTTCCATGTTATATCAAGTTTGGTTTCTTTTGCCATGCTATCCTCATTATATTAAGAAAACTTCCTTTCCCTTCCTTTCTTTCTATTAGCCTTTCACAATGTATTTCTTTAGTTGATGCTAGTGCTAAGTTATAACTATAGTTCAAATACTCTGGTTCTAATTTAAAGAAATATTCCAATAAATACCTTCATGCATTCAATTTCTTTAAAAAAGAGCCCATCCAGTGCACAGAGTGCATCCTGTCTAGAGTGGGGAAGGGTGGGGGGTTTGGGGAAGTGATACATATGATCGTAACCTTAGCTCTACATTTTTCCAAAGAAGTTATTGAGGCGCCTTGAACATTATGACCTACAGGTCTCCAAGGTGCAACTTGGTTGTTATACCACGGCTCACCCTCTACTTAGTAACCCGAAAAAAAGAAAAACAAACCTTTATGATTTCAATGGGCCCCATGTATAGAAAATTTGCATGCAGCTGCTGATGGGCTGATGCTATGCCCTTAAAATATCTTTCTTAAGTTATTGGCACTTAAAATAATTTCTTACTCTGACTTGTTGATTCCCATTATTTTACAAAAGGTCATAGCATCTCAGAAACGGCTTGAAAACAAGTACAAGGTGGCAGAACGGGCTTCTCAAGAATGGTAATCTTATTATAGAGTAGGCACCCGGTAATTGCACTTAACTATGGATGTTCACTGCCATGTGGTCTCCAGTGCAGGTACCGAAAGGCACAGCTAGCCCTTGAGAAAGGAGATGAAGATCTTGCACGTGAGGCTCTTAAAAGGCGCAAATCTTATGCTGTGAGTAGTCACCTTTCCATAAAGTTATTGATCCATCTAAGTTTCTAGGTGTTCTTTTGAATGATTAGTGTTTTTAGAAAAAGTTTGGACACCATGCTAATTCTAATAGTGTTAATAAATTTAGCCACTAATATTAGCTTTAACAAATTTCTTACTCATACGCGTATAAGATTTCATCAAGTGGAATAAGACTTGCGTAGTTTTTCTCAATTAGGTAGCAGTTGTTCTGAGGGACATTTCATTACAAATTATTAAAACAGAAGCAGCATTTCATAGACAAATATATCTTGAACTTGCATCTAGATGAACAATATGCTTCACTTTTCACATGATGGAGTAGTTTAGTTTATTAATTAAAATTCTTGTTGAACTTGGAAAAGCTTGTTTATTTTTTGCACTCTAGGATGTGCTCCATGCGCCTAATGGATATATCTTCTGATCATAAGTGGAAAAGATGCTTTTTATTTACCGAAAAAACTTGTTTTATTCGATTACCAGATGCATACAACCTGCTTTGTTAAGGCTTTACAGCTATATAGACAATATGGCTGTGTTTTGCTGAATTCAAATGGAGGATTGTTGGTTACTGGATTCAGCCCTTAAAGCCCCCATCCCCAGACACGTTTCTGTTCTGTGGGATGCCGAAAGTGGTGAATTGGAGAGGGGGAATCAAGGGGAAAAACTGTTTTTTTGTTTATGAATCAAAACCGATCAATTCTTTTATTGTTAAAAATGACATTTTACCAAAAAAAACTCTTCAAGTGCACCATCGACATACACGAACAGAAAAAGCTAATCATTATAAAGACTCCATAGGTTCTAAAACGCGTTTACACACATATTTGTTTAAGCGATATGCACTAGAAACCGGTGCAAGTTAAATCACATGGGAATCGTGGACCAGGTCTTTGCTAATGTAACGTGCTCCCATCCTTGCTCATTTCTTGCATGAGACCGCATCGTTGGTGCTATAGTAGCAGTCAAAATGTCTTTTTGAAAAAAAAAAAAAAAAGATAATGAAGAAGAAACTGGAAAAAAGAACAGGGGCATTTGAAGGAAGAGATAGACCACATGAATTATCTCAAATGCCTAGGCTTAGTAGATATTAGCATCGAGTCTTTGACATAAGTTTCAGGTAATTCACCTTCCTCCCAAGGCACTTGTATTTTCTTCTCTTTAGTCTTCTTAAAGCTTTTCTGTTTACTTATCCACTCCTGTTTTTTAATGATTAACATTCCAAATGTCTTGTTTAAAATACTTGCCAGTATAGCCTATATCTCTTAAATTATTGGAGGAAGTAATTCTTTTTCCCCTTCTCTATAGCCAATACTATGAGCTAGGGGTTGGTGACTCCCTTAGACCTAATAGGAGAGATTATAATCCGACTAGTTTATTTCGCATGTACCTAGCTCAGGTTCACGCGATCAGGCTGTTCCTTGTGACCACATTTACATGTGCAAGAGAAGAAGAATCCTTGAGATTTCTGTTATCTTTGTACTGTATGGTAGTGTTTGGTTGGCATTGGAATCCGGCACTGAACTGGACAAAATTTTTTGTCCTTCGTTTGGTTGCCATCGTTGAAGTAAGTACTGGACTAAATTAGATATATTAGTATCGTGTGTAATTCGGTACTAAAAATTAGGCACTGGACAAAACTTATTTTTTTCGAAATTCCCAATTTACCCTTCCTCCTTCTCCTCAGCCCCTTCTACTTTCCTTTTCCTTCTTTCTCAAATTACTGACCCATCAGCGCTGCACCGGGAACTGGACTGACGAGAGCTCATTGGCGCCGCTCCTTCGGTGCCGCTCCTCGTGTAATCGGCCGGAAGTGCGAAAACGAAATTTGTTTTGTTGAAAGGACAAATTTGTTTTTCACCAAAATGAAAAGCCCCATGTTGACGACAGGAACGGCACGACACTCCATTCTGCACTCAATTGATGCCGAGAGCAGTAGCAAGATAAGCCTCCATGTCTCCCTCTGCCACCGATCGCCCGTCGTCACCGCCATTGGAAAATGCAGAGAAGAATCTTCAGGTTTTCTTCCTCTAATGCCAACTTCCAGTTGAATCCAATTCGCTGATTGATACCTGATTTTGGAAAAATTGTTTTGGTTATGCAAAAGCCTTTTTTCGTTCTCCACGAAGCACCGCCATCCTCCTCCTCCTTCGGCAGAAAATCAAACCATAGAAGCAGAATGGAGTTGTCTCCAGCAGAAACCAACCACGATCTGCAGTTGCTTATGGAATCTTATTTCGATCTTGTTTGGTCTAAGATTGAGTCCACCGTCAAGGTTGCTTCGAAAGTTTGGAAAAGTCTGGAAAGAACCATCGGAAGAAGAGGATTGTATTTTTCAAGCTCAACACATGGCCGTGTCTTCAACCATGTGTACTTCTATGGGCGTGTTTCCTTAACACACGGCCGTGCCTTCAATCATGTGTTAAACTGTGTGTACTTCTGTGGGCATGGCCGTGCCTTCAACCGTGTGTACTTATGTGGGCATGTTTCCTTGACACACGATCGTGCTCTTCCCCTGTTCCTTCCAAAAATCATTTTTCTTCGTGTTTTCTTATCCAAGCCTAAAATTTTAGTAAACAACCGTGAGCTTAATGACATATTCAAAATCATAAATAACGTATTATTTCATTAAATATAACATAATTGTTTTTCCTAAAATATTTAATATAATATATTAAACCTTCAAATCATTTTTTCTTATAATAATATCAAATATATATAAATAACTATGATATAATTAAAAAGGGCAAAATTATCAATTTTATTATGTCAAATCCAGTACTTTGCAATTTCAAACACTGGACAGCACAAAAGCTTTCTCCAGGGCAAAATGGTCAAATTACCTATGTTCAGTCCAGTACTTTGCAATCCAAACACTAGACAGCACAAAAATCCTTGTTCAGTACCGAACAAACCAAACGTGGTACAAAAAATTTTTTTGTCCAGTCCTTCTTTTTTAGTCCAGTCTAGTACTCCTTGTTCTGTCCAGTACCAGTAACTAAACGGTTATGTACTCCTTTTTCTTGTACTGTGTGTATATGTGGAAGTTAAGTGTCTGATAATGTGGATATATATCGTTTCGTTTTGTGTTGTCCGTTAGTTGGTTGGGGTCTTGGTGTGCTACTGTTGTTGTCATTTGTGGTCCGAATAATGGGATGTAGTGCATTCCATAGTCCTGGGATTGTGGGAAGTTGAGGAGCCCAATATGAGGGGTAGTGGGCACTAACATGTAGCAGTTACTTAACTGCATGGACAAAGCAGTGTATATGGATTTTGGCTCCAGTAATGAAATTATGTACTGTTTTCATCTCCAATAGATTTTTCTTAACACGAGATTGTCAGGTTCTCTCTAATAGGTTCAAAGCAACCTTTGAACACAGGGAAGTGTGGAAGAAAACATTTATATCACAAATTGAAACTGATTTTGCCATAGATAGGCCTAATACTCAAGCATATACTTGATCATATAACATAGTTTAGGAATTATGACACATTGACTTCTCTGTTATAATTTTTTCATTTTACAGGACAATGCTACCTCTTTAAAAGTTCAGTATGAACAGCAGAAAGCTGTTGTTGATAATCTGGTCTCTAATACTCGGGTATGCTGATCTTTTTTTTTCCTTTTTCTTTATTATATATTGTCTCATGTATAATCTGGTCTCTAATACTCGGGTATGCTGATTTTTTTTTTCTTTTTCTTTATTATATATTGTCTCATGTGTTATAACGTAGCTTATTGCAAAAATGACACTCAAGAAAAAAGAAAAAAGAAAAAAAAGCATTAGCTGAATAAGAAACCAGATGGCATCGCTATCCATATGATAATATATGAACCATATTGTATGTTCATTATTGTTCAAGAATTGCGTGTTTGGTGTACATAGGCAATTTATATGATTTATTCAGAAAAGTGACAAATGTAATTGATTTATGTAATTGGAAAGACACTGAACGTGAGGAATGTGACAAACCTGATCCCTGCATAAGATTTAATGAGGGAACATTGATTTATATGATATTATGCTTAAGACTTGGTGATGGTAAAAGGATGAAAGTAGAACAGGATAATCTTGCAACTAAGGATGTTTGCTGATTATTGAGAAAGCATTAACTTATATGATTTTCTGGTAAAGGGATTTAAATATAATGGGAAAATTTTGTAGCTCAGGATTTTTGCTGTAGGTTAATTGTTAGCCCAGCTTTTCATAGTGCGGGGGTTATCTTTTGTAGAAAAGGTGGTGAAAAGGTTTGAGAGACCTAATTGCTGCTTTGTGCATGCTTTACCTCAGTGACTTCAGACTTGAAGAGTTGATTTAAACTGATTGCATTTTCATTTTTCCATTAGGCAATTCTGCTTTTCATTTTAGCAATATGTTTATGGCAATGACTCTATCACAGTATTTTGATTGTGTAGCTTTTGGAGAGCAAAATACAAGAGGCAAAGTCTAAAAAGGATACTTTAAAAGCACGTTCTCAGTCTGCCGAGTATGTTACTGAAGTCAATTTCAATGGCTTATATTATATTCATTTAAGGTCTTTTGCTTGATTGGTCTTGCTTATACATTTTGTTGATTGTTAGGACTGCAACTAAAGTCAATGAGATGTTAGGAAATGTGAACACTGGAAGTGCCATTACTGCTTTTGAGAAGATGATGCAGCGAGAAAAGCGTAACGAAACGAATCCGAATATGGATTGGTTTCACAACAACAAAGAAAGATTCTTTGATGCAAACTCCGGTTGCGCACAACCGATAAAGGAGATAATTCTCTCTCGAGTGTATTCGAAATATGATTCAAAACGTAACCCTAACATGTCTGACAAAAGAGTATATATACTTCCCCGTAAAATATCTAAAAGGAGAAAATCTAAGCGTACACGTGGAAATAAATAATAATATACACGTCTATAACCTATCGCATACACGGCCGTGCCTCTAGGCCGTGTATGTTTCTGGGCATGTGGTGAGCGCAGTACACGGTCGCATACACGGCCGTGCCTATAGGCCGTGTATGTTTCTGGGCATGTGACGAGCACAATACACGGTTGCATACACGGCCGTGCCTATGTTTCTGGGCATGTGACGAGCTCAATACACGGTTGCATTCACGGCCGTGCCTTTTGTCCGTGTAAGCTTCTGTGAGAATTCTATTGGAACACACGGTCGAGTCGCTGGCCGTGCCTTTAGGCCATGTAAGTTATACACAGCCCGTGTAAGATTATACACGGCCGTGCCCTTAGGCCGTGTAAGCTTCTGTGTTCTCCACGATGTCCGCATCATTCTCTCCCACCAAGGAAGAACTCGACCTCGAGTTCGCTGCTGGATAAAGGGGTTCGTCATCCACGTAAAATGGAGATAAATCCGCTACGTTGAAGGTCTTGGAGATTCTCATGCTTTCCGGGAGGCCAACCACATAAGCGTTGTCATTGATCTTGGCCACTATTTTGTAGGGTCCATACTTCTTCGGTTGCTACTTGCTATATGTGCCCACAGGGAAGCGTTCTTTCCTTAAGAACACCATCACGGGGTCTCCCACTGCGAACAACTGCTTCTTCTTATGCCTATCAGCTGCTTTCTTATAGCGCTCATTCACTTTCGCAATTTGTGCTTGGATCTCCGACGCCAGATGCTTTGCTGCTATGTTGGTCTCCACACCTTTAGGTAAGGAAACTAGGTCCAGAGCGTGAGAAGGTGCCTTGGTATAGACCACTGAGAAAGGTGATTTACCGGTAGTTCTGTGGACCGAGTTGTTGTAGGCAAACTCTGCCTGAGACAATGCCAGGTCCCATTGCTTTGGCTTCTCTCCACAGATACTTCTTATCAGATTGCCAAGGGTCCTGTTCGTCACTTCGGTTTGCCTATCGGTTTGTGGGTGGGCTGTGCTGCTGAAGTTGAGGGACGAGTTGAACAGGTACCAAAGCGTCCTCCAGAAGTGGCTAAGGAATCGGGTGTCCCTATCAGAAGTGATGGACTTGGGAACCTCATGTAATCGGACCACCTCTTTAAAGAATAATCTGGCCACGTTCTGAGCATCTGCCGTCTTCTTACATGGGATGAAGTGAGCCATCTTGGAAAACCTGTCCACAACTACAAAAATAGTGTCAGCACCTCGTTGGGTACGAGGCAAACCTAACACGAAATCCATGGATAAGTCTTTCCAAATATTCTCAGGTACGGGTAATGGAGTGTATAGTCCCGTATTCTGAGAGTGGCCCTTTGATGTTTGACAGATGTAGCAGCGTTGCACTATTCGACTGACATCCTTGCGCAACTGAGGCCAATAATATCTTGCAGCCATTGCTGCTAGTGTTTTGTCCCGCCCCAAATGGCCGGCGAGTCCCCCTCCATGGAGATCTCGGATCACCTTCTCTCTCAAGGAGGATGCAGGGATACATAGTTGGTTTTCCCGCATCAAATAACCCTCTAGGATGTAATAACTGTCATTGGGTTCCTTATTAGTGCACTTTTTCCAGGTAGTTCCGAAATCTTCATCCGTTTCATACAACTCCTTCAACTGTTCAAACCCCACTACCTCAGCTCTCAAAGTCACTAGTAAATCCGCCCTTCGGCTTAGTGCGTCGGCCACCTTGTTCTGAACCCCAGATTTATGCATCAAACGAAATGGAAACTTCTGCAAGAATTGTATCCATCGGGCATGCATGTCTTTGCATATGCGGGTCTGATTGCTCAGGTGTTTCAAGGAAACACAATCAGAATATAGTACAAATTCCTTGCCCACCAAATAATGCTCCCACATTCTCAAGGCTCTGACCACGGAGTAAAACTCCTTGTCATATGTGGACCACTTCCTCCTAGCCTCGCAGAGTTTCTCACTATAAAACGCAACAGGCCTCTTCTCCTGAGAGAGTACCGCCCCAATACCCATACCACTAGCATCACAGTCAACTTCGAATAATTTGTCGAAGTCCGGTAAGGCCAGTACTGGTGCGTTACATAGCCGCTCTTTGAGCACGGCGAATCCCGACTCGGCTTCCTCGTCCTAGTGAAACTGCCCTTTCTTTAAACATTCGGTTAAGGGAGCCGCCACCGTGCTAAAGTGTCGTATAAAACGTCTGTAGAATCCTGCTAACCCTAGGAAACTCCTCAGCTCGGTGATTGTCTTGGGTGTAGGCCAATCTCTAATGGCTCGTACCTTATCCTCATCCACCGTGATTCCTTCCCCACTCACTATGAATCCTAAAAATAACAGCTTCGATGACAGAAACACACATTTCTTGAGATTAGCATAGAGTTTGTTCCCTTTCAGCACCATCAGGACATCCTTCAAATGCACTAGATGTTCCTCCCGAGTCTTGCTATATACTAATATGTCATCAAAATATACAACAACAAATCGGCCTATGAAGGGTTTAAGTACTTGATTCATCACGCGCATGAAGGTACTCGGTGCATTGCTGAGCCCGAATGGCATGACCATCTATTCATATAGCCCCTCTTTCGTCTTGAAGGCGGTCTTCCACTCATCCCCAGGTCTGACCCGAATTTGATGGTACCGGCTTCGAAGGTCTATCTTGGAGAACACCACTGCTCCACTCAGCCGATCCAACATGTCCTCAATGCGAGGTATTGGGAATTTGTACCCAATTATGATTTTGTTGATCGCTTAGCTATCCACGCACATCCTCCAACTCCCATCCTTCTTAGGTGTTAGTAGTGCTGGTACGGCACAGGGACTCAAGCTATCTCGAATGAATCCCTTATCGAGCAATTCTTGGACCTTCTCCTGTAAGATCTCCGTTTCCTTGGGACTCATCTGGTAGTGAGGGAGGTTAGGAAGACTAGCTCCCGGCACCAAGTCAATGTGATGTTGGATGTCTTGCAATGGAGGTAATCCCTCCGGTAAGTCTTCCGGAACGACTTCTCTGAATTCCTTTAGTAATTCCTTCACTTCTTCCGGAATCTCTGCGTTACTCATGTCCTCTCCCGCATTTTTCACTACTAGGGCATGCATCACGCGGGACTCCTTGATGTCTTTGGTCATCTCCCTTTCCAATTGGGTGATCGTAAGAAAGGACTTCCCTTCCACCTTCTGGATTTTGGGTCGCTTATCCGTTAGTGGCAGTAGTGTATACTTCACCCCCTCCTTCTCCAACCTATACTTGTTCTCCTTCTCTGCATGTTGGGCATCTACATCAAATTGCCAAGGACACCCGAACAACAAGTGACAAGCGTCCATATCGACGATGTCGTAGTACACTTCATCTCGATATTTGCCGATCGAGAAAGGAACTCTACACCTCTCTTTCACCTTTATTCGCTCTGCCGCTTTGATTCATCCGATGGTGTACAGACTTGGATGTTTTTCTGTAGGTAATTGGAGCTTCTTCACGACCTCCTTTCCAATGATGTTCTCACAACTTCCACTGTCGATAATCAAGTCAAACACTCTTCCCCCAATCGTGCACCTAGTGCGAAACAATTGGTGTCGTTATGAGCTATCCCCTTGTTTCGGTGCTAACATCATCCTCCTAATTACGTAATTAGGCTCTACCCCGTTGTCAACCTCTTCATAGTACTCTTCATCACCGTCTGGTTCACAACACACTTCTTCCTCCTCTTCCCTCTCGACAATGTTTACGGTGCGTCGATTTGGGCACTCATTTGATCGATGCCCCGGCTGATTACATCTATAGCATTTTCCCAGTATCGGCTTGGCATATGGATTGTTTTGCCTTGGGGTGTCTCTAGTCTCCACCGGTCTCTTTCCTTCCGCCTTGTCTTCTCTCCTATCCATATTTCCCGTTGGTTTCTCAACCACTCCTCTAAATCTCTCACCAGTTCCTTTACCACTATTACCAGGACTTTTGTAAGTGTAAGTCCTTTTACTACCTCCAAACCTTACGCTCTGTTCTTGTATCATCATTTCCGCTTGGAGAGCCAAGTTCTTTGCTTCATTCACAGTTCGGAACACCGTCACCCCTATCTTATCTCTTATCTGAGGCTTCAACCCGTCTACAAACCGTGCCACCTGTTGACCCTCAGTCTCCCTTAAATCATTTCTCTCCGCTAATCTCATAAATTCCGCGATGTATTCATGTACCGTCCTCTGCCCTTGTCGGCACCGCTGATATTGTTGGAAGAGAATTTGCTCGTAATTGGGGGGCAAGAAATCCCGCTGCAGCAGATTCCTCATGCGGTACCATGACCTAATAGGTTGCCGCCTTTCCCTTTGCCTACGGTGCTGCAATCGATCCCACCATGCAGACGCCCCGCCTTTTAATCTACAAGCAACCATTCTCACCCTTCTCTCCTCAGGAACTTCCATATAGTCGAAGAACCTATCGACCTCCGCCAGCCAATCTAAAAACTCTTCTATATTCAAATTGCCATTAAAAGAAGGGATGTCTACCTTAAGACGGAAGTCTCCGCCCTCAGCATGGTCGAACCCTTGGTGATTGCGTCGATATCCACCACCATAGGCCGGTTCATTTCGGTCATCCATTCTACGAAATCTTCTGCCGCCAACAACACCACCCCTTCTCGGTGGTTGTTCCCTCCTCTGCAAAATTCCGTCCTCTTCCTTAGAAGAGCTTCCGTCAATTCTCCAGTTCCATTGGTTTCCAGCAACAAAGTCATTAATAAGGCCGCCGCGAGCAACTGTTACCCCCGGTCGATTCCCAACAACACCCCTGTGACCGTCGTGGTCCATCACCATGGCGTCGAACCGCGCCATCAGATCCTCCAAGCGTTGTTCTACATGCCCAAGCCTCTGCTCTATGGTTTCAACCACTGCCCTCGGAGCCCATTGATTGACTCCTTGGACTTTCGCATCTCGATCAAGATCGAGGACGCGACCGCCATCAACACCACCGTTAGCCGACATCTCCGTAGGAAATTGCCTTGCTCTGATACCAACTGACGCAGTGAGAAAAGCGTAACGAAACGAATCCGAATATGGATTGGTTTCACAACAACAACAAAAGATTCTTTGATGCAAACTCCGGTTGCGCACAACCGATAAAGGAGATAATTCTCTCTCGAGTGTATTTGAAATATGATTCAAAACGTAACCCTAACATGTCTGATAAAAGAGTATATATATTTCCCCGTAAAATATCTAAAAGGGGAAAATCTAAGCGTACACGTGGAAATAAATAATAATATACACGTCTATAACCTATCGCATACATGGCCGTGCCTCTAGGTCGTGTATGTTTCTGGGCATGTGGTGAGCGCAGTACACGGTCGCATACACGGCCGTGCCTATAGGCCGTGTATGTTTCTGGGCATGTGACGAGCACAATACACGGTTGCATACACGGCCGTGCCTTTAGGCTGTGTATGTTTCTGGGCATGTGACGAGCTCAATACATGGTTGCATACACGGCCGTGCCTTTAGGCCGTGTAAGCTTCTGTGAGAATTCTACTGGAACACACGGTCGAGTCGCTAGCCGTGCCTTTAGGCCGTGTAAGTTATACACAGCTCGTGTAAGATTATACAAGGCCGTGCCCTTAGGCCGTGTAAGCTTCTGTGTTCTCCACAATGTCCGCATCAGAAGATGGAAGAAAAAGGTGATTAATATTGTATCTTGAAATCTTGCTCATCTGAAACATTTTCATAGTAGTAAATATATACTAATTTGAGTTGTTGTTCAAGAGAAAAGGTGAAGAAGTAGCTGTTTCTAATGGATGTACATTCTTCTTACTATTAATGAAGAATCACGTTTTCAAAGTTCTTAAGAAAGAAGTGAGATTGGCAGTCAGCTTAAATAACTTTCAGCATGGGATACTTGTTCGTCTATGTGAGTTTGCAAGGAAGAAAATAATTTTAAGTACAGTAAAGAGATTTGCAATAAGTTAAATAACTTTCGGCATGGGGTACATTAACAGATGTGAGGTTGCACGGAAAAAATATAGTTTCAAGCAGTCAAATCTAATTCTTTGTGCCATTCACAGCAGCAAATGTTCTTAAGGTAGCTCTAGTGAGATTTCACATAGCATTAATGCAGGAAGTTTTTCATATATACTGCTAAATAATGTTAAATTTATCTCCCTTATCATCTTGAATCTCAGCTTCTTCACGTAGTATTAATCTTATCCTATGTTGCTTATGATAGTCTTGGCAATGGAATCTCAAGTAGAGGCTCTTGGCGAGATAACAGCAGATGACCTCAAAGGAAAGGTAAATATAGGCATGGGTTTTCTTGTACTAATTATAAGAATTTTTTTTGCCATAATTCTCCATGCCACATTATTTGCATCCTCTTAATGGACACTTCGTCTGCAGATCAAAATATTAACGGCTCCTGCAAAATAAAAGTTTTAACATTATGCTAAGTTGGCATTTTGAATTATTATGGAATGGTGCACTTGCATACTTGAGCAAGTAGGGCTGTTGAGTAGTGAACCCTTTTGTCCAATTGAGCCTTTTCTGTTGAAAACTTGGATCCTAATTTCGTCATTTCAGAACCTTTCTGATGGACTAGGCTTTAAATTTGGATGTTTCAGGAGTTGTACTGCTTCGCAAGTGAATGAAGTATTTAGTGACAAACAGTTAAGAAGCTTTTGTAGGAAGTTTCTACTGGAAGCATCCTCTTAGGCCTTCCAACTTCTTTCAATCTTTGTTGCAGATTCTGCTTCATATGAACAGTTTATTTCAACATAAGCATGCTCAAATTTTGTAGAAATTTATGATTTGCCCTCTTTGTAATTTGCAATCACATGTCCTTGTTTTTGGCCATCTTGAAGTTCCAAAGATGTTTTTTATTTTTAAGCAACATACCAGTGGTTAAAGTTGGTTTACAGTGACTTTATTCACTCAATTTCTTGGGTTAAATATGGAGTTAGCTTTCTCCTTTAACGTTGTTTGGATTTATGTTGTGCTAGTTTAGTAAAAATGAGAAAAGGGGAAACTGACATGGTTCTGTTTATATATATTTTAATGCTTCATGCTTTCATTTGATTGTAGTGGAGCTTGTAGGGCTGTTCTCCTGCCTAATTTGAATAGTGGATCTTTCTCAAGTTTAAGGGATTCTGCTTTTATAGTATTGAGTTGCCTCGTAACAGGGCTTTCTACGTCGTCCATGTTTGCAAGCATCAAATTCAACAGCTGTTTGCACATGATCTGCACTGAACTTTTTCATGGCAATGTCACTAATATGCCTTGTTTTCTTGACAGTTCGCATTGCTGGAAACATCATCAGTTGATGAGGATCTTGCAAACTTGAAGAAAGAACTCGCTAGCACCTCAAAGGTATCACTTCTTGCTTCTGCTTAATTTGGTGAATTACATAAGATGAACTTTGATGCTGCTTTTCCTTTCGTTTGATCTTCTCCCTTGGCTTTAACTTATCTTTAAAACCGAGAACATAACAATTAGGTGAAATCTTGATACATAGAAAAAATCAAAGAACTTTAGTGTCTCTCATAAATTATAAATTATATATATTTTGTTAATGCTGTTTATTGATTGAGATTTTGTAAACATGTGTGAACACACTGAATCAGAATTATCCTTTATCCAGTTTGTTTTTAGCTGCTATGATTTTTTTAATGCACTCTCTAATTGACCTGTAAGTCATAACATCTCTTGTTTCTGAAACTTCTCCAAATGGCCTGCCTCTTACCCAATAGAAAGGAGAGCTCCCACCAGGAAGAACAGCAGCAAGCAGATTGCAGGATTCTGATATAGAGAGGGAACTTAATGAATTAAGGCAAAGGGCCAAGGAATATTGACTCTGACACTCTCTGGCGTAGCATATTTTGAATTCCTGTTTGATGCTGAAGAACATGAACTTTCCATGTCATTATCTTTGTGCAAGTGATTAGCTTTGTACAGCTGAAGACCAAGGACCTCAATTCTAGGATTTTGCTAAATTACAAAAATGGAGCATAAGGTAAGATTTTAATGTACCTAGCACATAGGTCAATGTCACATTTTATCGATCCCCTTTTGCTGATAATTATTTTATGTTGAATGTGTAATCTTGTATCGGTTTCTGTCTTAATATGTTGCATTTACTTATTTTACAAAGGTAACCCTCATCCGACAGAGAATGCCATGGCAGACGTGAAAAGCTAGTTTAAGATTTAGTAAATTCAAAATCTGAAGGCTTGAAGCTAGTACAAGTATGGAATGAAATATTGGGATGAAGTTGGTGTGGAACAAAACAAAAACAGTAGATTTCAATGCCATAAATAGGGATGCAATTGGATGAGTCATTATAGGATATTTGATCCATGTGAATAAGGATGTAATCGGAGGAGTCATTATGGAGTATTTGATATGTGCAATTCGATAAAACTCTATAGGGATTCTATCAGGATTTAAGACATAACTCAAAATTCTATAGGGTTTAGGATCGGATTTTGAAAATTTAAAAAAATCCGATGGGAAATTTGATTGGATATTTACCAAAAAAAAATCTGATCCGATAAAAAAATATATTAATAATATTTATTTTTAATTTACAAGACATGTACACACTACATTGATTTTACATTGTATAGCATATATAATATTTAAAATTTATTTGTGTAAGTATAACTTTAATCATGTTTAAATATTTTCTATTTTGTTTTCTTTTTATTTTCTTATGGGGTCGGGTTTTGGGTTTAGGAATAGAAACCTTGTATGATTTCTTTAGAGTGTTATGAGAAATGTTAAACCCTATAAAGATGATTAGGGTTTTATAAAACTTATTGTAAATCTGTTTTGGTTGCATCCCTAATTATAGATATAGAGTAAGTACATAATAATATATTATGTGTAAATGTAAAAAAAAAAAAAAAATTCTTAGCAAGTATCCTTTGGCATTTGCTATTTTTAAAATTTTATTAGATAAATTTAGTAAGTCTCTTGGAACCCCTCTATATTCGTCTATGGCATTTGATTTTTATGTACTTGATTTTTTAGAACCAACATCATGTAGAAAGTTAGTTATGATTTGATTGACATGGCATTTTATTTTTGCCAAAATTCATTAGATAAGTGATGCGATCCAAGGAATTAGACCATAGTTGGAGTGATATTGATGGCATGTTTAGTTTGTAAAATGGAAAAAGGTAGCTAAAAAACTACTATTCCTATTAAAATAATAGTTTTTATTTTGTTTAATTATACTTAAAATGATGTTAGCAATAGATTAGGAAATGGAAATAAATATAAAAATATTAACTCGTTTTCAATCCAATTTACAACTTGATTGTTAGATTAGGGTTTTATGAGTAGATATAGAAATATATTGAAAAAGATCACATAATAGTTGTTTCTCTAGTCTTCTAAATGAATTACAATTCTTATTTTGTAGTCATAGCATTAGCAATTCTCTAAAATAGCTATTATGCTATTTTCATTTCAACCTTAAATTTTACATGAATGCCATAATTTATGCATTTTATAAAACTATTGTTCTTGATTATAATATACTATTTGCAACTTACTATATCCTATCCTATCATAATTAATATTTTAGCAATATATATTTTGTGAATTCTTCAAAGTTGCCCTAGTTGCACTCTTACTAGCAAGAGATAAAGACTGCCTTTTTCTTAGTAAAAATAACAATCCTACTATAGGATTTGATTCTCTTTCAACTTATTTAAAGAAGATATTAATGAAAGAATTATGTGTCAACTACACATTAAGTAATAAATATGAAAACAATGTATTTATAGTAAGATATGATTCAACAGCTTAGTTGATTTTTTTTTTCCATATACTATTTTACTCTTTGATTGAGCAAGTTGCAAAATTATTATAATAAAATTACTAATGGTATAAACATAGATCTCCCATATTGTAATGAATCAAATTCGATTTTCTCCTCTATTGATAATTATAATATGTTATAGTTGAAAAAAATGAAATAAAAATAAACATCGACTCTCATTGAAGTAATAAACATGAAAATATCATATATAGTAGGATTTGATTCACGAACTTAGAGCGGTTTTTTTACGTAAACGTACATAATATAATACTCTTTGCTTCCTGTGATTAATCAGCATATCAAGTTGTCCTAGTTTTTCAAAAGTGGGAGTACTTAAGTTGTTGCCAATAATTTAGTAATGTAATTAAGTTACGGTTATGCAGGTAAGGGAAGTTAGAAAAAGCTGGGAATTTACTAAAGAGTTTGTAAAACTAAATTTTCGTAACTTTTCTTAGAACTGATAGCATTCATGCATATTACGAATGTTAAAAAAGATCAAAAGTTCCCGTAAAGTAATGAAAGTCACAGTTTTAAAGCATATTTATCAATTTTAAGAAAATTAACAATAATTATACAAAAAAAACAAGCAAGATTACATAAATAAATCAATGTTAAGAAAACTCAAAACAAATATACGAATTTCAATTGGAGTTACATTTTTGGGAAAGTTTTGAAAATATTACTCAAGCTTGGCTTGAAAAATTGACTTACTAAAACTTTGAACTTGTGAAATGCGACACCCAGTTGCTGAAGTTTGCATGTCACGGGGTCAATGTTACTACGCCTAATGACCATCTCCTTACTCAACGCTCTAATCCAATCACAACGTGACATGTATCCACTGTGTTTGACGTAGTTGACTCGACATCATTGCTACAGGGAAAGTTGGGCAGCGTTTTCTTTGAAAACTTCCCTCTTTTTTTTTTTTTTTTTCTAACATCAACTAGATATTTCATAACCCAAAATTAATACATTCAACTAATACTAAAGCAATGATTGAAAAATGTAAACTTTTTATAAATTTTTACTAAAATTCTTACAACTTGATGTACCTCATTGCCATTAACATTTAAAATTGAAAGGGGTTGTTCCTTTAAAAAATTAGATTCTACTTGTTTTGGGTGAAGATTGGTTAAGCTTACTGATGTGCCTAATCCCAAAACAGAATTAAGCAATCGCAATCTCAATCGACGATTCTTAACAAAAAATTTCGAAATCAACCAATAACATTAATAAGATAAAAAAAATCTAAACCCTTACCAAATATGATACATTAGCAAGAGAATAGTTCTAGCATAGTCTTGTTGATATTACGCACAACAATCCCAATACCATCACTCACCACAATTCAAAGATTGATAAGAGTATAAGAAAATGGTAGTAAACTCCACTTGTGTATTCTCAAATATCTAAAGTCTCCATATCTTTTTATCACAAAAGGTATTTATAGCAGTCTTTAAAAGAAACAAATATTGGCTAAGAAAATAAAAGAAATACGCAAAGCAAAACCAGCCTAGATAAATTGTAAGCTGCCAAGGAAAAGTTGTCGACCTAAATTGCAACACCATCGACCTTTGTGGAGATACACCACTGGCTTTAGGATTTGCAGTACTGGCCTTTATGGTCGACCTTTATTCCTACACCATTGGTTCTTCAAAGAATGCTGCCAACTTTTAAAGGCAACATATGCTTGTTTTGCATCATTCAGTTTACTTGGTTTTCATCCCGAAGCACTGATAGATGCATCTGTCATTGAGATGACTTGATTCTCATTATCTTCTCGAGCTTATGGAAGATTTGCCATCAAATCTGATGGTTCTTCATGAAGATCTTCTAATAGGTAAAGTGATAGATCTACAACATTGAATGCAGTAGAAACGTCGTATTCTCCTAGTAACTTTACCTTATAAGTATTGTTGTTGATGCACTACAGAATCTTGAATGGTCCATTTGCTCTAGGTGAAAATTTCTATGATTTCTTGTAAGGAAATTGATCCTTGTTGAGATGAATCTAAACCAAGTCATCTGGATTGAAAATCTTGGTCTGCTTGTGTTTGTTGCCTCAAAGTCACTGTTGCTCTTGAGTCTTCTTAAGATGTTTAAAAGCCTTTTGATGAAGTTTCTGAATCTCCTAAGAACACTTTACTCCACTCAAGCTTTCTTCCAATTCCTTTTGCCCCACAAATAAAGATTTCTTTTTAGTGGTTTTATTGATCTGTCTTTGTGCCTCTTACACCTCAATTGGTGACATAGGATTTAAAACAATTCGCTCACTATCCTTTTGGAACACATAAGTGTTCCTAAACCCATTATGCAATACTCTTCGATTAAATAACCACGGTATACCAAGTAGTATATGTGATCAACACATATGAAGAATATCACAAACAATCTCATCATGATATTTCTCCCTTATGCTAAATGGGACTTTAGCCCTCTAAGTAACATGTAGAATATCTCGTTCACTCAACTGGTGTAGCTTATATGTTTTAAGATGTGGGGTAGTATCCATTTTCAACTTATTAACTAATGAAGTAGCCACTACATTGGTGCAACTGTCACTATCAATAATAAGAGCACAACTTTTACTTTAGGACTTGCAAGAAATATGGAATATGTTCTTCCTCTATTCTTCCTCATTAGCAAGAAAAGTAGTTATTACCCTGTGCAACACATTGATAGCTAAATGCTGATCATTCCCTTTATCTTCATGCACCTCAACATCTGCATCCCCATAATACTCATCTAGCACCATTGAAAAATCTGTTGGCTTAGGCATCTCTTCCTCGTCATCCTTACTCTCCACCTCTATAGTAGTCATCACCCTTTGGTTTGGACATTGAGCAGCCATACGTCCAAAACCTAAACATTTAAAGTATTGGATTTGCCAAGTCTTTCCTCTTGATGAACTGACTATTATCTATTTATTCTCAGTCCCAACAATTGCTTTCCCTTTCTCAAGAAATACTCTTCTCCCCCTTAACATTTGTAACAATTGCATTCTTACCAAATCCTCCTTTATCTACATTCTTACTTTTTGAATCATACGATTTATTAGAGGATCCATACTTGTTATTCATCATTTTATAAAGATTAGAATGTCTCTATCTTTTAACCTTCAAAGCTAACTGGATGACCTCATCAAGGGTGTTATATCGCCGCAACTCCATAATACAGGCAATCTCATACTTTAGGCTTGACACAAATCATACCATCGTTTGTTCAAGAGCTTTAACTACTCCACATTGAATTATCAATGTCTAAAATTCTTGGACATACTCATCTACAATTTTACCTCCCTATCTCAATGTTTGGAGACACATGAATAGCTCTTGTTTGTAATGCTCTAATATAAATCTCTTCCTCATAACCCGTTCCATCTCCTGCCAAGTACATATTTTAGCATCTCCATCTTTCCTCCTACTAGTCACAATGTTTTTCCACCATAAGGTGGCATACCTTGTAAACTCAGTTGTTGGCAAACTTACTCGAGTATTGTCATTAATTTTGTAATACTCAAAAAGTCCTTCCACCTTATCCTCCTTAATCAAGGTAATCCTTAGCAAATTATCTTCCAGCAAATGAAAGCATCTATAATTCACATATTCTAAACCTTAGGTAGCTTGAACTAATGGTTATGATAAAATTTATCTTCAAAATTATTATCTCTTCTTTCCTAGCAAGCGTGATAATTTCCTCCAACTCGCCTTTCCCTATTTCCTCCTAATGGTCCTTTCTTATGTACATCATCAATGGCCACCTAAGGGTGGGGTGCCTATGGATTTACCACTGGCTGTTGGGGTAAGGTCATTTGATCTACTTGCATGGCTAGATTAGCAATGATGGAGGTTAGATTTTATAACTTTTGTTCTAAATTTCTCATACCACTTGCAACAAGATGTCCTTAACCTCCTCCCTTAACCTAATTGTTAGCTTCATTCTCAACTCCTTTGTTCACACTATCATTCGACATGCTTCACTAAGTTGCAGTTTCAACACAAAATTCCCAAATCACGATCACATACACACATTGCAACATGACCCTAACATTAACCCTCATTCAATTCCAATTCCAATTCAATCAACTATGACACAATTTAAAATATGAACCCTAATTTCAATTCATTATTAAACAACCACATTACAATCCCTAATTCTTAACCTTCATTCAATTCCCTAAATTTCAATCGCATAAATCACAACTCAAACCTTAATTCTTAACCTTTGTTCAATTCCCCAAATCACAATCACACAAATCACAACACAAACCCTAATTCTCAACCATTCGCTCTGATACAAAATTATGATGTGCCTAATCCCAAAACAGAATTAAGTAATTGCAATCTCAATCGATGATTCTCAACAAACAGTTTCAAAATCAACAAATAACAATAACAAGATAAAAAAAATTCTAAACCCTTATCAGATATGACGCACTAGTAAGAGAATAGTCTTAGCACGGTCTTGTTGATATGGTGCACAATGATCTTGATATCGTCACTCGCCATAATTCAAATATTGATAAGAGTATAAGAAAATGGGAGTAAACTCCACTTGTTTATTCTCAAATGTCCAAAGTCTCCCCATCTTTCTATCATAAAGGTATTTATAGTAGTCTTTAAAAGAAACAAATATTGGCTAAGAAAATAAAAGAAATATGCAATGCAAAACCATCTTAGATAAATTGTAAGCCGCTATGGAAAAGTGCTAGCCTAAATTGCAACACTGCTAGCCTTTATGGAGATATATTGTCGGCTTCAGGATTAACATTGCTAGCCTTTATTCTTACACCGCCAGTTCTTTAGGGAAGGCTACTAGCTTTTAAAGGCAACATTTCATGCTTGTTTTGCATCATTTAGTTTACTCAGTTGTCATTTCGAAGCATTGATAAATGCATCTGTTATTGAGATGACTTGATTCTCATCTCTTACTATATGGAGGAAGGGGTTCTGTTTGGTGATTATCTTCTATAGTTGGAGATGGAGACAAGTTTGAGGGTTGATGTGTTGTATTATGGGTTAGGATTTTTGTAACAACATCAGGTGGGTTACTCTTTTTCATAGTATTGGCTGGTGGGTTGTTATGTTAGATCATATTAATAAACATCTATGATAAAGGAGTGCAAAATGGTTTGTAGGGTGACGAAGGTTTCACAACTGAAGTTATTGGTTTAAGGTTCTCCCCATAATTGCTCATAATAGGATTACTAACAACATTCTCCTTTCTCATAGTTCGTAACACCCCCTGTAATCCTCTCCGTATTTGCAAAATGTCTTACAGGTAAAGCACTTAAATGAGGGCCAAAACCACCATCCCCATTATTTGGAAAAGAATAGCTCTTATTGATATGCCCCAATCTACCACACTTAGAACATAACTGCAACTATTTATATTTGAAATTAGCCCAATATTGATTGCCATCTTTCCTATTGACACAAACTCTTGTTTTTAAAGGCATTATGGCATTCACTTTGACTGTTACCCTCAAAAAACTCTTTTGAAACCCATTTGGAAGCCTAATCGGATCGACATTTATTACCATCCCAACGCAAGATCCTAGTTTTTGAGCATTATTACAAGATCAATGATCTAGGTGTAGCCCATGGATTTGACCCCAGAAAACTACTAAATCTAGGACAATATCTTCAACTCTTGATCCCACCTTCCATTCCTCTAAAACAAGGCAAGGTCCCATAACTGACCATGAACTCATCTGTATAACTTCTTGAGCCACTTTAAAATTATCAGAGGCAAACAAGTAATGAATTGCGTCCATCACTGAGATCTTTACACTACCAAATTCAGACCATGCTCTTTTTAAGACATTAATCACTCCATTTTTGTTTAAAACGTTGCTCGAGATTATTTTACCAGTCATCAGATATTCATTCTCATTAATTAACTCCACATTCTCTTCCAGATCAAGACTAAACCAAGCTGAGTCATTACACCCATTGGAGTACATTGGAGCCTTGCTCGAGCTTGTAGCAGAATTCATAGATCTAAATGACAAAACAACGAACACCCAGTAAGCAAAGAGAAAAGAACAAGAAAAAAAAGATAAGGATCTTGTTTAGAACAAGACGAAGAAAGAGCAACTAGATACTGCGAAGATACCGATTAAGAAGATTAAGATATGGGAATGTATCGAAAACCCAACAATGGAATAGAAAGACGCCATACAAAGAGCTGGAGATATGTAACCAAGTATATACAAACATGATGATACTGACACAAAGTAAACAGGGATGTAAACTCATTTATATAAAGCAGATTCTATGAATTCGTACCCAAAATGTGGTGCCATGATCAATGGTTTGATGTAGACAAGGGACTGTGAATTACGCTACTGTGTTTTGATGAACAGAAACAAAAACAGGTTGAAAGATGCAAATAAACTTTTTTTTTGGGAAAAAAGTAACCAAAATGTAAACCACAACAGAGTGTGGAGATACTCCCACTAGCGGAGAGAATTTTCTCTTTCTAGAAACCAAGAGAGAGAAAGAGCGATCCATTGCCTGATTTCAGATAAGTCTACAGACCCAATGGGAACCGAACTAGATAAAACATATTAGCCATTTGCTAAATTTAATTTATGTCCGTCCTAACACATATCCATACTCTACTCTCCGTCTCACGCGGCCCTCTGCCCTCATCCATGTACATACTATACATTCATGCCTTAATAGTGCCTTCTAAAGTATCTATCTTTCCTTTTCAAGTTTGGGTTACTTTAGTTTTTCTTTCGACAAAGTTGCAGAATCTATGTAGTAATCGTTTAAGTTTTAAATTCTTTTTTCTCATAAAGAATTGAAGATCAAAACTATAGGAACTTTAGTTTTTTTTTTTTTTTTAAATAGATGAAATTAGGACTAGTTATAATATGTAATTTTGAAAAGTCTTATTTTTATGTTTCATTTTCTATCCGTGATTTTTGTTTATGACATTAGTATTTTTCATTAGTTACATTTTTTATCTTTTCTTGTTGAATATATTATAACTAGGTAAGAGCATGCACTTTCAGAAAAAAAAAAAGTAAATATAAATATAATTATAAGTATTTTTAATCAATGTAATATTTAGGAGAACATTGTTTAAGAATATTATATTTCTTGCTATTTTATTAACTTTACAATTAATAATTTTTTTAAGGTATAAAACAAATAATATTTTGACATTATCATATATTAAACCAACAACAACAGAACACATTAATCATAAATCAGAACACATTAATCATAAATCAATAATGATGAATATAACTATCTATCGCATAAGTAAAAGAAAAAAAAAAGGCATCTTTATACATAATAAAATATTTTTTTCTATAATAAACTTATGCTTCAATTTTTTATACTGCAAATATATATTTTTAATGAATAAGGAGTATCTCAATAAAAATCATAGAAAATATACAATTAAATTTTGTATATAATGAATATTTAAATAATTTGATACTACTTTTATATATTTTATAATGTAACTTTTACGTATTATATCTTACATATCTCAAAGTGTTTTTTTTTTTAAATATAATTTAGAAGCTTTTTTTGAATAAATATGTTTTTTTTATCTAATTAATGCAACTTTAGAATAGTTACCACATTTGCATAACTAATGCAAAATAATATAACATATAATATAAATATGTGTTTATAGCCTATTGGCTATGTATAATATATATTTATTATGATTTTACATAGATTTTGGTTAAGTGGAGATAAACGAAAAATAAAACACATTTTTTTTTTGTTGTTTATAAATTATCTTTAATGCTTACTTCTAGATGAAAAGACATGTCTTTTTATGTGTTTTTAAAATATTTGTAATTTTTATACAATTTAATATAAAATAAAAAAAACTTTAGCTTGACATGATATATATATTTTTAAATAGTTAAAACTTTTACATAATCTAATATAAAACAATACACCTCTTTGCACCAAATGATATTTCACTCATAAATTATAAAAGATAATAGCTCTTTTTGGATGATATATAATTTTATTCTTAATCATTCAATAGTGACATAATATATTATAAACATGTATTATTAATTTGTTAATTCTGATTAGATACATGAGGTGATCAAAGCCAATTGGATAACATTTTGATGGATATCATAAACCAAATCCAAGCACCTAAAAGTGTACATTGTATAAATAAAAAACACAATTATGAAAGAATTTCTGTATATTGAATAAAAGAAGAGTTACAGTATATATAGACTACAATACACGAAACTATACAGGGAAAGAATAAAAATAAATAAATAAGGATTAACTCAATCATTTTCTAAGGAAATAAATAAATAAGATCCTATAATCAAGATGACTTAATCCTTTTTCTAAGGAAAGAAATAAATAAGATCCTATAATCAAGAAGATCCTATAATTAAGGATTGACACAATAAAATTTCACAATAAAACATAAAACTCTTTAATTTCTATCACTCCCCCTCAAGTTGGTGCATGGATATCACACATGCCTAACTTGCATAAGGCTTTATCAAAAACTTTGCTAGAAATAACTTTAGTAAGTATATCAGCAAGTTGATCTTTAGACTTTACAAAGGGCAATGAAATGGTTCTAGCTTCAAGTTTTTCTTTGATAAAGTGTCTATCAACTTCTATGTACTTTGTTTAATCATGTTGAACTGGATTGTGAGCTATCTCAATAGCTGAAGTATTATCACAATATAGGTTCATTAAACCTTGAGAATCAACATTTAATTCTTCTAGCAATTTCCTCTGCCATAACAATTCGCATACTCCAAAAACCATGCCTCCGTATTCTGCCTCTGCACTTGATCTTGCAACAACTGGTTATTTCTTACTTCTCCAAGTTACAAGGTTTCCTCTAACAAAAGTGAAATAAGTTGAAGTTGACCTTCTATCATCAGCTGATCTTACCCAATTTGCATCATTATAACCATCTATTCTCAAATGATCATGCTTCTTAAAAAGTAACCCTCTTCTTGGAGCATGTTTTAAATACTTTAATATGTGTTCAACAGCCTCCATATGTGACTTTCGAGGATCATGCATAAATTGATTCACCACACTTACTGCATAAGCAATATTAGGTTTAGTGTGAGATAAATAAATCAATTTTCCCACAAGTCTTTGGTACCTTGCTTTGTCAGTTAGAGATTCACTTAGGCAATGATATAACTTATGGTTTTGTTTAATGGGAGTAGTCACAGGTTTGCATCCAAGCATTCCTATCTCAACTAACAAATCAAGAATATATTTTCATTGAGATAAGAAAATATCATTCTTTGATCGAGCTACTTTAATACCAAGGAAGTACTTTAGATTACCAAGCTTTTTCATTTCAAATTCGGAGGCTAAGTATTTTTGGAGATTTTCTATCTCAACTAGTTCATCACCTGTTAGCACCATATCATCTACATAGATGATCAATGCAGTCACTTTTCCCTGTCTGTGTTTTAAAAATAATGTGTGATCTATGTTACTTTGTTTGTACCTAAAAAACTTCATGGATTTTGTAAATCTACCAAACCATGCCCTTGGAGATTGTTTCAATCCATACAATGCTTTTTTTAGTTTGCACACCATTGTAGTCTTTAAGTATTTTTCAATTCCAGGAGGAGGATCCATGTAAACTTCCTCAACGAGGTCTCCATGAAGGAAGGCATTCTTGACATCAAATTGAAGGAGAGGCCAATCTTGATTAGCAGCTAAGGATAACAGTACTCTTACTGTATCAAGCTTGGCAATAGGCAAAAAAGCTTCTTGATAATCGACTACATGCGACTGTGTATACCCTTTTGTAACTAACTGTGCTTTGAACCTTTTAACAGTTCCATCAGTTTTATGTTTACTAGCAAATATCCATCTACACCCCCACTATCTTTTTTTTTTCCATTGGGAAGAGGCACCAGGTCCCAAGTAGCATTTTTTCCAAGTGTAGCCATTTCTTCTACCATAGCTTGGGTCCACTTCGTGTCTTTTAAGGCTTCCTGTAGTTTACTAGGAATAGAGATAGATGATAACTTTAGTACATAAGATGCATATGACTTTGATAAACGATGATAAGACACGTGATTACTAATGGGATATTTTGTTTTGGCTTTAAGATCAGGTTCATATCTAGTAGGAGGTATACCATGGTTAACACGAGCTGGAATATGATAGTTAGAAGTTACCTTAGGAGAAGATTGACATGATTGGTCTGGTGATGTAGGAGGATTAGTACTATCTGTGAGAGGATCATCTTGTAATTCATTACATTAGTCCAACTTAGCGTTTTTATCGCCCCTCTCTACAATTTCTAGAATATGTCTATGCTCTCTGTGTGCTACTTCTATGTTGTCTTTCTGCTTTTTATTAGTATCTTCATCTAATGGAAGATAAGCCTGCACTACATCATCATCAAGATTGATCACTTCATTATGAAGAATCTATAGAGTAAAAAGACTCATTTTCATGGAAGACAACATCCATAGAGACATAAAGTCTCTTAAAGGAAGGATCATAGCATTTGTACCCCTTTTGATAATTTCCATATCCCACAAAAATGCATCTTACGGCTTGAGATTCAAGCTTATTTCTTTGATGGGGATACAGATGAACGTAAACAACATAACCAAAAATTTTGGGGGGCAAATGAACAACAGGGGGAAGACTACAATGATCAGACAATACATTTGGTGGTCGTCGATAATCAAGAGCACTTGAAGGAGTTTGATTGATTACATAAACTGCAGAACTTAAGGCTTCGCCCAATAAGTAAGAGGGAACATTTCCTTCAATTAAAAAAGATCGAGTGACCTCCAAGAGCTGTCTATTTTTCCCTTCTGCAATGCCATTTTGTTACGACGAGTAAGGGCACATTATTTGATGAATCATGCCAATAGAGCCCATGAATTCTTTTAACTCTTGGTTAAGATATTCCCCTCCATTATCCGATCAAAACACCTTTATTGACATACCAAATTGAGTTAAAATCATCTTATGAAAAAGGCGGACAATAGAACTTACATCACTTTTCTTTTTCATTAGATAAATCTAAGTCATTCTAGTGCAATCATCAATAAAAGAAATATACCATCTCATTCCATTAAGAGTTGAAATAGGTGTTGGTCCCCAAACATCAGAGTGAACCAAAGAAAAAGGAATACTTGTTTTATTTTCACTTAAAGGAAAGTGAGCACGATGACCTTTTGCAAGAGCACAAGTTTTACAAGCAAAATCTGAAGCACTAAATCCAACAAATAACGAAGGAAATAATCTTTTCAAATAGAAGAAAGATAGATGTCCTAATATTTTATGCCATAACCAGATCTGTTCTTTTTTCTTGTCAACTGAATTCTCTTGTATAGCATGAGCTTGCCTTTTTCTAAAAAATTGAAAACCATCTTCCAGATAGTATAATCCTCCTCTTTCTCTACCACTTCCAATCTTCTCCTTGGTGTAAAGGTCCTGAAAAACACAGTGAGTGGGAAAAAATGGTACAAGAAAGATTATGAGACTTGGTTAATTTTTGTACGGAAAGAAGGTTATAATTTAGTGATGGCACAAACGAAACATTTTTTATATTGAAAGAAAGAGATAATGGGATAGTACCAATACCGACAATTGGAGAAGAAACTCCATTAGCATTAGTGACAGTACTAAGAACAATTAGAAGATAACTGACTGAATTTGTGTCTATCACAAGCCATATGATTTGTTGCACCTGAATCAATTATCCAATCACTATTACTAGTAAGGGACGTACCTAATTGAGCAGTAAATCTAGAACTTGTGGCTAGATTAACCTTTGGATTTATGGTCTCCTCTTGGTAATTAGAGGATGCTTGAGGTGCCTTCTTGCTTTTTGGGTGCCAATCTGGATATCTATGTAACCGAAAACATGTATCCATTGTGTGACCTATGCCATTACAATGAGTACATTTACGATCTTTCTTTGAAGAGGAGGTCTTTCTAGTGGCCATTGCAGCTCCTTCTCCAATTGTTCCTCCGAGCATGGCTCCCTGTCGATTAACCTTTGCACAAATCGCAGCATACACACTTTAGATATTGGGCAATGGTTTAGTAGTAAGTATTTGGCCTCTTATCCAATTGAGAATCTAATCCAGCCAAAAAAATATACACATGTTGTGCATTAACCTTTGCAGTATATTTGTTGATGTCACTTGCACACTCCATAATACAATCATCAATATCATCAAGTTGCTGCCATATTTTTTGTAGTTTTCCAAAATAAGAAATTATGGTCTCTCCATTTTAGCGAATAAACATTATCTCACAATGAAGTTGATATGCCTTTGAAGCATCTTGCTTGACGGAATATGCTTGTTTCACAGCATCCCAGATTTCCTTTGTTGTGCCCAAGTGAAGGAATAATGATCTGATGTCTTTTGTCATTGCATCAAGAAGCCATGATTTTACCAGACAATTTTCTTCTTGCCATGACTCATATTCTTCTGAAAGTTCATCTTTTGGTGTGACTTTTGTACCTGAAATAAAACCCCAACGCTTTCTTCCACGGATCTTATTTTGAGCGTTCAAGGACCACTTAATATAATTGGTTCCATCAAGGCATTCTGGGGTGATAAGAGAATTTTCCTGTATAGGAAAAACAGTTGTATAGTTGTCGTTCTTCTCTTGAGAACCATTATCATCTTTTTTAGGATTAGACATAGTGATAATAGTACAAGAAAGAAACTACAACAAAAGCATTAAACAAAATTAGTAATTGTGTTAGCTTTAATTCCAAAAGCAATTAAAAGAGGCTCTGATACCATGTATAAATAAAAAACACAATTATGAAAAAATTTCTGTATATTGAATAAAAGAAGAGTTACAGTATATATAGACTATAATATATGAAACTATACAGAGAAAGAATAAAAATAAATAAATAAGGATTGACTCAATCCTTTTTTTAAAAAAGAAATAAATAAGATCCTATAATCAATGTAACTTAATCCTTTTTCTAAAGAAAGAAATAAATAAGATGCTATAATCAAAGAGATCCTATAATTAAGGATTGACACAATAAAATTCCACAATAAAACATAAAACTCCTTAATTTCTATCATTCACTGTCGCAGACATCAGCCTGGTCATCTCAATTTAGACGCCCGCCAAGAATATTCCAAATTCCATTTTTGGTTCATGTATTGTCCTCAACGGTGATTCAAGACAGCATTACCAAGAACTTTTATATTTACTCCATGGAATGTCTTGACAACATCCTTCAAATCATCAAAGATCCTACATCTTGAAGTTAAATTGTAAAAGATCTCTGGGCATGAAGGCTTCAGGGGCACAGGTTATGTAGTTGGAAGTCATCAAACTAGAATCCCAACTTCCACATTCCTTCTTTCCAAATTCAGTTCATGATCACCATCGTCCTCGTCATAGTTGCTGATATCATTTAATTCTTCGTATGAAATATATGTATACGTTCTTTGCAGAATTTTGTCAGACTAACTAGTTTTCATTTTTTCCTGTATTCTAAAGAAAGGAAGTTGTCAGACTATCAAGCCACTACCATCCAATCAGCGTTCAAAATTCAAAGGAAAAAAAAAGAAGAAAAGAAAAGGTACAATCATGCTTTTCTAGGTCTAAAAAATCCAAAGCGTGCAATCAGACTTCTTCTGGGGTTAAGCGAAGAAGCAATCTCGAGCGGCTCACCGAATAATCTATGTATTAAGGGAATTATGAAGTTTTTGACTTACTTTATTCATTCAAACTATTTCCATTAATGGCTTGTTTGAATTGAGGGTTTAATTGATCTAAGCCTGAAGGCCCACGTTATCAGTAGATTGATGCAATAAGTTAGCATGTTTACATAGGGTCAATTGACAATTAATCCAAGAAATTATAAGAAAGTGACAAAAACCTTTCTTTCAAATTGTTCAGTTTGTAATAGAAGTGATAAAACGTTTGAAAAAAGCCTAAGTCGTGATTTAACACGGTCTTTAGTATGAGTGCGTAGATGCTTGTGTTACATTCTATGGAAATCCACACTTGGATGCCTTCAACATGTCCTCCGACATGGCATGTACACCACCATGTTGATGGACATGCCCATTGACATGGGCATGTAAGGAGGCATGTTCTCATGTCAAGTGATCTTGTGTTGTTTTGTGTCATGCGTGCCATAGTTGTGTTAGAGGGTCAGTTGGGCTTGTTTAGGGTGTCTTGCTTAGCATCATTCTCTCACACCTAGGAAGAACTCGACCTTGAGTTCTCGTCTGGATATAAAGGAATATCATTGAGATAAAATGGAAAAATATTTGACACATTAAATGTCTTGGAGATACCCATACTATTTGACAATCCAATGACATATGCATTGTCATTAATTTTCTACACAATCTGATACAAGTCATACTTCTTAGGTTGTAGTTTGCTATACTTCCCCATTAGAAACTTCTCCTTTTGCAGGAACACCATCACTTAGTCATCCACTAGGAATAATTTCACTCTTCGATGCTTGTCAGCTATTGCATTGTACTTAGCATTAGACTACTTTATCTTTTCGCGGACCTTTGCTATTACCTTTTGCCATTCTTCTGCTAAGTTCTTTGTTGCAATGCTGAACTCAAAAGTCTTGGGATGTTTGATCAAGTCTAAGGCATGTTGAAGATTCTTGCTATAAACCACAAAAAATGGTGATTTTCCTGTTATCCTGTAAAGTACACCATTGTAAGCAAATTTTTCTTGAGCTAATGTTACATCCCATTGTTTTAGCTTCTCCCCACATATGCTTTTGATCAAATTATTCAATGTCTTGTTTGTAGCTTTAGTTTGCCCATTTGTCTGAGGGTAAGCTTTATTGTTTTAGTTTAAGGATGAATCAAACATTTGCCACAATGTCCTTTAGAAGTGACTTAGGAACCTACCGTCTCAATCTAAGGTAATAGATTTTGGTACTCTATGGAGATGAACAACCTTTTTGAAGAACAACTTGGTAATAGCCTATGCATCTACTATCTTCTTGCATGGTATGAAATGGGTTGTCTTGAAAAACTTGTCAACAACAACAAAAATAGAGTACACCTTGTTGAGTATGAGGCAACATGAGTACAAAATCCATAGACAAGTCTTCCTAGATATTCTTTGGAATAGGTAAAGGCATGTATAATCCAATATTTCGGGATTGCTCCTTAATTGTTTGACAAACATAATAGTGTTGCACCATCCTATTTACATCTTTCCTCAAATGAGGCCAATCAGTAATGGTCTTATCTCTACATAGATGACTAGCCAATCTGCCCCCATGTAGATCATAAATTAACTTTTCCCTCAATGAAGATTTAGGCACACAAAGTTGATTTCCCTTCATTAGATAGTTGTCATGGATGTGAAAATCATCACATGGCTGCTTACTTATATGCCTTTCCTAGATCTCCCCAAAATTAGCACCAATCTCATATAATTCTTTTAAGTTCTCAAATCCTAGAATTTTTGTAGACAAGGTGATCATAAGATTAGCCCTCCTACTCAAAGCATTAGTTATCTTATTCTGCATGCTAAACTTATGTTTCAACATAAAAGGAAATTTCTAGAAAAACTAGATTCACCTAGTATGCATGCCCTTACTAATTCTAGTCTGGTTATTCAGATGTTTGAGAGCATCTCAATCTACATATAGGACAAACTCTTTCCCAACCAAATAATGTTCCCATGTTCTCGGGGCATGCACTACTAAGTAAAACTCCTTATTATACATGGACCAATTTCTTTCCTATACTAATCCTACTTGCATCACAATTCACTTCAAACAGCCTGTCAAAATTAGGTAGTGTTAAAACAAATGCACCACATAGCTTCTCTTTTAATATAGCAAAACTGACTTCAGCTTCATTACTTCATTGAAATCTACCATTCTTCAGACATTCATCTCAATAACTTTTCCATGAATGGCATGATAAATTTAGTAGAATTATTTGTAAAACATTATTAATAATGATATGTATGATTATAATGATATGATACAGCGCATATAGTTGCTGAACAACTTTTCACAAATGCTTATCATGCAATGTTTTTGGAATTGGGCTTGGCTTCATGTAGCTTGAGTAGATTCCAGACGTTCCTACAGCACCTGTATAGCGTGGAATGACCTGGATCCCAGCGCGCTCGGACCGCTGTTCAATGCTGTTATCCTAAACGACTTTCGACAACGGATATCTCAGCTCTAGCATCGATGAAGAGCATAGCAAAATGTGATACTTGATGTGAATTGAAGAATTTCGTGAATGATCGAGTCTTTCAACGCAAGTTGCGCCCAAGGCAGACAAATAATAACAACGAATTCTAGAAAATTTAATAGATTTATCAACCGGCTCAACATTCTGGAAATTACCGATTTAGCCTTAAAAACAAATTTAATTAAGAAACCGTCCTGACGGTTAAGCAAACAGAGAGCGATGGAATTAGTCATTCACTGGCTTGCTGGTGGTATTTTGCGGCATGTGAATTGGAGTTCACGGTTGTAAATTAGCGATATATTGCACGAGACACGATTCCAAAAATATGTCTAATGTTTCTCTCACAATCATGCTGAATTTCAATCGTATGATATATATAAATATATATACGTTCTTTGCCGAATTTTGTGAGACTAACTTGTTTTTATTTTTTCCTGTATTCTGCAGGAAGGATGGTGTCAGACTATTAAGCCACTAGCATCCAATCAGCTTTCAAACTTCAAAGGAAAAGAAAAAAAAGAAACGTACAATCATGCTTTTCTAGGTATGAAAAATCCAAAGCATGCAATCAGACTTCTTCTGGAGTAAAGCGAAGAATCAACCTCGTGAAGCTCACTAAATAATCTATGTATCAAGATTTCAAATCCTGATGGCGATCTCGTCGTGTTGGAAATTGATGTTTTGACCCAAACTCCTGGATCTAGTCTTATATCAGCACAAATGTATGAGCATGAAGATTGCAAACTCCGAATAAAAAGCGGAAGTCCAGGTATAAAAGCCTTCGCCTTTGATCTTTTCTATATTTCGTTTTCTTTGCTAAAAACATCCCTAGTCTTTTTGGAATTACAATGTAATATCACTCGTGTAAAAGATTGTGGACGAACTTATTATCCATTTAGAGATGTAGTTACATGCAATCAAAATAAAGGGCTAGAAGTATATTTTCCAGAACCTTTAAAAACATGCAAGGACGATCACATTTGCATTCTTTTATTGCACCTCAGATACGATCGTCAGATTCCATCAATTGATTCTAAAGGATATTATTAGCCAATCCGAACTGCGGAATCTGCCGTAGCCGCGATATGACAAAGCCATGCTTAACACATCAACATTCGAATCCATCCTGAAAACTGATTTGGAGAAAGGTATTTAATGTTCTTGCCATCTATTTTTTCTTTCAGCCTTCACTAATTTTCAATTCTCCATATTACAACATGATTTTATTACTTACTAGTGATGGAGATTTCCATCAAATGGACCGAATTGATGATGGAACTCTTTATCAATACCAAACGGGTTCTCATGGAGGACGGAGGGTAGCGAGATTGGTGAGGAGATACTTTTTACAATTCAACATTATCTACTTCTCTTATATTTATGGTTTGATCTAGTTAGTGCATAATGTTACAGGGTCCAGTCCTTCAGCTTAGAAATAGTTTTTGAAAAAATTATCACTACATAATAAAATTCTTCATCAGATTTTCTTTTCCCATTTTACATGCAGAGCAGATACGGTACCTTTTTCTATGGGACATCGCCTAAAGGTGAAATTAAAATTGCAATGACTTCAAATTGTTTCGTTACGCGATGCATTGCGCTTCGCAAAGGAGAAATTATATATATGTCGATCGGAGCATGCATGGTCAAAAGTTCATGGAAATACCTCTCGAAACGGGGGTTGCTTAGATTGGATTTACTAAGAACACGATAAAGGGCAAGCATATTAGAAATTCATTGTAAAATTGAATTAGCTCGCCATAGAATGGTTTAACATTTAAAAACACTGAATTGGATTAAAATAAACCTTTTATAGACATATCACAACACCAAATCGTGTTAATAGTGCCGTCACTACTTATTAGAAGACCTAATAGGGCGGTTCCATTTTTTAGTTAGATATTTAAGGTGCTTTTCTTATGTACCAAGCCTATTTTATAAACTAAATATACACTAAATAGTTAGCTTGTTGGATTGGAGTCCCATAGGATTAAACATATCGAACTCTATCCATACTTTTTCTTGGTCGGGAAATTACTAATGCATTAATGATATCGATATTGGACATAAAGATAATATATTGAGATCTTTATAAATGAAATAAGATAAAACCCCCAGTTGCACCACTTGCGTTGAAGGGAGATGAAAACAAGATTACAAGACTTGAGTGACAGCTTGCCAATTTGTTGGCTGAAAACCAACATTTAAGAGACTAGGTCAATGAAATCAACAATCGCTCCCAATGACACTCTTAGCTTAGAAGTGAGTAGAATGGTGATAATATTTCATAACATCACGGGAACGTGCTATCGAATTCAAATCGAGCCCCCAACCTAAGAGGCGAGCAACACAATAACCATGACGATAATTCTGAAGCACACTTTACAAGATCTTTGGTTGATTAGTCTATAGATGATATAAATAATATGATCAAATGCCTCAATGAATTGAAGATGTAAAGAAACCCTAACAATGTGACATGTTTATCATTGGTAACTCCCCTTTCACTTAGGAAATCAAGGACAAGCAGCTCCCCACATATGTGACAATTTTGCAGCTTGAATTTTATGATGAGATGACCGACCTAATTGAGCATCTTAGCTATTGTACAAATTTTACGTATACACTTTCATATTTATTTTACATGTATTCAACTTTATTTCTTTGAAATTATTCATTTAGGCTTTAAAATCTTAAAAGGTAGTCCATGTATACAGATTCATAAAATAGTAAAATAGGATTTGAAAACATGTTTTCTAAAAATTTAGATAATAAATGCCTCGTTTTAAAGACAAGGGGATTAAGAAGTCCTAAAATAAAGGAGAATGCAATTAAAAAATATCACAAGTAGGTCCTTAGTCCTTTCCCCCCTCGGAATACTACTTTATTATTGTTTCTATGCTTTATTAAAACAAAAATTCATAAAACATATATATGATATACCTTATAAAGCACACATAACATGTATCTATTATGGGTGTGAAAGATATTAATTAAATCATTAATTGAATTAAATTAACTTGAACTAAACGAAGAATTTGATTGAGTTCACACTCTTGTTTGTGATTAATATGCATGTTTGTGTCTTTATTTAGACAATTGAATCGAACCATTTGAACCAAACAAACCATTTCAATGTAGGTGTTAAAATCTATTTAACTTCCTTGTATTTTAATTGAGTTATTCAAATCCACAAGTTGATGCGGTATTTAATGAAATCCTTTATATTTCAAGTGAATCATTATATTTGTGTTTTATATAAGAAGACTTTATATGGTGTAATAATATAAACTTAGGAGATTTAAATGGCTCACTTCTATGAATGAATAATAATAAAAAAGACCAAATTATAAAATCAAAACGAACTCAATTGACAGGTAAATGTTACATTTAGTCTAGGATAAATTGTAGCATAATTGAAGACCAAATTGTAGCCCAATTGACATGGACACCATTCTTTGTCTAGGATGGAATATGTTCAAATTCTCCTTCTTAACTTGTATAAATGTAGTTGACAAAAAAAAAAAAAAAGGAAATAAATGTTATATTTAGTATATAAATTTATTTATTTTTATAATTAACTACCTAAAGTTTTAAAGTATTAATTTAATATTTACAATTTTTTTTGTTGTATTTATAGTACCCGAATGAGATAATTATGATGTCATCTTTTTTTTTTCTTTGGTATAATCTTAACTAATGATTATACATAATAGTATTTTAAATTGGTAAATTGAGGGACATTGAGAGATCCACTTCCGAATTTTTGACGCTATATTGAAAGAGAAACTTTGTGATGTTAACAATCTATGGTGGAGTACAAGTGCACTATTTTGAAAATTTGAAGTGTTAGTGTAATTATAGTAGTTTTTCGAGAATATGTTATAAAATATCACTTCAATTGATTATATTTAATAAAATTTTGATGAGATTATTTATATTATAGAAAAATAAGAGCATTGAAAGTATACAGCTGATTGTCTTATTCAATATATGTATATCGGACAGGATTTCATTATTTTGATAACACAGAGAACATATAAATATCCCCAAAGAGTAGTCAACATTTCTTATTTAACATAGCAAAAGATGATGATCCAGAAATCTATCTAACACTCAAGATTATCACCAGGAGCAACCTGAAATTGGTTGCAATACTGAGTGTAATACTGTACTCTTGCCTGCACAGCCGCCGTATTTCTGCCACCGCATTCGCCACCATTGATCGCCCGGATAGTGGAACCAAAACCTTTCCCAGACGTTATTTCAGAGTGCACGTTTTGCATCCAAAACCAAAGTGCAGTTTTAAAGGACACTGCTGGATCATTGACCACGGTTTCAGGTGAGCTTCGCAAGTCAAGCCCGTGGCTATTGTTGAAGAAACAACACACACACACGAACTGAGCAAAAAAACTTCTTTTAGAGAGAGAGAGAGAGAGAGAGGAGTGGTGAAATGCAGTTATTGTGTGTCATACATGACTTTTTTGTAAAGCCTATTATATTAGACAGAAACATAACAAATAAACCAGAAAAATCAGGCACAATAGCCTAGAATTTCTGCTAAAGAAAAACCACAACAAATCATGTTGCCCACTATAACTAAAATGCTAAAGACTAGGACAAGTTTGACTAAGTGGCAATTGTAAACAATTGACAGATGACTTTTATTTCAACATCCTCCCTTAAACTAATGTTTAGTTTAGCAAAACTTAAAGTCTTCAATACTGCACATGCCAAGTAAATTCCCGAGCTTCTGAAATGTAGGAACTTTGAGGGGCTTTGTAAACAAGTCAGCAACCTGATCCTCACTTCTGCAGTAAATGAGATCAATTTCCCCATCTCTTGTAAGGTCTCTGAGAAAATGAAACTTCACATTTATATGTTTTCTTCTCCCGTGTAGAACAGGATTTTTGGACAACTTTATGGCTAAATTGTTGTCACAATAGATCGTTGTTGCTTCTTGCTGCTTGAACTACAATTCGACAAGAATATTTCTTAGCCAAATTGCTTGAGTGGCACATGAAGTAGTAGCTACAAATTCAGCTTCAGTTGTTGATAAAGTGACAATTGGTTGCTTCTTTGATGACCATGATACTGCCCCTGATCCAAGCATAAAAGCGTAGCCCGAAGTACTCTTCCGATCATCCGAATCTCCAGCATAATCACTGTTAGAAAATCCAATTAAGCTAGACTTTTCTCCTTTTTTATAGAACAACCCAAAATCAGTAGTTCCCTTCCTTTGGACTCTCCATGTATCTACTAATAAGACTCACTGCATGCATGATATCTGGCCGTGTTGCTGTCACATACATCAAACTTCCTACAATTTGCTTGAAGAGAATGCTATTAATCCTCTTTCCTTCAGGATTCTTTCTAAGCTTCAATCCAACATTTGATGGTGTAGAGACAGGATTGCAATTGTTCATCTGAAACCTATCTAAAATTTCTTGCACATATTTCTTTTGAGAAATAAATATTCCACCATCAGATTGCACTATTTCTATGCCAAGAAAATAATGCAACTTTCCAAGATCAAACATATCAAACTCAAGCATCATTGACTTCTTAAAATTCTCAAACATGACACTATCATTTCCTGTATAAATCAAATCATCTACGTATAAGCATACCATCAGCATTTTCCCTCCATCTTCACACTTTATATATAGAGTATGCTCATATGGGCATTTTTGAAAACCTTCCCTTTGAAAATATGCATCTATATGACTATACCAAGCTCCAGGTGCTTGTTTTAGTCCGTATAGAGCCTTTTTCAATCTATAAACTTTGTGTTCTTCACCAATTTTAACATAGCCAGGAGGTTGCTCTATAAATACTTGTTCATGTAAGTCTCCATGAAGAAAAGCCGATTTTACATCTAACTGATAGATGGGCTGTGAGTTTTGAGCAGCCAATGCAATTACCAATCTAATTGTGTCAAGCGGAGCAACAGGGGCAAAAACTAGTCGAGCTTTGTACTTGTCGACTTCCCCATTCTCTTTCAATTTTGTTTTACAGACCCATTTTACATCAATCTTTTTATGCCCTTCTGGAAGATCAGAAAGTTCCCATTTATCATTCTTTTCAATTGCAGCAATTTCATCATCCATTGCAAGTCTCCATTTTGCTTCTTTGATAGCACTTTCAAAATTTATTGGATCACAATATGAAAATAGAGCAAAATAAGTGAGAGGATCTTCTGATTGGTCAAGTCCAGTTACCTCGTAATCTGACATCCATGCTGGCCTTCTACGAACTCGATGAGAACGTGAATTATCCACTTCATTTTGCTCAACCAGTGCTGGTGTAGGTTCAGGAATGACAACATCTGCTGGAACATATTGTTGGGGCTGATTTGTGTCTTCACCATTTTCACCATTAAAGCTTGTTGGAATCTTCATCAAAGACAACATCTCGGCTAATCAAAATTTCTTAGTGTTTGGATTATAAAGCTTGTAAGCTTTTGATTGATCACTAACACCAAGAAGAATGCATTTCTCGTCCTTGTTGTCTAGTTTCTTTCTCTTTTGATCTGGAACATGGGCATATGCTACACATCCGAAGATTCTGAAATGATCTACGGCTGGTTGGCTTCCACTCCATGCTTCCTCTGGAGTTATGTTTTGAACAGCAAATGTAGGACTCCTATTCAGAATGTGAATACTCCAATTGATTGCTTTAGGCCAAAAGCTTTTTGGAACACCACTACTTGTCAGCAAACTTCGCACCGTATTCATAATAGTGCGATTTTTCCTCTCGCAAATGCCATTTTGCTGGGGTGAATAAGCTGTAGTAAGTTGTCTCCATATGGCATGCAGCTTACAAAAATTAGCAAATTCATGTGAGTTATACTCTCCCCTACGATCTGAGCGAAGAGCTTTTATTGGATTGCTAGCTTCTTTCTCAACTAGTGCTTTAAGGCTTTTAAAAGCTTCAAAGGCTTCTGCTTTCTCTTGCAAAAAATAAACCCAGACTTTTCGACTATAATAATCAATGAAGGTAATTATATATCTTTTACCTCCATTGGAAGTTGGAGATATTGGCCCGCAGATATTGGAATGAATAAGTTCCAATGCCTTCTTTGCTCTCCAAGATTTGCCTTTTGGAAATGAATTGCAGTGTTGTTTGCTAACAACACACTCCTCACTCACAAGTGTTAGATGGGGCAGTAATTTGAGGAAAACTTGTTACCATGTGTTTTTGTTGTAGGGTCTTTAGTCCACCAAAATTGAGATGCCCATAACGAAAATGCCACAACCAAGCTTCATCTCCTTGTTTTGTTGAGAAGCATGATTGTTGTATATTATTGAGTTAGAGAGGAAACATTCTATTTGCAGTCATTTTTACTTCGGCAATTAAGCCTAAATTGTCATCTTGAATACGACACACTCCATTCTTTATCAAAATTTCATAATCCTTTTCTTGCAACTGACCAATACTCAAAAGATTGGTCTTCAAATTTGGAACATAAAGCACATTAGAAATTATTTGAGAATCATCCTTTTTAGTTTGAATGATCACCTGGCCTCTTCCCATAACTGAGACTTTAGAGTTGTCTCCAAATTTTACTGAATCTCTATATGACTCATCTAGAGAAAGCTGTCTTGTTTCCACACATATGATTGCTGCACCTAGTATCCGAATACCACAAATTCTGGCTCACTTCTTCTTGCTCTTCCACTTGGTAGGCTAATAATCGAGAGACTTCTTCTTCCTTTTCTACAAAATTAGATTGATTTCCACCTTCTCTATTTAAGTTAGTTCGACATTTTGATTTGTAATTTCCATACCTATGGCATCGATAACACTCAACATTCGACTTATTGGGTGTTGATTGTTGGCCTCCACGTCCTCTTCCTCTACCTCCACCTCTTCCTCTGCCTTGAGTATGTTCATTGTGGTGATGGTTTGAGTCCCTACTATCATTGTTGCTTCTACCTCGGCCTCGACCTCGGCCTCCTCTTGAAGACAAAGTGTGATTTGATGATGCTTGGAGTGCTTGCTCCTCTTTGTCTTCTAGTTGTTTCATTTTCTGCTCATGAACTAGTAGAGAACCTTGTAGTTCGTCAATTGATAGGAAGTCCAAATCTTTTGACTCTTCAATTGAATAAACCACATAGTTGAATTTTGGTGTCATAGATCGGAGAATTTTTTTGACTGCAGTCACATCCTCCATCTTCTCTCCATAAACCCGCATCTTGTTGACAACTGCCATTGTCCTTGAGAAGAAATTAGAAACTGATTCTCCTATTTTCATTTGGAGTAATTCGAATTCTTGTCGAAGAGCTTGAAGCTGCTGCCTCTTTACCTAAGTTGATCCTTGAAACTTTCTCTTCATAGAATCCCAAATATCCTTTGAAGTGTTCTTGGAAAGAATAGTTTCCAAGATTGAGCGGTCAATCGCCTGGAAGAGGTAATTCTTTGCCTTTAGATCCTTTAACTTCAGGGCTTCAAATTCAATTTTCTGCATCTTTGTCACTCCCGTTGCTGTTTCTGCTATTCCAGATTCAACAACCTGCCAGTACTCTTTGGACCTTAAGTTCTCCATAAGCATACTCCAATGATCATAGTAAACATCAAAACGTGGAATTGGTGGCTGTACAAAATTTTCTGTGGCCTTGTGTTGCTACTTTTGCTGCTGCAAATCTCTCCCTCACGTGTTTACTCTCTTGACTCTGTAACCAGGCTCTGATACCACTGTAGAAGGAACAAAAAAACTTCTTTGAGAGATAGAGAGAGAATAGTGGTGAAATGCAGTTACTGTGTGTCATACATGACTTCTTTGTAAAGCCTATTATATAAGCAGAAACATAACAAATAAACTGGAAAAATCAGGCACAATAGCTTAGAATTTCTGCTAAAGAAAAACCACAACAAATCATGTTGCCCACTATAACTGAAATGCTAAAGACTAGGACAAGTTTGTGATGAGGATCGGCTAGCATCACAAAGGAAGGAGTCAAAATCGCATGATCCATTACATGGTATTAGAGGTCCGATGATCTAAGCTAGAGCTAAAAAGATAAACAAAGCTTTATAATGATTAGTCATGAACTTGTAGGCCTAGGAATCCAGCTACATAGAAGAAAAACATACATGTGTCAACTTGATTCACGTGACCATGGAAGGATGAAATATTTTAGAAATATTATATATTTGCGTGGACAATACATTAGATGATACATTTGGTTTTATCTATTTAGTTGCCTACTTTGTGACACAAAAATGAGGATAAAATAGGTAACTTAGGATTTCCATATTGTGTTGTATGCTATATATATGACCGTGCTAGGGGTCGACTAAGAAATAACTTTGATATACGAAAAACACATCTTTTTTCGTGAGATATGAAATACCACTTTTTATTTTTTTGCAAAAAACTTTTCCATAGGATTCTTAACTGAATTACTAGAAATAACTATTGATAACTTAGGTTACGGTCAATGAGTTTGATTGGGGTCTAGTTACACATCGCTTATTCAAGACGATCATCGCGGTAATTGAAACCAACTAGTATCGTCGGGATTCTAGGTTTAATATACCTAGGGTTTCATGCATTATTTGATATTAGAACTTCGACTTCTTAAATAAAGTAAATTCTATTCTTTTCTTTAATTTGTCTATTGTTCTTTTCCATATTCATATTGGAAAAAAAATTCGTATAAAAAAAATTTCCATTGTTCTTTTCCATATTCATAGACATAAGTCATATATATATATGACTTATGTCTATGAATATGGAAAAGAACAATGGAAATTTTTCATACTTGTTCAGTCATTACAATTCATTAAGGCCAATGGTATTTAGGTTTTCTTGAATAATCAATTGCGTTCAATTGATAGCTTATCTACAAAAGAAAAAAAAATCAAATTCGGTTGCAAAAAAAAAAAAAAAAAGAATCAAGAACCGAAATTCAAAAAAAAAAAAAAAGAAATTCGACCTTGAAAGAATTACAATTGCCAAAATCATAAGATAGCTTCTTGAATTGTCAATTACATAATTGGTTGAGTCAATTTACTTTCCATATCAATTGTTTCCAATTCTAACCGTGATAGATGCTTTGTGATTTCTAAATTGTGCATTTGAAAATTACATTTCACAATCATTCGTTGTGTTTTGGTGTAAATTATATCCTCTTGAGATTGCATGCAAAAGAATTAATTGTCTTGTTTCCGAGTTCTATTGTGTGTCGTAGCTATTGGAATTTGCTTGTAATTTCCAAGTTGTCATCATGATTAAAAACTGATAGTAATCATTAGTGTTAACTTAGTAATTTGAGTTTAAGAGTTCCAAATTGAGTTCCTAGCAAAAGAATTACAAAAAGTAGGTTGTGAGATCATATTTTGTGAGAGATATATACAAGTGGAATTGTGAGCATATCATTTGTGAGCAATACACAAGTGAGTATGAGGAACATACTTATATATTTTTTGTAATTTTGATTGTAACTTGCTGCAAATTATTAAAATTATGTTGGGACATAACACAAATGGAGGAGAAAGTCAAGTGATGTTTGAGGGATTGATGGGGGAGATGAAGAGGATCCTAATGGGTGAACTAGAGCAAATCCATGAAAGGATGGATATGATGGAAAGGAGTAGGGAATCATCTAGTAGTACCACTGTCAGGTGAAGAGTCGGTAGACAAAATAGGGGAGGAGTTAGGATAGATGAAGAGGAGGAATATGATTTTGGAGATTACTAACACGTAAGGGATAGGGGAAATATCCAGACGTGTGATAGTAGTTTAGGGAGTATTAAGTTGAAAATCCTAACTTTTTAAGGAAATAATGATCTAGAATTGTATTTAGAATGAGAGAGGAAGATGGATCATGTGTTTGAATGTCATAACTACACCGGGGAGAAAAAGATAAAATTAGCTGTAGTAGAGTTTTCAGATTACGCCAGTGTATGGTAGGATCAGTTGGTGCGTAATAGGCGCAGGTATGGAGAGCGACCTGTCAGCACTTGGGAAGAGATGAAAACGATCATGCAGAAGCATTTTATTTCTAGTCACTATCATAGGGACTTATTTAGGAAAGTCCAAGGGTTGATTCAAGGGAATAATAATGGAGAGGATTATTACAAAAAGTTGGAGATGGCCATGATTAAGGTGAGAATTGAGGAGGATGGTGAAGCCACTATGGCTAGATTCATCAACGGATTGAATCAGGAGATAGTTGATGTAGTAGATTTTCACCATTACTTAGATGTGGAAGAGTTACTGTATAGAGCTATTAAAATAAAGCGACAGCTAAAATATAAGAGTGAGTAAATGATTGACTCGACTTCTAAAACTCCATGGAAGTCCACATGGAAGAGAAACTCAACCAATTCAAAGCCTAAGGAGGACGTGAGGGCTAAGAATTCAGTCGCTGCACCTAAGGGAAAGACTGACATTAAACCCCCTTCTAAGACGAGAGATGTAAAGTGTTTTAGGTGTTAGGGATTAGGCACATTGCATCCTAATGTCCAAATCAAAGGGCTATGATTATCAATGATAGTGGGGATGTAGAGTGTGAGCTCTGAGGAGGAGGAGGAGGAGGAGGAGTCACCATCACAAGAGTATGGGGATGTTGACTTAGAGGGACCCGTGAGTGGCGAGTTGTATGTTATGAGGAGAGTGCTTAGTGTATAACCCTAGGAGGATGGTGAGGGGATCCAGCATGAACATATTTTTCATACACGGTATCATGTGCAAGGTAGAGTCTGTAGCTTGATAATTAATAATGGCAGTTGCACTAATATTGCTAGCACTTTGCTAGTAGAAAAGATACAATTGAAAGTAGTGGAGCATCCTAGACCATATCGATTGCAATGGTTGAGTGATTATAGGGAGGTTAAGGTGACTAAGCAGGTACTTATAGCCTACTCTATGGGGAGCTACAAAGACAAGGTTATGTGTGATGTGATACCTATGCAGGCTAGCAACATTTTGTTAGGGCGACCTTGGCAGTTTGACAAGAAGGTTATGTACGATGGGTATGAGAACCAATATTCTTTTGTTTTAAACAAAAGGAAAGTGGTTCTCACGCCTCGGAAGCCATGGTAAGCTAGTGAAGATCAGATGAGAATTGCAAAGGAATTCAGGGAAAAATACTCGAGTGCACGTGAGAAAAATAAAATGAGTGAAAAACAAACACTTGTGAGTAAAGAGGGCAAATACACACAAACACTGAGAGCAGAGGGAATGGTGAGGAAAAGTGAGGTTAAGAGTGCAGTGATGACAAAACAACAATTACTTATACTTATGTATAAGGATTTATATTTTTCTAATGTTAACATTAACTCTTTTATGCCTAGTGTTGTTGTTTCTTTGTTGTAGGAATTCGAAGACTTGTTCTCTAAAGAAGTGCCGCTAAGATTACCCCCTCTACAAGGGATAGAGCATCAAATTGATTTCATGTCGGGTGCTTCCATTCCAAACCGATTAGCATATAGAACCAATCTAGAGGAGGCCAAGAAAATTCATAAACAAGTGGATGGGCTGATGGAAAAATGGTTCGTTCAAGAGAGTCTGAGCCCATGCTCAGTTCTAGTGATCTTAGTGCCCAAGAAGGATGAGATGTGGTGGATGTGCATAGATTGCAGGGCAATAAACAAAATCATAGTTAAGTACAGACATCTCATTCCTAGATTAGATGACATGCTTGATGAGTTGTATGGTGCATGCTTGTTTTCGAAAATTGACCTTAGAAACGGCTATTACCAAATTCGTATGAAAGAGGGTGATGAGTGGAAAACTACCTTTAAAACCAAACATGGACTATATGAATGGATGGTAATGCCTTTTGAGTTAACTAATGCACTTAGTACCTTCATGAGATTAATAAATTATGTATTGTGTCTATTCCTAGGAAAATTTGTTGTAGTTTATTTTGATGATATCTTGATATACAACGGGACTTTAGATGATCATGCACAACATTTGAAAAGTATTTTTACTATTTTAAGGGAAAACCAATTATATGTCAACTTGAAAAAGTGCATGTTTTGTATGGAATCTGTAGTTTTCCTTGGTTTTGTTGTAGGAGTAGATGGAATAGTTGTAGATGATGAGAAAGTGAAGGCAATTCGAGATTGGCCAACACCCCAGAATGCCAATGATGTCAAGAGCTTCCACGGTTTAGCTAGTTTTTACAAGTGAATTGTGAGAGACTTCAGCTCCATTGCTGTTTCACTGAATGATCTAGTGAAGAAGAGCGTTGAATTCCAGTAGATCGAAATACATAAGCAGGCATTCCAGACATTGAAAGGTGATTTGAGGACGAATCTTTTCGAGGAAGGAGGGAATAATGAGGATCAGCTAGCATTACAAAGGAAGGAGCTAAAATCTCATGATCCATTATATGGTATTGAAGGTCCGATGACTCGAGCTAGAGCTAAAAGGATAAACGAAGCTCTACAAGGACTAGTCATGGACTTGTAGGCTCGGGAATCAAGCTACATAGAAGGAAAACATACATGTGTCAAGGATGAAATATTTTAGGAATATTATATATTTGTGTGAACAATACATTAGATGATACATTTGGTTTTGTTATTATTTGTTGGTTTGTTTTCCATGTTATTTAGTTACTTACTTGGTGACACAAGAATAAGGATAGAATAAGTCACTTAGGATTTCCATATTGTGTTGTGTGTTATATATATGACTGTGCTAGGGGCCGGCCAAGAAACAACTTTGATATATGAAAAACATATCTTATTTGTGAGATACAAAATACCACCTTTTGTTCTTTTGCAAAAGAACTTTTCAATAGGATTTTTAATCGAATTACTAGGAATAACTATTGATAACTTATGTTATAGTCAACGGGTTCGATTGGGGTTTAGTTACACATTGCTTATTCAAAATGATCCTCAGGGTAATTGAAACTAACTAATGTCATCGGAGTTTTAGGTTTAATATACCTAAGGTTTCACGCATTAGTTTAACTAAGTGGCAATTGTAAAAATAATTGATAGATGGCTTTTATTTCAATAGCTATACTCGGCTAGACCGTAGCTATAGTTCCGTGAGATTGGCATAGTACCACGGCCATAGTAACACCTATTGGATTTGCATGGATATTTAGTCATAGTTGTCATAGTAGTCCTTTGATGCACCACCTATCTCTTCAATGTGGCAAAATTCTGTAGTGCAATTCAAAGAAAAACTCAATTGAATTTTGCTAACTAAAATATTATTTTTTTGAAAGAAAAAAGGGGTTAAATTTGTAATATCTAATGATCATAATAATTTAGAATTAAGTAGCTTCAATCTCTTTATTTTTGGATGCATACATCCAAAGTATGTATTCCTCTGGTTTAAAATTAATTAGTTTGTAGTTATACTAACTATTTATTAACATATACTAATATATCTTATAGAATAGAAGTTATGATTGGATTAGATATTTTTACGACTCTAAACTTTTGCAAAAAAGTTTTAATACATGTTGATAGTGTTGGAATCTGACTCATACTCACTTATGATAGGAAAGCACATGAGTCCTACTCTCTAAAGGGCTTTTAATATTCATCAAGGGAGTGGGGCTTCTTGGACACCAGAGTTTATTAAAAGTTTAGATATGGGCTTATGAATAACTGTTACTCTATATTCTTTTTTTTTTTTTACTTGTAATTGAGTGATGTAACGAGAGATAGAGTGTACTAATATAATGAAATCCTCTACTGGATATAGTCTTAATTAACGGATAAATCAAGATAAAATCTTGTTAACTTTATTTCGTTATTGTGTGCCGGTCCTAATAGATGGTGGCATATAATAATGAAAATTTTATGATCTTTATACATATACATGCCCGTCTAATGTAGTGCATCTACCATAAAATAATATTTAAAAAAAAAAATTAAAGTCTATTGGTTTTATATGCACGTTTTGCTGTATTATCCTACGTAAATATATGATATCTATGCATTGTGGTGGTTGTACAATGCTTTTAACATATTTCATAAAAAATGGTAGGCAACTTACATGCAGTTTCATGAGTGACGTGAGCAAAGAGAGCAGCAATCTCACGCTTTGAGTCATCCACTGACCCAACTCTACCAAAGTTAGGATATCCACCAACAGCATCAAGGAAAGCACTCCTAGAGTAGAAGCCCTTCCCTGGACAATCTGACCCTGCCTGCCCAATTAAACCATTAAAGAAGTCATCTGTGACGATGTCCGCCACCGAGACATTGTTCGTCGCCGGTGGAGACGGCGAAGGATTGCATGGACCCGATTGACATCCATCGCCGCAATAGTCATCTCCGGTACCACAATATCCCTATTTGCTACAACATTCGTTGCTAGCAAATCCACAATTCTGAGCTAACACAGAGTTATATGGCAACACGATAGTAAAGAAAAAAAAAAAAATGCAAATGCAATGATGTTGAACATATTTGAATTTTTCTTCATGCTCATGTAAAGTAATACTAATAAATTGCTTTTTTTTTTTTCGTTTCTTTTCAATTACGAGTTTGTAATATCTATTGGCTAAGCTAGATTGAGAGTGGTGAAGATAACTTCAATATGCATAGGGTATTTATAGGAATTGGTGGGAGGGTGTGAAATAATGATTTATGTCACATGCAAGGGTATTGACTGGGATATATAAATGGACTGACTTAGACGACCCCGACTTCGTGGTAGTTCACCTTCTTTTATCTTCCTCTTTGAATATAAATATGTTTGACAAAATATGCACCTTTCATACTACTCACTTTAGAGTTACAGAAGAATAGAGGTCACTTCTTATTCCATTTTGGCCAGATACATATGTAGCAGCTTCAATCTTTTTCTATAATTTGATAAATTTTAGATATATAGCTAGATGATGAAAAAGTTTGAACACGATGTATTCCGTATGATTTTGTATTTATTAGTAAATATTGAATACATTTCATGTAAAAAGTATTTCATCGTAACTTAAGGGAATCTGGTTTTTATATATCGATTCCTTTATGTAGTTGAATTCTATAGACATGAGACATGCACTTATTAGCTCAAAATTTTATGTCAAGTATCAATAACCATTTTGAATTCCTTTATTGCATATATATTAAATTTAGTAACCCCTTATATGGCACCATTGAACACATTTGCTTTCAACTTGTAGATGGATTTAGCAGTTGTGTGGTATATGAGAAATCATATCAAACTTTGGCACCGGAATTGTTATTTAGGAACTATAGAAATAAAAGAGATTCAGAAGTTTGAATTAATAATAGTAAAAATTTACATTCACAACATGTGAATTTATCTTCATGCTAATGCATAACAACATAAATAATTTGATTCTTTCTTTCTTTGAATTACAAATATGTAATATTGACTGGTTAGCTAGATTAAGAGTAGTGAAGATAACTTTAATAATATATATATATATATATATATATAGGGTACCTATAAGGTTAGCTGGGTCAAATGTAATAAATAATGCAAAACTTGAAATTTCCATCTGCGTGTTGACTTGGACACATAATTGGAACGACCTAGACCAAGACTTTTAAGTCCTCTATTTCATCTTCTTGTCTAAGTAATAAGTTCTTGGAACTTTGCCTAGTATGCAATTTAATAAATTTTTAAATCTACAATTAGTTGGTTTAAAAGTTTAAATTTCATTAGATCTTAGATGGTTTTATATTAAAATAATTAACGTTGTTTACATATCATTTGAACATTATTTCATTATAATATTGTTTTAGAGAAATTTGATTTATATATATTGAAAGACTTATTCAATTCAATTTTGTAGACATATGATATGTGCCTTAATAGCTCAAAGTTTTTTGTTAATTATCTAGACCCATTAGAATTCCCTCGTTGCATAGATATTATATTGAGTAAACTATGATTAATAGGCCATTTTGGCTATGAACTTAGGCTTGGTGTAAGCCCATATTCTATTTTACATAGGAAGCTTAATCATGAGCCTAAGTGAAACTTTGGCCTTCTTACCCATAGCTCATTGACTTAGTCAATTGTAAATAGGACTCATTGTAGACTGAGTCATCCACTCTCCCACGACTTGAATACCTCGGAAGTGTAGCCATAGATGTGCCCTACATTCTCCAAGGATAACCACATGTCAATGTTACCTATAAATCCCTAAAGCCATCTATTGGTAAAGGGATTGAACTTTTTTAGTCTCTTGACTACTTTTCTAGTTATATCTCAACTCTTATTAAGCTTTCTAACTTAAGTATCAAAGCGGTAATACCAAACATCTTTGGTATCACCATAGCTCATATTTTTCTTGTGCTTTGTAAGTTCAATTACTTCCCTATTAAATTCACAAACAACAATTGGTGCCATCTTTTTGCGAACCATGACAATGAATAGCAGTACTAGATCCAAATATAAAAATATTGACAATTCACCTTCCTAAACACTCTACCAAACTAATTTGTCAAACTTACAGTGACAAAATCCCTAGGGTAGAGAAGATAGGTTAGCTTGTTTGGAGCAAATGCTTGCCAACCTTCATGGATAAGACACTCGACTTCATGTATGAGTGGACCAGTAATAGTAGCAACAACATTGTCCTCCATGTGCACACCTGAGGGAGTATGATGATGATTAAGCATCCACCTAATCTCCCCTACTTGCCCTTCTAATAGTCACCCAAAATGCAGCACTACTTACACTACCACCACTACTTGATTCTGTTGCTTCTCATGGCCAAGCAGTACCCTAATCTCAATAATCATGACCATTTGAGGTGTACTCTCATCACTTTCTACATAAGATCGATGTAAGAGAGTTATAGGACATGATTTTAAGACTTGGTTGTAAATCTAACCATGACGATACAACTTCGAGGAGATTAAGACAATACAACTTGGTTGCAAATCTAAATAGACTATGTAGGTGGGAAAATCAATGCCTATTGAGCTAAAACAATGCCTCATTGACTTCCTCTAGTTTAATAAAAATGTTTTTCTTGGTCTTTGTTGGACATGCTAGGCATTCCTTCAAAGAAAATCACCTACCGCCTAGAATTGACCTAGCATTCAAGGTGGTAAAACAAAAAAGACACCATTTTACCCCTTAAAGGTAGGTGGCAATTCAAGAGGTGTAAAAGTTGCTACAAGCGGGTTTCGTGAGGGGAGAGCCTTACCTCACTTAGCTAGCTAATTGTGTGCTTATCAAGAAATCTAAATAAAACCTAATTTCACTAATTTAAATGAAAGATGCAATTTTGCCCCTTATGGTGCATATGCATCGATTTCACTTATTTAAATAAAACATGCCCGAAAGATTGTTTTCCCCTCCTAAGGACTGACTAGCTAGTTGACTCAACCTTAAGTCATGCCCTCTTGAGCTTCATGGATGCCTTCTCAAGCTACGACCAAATCAGAGTGCACGAACTCGACTAAGTCCATGTTTTATTTGTTGCCAATTTCGACATATATTGCTATAATGCCATGCCTTTTGGACTAAAGAATGTAGGGGCAACTTATTAACAGTTGGTGACAACGACATTCAAATCACAGTTTAGGTCATGGAAGTTTATGTAAACAATATGATTGTTAAGAGTAAGCAACTTAGAAAACATATTGAGCATCTCCAGGAAACCTTTGACACCATATGGGAGTACAACATGAAGTTGAATCCACAAAAATGTGTATTCAAGGTTACTTTAGGAAAGTTTTTAGGATACAAGGTTACCACTAGAGACATAGAGGCATATTTAGAAAAAATTTGGGCCATTTTGGAAATGAGACCTCTAAGAACTATTAAGGACATTTAGTGCCTAATAGAGCAAGTTGTCACTTTAAGCAAGTTATGTTCAAGTTAGTCGACAAGTGTATAGAGTTTTAAATATTCTCAAGAACTCATCAAATTTCTAATGGACTGAGTAGTGCTAAGTGGAATTTGAAGATTTGAAAGCTTTTATGATTGTTCCTCTAGTATTATTTAAGCTAGTCTTTAGGGAAGAGCTATATTTATACTTGTTTGAAAGTTAACAAGCCATTTCCTTAGTATAAGTCTAGGTTGATGGAAGGCAATGCAAGCTTGTGTACTATGTAAGTTACATTCTCTAAGGACCTTAAATAAGATATTTTAAGGTAGAAAAAATTTACTTGGTAATGGTGATATTTTCAAGGAAGCTTTGACCATACTTTGAGGTCCATTAAGTGGTTGTCTTAACAAATCAATTGCTTTGCTAGATATTACAAAAGCTTGATGCTTCTGGAAGAATGGTCAAATTAAGTGCGTATGGAGTCTAATATTGGCCAAGAGAAGCTATTAAAGCATAAGTCTAGGCTAGTTTCGTAGTAGAATATACATCATGAGACAAGGCTTCTATTGATGAGGATATGTTAGAGTGGACTCTCCACATTGATGGATCATAAGCTGGGGAGAGTGAAGTAAGACTAGTGTTGAGGGGACCATATGGGATGGAGTTACATTACTCATTGCAGCTTGGGTTCCCCACCAGCATTAACGAAGTTGAATTTGAAGCCATCATCGTAGGGATGAGTCTGACTAAAGAGGTTGGTGTTTAGAGGTTGGAAGCCATATCAGACTTACAACTAGTGGTTCAATAGGTCAATGAGGACTATTTAGTTGAGAATGATAGTATGACCAGATATCTAGAGGTCGCACAGGCACTTGGAGCAAAGTTTTTGGCTTAAAATATCACAAAAATTCCACAAGCCAAAAACTATAAGGTATATAGGTTGTCTAGGCTTGCCTTGACTAGCCTTTCTAAGCTAAATAGGAAGGTGTTAATTGAATACCTGTCCGATAAGAGCATTGATTGACTATAGTATTAATGCCTTGAGCTATGATCCACATTGACCCAACCTTATTGGATGGACCTATTCATTGTATACTTGAAAGATGGTTAGCTTAGTATGCCCTCATTAAGGGCCAACCCTATCAATAGGATTCAACCTCCCCTACCTTCGATGTTTAAGACTGGAAGAAGCTTAGCACGTGCTTGACAAGTTATATACACCAGCATATGTAACAATCATATTAAGAGCCAAGCCTTATATGTTAAAGCTCTTTGTCTTAGTTATTATTGGCCTACAATGAAGAGAGATACCTAGAAGTTGGTTGAGAAATGTGTTTAATGTTAGAAGTATGCCCCTATACACTAGCAATTTAAGCAGTAATCTTCTACCTATTATGAGCCCTTAGCCCTTTACTCAGTGGGGACCAACATCTTGGGTCCTTTTCCTAAGGCCACCGATCAATGAAAGTACATCATCGTAGTTGTTGATTATTTTACTAAATAGGTAGAAGCAGAATCAGTGGCTAAAATAACTAAAAAGAATGTGAGAAATTTTGTTATAATGTTTTATTTGAATCTATGGAAAAACAAATGTTCTTTGCTTACATTACACATCGAAATATCTACCTTCAATTTATATTAATTAATACATACATTCTCTTAAAAAAAAAAAAAGTATCCCCCTCGCTATTTCTCTTGACCTAATATTGTTTATTCGAATCAACAATTCACCATACACATAAACTACTACTACCTAATTGTTTGTACAGTAAGCATATACAAATACTAAGCAATTATTTATCCGAATTCCACATTAAAAAAAAAAAACAAAAAACAAAAGTGCCTTTTGGGGTAAATAGTGCAAACAAAGGATAAAGAAAGAAACGAAAAAGAAGAAAGAAGAAGGAAAGACAATGGCAGTTAATGTATTGTGTGTAATTAAATGCTCTTCGTAGAAATTCACGTGGACACTAATTGCCTACCACCTCTATTATTGATAAGGCCGTATAACAATCTTTTTACATCATCCGCGTGGGAAAGAAGAGAAGAGACAAATAGATAGGTTGGCATAGGGACCATTTCTTTTTAGAAGCAATTTCCATTCAATTTATTATATACAACAGATTTTCTTAAAAATTGCACTAGTTTTAATATCTGTCATATTTTTCAAAAGAGCTGGGAATAGAAAGATGATGTTTTGTGGGAGATGGAGCAGAGCAAGAATTCATAGGTATTTGTAAATGGGAATTGGGACCACCCATTTTACCTTATGTGCGAGAAAGAAGTAAAGAAGCTTTAAGTCTACAACACCATATCTATTAACATAAATTAATATTGAAAATTAATGTTATCATAGTATATTTTGTATTAGTATTTAAATAGATTCATATTTGAAACTCGGATATGCCATATTAATAACACCTAAACATATATTCAGGAACTTTATTTTTAATCTAAAATTCTTTTCCATTCGATTTCCAATATTATTAATACCTCATTTTTCACTTTCTTTCCCATATGTTCATGTTGAAAAGCAAAGAAATTAAAGTAGCTGATGGCAATTTTTTTGCTAAATATGTGAATCAACCCATGTGGGGGTTCAAACTTCCAATTCCACTCTGTCGTCTTTCTGTTTGGACAGAGATATGTTTTCACAAAATGTGTGTACACCATCCATTTCCATAGTATATACTCTACAGTCACAAAAAGGACAGAAGAGGACCCTGTCTCTTTCTTCTTTATCTAATGTGTAATTTGATAAATTTTAGATATATAGCTAGCCGATCAATAAAATTAAAAACCTATTCTATAGTTGTTAGTTGATATTGTTTATATACCATATTGAAATTATCTCATTATAACAAAGACGAATTTGGTTTATATATATTCAAATGCTTATATAGTTGAGTACCGTAGACATAGGACATGTAACTATTAGCACAAAGTTTTATGTTAATCATTAAAGAAGATTTCATTGATTCCATTGCACGTGGTTGCAGAGTGAATAAATTTTGAAGATATTCATCAGGTAGACTTTGAACATTTTATTCCTGAGTGTATCGAAATATACAGGTTAAACTCAGATGGCTTGTATGGGAGTAGGAAAGGTGCTAAATATGCAAATTGCACATGACAGTGACCAAAAAAGTAGAAGCAGCTCCAATTATTGTAATTTGGCACACCTGTTTACATGTCAACAAAACCAGTATCGAATTTTAGATGAAATTTCATCAGAAAAAAAAAAAAGAAAAAAGAAAAGAAAAGAAATCAAGCTATACCCTTAAAGGCACACCAAGAAGGAGGAAACAGCAATCCTATTAAGTGCTAATCTAGTCTTAAGGGAGTATCCATGCCATGCACCATAAAATTCTTCCAGCGGCCACTACATTCTCATTATCTCAACAGTTTTTGGAATCGTTTCAAAACGGATAATTTATGGGTTCTGGCTGCAAGGCCTTCTGCACAAGCTCAATTTGATGTAGCCATTTAGCCTTTCCACTTCTTATGAACTGATTAAAAATATTATGAGCTTGAGGCCCCTTGTAAAAGCACCAAATTGAGCTTCCCATAGCTCGAGAGAGTTTTGATTTTCCATAGAGTAACCAAATTCTAATCCATAGCGGCCACTATAATGCGTCTATTGTGGGATGTTTCACTTAGGACCTTCCTTTACTTTACCATCCTATGAATAGATTTTTTATTGCTCCCTTCCGAATTCTCGTCTATGTTGTAAAAGGTAGGTGTGTCTGGAATTTTATCATAAATCGCAATCTTATTAGTGGGGGCACTATGGGAGTGTTACTTGAAGTTTCTTTATTAGGTTAGTTAAAGGTTAGATTTCTATTGAGGTCATTATTTTAAGGCATATATATTTACCATGTCGGTGTTGTGTCTTATTTTTGTGCTTTGATTTTTTTTTTTCCCGTTTTATTTTGCTATATTGAAATGTATCATCTAGATAAAATGGAAGAATGAAGTAGGTTATATATTTGGTAATTATGGATTATATTATACAATAGTTTGCATTGTAATTCATGCACTCGTAGATTATATTAATAGTGAATTGCTAGTCATATTCCATGGAATAGGCTAGGATAATTATTCAGAAATGAATTGAGTATGGTTTGTTGTTTATAGTTTGGTCCTGTACTCATTTTTTTAGCAATTGAGTTATGTGTATTATAGGCAATCTCATTTTTTTGATTTTTATATTCAATAATTTGTTATTTGAAATATGAGCTTGGTTCGCCAAGATTGCTAGTCCAATTTTGGTTATTAGGAAAATATGTTAAGCAACAAACCAAACATGATATTCTCTTAGTAATTTATTGTACCTTTTATCTTTATTAGAGTATTGAAAGATAGTTGATCTTCCACTTCATCATTGAGGAAAGGTTTTGGGTACATTAAATTTGTGATTCTCCTTTAAGATGACTCATGAATGCTTGTTGATTGATTATGTGGGTTGTTGCAAGCAGAAAATCTTTGTTTTGTTCATGTAGATTGGGGGCTTAGAACGTTTAATTATAATTGTAAATTTTACACTCTACATGGTAGATGGTGATGGCTAAGCATTTGCATCTTAAAGCTTGCTATTGAGCATGATTTGAAGAACTAAAGAAGTTATGTCCTGCATGCGAGTGGATATGTTTTTTTTTTTTTTTTTCTAATAGAATGTTAGTTATGGATACTCCAATTAGTAAGTGAAGCACCTTAGCCAGCAAGTTTGAACAATTTTGGGGAATTCATGAGCTAAATGGTGGAACTAGGAGTTTGCATAGGATTTTCTTTTGATTTGTCCACTACAACAAACCCTTACTCCTTTAACCTACCTAGTAGAGTTACCAACAAATTTAACAAAAAAAAAGTGTTCATTGTGTAGATAAGACACCTTGAAGTTGTTTCATAAGATACCCAAATGAGGTAGACAAGAATTTAGAACATTCAATTTGTTTGTTTATATAAGTTGTGCATATGAATTTCAAATGAGTCATATAAATGTGTTGATCTCATTATTATTATTTGTGGATATACATCCTATGGGCTCCAATCATATCTATGTATTTAATTTTTTATGAAATTTGAATTTAAGATCTTCATTGGTAGTTAATGTTCTCTTGATTCATTAATATTTTTGGAAGTTTTTGCATAATCTTGATTGAAAATGAAATAATAGTTTCTATGATTCATTTTTTTTTATAATAATAAAAAATTTAATTATATAATATATATATTGAATAATAGTGTTTAAACTGTAGAGTGAAAATAAGAAAAAATATAAAAGAATAAGGTTGGAGAAAATGGTAGTAAAAAGGATTTAATGATAGGAGTGATATGGACATTTCACCGAGAAAAGTACAAATAGTTTTCCAACATGTCATTTTGACCCTTTTTCCCAATTGTGCGCTATAGAACCTTAAGATTCATTGATGCGCTTGAATTTAACCGATTGTTTTAAGTTTTAAATTTATAACTAATAAAATCTACTATTGAGTTAGGTAATGTACCTATCGATTATAGTATAGATTTAACAAGTATCATCCTTTAGGATCTAGAAAACAAGTACTAATATTACCTTTCTCTACTATTTAGCCTCATTTACGATGTGAAAATTATGAATTAAATTGACAATTAACAAATCTTAACAACCTCAGAATTAAATGATATTATCTTAAAAAATGTATTCAATCACAAAATATACCTCCCATCTTGTTCCACCTTAACTTTTAAATTCTTAAAATAAAATATCGATTAATGAATTAATTTACGCTTTGCACTATAGGAATTCTCGAGTAAAATTAATTACTCTCTTGAGTTAATCAATTCTTAATAATGCATAAGATAATGGAGACCTCTCTCTCACTATTGTTATGTAAGATCTCATTAAGTTCACAAATTTCGATTAAAGCTTTAATCTTTATTGTAGAAAATCAATGCTTTCTTACCTTTAGGAAAAACATGTAATCTTTCTATTTATAAAAATCTAATTTACTAAACGAAATCTCTTTTAATCTAATAAAAATCAGACATGCAATCAATTCGCGCGCACAAATCAATCACAAAACAATGGAAACACATGAATAGATGCAAAGATATGAACAATTCATTAATCAATTAATTTTTCAGCACATGAGTTAAGGTTTCACAAGATCAAAGATATAAAGAATTATTCCTCCATAGAGTTTTCAATAAAAACAAAGAATCTAGAGAAGTAAAAATGATTCACGATGGAAAGAGTAATCCTTTGTGTTGTTTTGTGATCTCCAATGATATTTGGACAATTCTCCTCTTGAAAATCGTAAAAATGCTCTCCTAGGGTTTTCAGAATGGGGCAAAAAATATATCACCTCCTTTAAAATAAAACAAGATGTTTATTTATAGTTCTACAAAAACAAGGCTCAACACCGGTGTCAACATAGCCATGCTAGAGGTCATGCTGACTTTGAAACATGTCATTTTCACTACACGATTTAGTACAGTTGTGCTTGGGGTAGGGTTGAAAAAACAAACTTGACTCTTTTGCTTTTGAAAAAACAATACTGGCATTAACACGGGCTATGCTGATCCTAGGGCACACCTTGATATAACTATTAGTCATTTCTTGCATCTAGTAATGGTATTTATATGGGTTGTGCTGAAGGTTATGCTGAACTAAAAATCAATTTTCTTCATTTTTCGCCAAATTTCACCTCGCATTTGCTCATATCATCCTTAAACCTTTCTTTTGTCTCGATTGATGCCTGAAATAAATTTAATTATATAAGTATCATTTTCTTCAATAAATCATGTGAAATCCATATAAAATCATAACTAATAAACACTAGAATTAAGGGTCATCTGACACTTATAAGCCATCTATAGAACCCTAGGAGCAAAAGGTGAATTCAACTTGGCAAATTTGCACACAAAAGAGTCATGTGTGAAAAAACACTTCAAGCTTTAGAACGAACCAATATCCATAATAAGAAGATTTAGACGATTGTTTGTGGAGTGATAATTCGAGTAAGTCTTCTGAAATTTATGTAATTAGAGTGAAAATATAGTGATTTAGGAGGTAAATGAAGCATGAGAATACCCTAATTACAATTGTAAAAAGGATTGAAGAATAATCATGAATATGAAATTGGAATTTTTGGAGAAAAGTAACGTTTTCGCAAAGCAATTAGGGAATTCTAGAAGTATACGGTCCCTTACATAATCATGTTGCACCTATGTGCTTTAGTACACAACCACTTAGGTAAGTTACATGACCCCATGCTAAATCACGAAGTGCATAGTAGAGTACACGAGAAAGAAATATGCACGTGTGAAAAATAAAAAAGTACATAGTAAGATACATGGGAAATAGGCATGCCCATGCCAAAAATTGGAAGGTGAATGGTAAGATGCACAAGCAATAGACATAATTATGTATCGAGCCATGTCTAACCTATACAATAACACATGCAGTATACAGACAAGAATACACCCATATACTTAGACATGTCAAACCCATGTTTTCCAAAGTCAAGTTTTTACAACTCCTTACCTCCATTAACTTAATCAAATACCTAAATGTAGATTAAGATAATTGTTATAGACTCTCTAAGCATATGTGATTGTGGATTTGAATGGGTTTGAAGACTAAGAGATTGTAGAAGTGTGAAGTGATGATTCACTGCTTATAGGTATGTGTATAGTGTGTGTGTTATTTGTGCGTGTTAGGTTAAAGATGTAAATTAGATTGATCTTGTAACAAAAATTAATTGTTCATGTGTAATTGTCTTTAGTTGGGCTTGAGGAATCGAAAATGTCGGTGATAGTGAGGTGCCACCTCGATGATCGATATGTGATGTTATCCCTAGTGAAGTCATGTACATAAATGATTTGGGTAGATTTAGGATGATATAGACTTACAGATAGTAGAGAGCACCCACTATCGTATATAAATATATGATAGACTCATGGATAGTGGGGAGTTCTCACTATCATATATGTATAATTATGTATAATATTGACTTATGGATAATAGGGATAACCCATTGTTGTATATATATATTATGTATGATATGGTATAAACTCATGGACAATGGAGAGTACTCACTATTGTGTATATATGTATGATATGATATGAACTTATGGACAATAGGGAGTAATCACTATCATATATATATATATATGTATACATATGTGTGTATGATGTGTATTTGGAGATTGTGATGATGTGATTTATGTGTTGGAACAAAGAATAAGACAAACAATAAATTGTTACTTGGATATTTCATTGCATTGTGTTTGTGTTGGTATTTTTAGCATGGCATAGGTGTGTAATTGTTGGTATATACTATACTAAGCATTAGCTCGCCCCTCATAGGACCATTTTTTTTATTTGCAAGTATCTCGAGTGAAATTGTACGGTATGATGAGACATTAGTGAACACGAACCAAGATGTGAATGAGGATGTCGAGTATGTGTATTATGAAGAATGACATGTAAATTTGAAGGAAGACTAGCATTAGAGCTTGGTGCTTAAGATATTTGTTTAGTGGTGTTACATTTAAGACATTGATTGTAATAGAGTTAATATGATTCCGTTGTGATATGATTGTAAGATATTCACTATGGTTGACTATTGTAAACAAATTATTATTTGCAATTCCTATTATATGGAGAGACTAAGTAGGATGTATTAAACTACCTACTCATATATGTGGAGAATATTTACTTTATTGGAATGGTTATTTGGATACTGATTGTGGATTTTAGCAAAGTTTGAGTCTTTGCTTGTCTTTTCTTAGCAGAGAACTTATCTAAGCATAATAATTTATAGTTGAGAATTGAATGTACTTCTTATTTCACTCTTTGTATCTATTTGTAGCTGTTATTGTTACTTGCATTTATGTCGTCAAAAATCTTGCAACGACTAGCTATTTGATTTCATATATCTTGTTCTCAAGTATAGTTTTTCCCCCCTCTATTCTTTACCTTAATGAAAGAACATGCTTATGTAACAAAAGGAGAACCTTTGGTTACTTGGTTAGCTTTTATGTTATATCCATTTAACTTGGATTGATAAGATAGAAGGCTAGTCAAAATTGCTTAGATGATATTGAAGGCTTTTAATCAATTCCTTATGCTCTGTTAATGGAGAGCCTCTATACTATTTTTTTTTTCTTTTTTATCTCTTCTTTTATATATGTGCTGTTGACTTCATTGTAGTAGTCGTGAATGCTCTTATTTTCAACAATATGTATTCTCTCAAATATGAACTTCTATCACTTGTTTTCTATGTGTACACATTCCTTCCTGACTTGTATTGTTATATTTGTTCTTACACATGCAAACCCTACCCACCCACCTCCTACCCCCTATGCCGCTTAATAATTAATCACTTTCAATGCTTTAACAAGATTTACCTTTTTTTTTTTTTTCATTTTTTTCATAAGCATAAGGTGAGAGTTTTCCAGTATCAAGTGTCTTGTTTGAAACCCATGAATTTAAAATATCATGGTTAAGAACATTGGAATAATCTTTTCCATTGAAGCTTCACTCTCGGTTGACAAGTTATGGAATTTCATGGAAGGTATATATATCCATGTTGAGGGAATTTTTAAATTTAGTTATCATTTTTTTAAACAAAGAAAGGAATAGTTGCATTGTAGGTAGGATATTCTTTGAACATAAAGATACACTTATTATGCATTATTGGCATACTTAAGATTAGGTTGAACACACTTAAAGATACACTTACTTATTATGCATTATTGACATATTTGAGATTAGGACGAACTTGACCATACCCTACCTTATTCCTGTTCTCATGTAGAAGATTTACCTTGCCCCCTGTTGTTGTTCTTAATTTATAGAAGTTACATTTATTATAGAGAATGGAAATCTTTCTTTCTTGTGAATTTTAGTAACAAAAGTACTTGTTTTCTTTGAAAGTCAATCAAGGCACGATGACTTTGGGGTGGCCTAATGTATGATGCTCCATCTTATTCCTATGATATAGTGCATATCTTTTTCAGTTGAGAGGATCACATTTATAAAAAGCTATGGTTTCCAATATTTTTTTTATTATATTTTATGTACACCTCACTTATTGCAAAAGAAGTATTTTGATTAAAAGTATCCTCCACTTTTTCTTTTGAGTCCTATGAATTTCATGGCACTATCGGCACAGCATTTTAAGTTTTTAATTTAATATTATCCACCATTTTTTCTTTCAAGTCTTACGGATTTAATGTCCCAAAATGCTAGGATCATGGAGCTTTGGTTAGGCTGGAATTTCTTTTAACCACCAACAACATAACTGTAATACCTAAAATTTTTTATTTATTTTAATATATATATATAATATATATATTCACAAAGAGATAAGGATAAGGACGGGAATTTTATAAAAATCGAGAGGCAATTTGGACATTTCACATGAAGGGTATAAATATCCCAAATTAACCTAAAGAGCTTCTTTTGTCATTTTGAGCAATGAAACAAAAACCACAAAAGACAGATGCTCTCTTGGAACAAACCTTAAGACGATAAAAAAGGAAAAGGCAAGAAGGTAAGAAATCTTATATGAATTTCAATTTCTATTATTGGATTCGGAACTCATGAGTATCGTGTGCACGTTAGGACTCAAAATTTGAGAAGGGATGATACGAGAATAGGGGACGATACAAGAATAGGGAATCAATGGCTTAAGGATACGATTTGTGAAATTTTTGAAGTAAGTAATCTAATTTGTGTAATTTATTTATAATTACATGTTTTAGATATTTAATCAAGCTTAGGAATAGAGAGAATCAAGTTTAGGAGAATTTCGAATGGAGAATTAAGAGTTCATGGAGATTGCCAAAGGTAACACGATCTCCCAATACGGTCATGTGTCAACTATGTTGAGTTTGAAGGTTACATCGAGAGATACACAGCCTTACTATATGGTTATAATTTGTTGCAAGATGTTTTTAACATGTATATTACACCCTTGTCTCATTTTTATGTGTAGAATCATTTAAATATTGATGACATTACAAAAAATCCGAAGAAGTTTCATGCTGCTAATCGATTGATGGGAAATATCCATAGAAATCATTAAAGTAAAACTAAAAGTTCATGGATAAAGATTGGTGATGCAATTTGACCTAAGGGTTCAAGTGATGATGATTGGAAAAAGAAAACAGAGGAATGGAAGAGAGAGATTACAGAAGAGAAGGAGATTCTGCAATCTAGAAATCCATCTACAAAGGTAAGCTAACTTAACTATTTTTTTTTTTTTAAGGTTTTGAGTAAATGATATCATTAACTTGACGATGTCTTAATAAATAAAAGACTAAGGCAATGAGTAGGAAGGCTACACATAGGAAAGTTAAATATTTACACTGGTCTGGATCTATATCATTTGAGAGCAGGAGGAATGAATATGTGAGTATTTCATATAATTTAAATATATAAGACTAAAATTGATTAAGTCCTTAACTTTATGTTTAATGTGTGATTAGATTAAGAGGAATCGCCAACCACCCAATGCAATTGGGTTCGTTAAGTTCACCCAATACAGCGATCTAAGGCTTGATGGTAGTAGCGGTTAGATTTCCCAACAAGTTGCCTAAGATTACATAAGTTCATGGGTTAATTTACAAATAAGCATTGTTACCATGTTTTATGTGTTTATCTACATTTCTATTATGTTTACATTGTATATTGTTGTCATCAATAATTTAGGAGGATATGGTCAAGATGTATCAAGAATCTCGATCCTCGAACAATCTTAAGACTTCGAAGGAGATAGTTGATGAATTTATAGGTGCAAACACATAAACTGATTATCATCCTAGTAGAGGATATGAACCACCAACCATTGGGAAACCTTCACATAGACGAATTTATAAGGCATAGATGGAAGTAGTGCTATAAGAGACATAGGGAAAGCTTGAAGAAGAAAGACAACAACATGAACAATTGGAGGGGAAGTTCAATGACCAACGACCACAACTATTGTCTATGCTTCAAGAAAAAAGAGATCTACGTATCGCCTAAGCTAAAGAGGTTAGTTTAAACCTACACTTTGTAAATAAAAAGTATATGTGCTAGTTTGTAAAGGCTCCTATTGCTTCTATGTATAGAGTAGGAATGTTGTGGCAGACTCCCTGAGTATGTGGTGTTGTAATTTTCCATTATGTGTAATATAAGGGTAGTGTGTGTGTACTATGTTCTGCAGGGAGTATTGTTGTAGTTGTGCAATATTTGTTGTTATATAGGTGTTAAGGGACAATATTCTAGAATATTATAGAATCTAAATTATTGTAATTCCTTTGGTGCAATATTCTAAAATATTGATGTTTTACTTACATGTCAAGGATGAAAACTTCGTCATTACTTTGTAAATGTTAGATAGCTATTTGAGCTTTCTCAAGCAATTGCACAGCTTGCTAGGAATTTTCCAAGTACTTCAAGTAAATAATCATAAATATGTGATAGTATTCTATCCTCTCTCTCTCTCTCTCTCTCTTTCAATTTACAAAAGAAAAAAAAAAGATATAAGTGTATGCATGTGTTATTTACAAGTTATATATTTTGTGATAGGAACAAAAAATGCATAGGACCTTGTTCATTCACCAAGTTTATTTAACAATGATGATAATAAAAGCAGTGAAGACAATAATGATAGCGATGATGATGAAAGTAGCGATAAGGAAGATTGATACGAGAAATAGGGTGTTAGATAAGTTCATTTATTATTTAAGGCTAAACTTAATAAAGTTTGAATTTCTTTATCTTATTTGGATTTGTTTAGTTAAGGAAATAGTTCCCAAAATTTGTTGACATGAAAGCATTATGTATATGGGGTTCATTTGATGTAGGATATGTGAGAAAGACATATTGATGGTATTTTAGTATATATAATTATACATAAACTGAATAGGTATACGTTGGAAAATATGAGGATTGTGAAAATAGGTCAAAATCTATGCCCATTACAATTACCACATTTAAACGTTGTTAATTTCGCTTAACAATGACATTTTAACGTCACTAATATACTTTTCACAATGTTTAAATGTCGCACATAATCACCTTTAGCTAAGTTTAAACATTATTAATATTACTCTTTTACTACGTTTAAACGTCGCAAATGTATGTTTTACCGCACTTTTTCTAGCAAGTAATTTTTTTTATTATGGTTTTACTACGTTTAAATGTTGCGTATAATAACTTATAGTTACGTTTAAACATTGTTAATGTTAGTCTTTTGTTATGTTTAAACGTCGCAAATGTTACTCATTTGTTGTACTTCTTCTAACAAGTCAATTTGTAATTGTGGGTTTATTACATTTAAACATCACATATAATAACATTTAGTTACGTCTAAATGTTGGTAATGCTAGTTTTTTATTACATTTAATCATAGCCAATATTACTCATTTACCACGCTTTTATGTCCATTAATTTTTAATTGTGGTTTTACTACGTTTAAACACCGTGTATAATAACTATTGATTGCATCTAAACGTTGCTAATGTAATCTTTTATTACGTTTAAATGTCGCCAATATTACTCATTTACCGTGTTTTTTCATGTTCATTAATTTTTTACTTGTGGTTTTACTACATTTAAACATTACTTATTACCTATTTTTAGCAATATTTAAGCAATGCCCCATATAACACATTAGCTACGTTTCTATTTTTAGCGACATTTATTTTATTAACATTGCATATATTTTTTGCGATGGACCTTTGGTGACATGTATTAGCAATGGTTATTAAACATGGCTAAATCTTTTTTGTGATGTTTATTTCATGTTTAGCAATGTTTATTAAACGTTGTCTAATATCGAAGTTATTGCAGTGTTTGTTGTTTCTTCAATAGCCCCTAATCACGGTGATGATAATAACAATGGGGGAGAGAGTAGCTTATAGAGAGAGTTTACTTTATTAGTGACTTTTTTGAAGTTGAAAATGAAAGTGTTGAAGAGAGTAGCTTATAAAATAGAGTTTATTTTGCTAATAGCTTTTTGAAGATGATGTGAAAGCTTATGAAAGATATTTTATTTTGTTGGTTATAATTTTGATTATAATGATGAAAGTAAGGAAGAGAGTAACTTGTGAAAGAGAGTTTATTTTGCTGGTCACTTTTTTGAAGATGATGAAAATGGGGAAGATAGTAGCTTTTGAAGAGAGTTTATTTTACTAGTTAATTTAGTAAAGTTTGGCCTACATTAATTAAGATATCTCTATGAATTGTATGTTTACTTAGAACTTTTTTACACTTTAGAAAAGTGTTCAAGAGAATGTTATATGAGTATTTTTATTATATTAGTTTTTAATTTGTGATATCAAAGTAAGCATATATACATTGGTCAAAATGTACTTTTATTTATAAATGTTATCCATTCGGCCTATTGTATTTTGTAATTATATGTTTCTTTGTTGTAGGTTCAAATGATCATGTATAAGATTTTAAGTGGCTTTAATGTAACATTAAAATCATTTATTGAAACATTTAAATGTTTTTAATTTTTTTTAATTAGTAGCATTTAAAAGTCACAATTAACATGTTTTGCTAACATTTAAATGTTATGAAATTTTTTTTTAATGATAAGTAAGAGCATCGAAAAGGTATATACTTCTCTTTTGTTATGTTTAAACATTACCCAATGTTACTCTTTTTGTAATGTTTAAACATTACCAAATAATATATATTTTATAACATTTCAACCAATTTTAGTAGATTTATGTTATAGTTTGGTGATGTTTAAACATTATAAAAAATAATTTATTAGTGATGTTTAAACATTATCATTATTGATCAATCTATGACATTTACTTCAATGGTAACGTTTACTTTTTAAACATTACACATTACTTTCTATAACACACCTTTTGTGACATCTATTAGTAATGATTAATAAACGTCACGAAAAAACTTTTGTGATGTTCATTTTAGTTTTTGTAACATTTATTAAACATCACCAAAAATCAAAATTCTTGTATTGTTGGATATTTTATCTCTCTTTGTCGTCTTTTTTTTTTTCCTCTTTTGAATAAATTCATTTTTTTTATAAAATTTTCTTCCTTATCATTTGGTTATTTAAAAAGCACCGTGTCATCATACCTAAAGAGTCGTGTTTAACAATATTAGGAATGGTGATAAAGGTAAGCTAATCTCACCTTCTTTATCTCTTCAATGACAAATGGTCTGTGTTATTTGCATAAATAGTCTCGACTTTTAGGTTTTTTGGGATTTTAACACATTATTAGTAATTCTATTATTTCAAAATGTTTGTTGTGTGTTAAGTTTGATTGGTTTATAAACCTATAATGAGGGTTTTGGATTGTTACCTAATTTGAATTAGAGCTATATTTAAATGAGGAGTAACATATAATGGATGAATTAGATGCATCAAGTTATTGGAAAGCCAATTGATTTCAATATCTTTAAGTTGTAAAAATAGCACAAGATATCTTAGGCATTCCAATAACTATTGTAGCTTTGAAATCTACATTTAGTAATGGAGGTCAACTCCTTGATTAATATCATAGCATATTAAAGTAAAAAATTGTAAAAGTTCTTTTATGTACAAAAAATTGGCTCTACGGAAATATAAATAATAAATTAAACTATTTTTATAAAATTTTCAATGATATATATTTTCATTGATATAATTCTTTTATATGTATAAATTCTTTAACTATTTCTCTCGAAGATCTAATGGAAAAAGTTGAGTTATGAGTTTAGGTTAATTCAATTATATTATTAAACTTGTGAGCTTTTCGATTTGTTATATTTGATAGAATTTCTCTAAAACTATTAATTGGATTAATTTCATGTTAACTTTTAATGCCTTATGTTATTACTATATTTAGAAGTTAATTTTACAGAGAATTACACTTAGTCTTTAATGTTTACCTATTTTTCATTTGAGTCCTCATTTTTTTTTCTTTCTATTTAGTCCTTAACATTTTGAAAACTTAAAAAAGAAAAAAGAAAAACTCTCATTAAATACATTAAAATTTCAATTCATCGTAAGCATACATTAGTTTTTTATTAGTTTTGAGCTAGTTAGTCAAGGTAATTAGAGTACATATCATTTTTTCTAACCTATTTTCTTAATTTTAATTATTATTTGTATATTTTTTTATTATATTATATCATTATATATATTTATTATTATTTTTTATATTATGTAAATAAATTTATTTAATTATATTATTTTGTTATTTTAATTTTTGTGAACTAATTTGAAGTTAATACGTATTACGAATAGATGAACAACTTAATAGATTTGACGTAATTATTTTTTTTATAGGCTTTTGAATGCATTGATGACTTAAATAAAGTATAAAAAAAAGTTGAAAACTGAAATAGAAAAATAGGTAAATATTAAAGATTATTTTTTTTTAAATTTTATTATCAACCTTTTCGATATATAAATATTTTATAAATGTATTTATATCTTTTTAAATTAACAAACAAATCTAACTTAAGACATGCTTCTCAAATGGGTTAAGTCATAGGTTTAAGTTTTAATGTACGGTTAATAAATGAATCATGTCATGAATGAAGGTTTTTTAGATATAAACCCATTTAAACACGAACATTAAACATAGTGTGTCGTAACATGAATTGACAACCTTAAGTACATTTAATAGCATTTGAAAGCATTTTACGGTAAAGTATTTAGGTTTTTCGTTTTTTTTTCCCCCAATTGACCACCTCTTTTTGACTTTTTTTTTTTTCGTCATCACCTAGACTCCGTTATGTTTTATGAGTTTACAAATTGCAAGTGTTGGAAACAAGGAAGAAATGATTATTAGCATTTGAAAATATTTTATGATAATTTAGTTTTTTTTTTTCCTCCAGTCCAAGCACCTTTGCTTGGCTGCATTTTTATGTTAACGCCTTTAGCTATGTTTTGGTGTCAATGTCGGATTGAATGTCGAAGATGTTTTCAACATTCATTTGTCACAGGTATGGAGTTTAAACCGTTTGAGGGAGTTTCTGTAAGAACAGGTGATACGAATTTTAATCATGAGTTGATTCGTTTCGTTACGAGAATGTGTATGAGTGATAATTGATGCAACTTTATTTATTTTTTTTTTTTTAAGGTCATTGCTCATTTGTTGCTTCTAAAGTGGAGTTCGAACAATTTGAGAACGTTTTTGCTAGAAAAGGTGATATGAATCAAATAATGCATTCAAGTATATCAATAGCAAATTCGAACTTACTTGATCTGGTAAGACAAATAAAGCAAGGACTTTTAAGTCCCAAAGCTAGCATTAAGCACCATTACTCTTCATGAAATCAGGCAAACGAGGGATATTTTTTAAGAATTCATGGGTACATAGCATATTAACAATGTGGACATTACTGCTTTCATATTATTTGAAGAAATGTCTAAAAGAAAAAAAATTTTGAAAAGGTTTAAAAGGAAAGGGTGGGGGGAGGTGTAATTAAGGATTTGGTGGATAAGAGTAGGAATTAATTGGATTGAAAGTTTGAGATTTTGGGTTCTTGACAAAAATAAAGTTTTCGTTATGGAAGCTACAATAGATGCGTTTGATACAACACATGAGATGGTGCATGTGATGATTTAGGATGATGATAGGGGCAGCAGTAGCAAGATCTAAAGTATTTGAATGATAGTGAGAATAAGTTTCACCACTATAAATCTAAACAATGTCCCAAGTATTTGGGTCGGTTTAGGTTGTTGAATTGAATTTGGTTGCTATTGTTATCATAATGTGGATTGAAAAAATAACTATTCTAACTCTCAACATTCTTCTTTCAAAGATTCGACTAATTTTAAGACCCCTCTTCCCCTCTAAATTCATATTCATTTTATCTTTCATTAGACATGCATAAAAGATAATCAAATAAAGATAAAACCAAATAAATCATCCACTTTTTTATTATTTTTTCTATTTCTTCGTCATGTTTCTTTGTTTTCTAATTGTGAACAAGTTCAATTTTAAGATACCAGATAAATAGTAAAAAAGATATTTACTTCATTCCTTTGTCAAATTGTGATATCCATAAAAATATAGTTTATTGGGAAAAATAAGAAAACAATTTGTACATATATTTTGTCCACACCAATTCCAACAACTTCTGATGAATTGTATATATGTTGTGTATAAGATTTTTACTATAGCATCCCACCTCTCAAGTCCTATTCTTCTATACATTGGTGCCTAGGAATCGATACACTATGCCATTCTTGAGTTGGGGATAAAGCTAATTGGAACCAAATATATATTAAAATTTATGAATATTACACATATATAAATATAATAGCGAAGAAACGTCTTTTACATATAGGCATTATATTGCTCAAGTCTAATAAAGTCACAAAATATAGCATAAACTGATCAAGTAATTCAATATTTAATTATATTATATAAGTCAATTCTCACTCTCATAATCACACCCTGAGCTTATGCTCTAATATCGACTCCATTGTCATAATCTAAGGTTAGAATAAAACTAACTCCTCAACATCAAGCTAAGTGAGCAAAATAACAAATAATAACAAGAAGTCATATTACACGTAATTGAGCACAATCCATTATAACATTTGAAAGATGATTATGGATGCAATAATAGGTCATGCTAATACGCATGACATACACTAGCTAGAATCCTAACTAAACAAATAATAAGTGGCCTTTGGGTGCTCTCGAGTTAATATAAGTAGCACTAAGTGACTCTCAAGCAAATACATAAGTGGTACTTGGCAACTCCCAAGCAAATCTATAAGTGACTTGAGGTAGCTCTCGATGAATAAATGAGTAGCACTTAACAACTAAAAACCAAGTATGTAAATCTATATATTGAAAGTTGTATTTAGTGAATTGAGCTTTTATAATTAAATATGACTTATAAGTCCTTTCATGCAAATTGAGTTTTCAAATGAGACCTTTAGGTCCATTTCATAAATTGAGTATTTCTAAATAACCCTTATGTCCTTCGGTCAAAATCAAGCTTTATGAAAATATGAGATATTTATAACGTTTGGTTATAAATTATATTTGTTGGATGGTGATGATAACCAATGATTTTTAGTAAATGAGGTTTCATATGGTTTTTGTATGAATTTAGGCTCATCAAAAGCCTTTAGTATGTATGTATATGAGTTTTATTTAAAAAAAAAAAAAGGTTGGATTGGACGAGCCGATCCAATTGCCTTTGCATATAAAAGGCTATTATTTATAAAATAAGGAGAAAAAAATAAAAATAAAAATTTGGTTCGTCCGGACCGGCTAACTCGTGAATATAAACCAGCCAAAGCACAATGACTGAACCCCAAGACCAAGCACAGCAAGAAGACTAGGACTAGGTGTAATATCCACAGTGGGCGCACACCAACCTTGGAGTAAAATGCTTATGAAGCACAGCATCATAGAAAGAGGTAGAGAGTCTTGGGAATTGACAATGTGAGACTCAGGATATTTGGGTTTCCAAGAACTGCAATGGTGCAGTCCAATACGCGCAAAACCCATCTTTAACTAGATTCTTCTTGCTTTAATTCGCTTCTAGATCAGAAACGATCACCTAAAAAAGATTCTCGGCCATCTAAACTAATAATTCATTCAAAAAATTTCCCAAATCTCCATTAATTTGTGATCAAAATGAGAGGAAAAGTGGCTTCTTTATTGAAAACAATGTAGCAATATATGTATATATGTTTTTAACCTTTAATTCTTGTTTCCAAGCATTCGAAAGTGCTCCCTTCTATCAAAGCTGTTTAATAATCTTATTACCATGTCCCTAAAATTCTTAGCATGCAATTTGGAGGTAGATTTTGTCATAAAAATCGAATCTTTAGTCATATGTACGAATATGTGAAGTGCTGGAAATTTACAAGGAAAAATGAAAAACTTCAAACTTTGAGAGTATTTGTCTTACCACATGATGATGAATGTTAAGCTGGGTTAATGGCCAATATTGATAGAATTCAGTGCCTAGATTAGAGTAGTGGTGCAGGTTCGTCCGACTGGTGGTAATTTTAAGTTGGGTTAATGGCCAATATTGATAGTATCCAGTGCCTAGATTAGGGTGGTGGTGCAGGTTCGTTGATAGGTGGTCGGAGGTGGAAGATATGGTGGCTCAAAGTTAACTTGTCGAAATGGTTTTTCTGACAGAAAATTTTTGTCGGTATTAAAACCAGCTTGATGGGTCAAATTTGGCGGCATTTTCTGACGATATGGTGGTGGCAGGGGATTGAAAGAGGGTATGAAGTAGTTTCAATTGGTGGTCATGGCTTTGAATTTGAGTGAGTGGTCGCAAAGATATTAGAGTGAGAAATGCAAGCCGTATGTGGGCTGTTTGGGAAATGAACAGGCACAAGAGACTTGTACATATAATGCTTTGTCATGTGTCCGGAGGTGGAAGAGAAGAGGCGGAAAAATGAACAAGGAAATTTCGTTTGCTTTTTTATTAAATCACTAAGATATTTTGTTTTACTGCATATCGGGGTCAAAATCTCTAAGATTTGCAAAATTAAACCTTTATTTTTTAGCATAGTTTATATGCATGGTAAAAATTATTTTTACGTCGTTTTTCAACGAAATTCATGACTAAGCTTAAAATAAGTTGTATAACTAAAAAAATATATTGATTTCATTATTTTATACTTGACTTTGTATTTTAAGATACTACCATCTATTTTAATGTCAATTAACCATTTAATATTGAAAACTCAATATTTTTTGAATTTTTATTTTTTCTCAACTTGATATCATATTTGAATACTAAATTTTATTTTATTATTATTTTTTTTGTCATTTATTATTATGTAGTATTATGATCATGTGTTCGTTTAATATGCTTTTTTTTTTTTTAACCATTCGGTTTGCAGTTTGAAATTTTTATTTTTCTAATGTCATTAGCATTCTAAAATCATCTTCTTGAGAGGCTTGCAAAAATTTTTCATACAGATTTCGTGTCTCCACAATTATTATTATTATTATTATCAAAAGGTCATGATATTGCATATACCTTTAAAATGTATATTTTTAATACTACGTTTTCATTTTCTACACACAATGTAATTATAATGGAAAGACATCTTAAAGTGTTTGATTCTTCACTTCACTTTGAAATAATTCATGGTTTTGAGATTTTGTGTTGCATTTTAATGTAAAATGTTGTTTTACTTTCATATGTGTTCTTTGGTGTTGTTGTATGGATTGTTGCTTTATTTATTAAATAGACTACGTCCTTTAAGGATTTTCTCAAATTTATACAATTGATAATTTGCCATTTCACATGGATTAGAGCAAAATCATTGTGAATTAATCTAAATGTTCTTTTAACCTTTGAAAAAAAATATTGGCTAATAGAGATGCCACCAGGTTGGGTTTGGGATAAGTTTTATAAATGTCAAACTCAATTTATTACATTGTAAGGCTACACAAGATCCGCCCTAAAACCCTATAAAGTTTTTATTCAATACCTAAAACCCACGTTGTCATAGGTACCATAAACTCGTGATGCAACTTGCCATCCCACTACTAAAACTTGTCTAAAACACTTTCCTACGAAATAAAGAGATAAGGTGTTATCAAAACTCATGCAATTTATTTTTACCATTCAAAGAAATGCATAATAAGATTAAAGCGATAACACGTTATATGATAAACATAATTTTTTTTATAGGAAAGCAACTATATTAAATATGACTATATGCAATTATAATTTTCATAAAATAATTTCATAAAGACATCTTAAAGTGTTTTATAGGAGAGCAACCATTGGTATTTTAATTCAATTTTCATAATCTTATATCCAAAGCCTATGGAGGTTTTATTGGCAACAAAAAAAAAATGAAGTTTTTAATATACTTTATTAATACCTTCAATTTTTGTTCACAAATTATAGCTATTGAGTCTAGAATTCATTCTATTTCAAACAAGATTTGATTCTTTGCTTCATTTTTTTTTTCTTTTAACCACAATATACCTATATGTATATATTTTACTAATATTCGCCCACATAAGTTATCAACTAGCGTACATGGGAGATATGCATGTTGGAATTGGAAGTTGGATGGAGTTGTCCTCAAATTGAAAGTTGCATGAGATTGCGGATGAAAGTGATAAATATCATAACGATACAAATTCCTGTCCCTAAGAGTTAACCATCTAATCTAAAGCCTTCTCATAATTCCACTTTGACAAAATCAACCCACATTGTGGCAAAATCAAGGGGCTTACCCAAGCGTCCAATCTCAACCAACATAATAAGAGACTAAGACAGTAAAATATACAGTCACGAAGAGGAGATACAGGGAGAAAGATACATAAAAGGACTTTGTCTTTTGACAAAGAAGACAGCTGAGATAGACTTTAAAAAGCCGAGGATACTGGAACCAGTAAACATAGTACAGCGTACTATTTTCTTTTTGTTAACTAGATTATGTTATCAATTCTGATTTTTTAAATAGTTTGAATTATTATTAATTAGTTATTAGTTACTAATCCTATCTTTTAGGACTTAGCTATCGTGGGTGTTGGATAGTTACAATAGGATAATGGGTAAGTAGTGATCCTAATTTTTCTCCTACTTAATGTCATAACAAGTCCTATAATTTAGAAGTCTGTTTTTGGTTGTAGATGATAGAGATTGATCTTTGAATGAAATCTATTAGCTCTATTTATTTGCTCACTGTCTAGTTTTCTTCTTCAACAAAAAGTTATACTTTTACTACAATTGGTATTAGAGTTACGATGAACAACACTACCCAATTGTCTATTCCTATTCTAAATGAAAAAAACTATAATTGTCGATGTGTTCAAATGAAGGTCTTGTTTGATTACCATGATCTGCTGGAGATCGTGGAGAGTGGAGTGCATACATTAGTAGATAATGCAAATGATATGCAAAGAGCAGCAAACCGTGACTTGAGGAAGAAGGACAAGAAGGCATTGTATTTCATCCACCAAGGAATGATGATGAGACGTTTGAACAAATTGAAGGAGCTACTATCTCCAATGAAGCATGTACTATCTTGTCCACTTCATACAAAAGTGATGAGAAAATCAAAAGGGTGCATCTCCAAACTTTGAGGTGACAATATGAGTTGCTGTAAATGGAATCTACTGAAACAATTGATACTTACATCAACAAAGTTCTTGTATTAACAAACAATATGAAAACAAATGGTGAAGAAAGCCATGATTTGTCAACTATGACAGTTAAATTATTGTCAAACTCCCTACAAGCACATGAACAAAGAATGAATGACAATAAGCTTGACAAGCCAATTGAACAAGTTTTTCAAGCGCATATCTTTGTTGGGGATTTCTACCAAAGACATGGAAAATATCGTGGCAAAGGAAGAGGACAAAGTGGTAATCACTTCAACAAAGGCCGTGGTGGTTTGAATCATGGTGCTGTAAAACATAACAACATAAGTTGCAACTCCAAGTATAGACAAAGCCATTGAGGCAATAGAGGAAGATTTGACAAATCAAATGTGGAGTGATACAACTGCCATAAACATGGTCATTATGCAAATGAGTGCAAATCCAAAGATGACAATCAAGCTGCCAATTATGCACAAGAAGAGGATAATCAAGAACAAGCCGAGAGTGATCAAGCAATCTTAATGGTGTTCTCATCAAATGAAACTTCCAATCACCATACATGGTATTTGGATATTGGCTATACAAATCATATGTGTGGTAAGAAGGAATTGTTTGCTAAGCTTGATGAGTTGTTTCACAAGAGTTAAATTTGGCGATGGTAGATTCATTCCAGTGATAGGAAAAGGGTGAATCTTTATTACATTAAAGTATGGAGATCACAAATACATCTCAAATGTATTTTATATGCTTGACATGACAAACAACCTATTGAGCATGGGTTAATTAGCTAAGAAAGGTTATGTGATGAATGTTTCTGGAAGTCAGTTTTTGGTTCTTGATAAACAAGGTACTCTAATTCTAAAAACCTTTTTATTAAAGAATTGTATATTCTCAACTGACATCAATAAAGGAGAATTTACATGTTCGAATGCAATTGTGAGCAATGAATCGTGGTTATGGCATCTTCGTTTTAGGTATTTAAACTTCCAAAGCCTAAAAGCTCTTGCAAAACAAAGAATGGTGAAAGGTTTACCTCAAATCAAACATCCTAATAAGTTGTGTGAAGCATGTATCACTGGTAAGAATCGCATATTACCATTTTCAAAAACTGTGGAGCATGCAAAACCTCCTTTGGAGCTTGTTCATACCGACATATGTGGTCCTATGAATACATAGTCAATTGGAGGTAATAGGTGTTTCTTGACATTTATTGATGATTTTTCAAAAAAAAAAACTTGGATTTATTTGTTAAAGAGTAAGGCTAGGGTATTTGATTACTTTAAGAAATTTAAAGTGTTTGTTGAAAGACAAAGTGGCCAATCACTCAAAGCAATTCAAAGTGATGGAGGAGGTGAATATATCTCTAATGAATTTAGAAGTTACTATGAAGAAATTAGACTGCAGTGCAACACTACATTCCCTTACATTCCTCAACACAATGGAGTGGTTGAGAGAAAGAACCGAACTATACTAGACATGCCAAGAAGCATGCTAAAGGCGAACCTCAACATGTTAATGATTTCAAGCAAACCATGATGAATGAATTCAAGATGACTGATCTTGGTCTTATGTCCTATTTTCTAGGTATTGAAGTTGTTCAAAGAGAAGATGGGATTTTCATCAATCAGAAGAAATATGTTTCTAAATTTCTGGTGAAGTATCAGATAAAAGATTCAATACTAGTTCAAACTCTAGTGGAAACTAGTACAAAACTGGTTAAGGATGGAGATGAGTGAATTGTTGATCTAACATATTTCAAGCAAATTGTTAGAAGTTTGAGATATCTCACTTGCACAAGACCTGATATTTGCTATGTTTTGGGTTTAGTTTGTGGATTCATAGAGTCTCCTTGACAAATACATTTACAAGCAGTAAAATGGATCATGTGATACATCAAAGGTGTTCATGATTTTGGTTTATTTTACTCATCATTTAAGGAATATGAGCTTGTTGGATACTCTGATAGTGACTGGGGTAGAGATTTGGATGAAAGAAAGAGCACAAGTGGTCATTGTTTTATGCTTGGGAATATTGTCTGTTCAAGGTCTTTAAAGAAGCAATCCATTATTGCCTTATCAACGTGTGAAGTTGAGTACATAGTAGCAGCATCCAATGAATGTCAAGCGGTTTGACTTAGCAATATAATGAGCCAAATTGGTTTTAAATTGCAAAGACCATTGAAGATTTATGTTGATAATTTGTTTGCAATTAATTTAGCTAAGAATCTAGTTTTTTATGGAAGAAGCAAACATATCGATATTAGATACCACTTTCTGAGAGATCAAGTTGCAAAAAATATGATCAAGCTGGAACATTGCAAGACTGAAGATCAAGTTGCAGATATCCTCACTAAACCGTTGAAGATTGATGCTTTTTATCAAACTAAGGAACCTACTTAGCATGATGACTTTTCCGCATCAGAATTAAGGGAGGATGTTGACTAGACTATGTTATTAATTCTTTTTTTTAAAAAATAGTTTGAATTATTATTAGTAAGTGGTTAGTTGCTGATCTTATCTTTTAGGACTATTAGCTATCATGGGTGTTAGATCAGTTGTAATGGGATAATGGTTAAGTAGTGATCCTAATTTTTCTTATGCTTAATGTCACAACAAGTCCTATAATTCTGAAGTTTGTTTTTGGTTGTAAATGATAGAGATTGATTTCTGAATGAAATCTATTAGCTCCATTTATTTGTTTACTTCCTAGTTTTCTTCTTCAACACAAAGTTATACTTTTACTACACTTTCAAGAGTGATTTTAGAGCATTGAGCACTGACTTAAGCATAGTCGCCGCTATCAAACCGGCGCTTAGCACCACCATGCTCCAAGGATGAAGAGCGAGCCATTGAAAGTTATCTGCTAAGGTATGAGAAAGAAGAAAGCTGGGCATGGGTAATGGTATGGTAGGGTAGGTTGGTCTGTGTTATGCGGCGTGTCGACAAGCCGACTTGATAGGGAGAAAGTGAGCAGATTTTTCTTTTCTTATTAGTTTGTAGAAGTTTTTAGACTACTTTGGAGAGTTGTACCTTCTCTTGCAATTTCCATCCGCCACTATTGCAGTTGTTATCTAAACTCATATTTCAAATTATTACAACATATCTAATAATAAAGCCGCAGGGGGACTTTTAAGTGTTTACACCCTCAAATTACTAAATAATTCTTCATGTTACACTTTAATTACAATTTTAGTTATTATAGTATTTGTGTTCTTGAAAAATATTTAAGGTTTATTTATATAACTTCACTTGGTTTTTTCTCCATATCATTTCACACACTTTAATTGCTTATGTCCATGTTTCCTCCCATAAGGGATGAGCATAATTTGGTTTAATATGAATGCTCTTTGAATCATTGAATCATATATAACGGTTTAGTTTTTAATTTCAATTGAACCTAATACTCATATCCAAATAAATTTAAAATAAATATCAAATAAAAAAAGCCATATATTTCTAATGAATGATATATAAATTAATGAGTCATAATTTTTATATTTATAAGAGTGCACTGACAACTCAATATGAAGTAGAGTTTAATTTTAATACATCATTGCGGTGCAATATTAAGTCGAATGATGCGGCGGTCTCTAGGGATGAGCATTGCTCCAAAGCAAGTTCTATTATAGCGTTGTTTCACAATGGTATTGTGTTAATAAATTTATTATATTAACTTTTTAAATTGTTATTATCAGCATCTGTATTTAGGTGCATCATCTATTAGTACATGTATGATCTAATTAAATTTTAGTATATATACTGAATATTTAAATGACTCACTTAAGGTATAAGTAACTTGATTTAATTTATAATATTAAAGTAGGATATCCCTTTTTTTTATGTCTTTAGTATTTTATTTTTCTTATAATTTTCTCATTTTACCCAAAAAAAAAAAACACTTCAGCATAATATTTAAAAGAAGATTTCTCCTGTAAAGTGTTTGCTAAATTAAAACCATCTACTATACTAAACCCAGTTTATTCTAGACAACGGTCCATTATAACATTTTATTATATTTTTTCATTATTTTTTTAATGACTTTTCTATTTTGTTTGTTGTTTTGTGATTATTCTATTTTTTCACGATCAACTCGTTATTCAATAACATTATCGAATGTGTTGGTTTTTTTGGATTTTTTTTTCAATATTTTTAACAATAATACAAGTGCAGCTTCTAAAAAAAAAAAAAAAACAATGTACTTATGCTTAAACTAGCAAAAGACAAAGTAATCCACCACCATATAGGCTATCATTTATTAAGATTGATTCCATCATTACAATTAGTCTTATTTAAAGCAGTTTTGCTAAAAGAAATGTACATTTTTTACGAATTTTAAACTTTGACAAATGGTACCTATTAAGGATTACCGTTATTAATTTTTTTTTTTCTAATCAATAAATATTTTCATAACTTTTTTCCTACCATACCTTTTTGGTATAGTTTTTTAGATTTTTTTTTCTTTTTCCTTTTACCATCTCTCTAGAGTCATCACCCATTGTAGAAAGTAACTACCATAAACGCTCATTTTATATATTATTACATTACCTTTCACTTATCATATTTCTTTTTTTTCCTTTCTTGACAATCAATTCCATTCCTTAATTCCTTAGTGCTTTTGTGACAATAAACAAAACAGAAAAATCATTGAAAAAACATAATGTAAAGATATAATAAAATATTATAATCGGTTTTTGTCTAGAATAAAGTGAGTGTAGTATAGTAGGTTGTTTTAATTTAGCAAATACCTTACAGGAAATATCCTCTTTCAAATATTATACGTTTATACTAGAGTATTTTTTTTTGGAAAAATAAGAAAATTATAAGAAAAATAAAATAATAAAGACATAAAAAATGGGGTATCTTACTTTAATATTATAAATAAAATTAAATTATTTACACCTTAAGTTCTATAAAATAGTCTCATCTGTATGCTTTGACGGAATATAAATACTATAATAACTAAAATTATAATTAAAGTATAACATGAAGAATTAATTAATAATTAAAGCGTGTAGACACTTAAGGCTTCCTTGGTGCTTTAATATTAGATATGTTATAATAATTTGAAATATAAGTTTAGATAACAATCGTAAATATGACGGATGAAAATGAAAATAAAAGAAAAGGTACAACTCTCCAGAATATTTGAAAAACTTCTACAACTTAAGAAGAAAACAAACATCTGAAAATTTCTACAACTCAAAAAATATTCTAGCATGTACAGGGTGCCAGCACAGGCTTGTAGCTACTCTTTCTTTCTTTTTCTATATTTTCTTATTTCTAATAATATTTCCTAAATTTAAAAGACAAGCATTATCTAGCCCGAAATTCCACAATTACCCATGCCCGTGAAACAGGCTGCTTTATCTCCCTCTCTTCTCTCGCTTCTCTCTCTATAGAATCTGCTTACCATACCCATACCCAGGTTTCTCCTTTCTCGTAATTTAGCAAATATGAACTTTCAATGGCTCGACGATCTTCATCCTTGGAGCATGATGGTGCTAAGCGCCGGTTTGATAGCAGTGAGTATGTTTAAGTCGGTGCTCAATCCTCCAAAATCACTCCGGAAAGATGATGGTACGCTGTACCATGTTTACATGTGTTCCACTACCCTCGGCTTTTTAACTGCAATCTCAGCAATGTTCTTTGTCAAAAGACAAAGCTTTTTTACTGTCTCTTTCTCCCTGTCTCTCCTCTTCTTGTCAGTAGCCTATTTGACAGCATTAGTCTCTTACTATGTTGGTTGACATTGAGCACTTGGGGAAGCCCCTTGATTTTGCCACATTGTGGGTTGAGTTGAGGGCAATCTCGCGGCAGAAAAAATAAAGAGGAGTTGATGACGATATGAAGATATTGAAGATCCGAAGTGGGATCGTGAAAAGGCTTTACTTTAGATGGTTAACTCTTAGGGACACTTAGTTCCAACATCATTATCAATGTACTGTAATGAATCAATAGTTGTATCTGACTTTTCGTTCAGTAATACTGAACAGTTTGCTTGAATCTGACATTTGTGGCTTTTTTTTCTCTTCCTTTTTTTCTTTTTTTGAAGTACCATGGCAATGTTCTCCATTGTTATCTAGTCAAAGTATAGTCCGGACTTTAGGGCTATTCTCTGTCACCGATTCTGCAACTTCTCAACAACAATTCAACTGTAAATCCCTACTCTAAATGGATTGTCTTGACATGTTTCAGTTGAATTGAGCGAAATCTTCTTTAATGTACAAGAAATGCGGGGAGGAGGAAAATCATACGGCCACTCTTCGAGTCCACCAAATTTTCTTGAAATCAGAACAACTGACGCAAAAGTTACTCACGATTTTATTCACATGAATTTTGCATTCTATTGGGGTTTCATCTTTATAAAGTTGGTTTATCTTTCATTGGTTAAGTATATGGAAGGAAGTGGAAGTAGTTTGTAGAGTATTAAATGAGATTTAGTTAGGCTATTTATTAATGTTGCTAATTGATTTATTTTGATTATGATTAATAATTATTATAGATTATATAAATTTAATATATATATTTTTTATATAAAAATATGTGATGAATTATAACATCACAAAACGTTACGATTTCCAAATTAAAGTAAATGCATGCAATAGCACCGTATAAGAGGTTACTCAATCCAATACTTTGGTAATAATGGAGTCAATGAAAAATCGTCTTTGATGATCAACATGAAATTTTGAGCCAATAATTACATGTCCTATGTCCACAGTACTCAACTATATAAGCATGTGAATATATAAGCCAAATTCGCTTTTGTTGTAATGAGATAATTTGAATATGGTATGTAAACAATAAATATAGAATAGGCTTAATTTTTTTTTTTATTAGCTAACTATATATGTAAATTTTATCGAATTTTACGTTTGATAAAGTTTAAAGCTCTTATATATGTAATTGGTCGAAAATGAATATATAGGAAAGGAAAGGGAACTCTTCTATTATTCTTTGGTAACTTGAGAGTATATAATATTGGAAATAGATGGTGCAGAGTCTGTCAAAACATAATTAATTTTGTCCAGATAGAAAGGTGAAAGAGTGGAATGGAAGTTTGAATCAGAGAAAGAAAAGAGACCCCCATCCCACACGGGTTGAGTCAGATACTTAGCAAACAAGTTGCTATCATCACTTTCTTTGCTTTTCAACATGAACATATCGAAAAGAAAGCGAAAAAGCAAGTGGTTGCTTTACTAACATTGAATTTGAAAGCCAAATGGAAAAGAATGTTAGATTAAAGAAGAAGCTTCTGACTTTGCTTTACAATGTTGCTAACTCAAGATATGAATCTATTTTATAACATGCCTGGAAATATTACTATTATAAAATACAGTAATTCTTGTTGGTAAAAGAATATAAGCTATGCGCATATATAGTTTATAACTCTATATTTAATATAAGGTTATATCGTGATAACCGAAACTAATTTTTTAGGTTGGACTAGCGGATATCCAGCAGTTCATTGCAAATAAACAAGGGAGCCAAATAAGAGGTATTAAGTAAATATTGAAAAGTATGAAGATTAGGAGGAAATTTCATATGTAAGCGATAAAAAAATTAAATTATAAATCATATGAAATAAAATAGATTTAGAAGAGGTATCAACCACGCTTGAAAATCGCAAGGATAAAATTGCGATTGAGAAATTGTTGTACATTGACAAACTTAGAAAAGTAATGCACCTTTGGTGAATTGGTTAAATTCAATTAAAAAATAACCCAACCTAATACTTCATCCAATCTATTTTATTTCACCAGATTTAGATCTTCCCTACCCTATGCTTAAACGACAATACAAGAAAATTATTTGAGAACTAGCCCACTAAAATCCCTTGGGCTGTCACGTAAATAGAGATGACAAATCAAAATTATAAGACCTGCATGTTAAACTCAAGTACAAATCAATTCCAGCCTCAAAGTCATGCTCAATTTACAGGACACGGCTCACCTCCACTCAAGCCATTCATACCCACCAAACCAACACACAGGGGCATAAAATATCTAGATTTTTATTCATTTCAAATGACTACTTGCACCAATCCATTTGCATGCACAAAGCCACTTGTCAATACAGATCTGCTCCTAATGCTTTCTACTAGAATCTTAAAAGAGTTTAGGAGGAGTAAAAGACACGTACAACAGACTAAAACAGTTGGCTTGGAAAGCATCAATTCTGATTCCTCCACCACCACCGCCACCAGGTCATTCACCGCAAGGAATCCTTGCAGCTTTAATATATTTAGTATGTTAGGTGCTATAAAAAAGAAAATTGAAGCTTTTAAAATATAATTTACCATGCAAGAATTTAAATGAATATAAAAAGCCAAGTTAGTGAAATCAATGTTAGGAATTATCATAGAATTTATTTGGCGAAAGAAATATGGGGAAGATATAACAAAATTAAATAAAATAACGAGACTCTACGTATACAAGTAAACGTCTAGCAGAAAAGAGGCATCGTCGTAATTTTCATTTTGTTAGGTGTAAGACACAAGTTATTTCTAAGTCAAATCATAGAAAATATATAAAAAAAGCCTGTGGATACTGATATACATATTTTGATTTCATACGGTTTAGTAACCAACAAATAATAATAATAAATAAATAAAAAGACTATTGCCCGCATGCAGAATTCCCTTATTGTGGCTGAACACATCTAGAAATATGTTGCTATATACACTTTAATTTCTTAGTGTTCAGTACCTAGTGTTAATGAAATAAATTAAACATTGGATTACGGTGAATCGGTATATTAAAGTATAGAAAGTATAAAATATACATACGTACTTGCATATATATATGGTCGAGCCTCTAGAAGAAAATATATGTTTTAATTTTGTATTCTAGGATAATTTTTGTTGCAAAGATAAAATAAACTAGCCAAAATAATCAAACAGAATATAAAAAGTGTGTATAAATGGACATGTAGTCGGACCCTATGGAATAAATTAATTTACATGCAGGTAAATGCAATTATATTGTAAACTTAAAGCTATATTCAGCAATATATGCACATGCATACCGAGACCATGCATGGGAAAATATAATAATAATAATAATAATAGCCCTTATACACAACATTACTTGTTTCTTTATTAAAATAATGATTTAGAAGAATCTATGATGCGTCGACAATAAGTACATCAATTATTGAAAGTTTAGATCATGAGGGTATCGTAATTAAATCATAAAGTATGGATTTAAAATTTGTTTTAGCCGAAAGTCTTAAGAGAATTTTCTTAAAATACTGCTTTAATTCATATTATTTAATAGACTGTAATATAATAAAAAGCGACATACTCTTATGCCCATGGCATGCTGTCATGGAGATATAATTCTTTTCTTATAATTGATGTGTACTTTGCCATTATTAATTTTTAGTATTAGAACTAGAGCAAATAAAAATGAGAAAACCCATTACATATACATTAGCACCGAAATTTGTGAAAAAAAGGATAAATTGGATCATGCTTAACTCTAAGAGTTAACTGATATGTTGTAAATAGGTTCCAAGTTGGATCATGGATTCCAAATTGATAAAAAGGGAACTAAATGTTGAACTAGATTTACAAACAATATGGGATTGATGATGAAATAAAATAAGCTAGTAAGTTAAACGTAGAGAAGTGAATCGAGTCCCTTAAAATTTTGAACTCAGCTAATGATGAAACAAATATGAAACTATTGATTCCCTTAAACCTACTTGACCTTGAGCTATAAAAGATAATCGTGCTCAAGACATGAGTAATACCTAAATCCACTTTAGAATTTAGGCTTTGATCTTGCAATCTTAACTAAATAGAAAAGTAGTTAATAATTACTTAAACAAAGTAGATAAAGGCCCAACTAGTGAAGAGGGCCTTAAGTTTTGACAAAACCTAGATTGTATCATTGCTCTTGGATTAATTAAGTTAAATAATTTAACCCCTCACATGCACCATACATACATATGTACAGTTAAATGCATACACATGGATGTTAAAAATCATATTAGATATAAACCTACAATCATGTATACATGAACATATAAAGAAGCGAAGGTGTACATGTTAAATACATACTACAATTAAACATGATGTTAGATGCATACATATAATTATATTTATTTATATACATGTGTGTATCAAGTAAGAGTAATATATATATATATATATATATATACTCGATATTGATAATAAAAATAAATATGAGGCATGTGCATGTTACGATTTATGACATCAAGAGGGATGCAAGAAATCAACTTAGACTTAAGATGTAATGAGTGGTATCGACAAGATACTTTGTTCTATAGGTATAGATACTTTAAAGGCAGGTTTGACCACTCTTGAATAAATTAATTGGAAGCTAATGTTGTTCTCTCGATGATAACCATGGCAGGCCAAAACCAATTGAGAAGTTAGTCCCCACAATCATAAGGACAACCATGGCAAATCTGGATGAAGGCTCTCTTAATAAGGGATTGGCTCAAAACAAGTGCTAAGAAAAATATGAAGAAAAGGTTGGCTCACTATCTGAAAATAAAGCAAAAGTATGAAACAAAGGATGATTAAGTGCCATACAAAATCTTTAGGACAGGTAAACTTCCTATCTTATGATAACCGGTATTAAAGCAATAAGTTTTCTAGCTTCATTGAGGCACCTAAATGCTATCTAAGTGAAAAAAAAAAAAAAGGTATTTGAGTAGTCTTGTTGATGAAAGGGCTTGTATAGAAGAAGCTCAAAAGGAGGGGTGGCCATCAAGAAAACATCATTGTGAAAGGATAGGTATCTATGTCGCAAATTAAGACTTTTGTAACAAAAGCTGCCTAAATCAATACAAAATAAAGAAAAATAAACTAGTAGGCTACCTTATCATTAGGCTACTCAACAAAAAGGCGATCCCAAAAGATGTAGAGAATTGATGAGGCCAAGTAAGGAGAGCTATGCAAGCCTAGGAGTCTTGGTTGAGATAATCTTGAAGTGGAGTGAGACAATGAATGCAAAAGGTCAATAATCATATGAGGAAGTACAACAATAAGCTACCTCACCATTAGGTAACTCAACAAAAGGTAATTTTAGATAACATGGAGAGTGGTGAAGGTGAGAGAGGAATGTTTGTGGATGCCCAAAGTCCTAACTGAGGTGATCATAAGGTGAAGTTTGACAATAGATAGGGGAGAATGGTGTATTTTTGAAGAATTTGAATTTTAATTGAGTAATATTTTGATTTTAGAGCTTTAATGGATAATTGAATTAAAAAGGAAGAAAATGAATCCAATTTTACTCAATCTGGAGTTAAATAGAAGAAGTTATGAATTTTTTAAGATAGACACAAGTAACAGATATGACAATGTCAAGATCGTATTAAAATTGAAACTTAAAAGCTGAGAGTTACACGAAGGCTAGACATGACCTTGTTTATTAGTTATGTATCTCTTGGAAATAATTATTTCTAAGCATGACTTTGACATGATCTTTAGACACAATCGTGTCTAAGCCATGTTAACTACAATATCTATTTTTACAAAGTTTTGTTCAACGATTTCTACATGACCCATGATTGTGTTAGACAACATGTTTGCCTAAAAACACAATTTTTAATGCCCACTATATAAAGAACAAGAGGAACTTAATCTCATAACTTTAAGAAGATGTTTTTTATTTGTTATAGAGTTTTTTAAAAGACTAGAATATTATTTTTCTCTACTTCAAGAATTAGGGTTTTTCTTTGATCTCTTTGATGGTGCATGCTTTTACATCATTAAGGATTTCTATTTTCAATATGATTAGAGCTTAATTGTCTTAATATCTAGACTTGTGAATCCTAGGATTATTACGTGACTAGATTTATTGCTATTTATTAAATTCTTAGATTTCTTGATTCAAGTATATGTTCTTGATTTTGCTTAAATTGATATTTCTAGAGTATTATTCTAATTATTTGATATTATACGTTACAATTGAGAAATCTAATATGTGATTAGATCTAGTATGTTGAAGAGAATTGCTGTAATATTAGAAATAAGTTACACAATCTTTCTAAAATTAATTAATTTGTTTTTAGGAATTCATTGTTCTTAATGCAATATTTGAAATATGCTATTATGAAGAAATTCAAATAAGTATTTTTAAGATTAGAGTTAATAATTTTGATAAAGTTATTAAACTAATTTAGAAATTCTCCTAGTAAATAAAATTAAAGAATGATTTAAATAAATTTTGTTGATGTCACATGATAAATCTTAGGAAAAATAAAGTTTAGATATTAGTTTTACTATCTTGAAGTTAATTATGATCTGCTTTGTTCTTTTTTTCTTTCAATTTAATCTTTAGTTTTTTTAATGCTTAGTTATTTGTTTTAAATCAATTAATCTTTACAATTTATTAGTTAGATAATAGGGTACAAATTATTATTAATACTTGTAATCCATATGAGATGATATCTATATTTAATTAACCATATTACAAAATTTGACAAGTATAATTACCTCACATCATCTGTAAAAGCGTGTAGTGTTAGTCGAAGAAAGCCTTAGGGGAGTTTATTAATGGAGGAGGGTGGTAATCTATTGGAAATGAGGTAGTGGCCGGAGATTGGCCTCATGACAAGGGCATCATGAATTTAGGTGAGGGAAAATGTCATGGTCCATGACATCAAGAGAGAAGAGAGGGATTAACTTGAGCTTAAAATATAGTGAGTGCCATTAGTATAATACTACGTTCTAAGGGTGTAGGTACTATGAAAGTGAGTTTGGCTATCTATAAATAAATTAGTCAAGAGCTAACACCGCTCTCTAATGATAACCATAGTAAGCCAAAATTGGTTGAGAAGTTTAATTCCCATAATCATAAGGGAAACCGTGGCAAAGCTAGATAAAAGGCTCTCCTAATAAAGGATGGGCATAGAATAAGTATTGAGAAAACAGGAAGAGAAGGTTGGCTCACCATCTGAAAATGAGGCAAAAGCATAAAATAAGAGATAGTTGAGTGCCGCACAAGATCCCCAGGAGGGGTAAATCTCTCGTTTCGTGACATGTACATAATACCTCTAAGTGTGAATGTAATAAGACTAGAAATCTCTAGTATTTCAGTAAATTAAATAACTATGCCTCTCAATTAATGAACTATGTTTAACTTCTAGATTAATTTACACAAATAACCAATTATGTAAAATAAGAAATCTCATCTTATACCCCATAGATTATATATATATATAAACCTTAGCTAAGCTAGCCATTTAAGACAATTTGACTCAATAGAAAAAGCTAATCAATTAAGCTTAATTTACCTTAGCTATAAATCTTGGAAACTTGATTCTTATTCATCACCGTAGGTTGTCTTAATCCTAAGCTCAAGTACTCCATGTCTAACTAAATTCTAAAGGAATCTCAATGATTATAAGGCATTATGGATAAGTGAGTTACTTTCGGTGATTATTATGCCAACTTGTACTTTTAGTGTAAGGCACCATGATATATTCAACATAATAAAATTGAACCAATGCATGGGGGAATATATAGGGATTTGTGCATGTGCTTGTGTACTTGTTTGATTGTTTATTACACACTAAATATAAATATATTCTTAAATTAGAATTTTAGTTGTGATAGATTTGTATTTCTATACTTGTCGAATGTCTATGAATCTTTGTGATGGCCTAAATTAATTTAGACTTAATTATATCCAGCTTAAAAATAAATGGTCATGCATTGCATAACTATGAAAGGCTATCAACACTTTGTGATGGTACATGGAGGCTATAGGGTAGTTTACACTTTATGATGTTATCTTACCCTAATTTCTAAAAACTAAGTGGTATCGAGAAATGTCATCCTTTGATTGGGGCCTAATGTAAGGATTCATTGCTTAGGGGTCTGAATGACTTCAGGCACTTCACATAGCTATGCTTCTCATTTTATTTTTCTACATACATTCACTGGTACTTGAATGATATGCTTATTTTATTAAAACCTAACTTAGGAAAAAGTAGCACCTGAGTTGACATTAAAATTATCTACATTGATGGGTATTTCTTCCTAACCCATGGTCACAAACAAAGTTAAACTCTTGAGTTTGTATAATTTCCAAATAACAGTATAAGTTGTTTCACTCATATGTTTAATTGTTGCATTCATACTAAATGCATGATAACTTATGTGTAATTACTTGTTGTGTATAGTATGAGAGAGGAACCTCACTAAGCTATTGTACTTAGGGTGGGGTGGACTCGATGGGCCAGCCTACCTAACTTGCAATTCTTTGCAGGTTGGGCCAAAAAATTTTTGGCTCGCATGAATTGTAGGCTTGTTGGCCTACCCTGAATTGCCCGTAAGTTAAGCGAAAAAAAAAAAAAAACAAATGAGACGACAAACATGCAAGACAACGCACATTCACAACTCACTCATAGCTCTCAATCACTCTCACTCACACAACAGGCAAGGTAGACTTACACAACTCACATTCACATTAGTCATCAGACACCGCACTCCTTAGACTTACATGGTTACACACCTACTTACCAAGCCACCATGACCATGAGCCATGAACCTGAAATCACAACAAGTTGACCAAGAGTCTGAGACCATAGGTTTACAAACCAGCCTACCTCCACCCAAACGACCCCTTTGTCTTCTACTCCTTTTCACTCGTCGTCATCATCCTCTCATTAGCCACTCCTCACTCATCATTCCTGATCAAACAGTCTCCTAACCATTTGTTAGTCACTGGTGGTCAGTCACTCCTCATTCATCATCAGTCACTTCTCCTTGAGTTATGTTTTTTTTTTTTTTATGAGGATGTGTTGTGGTGTAGGGTTTAGGCTTGTAAATTTGTAATATATAATAAAAAATACAAAAAAAAAATCATTTTTCTACGGGTTAGCAGGCTAGCCTGCCTAACTCGTGTTGGTTCGCAGGGTACATTAAGCTAGTGTTTCCGGCTTGCATAAGGTGTGAGCTAATGTAGGCTAGCTCACTTCAACCTACGAATTGATACGGGTTAAAGCATGCTGGCTCGTTTAGCCCACATTTCTACCCCTAGTTATACTTACATCCTAACAGTTTCCTTTCTTATAGGCCACTTAAAAACATGGGATGGACTAGAATCTTTGTGAAGAGCATTTCTCTTATTTAAAGCATTACATTATATGCTTAGTTTTAAGAGCTATTTAGTGTATCTTAAACTTATGTGGTTCCCCAATCTCATTATTTAGTAGAGGATACTAACTTTGTACGATTTTAGAATGATAGATAATTCAAAATGAAATATATAAATATAACCTTATTCATTTGCTTATATTAGCAAGTATTATAATTTATATGTAAATACGTTGATAGAGGTTAGTTAGAATTTCATGCACTCTAACAACAAGATGGTTATTAAGCAATGGATGCACACACTGAATGATGACTTATAGGGCGTGACAACATTATCTTTCTATGTGCTCATTAAAGATAAGCTTAATTAAATGGATTTAAGTTTATGCTTAAAAGGACATAAAGTAGCAAGCATGATTTAATACTACAGCATGAAGAGAGTGAGAGCAAAAATGTTACAACCCAACACATTTATGATTGTTTATCCTTATATTTTAATCATGGGGGACTCTTATATAGTACAATCATAATATATTATCTCAAACTATAAAATATAAAACTTATTAATAGTTTTTATGGAAGTTGTTGACAATTCAAGGAAATTGTCAACAATTTTATTTATATTGTTAATGGGTCTTATATACTACAGTTTATGGTAATATACTATAACTACACCATATAGTCATTTTTAAGGGACTATACCCTAGAATTTTCTGCTCATTAGTTTTAAATTTTTTTAAAATATTAATAGAAAAGAAAAATATAGACAAATAAAAAGAAAATAGCTTGTGCTTGCACATGCTAAAATATTTTAAAAGTTGTAAAAATTTCTAGACATAGAAGGTTGTACCTTGTTGGCCAAAAAGAAAAAGAAAGTTATACCTTCTTTTGCAATAACTTATATTTCAAATTATAACATATTTTTTAGTAAATTGGAAATTTCATTGACAAATATTACATGTAAATCATCACATTGAAATCCCCATACAAATTACATTCACAAACTACACAACAATTTTTTAGAAGATAATGTAAAATATCACAATCTAAATTTTAAGCATGAAGTCTTGCATTAAATTTTTTACCTAAAGTTTAAAATTATTAGTATCAATATCTAATTAAAGTTTTGATTTGGAATATGCTACTTTCGTTATTTTTAAAAATATGACATGGCAAACAATTATAAATAAAAAATACAAAAGCATACTAGAAAACTTAAATTCATCTCATCATGATCTCACGTTAATGTATACTTTTAATAATGATAGTTATGATTATTTGTTGTAAATATGTATAAAATGCATAATTTCTGATAGTTACGTATTGCATACAATTATTGAATCAAAAACTCATATGAACTGTGATTAATAATGATAGTTATGATTATAGATTATTTGTTGTAAATATGTATAAAATACACTCTGTTTTCTCTCTGTCTCCTCTTTCTATAAAATCTGCTTATTTCCCCCTTGTAATACCACTCTCTCTCTCTCTCTCTTCTCTCTCCTCTTTCTATAAAATCCGATTAATCCACAGAGTCAACTACCATGCCCATACCCAACTTTTCTCAATATGAACTTCCAATTCCAGCTCCACACTTTTCCTCCTTGGGTCATAGCACCATGTGCTGGTTTGTTAGAGCGAGTATATTTAAGTCGATGCTCAATCCTCCAAGAACACTCTGCTGTAAACATGATGATATCTGTCCCGGTGTGCTATACTAAGTGTTCATGTGTTCCAATACCCTCGGCATTTTAACAGCTATCTTATCTATCCTCTTTGTCAAAACACAAAACCTTGTCGATGCTTTTTCCCCCCTGACTCTCCTCTTCATGACAGTAGCCTTTTTTACAGTATTAGTCTCTTACAATGTTGGTTGAGATTGAGCACTTCGGGAAGCCCCTTTGATTTTGCCACATTGTGGGTTCAGTTGAGGGCAACCATGCCACAGGGTGATCACAGGAAGATGAAGATCCAAAATGGAAGCATGAGAAAGTCTTTAGATAGGTATCTCTTTAGGGACACTTAATTGCGGTATCAAATGTAATGAATCAGTAGTTGCATCTGACTTTTGGCACATATTAATGTTAAATAGTTTGCTCGAATCTAACATTATTTCGTGGTAAGTTCTGTTTTTTCTTATGTAGCATGGCAATCGTTCTCCATTGTTATCCAGTCAGTGAAAGTCTTGTCCCAACTTTAGGGCAATTCTCTCTGTTACTGATTCGGCAACTTCTCAACAGCAATTTAACTGTAAATCCCTACTTTTCAATGGATTTTCCTGATATCTTTCAGTTAATTACAAGAAATGCGGAGAATTACTATCGTACTTTAGTCAGTTGTTTTGTTAGTCGAGTTGATTTTGACTTGCTCCACTTGACAGTTATATATGTACTATACTTGCATTTGATAACTCAACCATGTCCTTTCGTAGAATTTACCATTGTACTTATTAGCAAGCACTAAAAATAATACACAAATTAGTTAAACCCCTCCACTATGTGCAGATTTTAATTAAAAGCATTTAAATATTTATAAATAATGATAAATTTCTTTAAAATATTATTATAATTAACATATTAACAATATATGCTCATAAATCATTTTAAAAATATATAATTATTAAATTCAGACTATTCGTTTTTATAATGTTGTAATTTTCTTATGTGAATTGTTATGTTATTTAGAAAAGTTATAAATCTTTCTTTAAAAATAACAAGTTATGTTATTTCATATTAAACTATGTAAGGGTTCTAACTCTTAACATTTTCTATAAAATGGATACGACTCTTCAATAAAGGTTTAAAAAATGTATTATTAATGAATGGGTAAAATTAATAAAAACTTCCTAAATCATATATTATAATAGAAGTTATATTAAAGAGATACATTACAAAAAAGTAATACCAAAGATGTAGAAAAAGGTTTTTGGAATCTATTTTACTGTAAATTTTTTATTTTTAAAGTGTGAAACAACTAATGGCAACTTTAAGAGTTATTAATTTTAAAATGATTAAGCTAAAAAAAAAAGGAACAATAACCAAAAAAAAAATGAAACGGTACTATTTTTAAAAAAGTAATAAAACAAGTAAATACCATTTCCCAAAAGATACTATTTTTGGAAAGGTTGAAAAGATACGATAATAAAAAAGGCTTGCAAAAAAATAATAAAATATAAATCATTGAATATAATGTTATCAAAGTTCAAGCATATATGAAGTAGTAGTATAGAGTTTTATGTAGAAGATTCAATGTGACTAGCCTCTTTTCTCAATCACGAAAACTTAGGATTTGAATTCAAGCATATTGAAAAAAGAATATGAATTGACATTACATTAAATTTGGCAAATAAAAAATTGAATGAAAAGGCAATTTAATATATACATTCTATAGTGAAAAGTTTAAAATACATTGTTTAGATAATTTGATTAGTCATTTCCAAACATATTTGCCTATAAATAGAGGTTGTACATACGTTTCAAGGATTTAAGGATGCTAAGCATAAAAAAAAAAAAAAAAGTTGAAATCTAAAATTAGAATAAATAGAATAGTCATGTAGACTTGGCAATAATAGAGGAGTAACAAAAATGTATAATCTAAAACTACAACATGAAAATATAAAAAGTATGCTAAGGCATGCTAAAAAATAAAATAACATAAAATAAATACCTCCACTACTCTTTAATAAAGATGTGAGAGGGCAAACAATCTTTCATACCTATGTGGATTGTTACAAATCATATCTTTGTAAATAAAATTAAATTGTAATAATGAATCACAACCTCCTCAACTTTATGTGATTCTATAATCATGACAAGAAAATCTTAAAAAGTGATAAAAATACTAAGAAGAAAATATTAAATTATATATGTTGTGTTTCATTTTTAGAGATCTTAGATAATGTATACTTGAATGGAAGTGTTCTTCAAGATTGTTGAATTTAAAAGCCAATTAAAATTATCAAAAGACAAATGATTTATACATGTCATTGAATATTGTTGACTACATAAATTTTAGCATGTGTGTATATAATTGGATTGCATTTTATCAATCCATATTCTTCCTCCCTTTATTATTTTTTCTCATTTATATTTTTAGGAAATTAATTGAACCATAGACCTCTCATCTTGCATAAGTGGTAGTACAACCATCATAACAATTCATCTTGTTTAAATTTTTTAGATGTCTTTTTTTTTTCTATTATTTGATATAAATTATTTCTCTTACACAAATTACTACATTTTATAGAATATATAATAATGGTTGGACTTGCACACTTTCAATATTTTGATAAATGCATATTTTGATTAATTTTTTTCCCTTTATTGAATGTAAATAGAGTGTAATGAAAAGTTTTCTTTTTTTATTCTTTTATTTAAAATTGTCAAATATCAAAATTTTATCTATTTTCGAGTTTTCTTTGTAAAGAGAAATGTAATTGCAAGTATCCATTTTGGCTTTTATTCCATCAAGAAAACAAAAGATTTAGGAAATCCAAAAAAAAAAAAAGACTAAATAAATCTGATTCTTATAGATGACTTTCTTGTAGTAAAGGACTCCCTTCTCATATTTTTAAAAAAAAAGTACTGCAAAAACTTAAAAGCAATGATGGATGAAAATACATGTTTATTCAATAACATGGCTTATATACATGTTAGTAAATGTATTGATAATTTATGCTAATAAAATTTCTCACATATCCATTTTTCACGATTAACTCTTTATTCAATAACATTATTGAATGTGTTAGTTTTTTTGGATATATATATTTTTTTCAATATTTTTACCAATAGTACAAGTGCAACTTCTTAACACACATAGGCTTTTATTTATTAGGATTGATTCCTTCATTCCAACCAGTCTTATTTTAATCGCTTTTTTCCCCATGAAATTAATTTATGTATTCTTCTTAGTGCTTGCTAAACAAGTGCTATCCTAAATTCTGTGAAAGGACACGGCTGGGTCATCAAGTGCAAGTACAGTATGGCACATATATAACCATGTCAAGTGGAGCATTGTCAAAATCAAATCAACATGAGTAACAAATAAAACAACTAACAAAAGTACTATGGTAATTCTCCCCATTCTTTATAATTAACTGAAAGATGTCAAGAAAATCCACTGAAAAGTAGGGATTTAAAGTTAAATTGCTATTGAGAAGTTGCAGAATCAGTAACAAAGAGAATTGCTCTAAAGCTGGGACAGGATTTTCACTAAATAACAATGGAGTACGATTGCCATGGTACCTAAAAAAAAACAGCAAAAATTACCACAAAATAATGTCAGATTCCAGCAAACTATTTAACATTAATATGTACTAAAAGTCAGATACAACTACTTATTCATTACATTTGATACTGATATTAAGTGTCCCTAAAGAGTAAAACCATCTAGAGTCTTCTCATGCCTCCACTTCAGATCTTCATCTTCATGTCATATCACCAACTTTCCGCAAGGTTGCCCTCAACCCAACCTACAATGTGGCGAAAATCAAGGGGCTTCCGCGTGTGCTCAATCTCATCCAACATAGTAGGAGACTAATGCCCTAAAAAAGGCTTTTCACAAGGTTTTGTGTTTTGACAAAGAGGATAGCTAAGATAGCCGTTAAAATGCCGAGGGTACTGGAACACATGAAAACGTAGTACAGTGCACCGGGACAGGTTTCGTCATTTTTCCAGAGTGTTTTTGGAGGATTGAGCACTGGCTCGAACATACTCGCTGCTAACAAACCAGCGCATAGCGTTATGACCAAAGGAGGAAAAGTGTGGCACGGGAATTAGAAGTTCATATTGAGAAAAGTTGGGTATGAATATGGGTATGGCCGTATGTGTATGGTAGGTAACCGTGTGGATTAAGCAGAATTTATGGAAAGAGGAGAGAGCGAGAGGTATTACATGGGGGGAAATAAGCAAATTTTTGAGAAAAAAGAAGAAGAAGCAGATTTTATAGAAAGAGGAGAGAGAAGAGAGAGAGAGAGAGAGAGAGTATTACATGGGAAATTGTGCATTGGGCTAAATATGCATACACTTGACACTCATTGTAATTAGTTTAAAAAAAAAGTAAATAAAAAAATAGCATGTACTTGCACATGCTAGAATATCCTAAAGTTGTAAATATTTCTAGATTTTTCTTTTGTTTTTAGATGGTAGAAATTTCTAAAATATTATAGAAGATCGTACCTTTTTTACATTAACTTATATTTCAAGTTATAACATATTCTTCATTAAATTGGAAATTTCATTAATAAATATAACATATAAATCTTTATACTAAAATTTCCATACAAATTTCTTTCAAGAATTGCACAATAATTTCCAAAAAGATAATGTAAAAATTGTAAAACCTACGAAATTAGAGTAAAAATAATATTTGATTAGTTAAAAGATTATATTAAAAGTCTTAATTATACTTAGTGTAAATTTAAAGTAAAAAAATAATCACACAAAAAATAACTATGAAAAAATTTAAAATAAATGATAAAATAAATTAAAATCATTAGCTTATGATAATTAAATAAAAATTTTGAACATATATTTTGCTCGAAATAATTTATTTAACTTAATTATAAAATTTTATATTAATATACTAAAATTATTAAATTTACATAAATTACTTTACGTGATAAACCTACCAAGAAAATAAAAAAGTTACTCATATATATCCCAACCCACCTCAGCTTCCGGATTCCACAACCAATAGAAACAAACGAACGTACCCAAAAAATCAAAAAGTTACTCATATATATCCCAACCCACCAGAGCTTCCAAAATCCACAACCTATAGAAACAAACCAAAAGTGAGAGAGAGACAAAAGAGACGGAGAAAGAAAAGAAAAGGGAAACAAAAGAAAAGGAAAAAAAAGGAAACACAAGGAAAACTTGACGTATCTTGCACGAACAAAGTCCAAATCACAAACTGGACCACTAACATGATCCTTAAGATGAGACATATGAAATTAGGCTAATCTTGATAGGAAAAAAAAAATATTTTTAGAATTTAAATATAATTTTGATATATATATAAAATTATAATTTAACTTAAAAAATAGCTAAAATATTTAGAAATATACTAGATAAGATAATATTATTTGAGGGTAGTATGTAATAGTATGATTTTCTTATATTTTTAGGAAAAGAAAATTATCTCGCATATTTACTCGAAGATTAGTATGAGTAATAAAAATGAAACTCGGATGAGTTGGAACTCTATGATATATTGTATGTGGTTTTATAGTGTGTTGTATTGTATATTTATATATTTTTTAGTCATTATGGAAATTTGCATGAATGTTATTGTGTGCTGCCCTGTTTTGAAAATATAAATATATATATATATCGTGAGTGGATGTTGGAAGTGTGTGTGCAAGCATGGCCCAAGTTGGCTTTCATTTGGTGTGTCGTAGTGTGCTTTCTGTACGTTTATACGTGTAGTAGCAAATCGTGGGGGAAGGGAAAATTATGTGTGCAGGAGGTTAGTTGTTGAGTGTGAGAGGAATAAAACAGAGCAAGTGGATGTGTTAAGGGTTGCCCATTTACTGCTGTTGCAGAGGTGTGTGAACAGAATTGTGCATGTGTGATTAATTTGTTTACATGTGCAGAACGTAGGTATATGTGTGCAGAAAATGTGTATTGTGTTGTCCAGTGCTGTGTGTGTACAGAGGGATTTGGCATGTGTGCAATGTGTGTGTGATGAAATGGTTTGTGCTGTGAGCATAGGATGGAGTCGTATGTGCATGCGTGTGGAGTGAAGTGGGCTGCTACTACTGTTTTTGCCACTGTTGTTGTTTTTGCTATTGTTGTTACTATTTCTTCTACTGTTTCTACTGTTGTTGTTGCTGCTGCTCTTGTTGCTATTACTACTGTGGTGTTGCTACCGTCGTAAGGATCTGTGTGCGTGCCCAGTAAAGAATGTGTGTGCATGTGAGATTGCGAGGGTGTATATGTACGTGTGTTATTGTATGCTAGTTTGGTGTATATGTGCATGTGATTTTTATGTGTTGATTTGTGTGTGTGTGCATGTGTTATTGGATGCTGGTTTGTTGTGTTTGTGCAAGTGTTATTATGTCCTAGATTGGATGTGTATGGGTGTTGATGCTGATCGGTGAGGTGTACATGGTTGATGTGTGGATGGGCATCGGCGTATAGGTGGGCATGCTTATATACAGTAGTGCTGAGTGTGTTAAGGGGTTTGTGGATAGTTTGATGTATATAATTCAATAAGCACGTTTGGGGAAGTGCGAGTGAAAAAAAAAAAAAAAACTATTGTGATGAATATGAAAGGGGATATATATATTTGTGAAATTGAAAATTTGAAATGAGAGAAGAATGGATAGTGATTAAACGAATTCGGATAAAATCCAATATCTAGTGAATTACCTTTTCTTGATATTATGGGTGTTTTTTTGTGACTGGAAGTAAATGATTATGTTCCATATTTGTCTTCGATGTGCTTAATTCTTGCGTGATCACCTAAGAATGATAAGTTAACTACTATGACTTAAATAAAAATTGGCACGCATTGCATGAGACATTGTATGAGATCGAAAGTCATCATTACTATAGGGTACGTTAAAAGTAATTTGGTAGGATTACTATTTCACCAAGGGCGAACTAAGTGATTAGAGGATTATCGCGCCTTTGATGGTTCCAAGTCTAAAATGTCCTTGAGAGTGTTTATTTCTCAATATGCTAAATTTCACCTGAGTATATGGGATTAAATTTAAAATACCAATTTTAACAAAGAGAAAAGAATAAATTAATTGGGTTGTGAGACCTAGATACTGATGGTAATGATGCGAATCTCCAACCCAAGGTCAAGAGAGGCATAAACCTTAGACTTCACACTAGTTACCGAAAGACCGTATGAGATGTTGCATTTCATATGGTTGTCCATGCATAGTATAAGTTGTGAAAAACTTACGTGAATTGCTTGTGTGTATACAGTATTAAGAAATTGCACTCTTATCTCATTGGGATATTTAGCTCACCCTCCTACAAATTTTGTAATGTAGGACTCGATTACATAAATTATTACCTTAAGCATTATCCTACGGTAAGTACCATTATCACGAGAACTCTAAGATAAGAGGCAAGACGGAGAGATAGCATGAGTACTTTCGTAGAACTTAATAATTTCAAACAATTGAATGTTTGCAAATATTTAATCTAATCTAGAGGGATCTACAATGGTATTTTTGTTATGGGACCCCGATGAGGCCCATTATTGAACCATGTGTATATAGTTTTCGTTGAATATGAATTGACTTTACTAAGATGAAAGAATGCTAGAGGCTTTCAATTTAGTAAATTATTTTAATTTAACAGGTTGATTTATCTTGGCTTAAGACACTTCATGGTTGCTTAGTAGGGGTCAGGCAATCATGGGAGATTGTCACAAATTAGGTACCATGCAGGGCATAGCAACTTTGGGTGCTAGGGTAACTAGGCCAAGACAAAAAAGGTGCAAGAATTTCCGATGGAGAAGGAAGTGGGGAGGACTGTATGTCAAGGCTAGAAGCAACAGTTCAACAAATGGCTCAACAACAGGCCTTGCTAATGCAATATCTAATGCTTAGAGGCTAACCTTCATTACAACCGATTCCTTTGCCACCTCAACCACAACTGGTATTACCCATACCCGCTCCTCAACAACAATAGATGCCACCACCACCCCCTTCAATTCCAGTTGCTCCCGTAATGTAAGCAAAAGGTCAACAAAGACATTATCAAGGAGAAATTAGTCTATGGATTCAAAATAGTATATTTCTAGATTTTATTCGATCAAATAAGTTTTTTGATGGGGTATTTGGGAACTTAAGGAAGCCAAGGATTGGATGGCACAATTAGAGAGATCATTTGCGGTCTATGAAGTAGCGAACCACCAAAAAGTGACCTATGCATCATATATGTTAAAGATGAGAGCCAAGATTTGGTGGGGTGCTAAACAAAGAACTTTACCCTAGCCTATATCATAGGAAATCTTCCAAAGAGAGTTTTTCAAAGAATATTTCCCAAAGAGTCTCAAGACAAAGATAAGCGGACGATTATTCCAATTAAAGAATGGTATGAAAACTATTGATCAATATGAGAATGAATTTAATTGGTTGCTATAGCTTTCCCTAGACGCTTATAAGGATTTAAAAGTTTTAAAAAGATAGTTTATTCATAAATGAACTAGACACAAACACTCAAGAATGAATCATGGAATTTGAAATACAAATATACTCAGAAGTGGCAAACAAGGCTTGAGCTCTAGAACATGCAAAGCTAAGGGGGGAAGAAATAAGAGCTCAAGCCTGATCAAGTGCAAGAATGCAAGTCGTTATTTTGCCATAAGGAAAGCTTACAATGATGGTTTTTTGAAAATGCAAAAGAAGACATTACCCTTGAGAGTGCACACACTAAAAGGGGAAATCTTACCATTGTAAGTCAAGTGACCATTGGGTGCTAGATTGTCCACAAAAGAATTTCGTAACATGTTTTGTGTGCGGAAAAAAAGGGCATTTTACCAACATCTACCCTAAGATACATTAAGGACCCGGGGCAAAGATTATAGCACCTAAAACCACTGTTGGGAGGCTAGCCAATCGAACATTTGGGCAAGGAACTTAAGACGCTAATACCTAGACCAAGAATGCTCGAGTGTTCACTATCAAAGGCACTAATGCAAAAGATTGGGCGAAAGAAGAACTTGGACAATACCAAGATATCGAATTGGCACCTACGAAATATGCAAATGAGGGAGTTGTAGTGACAGGTACATCAAGCTTGAACTCACTTATATATAATATATGAAACTTGAATAAGAAGTTAATTAGAAAAGCTAAGAATTATAAAAGACTTATTATTAAAAGATCTAAGTAGATAAAATTTAGAAATTAATTGAATACTACATAATTAATAAGATCCATTTTAATCGCCACTCAACCGATTTTGGTTCTCTTTGACACGAAAGCTACACACTCTTTTATAAGTTTAGTTGTAGCTCAACGAAGGAAATTGGAAGTTCAACCCTCTCCAAAGATTCTAAGGATTAGTATCACTATGGGAGAGAAGGCGATCACTAAGGAAATAGTGAAGGAGTGGCTAATCGAGATACAAAGAGAAACATGCCTATGGACTTGATCATTTTATCCATGAGAGGCTACAAAGCGATTTTGAGAATGGATTGGCTCTTAAAGTATTTTGCCAATGTGGATTGCAAGAATAAGGAAGTGTTGTTTAGTAAGCCAGAAATGGAGACTGTAGTATATCGAGGACAATCAAGAAAAAATCCTGAAGTTTTTGTTAATGTCTTGCAAGAAGAGGAAACAAATCTTGGAAACTAGAACATGTACTTAATAAGCATAGTAGAGATGGAAGAGGAGTCGCCGAAATTGGAGGAAATACCTATAGTCAACAAGTTTCTTAAGGTGTTTCTTGAGGAATTACTAAGACTACCACCTTTGAGAGAAATGGATTTTACCATCGAAGTAAAGCTTGGTACCGAACCAATCTCAAAGGCAATTGAGTTGAAGGAATTGAAGAAACAATTGCAAGAATTGATCAAGAAGGGATTCATTTGCCTAAGCGTATCACCTTGGGGGGCTCTAGTGCTATTCGTTAAGAAGAATGATAGATCTATGCGGCTATGAATTGACTATTGAGAATTGAATAAAGTGACTATCAAGAACAAATATCCACTACTAAGAATTGATGATTTGTTCGATCAATTGTGAGGAGCAAGTGTCTTTTCTCGAATAGATTTGTAATCTTAGTTCCATCAATTGAAGATGAAATTAGAAGATGTACTTAAGACCGCCTTTCGAACAAGATATGGTTATTAAGAATTTTTAGTAATGCCATTTGGATTAACAAATGCTCCAATTGCATTCATGGACCTCATAAATAGGATCTTTAAGCCGTTCTTGGATAAATTTGTAGTGGTTTTTATGGACGGTATCTTGATTTATTCAAAGACCTAGCTGGAGGACAAAGAACACCTAAGAATTTCCCTAGGACTATTAAAAGAACATCAATTATACACAAAATTATCAAAGTGTGAATTTCGGATGAATCAAGTGGCATTCTTAGGACATATTATATCCGATGAAGGCATGTCAATAGATCCAACAAAGATAGAAGCCATAGTCGATTGGAAACAACCCACTACAGTCACGGAAGTAAGAAGTTTTCTTGGGTTAGTTGGATATTACAGAAGGTTCGTGAAGAATTTTTCACAAATTTCCAAGTCGTTGACCAGATTAACCCAAAAAGACATAAAGTTAAAGTAAGGTGAGAATTGCAAGAGAAGCTTTCAAGAGTTTAAGCAACGGTTGATTTTAGCTCCTATCTTCACTTTGCCCAACTTAAAAGAATCTTTTTGTGTGTACAGTGATGCCTCATGGAACGGGTTGAGATGTGTTATGATGCAAAACAAGAAAGTTGTGGCTTATGATTCTAAACATTTGAAACTATACAAGAGGAATTATCCTACCCATAATCTAGAACTGGCAACAATTGTATTTACTCTGAAAATATGGAGGCATTACCTATATGAGCAAAGGTGTGAAATATACATAGATCACAAGAGTCTAAAGTATCTATTTACACAAAAAGAGCTCATCATGTGACAAAGAAGATGGCTCGAGCTTATCAAAGACTACGGTTTTAGTATCAACTACCATCTAGGGAAGGCTAACATAGTAGCCGACACTTTGAGTCAAAAGAATTGCAACCAAGTAGCAACGTTATTAACTGAACAACAATAGTTGATACAAGAATTCAAGAAGTTGAGGATTGAATTCCTATGGCATGAGGAGGAAGCACAGTTAGCAACCCTAGTAGTATGACCTACTCTCTTAGATAGAATAAAGGAGATGTAACTCCACGATTTGGAGATAATAGACATTCAAAATAAAGTGGAACAAGGAGTCAGTGTCGACTTTAAAGTGGATCGAGATGGAGTCTTAAAGTTACAAGGTCGATGGTGCATACCCGAAGATAAAAAGTTGAGAGATGAAATTTTCAATGAAGCTCACAATTCTGGATACACGATACACCTAAGGGGAACCAAGATGTATCAAGAGCTCAAGAAAGGCCACTAGTGAGAAGGCATGAAGAAAGACGTAGCACAATACGTCTCTCAATGCTCTATCCACCAACAAGTCAAAGCCAAACATCAGAAACCTAAGCGATTACTACAACCATTACCAATTCCAGAATGGAAGTGGGAACAAATCACTATGGATTTCATTATAGCTTTACTAAGGATAAGAGCCATATATGAAGCTATATGGGTAATTGTGGATTGTTTGACCAAATTTGCCCATTTCTTACCCATTAATATGACCTATTCCTAGGATAAAGAGTTGGGCCAATTTGAAGAAAAGAGAGATTGAGTTTCTACCAGGGAAATATGTATGTTTGAAAGTTATGCAAATTGAAGGGACTAGAAGACTTAGAATGATAGGAAAATTAAGTCCTAAATATGTAGGGCCATATTAGATTCTAGAAAGGGTCGAAGAAGTAGCCTATTGATTAGCTTTGCCTTCTTAGTTATCGAGAATCCACAACATGTTCCATGTGTTGTTGCTCTAGAAGCATATCCCAGATCCTAATAGACCAATCGAGATGGATATCTTAAAGATCTAACCAAATTTAACATATCGGGAATGTCCTATCCAAGTTCTTGATACCCAAACTCAAGAATTGTGCAACTAGAGTATCATATACATCAAAGTATAATAGAGTTGATAATCAGAACAAAAAGCTACCTAGAAAAGGAAAGACAAGATGAAGGAGAAATATCCCCACCTATTTAGAAATCCAGGTATGTTCTAAAGTTTTGAAGACAAAACTTTTAAAGGGGAGATAATGTAAAACCCGTGAAATTAGAGTAAAAATAATACCCAATTAGCTAAAAGATTATATTAAAAGTCTCAACTATATCCCGCGTAAATTTAAATTAAAAGAAATAAACATGCAAAAAGTGAACCATGAAAAAATTTAGAATAAATAATAAAATAAACTAAAATCATAAGTTTATGATAGTTAAATGAAAACTTCGAGTAAATATTTATACTCTGAATAATTCATTTAACTTAGTCATAAGATTTCATGTTAAAATACTGAAGTTACTAAATTTATGTAAATTACCGCAAATGGTAAAAATACCTGAAAAATAAAAAAAAGTTACTTATATATATCCCGAACCAGCTTAGCTTCCAGAATCCACAACTAATAGAATCAAACCAAAAGTGAGAGAGAGACAAAATGGGTAGAAACGGAAAAGAAAAGGGAAACAAAGGAAAAGGAAAAAAGGGAAATGTGAGGAAAATTTGACGTAACTTGCACAAACGAAGTCTAAATCACAAACCGGGACTACCAACATGATCCTTTAGGTAACACCTACGAAATTAAACTAATCTTGTGCGAAAAAAATATATTTAGAATTTAAATGTGATTTTGATATGTATATAAAAATAAGATTTAGTTTAGAAAATAGTTAAAGTATCTAAAAATACATTAAATAGGATGATATTACTCAAGGGTAGTATATAATAGTGTGATTTTCTTATGTTTTTAAAAGAAGAAAACTATTCCACATATTTACCTAAAGATTACTACAAGTAATTGAAAATGATACCTAAGTCAGTTAAAACTCTATGGTATACTGTATTTAGTTTCATGGTTTGTATTGTATATTTATATATATCTTAGTCATTTATGGAAATTTGCATGAATGTTATTTTATGCTACCCTATTATGAAAATATAAAGATATATGTGTGTGTGTGTGCAAACATGGCCCAAGTTTGTGTGTGTGTGATTTGGCTTCCATTTTGTATGTCATAATGTGCTTTCTGTATTTTTATACATGTAGTAGCAAATCATAGGGAAGGGAAAATTGTGTGAGCAATAGATTAATTACTGGGTGTGAGAGAAATGAAACAAAGCAAGTGGATGTGTTAGGGGTTACCCATTTACTATTTTTGTGGAGGTGTGTGAACGAAGTTGTGCATTTGTGATTAATCTATGTATATGTGCAGAGCATAGGTGTGTGTGTGTGTAGAAAGTGTATGTTGTGCCATGGAGTGCTATGTGTGTATAAAGGGATGTGGCATGTGTGCAATGTGTGTGTGATGAAATGTCGTATGCTACAAGTACATGATGGAGTCGTGTGTGTGTGCATGTGGAGTGAAGTGGGCTACTACTAGTGTTGTTGTTGCTACTGTTTCTACTGCTGTTGGTGTTGCTACTGTTTTTGTTGCTATTGCTGCTACTATTGCTACTGTTGTTGTTACTGTTGCTGCTACTGCTACTACTATTGCTACTATAGTTGCTACTATTGTTGTTACTGTTGTTGCTACTGAATCGGTTTTATTATTTAGTATAAATATAATATTAGAAAAACTATTGCAATTTATATATATATATAAGACATATCAATTACAACTATTAGATATTAATAACAAATTATTTAAAAATTAATTAAGAATATCAAATAGTTAAAAAATTAATTAACAACATTAGTTAGAAATGTAAGATAAAAAGATTATTATAAATAGTTGTCATAGAAAATCAAACAAATCAATTGAAAAAATTACATTCTTAAAAATAATTTTTCAAGAGATTGATTATCTCAAATTATACCATATCATTAGGATACACTTTTAATTATTTTATTTTATTTTTCAGACATTGTACCTACAAAAATTATTTTGAAAATAAATTTCAAAATCACAAACCTGATATACACATCCAATTTTGTCATTTTTTGCAAAACTAAAGGTGTAAATGTAGTCTACACCTTTAATACAATTTTTTATTAATGACACAGACTTTATTTTTTCTTTCAATATATATTTTTTTATCATTTGACCATAAAAAAAGGTAATGGGGTTTGATCCCAACTATAATATACTTAAATCAATCATTTTTACATATTAAGAACTCCATAATTGTAAACGAACAAAAAGTTATAACTCTTCAAAATTAAGAAAAAAAAAAACACTTCTACAAATGAGATTTGCTTTTCTAAATTTAAAGGATCATAACTTTTTACTCATTTAGAATTACAAAACTCATAATGATGTGCTCAAAACCACTTTGAAACACAATCAATTGACTCAAATAAAACAAGTCTCAAGTCAATCACAAACCGGTCCACTAATGAAACAATCCACGTGAACACCTTGTAGATTTTGATAGAAAATGTTAATCAAATGATGTAAATATAATCTCTATTTGTAACATTCACCAAGTAACCACAATAAGGATTGAAAATCACATGGAAATCAAATCAAAGAAAGTAATAAAACCATGAAATCCACTTCCCCCTTTCAATCACAAATTCTCGCCAATGCACTAAAAATGATATATGTATTTCAAGTGCTCAATAAACAATCAATCTTAAAAGATGATTATTCACGAAAAACAAACACAAATATATCCAAGAAAGATCCAAATCTACCCTAGATATGACTCATTAGAGAAGAAATGAACATACAACAAAGATGGAATCAATATGACTCACAATTCCCCTTCGTCGCATTCGCCACTGTCGAGTCTAATTTCTGAATTCCCATTCCTAATCCGATCTAGACTAGACCCTATGCTCATCTAATGTAGATCCTCGACTTGAATTAGGAATTTTGTTTGATTTTTGGAGTCGCCACCCAACTGTTGTTGGGAAAAATTGAATTAAGACTAAAGGAGCGGATTAGTCTTAATTTGGACTACTAGTCGTCGTTATTTCCTCTTCTCGTTTTTGTCAAAAGAGGAAAAGGGAAAACCAGAGTTTCTAAGTCCGGAGGCTAACCTATTAAAACCTTTACGGTTACCACCTAATCTCCTAAAATTCTTCATCTTTAGAAATGTGTTTTTATTGTGTTTCTGTTACTTTTTATTATGTTTTTGAATTATTTTAAGAAAAAGATTTTTCATTAATTTTATGGGTTGACCCGAATGGGTGCCTACGTACCTGCTACTCAGGATCAAACAAGCCGTAGTTCGCTTTTCTGAAAACTTTAAGTGTGTTGGTGAATTTTAATTTATGAAACATCTTTTAGTTTTATGTTTTTTATCATTTTTGGGATTTTTTTCTAAAAAAACTTCTAAGCCTAAGCTTTGATTTTATTTTGAAAATGATTTTAGGGAAAAACATCAATTTTGGATTTATTTGAAGGAAAATGATTTTTCTAAGTGCTAAAACTCATTTTTTATGATTCTTTTATAATTTTTGAATTTTTTATGATTTTTATGATTTTTTTGTTATTTTTGTGATTTCTGAGAATTTTGTGGATTTTTGTGATTTTTGGGAATTTTTGTTGATTTTCGTGATTTTTGGGAATTTTGTGATTTTTGGTTTATTATCTATCCTATTTTGACATCTAAAATTTTATTATTATTTTCCTAATGTTTTTTATTATTTTTCTATATTTTATTATTTTTTATTTTTTATTTATCTATTTATTATTATTTTTTATTATTATTTTTCTACCTTATTAAATTCTAGAAAAATCTAATTTCTACATTTTCCTATTTATTAAAAATAAAACATAAACAAATAAATAAATAAATAACTAAATAACAAATAATTAATTAATTAATTAATTCAGAATAAATAAATAAACAAAATTAATTAAATAAAAAAATTTTAAAAATCCGGAAAATCTTATTTACCTGGATCCGGGTTGATGCTCGAGTCGGGTCGGGTCGATCGGACACGGCGGCGGGGAAGGCTCGTTCACGGCGTTCCGATGGCCTTTTGCAGTGGGTGAGGTGTCGAATCCTAGCTTCTCGAGGTTGCTGAATCCAATGGTGGCGGTGGTTTGCTCCCAGAACGTCTCCTTGCAGTGGCTCTAGCTCCGGTTGGTGGTTTCGGCTTCAAGCTTCTCCGACGTACTCCGATTCGCTCCTTTCTCTCACTTTTTCTTCGTGTTTTGGCTTCCTCCCTTCGATTCCTATTTGTAGACACTTGAAACCGAGCTGGATAAGCTCGGATTTCCTCCGATTGAAGCTGATCGGATTTTCGGTTAGAAAAACCAACTCCGATTTGGGTAAATCCTTTGATTTGTTGCGATTTGATTCCAATTAGATAATGTTTATCTTATTTATGTTGAAGATCTGTTGGATTTGTGCAAAAAATCGAATCAAAACGGCCAAAATACGAATTTTCTCTTCCGCCGGCGATCTCGGACCCGAGGTAGACGACGATCACGCGCCCGGCGCGTACGTTTCCTCCAGCCAATCGGATGCTGCCACGTGTCCTGGATAAGTGAAAAAATTACAAAACGCAGAAACTGCTTCCCCCGCATTTCGAACCCCCGACCTTGCACCCGCACCGCGCCTTAGCCCATGGTCCGGACCAGTTGAGCTAGCCCACTTTCCTGATTTTTCTAATTTCGCAAATTGCATATATGCAATGCGATTTTTCTATTTTTTTGTATTTTTTGAAAATTCCAAATTTTGTAAAAATTGTTTATTATTTATTATTGCTATTTCTGAAATCATTTTTCAAAATTGATGTGTTTTCCTATTTATTTTTATTTTTTTGAATATTTTTATTATTTTCGGTAAATTAGAGAAAAATTGGAAAAAATTAAAAATTGATTATTTTTTAGAATTATCGATTCCTAGGGCAAAAATGGGGTGTTTACAGCTGCCCCTCTTTGTGGTAGAGTTTGAAAAACTTAACTACAAAGACAAACAAAAGACACCATTTTTGGCCTCTTGAATGGATTTTGGTAGGAAAATGCTCCAAGAGCTAATAATCCTACGATTGAAGATGTTCCTAACAATTCAAGGTAATGTTCCTTCCCAAAAAGTACTTTATGGGCTGACTAATTGGTGATGGGGCATGTCTCCATCATTGTGTAGGAATGTATGAGAAATGATGATAGGAAGCGTCTTATCAGACTTGCAACCTTAGAAAGAAAATTTACTCAGGAAGCGCCCTTATGAGCTAGCTACCTGTCAACAGAAGCATCTTGTTAGACTAACAACTGTTTGGAGAAATATTTCCGAAAAGTGCCCCGAGAGCTGACTAATCGGTATGGTTTAGGAAAGTGCCCCTCATGGGTTGACTAACCTTGAGTGGAATGCCTCAGGAAGTGCCCCCTATGGGCTAGCCTTGAGGTAGATTTTTAGGAAAGTGCCCCCTATGGGCTAACTAACCTTTGATGGGATTGTCTCAAAAAGTGCCCCCTATGGGCTAACTATGAGAACAGATTTTTAGGAAAGTGCCCCCTATGGGCTGACTAACCTGGAGTTGAATTGTCTCAAAAAGTGCCCCCTATGGGCTAACCATGAGAACAAGGTTTTAGGAAAGTGCCCCATATGGGCTGACTAACCTGGAATTGAACTTTGCCTCAAAAAGTGCCCCCTATGGGCTGACCATGAGGACAAAGTTTTAGGAAAGTGCCCCCAATGGGCTGACTAACCTGGATTGGACTTGTCTCAAAAAGTGCCCCCTATGGGCTGACTAACCTTGAATTGAATTTGCCTCAAAAAGTGGCCCCTATGAGCTGACCATGAGGACAAGGTTTTAGGAAAGTGCCCCCTATGGGTTAACTAACTTGGAATTGAATTGTCTCAAAAAGTGCCCCCTATGGGCTAACCATGAGAACAAAGTTTTAGGAAAGTGCCCCCTATGGGCTGACTAACCTGGATTAGATTTGCCTCAAAAAGTGCCCCCTATGGGCTGACCATAAGGACAAAGTTTTTAGGAAAGTGCCCCCTATGGGCTGACTAACCTAATATAAAAATGATATCTAGGAAGGCATCTTTATAGACCGACCTTGGAAGAGATCTAGGGAAGTGCCCCTTTTTGGGCTGACTATCCTATGATGAAAATGATGGCTCAAAAGGTGCCCCATGTGGGCTAACCTTGAGAGATCTGGGGAAGTGCCCCTTTTTGGGTTGACCACCCTATTAAAGGGCATGTTCAGACAAGTGCCCTACTATGGGCTGACTCATCTTATGCTTCTGAATATACTTTCTACAGCCTGAACTAAATGTTGTGATGATATGATGATAGTTATTTATTTTAATATGCTTGCCAGTTTATCGTGGATAGCAACCAAACAACCGAACCTTCGGGCTAGTTTGCTTCTGCTTCATTTCTTCTTATCTTGACATAGGGTCGACAATTTTGATGTGCTCCCTTTCTTTATACACAACGCTCTTTTGACGGTAATGTTACCATAATAACGCGCTCAGTTTTAATGCTCAAAAATAGATAGGATTATATCACAAACCATATTAAGATTCATTATCATTTTAGTGTTTATTTTTCATTGGTGAAATGGTGGGTAATGTGTTTAAAGATATTTGTTATGGTGCGAATTGATTTGGATTATTGACCATTCAGGGATATTAACTTTGCTTGTAAAAAGTAAAAACTTGACTCAACAAATTTTACACCGAACATTGGCTTTCATAAACATTGGCAAAATTTCAATTCCCTTGCCTAAGGATAGTACATCTTTACAGCATCTGTGTTAATGGGGTCTCTCAACTCAGGACCATCCATCTGAGTTAATATCAGAGCACCTCCTGACAGAACCTTTTTTACCACATATGGACCCTCATAGTTTGGGGTGAATTTTCCTCTGGAGTCTTGCGCGTTCGGGAGAACCTTCCTTAACACCAGATCCCCCTCTTTAAAGTACCGAGGTCTCATCTTCTTGTTAAATGCTCGGACCATTCTTTGTTGGTAACACTGGCCATGACATAATGCGATAAGTCTTCTTTCATCAATCAGATTCAGCTGATCAAGCCTCTTCTTTACCCAGTCTAATTCGGTTAACTGAGTTTCTGATAAGATTCTGAATGATGGTATCTCAACTTCAACTGGTAGCACTGCCTCTGTACCATATACCAATGAGTAAGGGCTAGCTCCTGTAGATGTTCTTATTGAAGTCCTGTAAGCCATGAGAGCAAACAGTAACATTTCATGCCAATCTTTGTAAGTTGTTGTCATTTTCTTGATGATCTTTTTAATATTTTTGTTAGCTGCTTCTACTGCCCCGTTCATTTGAGGTCGGTAGGGAGTTGAATTTCTGTGGTTTATGTGGAATTGTTGACATAAACCTGTCATCGATTTGTTGTTAAGATTGGTACCGTTGTCAGTGATGATGGACTCAGGAACTCCGTATCGGGCTATTATGTCCCTTTTTAAGAAGCGGACTATTATCCCTTTTGTGACATTGGCGTATGATGAAGCTTCTACCCACTTGGTGAAGTAATCGATCGCTACCAGTATAAATCTGTGGCCGTTGGATGCTGTTGGAGTGATAGGGCCAATTATGTCGATTCCCCACATGGAGAATGGCCATGGTGCTGATAACAAATGTAGCTCGTTGGGTGGAGCATTGATCCGGTTCGCATAGACTTGACACAAATGACAGTGTTTGACATATTTTATGCAATCTGATTCCATAGTCAACCAATAATATCCTAACCTCATGATTTTTCGGGCCAACATGTAGCCATTCATATGAGGTCCACATACTCCTTCATGTACTTCTTTCATCAGTTCGCATGCTTCATCTTTGTCCACACATCTCAACAGGGTGGTATCAGATGATCTCTTGTAAAGTATGGACCCACTTAATAGGAAATGGCTTGCTAACTGTCTGAGTGTTCTTTGGTCATTCTTGTTAGCCATTTCGGGGTATTTACCTTCTTGGAGAAAGGTCTTGATATCGTGATACCAGGGTTTGTTATCTTGTATCTTTTCAATTGTTAAACAGTAGGCGGGCCGACTTTCGATGTCTATTTTCATCGGTTGAACTTCGGCTCCTCCTGTTATCTGGATCATAGATGCTAGTGTGGCTAGGGCATCTGCGAACTGATTCTGAGTTCTCGGGATATATGTGAAAGTGATTGCCTTGAATTCTTCAACTAGCTCTGTCAAGTGTTGATGGTACGGTACCAGTTTGGGGTCTTTAGTCTTGTATTCCCCTCTTGTCTGTAGTATGATGAGCGACGAATCCCTATATACTTCTAATTCGCAGATTCCCATTTGACAGGCCATTTTGAGGCCAAGAATACATGCTTCATATTCTACGATATTATTGGTATAGGGAAATGTAAGTCTCGTCGCTGCAAGGAATTGCGTGCTGTCCGGGGATATCAATACCGCCCCAGCCCCACAACCGAATACATTAGCGGCTCCATCGAAAAACAGTTTCCATTTTGGGTTCTACTCTGTCCCAAAGTCTTCTACCGGCCTATCTTCCACTAACAATATATTCTCATCCGGAAATTGGGCCTGTAGTTCTTGGGAATCTGTCTCGACAGGGTGTTCCGCCAACTGGTCGGCTAAAGCTTGCCCTTTCATCGAGTTCTGATTTATGTATGTGATGTCAAACTCGGATAAGAGCATTTGCCACTTAGAGATTCTCCCTATCAAGGCTGGTTTCTCTGCCAAGTATTTCAAGGGATCATGTCTTGTTAGCAGTTCAATATGGTAATAAAGGGTGTATTGCCTTAGTCGATGCATGACCCAGATTAAAGCACAACACGTCTTCTCCACCTCTGAGTACCTCTGTTCCCCATCTGTGAACTTCTTGCTCAGATAATATATGGAACGCTCTCTTCCCTCCTCATCTTTCTGCCCCAGCACACATCCCATGGATTCAGGGAGTATAGTGAGGTATAAGAATAAGGGCTTTCCTTGTTTCGGGACTATCAAGACCGGAGGTTTTGTAAGATAGTCTTTGATTGTTTCGAATGCCTCTTCGCATTCGTCGTCCCATTCTATTGTGGTGTTCTTCTTCAACAGATGGAATAATGGCCGGCATTTGTCGGTGAGCTGTGAGATAAAACGAGCTATGTAATTTAATCTTCCCAGTAAGCTTCTTACTTCTTTAACGGAGCGTGGGGAAGGTAATTCTAATATGGACTTTACCTTGTCGGGGTCGATTTTAATGCCTTCCTGGCTTATGACAAACCCTAACAATTTCCCCGTTGTGACCCCGAAAGTACATTTTTCTGGGTTCAACTTGAGCTGGAACTTTCTCAGTCGTTTAAACAATTTACTCAGGATATCTATATGGTTTTCTCCTTTTTTGGATTTGGCTATCATGTCGTCGACATATACTTCAACCTCTCGATGCATCATTTCGTGAAGTATAGCGATCATGGCTCTCTGATACGTCGCCCTGGCGTTCTTCAAACCGAAAGGCATGACTTTGTAACAAAAAGTTCCCCATGTTGTGATGAAAGTCATTTTGGTTTTATCTTCTTCAGCCATTTTTATTTGATTATATCCTGAGAAACCGCCCATGAATGAGAAGAGATGGTTTCTCGCAGTATTGTCTACTAAAACATCAATGTGAGGTAGGGGGAAGTTATCCTTTGGCGTGGCTTGGTTTAAGTCCCGAAAGTCTACGCATACGCGTACTTTTCCATTCTTTTTCATGAAAGGGACTACATTTGCTACCCACTCTGGGTAGTCGGATACTTCAATGAACCCTACTTCTAGCAGTTTTTTGACTTCTTCTTTGATTTTCAGTAAGATGTCAGGCCTAAATCTTCTCAGTTTTTGTTTTTTAGGTTTGACATCTTCCCTTGTGGGAAGCCTGTGAACTACTATTGACTGGTCTAGCCCTGGCATGTCACCATACGACCAGGCAAACACATCTGCATATTCCGTTAATAGCTCGGTTATCTCACGTTTTTGCTCGGCATTCAAACTGGTCCCAATTTTGAGGATCTTAGGGTTTTCCATGCTTCCTAGATTTACTGTCTCCACAGGCTCGTCGATCGAGATTCCGCCTTGTTCATGTTTTAGCCAATTTTCTTGTATTATTTCGTGGTCTAAAATATCGCCTTCAACAACTAACCCAGCAGCGATGGAAACGATATCAGCATTTTTACTTTCTACCTGCACGAAATATCCCTGATGTTCGATGATAGGAGATCTGAGTAAAATGAAAGCATATATATATGTAAGAAAAAAAAACAAACTGTAATTGAACTTGATAAAGAGTCTCAATAAAATTTGTTTAATAATCTTTCTCTACTCTTGAGCTAACCTAGCGCTACTGATAAGATAACAAAACCAATTGTTGAGAGCCGGATGTTGGTTAGACGTGCGGGGAATTGATTTCCCCTTGCTGTCGTCCTCTTCATTTATCCAAAGCTCTTGAATGACGTTTGCCTTTCGGAAAGATTGTTGGAGAGGTGGGATGCACATCTGGGTGTCGATCAGCTTCTCCCTTATTCTGCCTTTGGCCCCTTTTGTTTGCGCTTCTTCTGCGGCCGTAGGAATGTACCCAAGTCCAAACGTCCCATGCTGCCCCTCTTTAAACTGACGGCCCTCCTTGCTGGTCACCACGTTCACTTCATTGATCATGTTTATAGTCTTCTCTTCTTCCTTTACCGGGTTGTCTTCCTTCTCAAATTCCGGTCCCCATCCGCTAGGTGGCCCTTGCTCAGTCGGGGTATAAGAATAATTCACTAAGTACTGAAATCTCCCGTGTGATTCCCCCAAAGTGCCGACCGTTGGGTCTCCAGCTGACCAACTTCTTTTAATGTGTGTTTTTGGAGTCTGTTCTGAAGCTTGGCGAGATTGCTTCTTTTGTGGTTCAGTCTTCAGGGCTTCTTTGGGAACCGTCTCCTCAGATGTAATCATATTAATGGCGGGCCTGTGATTGGGCAGGGGGTTGGTTTTGACATTGGGTGCTGGCGTGTTCACGAAATCCAATTGTATGATTCCTGCATCAATTAAATCTTGGATTTTGTGTCGGAGCCTCCAGCACCTATCTGTGGAATGCCCCTCCTGACCCATGTGGTAGTCACACTTGAGATTTGAGTCAAAGTTCTTGGGCTTGTACCGGTCGTTGGGGATCTCGAAACTAATCAAGTTGTCTGCCCTCAACCGAGCGAAGACTTGACTGAGTGGGATGGGGATTGGAGTGAACTGCCTTGGGACCCTGACAGCTTGAGTTTGACCAGTCGTGGTTTGCTGGATTGGGGTACTCATGGTCTGAAATGTAACACGAGTCCCGGCTTTTTCTGCTTTACCGGAGTGGACCGTGCTAACAGTGGACTCTTTAGCTCTGTTTCCTCCCACAGGCCTTTGTGTCGTTGTGACCCTAGGAGGCTCCATTGTTTGGAGTCTACCGGTGGTGATGGCGTTCTCAATCCTACAGCCCGCGGCCACCAACTCTGCAAAACTGGAGGAGGTTTGGCCTACTAGATATGAAAAGTAGGTCTTGTCCAGGGTATTGACAAATATGGATGTCAATTCCTTCTCTGACATCGGGGTTGCTACCCTAGCGGCCTGGGCTCTCCAGCGCTGAGCATATTCTTTAAACGACTCAGCATGTCTCTTCCGGAGACTTCCCAGGTCGATTACAGATGGGGCAACTTCAATATTGAACTTATATTGGTCATAAAACGCCCGGGCTAGCTTCTCCCAAGTGTTGACAATGTTGAAGTCTAGGTGGGCATACCAGACCAGTGCAGGGCCTGTGAGGCTGTCTTGGAATGTTTGAAGCATGAGCTGGTCGTATTGAGCATACTTGCTCATTTTCCGGGCATATAGCCTGGTATGCATTTTGGGGCAGCCGGTCCCATCATACTTTTCGAACTCTGGGGTCTTGAACTTCTCGGGGTATGCCTCTTCTCTGTATGCTGGTAAGTTGGTGATTCCGGCCTATTCAAAACCGTCAGGGCCCTCAATGGTTCTCATCTTGTCATGGAGTTGCTGGAAGAGTCGTTTCTCTATCTCCTTTTGCCTCTCTTCCATCTCCTTTTTCAAGTCATCAGAGGTCGGCCCCTGGTTGACCTTTGGCTCATATTCAAAGGCCGGGTTAAGGTGGGAATTGATCTCTTCATATTCCGGAGGCTGTCCCTCCACTGCTTTCCCCTTTCTGGCCCTTGAATACTCTTCCTGGGTTGGCTGAGTGTTGCGCAGGAGGCCGATGCTTTCAGTTAAGAGGTGAACCTGGGCAGCCAGTTGTTAGACTGTTTGTTCTAGGGACATGATCCTAGGGTCCGAGGCAGCTTTAGCGTTGGTGTTGTTGCGGTTGTCACTGCTGTTGGCCATTTTTGCTCTTAAGCGCGTGAGAACTGGGCTTCGAGGAGGGTTCGATTGTCTGGAAGCTATTTTGATACCTGGATTCGCATTTTGTTTTGCTTTTAGTGTAATGAATGCAAGAATGATATGCATGTGTCACGCGGATGCTAAAAAGTAAAAAGGGTTGACAACTGACTGACAATGTAATATTGAAAATTCACTTTTATTAATATTAAAAATTCTGGAGTTCAAAATAAAATATTACAAATAAAGATCTACTTCCTAGTCTTCTGTTGTGGAGGCTCAGACTTCCCACTGATGACGGCTTCTAGTTCCTTGACTTTAGCTTGGCACTTCTCTAATTGCGCTTCTAAAGCCTTGTTCCTTTGGTCGGATTCTTTGAAGCGTCCCTTCCAGATGTCTTTCTTATAATCTGCAGTTTCAAAGTATACCTCCATTCGGGCCTTAACTTGCTCCAGGTAGATTTCTGTCTCTGGGTTAATCTTGTCTAGTCTTGGCCGAGTGACGTCTGGAACCTGATACGCTCTTTCCCCCGTCTGGTATAGCTGGCGGATTACAAATTCTCTGGTGGCTCGGTGCTTTCCCACTTCGCCATCTAATTCCCCGAGGTCCACATTCGGGCTTTCAATTCTGGCTTCCCAAAGTGCTTTGACCTCTGCCAACTTCACAAACTTCTCAGCTATTAACAGGTTCGGATCTTGATAATCAAAGGTAACTGCTTGTATCGAGGGCCGATAAACGATATCTTGGATAGTGCTGAACTGGCGGACCACTGAGTTCGGGTGATATTCGATACATCCGCTGATTCCGATTAAAGGCACTACTTGGAAGTTTCTGCAGGTCAAGATGATTTTGTTATAGCAACTCCACCTGGCTGTCCATAAAATATCTTCGGTACTGAAGCTCCTAAGCAGCTCTACCTAACTATGGCTGATAAGGTCGTCGGGTAGCTTTACCTTTTCTACACATGAATCCACCAGGTCCACCTGTTGGGCTAGGGTTTTCCTGACCATGTTCAACCCAAAACACTTGAAGTGGCTTACAAACCATATTAGCAGAAGGTTGAGGCTGGAGCGAAAGATCCCATGGCCTTTTTTCTTGAGGAAGTTTAAATTCCGGATCTGTTCAACCAGTAGAGCCGGGATGTAGGATCTTCCCTCCAGGAATTGGGTCACCAGCTCTGCAACCCTGTAGTGAATATAGAAGGTCCCGGTGGGGAACAGTATGGTGACGAAGGCTGTCAAGATGAAAGCGTTCACCCTTCTCTGTCTGTAAGTCTTGGGGTCCACACTCAGGACGTCCTTTCTATCCCCATTGTCCTCTCGGGCGATGAACCATGATTCTAAATCATCCATCCGTATGCAATATCCATTACAGTCTGTCAGGGCTTTGTTGACTGCTATCTTACGGATGCCTAATAATCTGCTGAAGGTACCGGCTGGCCCGGCTTCTAGGTCTGGAATGTAGATCTGATCGGTTAGTGTTGGAGCCTGTAGCAACTGGGTATACTCCTCCAAGGTAGGGGTGATCTCATGCAGCCCGATAAAGAAAGCAGCGGGCTCGATTTCCCATAATTGGAGCATGGCCCGGACTAAAGGCAAATTCACCTCTATCTTTAACAGTGAGAGTATGGGGCCGATTTTTTGCTGGATAAAGGCCTACTCCTCTGGGTTGTATAAAGTAAACCAGTGGCCCAATACCATTTTCGGGTCCAAAGGTTTATACACCCGTATTTCTTTGCGGAGGAGACGGTTGACTGCACTGCTAGCCATCTATTACAATAAGAAATAGCCTAGTTACAAACAGAACTACGAAAACATTACAGGGAAATGGTCCTGAACTCCAAGGACAAAATAACAAACCATTACATTGTCATTCAATTGTCAAACCCCTTATGATGTTATGTATGCAAGTAGGTTGGTTCTAATTGGTTCCCGAGCTCTATGGCCTCCCGCATTCTCGGAGAAATGGATCTCAGGCCATATCAAAGCATAGGGTGGGGTAGCCTAATCGGTCCCGAACGGTGAATCAACTCACTTCGCCCGAAACCTACACAATGGCTCCCCGTCTTAGGTTTCTAGGACGGTCCGGGTTCAACCGCATCTACTCACACAAACATATGTATGCACGCAAACCCCCAAAGAAAATTCAAAATCTAACTAATCCCTAAAAAGTTAGTAACAGAGTAATAATTGAAACACATTTCTTAAAGAGAACAATTCAAAGAGATTCAGGTGGCTAGCCTACTAACATGCGTCCCCAGCGGAGTCTCCATCCTGTCGAGTCTAATTTCTGAATTCCCATTCCTAATCCGATCTAGACTAGACCCTATGCTCATCTAATGTAGATCCTCGACTTGAATTAGGAATTTCGTTTGATTTTTGGAGTCGCCACCCAACTGTTGTTGGGAAAAATTGAATTAAGACTAAAGGAGTGGATTAGTCTTAATTTGGACTACTAGTCGTCGTTATTTCCTCTTCTCGTTTTTGTGAAAAGAGGAAAAGGGAAAACCAAAGTTTCTAAGTCCGGAGGCTAACCTATTAAAACCATTACGGTTACCACATAATCTCCTAAAATTCTTCATCTTTAGAAATGTGTTTTTATTGTGTTTCTGTTACTTTTTATTATGTTTTTGAATTATTTTAAGAAAAGGATTTTTCATTAATTTTATGGGTTGACCCGAATGGGTGCCTACGTACCTGCTACTCAGGATCAAACAAGTCGTAATTCCCTTTTCTGAAAACTTTAAGTGTGTTGGTGAATTTTAATTTATGAAACCTCTTTTAGTTTTATGTTTTTTTTATCATTTTTGGGATTTTTTTCTAAAAAAACTTCTAAGCCTAAGCTTTGATTTTATTTTGAAAATGATTTTAGGGAAAAAAACATCAATTTTGGATTTATTTGAAGGAAAATGATTTTTCTAAGTGCTAAAACTCATTTTTTATTATTCTTTTATAATTTTTGAATTTTTTTATGATTTTTTTGTTATTTTTGTGATTTCTGAGAATTTTGTGGATTTTTGTGATTTTTGGGAATTTTTATTGATTTTCATGATTTTGGGGAATTTTGTGATTTTTGGTTTATTATCTATCCTATTTTGATATCTAAAATTTTATTATTATTTTCCTAATGTTTTTTATTATTTTTCTATATTTTATTATTTTTTTATTTTTTATTTATCTATTTATTATTATTTTTTATTATTATTTTTCTACCTTATTAAATTCTAGAAAAATCTAATTTCTACATTTTCCTATTTATTAAAAATAAAACATAAATAAATAAATAACTAAATAGTAAATAATAAATTAATTAATTAATTCAGAATAAATAAATAAACAAAATTAATTAAATAAAAAATTTTAAAAAATCCGGAAAATCCGACTTACCTGGATCCGGGTCGGTGCTCGGGTCGGGTCGAATTGGGTCGGGTCGGGTCGATCGGACACGGCGGTGGGGAAGGCTAGTTCACGGCGTTCCGGTGGCCTTTTGCAGCGGGTGAGGTGTCGAATCCTAGCTTCTCGAGGTTGCTGAATCTAATGGTGGCAGTGGTTTGCTCCCAGAATGTCTCCTTGCAGTGGCTCTAGCTCCGGTTGGTGGTTTCGGCTTCAAGCTTCTCCGGCGTATTGCGATTCGCTCCTTTCTCTCACTTTTTCTTCGTGTTTTGGCTTCCTCCCTTCGATTCCTATTTATAGACACTTGAAACCGAGCTGGATAAGCTCGGATTTCCTCCGATTGAAGCTGATCGGATTTTTGGTTAGAAAAACCAACTCCGATTTGGGTAAATCCTTAGATTTGTTGCGATTTGATTCCAATTAGATAATGTTTATCTTATTTATGTTGAAGATCTATTGGATTTGTGCAAAAAATCGAATCAAAACGGCCGAAATACGAATTTTCTCTTCCGCCGGCGATCTCGGACCCGAGGTAGACGACGATCAAGCGCCCGGCGCGTGCGTTTCCTCCAGCCAATCGGATGCTGCCACGTGTCCTAGATAAGTGAAAAAATTACAAAACGCGAAAACTGCTTCCCTCGCATTTCGAACCCCTGACCTCGCACCTGCACCGCGCCTTAGCCCATGGTCCGGACCAGCTGAGCTAGCCCACTTTCCTGATTTTTCTAATTTCGCAAATTGCATATATGCAATGCGATTTTTCTATTTTTTTATATTTTTTGAAAATTCCAAATTTTGTAAAAATTGTTTATTATTTATTACTGCTATTTCTGAAATCATTTTTCAAAATTGATGTGTTTTCTTATTTATTTTTATTTTTTTGAATATTTTTATTATTTTTGGTAAATTAGAGAAAAATTGAAAAAAAAATTAAAAATTGATTATTTTTTAGAATTATCAATTCCTAGGGCAAAAATGGGGTATTTACAGCCACAATTCCAATTCTTGAGTTGAAATTGATAAGAGTTTTGAACTAAGGAAAGAACCCTAATTCCACACGTGAAGTGCTAGGTTTTATCTGCAAAAAATAGCCTCTTTCAAACCCTCTCTTAAGCAAGTATTTATACTTGCTACTCCTAAGGTTAAAAAGTGGTCAAAATTTCAAGTTTGCTACTTTTAAGGTGGCTAGCCCTAAGTGATAATTACAAAGAAATAAAAGTGTCTCAAAACCAAAATACAACCAAAATAGTTCATAAAATAATTATAAGGTACAAAATAACATAAGTCTTTATGATCCAATGCCTCGAAATAAAAAACAATCGCAGCGGGTCTTTAATTGTCATCTTGAAAATGTTCTGTGTCCAACAACAGTTGTAGGACATATTAGCATCTCATAGAGAATTATCATTATACCTGTAAGATTATTCTCAAATATTTATTAGAAATAAAGACATAAGGTAAAATATGAGCGATTTTGGATCATCATCCAAATCGGGTTTTGAAAAGGTCGACAATGTCAGAAATTTTCCCATCACATAATATATAAAAAAGAAATATTTATTTGGCCGTACTATAACTAAGACCAATCCCCATTATTGTTTGGTATTTTTCAAAGGGTCAAATTACTATTTTTCGTATGGTCAAATGGTAAAAAAAAAAAAAAAACATTGAAGGCACAAATGACATATTTGACCCTAAGAAAAATACCAAATGACACAAGGTTTAGTCCCAACTATAATACACTCAAATCAGTTTTTTTTTATTTATATATTATGAGTTTTGTAACTCCAAACAAACAAAAAATTATAACCTTTCAAGATTGAAAAAACAAATCTTATTAAATATAAAAAAGAAAAATTGATTTAGGTGTACTATAACTAAGACCAATCCCCATTATTGTTTGGTATTTTTCAAAGGATCAAATTACTATTTTTTGTATGATAAAATGGTAAAAAAAAAAAACATTAAAGGCACAAATGACATATTTAACCCTAAGAAAAACACTAAATGGCACGAGGTTTAGTCCCAACTATAATACACTCAAATTAGTTTTTTTTTTATTTATATATTATGAGTTTTGTAACTCCAAACAAACAAAATGTTATAACCTTCCATGATTGAAAAAGCAAATCTTATCAAATATAAGTTTTCTTCAACTTTGAAAGGTTATTACTTCTTTTTTTCATTTGGAATTACAAAACTCAAAATATATTAGAAAAAAAAAACTTATTTAAGTGTACTATAACTGGGACCAAACTTTATTAACATTTGGTATTTTTTAAATTGCTATTTTTTCATAGACGAATGGTAAAAAAAAAAACATTGAAGGCATAAACAAAGTCCACGCCCTTAGTAGAAAATTGTATTGAGGGCATAAACCACATCTGCGCTTTCAATTTTGCAAAAATTGACAAAATTGAAGGCACATATCAGATTCACGCTTTCAAAATCTATTTTTGAAATAATTTTTATAAATATAATATTTTCTAAATTTTTTTAAAAAATAACAATATTTAAGAGTGTATCCTCCATTTCATTCTTTCATTCATTCATAGAGAGTTTGGTCTGCATGGCATGTGGCCTAAGCAAAATCCGTAAATCAATTTGCGATTTACAAGCAATCTCCGCATTTTAAGGTAGGAGAGACAGAAAGAGAAGAAGGGGGGGTTGATCTCTATAAAGAATTCATGCCTATGACAAAATATCATCCCCATACAACAAACATGAGGTCCAAAATCGATCTCTAAAATAAATGAGTATGTCTTTTGTTAAGTAATCTGCCACTTCCACCCAGAAGTAGGATAGAGATGATAGCACACTCAACATTCTAGAGTGAACTACAATGCATGTGGATGCAGGGTGAATAAATTTTGCACGACATTCATCGGGTAGTCTCTGAACAATTTATTCTTTAGTATATCAAAATATACAGGTTAAACTCAGATGACGTTCGCGAATAGGAAGGGAACCAAATGAGCAATTCCACATGGAAGTGACAAAAAATGTTGACGCAGCTCCAAATTATTGTAATTTGGCATGCCTGTTTACATGTCAACAAAACCGGTATCGAATTTTAGATGAAATTTCATCAGCAAAAATAAAATAAAATAAAGCTATACTCCCTCAAAGCACACCAATTTCAAATCCAAGAACATCGAATTGAAAGAGAGCTGCATATAATACCACAGTTGAGTAATGCCGAATTGCCATCTAGAATAAGACAGGTTGAAAAGTATTCTTAATGCAGTTGGTCAATTCTAACAGATACACATTATCATTCCTTCTCATGTTTCCATGTGCTTTATATAGCTACCAGATTAAGCACAATTCTGTTATTTGCTACAATTACACGATGAACTTAAACAGCTGGCCCCTATTACGGGAAACTTTCCATAAGCATGAATTCCTTTCATATACTTAACCAATGAAAGATAAACTAACTTAGACAAAGATTTCCTTTGTAACAAGGAGGGGAAACTAAATGGCTTTACCTGAAGAGAATTAGCAGGGGTCAACGGGTGTGCACTCGTTATTCTTAAGCTTTTCGACAGCAGCGGTTGCTTCAATAAACCTCAACATTTCATTGAATGTTACATCCCATCCCTTTGGTGAGATGAGGAAGAGAAGCCACTATCAAGGAAAGAATAATATCGGGCGTCCACCCGACAAAAACTCGAGCTACAAGTGCGTTCTCGTATGATAGGAGCTCAGCTGCTTCAGGACAATTGAATATGTAGAAGAAAGAAGTGCTTAGCATTATTTTTACATACGGGCATCCAGGAATACGACCAATACTGGGAATTTTCGAGGTGGCATAGTAATCCAATTGAGAATAGGTCCATGTCTAACTCTATGAAACGAATTCCATGCTGTTCATGTCAATTTAGGCAAAACTACAAATATTATGCAGGACATATAACACGAGAAACATAAATATACTTCGACAAAGAAAAGAATATTTTGATTCGACCAGATCGAGCCTTTCGGATTAATTTCCTTATCGGCATTGATGAGTTTCTGCTTCAGAATCCATTTTAGTGAATCATCAAAACCAAATCAAGATAAAACATACAAAGTTTAGTTTAGTCTACAAAATGTGGCCATACTAGTATACCACCCTTAAGTCATCAAAGGACATAGTATGAAAAAAGGAACCGCTATTTTATCATGGAACCTGGAAAAAATCTACAGAATAACATAACATAAGGAATTGTGCCAGATATAATTTATAAAGATGAAACCACAATAGAATGCAAAAAGAAAAAAAGCCCCAAATGTCAGATTCGAGCAAACTGTTTAACATTAATGTACTAGAAGTCAGGTACTACCACCGATTCATTACAGTACATTGATATCGATGTTGAAATTAAGTGTCCATAAGAGTTAACCATCTAATACAAAGCCTTATCATGATTCCACTTCGGCAAAATCAACCCACGATGTGACAAAATCAAGGGGCTTCACCAAGTGTCCAATCTGAACCAACATAGTAAGAGACTAACACAGTAAAATAGATTACTATCACGAAGAGGAGAGACAGGGAGAAAGTTACTTTGAAAAAGCTTTGTCTGTTGACAAAGAAGATAGCTGAGATAGCCGTTAAAAAGCCAAGGATAGTGGAACACTTGTAAACACGGTACAGCGTACTATCATCTTTCCGGAGTGATTCTGGAGGATTGAGCACTGATTTAAGCGTACTCGCTGCTATCAAACAGGCGCTCAGCAACATCACGATCCGAGGATGAAGAGCGAGCCATTGGACGTTCATATCTGCTAAGGTACGAGAAAGAAGAAAGCTGGGTATGGGTTTGGTTGCGTAGGTTGGTGGTTAATTATATGGCGTGTGGAGAAAGCAGACTTTAGAGAGAGAGAGAGCAGAGTGGTAACTTCTTTTGCAATTTCCATCCGCGGCAAATGTAGTTGTTATCTAAACTTATATTTCAGATTATTATAACATATCAAATATTAAAGCCTCGAGAGACTTTTAAGTATCTACCCCCTCAAATTACCAATTAATTCTTCATGTTATACTTTAATTACAATTTTAGTTATTATAGTATTTATATTCTAGAAATATATCTAAGGTTTATTTTTATAATTGTTATTAGTTTTTTCACCGTTTCTCATAATTTAATTATTTTATATGTTTCTTTCTTACAGGAATGAGTATAATTTGGTTCAATAAAATGCTTTTTGAATCACCAAATAATACATGGTGATTTAGTTTTTTAATTTAAATTGAACCTAATACTCATACTTAAATGGGCATGAAATAAATACCAAATAGATTAAAAAATAAAAAACAAACAAGGCATATATTTTTTGATGAATGATATGTAAATTAACGAGTCATAATTTTTATTTTTATAAGATTGCACCAACAAATCAATATGAAGTGGAGTTTAATTGTAATACATCATTGCAGCGCACTATTAAGTCGACTGATGCGGCGGTCTCCAGTGAAAGTGATGAGCATTGCTCCAAAGCAAGTTCTATTATAGCGTTGTTTGTTGTTTCACAATAGCATTCTGTTAATAAATTTTTAAAATTTTCATTATCGGTATATATATTGTCGGTAAATCATATATTAGTATATATATGATATAATTAAATTTTAATATATATACTGAATATTTAAATGACTCATGTAAGCTATAAATAACTTGATTTAATTTATAATGTTAAAGAAGGATATCCCATTTTTTTGTCTTTAGTATTTTATTTTTCTTATAACTTTCTTATTTTACCAAAAAAAAAAAAAAAACACTTCGGTATGTAGTATTTAAAGAAGGGTATCTCCCTTAAAGTGTTTGCTAAATTAAAACCATCTACTATACTAAACCCACTTTATTCTAGACAACAATCGATTAGAATATTTTATTATTTATTTTCATTATTTTTTAATGATTTTTCTATTTTGTTTGTTGATTTGTGATTGTTCTATTTTTTCACGATCAACTCTTTATTCAATAACATAATTGAATGTGTTGGTTTTTTTTTTTTTTTGGATTTTTATCCTTTTTTCAATATTTTTAACAAATAATACAAGTGCAGAAAAAATCCAATGTGCTTATCGCTTGAACTAGCAAAAGAAAAAGTAACCCACCACCATATAGGCTTTCATTTATTAGGATTGATTCCATCATTACAAATACTCTTATTTTAAACACTTTTACCTATAAATTAATCTATTTATAATATATAATTTAAAAAAATGTATGAACTTTTATATCTTTTAAACTTTTACAAATGGTATCTATTTAGGATTACTATTGTTCAAATCAATGAATATTGTTTGAAAAAACAAATTACTATATCTTTTTGGTATGGTTTTTTAGACTTTTTTTTTTTACCTTATCTCTAGAATCATCACTCATTGTATAAATTAACTATTATAAATGCTTATTTTATATATATTACATGACGTTTCACTTATTGTTCTTCTTTTTTCCCTTTCTTGAGGATCAATCCCATTCCTTAATTCTTAGTGTTTTTATACTCTCTCAATCCACCACTAATTGTACAGGGTAATTGTTATAAATATGTTTACTTTTCTCTTTCTCCCTCTCTCTCTTTTTTTCCTTTTGTTATTCCTTCTTACTCCTTACTTCTTTCTCCATGCTTTTATGTTAAATATGTAGATTTGGTTACAATTTACCTCTTAGACTTTTCCTATGCTTATTAAGTTTACAATTATATTTGCCACATAGATTCTATTAATAACAATTTTGTGATCTTATGTGAGAAATTTTACTTGCATAAATTATCAATACATTTACTAACATGTATCCTAGCTATAATACTTTCATTCATCATTGCTTCTAAGTTTTTGCAATATGTTTCATTGAAAATATGAGAAAGGAGTCCTTACGGCAAGAAAGTCTTTTATATGATTAGAATTTATTTAGTCTTTTATGAATTTCCTAAATTGTTTGTTTTCCTCTTGTTTTAAATAAAAGCCAAAACAAACACTTGTAATTATATTTCTCTTTACATTCAATGAAGAGTTGAAAAATAGATACAAATTTGATATTTGATAATTTTAAATAAAAGCAAGTAAAAAAAAAAAACATTTCATCACACTCTATTTACATTCAATGAAAAGAAAAAAATTATTAAAATATGTATTTATTGAAATATTAAAAGTGTGCAAGTCTAACTATTATTATATATACTATAGAAAGTAGTAATTTGTGTAAGAGAAATGATGTATATCAGATAATAGAAAAGAAGAAGAAGAAGAAGAAGAAGAAGAAGAAGAAGAAGACATCTAAAAATTTAAACAACATGTTTACAAGCAATTTTCACTCAAAGTACAATTTAAAGTTGTTAGCATTCCAATTCTTAGTGACCGATTACCCATTTAATCTTTCAAGACTATATACACCATGGTTAGTTTCTTCCTTGACTCTAATTGGATCTTCCCAATTAGGTGCTAATTTGCCTTGTCCTTCTCATGACCTCGTGACTTCCAACTTTCTACACACTAGGTCTCTAGGTCTAAAAACCTTGTGTTTAACCTTCTCATTGTAGTATTATGTTGCCCTTTGTTGATAGGTTGCCATATGAGCACTTGCCAATTCTTGGACTTCCTCAATCAAATCTAAATTGGCCTATAGACCAATCTCCTTCATTAATACATCCATAGCTTAAGTCCACAAGTTAAAGAGTTTTGGTTTCAGCTAGTAAGACTGCTTCTGATTTGAGTGCAAGCTTGAATAGTTTTTCCCCCCACCGTCATTCTATGAGTGGTTTGATATCCTCATAAGATGTATGGGAGTTTGTTCACCTACTTGCCTTTTACGTGATCAACCCTTTTCTTTAGGCTATTTAAGATGGTCTTGCTTACCGTCTCAACTTAGCCATCAGATTAGGGGGAGCCACTAAGGTGTAGTGGATTTTGATCTCCTTCTTTGAATAGAACTCTCTAAACCTACTATTGTCGAATTAGTAATTAGGACATATGGCATGTTAAACTTGCTAAGCATGTTTAAAGTGAAAATTTCAATGCTTTTTTTTATTATTATTATTTAGGCCACAACTTTTACTTCCACCCATTTGAAGAACTCTATACACCTGTTAACTAACTTAGACATAAACCTACTTAAAGCAACAATTCACCTTATGAAGTACTAGACATCCTTAACAATTCTCAAGAGCCGCATTTCCAAGATGGCTCATATTTTTTCTAGATTCACGTTTATACCTTTAATGGTAACCATGTACCCTAAGAACTTTCTTAAAGTAACTCCAAAAACGCACTTTTGCGAATTCAGCTTCAAGTTGTACTCCCTTAAGGTATCAAAGGTTTCTTGGAGATCATCAATGTAGTCACTAGGCTGCTTGCTCTTGATGATTATGCCATCCACATAAACTCCCACATTTTGCCCAATTTGTGATCTAAACATCATTGTCACCAAACACTAATAAGTCGTTTGTTCTTTAGTCCAAAAGATATAATGTGGTAGCAATATGTGCCAAAATTGGTGATAAACAAAGTGTAGATTTAGTTAGGTTCATGCAACTTGATTTAATAGTAGCTTAAGAAGGCAACCATGAAGCTCAAGAGAGCATAGCTCGAGGTTGAGTTAACTAGTCGGTCAATCATTGTGAGGGAAAGCTTTATTTAAATCGATGAAATCGATGCATATGAGCTTTTTTTCTGTTAGACTTCTTGACCAACACACAATTAGTTAGCCAAGTGAGGTAAGGCTCTTCTCTCATGAAACTGCTTATAGAAACTTCTACACCTCCTTAATCACCACCTACCTTTCAGAAGCAAAATGGTGTCTTTTTTGTTTTATCACCTTGAAGTTTATGTTAACGTTAAGGCAATACACGATTATCTCTGAGGGGATGCTTAGCATATCAAATGGAGACCAAGCAAAAACATCACTTTTAGACTTGAGGAAGTCAATGAGATGGGATTGGAAGAAAAGTTGGATAATAAGGGATAACTCATCGAAGGGATCAAGATGATATAGTTCGATAGCAAACTTGAACAAACAAGTTCTTTCAATCCCATCTCATTAACTTCCTCAATAGTGAGAAACCTCTCCCCTGATCAGTCCCTATAGATAGGATGACCTTGCTAACTGTTAATCTCCTCAACATAAGCTATCTTTCATATACGCCATGAAGGGGACCATCCTAAAGGCATTATGGCTTAATCTTCCTATTATGACATTATAGGGAGACTAGAAGTCAACCACCAAGAAGTCAATGAGCTATTCGGTGACTTTGCCATCATCGTTGAGCTCTATGGGGAGGAAATTATCTTGGTAGCTCAAATAGGTTAGCTCTTGAAATCATATAAGTCCTAATTATATGGCTTCAATTTTTCCTTGAGCTTTAGCTTCATCTAATCATATGCTACTTTGAAAATGATGTTTGTCGAGCTTTCGGTATCAATAAGTGTTTTCCGAACTTCAAAACCACCAATTTGAGCTAATATGAGAAGCGTATCATCATGTGGACCTTGAATATTCTCCAAGTCTTCATCTGAAAAGGAAATGGAGTTATCTACTTTGGCTTTTTTATTATACAAGTTTATCACTTGCTAAGGTCGAACATAAGTTTTATTGTTGGAACTTGGTTGTCTACCCCTTGAAGGTCCCTTGATGATTGTGTTGACTGCACCATTGGGGGCCCTATTGGTTTAGTTAGGGGCAAAAGTGCTTGGTTTGTTGTTTGACTTAGCTCACCTCCTCTATGTTAGCCTTTTGGCCTCGTCAAGACAATTGTTGATATACTTGCCAAGGTGCCCCCTTTTGATGGCATCTTCTAGAGCATTTTTTTAATTAGATACGATCCTTTGTGTTGTGTTCTGTCTTTGTGGAAGTTTTAATACTTATATGAGTTCTTTTTTAAGGGGGGTCTCTTGAGTTTTTTAGGCCATGTAAGGATACCCCTATTGCATACTTCGAGGAATATTTGGACTCTAGGTTGGTCGAGGGGAATGTCGTCTGCATAGAATAGAGTGGTGATCTTTGTATTATGCTTACCGTTATTCCACCTACAAGATGACTCTTTATCGTTCCTAAGGAAGAGCCGATCTTTTATGGTAGGTTAATCCCTATCATATTTCCTTTTATTCGACTTAGTTTGGTCTACATCTTTACCAGCTCTTATATTATCCTCCATGGTAATGAATTTCCCAACTTATTTGCGGAATTCATCAAAATTTGTTACTTGTGTTTAGAAACGGATAGGAAGAAGTGACTTAAGGGGCACACCTCCATTATGGCAACGTTGAGGGCAACCTACATGTTAAGATTAGGAATCTTGAGCATGATTACTATTAATCTGGACAAGTAGTCTCTAATGGACTTGTCTAGTTTTTAGCAAATGAGATTAAAGATGGAGGAATCGTTCATTAGCATTTTACTAGCCTAGAAGTGCTATTAAAATTGCTTGCTGAGCGCTTTAAAACCCGAGATAGAGCTTAACTTCAAATGGTTGTACCATGTTCGAGTTGACTTCTTTAGAGTCTTAAGGAAGGCCTTGCAATCAATTGTATCACTACATATTAGGAGGTGCATTTGACACACGAAGTAGCTAAGGTGATCCCCTATATCAATAGTGTTATTGTAAAATTCCAACATTATGATACGGATGTGAGGGCGAAGCACCTCATCTTGGATCTCTTGTGTAAATGGAGATTAAATGAACAAGTACTAATCCCATATATTAGATTTTTTATTATCATGTAGGTTGAAAAGTCTTTGAATCTTGTCTTCTAACTCTCTTACATCAGCCTCGTGTAGAGAACGATGGGAGTGCACCTCAAATAGCTATAGTTGTTACGGTGGGGGTGTTGCTCAACTATACAAGGCAACAAGATCGAGCAGTGGTGGTGGTGTAGGCGGTATTGCATTTTAGGCTACCACCGGGAAGGTGGGTTGGTGTGATTGGGTGGATATCTAATGATTGTCATGCTCCACAGTGTAGGTGCATGGAGGACGATGTTGTTGTTGCTAGAGCTAGTCCACTTACGTACAAAACTGAGTGTTTTCAACATGAAGGTTGGTGAGCATTTGCTCTAGGCGAGCCAACCTATCTTCTCCTCCTTAAGGGTTTTGTTGCTGTAAATGTTACAGATTGGTTTGGTGGAGTGTTTGATAAGGTAAATTGTCAATGTTTTTAGATTTAGACCTAGTACTTCTAGTCATAGTTATGGTTCGCATAAAAACCATGCCAAAATGTTGTTCATAGATTTGGCAGGGAGGAAGTGAACCTGTAAAATACCAAGAAAGTATGCGTTGTGGGGGTACTGGAGCTGTCCAACATTGTCACTGCGATGCTTAAGTTAAAACATTGAGTGAAAGTTAAAAGATAGCTAGGAGAGATAGGTAAGAGGCTCAAAGTTTTAGATCTCTTTACAAGTAGACAACTTTGAGTATTTATAGGCAATGGGTGATTACTCTTGGAGAACATAGGGCACATCTATGCTTGTCCTTGGAGAACATGGGACATGTTTGTTGTTACATGTTCGGGGTGTTCAAGTAGTGGGATAGTGGGCAACTTGGTTTGCAACGAGTCCCATCTATAGTTAATCAAGGTCGATGGGCTAAGGGTAGGAATGCCAAGATTTCACTTGGGATCATGACCAAGCTTCCCACATGAGATTTAGGCTTGGACCAGGCTTAAGCTCGCAGCTAAAATGGATTATTAACATAATTTCATATTAAGAAAAGCTGGTTATGAATTTAGATATGGGCATGGCCATAAAGGTATGGTTGGTGACTGTGTGGATGAAGCAAATTTAATAGAAAGAGGAGAGAGAGTGTGGTATTACATGGGGGAAATAAATAGATTTTGTAGAAAGTGGAGAGAGAGAGAGAGAGTATTGTTGGAAATTGTGCACCGGCTAGAATTTCTCTTCAATCACACTTAATATGAGCTTTTGCTTTGATAATTATATGTAAAACATAACTATTAGAAATTATGAATTTTGTACATATTTACAACATTTAATCATAATGATCATTATTAAAAGTACACATTAACATGAAATCATGCTGAGATGAAATGAAGTTTTTTTTAGTATGCTTATACGCTTCGATATATAATTGCTTGTCGCGTCATGTTTTTAAAGATAATGAAAATAGCATATTCAAAATCAAAACTTTAATAAGATATTGATATTAAAAATTTAAACTTTATGTACAAAATTCAATAAGTAAAAATTGAATGCAAGACTCCACATTTAAAATTTAAATTGTGATATTTTACATTATCTTCTTAAAAATTGTTGTGCAATTTCTTAATGTAATTTGTATGGAGATTTCAGTGCAATGATTTATATGTAATATGTGTTAATGAAATTTCCAATTTAATGAACAATATGTTATAATTTGAAATATAAGTTATTGCAAAAGAAGGTATAACCCTTTTTTTTTTCATTTTGGTTAGCAAGGTACAACTGTCTATGTCTAGAAATTTTTACAACTCCTAGAATATTTTAACATGTGAAAGAACATGCTATTTTTTTTCTATATTTTTCATTTTTGATAATATTTAAAAATAAATAAACTAATGAGCAAGAAATTTCAAGGTATAGTCACTCAAAAATGACTGTATGATATAGTTATCTATATTACCTTAAACTATAGTTTATTAGCTCTATTAACAATACAAATAAAATAGTCGATAGTCTCTTTGATATTATCGATAGCTTTCATAAACATTGTTAACAAACCTTATATATTATTAACATATCTTATACATTGTTAATAGATCTTATATACCGTTAACGAACTTTTGCTAAAGTCCAAAATGGATAATTTCAAATGACATAAATGCCCATCATTTTTTTTTCTTAAGCAAACTAGTCAAACTTTTGAGTTTTACAAATGTCCATTTATCAAAATATGTATGCATATATGTATTGTCAATTCACATGATGAATAAATGTATATAAAAATATACGAATTTGGTGCAAACAAGATGCCATGGCACTTCTATGAGTAAATTTAAATATGTATAGATTTACGTGATATAATAATATGGATACAACCAACTTGTATATAGATTGGTGATGCCTTTTTATTAGTCTCATCGATATTTAAATTTGTTATTTTTTATTCCATCTTACAAGTTTTAGACGTAATGCAAAACGGCCATACATTCCTGTGCCGGACTTGGAAGTCCCACCAACTCCACCTATTCCAAAAATCATTAAATATCCCTATATTAGGTTGCCGTTGAAATTCGACCTTGCCAAGGCTATATATTATTTTTATGCAATCTATCTACCCCATATCTATCATACAAAATAATAAAAGGAAGTCCATTAAAGAATAATAATTATACCAAAATTGAAACTTTTTGTCAAAACATATAAACTTTTATTATTTTCAAGAGCACCCTACCTAAGAGATAGTAGTTAGATGAATCATATTTTATTTTTCTCGTAATAGAAATTTAAAAGTGTATGTTATCATTTGCTCACCTTAGGAAGGAAAAAAGATTTATTGATTGATATACGCTACATATATAAACACATGGTATATAAATACTTATAGAATTTTAACACGAATGATGATAAAATAAGAAATTTTGAAAACAATTACCATCTATATTTTATACAAATTATACATATCAAAATCTTATCGATATTTATATACTATACATATATAACATATAACTTATGTCAAATAGAAAATCTTTTCTAGGAAGGAAGAGCCAAAAGTGAGAAGGAGAGTGTGTGATGCCACGTCAAAGAAGGTTTGTAAATGAGACTATAGGGATATAGGTCCAAGAGCGGGGGTTATGCTTGTGCTATATAGGAAGGTGCTACATGTGACCTAATGAGAAAAGTGGTATGTACAAGAATAGTTAGGGGTAAATGTGATAGGAAGGATGAGTAAGCAATCTTGAATAAGACTTAACTTTATGGTGACAAATGAATGTTTTTGATAATATTGTAGTTTTGATCTTTTGAAGAAAATCTAACAAAGTAACAACATTTTTCTAAAGAAGAGTTTCCTTTGAATGAGGATGTTTAAGGAATTTATAGGATTTAGCTATAAATTTTGTCCATCAAATATGATTCTTAATGTGGGCTTTTCATAGGTCTAAGCCTATTAGTAGCCTATAATGTAGGAGTTTTATTAAGAAAGATTAGATCGAACTGACCAATCTAACGGGCTCTACCCTAAGCCTAATATGCTAAATTTCTCATGATTGTTCTAAATAATGGACTTAACTTTTCGAGCCCTATCACATCGGCTCAAAGATTCAAATCCATTAAAATATTTGGTTAAAAGCCTACGAAATGAATTTAACCATCTATATTTTGCCCCATGACTTTCAGACAAAATCGAATGTGGTTTGGGCATCAAATAAGCCTTATAAAATAGTTAAGGCATTGCTTGGCGTGCCTTATAACAGCTGGACTACTACCAAGTGCATTTATTTGATGAGCAATTTCATTTCTTCATGAGTAACTTTCTACTAGCCGATGATTTCAACCCTAACTGGATTAAGTCTTTTATCTATTTTGTATGAATTTCCTTTCTTGTTGAGTTGATTACTCCACATTAAATCCATGTTCGTGCTCTCCATGAGGGGGTAAACTTTGCTACTGTTTCCCTAAATCCCTTTCACATTTCATGAAGGTTTTCATATAGGGAAGGAACTAGAAGATGATATTTCCAATATCAACTAGAAATGAACTTATGAAAAAAAAAATCATTACTCCTCTTTGGAGTGCTTTAAAGGTATTCACTTTTCTTTTTTTTTGGCATTGTTCATCTGTATTTGCGTTCACTTTCTTTTGGCTTCGTGTGTTGATGTCTGCATTACTACCCTGTTTTGGCAGAGGATTCACATCTGGTTGCTTATCCTAAACTCTGTCGCAATTAGTATTCTTGGTAACTATTTTTTCTATGCTTTATATTGTTGACTAGTTTTGTGGTTGATTGTGTTGTGTCACAAAGGGGATCGTAACATTCCTTCGGTTGAGAGGGCTGACCAGGCGAATGTGTGTAAGGACAGATAATTTTTTATTTTGGGTGCCGAGAGAGATAGTTCTTTAGGTAAAGGAAGAAATGATGAGATGAAGGGGATTCATAATGAGATTGCCTTAGGAGACTTGTCGGAAGGTGATGATATGGCATTGAAGAGAGCATCTGAATTTTTTTTTTTTTTTGTCATTTCTACTAAGGACAGAGAACTCTTACCTGCAGAATTAGTTAAGATGGACGAGGTGAGTGGTTCTTTTGGTGATGAAGAAGCTACTGATTCGACGAAGCTTTCAGTGCACCTGATGACAGAGTGATTCAGCTATTTTCTTGTATAAATTACCGCAATCGGTCAATTTTGGCATCAACCTACAGGAGATAAGTGGTGACTATTGTAGGAAAATAACTAATGTAAGTCCTTGTTATTGTTACTCAGATTTTGATGAATTTCAGTATTAGGCTTGTTATTGTTACTCAGATTTTGATGAATTTCAGTATTAGGCAGATCCTTTAGCGTCAATGTTGCACCAGAATGATTTCCCTTTGTACCATTGCAGACTCCTGCGGCCATGTTTCATTTGACACATCAGAATGTCAGCTTTGGCATCAATGCAATGAGGCCGTTGCTGAGCGAGATTTTTTTTTTTTTTTTTGGTTGTTGATTTTAAGAAAACATGAGCTGCTACCTTGTAGCAAGAACGTCAGGGCCGTAAGCCAGTGTAGGTACTAATCCAGGTTGTTGCTGGTCTGGAATTGGAGCATGTTGAGGAGGATGTAAGTTGAGCAGCTGTTTGGGAAGTTTGTTGCTAAGGATGTAGTTGATGCACAACAGCTCCTAGTGATCGAAGACAACGAAGGGCTAGTTGAAAATAGGCACTTTTGAAACCATTGCCCCAGTCACCAGCTTTTCCTTTGATGCTCACATAGTAATAGATAGGACTTGAGCAAAAAGCTGATTTAAGAATAGATGAAGCCAGAATGCTGTGGCTGACTTGTTTCTAGTGGACAGGAATACCACAGTAAATGGCTAGGAAATCAAGAACATAGTCACAATACATAGCAATGCTCCGATTAGAGAGAGGCTCCAGTGATGGAACTTCCATCGAGGACGCCAACTAGGGGCATCTAGGAGATCTAGAAGGAAGCAAGGTAAATTCACTATAGCATAGCATAGGAGGAAAAACATGGTGATAGTTGGAGTGATAAGATCCAGATTCCCAGTTACGACACACCCAATACAGAGAAATGCAGTAAAGAAGGTAGCAATGTGAGGTTCGCCCCCATCAGAGACCTTGAAATAGTTTAGAATGGGAAGGATATCATTCATTTGCTATAGCTGCAAGCAAACGCGGGGCACATGTCAGGCTTTGAAGTGCAGCACCAAACGGAGGAAGGATAATCCCAGCATACACAGTTGCTGGGAAAGGCCAGGCGATTGTAGCAGTGAGAAGCTTGTCTGTCGATTTTTTTTTTTTTCTTTTTCGTGTGACTAGAGCTCCAAAAAGTAAAACAGAGATAAGATCGAGAACAGTTGTTGTAAGAACTGCAGCAAGTGTTCCAATTGGTGTAGAACGCTGTGGGTCCTTCAGAGAAGCTGATCGGTTTGAACCTACCATAATTCCACTGACAGCAGGAAAGGAGAGCCTAACCAATGCATTGAAACTCCACTCCACTTTTCCATCAAGCGCAGTAATCCCAGCATTGTTAGTGTTCTGATAATCCGAAACCCAATTATCTTTGAAATGAGTCAAACTTAAGTCGATCTCCTCTGCTAAATCATTAGCTGCAATCTACATCCTTCACGGCTTTAATCTCTGCACTCTGATCATGTCTTGAAAGGAAAGATGGTTAGATATGGTTATCTTGAAATTGAGGACAAAGCTTCGACTTTGGAGCAGCTCGAGGGTGTGGATCTGCACTGTTTTTGGTCTGATTCAGCCGCTATTCCCCTGGGCTTGGTTCAGGCAGACTGCATTTCTTTTTTCTTTTTTTTTACAATCAACTTGATGTATCATTTGAACTTGTACCACACCACGTTTAGTTACTGTCTTCAACTTGGTTGAAAAGAGGTTCACATTCTGGGGTTAGGGAATCAAATTGTCCACAATGTATATTATAGACTATCTTATCCTATATTCTTGCTTTTTTATAGATATGAACTTGTGTATATCTCATTAATAATTGTTGCTTACCTTTTCATATCTGAATCATTGTATTCTTCTTTGTGGTTGTTAATGTGTTATAAATATAGTCAAAATGCTTTTATTTTTTTTATTTTTTTTTTAACTCGTACCCTTCTCTTATACTTGAACTAGCTCTCTTGTCCATTCCTAGACAAGTAGGATTTTTTTTAATGAAATTTTGTTGACTCTAACATTTTCCTTTTAGCACTCTTTCTTTTCCATTGTAAGACTAACCTATCTTCATTTGTCTTTGCAAGTAGTGAGACTATCAGGTTACTCTCATCCTCCTAAGTGGTAGTGATCAAATTAAACTATTGTTACCACTTACAATGGGTAGAGACACTAGAAAAACTAAGTCACACAGTGGCACTAGTGATAAGGGTAAAGAGATAATTGCATACCAATAGTGCCTTCCTATCAAAATGAATGGCCTAACTCAATGATTAAGAAGGATTTCTTTTGGACTTGTATAGATGAAAGAAATACGTAGGAGCATCAACTATCTGACAACACTTGACATTTCATAAAATGGGAGCCCAAAGTCGAAGATAGAGAGAATATAGAGGAGGGTTCTATACTATGCTTTAGGAATGAAAGGGAGGAAACTTCCCCTATTGGACACTCAATTTTCCATTCCTAAGCAAGCTATGCCAAGCCGGTGTCAATGGGTGAATCACATTATAAGTGATTCAAAATATGTAGATACTTTAGAGTTTGTGGAAATCTATTACCCTATAATGATTTCCTCACACTTTGGGTTTCCTCATCTAAATGAAATGGATTTTTTGTAAAGCATCATAACTCATTAGAGCATGCAAATAGATACTTTTGTGACTTCTTAAGGCAAAATCACTCTTACATTGGAAGACATGTGTATGCTCCTACATCTTTTTGATTTTGGGTTGACATATATCACCACCACTAATGTCTCTAGAGAAGACGAGGCAGCCATATCAACCTTAAAAGCAACGATGGAGGTAGCTATTGATAGTTGCAAGAAACCTACATTTTCTAAATGGATCAAATACTTCTTTGAGAAAAAAGATTCAAATGATTCAAACAACCGATATAAGTCAGTTTTTCTAATCTTGTACATTGTGGTCTCTTTTGTTATGTAAATTTCAGTTTAATTGACTTGCATATCACTTTTTGTTATTCTTAGGTAGGAGCTTGAAGCTTTCCTAGCATGTTAGCTGTCATTGTATGTATTTCTTAGTGGTCAAGCGGATGGTGTTAGTAGTCGATTCTTTCATTTGGCTATTTGATGGCACACGAGATGCATTTTACCATAAGATTATTTTATCTTAGCCCTTTGTATTGGCATCTTGACTTATATCATGAGGCTTCAATTCAGTTAGAGGGGTTTTATACCATACTATCACATGTCAACACAGTGTTTTTACAGGTGTTTTTCGTTAAATAGTTCAAAAGACACTTTGATTTGCCTCCAAATAGACCTAATTTTGTTGAGCCCTAAGCCTTTGCTTGGATTGATAAAAAGCCTTTAGGTTCACTTCTCCATGTGATAGATAATATGGAGGAGGTGATTTTTAAACCTTATATAAGCAGGTTAGCCGATTAATTATGGTTGCTAGAGTTTTATCCCAAATGATCAAAAGATATAGTGAATCTACTTAGGGCTTAAGAGAAGCTTAATGCCGATGAAGCGAGGTTCATCTTGATTCACCTCATAAAGTTGCTCGACAGTTTAGATTTGATCAAGGAGTCCCTCAAACTGTCTACATTAATGAGAACTTTGACACTAGTTGCCAATCACTCAAGCTTGCAAACTTTAGAGATATTCATTTAGAAGTCGGACAATTATATTTCCCCTCTTCATCACACTCTTAACTTGCTTTTGATGAGTGGTTGACATACTAGAACAATTGCTTAAATGATCTTAAAGAGTACATAATTAAGACAATCGAAGAGGAGCTACCTAAGGAGCCCTTTTTAAGTATGGATTTCAATTTCATCTTCTGGGTAAAAAGGTAAGGTCATCTACTAATGTAAAGAACAAGGCGCCAAGTATTCATTTTATTCCTCCTTCATTGATTATGAGACAAGTAAAATGCTTTTACATTCAAGAGGTATTACCATTGTCTATGTTCTTTATTATTATTTTTTACTATTACTTCTTTAACTTTCAATTGTTCCTATGCACTCATCTTCTCTTTTCCCTTATAGGACAAGAGAGATCAAATCACTATTAATGCTCCCATTAAGTACAAATCTAGGAATAAAGGACCTAGCAGTATAACCATGAATATCTCAAAAGATGTTAGCCCTTCAAAATTGACTACACTTAGCATTCCATCATTCCCAAATCAATACAATGTTGGTAAGGAGCTTCAAATTAAAGATCATGCTACTATCATTGAGGTAGCAAATGAAGAAAAGGATGATGAGATGGTCGATTTCAAGGGTACTCTTGAGTGCACCATTGATAATGGGGGAAATACTCCTATGTGTGTCAATGATAAGTAGAATGAGTCCTTACCAAGTAATAACAGTGGGATAAATCCCACCATTCAAATGGATGAGATTGATAATGAAGAAATTAGAGTACTTGAGGAATTCAATAGCATGGATGAGCAAATTAGATTTGATTCTAGGCACTTGGATGAGCATGAAATTTAGGTATACGGGGATGTCCTAAGAGAGGTAGGACTCTTTGATAGTTAAATGGATGGGGCATTGAATGAAGCTTCTATTAATGGTACTATGTCTCATGACGCACCTTCTCTTTGTAGTCGGGTCACCTCACTTGTGAACCCTTTTAATGGCATTCCTCCCCCAATCATTGAAGTGTCAAGAAAAATTGAAAAAGGGTCCTCAAGTGTAACACCAATGACTTCATTTCACAAGTTCATGATTCACTCGTAGCTCCTGCTTTCACTGGAGCACCTATACAAGCTGGAGGGGGAGTTCTAGTCAAAAGCAATTTGCTAAGGTTTTGAATTAAATACCACTATGGTATCAATGCTTGGGCAAACTATGGCTCTTCTGAATAGACACTAGAGTTCATTATCTGAAAAGCAACTAAAGTACAAAAAGTGTTAAATTGTCAAGACTTATTAGACCAACATAAGAATTTTAGCAAAACTTGCAGAAATTGATCTCAAGATATAAACAAGCTTAGGTAGTTTAGATGTTAATTCCACAGTAAGATTAGTTGTAGGTCTTTGACCAAACATTGCTTTTGACAATCACTTTGCTTTCTTTTAATTTAGTATGGCATATGAAGACTTATTTGACGAATAATGGTTTCACCTTAATTTAGAGACCCATTTTGTATCTTTGTGGAGGTTTTTTTTTATTTTTATGAAGTTGCATAATCTTATATTGGAAAATGATATGCTTTCGTAGTGCACTTAATAGAGATTACACTCATGTGGCTACACTTATGTAAAAAAGAATATAAACATGATCTTTCATATATTAATAACTTATTTCCTTTTTTTTAGAAAACGTCGTGCATAAGAAGTACTCCACGTGCTAGAAATGATTTTTTGGAATAATGATAAGGGATAGTTATGCTTTTGGCTAATGTGGTATTACCTACTACTTAACAATTTACTTATGAGATCACTAGAAAATATGTTAACTGCAAAATCATCATATTTACTAAGGGTTTTATACTATGCACTTGGGAGGTAACATTCTCATTAACCAACATGACATAAGCCCTAAAACATTACGCACTCAAAGGAGATCTACTACCAAGTTGCTACAATGTAATGATATATTTATTAAGTCCTCAATGTAATGATATATTTATTAAGTCCTCAACAATACATATAATGTACGCTAAGGAATAAAGCTTTTGTTCTTGCAACAACAACAAATAAAAGTTTTGAAACAAGAAGTTAAAAGTAGGCTCACATGACTTAAGCTACATTTTCATTGATTTAATCTTTATGTACATTTCACTTGTTACAAATGAAACCTTTTGATATATTGAAAATTGACAGGTGCAGTGACAGCATCAACTTTTAAATTATGAACCTTGCAATAGCCACTATCATGGACTTCTTTAACAAGAAGGGGTATTTTCCACTTAAGCATAAACTTTAGTGCTAAAGTACCTCGACCCATATGCTCGACTGCTCGAAACATAACATCTCTTTGCCGGAATGTCTTCTTTTTGACCAGATGATTATAAGCTATGCCCAACTTGTGCTAATAGTTTAGAAAATTGCGTTTAGTGATATCTTGCTTTTCTTCCAATGCTTCCATGTCAATAGGAAGCCAACAATTGTTAAACATAGAAGTTAATGAATAGAGTTGCATTATAAGACAAAATACTCTTCAAGATTCCAAATCTACATATAATATTCTTCTTTATGAAACTCGTAACTACTAGTCTTGTAGCCTTCTTTAAAGAAGTTTCCTCTACCTATTTGGTAAAACACTCAATCCTTGCTAAAGTCTATATACATCCTCTCGATGGAAAGTAAATAGGAACGATAAGATCAAACGCCCAGGTGTGAAAAAGCTATGGGGTTGTTACACTATGAAGTGTAACTGTTGGTGTATAAATGGTGTTACCATGTTGTTACCAAATGATACATTTCCTAACAAAATTAAAGGCATCAACTTTCATGGTCAGCCAATAGTATCCCATATTGAGTAGATGATAATATAGTTTCCTTCTTCCTTGGTGTTCCCCACATTCTCCAACATAAGCTTCCATCAATATCTTTTTTTATCTTAGGGAGTGTAATACACTTAAGAGGTTTACCTATAAATGAAACCCTATACAATTCATCTTCATGCATGAGATACTTTTTGGCCTTCTGTTTTTCCAATCTAACATTAGTATGAATGGTGGGCAAGACATTATTCATTAAGTAATCAATATATGGATGCCTCTAATCCCCTACCATGGCCATAAAGTTACATTCCTTTCATCTAGTAGTTTAGAGCATTTAAAGCAACTTGTTTGCACTTTAAATGCATCTTTGGACATCTATGGCCAGTAATATCTAATACATTGAATTTAGTGGTGGTCCCTCTTCTCCACACTAGATTTTGTGATATTTATCCAACTTGAGGCATACCACCTTCACACCAATACATCAAGACAAAACAGCCTTCTAGACCTTTGTAATACAAAGTGCCATTTAGACGAATGAAATCTTTCAATGTAGAAACAAAGGTTGCACTAGGGTGCATTAATTGTTCCTTTACTAAAATGCACTAATCATCACTTGCTTCTTTACCCTTATCGATAAGGTTCAATGTGATACATGGTATAGATTTCTTGAATACTTGAATACTTAAGCTATTACAGACTTTCTAAACTGGAACCTTTGATGCTAATGTGGCTAAAGCATTTACATACCTATTGACATATCGAGTTGTGTGCTCATAATGAACTAATTGAAACTTTGTAACTAGAGCTCGCACTGTATCTCTATAAGGTGCAAGTGCAGGTTCTTTAAGTGCAAACTTGTCATTAGCCCATTTGATGATCAAAGAATCTTCTTGAAATTTTGCTAGTATGATTTATGTCACCGCACTCTCTTGTGAATTTGGAAAATGCACCAATAGATCAAATAATGCTTGTGATTTGATGGCTTTAGTAGACTGAATTAAAATATCAAATTCCCTAAGAAGAAGTAACCACTTTACAATACTACTAAGTAAGGCTGAAAGAGACAACAAATACTTAATGGGATTTGACTGAGTAATCAAATTAATTTGGTGTGCTAAGAAATAATGTTGGAACTTTTATGTGGCAAATACTAACATGAGACATTGCTTTTTGCAAATTGAGTAATTAACCTTACCCCCTTAAAGAGTACGACTTAAATAGTATACAATTTGCTCTTGGCCATCTATCTTCTATGTAAGAAGGGCTCTAATAGACTTATTAGTAGAAGTCAAATACAAAATCAATGGCAATCCCTTTATCAGCATTGTCATGGTTTAAGGAGAAACCAATATGCCTTTAATTTTCTAAATCACTTTTTCATGTATCTAGTCTCACTCAAATAGAGTTACTTTCTTCATCAGCTAATGTAGGGGATATGACATCTCCACAAGTGCTAGCAAATCTCTTGATATCAGAAACCTTACCCATGAATATTTTTAATTCTTTTAGAGTAACAAGAGACGGCATAGATAGTATAGCTTAGATTTTTGCTAGGTTGACATCAATTCCTTTCCTATGCATCACAAATCATAGAAACTTTCCTAAAGCCACACTAAAAACACACTTCAGAGGATTCATGCAGAGCTTATACAACTGACAACATTCAAAAACCTTTTGCAAATGGATCTAATGATCAGGTGCTCTCCTTGACTTGATGATAATATCATCAACATAGTCTTCCATAAAGTCATGCATCATGTCGTGAAATATGACAGTCATAGCCCTTTGATAGGTCGCACTTGCATTCTTGAGTCAAAAAAGCATAATGGTGTAATAGAAATTTCCTACCCACATGTTGAATGCAATACGCTCAATATCTTTGATGGCCATTTTGATTTTATTATATCTATTAAAACCATCCATGAATGAGAATAACCTATGCCCTGCAATTGCATCTACAAACATGTCAATATTTGGCAAAGGGAAATCATTCTTTAGACAAGCCTTATTTAAATCTCAAAAGTCAACACAGACACGTATTTGGCCATTCTTCTTCCTCACCGGTATGAAATTAGCTAACCACATAGGATGTTAAATTGGCTTAATAAAATTAGCACAAAGTAACTTTTCAATCTCTTGCTTGATTTATATCTAGATCTCAAAACGAAAGATCTTTTGTGCTTGCTTCACAAGCACAACTCCTAGGGTGACATTTAATTTATACACCATTAAAGTAGGATCAAGTCCCAGCATTTCTTCATACGTCCATGTGAACATGTCTATGTATTCCCTTAACAATTCTATGAGAGGATCCTTTATCTCATGTAACAAACTTTTGCTAACAAAGATTGGTCACAACAACTCTTCAAGCCGTGCTATATCCAATTCTTCTATCTCCTTAACTTAAGGTTTTATTTAATCTTGTAATTGCTGTGGGGTAGGCTAAACATACCTCCTCAGATCCTTATGACTGTCATAAGCGGTACACTATTCGCTCGTCTTCCCTAACATATCTTTCAATTTTAGGTTATTTCTTATTCTTCTTCTTACCTCCACAACATCCACACATTCTTCTCTTCATTTGCTAGCCTTCTTAAATCTCGTCCCATGTAGGTAATGGAATGTTAGTAGGCCTTGCAATAGCTCCCTACCCTTCTTTAGCAAACTCATTAAAGAAGGTTGATTGGATGAAATGCAATTCATCATTCTTGAAGAGATTCTTAGTAGCAAAAATAAACACATCCTTCCTCTTCTAATGCCCCTTGATACATTGATGTAATGTTAAGGAAATCAAATTGTGATCATGCAGCCATTTTCTTCCCACAAGTTGGTGGTAGAGTACAAGCTCATCGATTACAAAGAAAGTAACAAAATCATGGATAGTGCTAACCTTGAGATCTACATTAATCCATCCCAGTGTCTTTGTAGGAGAATGACTAAAGCCATTCATCAAGATGAGTTGTCTCATAAGTCATAGAATATCAATTCTAGTAATTTAGAAGATGGGCATTAGCATGATATTTAAGGAAAAACCAGTATCAATGAATGTTCTCTCCACTAATACCCATTAAGTGTACCTTCGATATACATAGGACAATTATGATTCGAACCCTTGACACACATGTCAGTGTTAGTGAATAAAATTGTATTTTCATGTGCACAAGCTATCCTTTTCACATATTGCACTACATTACACTCCCCATATTGTCATTTAGAGATCTATGTGAGTGCAACAGCTACTGCAAGCCTAGCCTCCTCATCAAGCCTAAGAAGGTCAAAGAAATTTTTAAAACTTAATGTTTTTAGAAGCATGGCAATAACAGGAGAGCACTCATCCTCTTTAACTTAAACATGCTTTCCTTTTTCCTTGCTTGCCTCAACAAGTGGCTCATCATTTGTTTCCATGGTAATAGGGTCATGAGCGATGGTATTCATTACCTCACATTGCTTGTTATAAGTCGGAAGAGGATTGCTACGAATATTGTTATCTTCAATGATAAGCTCCCAATTTCGTACCCTTTCGTTAAATATCTTCTTCAAGATAAAACAATCTTTAGTGGAATGACTCACAATTTATGAAATCTGTAGAATTTTATATCATCCCTCTCTTCAGGACTAGGGAGACACTCAACTCATGAGAGCTTGATATTTCTGTCCCGTAGCCGTATGTCAAGCATCGCATGCACCTTACCCATTGAGCAAGGATATGTTAACTTTTCAAACTTAGATTTCTCCATTTAGGCTTCTTTCCTACCTTAGAACCCTTACCATGAATAGAATTCACGAGTGATTCTTGTTTATTAAACCTTATATGCTCACTCCTTTCTCTTGCAATAGAGTTGTTAGTTCATCATGCATTTTCAATCAATGCTATGGCAAAACTAAGGACAAGTTCTCCAAACAAATGGCATACTTAATAAACATTCCTTGTATGCAAATCTTTACCAACTCTCTTTCATCACAAATATCCTAAATATCAAGGGAGCGCTCTCTAAATCTCTTAATGTAGACCATGAGGTCTTCCCTCGACTTTTGACAAATTATTTTCATGTCAATAAAGGTCACCCTTTCTTTAGTTGCTACATTTTTTTTCTAAGATAATCTTGCGCATGTTCCCCATGAGTTCACTAATCTTGGAGGAAGATTAACATATTATGTATACACCTTCTCTATGAGAGACTTAGAGAATTCCTTAAGTTTTAGGCCATCGTCCAATCCATAGACTTCCAATATCTAAAAAAAGTTCAATAAATGCTCTTTGGCATTTCCCTTCTTACCATTAAAGAGCCTGAACTTAGGACTCACATAATTCTTTAGGTAAGGCTTCACAACGTTATGCTAATGATAAGGAAGCTTGAGTTTCGAGACTCTTATAGTGGAGTTCACTTATATCTCTCTCAAATATGCATCTAAATCTTCCTTAGTAACAAATGAACTTCTTAGAACAAAAGCTCCAAGCCCTACTGGTGTAACAAGGATAGAGTTAGGATGATTCACACGTTTAACAATAGTAACAAGTGGAAACTATACAAAAATGAAGAACCCTTAATTTAAATTCCTATCTTCTTCACCTCAGTAGCTAGGTCTTGTGCAGGTGCTAGTTCTTAGGTTGGATCTCACTCTTCAGCTGTAACTTATTCATTGCCAACAATAGAGTTAATTTGTTGAGGTACCTAAAGAGCGCACTATGATGCAACATGAATAGGGTTTGGGAAGGTCGTACCTTGATATGCATTAGCAACTGCAGCCATAGTAGAGATGAATTGAGTCATCATAGTAATAAAGAGATCCATCTTCCTATTATTTAATAACTTTTGAGAAAATTTGGCTGAATGCCTTTTCATAACTCATGTTCAAATATATATACATCAGGAGAATATTTTTTCCAAGCAACTATATCCTATAAACTAGGAAAACAAATCTTCCTTTACCAAAATATACATGCCATATTTACAAAATAAATCACAAAACAAATATCTCAATATTCATGACCGTGTTACTAGCCCTGTATTAGGCCGTGTATGTTTCTGGGAACTATCTGACACAATACACGGCTGTGCCTTCTGGCCATGTATCCGGCCCTGTATGTTTCTGAGCTTTCAGACACAATATATTGCTTAATTTCTATCATTCTTGATTGATATCCCCCCTCAAATTGATGCTGACTGATCAAGAAGCATCAATTTGCCAACAAGAAACTAATGACGCTGCCGAGAAACAGCCTTAGTAAATATATCAGCCGTTTGAAGATCAGAAGAGATATGAGGAAGAGAAATAACACCATTATCATAAGCTTCTCGAATAGAATGACAGTCCACTTCAATATGTTTCGTACGCTCATGAAAGACAGGATTAGCAGTAATCTGGATAGCACTAGTATTATCGACATAAAGAGAGGTAGACTCAAGTTGAGGAAAACCAACCTCAACCAACAAACCTCGAAGCCAAATGATCTCAGAACAAGCAAAGGACATAGCACGATATTCGGACTCAATAGAAGACTTAGACACTCGATCTTGTTTCTTACTCTTCCAAGAAATTAAAGAGTTACCAAGAAACATACACCAACCAGTAATAGATCGACGTATATCAGAACAACCAGCCCAATCAGCATCAGTATAGGTTGTTAAGTGAATAGGAGACTCCGCAAAAAAGAACAAACCACGATGAGAAGTACCTTTTAAATACCGAACAATACGACGAACTGCTGCTAAATGAAGATGTGTAGGTGCCTGCATAAATTGACTAACTTGTTGCATAGCAAATGAAATATCAGGACGGGTAATAGTCAGATAATTGAGACTTCCAACAAGTTGTCGATATAGAGATGGATCAGATAGAAAGTCGCCATCAATTCGTTGATATTTAGCATTCACTTCCAAAGGAGTATCAACAAGACGACCCTCTTGGAGACCAGCTAAAGCAATAAGTTCCTCAGTATATTTATGTTGATGAAGAAAAATACCAGCAGAAGAAGAGTGAACCTCAAGACCTAAGAAATAAGTTAAAGATCCCAAATCCTTCATATGAAAAGAACCTTGAAGATGCTCTTGTAACTGAGACATCAATTGAGTATTAGATCTTGTGATGACAATATCATCAACATAGACTAACAACAAAACAATTCCCTTATCAGTCTTGCAAAGGAATAATGAAGAATCATACTGACTTTGAATAAAAGAGAAGCTAAGAAGAGTATTACGAAACTTTTCAAACCAGGCCCGTGGAGCCTGTTTCAAATCGTATAGAGACCGTTTGAGCTTACAAACATCATGTGAGGGTGTAGAAAACAAGCCTGGAGGAGGAGTCATATAGATATCTTCCTTGAGGTCCCCATGCAAAAATGCATTCTTAACATCCATCTGTCATAAAAACCATCCTTTAGATGCAGCAATAGATAAAACAAGCCGGACAGTTGTCATCTTAGCCACAGGTGCAAAGGTCTCTTCATAATCAATTCCATATTCCTGTCGATTGCCAAGAGCTACCGATCTTGCCTTATATCTGTCAAGGGAACCATCAGATCGAAGCTTAAGAGAATAAACCCATTTACAACCAATGGGTTTAACACCAGCAGGACATGAAACAATATCCCAAGTGTGATTGTCTTGAAGTGCTTGAAGTTTCTCTTGCATGGCTTTTATCCAGCAAGTCTATTTAGCAGCCTGAGAATAAGAGGTAGGAATTGTAGTATTAGTTAAAAATGCAAAATAGCCATATCTATTTGGAGGATGAATGTGCCGAGTTGATCGTCGAAGAATCATTGGAGCATTTTCAGGAGCAGGACCAGGCTTGAACCGTTTATCAAAAGAAGAATCATCAAAGTGAGGAAGTACAACAATATCAGATGTCAAAAGATGTCACTGAAAATAGTATTCATGTTCAAAGAAAATCACATCCCGAGAGATACGCCATCGATTATTAATCGAATCATAACACACAAAACCTTTATGATTAGGACTGTAACCCATAAAGGCACATCGAATAGACTGGGCTGACAACTTATGACGTTCATGGGCAGGTAAATGAACGAAACAAACACATTCGAAAGTATGTAACATATGATAATTAAGATGTTTACCAAAAATTCGATGGTAGGGAGAATCAAACTTCAATTGTTGAGATGGTAAGCGATTAATCAGATAAACTGCAGTAGATAAAGCTTTGGTCCAAAACTTAGCTAGAACAGAAAATTCTAACAACAATGTGCGCACCACATCTAACAAATGTCAATTTTTTCGTTCGGCAACTCCATTCTGCTAAGGTGTATAAGGACATGAACGTTGTGAAACAATACCCTTGTTATGAAGAAATGCTTGAAACTCATGAGAGATATATTCACCACCATTATCAGACCGTAAGACTTTAATACAAGTGGAGAACTGAGTTTCAATATATGTCACAAAGGTTTGAAATACAGTAAACACGTCTTCTTTGGAATGCAAAAAATAAATCCATGTGAATCGATTGTAATCGTCAATAAATGTCACAAAATATTTATACTGATCATGTGAAATAATCGGTGTAATTCCCCAAACATCACTATGAATAATGTCAAAACATTTATTAGCACGACTACCCAAAACAGGAAAGGGCAATGTCTTACTTTTGCCCAGTTTACAAGGAGAATAATCAACTAATAAACTCTTATCTGTGGAACCGAGAACACCACTTTGCAACAAATGAGTCAAAACAACATTATTTGGATGACCTAAGCGTCTATGCCAGATGCCAGCCTTATTTTCAACAACTGAAGAAGCTAATGACAAAGTTCGAGGAACAGTAAATTGTAATGGAAATAACCTGCCTACTTTAGGCCCCTTCGCTATCACCTTCCCCGACACCTGATCCTGCACAATACAACCATCACGAGAAAAGTGGACATCACAGTTATTATCCACCATTTGACCAACAGAAAGTAAGCTAGTAGATAATTTAGGAGAAACCAAGACATGTTGAAAGGAGGAGCTAATATCACCAACTGTCGTAATTGGAATATTATTTCCATCAGCAACCTGAATATGTTGAGTACCAGTATATGGGCGTTGATTATGCAATAAATCAGATGTGCCAGTCATATGATTTGTGGCGCCGGAATCAACAAACCAAGGAACAAAATTAGTAGTCTTACCTTTCCCTTGAAGATCAAGAGCAGAGAAGGCAGAGAGAATCATTTGTTGGACTATAACTGGTGTGAGAACAGATTGATTATTGCTAGCAATTGTGGATGTCAAACTAAGATTGTGAGAGTCGGATACCGCAACATGAAGAGCTTGTGGCCTTCTGTTTTGAGGCCTTGTAGGACACTCCTTAATAATATGTCTGTTTTGCTTGCAATAATTACAGAACTTCTTACTATAATGGCGGGCAATATGACCATATTCTTTGTAGCTGTAACACTGCATTGTTCCCTTCCCTCGGGTCTGAGCAACATATGCAACATTAACTATTCCAGATGATCCACCAATTGCACCAATAGCGGCTTGTGTCGCCAATCTTTGTTCCTCGCGCAGCAATTCACCAAAACATACATCCAAACAAGGAACTGGATCTCTATTCAGCAACCCAGCCCGAGCAATTTCAAATTCAGGCCTGAGCTTCATCAAAAACTAACCACGACAACTCACTTCATGAACAGCCTAAAGACTAGCTAAATTCTCCTTTGACACCTTAGCATAGATAATACCAGAATATTCGCTCCATAAATTAAGAAAGCCAGAATAATATTGTTTAATTGAGAGATTACCTTGACTATAATTACTCATATCAAGTTCTAATTGAAAACGTCTTGCAGTATTATCTTGATTGTAGACGTGCTTCAAGTATTCCCACATTTCTTTAGCTGTGCCAAAGGATCATAAATTGTTCACCATATGAACCTCAATTGATCCCAAAATCCAAGAATCAATCCGAGCATCCTTTGCCTCCCATTGACCACGATTTTTCGACTCTATAGGAGCTGGAGAAGACCCATCAATATAACCCCAAAGCTCCTTCCCTTTCAAAAACATCTTGAACTGAAATTCCCATGCTGCATAATTCTTTCCTGTAAATCTAATAGCTAAGATTTCATGTGTTTTCTCAGAAGACATTCTAAATAGAATTGTCACTCACAACTTGATTATCAAGAAAATTGTTGATCGGAATTAATCAACCTAAAACCAAAGAAAACCAAGAACAAACCAGCAATTCCAAGAATAAACGAAAAACTACGGATTCAACAAAATATTCAGTTTGTGTAGCTCTGATACCATAACAACTTTTGAGAAAATTTGGCTGAATACCTTTTCATAACTTATGTTCAAATATATATATATCAGGAGAATATCTTTTCCAAGAAACTATATCCTACAAACTATAAAATATAAAATACAAAATATACATGCCATATTTACAAAATAAATCACAGAACAAATATCTCAATATTCACGGCTGTGTAACACGGTCGTGCCTTCTAGCCGTGTATCAGGCTGTGTATGTTTCTAGGAGCTATCTGACACAATAAACGGCCATGCCTTCTGGCCGTGTATCCGACCGTGTATGTTTATAGGAGCTATCTGACACAATACACGGTCGTGCCTTCTGGCCGTATATCCGGCCGTGTATGTTTCTGAGCTTCCAGACACAATATGCTGCTTAATTTCTGTCATTCTTGATTGATATTATTCTCTTTGATTGCTTGCATGACTTGGACATTATTCGATGCACCCTCTTGTGTAGTATTTCCTTGGTTTACATCACCAAAGGCATGTGTAATTTGTTCGGTAGTTTTAACATTAGTATCAAGTTCTTGATTGTTTTCATCAATAGAGTTGGGTATCCTTCTCCTTAGATGTACCATGTTGTCAGCTTCCCCTCTCCTTAATGGAGTCACCAAATAAATGTGAGGATATAGGTTTAAGTGCGAGGTCACATGCATACTATGTGGGAACACACTACACATGGCCTAACAAGAGAAATGACACATATAAGAATGGTTAAGGGTAAATGAGAAAGGGAAGATGAGTAGGCGGTCTCTAATAAGGCCCAACACTATGGTGATAGGCGAATATTCTTAGAAATATTGTAGTTTTGATCTTTCGAGAAAAATCTGATAGAGTAACGACATTTTTCCAAAGAAAAGTTTCCTTTGAATGAGGATGCTCTAGGTATTTATAGGATCTAGCTATGACTTTCGTTTATCGGATGGTGATGACGATCAACGATTCTAAGTGAATGAGCCTCCATATGAGTTTCTCATGGGTCTAGGCCTATTAATAGCCTCTAATGTATAAATCTTATTTTTAAAAAATTAGATCAAATTGGCCAATCAAATAGGCCCTATCCTAAGCCCACTATGTCAAATCTCTCATAATCATCTCAAATCATGTACTTAACTTTTCGAGCTCAATCACTTTATCCCAAAGAGTCAAATTCATTAAAATATTATAATAAAAACCCATGAACCAAATTTAACCTTCTACAAGACCATCCCTACCCATGGCAAAAGAATATTAGAACTATTCTGGTTTAAATTTGGCAACATGAACCAACAAGGAATGCAACTACCATAATAAAATAACACTATCATCTGTTAATGCTTAGATTACATTTTTATACCATTCCAAAAATAAAGTGCCCAAAGAATTGTCCTGTCGATTTTCTATTTGAATCCATGGAAAAATATACGTTATATATATACATTACATATTAAAATATTTACCATTAATTTATACTAGTTAGCACACGTATGTTCTCTTAAAAGAAACATAAATAGTAGAAGTTCATTTCACATGTTGCAAAGCTATTGTTGAAAAATTATTCTAATTTTATCAAGTATTTAAATAAGAAAAATGCTCACTTAAGTTAGTCTATCTGCATTAACAAATAATATAAAATAAAAGTGCCAAATATGGTGGCATTATATTTTATATTTATATTAAGTAGTAATACCCCCTAATGTAATTCCCTTTAAAATTCCCTCTAGTTTAACCCCATCAAGTCTCTAGACCCTACGCGAATTCAGAAGCTTCTTCTTTAATCTAACATTCTTTTCCATTTGGCTTTCAAATTCAATGTTAATAACACTAACACCCAAGGTTGTCAAATCGTGATTTTACATAGAATCGTTAAGGGGTCTGTGGAATCAAAACGTAGAAATGTAAGTTTCTACAACCTATGTAAAATAACTTTCAAATATTTTAAATTTACTTACAATAATTATTAAAAAAATAATGGATAATAGAAATAAGGAAATTCAGCTTTTATTTTAGTCATAAATTGCAAATTTGTAATAAAAATCATAATATAGATAATCAAGCATAAGTTATATAATATAGATATTTTATTTCTAAAATGATAAATTATATATAAAGTGAGTTTCATCTAGTTATATATATATAAACTAAAAGATAATAAGTAAAATTTAAAAATCAATTGTGCCTTTAAAAAATTACTAATAAATAAAAATTGATAACAAAGATGTGCTATTAGAAAAGAGTAATATAAAAAAAATGACAAATAACTACTAATAAAAAGTAAATAATAAAAAAGGTACTATAACAAGAAAAGCTTTCAAAATTATATATTACTAGGTAAATTTTTATACTATTTTTTATTATTAATTCAAAACATATTTACTTAACAATATATATTTAAAAGTATTATAACTATGAGATATTGAAAAGATAGAAATATAAATATATTTATACCATTCCTATAAAATTAAAAATCTAAAAAAATTCTTATGAAGTTAAAGTTATCTACCCTTTATTTTATTTATTATTACAAAAATATTAATTAAAATAAGAAAAGTTGTAGGAATCAAACATAAGTGCTTAACATGAACATGTAGTAGAAAAACAAAAACGTTAGTAGAATCGCGATTTTATCAATTCCACGTGTGGAATTGCGATTCTACTACGATTTTACCTCAAAAACATTTTTACATGCGAGTTAATTAGAAATGTGGTTACTAACTCATAAAATAGTAGAAACATACGAGTTAACTTGCGATTTTGACAACTATATTAACACCTGCCTTTTCACTTTCTTTTTCATATGTTCATGATAAAAAGCAAAGAAATTAGAGTAGATGATGACAAGTCGTTTGCTAAATATCTAACTCAACCCATGTGGGATGGGGGTCTCTTTCTTAGACTTTGCTTTCTCTGATTCAAACTTCCTTTCACATCTTTCTGTCAGGATATAATTAATTATGCTTTGACAAAGTGTGCACCATCCATTTCCATACTATATACTCTAAAGTCACAAAAGAATAATAGAAGAGGTCCCTGTCCCTTCTAAAATATTGATAGTTTGATATCACAAAAACTTATTTTCAATGTACATTTTTTTTATAGTTATTATGTATACTATTATTTCATATTAAACAATATCTTAGTATTCTAATACCAATAAAGAAATAAAAAAAAATTATGTGTAGTTTCTATATAATTGTTAGTTATACCACTATAGTGCATACTAAACAGTCTTTAATGTAATATCAAATAAAATAATTTTTAATATGTTTTTCTGCTATATAGATACTATACATACACTTATCTATATTATTAAAGCCAAAGATACTAGTATCATTAGGTTTTGTTTCTCTGATTTTTCAAAAAATAAAATTAATCCAACTATCCATACACATATATCCACACACACCCTCTCTCTCATAACTTCTTATAAGCACCCTTAAATTCATTCCTATATAAACCATCAAGAAGTATTTATATATTCTAAATTTTATCACCAACAACGAGAAAAGTCAAATACTAGAGAAGCATCTATATTTTATTATTTATGTTTCATTACCTTAATATCTTACAAAATTTTATCAATAAATAGTTATTCAATTAAAATTTTCAAATTTTAAATTAAAAAAATAATTATAATTTTTTTATATATTTTTATCAAATTTCATAACTTAAAAATGTTATAAACAATTAAAACTTATCTTAATTATGGAACATATTTCTTCACATTTTTATTCATAATTTTATATATATATATATTTTTACATCTGTAGTGCTAACACGTCGTCCACTAATATATATCGATATGCATTGGGCCTTACAATTAGACTTCTTTCTGTGTGCGTGTGTTCTTTCGAGTTTCACCATGCGCTTAGACTTTCAATTGTTTTGCTGGCATATAAAAGCTATTTAGCGAACGACTAATTGAGTTTCTCCAAGTGATTATCTTTAATTGCTTGATAAAATTACATACGCCATAATTGATTGTTGAAAAAAAAAAAAAAGAAAAGAAAAGCATTGTCAAGATATTTTGGAGGAAAAAAGAATATATTTAGATAAATATAGAAAACAACCTCATCACTACCCTTAGAATTCTTGTTTAGTTAACTAAATAAGAAAATACATACAGGTTTGTCCTCAGCAACATGAAAAGCAATTCTAGCGAAATAACAATATAGCACATAGCATTTAAAATACTAAATATAATATGTATTGGTCTTGATCATATCAAAAAGTGATCCAATACACGTCATAAGTAGGTCGATAAGCATATTAGAGCAGGATCATTTTGACTTGACACTATCAATAAATGAGTTCAGCCTATGCAACTCCATTAATAGCATCATATTGAGGGATGAATCTCCATAAAACAGTATATTGCGAACACACATTAGGGACAGAACCATGAGCACAGCATGACCCTCCTAATAAATTATCTGATTATCATTCCAAATTGCTCATAAGGTAAAAGTTCTAATCTTCGGTTTTCTTTTAGGAGTTGATGCAATCGAAACAAGAAAAAATTGCTATGAATTGTAGAATCTTCGGATCGTGTTCATTAGTTTTTGCAGGCACTTTTTCCCTTTCTATCGTATCGTGCTGCTGATTCATTTCATTTTCACTTCCGTTTCCTTTGCTCCCTAGAGGAATGATATTAATCTTACATCCATATGCAATCTTAAATAACCCATAGGGAGATATTTACCTTCATGCTCATGGGTTCATGCAACTCAAATTTATTACAAAGCTGATCAGTACCACAACACCATACCATTTTTATAGATAAAGGTTGGTGTGAATGGCATGTGGCTTCAGCACAATCAAATTCAATTTAAGGTTTACAAGCAACCCTCATATTTCAATTTTACAGAAAAAGTGGAAAAGAGAGTGGGTTGAGAGTTGGTTTCAACAAAGAATTCATACCTACGATAAAATATCATCCCCATACAACAAACAAGACGTCCAAAATCGATCTCTAAAATAAATGAGTATGTCTTGCTATGATGTTACCAAACTACACACTAAAATGCAAGACATTCAGTCATAAAGAAAGTTTCACAAGGAACAGGAAAGAAAGAACTCAATGGAAGTTTCAGACAATCTATCTACCTGTCTTTAACCAGCCTCCAAGGCTCCACCACCAAAATGACTCCGACTGCTATGTCTCTAGATTTTCAACTAGCCCACACATATTTCATTGATAAATAAATTGTTTTGTTTAGTAATCTGCCACCTCCACCCAGAAATAAGATAGAGATGATACTCAACATTCTAGAGTGAACTACACTGCATGTGGATGCAGGGTGAATAAATTTTGCAGAATATTCATCGGGTAGACTTTGAACAGTTTATTCTTTAGTATATCAAAATATACAGGTTAAACTCAGATGGTCTGTTCGCAAATAGGAAGGGAACCAAATGAGCAATTCCACATGGTAGTGACAAAAAATGTTGACGCAACTCCAAACTATTGTAATTTGGTATGCCTGTTTACATGTCAACAAAACCAGTATCGAATTTTAGATGAAATTTCATCAGCAAAAAAAATCAAGCTATACCACCCTTAATGCACACCAAGGAGGAAACAGCAGTCCTATAAAGCGCTAGTCTAGTCTTAAGGGAATATCCACGCCATGCACCGTAAAATTCTTCCAGCAGCCACTATATTCTCATTATCTCAACAGTTTTCGGAAAGGTTTCAAAACGGATAATTTATGGGTTCTGGCTGCAAGGCTTTCTGCACAAGCTCAGTTTGCTCCTTGACATGGACTTGATAGAAACCAGTAGCAGTTGCAGCAGATGGAGCACGACCAACATATTGGATGTCCTCAAAAGTTCCTCGTCCAAGTGTTCTCATTGCAGTGGAGAGCCGAGGAGCAACATAGCTGTAAGCACCCATATTCATTGGCTCTTCCTGGCACCAAACAATCTCTGCATCTGAAGGTTGAAGAAGACAAAAGTCAGAGCAGTACATCACTTTGGTAAATGCAAAAACATTAATTGATTCCTTTTTTTCTCTTTTGGCACTTCTTATTTTTTATTTTTTTGGTGAGTGAGTGGGTGGGTGTTGGTGCCCCAGGCAGGGAAGGATGGAGCAGTGTTGCAGCAGGGTGGAGGGTGGTAAGAAGCTCAGGAAGCCAGAGGCAAAATCCACAAATTTCCTTAAATATTTTTTTCCTTTTGGGTGAAGCATAAATATCCTTAAAAATGAACCTTATATTAAAGGCTGTTTTATATAAAAAAAATTCAACTAAAGGCTGTTTATATAAAAAAAAACTTCAACTAAAGGCTGTTTTATATAAAAAAAACTTCAACTAAGTACACTAAAAAAATGCCTGCATGTAAACTCATTTTTTTTTTTTTATTTAACCCTGCAGTTAAGCTTCCCAGAACTGATGGTGGTATCTGCAATAAAAGAGATGTAATATAGAACTATACAGTTATAAATTGAAATTCAAATAACAGATAGGCACACCCACCCACATAAAGATTAGGAACCCATATAAAACTTTGATGCTTAAGAAGAAATGCGTTTCAAGAGGATGACTTAATTTGCCTCAAGAGCACTTCTAAATAACAGTTTCAAAATATGAACAGAAATCCGTACTTGGATATCGCTTCAGCTCTCTCTGGATTAGATCATAAGGGAAGGGGCAGAGCTGCTCCACTCTACAGATAGCAACATCCTTTCCATCAACCTTTTTGCGCTCTTCATCCAGCTCATAATAGACCTGCAAGCGAAGAATGCAAAGATCTGTTAAGCTGACAGTGGACAAAAGCAATTATCTATTTCCTACCAGAGCACTGTAAAGATATATCATGCCATGAAAAGAATGAACTTTTTTAGAAGGAAAAGATGACATCAAAGACCTTTCCAGAGCAAAGAATCAGGCGTCTGATTCCTTCTTCGAGATTTGAGTGATCATTCTGGTCCTTAATTAGGCGCTTGAATCTCGTACCCTGCTTGTCAAAACCTGGGTGGCCTTGAACATCATCAAATTCAGATAGATTTGATTTGCAATCCTTATGGCGAAGCAAGTTTTTAGGAGCCATAACAATAAGAGGCTTACGGAATTCCCTGTGAATCTGAGGGGCAGGACAAAAAAATTCAGAGAAAGAAATATTGATTACAAAAAGGCCTCCTACTCAAACTTAATTAGTTTGTACTGACCTGTCGTCTCAAAACATGGAAATAATTTGCTGGAGTTGTGACATTTACAACTTGCCAGTTGCACTCCTGGATTTGTTTACGAAAAGTTGGCTCCATCTCAGGTATCATATATGGATTATCATCACTCATCTGCCATAGAGTTTAACAGCAATTGGTCACAAGCATGCACAAGAAGAAAAGCATTAGAATATCCTTTGCCAGCTACAGGTTAACTAGCTTACCCAGCACAAGCATTATCTAATAACATGTACCTGAAGATAACGTTCCAACCGTGCACTTGAATGTTCAGGGCCTTGGCCATCGTAACCATGAGGAAGAAGCACAACAAGCCCAGTTTGACGTAGCCATTTAGCCTCTCCACTACTTATGAATTGATCAAAAACAACTTGAGCCCCATTTGCAAAATCACCAAACTGAGCTTCCCAAAGTACCAGGGAGTTTGGATTTTCCATAGAGTAACCCAATTCAAATCCAAGAACACCAAATTCTGAAAGAGAGCTGCACACAGTACCACAAGTAAGTAATGCTGAATCACTATCTAGAAGACAGGGCTGAAGAGTATTAGTAGTGCTTGCTAACAAGTTCTATGGTAATTCTATGAAGCACACGGCTGAGTTATCAAATACAGCATATAATCATGTCAAGTGCAGCATAGTCATCATAGAATGGTGGAGTAAAACAACGTAAAAAGACAAATATGTAATGAATAGATAGCCAACTCCAAGAAAATCGGTTTAAACAGTAAATCCAAATAAAAACAATGGGCACCAGGACTATGACTGCTAGTCTTAATGGAATGATCAGTATAAAAAAGTCCAATTGAAAGATGAAAACCAGGAGACAGTTAATGCAGTAGGTCAATTCTAACAGAGAAACCATTATCGTTTTGTCTCATGCTTCCATGTGCTCCATATAGCTACTTCATTAAGTACAATTTGATTATTTGATTTAGTGATACAATGAACTTAAACACAGCTCCCTATCAGAGCAACTGCTGGAAGTGGAAGCAGTGGAAAATGCCCTTAAGATCACGGCATAGTAAACTTGCCTCTAAATAATATTCACAAATACTACAGTTTCAGAGGTAATAAATAAAACAATTGTGAGAAATCAAATACAAATAATTAGAGTGCAACATATCCCCTAAAAAAAATTGCATCTGCTCAACATGTACCTGTTGCTGACAGTAAACATCTCTTCATTTTGATTCATCATGGCATGGTCCAGAGGGTAGTACTTCTCTCCAGTTTCCTGGTCATGAAGCACTGAATGCCGATGACTGAAGGTACCTCTTTCAACATCCTGACCACTCAATCTAACATGGTTACCCTCAACCACCAAAGTGGCAAAAGCAAGGGCTTCCCCAAGTGCCCAATCTATACCCTCACCACTTTCAATCATTTGAGCACGTTGTTCATAGACCTTTTTAACTGCTCTGTGGGGCTTGAACTTTTCTGGAAGAGTTGTAATTGCTTTGCCAACGTTCTTCAGAATCTCTGGTTTTACACTGGTAATAAAAGAAATTTAGTTGACTTTTTTTCTTTTTTGGATGAAAAAATTTAGTCGACTTCCATAGACAAGCATGGAAATGACTAAGCATACATACCCAGTATTTCGGATGCGAGACAGCTGTTCAGGGGACTTGAACCCAAACCAGTGCGATGCAAGCCAGTCCCTCCTCTTGGGAACATAGTCTTTGCTAGCCAAAAATTCTTCATTGAGAATTGTAAGAACCTTTTCCTGAATCCTATCAATATCTTCTCGTGCAACCTGCCCAGACTCCAACAGTTTGTTTTTGTATAAATCAAGAGAAGAGGGGTGGTTGCGTATAATCTGATAGCATCAAAGGAAAAAAAAGGATGTCAGTGAGTCAATAGATTGATAAGAAAAATCCAAACTTAATAACATGCTCCAGCTTTAGCTAAGATAAAGCTCTGAAAGACACAAAACGAGAATGCTATATCACAGGAAATATGAGAATACAAGATACATACTTGATACATCTTTGGCTGAGTAAAAGATGGCTCATCAATCTCATTGTGTCCATACCTACGGTAACACACTAAGTCTACAACAACATCTGAGTGGAAAGTCTGTCGCCACTCTGCTGCAAGCTCACAGGCATGAACAACAGCCTCAACATCATCACCATTCACATGAAATATAGGGGCATTCAATGCTTTCGCAACATCGGTACAATATTGAGATGACCTCCCAGCCATTGGATCAGTCGTGAAGGCAACTTGATTGTTCACCACAATATGTATTGTTCCACCAGTTGTGTAATTTGGAAGAGCGCTAAGATGTAAAGTCTCATAGACAACACCTTGTCCTGCAAAACTACCATCTCCATGAATCAAAACACCCATATTCTTTGTCCTATCAACATCATTGGAATAGTATTGTTTGGCCCTTGTTTTTCCAATTACTACTGGATCCACCGCTTCCAAATGACTAGGATTGGCAACCAGGGACAAATGTATTCTCCTTCCACCCCTGGTTGGCCGATCGTAGGAGGTACCCAAATGGTACTTAACATCCCCAGTACCTGTATAAAGCCCAACTTCATCAACAGGTTTCGTCCCACCACTGAACTCACTGAATATCTGTCTAAGCGGTTTCCTGACAACATTTCCCAGGACATTCAGTCTACCTCTATGTGGCATTCCTATGACAATGCTTTCAACCCCAAGATCTGCTGCCCTATCAAACATTTCTTTCATGCCTGGAATTAGAGTTTCCCCACCTTCAAGACCAAACCTTTTGGCCGTTGTCCATTTGGTAGCCAAGAAGTTCTCGAACTGTGTGCTCCATATAAGTCTGTCAAGAATAACCTCACGCCGTTGGCGATTATACTGCGTTGGTGTCGGGGTTTCGATCTTGTCTCTCAACCAGTTGCACTTCTCACGATCTGCAATATGCATATACTCATAGCCAATGCTCCCACAATAAGCCTGCTCAAGCCTAGTTAAAATGGACCTCAATGTCTGGACTGGCCGATTTTCAGATAAGAAACCAGCCATCCTCCACACACCAATAAAAAATTCCCTATCTAAATCGGCTTCACTAAATCCATATAAAGCAGGATCCAAATCATCTGGTATTTCCCTATCCTCCAAACCCAATGGATCCAATCTAGCTTTCATGTGACCATATACTTGGTATGCCCTCACAAGCAACAATAGTCTCATGCTCTCCTGGATTGTCTGCCCAGAAATTCCTGGAGATGTAGCAGCCTGGCCCACAAAGTTTCTAAAGAAATTATCCCAGGATTCATCTACACTATTCGGGTCAGCTTCCCAAGCCCGTTGAAGCTCTTCTAAATAAACACTGCTCGTCCCATCCAGGAAGCTATCAGTTAGTCGAGACAGAGGCACTGGACGAGGGACAGGGGCAGATTGAGCCTTAGGTCGAAAAATTGTGCTATGGAAGCAATGATTTTGAGAGGGAAGCACACGCGTCCTCGCTACATATGATCCACCCTGTGACAGGGTTCTCCGTATAGCAAGCTTTGCTACACTTGAACTGGCTCGAAACCACGCCATACTATAACAAGAAGTCCACTTATAATAGATGTTGAATTCAAAGCTCTATCATTAAGGTATATATCTTCCAAAGATGAACAGAAATCTGGTTCAGCAAGGGAAAAAAAAAAAAAAAAATCAGTCCATCCTGGATGGAATGACACCTTTTAATTCATCAGACTATATTAGCATCAACAATCATTTTCACCAAAAGAAAAATAAAATATAACAGAGATAGATAAAGCAAACTCAGCATGGTTGATTCATTTAAGCCCCAATGTAGGCAGGCAATGCTGGCACTTACATAACTGTGCTTATTTCTCATATCAAAATCTCAAAACATCAATCTAATTATCCACATAAGCAACAGATCCAAGCTCAAATAATCAAATTCCTAAAGTTAGAAACTTTTATTGAGCAATGAATAATGAAACTGCTGCCTCATAAATCTCATATTCGAACTTTCAATAATTTAGCTAATTCATTATCTAAGACAGCAGTCTGAAGTACAACCTTTTACCAATTGATGAACTGCAACTTTATAGATCTTGAGGCTTAAGCGAATGCATTATCTAAGACAGACAGCAGTCATCAGTGACACCACATGAGCCAGACGCAGAACAATCACCAAAAGACAACAGCAACATAAATAGCTACATCTGCAGTATTATATACAATTTAAACCTAAACATATTACTGAAGTGTGTTATTGTTAAAGGACAAACAGATTTACAAGGCAAAAGAAGAAAAAGGAAGAGTTCCCATCTTTATCATATAAAAAAATAAAAAATAAAGACAAAAACGAGTGATATCACAACACGACAACAAGAACACTACATATCATTTCATTATCCATATGAACTCATGAAAGCCACAATAACAAGCATCTCCGTCAACTTACTATCAGATTGTAAATGAAAGAAACGATTCAAGATCGAGAAAAAACTAAGAAGATCCGAAGATGAATACGGATCACCCGATTGATACAACAGAAAATATGTACCAAATAAACAGAAAAATTTGATTACGATTAAGAAGAGAGAAAACGAGGAATGAGCTTGCGTATACGTAACGGAGATTCGAAAGAAGAGATAGAGAGCGAGAGAGAGAGAATGGAAATGGTAAAAAGCATAAAAGAGAAGAACCCTAGTTTGGCTTCTATTCTCTCACTCACCCTCTCTCTCCTTCTGAGTTTTCTTCTATTCTTCTGGATCCTCTTTTACTTCCCTTTTTTTGGAAGTTGTCTTTTCATTTTTTTTTTCTTTTCTTCCGTGTCTATATTATTTACTCTTTGTCTACATGAGAATTTTTTTTTAATAAATTCGATTTATGTTTTGCGCAACTAGAAATAAAATTACAACTTTTAATAAATAAAATAAATAAGTACGAAAACGGTTATTTGTTTATTAAATTGCACTTAGAATAACATTATCAATGAATCATGAATATAGTTGGTGTGAAATTTTATGGGTAGAAATGAGTGCTTATGATTTGATTTGGTTTGTTTTATAACTAAATTGAATCGAACCATATTTAGAATGGTTTGATTCAAATTATTAATAAATTAAATTACTTTTAATAATTCAAGGCTATGAGTTAAATCAATTTAAAGATTTATTTGGTTTGTCTTATTTTTGTCGATTTGGTATCTATTTCATATTTATTTGAATATAATTGTTTAGCTAAAAACAAATGAGGTTTAGATTAAAAAAAAAAAAGATACAATTACACATGTACTCTTATTTGAAAAATAAAATTTTTAACCCTTACCTCAAAATATAAGTGAATTAAATATAAATTAAACAATTTATCTAAATGCTAGTTTTCAAAGAAATACATATTAGATACAAATCATATACAAATAAGAAACAAATAATTCAAATAGGCCCTAAGTTTGGTTTAATTTTGTTTGGTTCAATTTGAACAACTTTTAAAAATATTTTGTCTAATTAATAATGTTAATAGTTATTGGAGTTATTAACCAAATGTTGATATATAGATTGAAGAAATGTATATGAGAATTAAAGTCACATAACAGTATCTTATGTAACAATGAAGGTGTATGAATCTATCTAAACGATGAGAAACAACAAAAAGGGGGAAGGAGTGGATTGTAAAGGTTAAATATAAGATAAGCGATGATAGAATAGAAAAAAGGTAAATAGAGTTAGAGGGTTTAAAAATTAAAAATATATATATATTGCTTTTTTTTTGTTTTTTAATAAAAAGTCTTTTGATTCAAGTCCAAGTGGTTTGGTTCGATTATTGCAAAATTGTTTGGATCATCTATGAACCGAACCAATAAAATTTTATGAGATTGTTGCAAAACTGTTTGGATCATCTATAAAATAATTGTGATTCTTTATTTTGTAAAAACAAGTTTTATGAAATTGCAATGCTACAAACCAAATCATAACGATTTTATGAAAAATAAAGGATTATTTCATTCCATTTTTATAAAGTAAATAATTTATAATAATAAGAAACTGTATCCTATTCGGAATAGTCCTTTTTCCGGTATGATTGCATCAAATTATTCCTTCTTTTTTTTTTACATGGTTGTATCAAATTGAATTATTCTTTTATAATTTTAATTTCCCGAGGTCGCATCTTCAAGTGTGTACCAAGTAAAAACAATTTTAAATCTAGCTACGTTCTACTGAAAGGATATGTACGTACGGATAAAAATTTGTGAGACTCGGGGTTCTTTTCTTTCTTTCCTTTTTTTTTTCTTTTATGTTGCGTACGTGTATATATATATATTTAAAAAAAAAACTAATTATATATATATAATTGTCCTAAATAATCATTTACGTTTCTTCTCAGAAATTTCCGGATAATCTCCTCTTAGTTATTTTGAAAAATATACATGTAAGGACTTCTTAGTAATTCCCATATATAGGAGGTTAAAAATTGCTCACTTTAAATTAAAAGCAGCTTCTGTAATCTAGATAACACTATCTGTTTTATTTATTTTATAATTATTAAGGGGTACTATAAACTGGCAAGTCACATCTAGAACGTAATATAGGGCTTACTGTTTATTTTGAGCTCAGCCTCAATGGATCATAATGTTCATAGCATTTGTTTGATTAGGATAATTGTCGAGATTGTGATTTGAGTCCAATTTTGAATTCTTCCTATTAATAATTTGATCCCTAATAACTCAAATGGAAAATAATATTTAATTATTTCTTTCTCTCTTAAATCTCAAGAAGAAATTTGTGTGGCTGGTTTTCTTTTTGAACCTTTTTCAGTTCTTACGACTCTAAATCTATATTGATCTATCATTGCCAATTTCAATATTCGAAAATCACTACTGATCTTATACATTATACTTCTACCGTTGTCACCATCATCAATCTATTAGTATTACATTTCCATCACAACATATTGACTTCTATAAATTTGATTAGTTTGAATATTATGAAGATGGAGTTAATATTAATTTATTAGTAGTATTTATAACAAGTAGTTTTGTATTATTTTTTTTTCATTCTTATATGAGAATATGCTATCACTTTTATGAAATTTGTTGCACTCATCAATTGCATAGATTTTGTTTTTAAGAGAAATGATGATATCACCTAAGACATATTTGGAATGAAAGAATTGGTCTAGAAAGAACGGGAGGGGAATGAATTAAATGGGATTTGATATTTTTCTATTGTTTGGAAAGATGGAAAGTAGGAAATGAATGGAATTGGGGAAACTCCATGAGCCCTATCAAAATTTGCTCCCTTCAAAATTGGTAAAAGCAAAGAAATTTGGAAGTTTGACTAAAGTTTCTATTTTTCCTCATATAATTGACTAAATTATTAATTATTATGGGTATTTTTTGTAATTTACTATAATAATATATTTTTTTATCCTTGATAATGAGTAGTTTTCCTTCCATTTTTTCCCCTACGTTAAATAAACATGTATAAAGAAATTTAATACCCTAATTCTTTCCATCTTGCCATTCCCTTCCCTCTCAACTCCTCCCTTCCTAAATATAGTACAAGTGAAATATATTTACCCTTGAAGAGATGTGTCTATTTAGATACCAAGAGTTTATTAAGCACTTCATAAAATCATTATCTTTGGCATTAGCATACCACTTAAACATCCTATCTAAGTAGAAAGAAGACACTAAGAGTTTATCTTATCTCTTGAAGAGATACCACATGCATAAAAGGTGGCTTTTCCATTCCTTAATGGACATTTTGTATGTAGGAATAATTTCAAAACAGAATCATGAATTCAAATTCTATTCTCATTCCTACGTTTAGATGCAATTTTGAAAGGTTAAATCATGGTTCTATAGAATCAATAATTCCACCTTTAGTAGAATTAGATTCCTCAAATTGAGATAGGAAATCACAATTCCATTTCTTTCTATTCCACATCATTTCAATCTAAAAAATTCATGCATACTAAACATGATATAGATGGAGGAGCATATTTGGCAAAATGCAAATTCCACCTTTAGTAGAATTAGATTCCTAAAATTGAGATAAGAAATCATGATTCCATTTCTTTCCATTCCACATCATTTCAATCTAAAAAATTCATGCATACTAAACATGATATAGATGGAGGAGCATATTTGGCAAAATACAAATAACACTTTATAACTTTGCTCACCATTTAATAAAGTGTCTAAACTTTAGTTGTATGTTGCATGTGTTATATGTATATTCTAACTTTGGGCCCCAAGCACTTGCTTACCCAATGAAGCCCACTAAGACAACAAGCACACCGCAAAGAGACATTCCCTACTCATGATAAGCCTAACTTTCTATGTAAGAATTGTAGATTGTCCAATTGGGAAAGGATCACATTGCAATCCCAACAATCATTTGCACCTATAAAAGGCCCTTAAGAATTTATTGGTAAATAATTTGGAACTTTCCATTTTCATTAATACGGTTGGTTGAAGCTCTCCACCGCTTTCACATTTTCTTTGTTCTCTACTAGCTTTAGTGTCAAAGTGCACTCACCAAAGCAACCTCTAACACCTTCTTAATTCATGTTTACCCACTTGCATGCCTTTTACAAGCTCACTTTTAAGCCCATAAACTCACAAGAATTTTCACATTTTTGCCAACAACAATATGCTTTTATATTTATTAAAATTTGAAATATTTTGTTCACAATGTCAATGATTTTGCTTTAATTTTCTATTAGTAATCTTCTATTTAGATTTAATTAAGGGTTAATTGTTTTTCAAAACTAGAGATTAATTAGAGATATTGTTAGTAAAGTTTCTCAATTAATTATAACAAAGCATGAGGGTCTATCTGATCATATGCGAAATAGGAGGCTTAATTGCGCAAGACTTAATTGTGTATCGACAAAGTTTTATATAGCTTATTTATGTAGCTTGCCAATCTGTTTTACATTTGTTTTTGCCACCAAATATCACATTGCTACGGTAACTTTGGGTCATCCAAGTAGAAATAAATAAAATAAGAACTACTTGTAATGTATGATTAGAGAATTATACAATGTTATGCGATTGTACTTGACCTATTTGTAAGAGGAAAAAGAAAGATAGATAGACATACCCCATTTAGTTCTATTAAGAGCTCAAAGAGTATTTGTTAGCGAAACCAATTTGTTTATATTTTCCAATTATTAAGATAAATAAAGTATAAATGAACCTTTAAGAGAGGGAATACTCATGTCCTGTAATATATATATATATATATATATATATATATATTTTATAACAACAGGTTATATATGATAAACATAACTACACATAGTTGATCTTGCTTACAGTATGTTCTAATGAAACCGAGTCATCATGACTGTATGCGCAACTAGGATAGGGAAACCTCCAATGTAGAGGTGTTTAGTGAGGAATTTAATTTGTAACCGTTTGTATGTTTATCTTAATTGGAACTGAAGCACATCCACAGTTTTGAGATGATACTTGATGTGCTAGTATTACAGCAATTGGCAGTGCAATTAGAAATATGGTAATAGGAAGTTTTTCTGTCATTGTAGTGACAAGTGAGAGCACTAGAAGATATAGTATATGATGCAATTTATCGGTTTTGCGGGAGATATATATAGTATCAAAAGGGGTTTAAATTTTTATTTTTCTCTTTTTTTCCAAATAAAAGGTCTCAATTTCATTCATCCAATATCACAATAGTACATAAGAAGAATCAGCAATCGAGACTAGGGCCTATTACAATCTGTTTGGAGTAGCTTAAGGAGAGGAGATAGGGTATAATCCACTGATTCATAAGACACATTCCCTTCCTAGTAAATGTAGCTATGGGGTTTAAAGTTGATGGAGTCCATGGTTGGTTGCGTGAAAGTCAATGAGCAATAGTTCCAAAATTTTTTTTAAGGAGGATGGGTTGCAAATTTTAATTTTAGATAGAGTAAAACTGTAAAGATCAATTATCTTCTTAATTTTGAAAATTTCTAATACTATTTTTCAATTATCCTTCTTAATTTAGAAAAATTCTAATACTATTTTTTTAAAAAAAAAAATAAGTTAAGAGATGTGATTACGGGCCACCATATCAGTGAATGACAATTTGAACACACTTCTACAAATAAAAAAAAGTATATTGATAACGTATTCAAAAGGTTTACTTTATTAACATATGACTTAAATTAAGCCAAGTAATAGAAAAATATCCCTCTTGACTAGTTCCATTATCGATACTGTGAAGCCGTTGATAGTTGACCCCACAAGTTTTAGTTTCAAAAAATTGAAAAGTCAATTAAAGAAAATCCTTCTATAAAACTGAGTTTATATTAAACTCGATCACAAGCTCTTCAATAATGTATTTGAATATTTGTAATCAGTATTTTATTGTATATTAATCCTTTATTACACACCATGAAATTTATGATTCCAAGAATAATGAGAAGAGCACTCTGAATAAATAAAAATAGATCATTTCTTCATATAGTGATATTTTATTCTTGACAATGTCTCTAACTTTTATTGACATCGTAGATTCATAAAATATAATACAACTACCGAAAACACGCAAATGTGATGTTGCTAACTAAAAAATAATGAATGATTGGTAATATAATTTTAAACATTATCTTAAGGTGGAAAGATTTCTATCCTATATATCCCTATTAATCAATTAAAAGTCTATTTTATACAATGATTGTTTAATAAGGTTCACGTTTTTGGTACATAATCCGTTAAATATGGTCATATATAAGTAAATATATACATTAGCGGGATACATATCCATGTTATAGTAATATTATGTGTTTTATAACTCTCTTTAGCGGCAAACACAGATTAGATTGATTCGGTTTTTCTTTTGAATTAAATCAAATCATAAAAATATGGTTTGGTTTTTTATTACTTCAAACTAAACCACATGTTTCAGTTTCAAGTTTTTTCATATCATAAAATTTCAATCTAGTTTGGTTTAATTTATGGATTAAACTATATTTTGTTTCCTAAAGAAATATACTTTAACTTATAATCTCATATTAATAGTATTAAATTTATTTAATAATAACATGTATTAATATCATATAAGAGATTAATAAAATCAATATTCAAACAACTAATTTATTTCCTAAGTTAATATATAATATAAATTTTGAGTCAAACTCTATATATATATTTATTAAATTATGCTTATAAAATTTAAATACATATACTTTTCAATAAATATAAAAAAAATTATTTTAATTGTTATATTATAATAAAAGAATTTTTTTAGTTATACAAAAAACACTATTATGTTTTTTCAAAGTGATTTGGTTTAGTTTAACAATTTGATTTAGATTACTTCTCCAAATTAATCATAAATTTTCAATCTGGTTTAGATTGAAAATTTTTCAAAACAAATTGTAGAAAGTAAAACTATATTTTTGGTTTCGGTTTGGTCTGATGATTTTTCTTTTCCACCCCTAACCCTCTTATGTTTTCTCAATTGCAATTTATTAAGACTAGATTATCCGGGATGAGCACGAATATGATGTATATTGTATATGTACTTGATAATATATTGTCTATTATACATATTATAGTGTATTATATTATATAAGCACATGCTAATATAAAGGGAATAACCTTGTTTTGGGATAATGTGTAAATTTATTATATTAATGCCATATTTTATATTCATATAGAGCCATCCACTAGAATTTAATTGGTCCAGATGACATCATGAACCAATATTATATCTAAACTTGCATGTACTACTATATTTTAAGGATTTTTTAACCTTTTCTTATTTTCTGTGATATAAAACATAATAATATGATGAATTATTCATCAAAGGAAATAGGAAAGTTAAACTTTGTTGTCAACCAGTAATTCATTTTCCTAGGTCGACCCATAAAACTAACAAGTGAGATTGTCACCAGGAGATACACCAAACTGACTGCAGTATTCCTCATAGTACTGAACCCTTTTTTGAACCGTTGTTGGGCTCCCTCCATCACATTCAATGGCACCATTTATGGCTCTTATGGTGGCTCCAAACCCCTCACTCATTTTAGATTGCACAAAGTTCATCCAATACCAGAGGGCGGTTTTGAACGAAATAACCGCGTCGTTCGCCACCGTTTCGGGGGAGTTCAGCCCATCGAATCCGATGCTTTCACCTGCCGGACCATAGTTGAAGTTCCAGGATAGCTGGATAGGTCCCCTGCCATAATAGCCCTTGTTTGGGTTGCATGGATATTGTGTGTTTGTCTCATCACAATAGTCCTTGGATGCACCATCAATCTCTTCAATGTAGCAAAAGTCTGCATAAAATATGTCATGTTAAATCTTTGAATTCACTCATTTTTAAATGCAATATATGATTTATGAAAACTATTAAATGACACCCTCAGATCCCTTAAGTAATGTGAACACAATAAAATTCTCAATAAATATCAAGTTAAAATTAAAATGTTTATTGAATCGAAAATTAATTACAAAAGTAAAATCATGATGTGGTATAAGTTGTATTGTTTGACTTGTCTTGGAAATGGAAAAAAAAATAAAGTATTGAAAACGATAAAAAAATTTAAATTCACTACAATTTAATATTAAATATTCTACATATTTATCATTACTCTAAAAGTTTATATGAATGTACAATTGAATGAAATTATTTTTAAGATTGATTTGACACACATCAACCATTCAAATATTGAAACACTAAAAAAAAAAAAATTAGAGTGAGTCGGTTTGAAAAAATAATAACAACTATATCTTTTTTCTCTTTTTTTTTTTAAAAAAAAAGGAAAATAAAAACTGATTTGGAATTATGTTAGAGAAGAAATGTTATGGTATCAATATTTTTCAAATGTATAGGTGTGGTATTTTAAGATTTTATAATATCCCCAAAATTTTAATGATTGCTTGAGAGCATTATCCGATCATTTTTGAGATAAAAATCTCATCCTCATCCAATCTATGTAACTACCTTTTTATATAATGCAAGTATGGTGTTGAGATACAAGAGAGACATCACTTACGTCCAGTTTCATGTGTGACATGAGCAAAAAATGCAGCAATCTCACGCTTAGAGTCATCAACCGTCCCCCGCCTACCAAAGTTGGGATAACTCTCAAGTGCACTAAGGAAAGATGCCCTTGAGTAGAAATTCTTTCCTTCACATGTATCTGCTGCTTGCCCAATTATCCCATTGAAGAATTCATCTGTCACCACGTCCGCCACCACCACATCATTAGTAGAAGGTGCTGAATAACATGGACCAGCTTGGCAGCCGGTTCCGCAATAGTCATTGCCTGTTCCGCAGTATCCATATTGGCTACAGCATTGATCTGAGGCACAACCACAATTTTGAGATGATACTTGATGTGGTAGTGCTATAGCAATGAGCAGTGCAATTGAAAATATGGTGATAGGAAGCTTTTTTGCCATCATGGTCTATGAATGGTTAGTGATAGCAATCGAAAGTATGATTGGTGAAATAAGGCTTCCAAAAGCGATATATATAGTGATGGACATGAAATGTGAACCAAAGTTTAAGTTGACTTGTATGTTGATGGAGCATATAGTTTTTGTGCAAGTCAATGACCCTAGACCCTAGCCTTCGTGAGTAGACATGGCACCATCCAACCTTCTATGAGTTGGAAAAGCGTGTTGATGACGGGTTCGAAAGGATTGACCTTATTAAAGTATGACTTAAATCAAGCAACCAACACAAAAATGTATCTTTCGACTATATTCATACGGCGGAGTTATTGACACCTCAAGTTTTAGTTTTTCTAAAATGTTCAATGCTGCAAGTAGTAATGATGATAAATGACGAAAGTCCACAAAAGTCCATACGTTAGGAGCAGTGCAGTAAATGATGATAAAGCAATAAATATAGTAGGCCACCTCTATGATGTAGATAAGTTAAATTTTTTTGCAAGTTATTTGGGTTGATTTCATACTTACAAGGGTTTGATTTTATGGTTATTAAGTAAAGTTTGAATTCCAGCTAATATTCAAATAGTTTATTAAGTTTAATTTTAAGTTTTATAATATTTAATTTAATTATTTTTTAAATCTAATTATGTTGGTGTTAAACTCAAATATAAATTAAATTTGATTTGAGTTGGATTATTAATATTATATTTTATTTAAAAGAATTTAAAAAATATCAATTGTACCTAAACTATCTTAATTAAATCGATCTCAACCACTTTGAGTGTCACCTTGAGTGATTTCAAGCTTTAAATTTTAAATTCAATCAAATTTAAGTTGAGTTCAAACTATAAAAATTCAATTTGAACTCATTATTATATCGTCTTAAGTCGGCTTGTTTATAACCTTACCCACATCATATTTTTAAGTTTGACTATTTAGATAAGATGATTGTGACCAATCTTAACATGGTATTAAAACAAGAGATCATGAATCCAAATCACTATAGTTATTCACCCTCTTTTATTTAGTCATTCACTTATTAAGTTTTAGTGGATATTCTAGTCTACAAGTAAAGGAGAATATTTAGTAAGTTTAAACTTGTGAATAAGTTGGTACTAACCACAATGTTGTTTCCTTGGCCAAAATGCTAATTCAATAATAGTATGAGTTTATCAAAATCTAACCACAAATTATCTTAAGTGCTTTATTATTAGTAGTCAATATTTTATCTTATGTTGTTACATATTACGTAATTCATTATGTAATCAATGGTGCATATTAGTAGTCTTAATTGTTTGGATTGGAGTGCTATCTTTTAATGTTGTCTTTTAATTTATCTTAACGAGAGAAGATTTAGATTATGCACTTCTTTCATGTCATAATAAAATTGAGACGGATTCCCTATATTTGAAAAGAAAAAAACTTTTAAAAATCCGATCTAAATAAATAATTTTCCATAAAACGCTTGAAAATTGTTGACATTTGACAAACCAAAGCAACCCGCTAACGATATTCTTAAGTTCTGTTATTACCTCTTTAATCATTTATTATCATATATGTACATTAAAATATAAATGAATTCAACTTTTGAGATCATATAAATGATCAGAATACGATAATATTATTCAAAGATAAAAAAAAAAAGTTAAATCCTATTATAATATGAAGAAGGTGAATTTCATTGCGTATATGGATATATGGCCAAAAAAAAAAAAAAACAATTGTCGCCATGTCTTATCTATATGGCTGTAATCATGCGGTGTTGACCAAATGGTTGTTGAAAATGAGAAAATCGACCGGGCCATATTGTGTGGAGAAACATTGGTTGTGTTTGTGTTTGAATTTATAGGGTAAAAAAGTCTTGGGTCAATTGTAATGGCAACTTCTGGCTCAATTATGGAAGTATTCTTCTAAATCATAAGCAAAGTTATAACATACGTAAGGTAGCGTTTGGTTGGCATTGAAATTCGGCATTAGACTAGACAAAAATTTTTGTCCCTCGTTTGGTTGCCACACATGAAGGAAGTACTGGACTAAACACCAATTACGTACTGGACAAAATCAGAAATTTTAGTACCGCATGTAATTCGGTACTAAAAATGCGATACTAGACTAAATGTAATTTTTTTGAAATTCTGAATTTGCCCTTCATATTTACCTTGAATTCCTGCTGCACAGACGCCCCTTTCGTTCGCAGCAACCGTTTCATTTTTCCTTTAGCGCTGCACGAGCTTCAATCGGTTATGTTTTCCTCTGCTCCTTCACTACCGCCTACCGTGGAATCGGCCGCAAGTTCACCCATCGCCATTGTGAAGCCCGAAGTTGCCATCAGGTACATATGGTTCCATTTCTTCTCAGATTGTTGCTTCCTTTTGAATGTTAGTCGCATGCTTGTTCATTGTGTCCGTCAAGAAGTCCCCTAGTGTTCGCATGCTGTCATTTTTGTCGCTCGCTATCCATTGGGGGGGTGGGAGAAGCTTAAACATTGTTTTGGGGTTCAAATGCATGGTGTGCTTTAGGGGGTTTCTTGGTTTTAGGGTTTGATTGCATGGTTCGCTTTAGGGGGTTTATTGGTTAGGGTTCGAATGCATGCTCAGTACACGATTAAAGGCACGACCGTGTGTTAAGCTTGGAAAATCCATAGAAGCACACAAGGTTGAAGTACACGGTTGAAGGCACGACCGTGTGTTAAGGTTGGGAAATCCACAGAAGCACACACGGTTGAGTATACGGTTGAAGGCACTGGCGTGTGTTAATCTTGGAAAATCCACAAAAGCACACACGGTTGAGTACACTGTTGAAGGCATGGGCATGTATATGTCGTATGTCGAGGCACGGGCAAAATTATCAATTTTACTCTATCCAATCTAGTATTTTGCAATTTCAAACACTGGACAGCACAAAAGCCTTCTCTAGGGCAAAACTGTCAAATTTACTATGTTCAGTCCAATACTTTGCAATCCAAACACTGGACAGCACAAAAATCCTTGTCCAGTACTGAACAAATCAAACGTGGTACATTTTTTTTTTTTGTCCAGTCCTTCTTTTTTAATACTGTCCAGTACTCTTGTTCTGTCCAGTACCAGTAACCAAACGGTACCTAAGAGTTTTAAGTCTTCAGTCAAAGTTACCTCCAACCATTTTCTTTTTTTAATAAAAGAAAATTTCCTTCAAAAAATAAAAAATAAAAAGACATATATCAACCTTGATTTTACCCAGTAAAATACTTCCCCTACATTCAATGCACCATTCAAGTCGGCTGATTCTAGCTCTAGTATCCATTGAATATAGAGCCATCACTTGGATAACACCAATTTTATATGATCGATGTCTCCATCGGTATAAAACAATTAAATTTTTGAATCGTATGTCTCCATCGGTATAAAAAAATTAAATTTTTGAATCGTTCTCTTGTATAACCATGAGTGCCACATAAGGCTTTCACCTTTTTGTTACTGATTTAATAATATATGAGAATATGTCAATTGATGATATAGCGAAACTTTGTCCTCATGATGGGACAAGGACGAAAAAAAGATAGAGAATTTTGATTTGTCTTATGCTACCAAAGCTATGCGCCATTAACCTTGTGGTATTTAAAACCACACCACATTTAATATGTGGCTCCATATTGACTAGAATCTAGATTTAGTGTCCATGAAGAATAAAAAAGAATCCAATCTAAATTTAAATACAACGAAAGATTAGTTGAGATGGGTCTTGTATTAAAAAGATGTTAAGAAAAGAAGCTCCCGTTCTCTTCCTCTTGCCTGTGCGATTCACAATTGACAATAAACAATTAATAATAATATGCGGAATTAGAACAAAATTCAACACTAAGGATTTACGTGGAAAACCCCAATTTGAGGAAAAAACCATGAGACCGCTGCACACAAACTTCCACTATAAAAAATAATGGGTTACACACTTCACTAGTCTCACTAGTGAATTACATAGTCACACCGCAAGCCGTTGGATCAATTACAATGATTTCCCTCTCTAGAACTCTCTCTAGGCTTAGGAATTACGCCTGCTGTGTTTTAGGTTTTCCTCACGTGTATTTTCGTCTCCTACACCCTTAGGTTACAAAAGGATACGACTATATATATATTCCAACAATAATCAACCGACTTAAGACTTACGTCGACACAAAAGTCGGTGGCCTTTAACTTTCAGCGTCGGTGGCTTAGATTTCAAGGCCGGCGGCCTTTATGTTCCAACGCCGGTGGCTTAGATTCAACGCCAGTGGCCTTTAAGCCGACCTAGGCCCTGTTTCAACACACGGCTTATACACGGCTGTACCTTAAGCCGTGTATGCTTTTGTGGATCTTCTGAACTCAACACGCGGGCGTGCTTCAGACCGTGTATTCCTGTTTCACTTGGTTTTGACAATTTTCTTCAAGCTTAACATTCCTTCATCTAAGTATACTTCATATACTTAGGATAATCTTGGTATAGACCCATATGTGTTGGATCTATACCTCAACAAACTCCCCCTCCAACTCATATGGGGGGTTCCATCACCTCTGCAATCTTCCTCCAGTAAATAATCTTCTCTTTGGGTAAAGCCTTTATCATCATATCTGACACATTATCATTAGTGTGAATTTTCTCAAGCTTCAACTGTTTAGACTCTAGCACATCCCTGATCCAATAATACCTAACATCAATATGTTTTGATCTAGAGTGGAACATCGGATTCTTACTGAGATATATAGCGCTCTGACTATCACAGTACAGCTTCAGCTCTTCCTGCTCTTGACCCAGTTCTTCTAAAAACTTTTTCATCCACAAGACTTCCTTGTAGGCTTCTGTTATAGCAATATACTTAGCCTCGGTAGTGGAAAGTGCAACACACTTCTATAAATTTGATTGCCAGGATACTGCTCCCCCTACATAAGTAATCAGATAACCTGAAGTGGATTTCCTAGAATCTAAATCACCAACTATGTCAGCATCTGAAAACCCCTCTAGTGCAGATTTATTGTCATCGCTAAATTGCAAACATAACCTAGAAGTGCCCCTGAGATATCTGAGAATCCATTTAACTGCTGTCCAGTGCTCTTTGCCTGGATTTGAGAGATAGCGGCTCACTACACCTACAGCATGAGCAATGTTTAGCCTGGTACACACCATGGCATACATAAGACTTCCTACTGCTGAAGCATATGGGACTTTCTTCATATCTTCCTTGTCTGCTTCACTCTTTGGACACTGAATTGAACTCAGTTTGAAGTGACATGCAAGTGGAGAGTAGACAGCTTTTGCTTTACTCATGTTGAATCTCTCTAAAACCTTCTCAATATATCTCTCCTATGATAACCACAATTTTTTGCTCTTCCTGTCTTTGATAATCCTCATACCCAGAATTTGGCTAGCGGATCCTAAGTCTTTCATGGAGAAGGACTTACTCAATGCAATCTTCATTTATTTGATCTGCTTGACATCCCTGCCAATAATCAGCATATCATCTACATAAAGTAGCAACATAATGAACTCACCACTGGTTGACTGTTTAATGAAGACACAATGGTCTGTAGCAGTCTTGATATAACCTTGGTCAATCATGAAGGACTTAAACTTCTTGTACCACTGCCTTGGAGCTTGTTTCAATCCGTATAAACTCTTCTTCAGTTTGCAAACAAGATTTTCCTTCCCCTTGATCTTAAACCCTTCAGGCTGTTCCATATAGATCTCTTCCTCCAGATCACCACAGAGGAATGCTGTCTTCACATCCATCTGCCCTCTAGATTCATTCTAGTAGCAATACTGAGCACAACCTTGATAGATGACATCTTCACCACAGTCGAGAAAATTTCTTCAAAGTCGACCCCCTTCTTCTGACTAAACCCCTTCACAACCAGCCTTGCCTTGCACCTTGGCTGAGAAGTACTTTCATTAGTCTTCAATCTGTATACCCATTTATTCCTCAGAGATCTCTTGCCCTTAGGTAGTTCAACTAAGTCATAGGTCTCGTTATCATGTAAGGATTTTATTTCCTCTTGCATGGCTTTTACCCATTCTTTCTTATTATCATGAGTCATTGCTTCCTCATAACATTCGGGTTCTCCCCCATCAATAATCATCACATACTCATCTGGACTATACCTCACTGATGGTCTTCTATCTCTAGAAGATCTCCTCACCTCAGCCTACTGCTGTGGCTCTTGTAACTCATTACCTGAACCCTCTATCAATCTTCCATCAGTAAGGTCGGATAAAGGTTCAGGGTCTACATTTGTGGGAATCTGACTTGAGAATGCTGGCTTCTCAGTCTTTTCCATATCTTCAACTCTCTGGTCTTCTACGAAAACCACATCTCTGCTCCTGATAATCTTCTTATTAACAGGATCCCACAATCTGTACCCATACTCATCATGTGCATATCCAAGGAAAATGCATTGCTTGGAGTTAGCATCAAGCTTTGCTCCCATCCTTTAGAATGTGCACAAAAGCCCTACAACCAAAGACTCATAAGTGATTGTAAGAAATGTCTTTACCTGTCCAGACCTTCTCTGGGATATCACCATCTAGAGCATATGAAGGAGAAAGATTTATCAAATCAACAGCTGTCCTCATAGGTTCACCCCAAAATGACTTAGGCAGCTTAGCCTGAGATAACGTGCACTTCACTCTCTCAATGATAGTGCGATTCATTCTTTCTGCAACACCATTCTACTGTGGTGTCTTTGGGACTGTCTTCTCCAATTTTATCCCATGATTAGCACAGTACTATTCAAACGAGCCTCTGTACTCTCCACCATTGTCAGCCCTGACACATATCAACTTCCTGCTGGTCTCACGCTCTACTCTAGAGTGAAACTGTTTGAATACATTCAAAACCTGATCTTTGGACTTCAATGCATAAGTCCAAAGCTTCCTAGAGCAGTCATCAATAAATGTAACAAAATACATTGCACCACCCATTGTCAAATCCTTCATATAACACACATCTGTATGAACCAGATCTAATATATGAGCTTTTCTACTGGGTGTATTTCTTTGAAAACTAACTATGTGTTGTTTACCAGCTAAACAGTCAGTGCATGGTTTTAAAGAAGTACCTTTCAAGTCTGGTAGAAGCTTCTTCTTCATAAGCATCTAGAGTCCTTTCTCACTCATGTGCCCAAGCCATCTATGCCACATCTCTACAGTAGCATCATCAGTCAAGTTCAATTCACCTTTACTTGGCTTTGCTGGCATTAAGTAAAGTGTGTTATCCTTTTTGCCTCTTGCTACAATCAGAGACCCTTTGGTGAGCTTCTAATTACCATCACCAAAGTAGTTGTGAAAGCCCTCATCATCTAATTTTCTTACTGAAATTAGGTTCAGGCGGATATTTGGTACATGTCTTACATCATTGAGAACGAGTTTACAGCCTGTATTAGTTTCCAAGATGATGCTTCCAATGCCTGTAATCCTTGAGGTTTCATTATTTCCCATCCTAACATTACCATAATCACCAGCAGTGTAGGATGAGAAAAACTCGACATATGCTGTCACATGAAAGGAGGCACCAGAATCAACTACCCAGTCACTGTCATGACCTGTAAGACTAATACAACCCTTATCCCATGTAACCACTATCTCACCATCTGCTGCTGCAGTAGTGTCTTCATCTAAATCATCAGGCTTTCCTTACTTTTTCTTCCACAGCGTACATTCCTTCTTGTAACGTCATGGCTTGTCACGGAAAAAACATTTAAAGTTCTTTCTACCCCTTGATTTGGATCTCCCCATTGACTTATTTGATCTGTCAGATTTTTCATTCTTTCCTCTGTTCTTGCTTCTACCCCTCCTATCATAATTGTCTATGACAAGTACCCTGGATTCAGAACCAGTACCCAAATCTTTCCTTCTGGCTTCTTCATTGATTAAACTGTCCTTAACCATAGACAAGGTCAAGGTTCCGTCTGGAGCTGAATTACTAACTGATACTACAAGAGTCTCCTAACTCTCAGGTAATGAGCTCAACAATAGGAGTGCTTGGATCTCATCCTCAAGCACAAGCTTCATTGTAGTCAATTGATTCACGAGTCCCTGAAAATCATTTAAATGCTCTGAAATATTCGAGTTTTCCCTGTATTTCAAATTAACTACCCTTCTGATCAAAGAGGTTTTATTCAGGGCAGTTTGTCTTTCATACATAGACTCTAATTTCTTCCATAGGACATTAGCCCTAGTCTCCTGAGCAACATGATGATACACACTCTGATCAACCCACTATCTAATGTATCCTACAGTCTTTCTATGTAGTATCAACCACTCTACATCAGATTTATCCTGTGGCTTTACAACATCACCACCTAGAGGCAAATACAAATCTTTGCAGTATAACAAATCTTCCATCATCGACTTCCAGATAGAGTAATTAGAAGAGTTAAGTTTAATCATCGTACCTGAAGATTCAGCCATATCTGTGAACGAAAACACAAAACCCTAAGACAAATTGTAGCATAACCCTAATTTTCTTTTAAAACCTGGTGCTCTGATACCACTTGTTAGGAAAAGAAGCTCCCGTTCTCTTCCTCTTGCCTGTGCGATTCACAATTGACAATAAACAATTAATAATAATATGCGGAATTAGAACAAAATTCAACACCAAGGATTTACGTGGAAAACCTCAATTTGGAGAAAAACCACGGGACTGCTGCACACAAACTTCCACTATAAAAAATAATGGGCTACACACTTCACTAGTCTCACTAGTGAATTATATAGTCACACCACAAGCCGGTGGATCAATTACAATGATTTCCCTCTCTAGAACTCTCTCTAGGCTTAGGAATCACACCTGCTGTGTTTTAGGTTTTCCTCACATGTATTTTCGTCTCCTACACCCTTAGGTTACAAAAGGATACGACTATATATATATTCCAACAATAATCAACCTACTTAGGACTTACACCGGCACAAAGCCGGCGGCCTAAGTCTCAAGGCCGGCGGCCTTTAACTTTCAACACCGGCGGCTTAGATTTCAAGGCCGGTGGCCTTTATGTTCCAACGCCGACGGCTTAGATTCAACGCTGGCGGCCTTTAATCCGGCCTAGGCCCTGTTTCAACACATGGCTTATACACGGCCGTGCCTCAGGCCATGTATGCTTCTGTGAATCTTTTGAACTCAACACACGGGCGTACCTCAGACCGTGTATTGCTGTTTTGCTTGGTTTTGACAATTTTTTTCAAGCTTAACATTCCTTCATCTAAGTATACTTCATATACTTAGGATAACCTTGGTATAGACCCATATGTATTGGATCTATACCTCAACAGTCTTATACTACCAAAGCTATGCGCCATTAACCTTGTGGTATTTAAAACCGCACCACATTTAATATGTGGCTCCATATTAACTAGAATCTAGATTTAGTGTCCATGAAGAATAAAAAAGAATCCAATCTAAATCTAAATACAACGAAAGATTAGTTGAGATGGGTCTTGTATTAAAAAGATGTTACTTGCAATTGAACGGCTTTGCAATATATAAATGTATAAACAATTCAATGTGAATGATTTTTCACTAAATCAAAGTTCCATTAGCCTTCATTTAGCCAACATGTGGTGTTTGATTCAACTTCCAAGCTCGAATAACTCTTCATCTCTGAACAAAGTTTGACTATTGGATAATTCATGTTGGCTAAGACTGAGGGGATATAGAATATGTTTTGGAAACTATACTTGTATTTCTTTGTTTACTTTGCTTATATTAATTTGAAATTAACATGTACAAGAATGGTTCCCCATGTAAAATATACAAGAATACACTGTCACAATTACTTCCTCTACGAAAATCATTCCATCCCTAAAGGCACATCGTTGTATTTGTTAACAATTAGTGTTGATGCAATAGGGTGTTCAAATAGGGAAAAAAAGGAACAATTCACCTATTAAAGTATTGTATATACAACACATTACAGAGATATACATTCTTTTGACCTATAAATATTTTTAGGATCTCATTAACGTGTATTTTTAAGGTGTTGTTAAAGATTTAATTAAAAAAAAAACTTTTTATGTTTACTATAACCCACTATGAAATAATAAGTTCATCCAAGAATGGTAATTCATGTTAATGGGTTGTGTTTGTGTCGTACCCGCTAATCAAGATTAAACTCATGTAGTTCTATTTTCATGAAAACTTTAATACATTGGTTAATTTTAATTATGAAAATAGTTTAGATTTATATTTATTATCATTTTAATTTGTTTAAGAAAAATTCTAAGCCTAAGCTTCATTTTCCAATTTTGAAAAGAAACTAAAGACCCAACTTTTGAAAATGCCAATCAAAGTTTTTATTTATTTTGTGAAAATCATTTTTCTAGGTGACAAGATATTTTCTATATTTCAAAATAAAACCATATTTTTTATACTAAACCATTTTATTTTTTTTTATTATTTTTATAATTATAAAGTAGTTATTACCTATTATTAAAAATAAACTAGTTAGGAACCTAATCGTTTTTAGGCGACGGCTACATTGTAATACTTAAGGCTTACACAATGGTTCCCTCCTAATTACTTATTCTAATAAGTTATTAATCTTCCTAACACATTCTAAATTAACTAAATAGATTAAGCTAAGGTTATTAATCTTAATCTAAAATCTACCTTAGATACCAATTTTATTAATCATATTTATTTTTAACTAAACCTATTTTATTATTTAATGTTTATTTTAACAATCAATTAACATCAATTACTAAAAAACTTACTTGGTCACGGGTTGAATACAAGCATGGGTCTGGACATGAGTGAGCTTTAGGTCCAATTACATAGGTCGGGCTCTCGGATCGGGTCAATTCTAGACCAAGCTTGCGAACACAACAGTGGTAGTAAATGGTTGTTTCAGCTAGCTCCAGTAGTTGTCAAGGTTCAGGAAGTCATCAGCCTAGCTAATTAGACTACCTAGATTGCGTCGTTGACATTATCTAGCCCCCAAAATACCCAAAGTCATGGTTTACAAGCACCTAGTGGCGACCTCAATCACACTCTTCGATCTAACCAACCTCCAACTTGTTGAAAGCAAAGATGAACTTTCTCTGACTCTATGTCACCTAAGGGATCTATTGCTACCTGGATTGAGGCCTGTGGTTGCATGCATGCTTAGTAAGGGTAGAGAGAAGTTGCCGGTTTGTGGGTTTTTGTGTGCTAGAGTGAGAAAGTAGTTAGGTGAATTTTTTTAGTGTTTTTTTTTTATTTTTCTGATCATTCTTGAGTTTATGTGGTTAAGTTGTATTTATAGACTCGCAAAAATCATTTTGATAAAGTTCGAATTAACTTATGGCCGAAACCCACTTTTATCCTCTTGAGATTTGAATTAATCTAAAAAAAAGATGATACAAATCCTTCATATTAAATTCATTTTTATGATTTATCTGAATTTTTTTAATATGAATTGATGATAATCTAAAAAGATTTTTTTAAAAAATTGTTTTGGTTTGCTTGGATTTGCTCATGGTTTCCTCTTTGTTTGTGTCTGTTGCCGACTTGGGGAAGATGATCATGTGTGTAACACATGACCCAACTAAAGGAGAAAAGAAAAACAAATCGAGTAAAGCCTTATTGCAGTTCGAGCCCATGACCTCTCAAGCCTTCCTCACATATGTTGTTGGCATCTCAACCAAATGAGCTAAGTTTTTTCCCAATTTTTATTCCTCGTAATTTTTATTTAACTTAATAATACTACTTGGGCCAATTATTGAATTGGACATAAGCTTAATTTTAACGGACTATATTTGTACCTTAAATTCTAAAGATTTTACTATTATTATTATCGTTTATTTATTTATTATTATTTTTGTTACTTTTTCACAATTTTACTTCTATTATATTTTTTCTTTGTTACCATTTTTATTTTTTATTTAATTTTTATCCTGACCTTGTTCTCAATTAATTTATTATTTATTATTATAGGCAAAAATGAAATGTCTACAATGTGTTATGTTATATCTTGTATTTTCTCTCTATAATTGTGTTGTGTCATGTCTTATGTTATCGATTGTGTTAGCAATTATTAACCTTATTCATGTAAAGATAAAAAGATTTTTTGCTTGATATCTCAACAAATGTCGAATGCAACTTCTAACCATTTATCATTTTATGTGATATAAAACATAATAAGATGAAGGAAATTATTTATCAATGGGAAATAGAAAGTTAAAACTTTAATTTTCAACTATTAATAATTCATTTTCCTATGCTAGCCTACAAAACTAACAAGTGAGAATGTCTCCACTCTCCAGCAGATACACCAAGCTGGCTACAGTATTCCTCATAGAACTAAACTCTTCTTTGAACCGTTGTTGGGCTCCCTCCATCACATTCAACGTCACCATTTATGGCTCTCTTGGGGGTTCCAAACCCCCTGCTCATTTTAGATTGCACAAAGTTTATCCAATACCAGAGGGCAGAACGAATGAAAAGAGCAGGTCGATTGCTACCGTTTCAGGGGAGTTCATCCCATCGAACCTGATGCTTTCTCAGACCGAACCATAATTATAATTTTCAATAAATAAAATAGATAAGTATGAAAATAGTTATTATTTTATTTAATTACTGTTAAAATGACATTACCAATAAACTATGAATGTAGTTGGCCTAAAACTTCAAGGGTGGACATGGATGTTTATGGTTAAGTTTAGTTTGATTCAATTTAAGGTTAATTTAAACCGAACTGTATTTAGAATAGAACGGTTTAAATTCTTAATGAATTGAGCTATTTTTAACAATTCAAGGATTTAAATTATTTCATTTTAAATGTAGTTTGATTTGGTTTGATTTGATTTGAACTACTTTTAAAAATATTTTGTATAGTGATAATATTAATATTTAATAATTATTTGAGGTTTTAACTAAATATTAATATTTAAATTGAAGAAATTTATATAAAAATTAAAGTTATATAACATTATATTATTATGATAACAGAATATTTTGAGTAACAATGGAGGTGTACCAGTTTACTTAAACAATTGGAGACAACGAAGAGGAAAAAGGAATGAATTGTTTCTCGTATAGTGATATTTTATTCTTGATAATGTCTCTAACTTTTATAGGGTGTAGAGTACTGTGTGGTGTTGACCTCATATAACATAATACAACTACCGAAAACACGCAAATGTGATGCTGTTAACTAAAAAATAATGAATGATTGGTAATATAATTTTAAACATTATCTTAAAGTGGAAAGATGTCTATCCTATATCCCTATCAATCAATTAAAAGTTTATTTTATACAATAATTGTTTAATAAGGTACACGTTTTTTCCTCCTTTTTGACATAAGAACTTAACTTACTTTTCTAGTTGCTTGCAAATGGGATATTTCGTGTCCAGTAGTACTATTTCTATTCAATGGGGTCATCTTTTAACAGTGTTGATTTCATATCAAAAATTTGAAAATATCAATAAGTATATAAATATATATATTTTAATGCTCGGTTGGTGTATTTTCACTGGTGTATCTCTATATCATTCAAAGAAGGAGGTATGAATTTAGTATATAACACTTAAATTTACCGAATTATCCACTTCTCCTAAAAGAGAGAAGTTACATCAGATAATTATGTAATGATTTCTTGATGATTTGAACTTTGAATAAGAAGGATAAGTCTCTATGCTTTTTCCTCTAATTTCTTATCATAAATTTTCAAAAAAAAAAAAAAGAAAGAATAAGTACCTTTAATTATATAATTACTACATATTTTTAATTTGGCACTCACATTATAAGTTTGTTATGTACTTAAATTTTTATTAACAATTTCACATGTAACTATTTTACATCCATGGCACTGATGCAATGTTCCGGTCAATTATATGTCCTCGAATTCGCTAAAAAGGCTCAATCGTTGACGTCCATGGCGGTTTGGTTAATATTACATCGATAGAAACATTCTCAAATGAAATTAGGCAATCACCTCCCGATCTCGGTCAATTATATATGTGATGTATAATAAATGTTGAATAAAGCTCTTGCTTTTTGTTATTGATTTAATATATGATGATGATTGATTGGAGATGACCTAAATGTATAGAGAAATTTTATATCCATGTGATGGGATAAGATTGAGAAAAAAAAATGTTGCAATTGAATGTGTAAGCAATTCAACGTGGATAATTTATCACTGAATCAAAGTTCCAATAGTTTTCATTTGGCCAATGTGTGTTTGACTCAACTTGCATGTTGATTCAAGATTCCCTTGGCCTGTAGATTCTTTTTTTTTGTGATTTCGATTTTCTAATTCAATAGATTTTTTATCATTCGATAATAGAAGATGATCTTCCTTTTTCTTTCTAGTGATGTTTTTATTTTCACTAAAATTTTTATTTTTATTAAAATGGAAAAGAAGTAATTTGATTGGTATGATCCACGGTTTAATTTTTTATGTATTAAAAAGTAGTACAAATTCTCGGAAGAACCAAAGTTTCATATTTGATATGGGACGACTTAGTATTTCTTCTTTCATTCCCATCCAATAAAAAAAAAAAATAATTCATGTTGCTTTAGAGGATATAGAAAATATTTTCGAAATTATTGCTTGTATTTCTTTATTAGCTTCGCATATATTGGCTTGTGATCAACTTGTACAAGAGTGGACACCCATGTAAAATGTACAAGACTATGCAATCATGACTGCCTCATAGGTTGTTTTTCTTCTACCAAAATTGCAACATGCCTAATGGCGCATTGCTCAAAGCTAGTGCTGGTGTATCCATGATACAGGTGTTAAAATTGAGAAAAATAGTAATAAGCGATATATTAAGTATTGTATATATAAGACATGGCAAAGATATACACACACGATGATAATAAGGTCTTATTATTGATGGATGTCTTTAAGTTGCGTGTTAAGATCCAATAAAGAAAAGTTTTATATTGATTAACATCGATAACCATTTTTGCAAAACAGCGAGTTCATGAAAAGGGTAAAAAGATTTTTTATTTTACATTCCAACACATGTCTAGAAGCATTTGTTAACCTTTTCTTATTTTATGTGATATAAAACATAATAATATGATGAATTATTCATCAAAGGAAATAGGAAAGTTAAACTTTGTTGTCAACCAGTAATTCATTTTCCTAGGTCGACCCATAAAACTAACAAGTGAGATTGTCACCAGGAGATACACCAAACTGACTGCAGTATTCCTCATAGTACTGAACCCTTTTTTGAACCGTTGTTGGGCTCCCTCCATCACATTCAATGGCACCATTTATGGCTCTTATGGTGGCTCCAAACCCCTCACTCATTTTAGATTGCACAAAGTTCATCCAATACCAGATGGCGGTTTTGAACGAAATAACCGCGTCGTTCGCCACCGTTTCGGGGGAGTTCAGCCCATCGAATCCGATGCTTTCACCTGCCGGACCATAGTTGAAGTTCCAGGATAGCTGGATAGGTCCCCTGCCATAATAGCCTTTGTTTGGGTTGCATGGATATTGTGTGTTTGTCCAATCACAATATTTGTTGGATGCATCATCAATCTCTTCATCAATGTGGCAAAAGTCTGCATAAAATATGTCATGTTAAATCTTTGAATTCACTCATGTTTAAATGCAATATATGATTTATGAAAACTATTAAAATGATAACCTCAGATCCCTTAAGTAATGTGAACACAATAAAATTCTCAATAAATATCAAGTTAAAATTAAAATGTTTATTGAACCGAAAATTAATTACAAAAGTAAAATCATGATGTGGTATATGTTTTATTGTTTGACTTGTCTTGGAAATGGGAAAAAAATAAAGTGTTGAAAACAATAAAAAAATTTAAATTCATTACAATTTAATATTAAATATTTGATATATCTATCATTACTCTAAAAGTTTATATCAAAATACAATTAAATGAAATTATTTTTAAGATTAATTTGATACACATCAACCATTCAAATATTGAAACACTAAAAAAAAAAATATTAAGGTGAATCAGTTTGAAAAAATAATAACAATTATATCTTTTTCTTTTTTAAAAAAAAAAAGAAAATAAAAACTGATTTGGAATTATATTAAAGATAAAATGTAATGGTATCAATATTTTTCAAATGTATAGGTGTGATATTTTAAGATTTTATAATATCCCCAAAATTTTAATGATTCCTTGAGAGCATTATCCGATAATTTTTTAGATAAAAATCTCGTCCTCATCCAATCTATGTAACTACCTTTTTATGTAATGCAAGTACGGTGTTGAGATACAAGAGAAACATCACTTACGTTGAGTTTCATGTGTGACATGAGCAAAAAATGCAGCAATCTCACGCTTAGAGTCATCAACCATCCCCTCCCTACCAAAGTTGGGATAACTCTCAAGTGCACTAAGGAAAGATGCCCTTGAGTAGAAATTCTTTCCTTCACATGTATCTGCTGCTTGCCCAATTATCCCATTGAAGAATTCATCTGTCACCACGTCCGCCACCACCACATCATTAGTAGAAGGTGCTGAATAACATGGACCAGCTTGGCAGCCGGTTCCGCAATAGTCATTGCCTGTTCCGCAGTATCCATATTGGCTACAGCATCGATCTGAGGCACAACCACAATTTTGACATGATACTTGATGTGGTAGTGCTATAGCAATGAGCAATGCAATTGAAAATATGGTGATAGGAAGCTTTTTTGCCATCATGGTCTATGAATGGTTAGTGATAGCAATCGAAAGTATGATTGGTGAAATAAGGCTTCCAAAAGCGATATATATAGTGATGGACATGAAATGTGAACCAAAGTTTAAGTTGACTTGTATGTTGACGGAGCATATAGTTTTTGTGAAAGTCAATGACCCTAGACCCCAGACCCTAGCCTTCGTGAGTAGACATGGCACGATCCAACCTTCTATGAGTTGGAAAAGCGTGTTGATGACGGGTTCGAAAGGATTGACCTTATTAAAGTATGACTTAAATCAAGCAACCAATACATGTATCTTTCGACTAGATCCATACGGTGGAGTTATTGACACCACAAGTTTTAATTTAAAAAAAATTGTTTTAGTTTGCTTGGATTTGCTCACAGGTTCCTCTCCTTTTTGTTTGTGTCTGTTGTCGACTTGGGGAAGATGATCATGTGTGTAACACGTGACCCAACTGAAGGAGAAAAGAAAAACAAATCGAGTAAAGCCTTGTTGCAGTTCGAGCCCATGACCTCTCAAGCCTTCCTTGCATATGTTGTTGGGGTCTCAACCAATTGAGCTAAGTTTTTTCCTAAGCTGGCTGCAGTATTCCTCATAGAACTAAACTCTTCTTTGAACCGCTGTTGGGCTCCCTCCATCACATTCAACCTCACCATTTATGGCTCTCTTGGGGGTTGCAAACACCCTGCTCATTTTAGATTGCACAAAGTTTATCCAATACCAAAGGGCAGTCTCGAATGAAATGAGCAAGCCGATTGCTACCGTTTCAGGGGAGTTCATCCCATCGAACCTGATGCTTTATCAGACCGAACCATAATTATAATTTTCAATAAATAAAATAGGTAAGTATGAAAATAGTTATTATTTTATTTAATTACTGTCAAAATAACATTATCAATGAACTATGAATGTAGTTGGCCTAAAACTTCAAAGGTGGAAATGGATGTTTATGGTTAAGTTTAGTTTGATTCAATTTAGGGTTAAATTGCACCGAATTGTATTTAAAATAAAATGGTTTAAATTCTTAATGAATTGAGCTATTTTTAACAATTCAAGGATCTAAATTAAATCACTTTAAATATGGTTTGATTTGATTTGAACTATTTTTAAAAATATTGTGTAGTGATAATGTTAATATTTAATAATTATTAGAGGTTTTAACTAAATATTAATATTTAAATTAAAAAAATTTATATAAAAATTAAATTCATATAACATTATATTATAACAGAATATTTTGAGTAACAATGGAGGTGTACCAGTCTACTTAAACAATTGGAGACAACGAAGGGGAAAAAGGAATGAATTATTTCTCGTATAATGATATTTTATTCTTGATAACGTCTCTAACTTTTATAGGGTGTAGAGTACTGTGTGGTGTTGACCTCATCTTAAAGTGGAAAGATGTCTATCCTATATTATCCCTATCAATCAATTAAAAGTCTATTTTATACAATGATTGTTTAACATAATCCGTTAAAATTGGTCATATACAGATAGATATATACATTAGAGTGATACATATCCATATATATATATATATATATATATATATATAAGTCAATATTAATTATAAAATGATGATGTAAGTTGGTTACTGCTTGGTATTACTGCATTAATAGGGTAAACATCATTGCATACGATTAAGATATGAAAAGGTTACTTATGATGATAATTTCCTGGAAAAGCCTGATAAAAAAGAAATTGCTGTTATTATGTGTTTTATAACCCTCTTTAGGGATGGGTGCACATAGGATTGGTTTGTTTTTTTTTTTTTTAACCAAAATAAATAATAAAAATTCAGTTTAATTTTTATTATTTCAAAATAAAGCACATGGTTTGGTTACAAGTTTTTTCAAAACATAAAATTTCAGTTTAATTTGATTTAGTTTAGTTTATGAATTAAACTATATTTTATTTTCTAAAAAAGTCTATTTATTTAACATGTAATCTTATATGAATAGTACTAAATTTATTTAATAATGATATGTATTAATATTAAATAAGAAATTAACAAAGTTACTATTCAAACAACTAGTTTATTCCTCAAGTTAGCATATAATGTAAACTTTTGAGTCAAACTCTATATATATATTTGTTAAATTATGTTAATAAAATTTAAGTACATATATTTTTCAATAAATATAAACTATTTTTTAACTGTTATGTTATAATAAAAAATTTTTTTAGTTATAATAAAAATATCATTATTTTTTTAAAACGATTAGATCTAGTTTAACGGTTTAATTCAAATTGTTCCTCTAAAATAACTATAAATTTTTGGCTCGACTCAAATTAAAAAAGTTTCAAACCAAATTATAAAAAATAAAGTCATATTTTCAATTTAGTTTGATTCAGTTTAATCGGTTTTTTTTCTCCCCCTCTAACCTTATTATATTTTCTCAATTGCAATTTATTAAGACTAGATTATATGGGATGAGCTTGCATATGATGTATATTGTACATGTACTTGATAATATATTTTCCATTACATATATATATATATTATATTGTATTGTATTGTATTATATTACATAAACACATTCTAATATAAGGGGAATAACCTTATGTAAACACCCCATTTTTGCCCCTAACCATTAATAATGGTCAATTTACAACTTTTTTCTATTTTTTTAATTTTTCTTCTATTTAGTCGAAATAAAAGAAAAATATTGAAAAAATAAAATAAATAGGAAAAATATCCCATCTTTGGAAAATAATAGTAGAAAAAATAATAAAAGGGGTTAAATAATTTTTATAATTTTTTAGAATTTCAAAATAATATAAAATTAATAAAAAATGGCCACGGTTAAGTATAATATTTGTATAAACTTAAATTGAGATTTGGGCCAGCTTAGCTGGCTTATGTGTGCGCCTAAAATGTGCAAAGGGAGGACACGTTGTGGGTTCGAAAATTGAGAATGGCACTCCGTGTGGTTTTCGTTTTTTTCCCCCAGTTGCCATGTGGCAACATGCTATAGGGCAACCCAGATCACACGCGATGCATGTGATCGTCTTCTCCATCAGAACAAATGCAAGAGGAAGCCGGAGTGAGTCCGACGAAGCTGGGATCATTTTTTTTTTCCTCGTATCTTTTGGATTATTATCAATCTTAAGCCAAATCAACTTGATAAATAAAAAAAAAAAAAAACAACAGATTGACATCAAATCCTCGAGATAAGGCTGAATCTAAAACAAAAAAAAAATGGGTCTTAACCGCACGATAGATCCAAGCTTATCAAAAGGATCTTTCACGAGTCTATAAATAGGAGGACTCAATGAGAGGAGGATAGAAGCAATTGGAAAGAAAAAAGAAAAAAAAAAAAGAAAAATATGAAACCAAGCCTTCGCTGGAGCTTTCTCTCTCTCTCTCAAATCCTCATCAAAGCCTCTGAATAGCCTTATAGGGTGATTTTCGACGAAAACCACCACCACCATTGGGTCCCTTGCCATTGAAGCTTCGGAAATACCCACTAATCGACGAAAACGGATGCTGGAACGCCACAGACAAAGACCTTCGACTGTCGTTTGATTTGACTCGATTCGACCCGAGTTTGATCTAACTCAACTTGCGAACCACGACCCGTACCCAGGTAAGTTGATTTTTCGATTTATTTTATTTATTTAGATATTTATGTTATTAGAAATTTATAATCCTAAAAATATTAAAATAATGATGTTAAGATTTTAATTAGGTTTTTTTTTAGGATAGATATGTTAGTTTAACATAAAAAATAGTAAAAAAAGTAAAAAATAAATAATAATAATAATAATAATAAAGATTAGGATTAAATAAAGGTAGATTAACAATATGGATTGAAAATAATGAATTATCTTTATCACTTAGAAAAGTATTTTTTTCAAAATAACTTCAAGATTGGTTTTCCTTAAATAAAAAATTTTTAGAAAACAAGATAGTAAAGCTTAGGTTTAGATTCTTTTCGAAAACCTTGAAAATGATAATAAACGTAAACTCGATGTATTTTCATAATTAAAAATTGAACTAATCCACTAAAGCTTTTATAAAAAGCGAACTACGGTTTGTTTGATCCTAAATAGCAGGTATGTAGGCACCTTTATGAGGCAACTATAAAAAAAATAAAAAATTATTTTTCCAAATTAGTATAAGTTGTTTTAATATATATATATATATATATTTTAAATATGTATCAAAAATAAAAAATAATAATAAAATAATAAAATAAATAAATAAAAAGATGTCAGAATATGATCCAAATTTCAGAAGGATAAGGTGGTAACTTTAGGATTTTAATAGGTTAGCCTCTGATTCAAAAATCTCTAGTTTTCCTTTCCTCTTTTTCATTTATAAAAAATAAAAAGAGGAGATTTCGTCAATCAGATGTCCAAATTAGAATTAATTTACTCAATTAGTTCCAATTCAATAATTTTTCCAACTCCAATTGGGTGGTGACTCTAAATAAATAATAAAATTCCTAGTTTGAAGTTGAGGATTTATATTGGATGAGCATAGGATCTAATATGAATCGAATTAGGAATATAAATGAAAAATGAAAAATTAAACTCAATAGAATGGCAACTCCGCTGGGGACTCTTTAGTAAGCTTGCCACCTAAACCTTCTGAACCTTCTGAAGTAACCTTCTAAATATTTCTTAATTGTTACACTATACGATATTACTGGTACTAACCTTTTCTTTTAGGGAATTTGATAAGATTTAATATTTTTTTCTTTTCTTTCATTATTATTAAGTCTACATGCATGCAATTGTGTGAGTAGATATGGTCAGACTCGAGGGGGGGGGGGGGGGGGGGGGGTGCGCATTATGTAGGTTCCGAGTGAAGTGATATAATCATCGTTTGAGGCTGATTAGGCTACCTTACCCAACACTTCGATATGACTTGAGATCCATTTCTTCGAAAATGTGAGAAGTCATAAAGCTTAGGGACTTGTTAGAACCCACCTATCTGCATACATGAAGTCATGGGTCGACAATTGATTAATAATGTAATTCCTTTGTTCAATTTTTGGAGTTCAGATACATTTACTTATAACAACATCATTTGTACTTTGTAAAAATTTTGTGTGTAATTAGAAGATTCTATTGTAATAGATGGCCAGTCCCACAATTGACCGCCTCCTCTATAAGGAAACCTGGGTCTGCAAACCTCTGGATCAAAAATTGGTACTAGACCATTGGCTCACTTTATATGACCTCGAGGAATAGGCCTTCATCAGGCAAAAGATAAGGCCCATCCTATCACTGATGAAGATGGAAATAAACTTACCTCTGATTCGAGCTATCCTCCATCTATGGGAAATCGAGCTCATGGCTTTCTTTATCGGGGCACATGAGATTACGCTTACTCTGAAAGAATACACCCAACTCCTACAGGCCTTATCACTAACCAGAGGGATATATGTGCCAGATCTCAAGGCTAAGCCGGCCGGTATTTTCAGTAAACTGTTGGGTATTCGTAAGACAGCAATCAACCGAGCTCTAGCAAACTACAATGGATACTATCTTCGAATGGACGAATAGGATGCCTGGTTCATAGCTCGAAATGATGATGGGAATAGAAAAGATATACTGTGTAGGGATCCTAAGAGCTAGAAACAGAGAAGGGTGTATGCTTTCATCCTAATAGCATTTGCAGCCATACTCTTCCTCACCGGGATCTTTTATATCCATTACAGAGTCGTAAAGTTGGTGACCCAATTCTTGGAAGGGAAGTCTTACATTCTGGCTCTAATGGCTGAACAGATTTGGAACCTGAATTTTTTCAAGAAGAAGGGCCATGGAATCCTCCACTCGAACATCAACCTTATCCTGATCTAGTTTGTGAGCCATCTCAAATGTTTTGAGTTAAACATGGTACAAAAATCTTTGGTCCAGCAAGTGGACTTCGTAGATTCCTGTATAGGGAAGATAAAGTTACCCGATGATCTTATCAACCACAATTGGGTAAAAGTACTTAAGGGCTTTAGTCCCAATGACATCCTCTAGAGTGCTAGATGGAGTTGCTGCAATAAGGTCATCCTAAACTGCAGAAACCTTCAAGCTGTTCCGTTAATCGGTATTAATGGGTGCACAGGTTATCATCCAAACTCGGTGGTCCACTAGTTCGGTACCATCCAAGATATAGTCTACAGGCCGTCATCAGAGGGAATTAAATTTGAATATCAGGATCTAAGTCTACTAGTGGCTGAGAAGATTGCTAAGCTGGTAGAGGTCAAAGCCTTGTGGGAAGCCCGGATCGAGAGCCCTAACATAGACCTTGGAGACTTAGATGGTGAAGTGGGTAAGCATCGAGTCACCAGAAATTTCGTAATCCACCAACTATACCAGACAGGAGAGAGGGCGTACCGAGTCCCGGATGTCACCTAACTCGTGCCAGATAAGGTAGGCCTAGAATTGAAAACCTACATGGAACAAGTCAGGGCCCAGATGGAAGTATACTTTGAAGCTACAGACTATAAGAAGGATGTCTGGAAAGGCAAGTTCAAAAAGTCTGATCAAAGGAACAAAGCTTTAGAAGTTCAGCTGGAGAAGAAGACCCAAGTTAGAGTCAGAGAACCGGAAGCCATCATCAGAGGGGAACCGACGTCTACGCAGCCAATGAAGAAGAAGACTAGAAACTAGATTAACATTGTATTTTTTTTCTTTTTCATGTTTTAAGTATCGAACTCCAATGTTCTAATATTAATAAAAATAAAGTTTTAATATTATATTATTAATCAATTGTTGGCCCCTTTTTTTTTTTAAGCATCTATGTGATACATGCATCATATTTACATACGCACATCAAACTAAAAAATGCGAATCCAAGTGTTAAAGATAGCTCACAAATAACCGAACCCTCCAAGGAGCCTAATCCATACCCACTCAAAAACTAAAATGGAAAACTGTGGCAACAACAGTGACAACCGCAACAACTCTAGCACTAATACTGCCTTAGACCCGAGGATCATATCCTTAGAACAAACGGCCTAAAAATTGGCTGCTCAAGTCCACCTCCTGACTGAGAGTATTGGCCTCCTTCACACCACCCAACCAACTTAGGAAGAATATTCAAGGGCTAGAAAAGGAAAGGCAATAGAGGGTTAATCTCCAGAGTATGAGGAGATCAACTCTTACCTCAACCTAGCATTCGAGTATGAACCAAGGGTCAACCTCGGCCTAACCTCAGATGACATCAAAAAGGAAATGGAAGACAGGCAAAAGGAGATGGAGAGAAAGCTTTTCCAACAACTGGCTGACAAGATGAAGATGCTAGAAGGGCCTGACAGCTTTGAGCAGACAAGAATCACCAATCTACCGGTATATGGGGAAGGGGCTTACCTAGAGAAGTTTAAGACCTTAAAGTTTGAAAAATATGATGGCACTATGTGCCACAAGATGCATAGAAGGTTGTATGTGAGGAAGATGAGCAAATATGCCCAATATAACAAATTCATGGTCCAGACCTTCCAAGACAGCCTCACAGGCCTTACCCTCGTCCAGTATGCACACTTAGACTTCAGCCAAGTCAACACCTAAGAAAGACTTGCTCAGGCATTCTACGACCAATATAAATTCAACATCGAAGTTGCCCCTTCGGTAATGGATCTAGGAAGCCTTCGAAAGAAACACAATGAATCCTTCAAAGAGTATGCCCAACGTTAGAGAGCTCGAGCTGATAGAGTAACAATCTCGATTTCTGAAAAAGAGTTAACACTCATCTTTGTCAACACTCTGGAGAAGACTTACTTCTCACATCTGGTGGGCTAGGCGTCATCCAATTTTGCAAAGGTAGTGGCAGCAGGGTGTTGAATTGAGAATGCCATTACATGATGGAGACTCCGAACAGTCGACCATCCCATAATCGCATCATCCCAAAGGCTCGTGGGAGGTAATAAAGCCAATGAATCTACCGTCAACACGATTAATTCTGGCAGAGTTAACAGGGTTGGGTCCCGTCTAACATTTCAAACCACAAATGCCCCAATCTAGCAATTACCAATGAATCACACCTAAGCTAACAAGGTCCAAGGCAATTCACTCCAATACCAATCTTGCTCAGCCAGGTCTTTGCTCGGCTATGAGTAGACAATTTAATTAGCTTTGAGATTCCTAGCGATCGGTATAAGCCAAGGAATTTTAGCCCAAGCCTCAATTGCAATTACCACATGAGGAAAGAAGGGCATTCTACAGATAGATGCTGGAGGCTCTGAAACAAAATTCAAGATATTGATACCGGGATAGTGCAGTTAGACTTTGTAAAAGCATCAACGCCCAATGTCAACACTAACCCATTGCCCAACCACAAACCTATTGTCAATATGATTACATCTAAAGAGCCGGTCTCCAAATCAAAAGAGTCCCCAAAGCAAGCGAAGATAACAGCACAGCAAGAAAGTCGTCCGTGCCAAGTCTCAGATAAAACTCCTAAATCACATATCAAGAGAAGGTGGTTAGCCAGAGACCCAACAATCGGCACCCTAGGCGAATCACATGGGAGGTTCGAGTATATAGTAAATTACTCTTTCACCCTAACAAAGTATGGGCCACCTAGTGGATGGGGGCCCGAATTTCATAAAGAAGACAACCTACCAAAGGAAAAAGATGAGTCCATAAACATGGTCAAGTAAGACCCAAAACCGATAGTCATAAAGTGCTACGAGGGACAAAGTACTGAGGTGCAAATCCCAAAGAAGAGATATGTATTCAATGTCCCAATACCCTTATAGAGGTATAAGGTGGCACCATTCGACTATCAGGTCCTTAATCAGGAAAGACCCCCCATTGTAGGAGGAATCACTCGCTCTAGGAGAATTTATGACCCTAAATACAAGATCTCGATCGAAGAACCTAACACCGAGGTAGAGAAAGAGGAAGAAGAGGAGCTCTCTACATTCACAAAAATGGTTAAAACAAGCGAATACAAGATTATGAAATAGCTTAACAAAGTTCCAGCCTGGATATCACTTATGGGCCTCCTCACGACATCTAAGCCTCACAGAGAAGCACTCTTCAGAGTACTCAAACAGATCAAGGTACTAGAAGGCATCGCAATAGAGAAGATGAGACATGTGGCAAATTCAATCTTCACCATGAATCAAATATCTTTTTCTCCTGAAGAGCTAGGAGAAGGTGGAGACCAACATATAAAACCACTATTTATGGTGGTAAAATGCAATGACATAATTGTCTCTAAAGTACTCATAGACAACGGATCTTCTCTCATAGTATGCCCTTTGGCTACCCTTGACCTATTGGGGGTTGATGCAAGTAATATCAAGCCAAGTTCAATAGTGGTTAGGGCCTTCGATGGGTCCAAGAGAGAGATAGTGAGGGAAATCAGCTTGCTAGTAGAAATCGATCCACAAACGTTCCACGTCTCCTTCTAAGTTCTCGACATTCCAAGGTCTTTCAATCTACTATTGGGAAGGCCATGGATACACACTGTTGGAGCCATACCCTCAAGCCTCCATCAAAAGGTTAAGTTCATAGCAAATGGACAAATCATCATCGTACTGGGAGAACAGGATTATGCTATTTATAAAGAAACCGCTATACCCTACATCGAGGAAGACGATTTTAAAGACTTTGGGCTCCAAATATTCAATGAAGTAAATATGGTAACGAGCAAGGAGGGATAGCAAGGGACGTTTGGGCTAAGGTACGTTCCTACATCCCAAGAATAGGCACAAGCGAGAGGTATAAGGAAAGAGAAGCTAAACCATACCCAAACGCATTTTCTATCCCTCTAACAATCATTTATGCTGGCAACTATCGCGCAAGAGCCAGACATAGGCCGAACCGACATCAGCAATAATGGCCGAGTCTCTCGTATGTCCAATCAGCGTTCGGATCTTAACAATTGGTTCTATTATCCTATTGATAGCATTAGATCAGCTCAAGGATAGGGAACAATTATTAAATAGATTTCCATTGTGATTAATTATTTTTCAAATTTAATAAATTGCAGCTTATTTCTTTTCCTTATACATTTATGTTCTCACTTCACTTTACCCACCGTAAACACCCCATTTTTACCATAATAATCAATTTCCAATTTTTCCATATTTTTCTCTAATTTGGCAAAAATAGTAAAAATATTCAAAAAATATTAAATAGAATATCCAATTTGTGAAATAATAATTTTAAAATAAATAATAAGGATTAAATTTTTTTACAATTTTTTGCAAACTTTCCAAAAAAACAAAAAATAATAAATCAATATTCAATTTTGCATAATAGTTATCTGAATTTGGGCAAAGCTGGTAATGTGTTGCAAATGGAAAATTAGTAGGAAGTCCCAATTCGAAAATCCCGAGCATTGGCAATTTATTTTCACTTTTTCAAGTGCACGTGCAATGCAAGCGAATAGATAAATGATTGGGCCACGCGGGAAGGACACATGTTTGTCCGTCGAGTTGATCACTCTCTTTTTACTTTGCTCAACGACGTGGCAGCGAGAGGCAGGAAAGACCCGGAGCGGTCCCGTGAACCGAGAGAAGACGGAAGGGAATCGTTAGTTTTTCCTCAAATCTTTTGGATTACTGTCGAGATAAAGCCAAATCCATCAGATAAATCACAGAAAAACAAAGGATTAACATCAAATTGCCAAGATAAGGCCGAATCCGAAACAGAAAAAAATGGGTTTATCCAAATCGGCAGATTTGAGCTTATCCGGAGGAGTTTGTGAGCGGCTATAAATAGAGGAGGAAGGGAGGAAGCGAGAAGACAGATCAAAAGCGAGAGAAAGTGAGAAAAAAGAGAGAATCAAAGTCCGCCGGAGTTTTTCGAAGCCGCGACCGCCAAGCAAGAGTTGGGCAACCACCAAGAGGCGTTTCTAAAGTAAACCATCGCCACCATTGGATTCCTCACCCTCGATAACCTAGGATTCGACACCTCACCCGCTGAAGAAGGCCGCCGGAACGCCGTCAACGAGCACTCCCCGCCGCCGCATCCGATCGACCCAACCAACCCGACCCGCGCACCGACCCGGATCCAGGTAAGTCGGATTTTTTGATTTTTTTAATATTTTTGTTTATTTATTTGGGTTATTTTATTCCAAATTAATTTATTAATTTGTTATTTATTTGTTACTTGTTATTTATTCATTTATTTATTTACTTATGTGTTATTTATATTTCAATAAATAGAAAAATGTTAGAAATTAGATTTTTTTAGGATTTAATAATATAAAAAAAATAAAATAAAAATATAATCAAAATAATAAATAATAAAAATGTAGAAAATTATAAAAATATTAGAAAAATGATAATAAAACTTTAGATTTTAAAATAAGATAGATAAAAATCTAGGAGAAAATTTTTAATAAAATAAAAATTATAAAAATTATGAAAAATTAATAAATACTAATAAAAAATTAAAAATTAATAAAAAATTATAAAAAATTAATAAAAAATAATAAAAATTTATAATAGTAGAAATAAGTCAAAAAATAGAAAAAAAATGAGTTTTATCACTTAGAAAAATCATTTTCTCAAATAAATCCAAAATTGATGTTTTCCTTTAAAATTATTTTAAAAAAATCAAATTATTAAGCTTAGGCTTAGATCTTTTTTAGAAAAATCCCAAAATGGTAAAAATATAAATTAAAAGAAATTTCACAATTAAAATTCACAAACACACTTAAAGTTTTCAAGAAAAGCGAACTACGACTTGTTTGATCCTGAATAAAAGGTACGTAGGCACCCATTTGGAGCAACCTTAAAAAGAATAAAAAAAAAATCCTTTTCTTAAAATAATTCAAAAACACAATAAAAAGCAACAAAAATAAAATAAAAGACATTTCTAGAGGGGGAGTAAATTTTAGGAGATTAGGTGGTAACCTTAGGGTTTTAATAAGTTAGCCTCCGAACTTAGAAACTCTGGTTTTCTCTTTTCCTCTTTTCACAAAAACGAGAAGAGGAAATCACGACGACTAGTGGTCCAAATTAAGACTAATCCGCTCCTTTAGTCTTAATTCAATCTTTCCCAACAACAATTGGGTGGCGACTCCAAAACTAAACGAAATTCCTAACTTAAGTCGAGAATCTATATTAGATGAGCATAGGGTCTGGTCTAGATTGGATTAGGAATGGGAAATCAAAAATTAGACTCGACACCCACAGATTCTTTACTATCGAATGTTAGGGACATTTCGCGTAGGTAAGTAATGAAAACATCGATATCATTTCCGACATTGCTGGGTCAGCCGTTGGAAGCAATGTTCTTGACCACGAAATAATACAAGAAAATTGAAAAAAATATGAACAAAGTAAAATCTCAATCGACAAGCCAATGGAGACAGTAAATCTAGGAAGCACATAGGAACCCAAAAACCTCAAGATTGGGGCCAATTTAAGTAACGAGTAAAAGCGCGAGATAATCGAGTTGTTAACTGAATATGTGGATGTATTCGCTTGGTCATATAGTGACATGCCAGGACTTGACCAATCAATAGTAGTTCATAAGCTTCCCATGAGAGAAGATGTCAAACCTAAAAAACAAAAGTTGAGAAGGTTTAGGCCTGACATCTTACTAAAGATCAAAGAGGAACTAAAAAAACTACTAGAAGTGGGATTTATTGAGGTGTCAAACTACTCGGAATGGATAGAAAATATAGTCCTCGTTCTAAAGAAGAATGGGAAAGTGCGAGTGCACGTAAACTTCCGAAACTTAAATTAAGCTACCTCTAAAAACAATTTCCCTTTACCTCACATTGACGTCCCGGTAGATAATACTGCAGGGAACTATCTCTTCTCATTTATGGATGGTTTCTTAGGATATAATCAGATAAAAATGGCTGAAGAAGATAAAATTAAAACAACCTTTATCACAATATGGGAACTTTCTAGTACAAAGTTATGCCCTTCGGTTTGAAGAACGCTAGGGCAACGTATCGGAGAGCCATGGCCGCGATACTTCATGACATGATGCATCGAGAGGTTGAAGTATATGTCAACGACATGATAGCCAAGTCTAAGGCAAAAGAAAGCCATGCGATTATCCTGACAAAATTGTTCAAGTGATTGAGAAAGTTTCAACTCAAGTTAAATCCTGAAAAGTGTACTTTTTGGGTCACAACAGGCAAGCTGTTAGGGTTTGTCATAAGCCGAGAAGGTATCAAAATCGAACTTGACAAAGTAAAGGCCATACTGGAATTACCCTCTTTACGCACTATCAAAGAGGTGAGAGGTTTACTGGGAAGGTTGAATTATATAGCACGTTTCATCTTATAGCTCACAGACAAATGCCGCCCACTATTCCATCTGCTAAAAAAGAATACTAAGGTAGAATGGGACGATGAATGCGAAGAAGCATTCAGAACGATCAAAAACTATCTCACAAATCCCCTAGTCTTGATAGTTTCAAAACAAGGAAAGCCCTTATTCTTGTACCTCACGATACTTCCTGAATCCATGAGGTGCGTACTGGGGCAAAAAGATGAAGAGGGGAGAGAACGTTTCATATCCTATTTGAGCAAGAAGTTCACAGATGGGGAAAAAAGGTATTCTAAAATAAAGAGGACTTGTTGTGCTTTGATTTGGGTCATGCACCAATTGAGGCAGTACACCCTTTACTATCCTATTGAGTTGTTGACAAGACACGATCCTTTGAAATACTTAGTAAAGAAGCCGTTTTGTTAGGGAGAATCTCTAAATGGCAAATACTCTTATTAGAATTTGATATAACATATATAAATCAAAATTCGATAAAAGGGCAATCTTTAGCCGATTAGTTGGTAAAACACCCAATTGAGGGAGATCTTTGAGAATCACAAGCCTAATTCCCTGATGAAAATATATTAATAGTGGAGGGCGAACCAATAAAATACTACGGGATAGAACAAAGCCCTAAATGGAAAATGTTCTTTGACGGAGCTGCCAATGTATTCGGTTGTGGGATCGGGGCAATACTAATATCACCAGAAGGAACACAATTCCCCTCGACAATAAGACTCACATTTTTATATACCAATAATATTGGAGAATATGAGGCGTTCATCCTTAGCCTCAAAATGGCTTGCCACATGGAAATCCGTGAATTAAAAGTATATGGAAATTCTTCACTCATCATATTACAAACAAGAGGGGAATACAAAACTAAATACCCCAAATTGGTACCATACCATGAACATTTGACAAAGCTGATTGACGAATTCGAAGCAGTCACCTTCACATACATCCTGAGGACTCAAAATCAGCTTGCAGATGCCCTCGCCACACTAGCATCTATGATTCAAATAACAGGTGAAGCCGAATTCTAACCATTGAAAATAGAAATTGAAAATTAGCCCGCCTACTGTTTGGTAATCGAAAAAGCACAAGATGACAAGCCTTAGTATTATGATATCAAAACTTTTCTCTAAGAAAGAAAATACCTTGAAATGGCTAGTAAAAATGACCAAAGAACACTTAGAAGGTTAGCAAGTCATTTCTTATTAAATGGACCTGTACTTTATAGAAGATCACCCGATACCACCTTACTAAGATGTGTGGATAAAAAAGAGGCATGTGAACTGATGAAAGAGGTGCATGAAGGAGTATGTAGACCTCACATGAACGGCTACATACTGGCCTGAAAAATCATGAGAATGGGCTACTGTTGGCTAACATGGAATTAGACTGCATCAAATACGTCAAGCATTGTCACTTATGTCAAGTTTATGCAAACCGAATAAATGCCCTACCTAAAGAGCTTCATTCGTTATCTGCACCATAGCCTTTCTCCATGTAGGGAATCGACATCATTAGGCCAATTACTCCAAAGGCATCTAATGGTCACAAATTCATACTGGTAGCCATTAATTACTTCACCAAGTGGGTAGAAGCTTCTTCATATGCCAGTGTCACAAAAGGGGTAATAGTCCGATTCCTGAAGAAGAACATAATAGCCCAATATGGAGTTCCTGAATCAATTATCACTAACAACGACACCAACCTCAACAACAAATTGATGATGGATTTGTGTCAACAGTTCCATATAAACCATGGAAATTTGACTCCCTACCGTCCTCAGATGAATGGGGCAGTGGAAGCAGTCAACAAGAACATCAAAAGAATTATCAAAAAGATGACAATCACTTATAAACACTGGCACGAGATGCTACCATTCGCCCTCATGGCTTACAAAACCTCAATTCGAACATCTACTAGAGTTACCCCATATTCTCTAGTATATGGAACTGAGGCAGTTCTGCCAATTAAAGTTGAAATACCATCCTTTTGGATCCTATTAGAAGCGCAGTTAGACAAGTCAGATTGGGTAAAGAAGAGGCTTGATTAGTTGAATTTGATCAATGAAAAAAGACTTGCTGCTTTATGTCATGACCAGTGCTACCAACAAAGAATAGCCCGAGCATTCAACAAGAAAATAAGACCTTAATTTTTCAAAGAAGGAGATTTGGTGCTAAAGAAAGTTCTCCCAAATGCTCAAGATTCAAGGGGCAAGTTTACCCTAAACTATGAGAGTCCATATGTTGTAAAAAAGGTATTTTCAGGAGGAGCTTTAATATTAACTCAAATGGATGGTCCGAAATTGAGAGACCCCATTAATATGAATGTTGTTAAGATGTACTATCCTTAGACAAGAAAATTGATTTTTTGCCAAGGTTCATAAATGCCAATATTCAGTACAAGTTTAGTTTTCATTTCTTCTATAAGCAAAGTTAATGTCTCTAGATAATCGATTATCTTGACCAATTGTTATTAAACAAGCTTTCGTATACACACACTACCTATCACCTCACAATGAATAATTAACATTGAAATGATAATAAATCTCAATAGATTTTATTACATAATTCCACCTATTTTTGAGCATTAAACCTAGTGCATTAATAGGATAACATTACAATCACAAGAGCCATGCTCACAAGAAAGAAAGTACATCAAGGCCTTCAGCCCTATTTTGAAGTTAGAGTAAGCAAAAAAGGAGCAAACCAGCACGAAGGTTCAGTTGTTTGGTTGCTATTCGCGATAAATCGATAAGCATGTAGAGTAAATAACCATCATTCATCTTGAATCACATCTTCTAAGTTAAGCAGTCTAAATGACGCTTCTTATTAATCACGTGACCAATTCGCTAGAAGCGTTTTCAAAAATGTTAGGTAAGTCTGCCCTAATAAGGCACTTTCCTAGATATTCTTTCTTAAAGTCAGCCCCAATAGGGCACTTTCCCAGATATACTTTTCTAAAGTCAGCCCACGATGGGGCACTTTCTTAGTTATACTTTCTTAAAGTCAACCCACAATGGGACACTTTCCTAGACATCCTCTCTCAGGGTTAGCCCATAAGTGCACCTTCTGAGATACCTATTCTTCAGGGTTGCAAGTCCAAGGAGACGCTTCCTGCTATCGATCAGTCAACCCACAATGGGGGACTTTTTTTGTTATACTTTCTTAAAGTCAGCCCACAATGAGGCACTTTCCTAGATATCATCTCTTATAGTTACAAGTGCAAAGAGATGCTTCCTAATTTTCCGATTAGTTAGCTTATAGGAGCACTTTTTTAGATAATTTATCGATTAGTTAGCTCATGAGATCACTTTTCTAGGTAATTTATCGATTAGTCAGCTCATAAGAGCATTTTTCTAAATAATTTATTGATTAGTCAGCTTATAAGAGCACTTTTCTAGATAATTTATCGATTAGTCAACTCGTAAGAGCACTTTCTAGATAATTCCTTTCTAGGGTTATAAGTCTAAATGAGACGCAACACTATCATCAATCAACACTATCATCGATTAGTCAGCTCATAAGAGCACTTTTCTAGATTATCCCCTTTAAGGATATTAGTCCTATAAAGCACTTCCTGATATCGATTAGTCAGCTCATGAGAGCACTCTTCGAGAACATTTCTTCTCCAACAGTCGCTAGTCTATCTAGTTAGACGCTTCTATTATCAGGTGGCTAGCTCATAAAAGTGCTTCCTTAAACAATCTCTTCTTTACGGTTGCTAATCCAGTAAGACACTTCCTGTTTCAATTAGTCCACTCACAATAACACACTCCTAAACAATTATTGAGATGTTTCCTATCATCGATTAGTTAGCTCATAGAGCACTTTTCTAAATGATATCTTACTCTAGGTTGCTAGATTGTTTAAGATCATTCCCCAAGCAGTACTAATCATCGCAAAGCATTAATGGGATTATTAGCTCATAGAGCATTTTCCTACTAGAACCAAATTCAAATAACCAACCAACTAGGGCATTATCTACTCAGTCTGCCGGCCAAAAATGGCGTCTTTGTTGTCTTTATAGTTAAGTTCCTCAAACTTTACTACAGAGAGGGGCAGTTATAAACACCCCATTTTTGCCCCTAATCATTAATAATGGTCAATTTACAACTTTTTTTCATTTTTTAATTTTTCTTCTATTTAGTAGAAATAAAGGAAAATTATTGAAAAAATAAAATAAATAGGAAAAATGTCCCAACTTTGGAAAATAATAGTAGAAAAAATAATAAAAGGGGTACATAATTTTTACAAATTTTTAGAATTTCAAAATAATATAAAATTAATAAAAAATGGCCATAGTTAAGTATAATATTTGCATAAACTTAAATTGAGATTTGGGTCAACTCAATTGGCTCGTATGTGTGCCTAAAATGTGCGGAGGGAGGACGTGTCGTAGGTCCAAAACCTGAGAACGACACTTCGTGCCATTTTCGTTTTTTTCCCCCAACTGCCACGTAGCAGCACAGGATAGGGCGACCCAGATCACGCGTGATGCACGTGATCATCTTCTCCATTAGAACAAACGCAAGAGGAAGCAGGAGTGAGTTTGACGAAGCTGGGATCATTTTTTTTCCTCATATCTTTTGGATTATTATCAATCTTAAGCCAAATCAACTTGATAAATCACAAAAAAAAACAATGGATTGACATTAAATCCCTGAGATAAGAGGAGGACAGAAGCAATCAGAAAGAATAAAAAAAGAAAAATACAAAACCGAGCCTTTGCCGAAGCTTTCTCTCTCTCTCTCTCAAACCCTCACCTAAGCCTCCAAACCGTTGCATAGGGTAATTTTCGACAAAAACCACTACCACCATTGGGTCCTTCACCATCATATGCTTTAAAAACACCCCCTAATCGACGAAAATAGACGTCGGAATGCTGTTAACAAGACCTCTAACCCTCGTCCGATTTGACACGATTTGACCCAAGTTTGATTTGACTCGACCTACGAACCATGACCCGTACTCAGGTAAGTTGATTTTCAGATTTTATTTATTTTATTTATTTTTTCGTATTTATTTATCTTATTTTATTTAGATATTTATGTTATTAGAACTTTATAATCCTAAAAATATTAAAATAATGATGTTAAGATTTTAATTAGGTTTTTTTAGGATAGATATGTTAGTTTAATACAAAAAATAGTAAAAATGTAAATAATAAAAAAAATAATAATAAATAACTAAAAAATAAATAATAAATAATAAATAATAAAATAATAATGATAATAATAAAAATAAAATAATAAAGATTAGGATTAAATAAAGGTAGATTAACAATATGGATTGAAAATAATGAATTATCTTTATAACTTAGAAAAGTATTTTTTTCAAAATAACTTTAAGATTGGTTTTCCTTAAATCTAAATTTTTTAGAAAACAAGGTAGTAAAGCTTAGGTTTAGATTCCTTTCCAAAACCTTGAAAATGATAATAAACATAAATCCGAGATATTTTCATAATTAAAACTTAAACTAATCCACTAAAGCTTTTATAAAAAGCGAACTATGCCTTGTTTGATCCTAAATAACAGGTAAGTAGGCACCCTTATGGGGCAACTACAAAAAGAATAAAAAATTATTTTTCCAAATTAGTATAAGTTATTTTAATATTTTTTTTAAATATGTATCCAAAAAATATAAAATAAAATAAAATAATAAATTAAAAAAAAAAAGATGTCAGAAGATGATCCAAATTTTAGAAGGATAAGGTGATAACTTTAGGATTTTAATAGGTTAGCCCCTGAGTCGAGAATCTCTGGTTTTCCTTTCTTCTTTTTCATTTATAAAAAATAAAAAGAGGAGATTTCGTCAACTAGTTATCCAAATTAGAATTAATCCGCTCAATTAGTTCTAATTTAATAATTTTTTCCCAACTCCAGTTGGGTGGCTACTTCAAATAAATAATAAAATTACTAATTCAAGTTAAGGATTTATATTAGATGAGCATATGATCTAATATGAATCGGATTAAGAATATAAATAAAAAATTAAAAATTAGACTGAACACCTTGTTTTAGGGCAATGTATAAATTTCCCATGTTTTATATTCATATAGAGTCATCCACTAGCACTTTAATTGGTCATGATGACCCCATGAACCAATATTATATCTAAACTTGCTTGTTCTACTATATTTTAAGGATTTTTTCCCTCCTTTTTGACATAAGAACTTAATTTACTTTTCTAGTTGCTTGCAAATGGGATATTTCGTGTCCAGAAATACTATTTCTATTCAATGGGATCATCTTTTGACAATGTTGATTTCATATCAAAATTTTGAAAATATCAATAAGTATTCTTTTTAATGCTCGGCTGGTATATCTCTATATCATCCAAAGGAGGAGGTATGAATTTAGTATATGACACTTAAATTTACCAAATTATCCACTTCTTCTAAAAGAGAGAAGTTATTACATTAGATAATTATCTAATGATTTCTTGATTATTTAAACTTTGAATAAGAAGGATGAGTCTCTATGCTTTTCCTCTACTTTCTTACCATAAATTTTCAAAAATAAAAAAGAAGAGAATAAGTACCTTTAATTATATAATTACTTCCTATTTTTAATCTGACACTCACATTACATGTTTTTTATGTACTCATACTTCTATTAACAATTTCACATGTAACTATTTTACATCCATAGCACCGATGCAATGTTCCGGTATATGTAGTGGTTCTTCACCGGATATATATATAGATATATAACTGTAAACATCATATTTTATCGAAAAGAAGATATATGCAATCGGCTCATTTATAATTAGGTACATTCTAAATTTACTTTTTAATCTATAAGATATTTGGAACTACTCATAGAATATCAAATTTTAATACTTATATATCCCATCTTTCTATATATTAAGAAATCAATAAAAAAAATGCATCTAATTCTATTCTACCAATCTATTTTTACATTTTTTATCTAGACGGTGGTTATGATGCTACGTTTACCAAATGGTTGTTGAAGAACAGAAAACCGACCAAGCCATTTTTGTATAGAAACATTGGCTGCTTTGCTTTTTGAATTTAGTATGGTGTCGAAAGTCCTAGGTCAATTTTAAACGGCAACAACCGATTCAATTGTGGAAGTGTTGCTCTAAATTATAATTTATGTGCAATATTATAACATAAGAGTCTTAAGGCTTTATCAAAGGTACCTTCATCTCTTTCTTGTTTAAGCATTTTCCCTTTAGAGGGGGAAAAAACAAAAAACAAAAAACAAAAAAAGACATATCAACCTTGAATTTGCTAAAAAATCCTCGGTCCCTGACATCCATGGCGATTTGTTTAATATGACGTCGATAGAAGCGCTCTCAAATGAAATTAGACAATTACCTACCTATCTTGGTCAAATATATATATTATGTATAATAAATATCATATAAAGCTCTTGCTTTTTGTTATTGATTTAATATATGATTATGATTGAATGGAGATGACGTAAATGTAGAGAGAAACTTTACATCCATGTGATGGGATAAGATTGGGGAAAAAAATGTTGCAATTGAATGTATAACCAATTCAATGTGGATAATTTATCACTGAATCAAAGTCCAATAGTTTTCATTTAGCCAATATGTGTGTTTGATTCAACTTCCATGTTATCCAGCACTTCTTCTCTCAACAAGGGTTGACTATTGAATAATTCATGTTGGCTTAGAGAATATAGAAAATATTTTTGAAATTATTACTTATATTTCTTTACTTGCTTCGCATATATTGGCTTGTGATCAACTTGTGCAAGAATGGACACCCATGTAAAATGTACAAGAATATGCTATCATGACTGCCTTATTGATGCGGACGTCATGGATGACACAGGTTGACACACGGGTACAAGCACGGCCAGAGACACGACCGTGTGTTCAATCGGGATTCTCATAGAAACATACACGGCCTAGAGGCACGGCCGTGTATGCGACCGTGTACTGCGCTCGCTACATGGCCAGAAACATACACGGCCTAGAGGCACAGCCAGAGACACGGCCGTGTGTTCAATCGGGATTCTCACATAAACATACACGGCCTCGAGGCACGGCCGTGTATGCGACCATGTACTGCGCTCGCTACATGCTCAGAAACATACACGGCTTAAAGGCACGGCCGTGTATGCGATAGATTATAGACGTGTCTATCATTATTTATTTCCACGTGTACGCTTAAATTTTTCCCTTTTAGATATTTTACGAGGAAGTATATATACTCTTTTGTCAGACATGTAGGGTTACGTTTTTAATCATATTTTGAAATACACTTCGAGAGAGAATTATCTCCGTTTATCGGTTGTGCGCAACCAGAATTTGCATCAAAGAATCCTTCTTTGTTGTTGTGAAACCAATCCATATTCAAATTCGTTTCGTTATGCTTTCATCACTGCATCAGTTGGTATCAGAGCAAGGCAATTTCCTGCGGAGATGTCGACTAACGGTGGTGTTGATGGCGGTCGCGTTCTCGACCTTGATCGAGATGCGGAAGTCCAAGGAGTCAATCAATGGGCTCCGAGGGCAGTGGTTGAAACCATGGAGCAGAGGCTTGGGCGTGTAGAACAACGCCTGGAGGATCTGGTGGCGCGGTTCGATGCCATGGTGATGGACCACAACGGTCACAGGGGCGTTGTTGGGAATCAACCGAGGGGTAGCAGTTGCTCGCAGCGGCCTTATCAATGACTTTGTTGCCGGAAACCAATGGAACCGGAGAATTGAAAGAAGCTCTTCTAAGGAAGAGGACGGAATTTTGCAGAGGAAGGAACAACCACCGAGAATGGGTGGTGTTGTTGGTGGCGGAAGGTATCATGGAATGGATGACCGGAATGAACCAGCATATGGTGGTGGATATCGACGCAATCACCAAGGGTTCGACCATGCTGAAGGCGGAGACTTCCATCTTAAGGTAGACATCCCTTCTTTTAATGGCAATTTGAATATAGAAGAGTTTTTAGATTGGTTGGTGGAGGTCGATAGGTTCTTTGATTATATGGAAGTTCCTGAGGATAGAAGGGTGAGAATGGTTGCTTGTAGATTGAAAGGCGGGGTGTCTGCATGGTGGGATCGATTACAGCACCATAGGCAAAGGGAAGGGCGGCAACCTATTAAGTCATGGTACCGCATGAGGAATTTGCTGCAGCAGGATTTCTTGCCACCCGAGTACGAGCAAATTCTTTTTCAACAGTATCAACGGTGCCGATAAGGGCAGAGGACGGTGCATGAATACACCGCGGAGTTTATGAGGTTAGCGGAGAGGAATGATTTAAGGGAGACTGAGGGTCAACAGGTGGCACGATTTGTAGACGGGTTGAAGCCTCAGATCAGAGATAAGATAGGAGTGATGGTGTTCAGAACCGTGAATGAAGCCAAGAACTTGGCTCTCCGGGCGAAAATGATGATACAAGAGCAGAGCGTAAGGTTTGGAGAAAGTAAAAGGACTTACACTTACGAAAGTCCTGGTAATAGTAGTAGGGTGACTGGTGATAGACCTAGAGGAGTGGTTGAGAAACCAACGGGGAGTATGGACAGGAAAGAAGACAAGGCGGAAGGAAAGAGACCGGTGGAGAATAAAGAAACCCCAAGGCAAAACAATCCCTATGCCAAGCCAATATTGGGGAAATGTTATAGATGTAATCAGCCGGGATATCGATCAAATGAGTGTCCAAATCGACGCACTGTAAACATTGTCGAGAGGGAAGAGGAGGAAGAAGTGTGTTGTGAACCCGATGGTGATGAAGAGTACTATGAGGAGGTTGATGAAGTGGTAGAGCCTAATTACGTAATTAGGAGGATGATGTTAGCACCGAAGCAAGAGGATAGTTCACAGCGACACCAATTGTTTCGCACTAGGTGCACGATTGGTAGGAGAGTGTTTGATTTGATTATTGACAGTGGGAGCTGTGAGAACATCATTGGGAAGGAGGTCGTGAAGAAGCTCCAACTACCTATAGAGAAACATCCGAATCTGTACACCATCGGATGGATCAAAGAGGCAGAATGAATAAAGGTGAAAGAGAGGTGTAGAGTTTCTTTCTCGATTGGCAAATATCGAGATGAGGTGTATTGCGACATCGTCGACATGGACACTTGTCATTTGTTATTCGGGCGGCCTTGGCAATTTGATGTAGATGCCCAACATGCCGGGAAGGAGAACAAGTATAGGTTGGAGAAGGAGGGGGTGAAGTATACACTATTGCCACTATCGGATAAGCGACCCAAAATCCAGAAGGTGAAAGGGAAATCTTTTCTTACGATCACCCAATCGGGAAGAGAGATGACTGAAGACATCAAGGAGTCCCGCTTGATGCATGCCTTAGTAGTGAAGAATGCGGGAGAGGACATGATTAACGCAGAGATTCCGGAAGAAGTTAAGGAATTACTAGAGGAATTCAGAGAAGTAGTTCCGGAAGACTTACCGGAGGGGTTACCTCCATTACGAGACATCCAGCATCACATTGACTTGGTGCCTGGAGCTAGTCTTCCTAACCTCCCTCACTACCAGATAAGTCCCAAGGAAACGGAGATCTTACAGGAGAAGGTCCAGAACTTACTCGACAAAGGATTCATTCGAGATAGCTTGAGTCCATGTGTCGTACCAGCACTACTAACGCCTAAGAAGGATGGGAGTTGGAGGATGTGCGTGGATAGCCAAGCGATCAACAAAATCACAATTGGGTATAAATTGCCAATACTTCGCATTGAGGACATGTTGGATCGGCTGAGTGGAGCAGTGGTATTTTCCAAGATAGATCTTTGAAGCGGGTACCATCAAATTCGGGTCAGGCCTCGGGATGAGTGGAAGACTGCCTTCAAGACGAAAGAGGGGTTGTACGAATGGATGGTCATGCCATTCGGACTCAGCAATGCACCGAGTACCTTCATGCGCGTGATGAATCAGGTACTTAAACCTTTCATAGGTCGATTTGTTGTTGTATATTTTGATGACATCTTAGTATATAGCAAGACTCGGGAGGAACATCTAGTGCATTTGAAAGATGTCTTGATGGTACTAAAAGGGAACAAACTTTATGCTAATCTCAAGAAGTGTGTGTTCCTGTCACCGAGGCTGTTGTTCTTAGGATTCATAGTGAGTGGGAAAGGGATCACGGTGGATGAGGATAAGGTACGGGCCATTAGGGATTGGCCTACACCCAAGACCATCACCGAGCTGAGGAGTTTCCTGGGGTTAGCGAGATTCTACAAGCGTTTTATACGACACTTTAGCACGGTGGCGGCTCCCTTAACCGAATGCTTAAAGAAAAGGCAGTTTCACTGGGACGAGGAAGCTGAGTCGAGATTCGCAGTGCTCAAAGAGCGACTATGTAGTGCGCCGGTGCTGGCCTTACCGGACTTCGACAAATTATTCGAAGTTGACTGTGATGCCAGTGGTGTGGGTATTGGTGCGGTACTCTCTCAGGAGAAGAGGCCTGTCGCGTTCTATAGTGAGAAACTTTGCGAGGCCAGAAGGAAATGGTCCACGTACGATAAGGAGTTTTACTCCGTAGTTAGAGCCTTGAGAATGTGGGAGCATTATTTGGTGGGCAAGGAGTTTGTATTATATTCTGATTCTATTGCCTTGAAACAGCTGAGTAATCAAACCCGCATATGCAAAGACATGCACGCCAGATGGATACAATTCTTGCAGAAGTTTCCGTTTCATCTGATGCATAAATCTGGGGTTCAGAACAAGGTGGCCGACACACTAAGCCGAAGGGTAGATCTACTAGTGACTTTGAGAGCTGAGGTGGTTGGGTTTGAACAGTTGAAGGAGCTGTATGAAACGGATGAAGATTTTGGAGCTACTTGGAGAAAGTGCACCAATAAGGAACTCAATGACAGTTATTATATTCTGGAGGGTTATTTGATGAGGGAAAACCAAATATGTATCCCTGCATCCTCCTTAAGAGAGAAGGTGATCTGAGATCTCCATGGAGGGGGATTAGCCGGCCATTTGGGGCGGGACAAAACACTAGCAGCAGTGGCTACAAGATACTATTGGCCTCAGTTACGCAGGGATGTAAGTCGGATAGTGCAACGCTGCTACATTTGTCAAGCATCAAAGGGCCACTCTCAGAATACGGGGCTCTACACTCCGTTACCCGTATCTGAGAATATCTAGAAAGACCTATCCATGGATTTTGTATTAGGTTTGCCTCGTACCCAACGAGGTGCTGACACTGTTTTTGTAGTTGTGGACAGGTTTTCCAAGATGGCTCACTTCATCCCATGTAAGAAGACGGCGAATGCTCAGAACGTGGCCAAACTATTCTTTAAGGAGGTGGTCAGATTACATGGGGTTCCCAAGTCCATCACTTCTGATAGGGACACCCGATTCCTTAGCCATTTCTGGAGGACGCTTTGGTACATGTTTAACTCGTCCCTCAACTTCAGCAGCATAGCCCACCCACAAACCGATGGGCAAACCGAAGTGACGAACAGGACCCTGGGAAATCTGATAAGAGGTATTTGTGGAGAGAAACCAAAGCAATGGGACCTGGCATTGTCGCAAGCAGAGTTCGCCTACAACAACTCGATCCACAGAACTACCGGCAGATCACCTTTCTCCGTGGTCTATACCAAGGCACATTCCCACACTCTGGACCTAGCTTCATTACCCAAAGGTGTAGGGACCAACGTAGCAGCAAAGCACCTGGCATCGAAAATCAAATAACAAATTAAGAAAGTGAATGAGCGATATAAGAAAGCAACCGACAGACATAAGAAGAAGAAGTTGTTCGAGGTGGGAGACCCAGTGATGGTGTTCTTAAGGAAAGAACGCTTCCCCATGGGCACATATAGCAAGTGGCAACTGAAGAAGTATGGGCTTTACAATATAGTGGCCAAGATCAACGACAACGCTTATGTGGTTGGCCTCCCGGAAAGCATGAGAATCTCCAAGACCTTCAACGTGACCTTCAACCCCTTTATCCAGAAGCGAACTCGGGGTCGAGTTCTTCCTTGGTGGGAGAGAATGATGCGGACGTCATGGAGGACACAGGTTGACACACGGGTACAGGCACGTCCAGAGACACGGCCGTGTGTTCAATCGGGATTCTCACAAAAACATATACGGCCTAGAGGCATGGCCGTGTATGCGACCGTGTACTACGCTCGCTACATGCCCAGAAACATACACGGCCTAAAGGCATGGCTAGAGACACGGCCGTGTGTTCAATCGGGATTCTCACAGAAACATACACGGCCTCGAGGCACGACCGTGTATGCGACCGTGTACTGCGCTCGCTACATGCCCAGAAACATACACGGCCTAGAGGCATAGCTGTGTATGCGATAGATTATAGACGTGTATATCATTATTTATTTCCACGTGTACGCTTAGATTTTCCCTTTTAGATATTTTACGGGGAAGTATATATACTCTTTTGTCAGACATGTAGGGTTACGTTTTTAATCATATTTTGAAATACACTTCGAGAGAGAATTATCTCCGTTTATCGGTTGTACGCAACCAGAATTTGCATCAAAGAATCCTTCTTTGTTGTTGTGAAACCAATCCATATTCGGATTCGTTTCGTTATGCTTTCCTCGCTGTATCACTCATAGGTCGTTTTTCTTCTACCAAAATCGCAACATGCCTAATGGCGCATTGCTCAAAGCTAGTACTGATGTATCCATGATACAGGTGTTTAAATTGAGAAAAATAATAATAAGCCATATATTAAGTATTGTATATATAAAACAAGGTTGAGGATATACACATTTTGCAGCACACGATGTAATAAGGTCTTATTATTGATGGATGTCCTTAAGTTGCTTATTAAGATCCAATGAAGAAAAGTTTTATATTGATTAACATCGATAATCACTTTTGTAAAACAACGAGTTAATGGAAAGGGTAAAGCAATCTTTTATTTCACATTCCAACAAATGTCTAGAAGCATTTGTTAACCTCTTCCTATTTTATGTGATATAAAACGTAATAACATGATGAATTATTCATCAAAGGAAATATGAAAGTTAAACTGTGTTTTCAACCAGTAATTTATTTTCTTAGGTCAACCTATAAAACTAACAAGTGAGATTGTCACCAGGAGATACACCAAGCTGGCTGCAGTATTCCTGATAGTACTGAACTCTTCTTTGAACCGTTGCTGGGTTCCCTCCATCGCATTCAAGGGCACCATTTATGGCTCTAATGGTGGCTCCAAACCCCTCACTCATTTTTGATTGCACAAAGTTCATCCAATACCAGAGGGCAGTCTTGAATGAAATGAGTGGGTCGGTTGCCACCGTTTCGGGGGAGTTCAACCCGTCGAACCCGATGCTTTCACCTGCCGGACCATAGTTGAAGTTCCAGGATAGTTGGATAGGTCCTCGGCCATAATATCCCTTGTTTGCGTTGCATGGATATTGTGTGTTTGTCTCATCACAATAGTCCTTGGATGCACCATCTATCTCTTCAATGTAGCAAAAGTCTGCATAAAATATATCATGTTAAATCTTTGAATTCACTCATGTTTAAATGCAATAAATGATTTGTGAAAACTATTAAAATGACACGCTTAGGTCCATTAAGTAATGTGAACACGGTAAAATTCATCTCCTTCGTAATAAATATCAAGTTAAAACTAAAATGTTGATTGAACAGAAAATTAATTATAAAAGTAGGCATGACATATTTTATATTATCTGATTGGTCTTAGAAATGAAAAAAAAAAAAAGTGTAGAAAACAATAAAAAATTTAAATCATTACAATTTTGTATTATTTGGCATGTCTATCATTACTTTAAAAGTTTATATCAATATACAATTAAATAAAATTATTTTTAAGACTGATTTATTATTTGACTTGACAAGTATTAGCCAGCCAAATATTGAAACACCAGGAAAAAAAAATGATCAGGATGAATTGGTTTAAAAAAATAATAACAACTGTGCCTATTTTACCATTAAAAAAGAAGAAGAAAGGATTTGGAATTATTTAATTAGAGGAGAAATCTGAAGTTATCAATACTTTTGAAAGGTATAAGTGTGGTATTTTAAAATTTTATAATATCCCCCAAATTTTAATGATTCCCAAAGGACATTATCCGATAATTTTTGGGATAAAAATCTCGTCCCCATCCAATCTATGTAACTACCTTTTTCATATAAAGCAAGTATGGTGTTAGGTTACAAGAGAAACATCACTTACGTCCAGTTTCATGTGTGACATGAGCAAAAAATGCTGCAATCTCACGCTTAGAGTCATCTACTGTTCCCACCCTACCAAAGTTGGGATAATTCTCAAGTGCACTAAGGAAAGTTGCCCTTGAGTAAAAATTCTTTCCTTCACATGTATCGGCAGCCTGCCCAATTATCCCATTGAAGAATTCATCCGTCACCACATCCGCCACCACCACATCATTAGCTGGAGGTGCAGCGTAACATGGACCAGCCTGGCATCCGGTTCCACAATAGTCATCGCCTGTTCCACAGTATCCCCACCTGCTACAGCATTGATCCGAGGCACAGCCACAGTTTTGAGATGATACTTGATGTGGCAGTGCTATAGCAATTAGCAATGCAACTAGAAATATGGTGATAGGAAGCTTTTTTGCCATCATGGTCTATGAATGAATAGTGATAGCAATAGAAAATATGATTTGTGAAATGGGGTTCCCAAAAGAGACACATATATAGTAATGGACATGAAATTTGAAATAAAGTCTAGCAGGTTGACTTGTGTGTTGGAAAAGCGTGTTGATTACGGGTTCAAAAAGTTTGACATCGTTAAAGTAAGATTCAAATGAAGCAACGGATGCAAAAATATCTTTCGACTAGGTCATACCTTGGAGCTATTGACAACGCAAATTTAGTTTTAAAGAGTTGAAAAGTTTACTAAAGAAACTTCTAAATGTTCAAAGGCTGTAAGTAGTCATCCTTGGCTTCCTTGCAGTAAATGATGACAAAGCACTAAATATAATGGGCCACATCAAAGGGCATAGATAAGTCAAATTTTTTTGCGAGTTAATGTGGCAGTCATCAATCATCATGCTGTGTTGACCAAATGGTTATCTGTAGAAACATTGCGTTTGAGTTGATGGTGTTAAAAAAACTTGTCAATTGTCTGGCCAATAAAAGACTAGTCAATGTTAACGGCAATTTTTTTTTTATTTTAAACTTATTTACCAATTATTTTATTTATTTTTATAAAAATATCAATTATTATTTTTTATGTGTAAAATATATATTTTTAAATCTTTTCTTTTAAAAATATATAAACCTTTACTTTTTACTTTTTATTTTTTAATCATCATTTTTTATTATAATTATAGAAATAAGATACAAGTGAGATAATTTCCCAAATATTAAATTTCAAATTACATACGACTCAAGACATAAATAACTTATATGCAATATCATAAATTTTAATACGAGGGTCTAAAGTCTTTGCCAAAGTTAAGCCTTTTTCTTTTTATGAATAAATAAATAAGTAAATAGAGACATATCGATCTTGAATTTGCCCAAAAATCCCCGAATTCCACGGGATACATACAGCCACGTGGCAATTTGTTTAACATGTCGTGCATAGTGTTTTATGCAATGGATGCTTCCGCAAACACAAAGAGACTAGACTCTCCAATGAGAATAAGTAATCATCTCGCCTTTTCTGTCCAATCGTATACTCCATGCACCATAAATACTCAGCAAGGCTTTCCTTTTTGTTATTAACTAGTTTTATAGCTCGAGCAATGTCTTAATTTTTCAAAAATATTTTAAAATAATACTTACATAATTTTACTATGCTATGAAAATAGGAGAATAATAGAGAGAATATTGACATACAAAAAAGACACGTAAACATGGACAAAGGGTGTTTTGGTAAAGTATGCGCTCAACTTTTGTGCTTTTTTCCTTTCATATAGTAAGGTATGGGGTTTTTAATTAAAATAATATTTTTTTAAAATTGATAAAATAGCATATTTGAAAAAATTATTTTAAAAATTGGTTGTAAACGCATGTACCGGGTTTATGCTTTTAGTGTCTATTTATTTATTTATTTATTTTTTCATGAAAAATCATGTAAAGAAAATTAAATTTTCTCAAATTAATTTTCTATTTTAAAAAATTAAAATTTTACATAAAGAATAACAAAAAAAATAATTTTTATAAATTTAAAAATTATAAAAATTGATTTAAAATTTATTAAAAAAATTCACACCATTTTAAGCTTTATCTTATCATATGCACACACAAAAAAGGATTGTATTAAAGGGATAGACCGGGTATGTGCCTTTCAGTACAAATTGCTGAAGGCGCATACTCAATTTGTGCATTTACAACCTATTTTTTGAAATAACTTTTCTAGGTACGCTATTTCATGAATTTAAAAAAAATGATATTATTTTAATGAAAACACTGTAAGGTATGCCATCTCGGAAGAGATTTGTCCCATAAAAGTTATATGGCAAAAAGATAGAGAGTATGATCCAATTTATGCATATGAAAACAAATAGTGAACACTTCTTTCAAAAAAATAATAAGAAATTTTAATATTCTACTTAGTAAAGATAATAAGAAATTAGTTCACTATATATATATATATATATATATAACCATGCAAGAACTAATTTGATTGAAAATGAGAATTATGGCTAAGAGATTGAAGCTTGTTGTAGCTACGAACCCAATATTTGATTTGATACTCCAATGAACATAAAACATTATATAAACAATAATTCATGCAATTATTCCACATGAAAACTATTGGAATCATGCTACAAGATTCACATTAGAATTGAAGTAATCTATTAGAGTTTGAAGAGATGGAAATGAGAATAAAGATTGAATAAAAGTTTTGGATTGAATTGTTATACATAACACGGAAGAGATGAAAACAAATATTTTGTTGATAATTTTGGAATTCCTATTGATAAATTTAAAAAAGAAATGGAGAAGATATTTAACTATTGCTTTTCCAAGTTGAATGCAAAATAAAAACAACTTATCATATTTATTTATATGTTTTCTTTAATGGCTTATGATTTGATAAATAAAAATTATATAACATATCTATATACATTGTAAACACTCGAATTTATAAATAATTAGTTGTCTGTATATATAAGTATATGTAATAATATTCTTATTAAAATAATTAACCTAAGGTTAAGTGGTAAATAGTTTAAAGCAATGGGGGTAAGATAGTAATTTTTATGACCTAGGTATATAAACTAATATGACTTAGAGTTAACACATTTTCCTCATTTGCGCACCTCACAAAACCCTAGACACCCTTTGTAGAAACTTGAAGAGCAAAGAGGACAATCAAGTGCTACAATTCCCCAATTAGTTCAAGGTAAGTAAATTGATCAATAATGATTAATCGTTAATTTCGTGTACATCGTAAATTAAGGATTAATGTGTTACGATTCTTTACAAATTAAGGTCAATTAGTGCTACGTAAGAGTCAGAGCAAGCAATTCAAGCATCTCAATCATGATTCAAGTCAAGTAGATGTACTAATTCGTGTATTACATTGAAATTTTCATAGTAGATAAATCAATTGGGCTCAAACTATTAAGAATTGGACTTAGGGATCGATTTTCAAAGTGGAAAAAGGGAGATTCAGAGAAGAACAATGACCTATATGGTTAGGTACACACCTATATACCTGCCTATGCTGAAATAAGAAGTGTACAGTAAAGTACACAATCATAAACATGCCTATGTACATGAGTGTATTAAATTTATAAAACTCTAAAAGAGTATATGGCCTCTAACGTAGCCATGTACTTCTACATGTTAACTTGCTAAATGTACATGACCTCTAGCAAGGCTATGTATTGGATTGTGTCAACTTACACGGCCTCTAACATGGCCTTGTTGAGTTTAAACGTGTTCCTTTGATGATTATTTTGTTGAAATAAGTTCCTAAAGTGTATTTATTTGGAATTATATATAAGTTAGGAGGATTTGTGAGGCTATAGAGGTGTAAAGGATCAAGTGTTATGATTCAAGTACATGTATACCCTGTGTGTTGTTTTATGCTTGTTAGCTAGAAATGTGTGTGGGCTAATAATATTAAATTATGAATGGGATTGTGTGTGCATGTGACTGTAAATTTTTAGGTCTAAGAAACTAAGTGTAGGTCGGTGTTTTTGGTGTGGCATCCTGATGATTGGTATGTGATGTTGTCCCTAATAGAGTCATGTACCAAAATAATCTAGGTTGTATGTGGAAGGATGTTGTGTGTGATGTGAAAGGTTGATGTGTGAGGACTCATGAACTCATAGACAATAAGGAGTATCCACTATCATATATATTAGAATAAAGTTGAGTAGAATAACTATCCAAAGTTTGCCTACTTTAAATCATCAACCTATTTGTGAATTTTGACCACACTTTCTTTGGAATTTAGTAATCTTATAGTTGTTTTAATGTTTAGAAGGTCTAGTTTCATTTAGACATATTATAAATTTGGAAATGCAAGTCTAATTTTCTTACTCATTAAACCATATGGAACTTTTGACTCAATTGAATGATTTTTCCAACCTTACACTGTAGTTAATTAATTGGTTTAATTTATAATATAAATAAAGTTTATTGAATTTGGGGGTATCTTCTTTAACTCAATTTGAACTAAAAGGAATGAAGTTTTGGCCCTAATAAGTCTTCTTAGGCTTTAGTTCTAAATTTTCATTTTTATTTGATTGCATGTCCATCACTAGAACTAAAGTGGCCTTAAATATAAGGTTTAATTGATGTACTAGGCTATGGAAATATATAAAATACAATCTGTTACACCTTCACTCAATATATCGACAGAGATATGACTTTATATGTGCATGTGTAGGTATATTGAAATATCCACTTAATTTAATCCTTTTTCGATATATTACTGTTGATCACGTCAAATTCTAATATAAGTCCAAAACTTCACATGCTACCCTAAGATATCAATGCTCATATATGTACATATATATTTTGAAATACAAAATTATTTTAGTAAACTTTAGTGAGAATTCAATCGATTTCAACTTAAGCTTAACCTCAAATTTAAGAATTTGTTTTCCTAGCTAAAATATGTACTATGTTGGGATACGCTTTTGTTTTCATCATTCCTAAATGTAACAATGATGCGCTTAAGGTTAATTTGTTCAATTCAAGTTAAAAAGTTGAACACCTATGCCTAATTAATAACTCATTAGCATAGTTATTTGTTTATTCCCCTTTTTATTTGTTTTGCTCTTAATTGATACTGTAAGAACATGGTTTATTCATTATAAAATTGCGATATTATGCTTACATTTGTATTTTGGATGATTTTCGGTTATACATACAGTGAAAATTAATATTAATATGAGTGGACAACCTACGGAAATACGAAACAAAAGGTTACGCTCGGGTATGCACATATGTTAAACGCACTTTATATTTATTAAAATTCCCAATTTAATTGCTAAGGATTTCAACTTGATGAATTACAAATATTACATTTTATAAAAGAAATTTGAAAGCCTATATCTACACGTGCAGTATTCGGCATTGTTTATATTAATTTCTATTTTCGAAGACAGCAATGAATAATACATGCCTCTATTCCAAATGTTTCGGCAATGTACATGTATTTTAATGCTTCTTGTAAAAATGGAGGCTTAAGTTTCTTCATTCATCTCTTGAACATTTGGATGAATTCTCTTCAAATGAAATGAAGATGGGATAGAGATTTTACCTCGATAGGTTACGGGTGGCTAATAATTAAGTTCTTGTTGGTGGAAAAGAAAAATAAAGTGGGTTGCTTTGGTGAGCTAGAGATGTGCAACCAATTATCTGTGTTTAGTTTAGCAGCATGGTTGGAGATGAAATTTGAAACAAAGTAAAATTGCTAAAGGGGAGTGAGTGCTGGACGAAAAGCAATGAAGAGAGAGAGAGAGCAAGAGGGGCTGGCTTTGTTCTTTTTTTTTACTGTTTTAGGTTGTAGGTTAATCTCTAGTTTTATGTATTTAGGGGAGATTGGATGCTGATATGGTAAGACTTTGGTAGATATAATTCAGATTTGGGGAGGGATAGAGGAACTTAGGAGAGATATCTGTAGGATAGGGGGATGATTTGGGCTGGAAGTATGGAGCTGGGTAGTTAAAATTTTAGACTTTTCTTTTCTTTTTGTTTTTTAAATGTTAAGATAAAACCTAGGTCCATGAGCATGAGATTTGGGGATGTCTGAAATCGAAGTTCGACGTATTTCTTAAAGTTATAATAAATCTTTCTACACATGTATGTATAGATGTATATAGTCCTAGACTCTCATTTTATTTCATCGGCTTTGAGTATTCTTAATTGACCCCCTAAATTTTTTAGCCACAACAAATCGCATTTCTTGCTTTGCAACTTTATCGGATGCCACCATTGGAGGAGCTTCAACTTGCATTCAACCAACAAAACCATTGAAAAAGAACAGTGGGTTTTCCAGGTTTCGTCTTTGTCTTATACATTAGTATTCCCTTCCAACGAGAGCTCAACATTTACTTGCTTATTCTCATTCATCATTCTCATCTTCTTACCACGAATGACCAAGTGCATGCTAACATTTTATTCAACACAATTATGAAATAATGACATAAAAAGTAGTCTCTTCCACAAGTACATTTGATATTTCTAAATTTGCACATTCGGGCGGTGCGTCATCTGCTAGTTAAAACTTACTATCCTATGTTCTTAAAAGCTAAGAAACCATGGCTTTAATAATTAAAAAAAATTTCACGTATTCAGGAGCAACTGCTGAAGTATGAAAACATGCACACTCCAAGTTACCGCTTAAAAAGATTTTCGAGTCATGAAACTTCCACTTTCTCCCATTTGATTTTCACATTTTTTAGCCACAACAAATCGCATTTCTTGCTTTGCAACTTTATCGGATGCCACCATTGGAGGAGCTTCAACTTGCATTCAACCAACAAAACCATTGAAAAAGAACAGTGGGTTTTCCAGGTTTCGTCTTTGTCTTTCGGTGAAACTGTTGTGTTTGACAAGGTCTTTGCTTTTTGCATACTTATTTGGCGTTTAAATAGAAAATGAAACTTCAATGAGGTCTGTAGCCACGGTTTTCCTCTAGTGAACCTTACTTTAATGAATAATTCTTCATCTATTTTAAAAATTCGATAACTTAAAACGGAAAAGAAAGAACGCTTGCTAAAATTCTGTGTAGTTCTCTCCATCTCTTATTTTATTTCTTTGGGTTAAAGTTTTTTCAAAATAGTATGGAGAAGAATGCAAGGATGATCTCCACCGACGTGAGGTGTGCCTGATAATTTTCATATCGATTTTTTATTCTCTTGAAAGCATGGAAATTCATCTTTTCAACACATAAAGCTTAAAACTTTGAGTAGGTGAGAACCATCTAATTCCTTGGCTAATCAAAGTTCTTGTTCTTACGTAGTAGTACTTCGAGTTTTGTTAATTATCTACAGATTAATACAAATCGACTAATGTAAAAGAAGAGACAACAGAAAAGCGTAAAAAGTTGGGAACGAAATCATAATTTAGATTAGGATTTGGATATCTTATACAAATTGTGAGGTGTGCGTGATCTTCATGTGCTATACACCAATTAGAAACCATGTGGTCATTGCCTTTGTAAGAACTACCCATTCCTTAACTTATCAAAGTGTTGGTTTGTATGGAGATACTCGAGTTTTGTTAATTGGAAGTTATAAAGGTATGGTTTTGTTAACTCTACAGATTGATGCATATATCAAGCAAGGTAGAAGAAGAAACAATAGAAGAGGCATCGATTATCATGTGGAATCAGACCTTTTTTTTTTTTTTCTCCCCTACTAATCAGAAATTCTCTACTATGTAAAAGAATTACAAAAAATAACAAGAAAGAGTAATAGTTACGCAAAAGGTTCCCACATTATTAATATAATTTATTGTAGTAATTAATATGTATTTTGGCAACTTTTAATCTTCTGAATAATATATAGAGTTTTTCTCCATGCTTCCGATAATGAAGTCAAATCCAAAGATTTACTATTTTATACGTAAGTTTTGATCAAGGAAAAATTACAGGATTTATTTTCCTCTTATTTATTTACTATTATTTAGTTCAATTTTTTTTAGCGGATAGTTTGTATAGAAATAAACAAGAAGGATGGTAAAGGTTCTATGATTCGCAGAGCAGAAGAAAGACACGGAATAGAGACATTTAATCGCATCAAATTGGGTGTTCGGTTGGACTAAGCGATTCAAGTTGGATTTAATAAAATATATTTTAACAAAATATACTTGATTGTACATAATAAAAAAGTTAGCAAAAACACTCTCGACTTTCGGTACCTAAAAAATGTAATCAATTAAATACATATATTATGTAGGTAATTGTTTAAAACACACGGTAATTTATTCATTTATTTATGTTTTCATATGGTAGTTATAATTTATCATGGAAAGTAAAAACATCTTCAAAAATCATACCAATTTAATTTTTCAATCCACTCTTTATAAGCTGGGATTTTTTTTTTTTAATCCACTCTTATGATTAGTATTACCATTCACTCTTAATAATTTGATTGTATACGCGATTGCTAGTTTTTATCAAATGCAGAGTAGAAAAAAAAAATCCATAAATGGATGTTTCATGCAGTTATTTAATGGGGCATTTGGGAAACGTGTGCTAAAAGCTTGGTTAATGGTTTGAGAACGTAAGCCACGGTAAGTTGTTATTGGTAGAATTTTAAGGTGTTTTGATGATAATAAAATAATTTAATAGATTTTAATTTAGTTTATTAAGTGTATAGGAGATAATCATATTTATGGTTTGACTAAAAGTTAGAAAATCAACGAATAAATAAAGTTAAATTAAGTGATTTTTGAAAACTCAGAGGTTAAATTAGAAAAAGCTAACAAAAACTTAAAAGCATAAGTCATAAGGTGCAATTGCTACAAGGATGAATAAATGGAATAGTATTCATACATATTTTAAATTGGATAATTACCAATTTTGAAGATTCAACTCTACTTATTGGACATATTTTTGGGTAATATGTTCAATACATTTCACTAAAGTAGGTCAAATGTCCATGGGGATCTTACTAATTAATCTTGAAATAAAAAGATTTATTCTAGACATGATTAAGTTCATAATTACTTCTAAAGATTTGTTTCAAAGTTGGGATTAAAAGAAGTATACCTAATATTATGGAAGAAATATGTGTTTGGAATTCAAATTTGAAATAATGGATAAGAAAGAAAAATTATTAACTACTCCATAAAATCAATGGGAAATTGAAGATTATCCAAAGTAAATCTCAACTCAATAGATTTTTTTACACATAGTGTATATCATGATATGGGAATGAATTTGGACTTTTATATACAATAATTCAATTCATTTACATGCCATTACTAAAGAATTTTGAAGGGATCATAACTAAAACTCAAATTTGATTTCCAATGTTCAAATGGAAGAAATGGTGCAACTAAATATTCAAAATTAAAGTCTAATATATAGGGATGATCTTATCAATTTAATCCAGATTAGCTAAGTAGTCGTTGGTCATCAAAAGATCATAAATATAACATCAATTCAAAAATTGGAGACAGAGAAAGAACAATATCTAGCTATTGAAAGAAATTTAGCAGAACTCGGAAACTAACTCAAAAGCTACTCTATTTTTTATTTATTTTAATTTTATGTTTAAACTAAAATATAGAGGATACAAATTCTTATTTTTTTTCAACTTCTTTTAATATTTCTTGAGAGCTTAAGACTAATATTAGTGAGAGGTTACTTCTATCTCTATAGATCTGTATATAACTTTAGGGGTAAGCTAGATAAGAAGAGCAGAGTATTTAAAGTCAAGGTATTAGTAGATTATTTGTAATCTCAAATTTTCATTTTTATTGGATTAGTAGAATGATGCTAGTGTGAAAGATTGGGTTTCCAACAGTGGAGTTGGAAAAGAGGATCGATGCTTAAGGTAAAACCTCTATAAATTGCTTACCCAATTTGCTTCTCTTTACCTTTAATCTACTACATTTTTTTTTATCATGCCATATTTAAGTTAAGTGATCAAAAGTGGCAATTTTATTTGCAAAAATTTGAAAATTTTATAAGTAATCAATTTACCTCTCCCCTCTTGATTACTTAAACTAGGACCAATAGTTATTTCCAATTCTTGAAAAAGACAATTGAGTTGAGATCGTGAGGAGTGATTTAAGATTTCTAAAATTATTAAAATAAGTTATAGATATAAGACACTAAACATGTTACAAGAGCTTAAATAATATAAATAAAATTTGAAAATATATCATAGTTTCTTATGTAGGGTAGTTTATAGTTTCATTAAAATGCCAACATATGTAATTAATTAAAGGGAATAAAGACAATAAATTGGATTTCTAGGGCTTAAATAGTATAGATAAAAATTTAAAATATATTACATTTTCTTATGTAAGGTAGTTTATAAGTTTCATTTAAATTCCAACATATATAATTAATTAATGGGAGTAAAGACAATAACTTAGATTTCTAGCGCTTAAATAATATAGACTTAGAACAACACTTCCACAATTGAATCAAGAGTTGCCGTTTAAAATTGATTGAGGATTTATGACACCGGACTAAATTCAAAAGCAGCCAATATTTCTACTCAAAAATCGCCTGGTCGGTTTTCTATTTTTCAACAACCATTTGGTCAACGTAGCATGATAACCACCATCTAGATAAAAATGTGAAAATAGATGGTATAATAGAATTGGATGCCTTTTTTATTGACTTCTTAATATATAGGAAAATGAGATGCATAAGTTAACTATATCTTTTTATAGTTAGTTATGTTAAAAAGTAATTATAGAATTCACCTAATTATAAATGAGTTGGCTGCACTTAACTTCTATCGATGGGATATATAACTCTTCGTCTCTCGACTAAGGTTGACATTGAATAATTCATGTTGGTTAAGAGTGACAAATTTGTGAAATACAATTGTAATTAAATTCATAAAAGAAAGTTCAATTGGAAAGAAATTCAAGAACTTTGTTTGGTAACTACCATTTACCTTTCTGCATAAGACTTGCTAAATATATATAACAGATTAACTAACTAATCTACCAATAGAAATATAACATATGGACTCCAGCTGGACAAAGAGATAACTGACACTTTGACATGTTATAAACTCCTCATACCCCTCTCAAGTTGGTGCTTCATGAAGTCTTAACTTGAATCTTAAGAAGATAATTTGCAGTTTAGGAAGAGACTTTGTGCACAAATCCGCTAGTTGAAACTTAGAAGGGATAACAAAAAAAAAAAAAAAAAAACAGACACCAGACTAGATGTGATATGATCACAGACAAAGTGAATGTCTATATCAATATGCTTTATTCAAGGATGATAGTAAGGATTAGCAATTATGAGAAGTGTAGATTTATTATCACACTTTAGAGGAATAGGAAACGTGACAAGGATATGTAAATCTCGTAAAATGTATATTGAAGTCCACAAGACTCCTTGGTAGGTGCTGCAAGACTTCAATATTCTACTTAGTGGAGGACATCGACACAGTTGTTTGTTTCTTAGTTTTCTAGGAAACTAAAGCTAGTTCTAGCACTAATAGATTTTCGATCTGAGGTGTCAGTTGCCCAATTAGAATCAAAGAATGCATGAAAAGACAAATCATTGTTGGTAGGATAAAATAACCTAAATGAGATGGTGCCTTTCAGAAACCGTAGGACATGTACAGCAACTTACATATGTGGAACTCGCGACTTGGACAAAAATGTACTGAGATGATGAACAACAAAAATGATGTTTGGTCTTATAAGATTAATATAAGATAGTTAGCCAACAAGTCTTCAAAAAGAAGTAGGATACTCTAGCAAATCACCATGTTCATTATCAAGCTTCAATCCAGTAGGTAGAGGAGTTTTGGTTGGCTTGGTAACAATGAGACCAACTTCCTCAAGTACATCCAGAAAAAATTTCCCTTGATTTATCAAACATCTAGTGTTTGTTTGACAAATTTCAAGACTTAAAAAGTACCTGGCCAACCCTAAATCCTTTATGGTGAATGTAACATCCAATTTTATCTTCAAGGAACTGATAGCAACTTCATTGGAACCAATAATTAGAATATCATCCACATATAGTAATACTACAATGAAACTAGTGGAGGACTATTGTATGAATAAAGAATGATCATGTTTCAACTGATTGAAACCACATGAAATTAGAAAACTCGATATTTCAACATTCTATTGTCAAGAAGCTTGTTTAAGGCTATATAAGGACTTCTTCAATTGACAAACTTAATTTCTTTGGACTTTATCATATTCCCTAGGTGGCACCATGTATATTTCCTCATCAAGATGACCATATAAAGAGGAATTATTAACATCTATATGTTGCAAAGGCCAAGAATAAGCAACAATAATAGCAATGACAATGTGGATAGTGTTTAACTTTGCAATAGGAGAAAAGTATCATGGAAATCTACATCAGTTACTTATGTATATTTTTTTGCTACTAACTATGCTTTACACCTTTCTACACTTCCATCGAGTCGATATTTCACTTTATAAACCCATTTACAACCAATGGCCAAAGTAAAGAAGTAATGTCCTAAGTATCATTAGATTCGAGAGTAGTAAGCTCTCATTCCATAGCTTAAACCCATTCCTTTTGCCTAACTACTTGAGAGTAATGGGATGGCTCTTTTATAGTTAACACATTAACTAATGACACAACAAAATCTAGTGGATATTTAGCAAAGGAATGAGTATCAAATAAAGATAGATAGTATTATTGGAAGCTATAGAAGGTAATTCATTTCATAAAGTGGTGTTTACAACCATATTAAATTAAGCTAAACTTACAAAATCCTAAAGCCAAGAAGGAAGCTTTAGCATTCTAGAAGACCTTCAAATATTAGAAGAAGCTACATTATTTGGTGGATCAATAGGAAATTGATCAATCATAGTAGGTGAAATTTCAAAAGACGGAATAGACATAGAAGAAGCAAATGTAGCTAAGTTAGGAGAAGAAATAACATGTATAGGTGATTCAAACAAAACAGAATTTTTGGAGAAAAAAAAAAAAGAAAGTGTATCAAGATAAGAATGAAGAAAGATTGTAAAGTTTTATGCCCTAAAAAAAATGAAAAGGAAATATGCCCTAACAAAAACTCTACTTACCATTATTTGTTTAGAAGAAAGATTGTAAAGTTTTATCGTCTCTATCCATTAACATAACCAAGAAATACGCATTTAATTCCTTCAGGATCAAATTTGTCAAGTTTTGGTGAAAGTTGTGCAACATAGCATAAACAACCCATAACTTGTATATTTTCATAATTTGGTAATTTGTGAAATAACATTTCATAGTGTGATGTCCATCTAAGATTGGACATGGGCATTTTATTTATCAAAAAAGTAGCAGTAAGTATACATTCGGCCTAAAAGTTTTTTGGTAAGTTTGCATGAATTCAAAGAGCTCTAGAGGTGTCTAACACATGACGATGTTTCCTCTCAACTCTCCCCTTTTGTTGTGGAGTATATGGAATGGTGTGTTGATGTATTATTCCAAGATTATGAAACAAATCTTGACAAAGTTTAGACATGAATTCTCCTCTATTATCAATTCATATAACCTTTGGAGTAATAGAAAAATGATTGAGAGCATAACAAAAAAAAATGATCAAGAATAGAAAAGGTTTGATGTTGATGGTGCAATAGGTAAGTTTATGTTACTCTAATATAATCATCAATGATGGTTAAGAAAAATCTGACGCCATCTAAAGAAGTAGGAGAATATGGCCCCAAACATCAATATGAAGTAACTCAAATACAAAAGAAGTGGAACTAAAACTATTTAGAAATGGTAATCTATGAAATTTTGCTTTTTGACATGTATTACAAAGAAATTTATTAACATCTAAATGTTTACAAATTTCTAAATGTTGTGACATGGATACAAAAGTGTGTCCTAGATGATTATGAATCAAATGAACTAATCTATTGTGTGTATCACTCATAGTAGAAAAGATAGAAATTTGACTGGAAGGAACTAGATCAGCAAAGCCACTATCAATTTCAGAACTAAGTATATATAATTTATTGGTTGCCTTTGCTGAAGCCACGACTTTACTAGATATCAAGTCTTGGAATTTACACATGAATGGATCGAATACAGCTTGTAATGATTGATCACAAACTAATATTTGAACTGATAATAGGCTATATGAGAATTGAGAAACAAATAAAACATATGATATGATAAGGTTTTGAGAAATCTTAACTTTTCCCACGACATTAGTTTTCAAAGAATTTCCATTAGGCAACTTAATTGTAACATGAGATGGTAATTTTTTTATGTTATGAAGTAAATCATAACATGGGGTCATATGATCAGAAGCCACTGTGTCAACTATCTGAAGAGCAAAATTATTACTAATGGTAGTAAAGCAAAAAGAAGAAGAATCATGCTTATGATTACTTACATGTGCCACATTCACTACTGAATGTTCCTTCCTCTTTGTCTTTTATCATCTTTTACATCTCTTGACAAATATTTTGAATGAATTGTTTATTTACTGATTTACTCATCTAATTTGTTGCCAAATTTCTAGAATTCTATTCATCAAATGGAGTTTCTATTGCATTACGATGGCAATTTGCAGTAGTTCCTTGTTTTCCCTTGGAAAAAATCTTTTATCCTTTGTACCAATTGGGATATCCCACTAATTGGAAACATGAATTAACCATATGGCCTTCTCAAACACAGATGCAAATACTTCTAAATCAAAATTCAATAAGCCCGTCACTTGCCTTTGTTTTTCCATTTGTTCTACTAAATAATATGCTTGATTCATAGAAGGAAGTAGCTCTATAGATAAATTTTGATTCCTAATATCTTCATAGGCTTTATTGAGTCCCATTAAGAATTAAACTAATCTATTATGAGACATATACTCTAAAATCCTATCCTTGAAAGTGTGTACAAAATTCAAGTCTTCCATTCGCAACTTGGAACACAATGCAATTCGTGCAACTCATCCTAACAATGTTTTAACTTGTTGAAATATACACTAATTACTTCATTATTTTGCCTCAAATTCGCAATTTCATGTTGTAGCTGGAAAATCAAAGGACCATTTGCAACTCCATAATGTTTCTTTACTTCTTTCCAAAGTTCATATGCAGATTTAGTGTAAAGAAAATTTTGAGCTAGATCAATAATCGTAGAGTTCAATAACCAACACCTAACTATGTAATCACATCTATTCCATTTAACTAAATTTGGTGAATTACCCAAAGATTTCTCAATTGAACCATTAATGAATCCTATTTTCATTTTCGCTCCAAGACTTAACTTGACCAACTAGCTCTAAGAAAGGTAATTACTTCTATTAAAAATCAACTTTCCTATTGACATACATGGGTGATCAGATCCAGATAGAAAAAATGGATCAATGATGGATGAATCAAGATTACTCATCTTCAACTTGCAAAACAAGTAACATAATAGAATGTGAAAAAAACTTTGAACTACAATCTTTAATACAAAACAGAGCATGGAAGAAGCCTTGAATTACACACTCATGGAAGAAGCCTTGAATTACACACTCCTATTGGCTCTTAGATTCTCGCCTGAAACTTGCTTTGATACCATGACAAATTTGTGAAATACAATTGTAATTGAATTCATGAAAGAAAGGTCAACTGGAAAGAAATTCAAGAACTCTATTTTGTGACTACCACTTAACTTTCCGCATAAGACTTGCTAAATATATATAATAGATTAACTAACTAATCTGCCAATAAAAATATAACATATGGACTCTAGCTGATATAAATTCTTCAAAGAGGATATAGAATGTGTATTCAAAACTATTACTTGTATTTCTTTATTTGCTTTGCTTATATTGGTTTGTAATACCTACTTGCACAAGAATGGACTCCTATGTAAAATGTAGAAGAATACACCATCGTGATTGCCTTATAGGGTGTTTTTCTTCAACCAAAATTGCTCCATCGCTTAGGGCGCATTGCCATATCTGTTCCAAGCTTGTGTTGATATCCCCATGATACAGGAATCCAAATAGAGAAAAATAGTATTAAGCCACAAATTAGGTATTGTATATACAACGCATCGCAAAGACATATATGCTTTTCAACGCACGATATTTTATAGCGTCTTATGAGTGAGTGTCTTAAGATTTTTGTTAAGATTTAATAATATATATATCGACCAACATCGATAACCACTTTGCAAATAGCACAAGTTCATGGAAAGGGTAAAAGGATATTTTATTTAACATCTCAAAAATCTCTATAAGCATTTGCTAACCTTTTCCTATTTTATGTGGTACAAAACATGTTATCATGATGAATTATTTATCAAAGGAAATAGAAAAGTTAAACTTTGTTATCAACTAGTAATTTATTTTCCTAGGCCAACCTATAAAACTAACAAGTGAGATTGTCACTAAGAGATACACCAAGCTGGCTGCAGTATTCCTCATAGTACTGCACTCTTCTTTGAGCCATTGCTGGGTTCCCTCGATCGCATTCAGGGCACCATTCATGGCTCTAATGGTGGCTTCAAACCCCTCACTCATTTTAGATTGCACAAAGTTCATCCAATATCAGAGGGCAGTCTTTAACGAAATGAGTGGGTTGCTTGCCACTGTTTCGGGAGAGCTCAGCCCATTGAACCCGATGCTTTCTCTAGTCGAACCATAATTGTAGTTCCAAGATAGTTGGATAGGTCCCCTACCATAGTAGCCATTGTTCGGACTGCATGGATATTGTGTGTTTGTCGTCACAGTAGTCTTTGGAAGCACCATCTATGTCTTCAATGTAGCAAAAGTCTACATAAAATACATCATGTTAAGTCTTTGAATTCACCTAAATTTAAATGCAATAAATGATTTGTGAAAACTATTAAATGGAAAAAGGATTTATTAATTAATATACATCACATGCTATATATACATAATATATAAATACCAATAAGATTTTGATGTGTATAATAGTAAAATGATTAGTTTTCAAAATAATTACTTCTTATGTTTGGCATAAATTATATATATCAAAATTCTATTAATATCTATATATCACGTATATATAACATGTGATATATATCAACTAATAAATATATTCTCATTAAAATGTCACACTTGTATCCACCGAGTAATGTGAACACGGTAAAATTCTCCTTGCATGCAATAAATATCAAGTTAAAAGTTTATGTCAATATGCAACTGAATGAAGTTATTTTTTAAGATGGATTTATTATTTGATTTGACATATATTAGCCGATCCAATCTTGGAATACTCAAGTGATTCGTTCGAAGAAGTAATAATAAGTGTACTTTAAAAAATAAAAAAATAACTTATTTAGAATTATAATGGAGGAGATATTTTATGATATCAATATATTTTAAAAGGTATAAGTGTGTTATTTTAAAATTTCATAATATTCCTAAAATTTTAATGATTCCTAGGGGACGTTTATTTGATAATTTTTTAGATATAGTTTTCATAATATAAAGTCATCGTTGGCTTTCTTGCAGTAAACGATGATAAAGCAATAAATATAATGGGCCACATCTAAGTACATAGATAAGTTAAATTTTTTTATGAGTTACTTGGCTTCAATTGAATATTTATCAGAGTTTGATTTTTCAGTATTTAAGTCAAGTTTGAGCTTGATCTAATACTCAAATAGTTTGTCAAGTTTAAACTCTAGTTTTAAAATATTTAATTCAATTAGCTCAAATCTCTAATTTAGTTGAATTCAAACTTAAATGCAAAATAAGTTTAATTCGACTTCAAATATTAATACCATATTATATTAGGAAGATTTAAAAAAAAAAGATAAACAAATAAATTATACCTAAATAAGCTTAATTAAATTGACTTCGAGTTTTTTTAGTGTCATTTAAGTTGAATTCAAGCTTTAAATTCAAAAGTTGATCAAAATTAAATCAAACTTGGGCTATGCAAATTCAATTTGATCTCATTATTATGTTGTCTCAACCCATCTTGTTTATGAGCCTATTCACACTATATCTGTAAGTTTGAATATTTAGAGAAGATGGTGTACAATCAACCTTAATGTGGTATTAAAGAAATAGATCATGAATCCAAATCACTATAGTTTTTCACTCCATTTAATTTAGTGTCATTCACTTGATAAGTTTTAGTTGATATTTCAATCTACAAATAAAGGAAAATATTAAGTAATAAATCATAAAATCTTTGTAAATTTAAACTTTCAAATAAAATAGTTATAATGTTAACCTTAACATTGTTTTCTTGGCCAAAATGCTAATTTAATAATAGTATGAGCTTATAAAAAATTCAACCACGGATTGTCTGAAGTGCTTTATTGTCAATAGTCAATATTTTACCATATATTGTTACATATTATGTAATATATGGTGCATATTAGGAGTCTTAACTATTGTAGTGCTATTTTTTAATGCTAAGTTTTATATTATTTTAATAAGGTAAGATTTATATCTTGTACTTGCTTCATAAGGTAATAAAATTGAACCCGATTCCCTTTCTTTTAAGAAGAAAAAAGGGTTTAGAAATCTGGTCTGAATAAATATTTTTCCATTAAAAGCTTGGAAATTGTCGACAATTGACAAAGCAAAGCCACCCCGCTGGTACGGTGCCAGGGCACTCGAGATTGTTGTAAAGTGTGACATGTAACTTTAATGCAATATAATGCTATTCAGACAAAGAAAATGATCGTACGTCTACCAATAGAGTTTTAATATTCTTAGATACTCTCCATCATCTATCTGATCACCTATTATAATATGCGTGCATTAAAATATAAATGAATTGCGTATGAGAACATACAAATGGTAAAAGTACAATAATACTATTTAGAGATAAAAACATTGGATCCCATTGTAATATAAGGGTTATATAGAAGGAATTGCATATATGAAATAATAAGAAACACTCTCATATAGTGATATATAATTCTCAATGGTATAATAATTAATTTATCAAACCTTAAAATAACTTTACATGTAATTTCTTTTATACTCATACATCGTGAATTTCACTGTGTATATGGATATATGGCAAAAAAAAAAAAAAAAAAAAAACTTCCGATTCCATTATGGAAGTGTCCTTCTAAGCCATATGCGAAGTTATAACATACGTAAGAGTCTTAAGTCTTTAGTTAAAGTAACCTCCAAAACTTTTTTTTTTTAAATAAAAGAAATTTTGCCTTAAAAAATATAAAAAACGACATTTATTAACTTTGATTTTGCCCTGAAAAATACTTCCGCTACATTTAATGCATCATTCAAACCGGGTGCTTCTACCTCTAGTATCCATTGAATATACAGAACCGTGATTTGGTTAACATGAGATTTATATGATTGATGCCTCTCTCTATATAAAAGAATTAAATTTTTTGAATCGATATATTCTCTCTTGTCCAACCAAAAATGCGACATGAGCCTTTAACCTTTTGTTATTGATTTAGTGATACATGAGAATATGTCAGCCAATGATATAGAGAAACTTTGTCGACATGATGGGAAGAGGATGAAAAAAAGAAAGAAAATTTTTATTTATCTTATGCTACCAGTGCTATGCACCATGAACTTTTTGTTATTTAAAACCACACCACATTTAATATGTTGCTCTACTAGATTTAGTGTCCATGTAAACTCCAAAAAAAAAAAAAAATCCAACCTAAATCTAAATACAACGAAAGATTAGTTGACATGGCTCTTGTATGAAAAAGATGTTAATTGCAATTAATGTTGCCAAAATTGCATTTTAAATTATAATTTTTTATGATTTTATGAGTTTGTAAATGTATATCTTATTAAATCACAAATAAAATCATTTTTCGTATAAAATCATAATGCAATCGCAAATTAACTCGATTGACTTGTCAAAATCGCATCTCTGGGTGCGTTCCTACCGAGTTCACAAACCATGGATATCCAGACTCCAGCCCCAGCCTTCCTTTCTCCTCGTCCCAACCCAACCCAGCCTGTTTGATGTGGTTCGGGTTTACATGTTGCCCAGCGTCCAGCCTAGATAGACATATGAACCAGAAGAGGAAAAAACGAGAGAGGTGAGATGTGAGAGTACTCTAGACTTCTGGAGACGTGATGACTAACGTGACACGTGACTGCACCTGCACTGGCTGGAGTTTGGATAGTTAGAGTCGTGGAAACTGAAATGCCCATAGAATTAATTCCTCACTTTTCCTTGCTCGTGATCCGTGCCTCATTTCCTCCTCCTGTTAGCTCGTGTTCGGCCTTCTGTTCTTCTAGGTTTTTTTTTTTTTTTCTTTCAAATCTTGAGGGCAAGATCTTCACTTGTGGGTGTGGATGTTGTTGATTTATTTTAGTTCATGTTTTGTATTATGATTTATGAATTTATAACTTTTATTAGGACTTGAGGTTAATTATTTTTATGGTTTATTATTTATATTGTATAACTTATACTTGATTATATATATTATTATTTTTATTGTGATTTATAACCAAAATATATGTTAAATCTTTTTGTTTTTATTATCAATTATACTTTTTGATGACTACTATAAGTAAATTTTTAGTATTTGAAGTTATTTTATAAAAGTTATAAAACCTTACGTTTCTATATTCCGATTCTACGGACCCCCTACCGATTTCATGTAAAATCGTGATTTTGACAACCTTCATTGCAATTGAACGAGTTTGCAAAATATAAATGTATAACCAATTCAATCTAGATAATTTGTCACTGAATCAAAGTTCCATTAGCCTTCATTTAGCCAATATGTGGTGTCTAATTCAACTTCCATGTTCCAACGACTCTTCATCTCTCAACAAATTTTGACTATTGAATAATTCATGTTGGTTAAGAGGATATAGAATATGTTTTGGAAACTATACTTGTATTTCTTTGTTTGCTTTACTTATATTGGTTTGTGATTAACATGTACAAGAATATAATTGCCTCATGTAAAATATACAAGAATAAATTGTCACAATTGGCTCAAAGGGCGTTTTTCATCTACGAAAATTGCTCTATCCCTTACAGCTTACTGTATCTGTTAACAGTTAGTATTGATACAACTAGGTATTTAGACCAAAAAAGTGGTAATAAGCCACCTATCAAAGTATTGTTTATACAACAAATGATAGAGATACACATGTTTCTAATGCATAGAATTTAATAGGATCTTATTGACGTTTATCATTAAATGTTGGTAAAGATCTGGTTTAAAAAAGAAAAAAAAAATTTCTTTATTTCTTTTTTATTTTATTATAACACATTTTATGAAACAAGAAGGTTATAAAAAGGTAAAAAGATCGTTTATTTGATATCTCAACAAATGCTAAAAAGATCTAACCTTCTCTTATTTTATGTGATATAAAACATAATAACATTAAGGAATTTATTTATCAAAGGGAAATAGAAAGCTAATCTTTCTTTATCAACTAGTAAATCATTTTCCTAGGCTAGCATACAAAACTAACAAGTGAGATTATCTCCAGGAGATACATCAAGCTGGCTGCAGTATTCCTCATAGTACTGAACCCTTCTTTGAACCGTTGCTGAGTTCCCTCCATTACATTCAAGGTCTCCATTTATGGCTCTTATGGTGGCTCCAAACCCCTTGCTCATTTCAGATTGCACATAGCTCACCCAATACCAGAGGGCAGTCTTGAACGAAATGAGCGGGTCCGTCGCCACCGTTTCGGGGGAGTTCAGCCCATCGAACCCGATGCTTTCTCCGGCCGGACCATAATTGTAGTTCCAGGATAGTTGGATAGGTCCCCTGCCGTAGTAGTCCTTGTTTGGATTGCATGGATACTGTGTCTTTGTCTCATCACAATAGTCCTGGGATGCACCATCTCTCTCGTCAATATAGCAGAAGTCTGCATACAATATATCGATTTAAATCTTGAATCCACTCAAAGTTTAAATGCAATAATTAATTTTGTGTATGTTATCCAACATCCCATCAAAACTAGTAAAATAACAGTAATTCTCCAAAGTTTTAAAATTACACGCTTAGATCCCTTAACATACAGTCATAATTTTGTATCAATGTGCGATTGAATGAACTAAAATTTTTCAGGATAAAGTTTTTCTGTCCTTATTCGCGTCTCTTTTTCATATAATGCAAGTATGGTAATTAATAAAATGGAAACATTACTTACGATCAGTTTCATGTGTAACATGAGCAAAGAATGCTGCAATCTCGCGCTTAGACTCATCAACTGTTCCCACCCTACCAAAGTTGGGATAATTCTCAAGTGCACTAAGGAAAGTAGCCCTTGAGTAGAAATTCTTCCCTTCACATGTATCTGCTGCCTGCCCAATTATTCCATTGAAGAATTCATCTGTCACAACATCCGCCACCACCACATCATTAGTAGAAGGTGGTGGAGGTGGTGCATAACATGGACCGCCCTGGCAATCAGTTCCGCAATACTCATCTCCTGTCCCGCAGTATCCCCACTTGCTGCAACACTGATCTGAGGCACAGCCACAGTTTTGAGACGAAACTTGATGTGGTAGTGCTATAGCAATGAGCAATGCAGTTAGAAATATGGTGACTGGAAGCTTTTCTGTCATCATGGTTTATTAGTGATTAGTGATAGCCCTCGAAATAATACGATCTGTGGAATGGGGTTATGAAATTGAGATATATAGTAATGAACACGAAATGTGAAACAAATTTCAAGTTTACTTTTTTTGTGCTGGTAGAGGATATGGTTTGTTAAAAGTCAACAACTAGCCTTTATAAATTGGAAAAGTGGACATGGCAAACAAGATATGATGAATGGGAAACGCGTTTCGTTGACGGGTTCAAAAAGCCCATTCAGGAAACTTCTAAATGCTGAAAGCCGTGCGCAACTGGTCATCGTTAGGTTTCCTGGAAGCCTTCCTGTGATTAGTGCGGTCAAATTTCATCGAGATATATTCTTGTTGGACCTTCTAGAGAAAGATTGAGCATTGCATATATTCAACTTAATTGGGAGATAGAGAAAGTGATCGTATTTGTGTGGATGATCGGATAAAGTTTTAATGTTCTTAAATACCGCCGGTGACTGTAATCATATATTACTATTATTATTATATATCAGCATCGCAGCATAAAATGAATTGTGCATTAAATAATTTTAATAAAGAATAAATGTAAATGAGGAGAATATAAACGAAAATACTATTTAGAAACATGATAATACTAAAATCTATTTGCAATAAGTATATATAAAACGAATCGTTTATGAATAATCAGAAACACTGAATGAACAGAAATATCTTATTTCTGGATACCGTGATTTCTGATTCTTCACAGCATAATCATTATTGTTTCTAAACTTTCAAAGGATAGGAATAAGACTATTTTGGTGTTGACTGTTGACTTCATATTAGACATCCATCGAAGACGCAAATGCGACGCCGTTAACAAAAATATAAAGTGTACTTGGTCAAATAATCTTAAACAATCTAGAAATTGATAAGATTTCTATCCTATATTATCTATATCGATCAATTAAAATTCTAAACTATGTTAATGGTTGTTATATGGTTTACGTTTTCCTGTGTAATCGTAAAATTCCCCTATGTTTGTATAGAAAGAGAGATGCATAATGTAGCAATATATATCCCCAGTACAGGTGTTTAATATAAAAAGGAAATCAGTACAATTATGTTTTTATACCAAAACCATGCTTTTACTCTTATCCCTTAACATAAATTTTCCAAGAAGATGAGATTAAGTATCTTTTAATTATATAATTAATATATATTTTAAGGTACTCATCGTATTTTTATATTTTTATTAGCAAATTCTAATGTGCCTACCCTATTTTTACACCCACAACATTCATGTAATGTTTTAAGAAGAAGGTAAATTCGTAGATGCAAACTAGTGCATTCAGAATTAGTTGTATTCTCAATTTATCTTGCTCATTAAAAAGATGGGATCGGCAGGTGCACCTTGCTTTTCTATGCAACCAAAAAAAAGAAAAAATAAAAGAAATGATGTATTTAATTTTGCATATAATTCATTGTATTTATTTTTTAAGCGTGTTTTATTAATATGGCGGTCATCATGCTGTATTGACCAAATTGTTGTTGAAAAATAGAAAACCGTCCAGGTCATCTTGTGTAAAGATTTAATTAATCTCAACTTCCAATAGCTTTCGATTCAACGTGAAAGTGCTTTTCTAAATTATAACTTATATGCAATGTCATAAATTTTAATATAAAGGTCTAAAGTCTTAGCCAAAGCTAAGCCTTTTCCTATATAGTATTCCTAAAGGAAAAGTATATTTATAAAAGCATGCAACCTTGTACATTTATCACTGTGTATATATGTAGATAAAAGATAAGCAAACAATATAATGCATTCTTTTTTTCACTTATAAAGCATGGCTAAATTTTACAAAGCATTAATGTATATATGTATTCTTTTTTATGGTTTATTGGATTTTAATATATAAAATATATAACTTTGAATTTTCAAGTACTCGTATTGTTGCCATTTGTTAGTTATTACCTTGTTGAGTCATATTTTTTTTTTTTAAACCTTTTTTTTATATGTGATATCACATGAAGAATTTAATCAACTATCTTTATTCGAGTTGAAATTTGATGAATTTAATTTTGATAACAAAGGCACCATCAAACGAAATCTCAATATGCAAAAAAGAAAAAGAAAAAAAAAGAAAGAAAAAGGCAACCAGATAGGTCAATAATAATAATAATAATGGAGCCACCAAAGAACCATATTTAGAGATCATCCTATCGCTTATACTACATATATAACATATAATTGCTAACCTTAAATATTTCAAATTAAGATCAATCACACAAAGTGGCATATTATAAAGAGCAATCATTCACATACTCCACAATATTCTTTTATTTAAATATAAATAAATATGTCGACGCTAAAATAGTTGTAAAAACTCCAACCTCCAATACTTGTATTTGTCACACTTGCACTTGTTCGTCTATGCTGAAATTGTGGTGCTTGCGATGCAAGTTTGTTAGGACAGATTTCCATTTGAGGGATACTTATTGACTCTAACATCTTGCTATTATAAAATGAATAGCGACAATAAAAATTATGACCTACAATATAAAATTTAAAATATATTTTTGTGCTAAAAGGTGATGTTATAAGTTACACTATCCTAATTTTTTTTCAAACACCATCTTTCCCATTGCATATTTTGTTGATTTGATTATTAATCAAGTTTAATTTGGTATTTTAAACCATTGCACCACTATAGAAAAAAGCCCTATAGGAATGCAACAAAGTTGATCCACACCGGTCCTTGTGTGCAAAGAAAGTTATTAATCGCAACCTAACAAAGGTAATAATTAGAAAATTATAAGGTTGTCCACAAAGGACATTGCATTAAAAAGGATTTATAACTTAAAAGAATTTTTTTTTTAATTCAAAGTCAATTATATGCAAAAGAAAATATAAGACAAAATAATCATAAACCAGTCTTTCATATATCCATACGTTTGAAGTGAAAAGAATGAAGCATGAATTTCTTCATAAATGACAATGATTACCGGCAATCATGATAAATGCATAATAGAACAATTTAGAATATTAAATAGAATAAAAGAAACATAGTAACTAGGCTTTTGTAATATTTATATATCTATATCTATACTATTATTAAAACAATACTTGGTCATTTGACTCCACAACTTAAAAAACAAAGTTTTCCTTGAATGTCCTTCCACTAATCCTAAAAGTAAAACCATTTTATCACTTGCACAATAAATATTTCAAGGACTTTGTAGCCTATTTATTAATTTAATGGTTTTGGGCCACAGTTAACATGGAGATAAAGGTTTCATTGCATTTATCCACATTTTCCTTTTATTTTTTTAAGCATGCATGTGGTTGATTGAATTTACAATTACAACATCTATCCATATAAACCACCAATTCTATAGGGCTCCAAAACCTAAAATGCTACAATCCACCACATATCCCTATTAAGTAGCAATACGCTAAGGCTCTCTATCTTACTTCTTAACTCAAACATTTCCAAATTCTATAAAAATTCTTCATCTACTCCCACATTACTCATCTCCATAATAATACTGATAATCACCCCCATTTTCATCCTAATATTAGTAAACTACATTCCCATACTCATCGTAGTCGACATACCCATCGTACTCACCTATAGCTGAAAGATAAATAGAATGAGCCTAAACTCAGTATGTGAGTACTACACAAATATGTGCATACCACGTTAATCATAGTACAAACACACGTAAATGCAATGGATATACTCATTACAATTATCAAATTATTTATCTTTGATTTAGCCAACAAACAATACGGGAATACTCATAATCTTGCCACACCATATAGTACTTATATATATATATATTCTTAAGTCGAAAACTACCACTATGGGCCTCATCCAACCCTAATCTATCTTAGATCATTTTGGTATAGGACTCCACTAAGGACAACGTCGTATACCAATAATCAAGGTGCCTTATAGGGATCTATCACTATAAGCTCTTGGGCTAAGCTAAGCACAAGTAGCATATGCATTTCTATCTAATATTATTTAAATTCATTAAATGAACTACGCTATTAAACACAATTAATAAACAAAATAAACACGTACTTAGAGAAGCGATCTCATAGCTATCTCTTACATCACTATCAAAAGTTTATTAACCTGTCAAGTATAAAAGACTAAATTTAGTGTTATCCTACGATCTAATCTAAGTTTACTAAGTGATTAATCATATCCTAATTGTATATTTCCCTTCCCCTTTATGTTATTATGCCTAAACCGTGGCTTAGAATTATAGAAAAATGAAATAGAATTGAAATATAGGTGTTCCAAAACAATACAGTTGTATATGTGGCTATGCAGAAGAACACAAGAGGGAATACAGCTATGTGAATGGTCATGTACCTTTCCGTGTACGAAAATTTTCCAACTCACCCAATTATACGATGGTGTACTTAGCCGTATACTTCTCCACAAGCAGATACATGCTCATGTACTATGTTATGTATCCCTTATAACACTAAATTCTATCTTTATTGAATAAGGTGAAGGTACATGTCCATGCACCTAATCATATACCCTTCTATTTTGATAATCATCTTCTTTAATTAGCTTCCTAACCCTAATTTCTATTAACCTAAATCAAATTGATTTAATTAACTTATTAATTATAATATGTTATATTAATTTTATACACTTACTTGCTTCGATTTGCGATTAGAATCCCCAACTTGCCTAATCCCCCGTTTATACTCGTTTTGTCTCACTCCTTGTTCCAAATTCTAACAACACATCACCAAAATTATTTAGACCTACAAATCTATAATCAAGATTACACGTCTTAATGATCAAAGCCCTTACCTAGTTAAAGCGGGTTGATCTTATAGATTTCTGTTATATTACCTTACATGTGTCTAAGAGCGTTCCTATGGTTTCAACTATGCAAATGGGAAAAAGTGGGGGCAATAAGTCAATTGAAGTTTTAAATACCCTAACTGTAAAAAGATTAAACAGCCCCTCATACATTGAATTTATTACTTTCTTGAACCTTATGCTTATTATATAATATATAATATATATCTTTTTTACATTCTTATCCCCTTACAAAAACTTTTGTCCTCAAAAGTTATTTGTGTTCAGAAAGAGCTCTAGATGCTTTCTTCACATATCTTCTTTTAACTCTCACATTGCTTCATATTGCATCTGATTCATCCATTGCATTTTGATATAGGAAATTACTCTTCTCCTTAACACTTGTTTCTTAATGTCCACAATCCTTCAAGTCTTTCAATAGAGGATAAATCCAGTTGTACATTTAAAAGTTCCAAAGTCACTACTTGATCCTGATTTAACACAAATTTTCTCAATAAAGATACATGAAATACATTATGTACCCCATCCAAACTTAGTGGCAGAGCCAACCTGTGAGCTACATTGCCAGTTCTTTCTAAAATTTCACATAGAGCTATATACCTTAGATTTAACTTTCCTCTCAGACCAAATTTGATTATTCCCTTAGTTAGAGAAACCTTTAACAAAACCTATCTCTTACTTGAAATTCCAATGAATGTCACCTTCTATCTACATAAATTTTCTAACAACTTTGAGCCAAAAGAATTCTCTATCTTATCACCTTCACTTTATCTGCAACTTCTTGTACTATCTCTGGTCTTATTATCTGCCTTTCACCAATCTCATCTCAATATGATCTGCACTTCCTACCATAAAGTGCTTCACATGGAGCTATTTGAATAGTTACCCGATAACTATTGTTGTATGCAAATTCCACCAAGGGTAAGTGATCATTTCAATTATTCTCATAGTCCAAAGCACACGCTTGCAACAAGTCCTCTAAAATCTAAATAATTTTTTCAAATTGTCCATCTATTTGAGAATGGAAAGTAGTACTAAATTGTAATTTAGTACCTAAAGCCCAATGTAAATTTTTCCAAAATCTACTAACGAACCTTGTATCCCTATTAGAAGTTATAGTGACTAGCATACTATGTAATCTGATAATCTCCTTAGGCAAGTTTCTCTAACTTATACTTCACCTTAATTAGTATAAAATGGGCTAATTTGATCAATGTGTCTACAATTACCCAAATTGTATTATGTTTTTCCTTCGTTCTTAGGATAGTTGTAACAAAGTTCATAGTTTTGTGTTTCCACTTCCATTTAGGTATAGAAAGTGGTTTTCCTTTTATTTTCTTTAAAACATGCTTCCAATCTCTTCATGTTTGACTTTATCCTATTGCTATCTTTAATCCTTTTATAGTCTCATCACCATCTTTGGTCTTGTTTGTCACCTCAATTGTTGCCAGAGAGCCTCAACCTATACACATTTAAGATAATAACTTTTAAAGTCTATTGTGAAAGGTTAAACAACATAACAATAATAATATTAATAAAGCGAAGCAAATGTTATTGCATAAATTCAAAAAAAATCATAGAAATCTAAAAAAAGAAAAAAAAAAAAGAAAAAAGAAACCTAGAAGCCATTAGAAAACCTCTTTCTATGTGGAAGATTGGATGCTTAGATGATTCCATTTTTTGTTAGGATATGGTAGTTAGTGCATTGCAATCTTAACGGTGTTTAGGATATATTCATTGAACATCTTTTCTATTACAAACAATAGAAAAGAAAGAGAAACAGCAAATTAAAGAAAAATAAACAAACAAACAAATAAAGTTTGGAAACTATTGTTAGTGAAAGATAGAAAATAGGATTAAAAACTTTTATTTGAGATCCTATATGATGATATATGGAAAATACCCTTATGGTTCAATGAATTTCATTGTAGTTGGTAGTTTTTTTTTTTTTTTAACAACTTGAGAGAGAGAATTGTAGATTCTTGGGAGTGGAGGAGAGATGAATGAGAAAAATATAATTAAAAAAAAGAGAGAGAGATTGGCATTATTTCCAACTATATATAATTATAAAGAAGTACCCTTTTAAAAGAAAAAAAGTAAACAACTAATGGCATTTTTTTTTAATAATTACTATTTTTGAAAAATTAAATAAAAGAGGTACAATGGCATAAAAGCTTTCAAAATGCATAAAAAGATACGTATTTTTTTTTAGAATTGTATAATATAAATAGATGAATAGATTTAATATGTGACAATAATTAATAATTATTGGACATGATATAATTGTTTTATGAGTTAATTCACATTATTACTTGGCCAATTTAAACAAAAATCTATAAATACATTCAATTTAGTTTTACTAAAATACCAAGCGATTGTCTTAATAAGGCGTGACTAAATGAATTTAATGTGCATTATTTCTTTTAATGTTACAAATTGGAATTGGATCCTTTAAAATTACTTTTCCTAAAATTCTCTAAAGCTATCTTCTTAATATGTTGACAAGCGTAATCAATGGTTGATATTATAAGAAAAAAGATGACATTATGATGAAGTTATAGGTTATTTTTAAAAATCAAGACAATCCTAACCATTAATTTGTAATTTTAGGAAACGTTAAAAAATAGTAACTTTAGATAATCCATTTCCTTAGAAATTTGAATATAAAAAGAAAAAAAAAAGAGAAAGTTAAAAAGCATTATTATTATTGAATGAAGTCAAAGTAGAAAAGAGCGATGATATCAATTACAAAGTGGTAATAACAAGTGACCATATATATATGTGTGTGTATAATTAGAGGTGTGGGGTGTAAGTAAATACTAGAAAAGAGGAGTTAAAGAAAGAAGATAGTAAGGTATAAAATTAAAAACCTTATCTTAAATGGGTTCATATCACATATTCATGAATTGAGATATTAAATCCAATCTAGATATATTTATAAATAAATTAAAACGTGTCTAACTCATTTGTTAATCATATCTAATTTTACATATCACCATGTGAGAAAGAACAAGACAAACCAAAGGGGCCCACTAGTATAAAGTGCAATGGATGGTTGTAAAAATATCTTTAAAGCTATATGATAATATTTGAAGTTGATCTTTCATCGAGATATTTCCTTGTTGGAGCATCTAGAGGATGATCGAACACTATATCGACATGTTCAACTAAATGGGGCTGACAAAGAAAATGATGTACATCTGAATCATCGGATAAAGTTTTCATTTTCATATTCTTAAATACCACACATAGTCTATCTAATCATGCATTGTCTTAAGTTTTTTCTTTTCTTTTCCTTTTTTCCAACTATTGTCATAAGTGGAGGGAATCATACATATGGAGGCCAATATTATTTGAATTTTAGTGTTTTCTTATAGCAAGAATAATCTCAGTGCTTAGTTAAGGCAAGAATAGGATTAAAGGAAGTACAAGTGCATCCAAGTTTTCTGAAGAAAAAGATACGGGAGACAATTCAAGGAAGGGGAGTAACTTGAAGATTCTTTCAATGATATAACAAACAATACGAAATGCAAGAAACAAAAATTAACATCATACTAATTCAGCCTTACTCCCTGGAACTGTTAATCTGGAATGGTAATTTATCAGGCAAAGGTCGCATCTCCAGTTGGAAGGAAAGTTTATATTAAGGACAAGAATGATAAGCAGTAAACTATCACAAGGAGAGAAGTATATGTAAATGAGCATCTATCTTATTCTTACAATCAAAGATGCCTTCTCTGAGGTTCTTCTTTCATAAAAGAATGGTACAGCAAAGAGAATATAGTTTCTTTTAAGCCTAAATGAATACATTTAAAGTTTTAGGCAACCCAACCTTTTCCTGGCTTTCAAAGAGGAGGAGGTAATATTGGCTAGTTAAGAAGCTGTAAGAGAAATCCATGCTCTAAAAGTTGATTTACTGTACAGTCGTTGCAAATTTGAGTAGCGATTCCACATTATTTGCACAGAAGGAATCAAATTTTCTTTTTTTTTGTCAACACTTGCATTTTCTAATCCTTACCATCCCGTGATAACGGCAATGGATATAGTACATGCTTATGTAAATAAGTACAAATAATAAGTAATAAATAATAGAATGATTAGATAGGTTAGGATTTGATCTTCTTTTTTTTTTTAGTTCAACAATATGAAATAAACACTATACATCTATTCCAAGAATTCATCAACTTAGAAGCTAAGTTATTTCCTCTTGCTCATTACAAAACCACATTCCATTTTCTTCCATCAATTTAACTCCCACCACATCAAGCTATAACAAAATGCTCTCCTCCAGATAGCTGTTGAAGCAGTAATTGACATTATTCTCTAGTGTTATTTTTGCCAGTGCATCTGCTAGCTTATTCCTATTGGATCCTATTCTTTGCGACTTTACTTCTACCATCTTTTCAAGACTTTGCTTGCGAAATAAGACATTACTCATTACAGGAAAACTTACTTGCTCAATCCTACAAATGCTATTATATGCTTCCTTCAAATCTGTCCAAATGGGCTCTGTCTCTACCTATAGTGGTGATGCAAAGGCAATATTTTTGCCAAAACCGCCTATTATTTGTCCCTTCCCATCATGGCATATTCCTATAATCCCTATTCGTGTATTATCATGCTTTACTGCCCCATCCTTATTGAACTTTAGCTAATTCCCCTATGGTTTTTCCTATTCTATCTTTCTTATTTCCCTTCCAATCTCCTGTCCTTTCTTCCCATAATATGCCCAGCTCTCAACCTCATGAATTAAGGCTTCATTTGTCCAGCTCCTTTAGTTAGTCACATTTTGAAAGATTCTTTCATTTTGTCTCTTCCGTATTTCTCACAGCATAGCAATAAAATAGCAAACCCATAGTTTCCTTATTGCAATTTTTTTCCATCATCCCTCACCTATAATTATTCTTTATCTAGGTTAAGAAATCTAGATTCCATTTATTTAGGAATTCAGCTGAATTATTCAATTCTCTCCACAACTATTTTATCCATCTACAATCCTTAAAAACATGTTCCACCATTTCACTTTCTGTGTTGCATCATATACATCTATCTTCTTGTAAGCAACCCATTGTGCATCATTTTCCAAATTAGAGCTTGTACTCTTAGCATTATTGGGACCTTCCAAATCCATTCCCAACCTTCACTTGCTTCTTTCCTCTCCTCCCTTTTCAAATCCTCATAGATTGTTTTGATTGTCAACTTTCCTTCTAAAGTATTATATTTCCAAAGATCTCCCTTATTGACGCAGCGCGGAAAGCGTAACGAAACGAATCCGAATATGGATTGGTTTCACAACAACAAAGAATAACTCTTTGATGCAAATTCTAGTTGCGCACAACTGATGAACGGAGAAAATCTCTCTCAAAGTGTATTTCAAAGTATAATAAAACGTAACCCTAACATGTCTGACAAAAGGGTATATATACTCCCTCGTAAAATATCTAAAAGGAGAAAATCTAAGCGTACACGTAGAAATAAATAATGATATACACGTCTATAACCTATCGCATGCACGGCCGTGCCTCTAGGCCGTGTATGTTTCTGGGCATGTGACGAGCGCAGTACACGGTCGCATACACGGCCGTGCCTCTAGACCGTGTATGTTTTTGGGCATGTGACGATCGCATTACACGGCCGTGTCCCAAGCCGTGCCCCCCAGCCATGTATGATTCTATGAATGTTCCTGACCGAATACACGGTCGTGTCCCTGGCCGTACCTCCCAGCCGTGTATGATTCTGTGAAGATCTGACGCGATACACGACCGTGTATCCACCCGTGTGTCAACCTGTGTCCGCATCATTAGTTTGATAAGAATAAATTAACACTTATATTTTGTATGGGTTTGAGTTGTTTTTGAAGTAAGTTGATTATGTTTTAAAAGACTTTGGTACTTAAAGAAAAGCTATTTGATGTTTCAGGAAACTAAATGACCTATCAAGAAAGAATGATCAACATGTGCAAGAGTCGGAGCGGATTACATGAAGAAAAGTGTCCAAAAGTGCAGCAGGAGAGATACATGGGCGTGTATGACAGGGGCACGGCCGTGTATTGTATTTAATACATTCACAGAAGGTTACACGACCATAATACACGGCCGTGTGTTGAGTTGGGATTGTTCACAGAAAGATACACGGCCATGCTACACGGCCGTATATGTCAACCGTGTGTTGAGTTAGAATTGTCCACAGAAAGATACACGGCCATAATACACGGGCGTGTATGACAGCCGTGTAGTTGATGCAACTCCGCGTTTTACAAGCTTCTTCCAACATTTTGGTATCTTTGGACAGGAAGAAGGGGGAATGTCAAGGGGTGGAGTGCAGAAAAGGAAAAGACACCTGAAGCAGAAGGGGCGACACGAATTAAAAGAAGGAGGAAGGGAGGAGACATAGGGGAGAAAAAGAGAAAGGACCCACGAAAGAGACGGAGAAAGGGGCACAGAAAAAAGAGAGAAGGACCCGGAAAGAAAAGAGGAAGACGGGGAAAAAGCTTTCGGAAGGAAAAGCAACTTCAACGGATTCATCCTTACCTTGTGGAGTATTTTATGCACACGGGTTCTTCATCTTTATTTAATTGTATCTTGAAATCATGAGTGGCTAGTTTATTTCATACCCGAACCTTACGAATTCTAGTTGTCATGTAATGCGGGATTGATTGCATAGTTAGTGAATAGTGGAAATCTCTGAATTTATTCATATTGTTTATATATTGTTGCTAATTTGATGTATGACCAGCATTGAAATTGCATTGATTTCTTAGAAGTTGATTGGAAAATCTCTTGTTTGAATAGATCATGCATGAATGAAGGAATTCGTATGTAATCTAGGGATAGAGAACGTGAATTTTCCGTATTAGATTAATTTAGATAAATTGATCTAATTGAGGGTTCAAGAGTGTTAATGCAATTCCAATCGGTTTTTGATAAAAGAGGGATCTTATCAAAGCGATTGGGGTTAGGAGCTAATGAATCTGGAAAGAACATTAGTTTAGTGTTAGATACTCCGCGGTTTAGAGATAACTATTGCTCGTTAACTAGTTTATTGAAAGGGTGAAGTTACGTGAAAATTAGAGGAGTAGTAAAGGTAGGGTATGTTCTTAGTTATTGGATTTAGTAATCAAGTTTTTGTGTTATTTTAAATTGCTATAGGAATTGTTAAGTATTTTAAATTTAAAACTAAACATCTCAATTTTGTGCTGTTAGATAGTAGGTTTAGAGTTATTACTGGTACTTGCTGATCCCTGAGGATACGATACCAGAACATAGTGCTATACTATTACAATCGATAAGTGCACTTGCCTATTGGATCGTAACAGAGAGTTATAGAAAGGGATTTTTAAACTTGAGTGATCACTTATTCCTTTGTCTATTAAATATCTTCCCAAACCACCCCCCCCCCTCCTAACTACCCTTTTTCTTTTTCATTACACCTCTTATGTCCTCCTCCTATGCTTCTGCAAGAGTCAAATTTATTGCATATGACCCACGGTTCAGAATTCTCCTTTTGCTGAGACAAATCAGTCACCAAGCAATCTGCTGCTGGATCATATATCGCCAGACAAATAAAAATTATAATCGATAATATTCCCAAACTAATTATCAAGAAAAAATTCCATGAAAGAATAAATAAATTAATTACTCGAGGGTATGACGGGATGCCTGCACAAAGAGCATGTTGTTTAGCTTTTATATGTCTCCCTACACGGACATCCTCCTTCAATATGCAGCCTTTTGCTTCGTTTCTTGTATAGTTTATTAATGACAGACCAGATGCGCGAAATAGTAAAAAACTGATATAGAAAATAAATCAATAATTATTTTTATAGGCAAAATAGTAATAATGAAAGATATATCAATAGATAATACTCATCGGATAGCAAATCCTGGGCAATACTGTAGTAAAAAAATATATATATATGATATGACACCGGAGAATCTCACTGCTTTAAGCCTATAGCCCATCGTAACGTCGAGACGGGCTTGCTTTGATCTAAAGAGGTAAATCTCCTACGTGGAGACGATGCATTCTGGTGTCATTTTTTCTTTTTTTATTACACTATTGCCCAAGATTTGGTATCTGATGAATATTATCTAATAAAGTATTTTTCATTATTACTATTTACCTATAAATAATTACTAAATTACGTTTATATCAATTTTTTATTACAGTTATAGAACTCATATAGGCTCTACGTCTATGTCATAAGCCTCTAGAGTCGTAGTTTATAATTAATAGGCTATGCTAGAAATGGAATAGAAGGCCGCATATTAGCGGAGGATGTTCGGCCCAAAAAAAAGTAGCACTTATAGCGATCCTCATTTTCGTGCTTATTTTTGCAATTTGGTGGGCTACCAACAGGCTCTTAAGAATCAAAGATTGATCCTCATGAGACTTGTGCTGTTTGTCTATTCGAATTAAGAAATGGATAAGCAACAAGTCAGATCATACGTGGACACGATAATATGTACCATTGTTATATATTATTATGATAAGTTTTTAAATTAATGAATTATTATTTATTTATTTTTTACTAGATTGTTTATGTAAGTAAACAGATAGAAACGAAATAAATAACATGTCCCATATGCAAGCATCCCATCATTACCCCTAAGATGATTTAACTTCCAACCCTTCGTCTCTCAACAGCGTTCGACTACTGAATTATTCATGTTTTGGTTAAGAGGGTGCCAGAAGTGTTTTCAAGACTATACTTGTATTTCTTTGTTCGCTTTTTATGTTAACTATAACCAATGACTTCATCAAACAACAAGCTTATGGAAAGGTGAAAAGATTTTTTTTTTTTATTTGACATCTCAATAACCGGCTTAGTACATGTTTTATTGATAATTCGTGATAATTCAAGAAAATTCAGTGTGTGAAATGAGGTTACAAAATGAGATACTTATGGTAATGAATATGAAATGTGACATAAATTTCAAGTTTACTTGCGTGTGTTGGTGGAGAATATGGTTTCTAGAAAAAATCAATAACCCTAGCCCTTATAAATAGATATTCGGACATGGCACCCATGATTCTGTGTATTAGAGAGAGATACACAATACAAGAACATATATCCCCAATACCGGTGTTTAATATAAAAAAGAAATCAATACTATTATGTTTTTATACCAAACCCTTGCCTTTCCTCTAATCCCTTAAAATGAATTTTCCAAAAAGATGAGATTAAGTACCTTTAATTATATAATTACTATATATTTTAAGCTACTCATTACAAGTCCATCTTATTCTTATATTTTGTTAACAAATTCACATATACATATATATTTTTACACCCACAATGTTCATGCTCGTAAGTGCAATCCAATGCACTCAGAATTAATTGTATTATCAATTTACCTTGCTTATTAAAATATTGGATCGGTTTTCTATATATAAAAAAAATAAACTAATTAATCAATTAATGAATGATGTATTTAAGCATGTTTTATTGATATTAAGCGTGTTTTATTAATATTAAATTATAAAAATCTTGATTTAAGCGTGTTTCATTAATATTCAGTCTATTCAATCTGTCCAATCGTGTACTCCATGCACGATAAATACTCAGCAAGGATTTCCTTTTTGTTATTAACTAGTTTTATGGCTCGAGCAATGTCTGGATTTTTTAAAAATATTTTAAAATATATAGAAATGGAAAGATAAAATTGCGATACTTACATAATTTTACTATGAAATAGGAGAATAATAGAGAGAATATTGCTATACAAAAAAGATACGAAAACTTGGACAAAGGGTGTTTTGGCAAAGTATTTAGTATATTCTCAACTTTTGTGCTTTTTTTCCTTTCATATAGTAAGGTATGCCATCATGGAAGAGATTTGGCTCGAAAAAGTTATATGGTAGAAAGGTAGAGAGTATGATCTTAACAAGTAGTAAACACTTCTTTTAAAATAATAATAAGAAATTTTAATATTGCACTTAGTGAAGACAATAAGAAATTAGTCCATTTATAATGCAATGAAAGTTACGTCCTTTTAAAAATATTAAATGGCAACAATCAAATACTATATATATATAACCTTGCAAGAACTAATTTGATCGAAAACGAGAATGACGGCTAAAAATTTGACGCTATGAACCCAATATTGGATTTGAAATCATGCGGCAAGATTCAAATTAGAATTAAAGTAATTGGGTAGAGTTTGAAGAGATGGAAGTGAGAATAAAAATCAAGTTAGAGTTTTGGATTGAATTGTTACACATAACATGAAAGAGACGAAAACAAATATTTTTTTTTTTTATAATTTTGGATTCCTATTGATAAATCTAGAAAAAAAAATGGTGAAGATATTTAACTACTGCTTTTCTAATTTGAATGCTCAATAAAAAAAATTATCATATTTATTTACATGTTCTCTTTTAATGGCTTATGATTTGATAAATTTATAGCATATATATATAAATGCATGCTACCTTAAAATGTACATTTATCCCAAACAATAACGTTATATACCTTATTATATATGTATATGTGTATATATATATATATGTAATATAACAACCTTTTGTTATATGTGATACCATATGAAGAATCTATTCAGCTATCTTTATTCGAGTTGAAATTTGATGAATTTAACTTTAGTGATAAAAGGCACTATCAAACGAAATCTCAATATGCAACCCAAAAAAAAAAAAAAACCAATAGATCTATGATAATAATAATGGAGCCACCAAAGTACCATATTTAGAGATGATGGTATCGGTTATACTACATATATAATATATAATTTCTAACCTTACATATTTCAAATTAAGATAAATCACACAAAGTGGCATTATACATACTATTATAAAGGGCGATCATTCACATACTCCAGAATATTCTTTTATTTAAACATAAATAGATATTTCAATTCCAAAATAGTTGTAAAAACACCAACCTCCAAAACTTGTGTTTGTCGCACTTGCACTTGTTTGTCTATGTTGAAATTGTGGTGCTTGCTGTATAAGTTTGTTAAACAGATTTCCATTTGAGGGATACTTATTAACTCTAACATCTTGCTATTATATAATGAATAGTGACAACAAAAATTATGATATGCAATATAAAATTTAAAATATATTGTTGTATTAAAAGGTAATGTTATAAGTCCCACCATCCTAATTTTTTTTTTTTTTCAAACACCATGTCTCTCGTTGCATATTTTATCGATTTGATTATTATTCACTTTTAAGTTGGTATTTTAAACCACTGCACCACTATAGAAAAAGCTCTATAGGAATGAAATGGAGTTGATCCACACCAGTCCTCGGATGCAAACAAAGTTATTAATCGCAACCTAACAAAGATAATAATTAGAAAATTATAAGTTTATCTACAAAGGTCATTGCATTAGAAAGGATTTATAACTAAAAAGAATTTTTTTTGTTTTTTTGTTTAAATTCAAAGTCAATTATAAACACAAGAAAATCTAAGACACAATAATCATAAACCAGTCTTTCATATATCCATACTATCAATAAAACAACTATCCCTCAATTGGTTTCCGTTGGACATGAGATGCCTTACAAGCATACTCTGTTTGTGTGATCACTTCTGGAAAGGGTATTTTAAAAAAAAAAAAAAAAAAAAAAAGAATTATGAATATCAGGAGGTAAGTTTTGTAAAGCAGTATCAAAAAGCCTCTATTCTTCAATAAGTTTAATAAAAAAAGATATATTTCTTCTTTTGAAGTTATATATTCTAAATAAGTTTAAGTTGTGACAATAATTAATAATTATTGGACAGGGTACAAATGGGATTGAGCAACTTCAAATAGTTTTCCATTAAATGCAACCACTGAGTCCTTGTAGTATATGAACACCGACCTTGAGATGAATCGAATTTAAATTTTTCTCTCCTATAATTATAATTAAGGCTGATAATTCAAGTTAATGAGTCATATTTTGTACCTGTTTCTAAAAAACCTTAACTAATAACATGATTTATTTATTAATCGTATATAAACCTATACTCGTAAATTGATCCATTTAATAAGTGTGTTTCATATCTAGTTCAACCCGTTTATCGATTAAAAGAATTCTAAATAAATATGTTAACTAAAATCAACGAAAGTTAATCTATAAAGTCCATGGATAAACTATTATCAACGAAGGTTAATTACTAAACACACATTAACTAAACATTTTAGTGAAATTTAAATATTGTACTATATCTAAAGGGTAGATCATGTGAACTCTCTCCATAAGGTCTGAACACTAACTATCTTTACTGTGGTGTGAGTGACCAAAGCAAGTAACACAAGGAAATAAAGGACAACTATGAAAACCCAGACATATCATATTTTTTATAAGTTTAAAGATAGGAATGAGATTTGCTATTTCTCCTATAATCAAATTTCCTACATTAAACCACTCATAATAGTTATAGATGCTCACATAAAATTGATATTAGACCTAAGATTATTAATAAAACCAAACCGAATCATGAAATCAAATTCTTTCATATTTTGCTTTGGTTCACCGCTAAATTTGGTGATGGTTGAAACAATTCATAATTCAATTTGGGGGATTGAACTTAACCACTTAAACTTAAACCAAACTGCTTTTTACTAAAAATGACATAAACGAATATTTTTGGTTTTGAACACTAATGACATTTAAGTTAAACCATAATAGCATTTCGGTCTACCCCTATTTACCCTATTCTTTTTATTATATCTCATCACATTCTTGGCCTTCACAGTTCACCCATTTTCTTTCACTCCTATCCCCCATCTCTCAAGTAAGCTCCCATGCCTTTGCTATTACCTATGATGCAATGTGACAATTATATAATGACATGTGTCTTAGATTATGGTATAACGTTTCTCATTGACATTCATATTATTAGGATAGTTGTTCATACTTTAGACCAAATTCGAAACATTGTGAAGTGCTCTCTAAGTCAAAATAGATTTCGTGAGCATTCTCCCATATTTCCTTCATTGTTTCACTAAACAAATACCTTCTACCAATCCTTAACTCCATCTAGTTTATAATTTAGGCCATTACAAGTGAATTCTTAGCCTCCCAAACTTTAATATTGTGTTTACCACCTCTTAAACAAAATGAAAATGGAAGGAAAGTTATAGAAAGGAAAAGAAAGAAAAGAAAATCAAAGGAAATATAATTTTTATCTTGTTTGAAATAAAAATTTGAAATTAAAGGAAATGGGTAGAAATATTTTATTTTTCCTTATTTAGTTAATATAAAAAAATGAAAAAAAAATAAAAATAACATTATAACCTAACTAAATTACCCTTACAATCAAGAAGTTGGAATAGCTCAAATAAAAACCAAAACCAAAACTTCATTCTTATTCGTTTGATCCTACTACAATTCCCAGGAAGATAAAAAACCAAAAATGAGGGAAAATATTTGTAGATAACTTAATAAAGAAACCACCTTGAATAAGAGCATAATTACATTATGTAGAATTAGCTTTAAGAAAAATTATGTCACATTTTCGAGCAAGACCAAGAAAAGGAGGGAAAGTCATTGGTGTATGAGAGATGATGGAGGCTTGAGTGATTTTGAAGAGAAAGAAGAAACTGGAGTGGGAATATATTAGATCTATTAGCAATTGTAACCATAAACAAATGCCATCTTTGCTTCAAGGACATTTTGGTAACTTCTTAACTTTCCATTGATTTCCATTAGTTTATCTCCAATTTTGGAGAGAAAGAAAAAGGGTTCTTAGGTGGAACTATTTCCACCTTTTAACACTAAATGCATCCCATTTCTACACCCAGTTAAATTACCTAAACACTTGCTTTCCTCCCATTTCCTTAAATTTTTATAAGTTTTCCGATCTAAACATAATGTAAATTCTTCAAAAACGATGTCTAAAGCTTAAGGTTGTAAACAAGCTAAGCCAAGCTAATCTTCTTAAAGCTTAAGCTTGGCTCATTGGAAAAATTATTGAGTTCAAGCTTCAGCCACACTTTTACTAAGCTTGAAAATTATAGGCTTAAGCACAAGCTCATTAAAAAATTTGAAGCTCAAGCTCAACTCATGCTGAGTTCAAGCTCGTTTAAATAAATGAGCTTGAAGTCAAGTTTATTTAAATAAACAAGCTTACTTATGAGTTTGTTCACAAGCCAACTTATTGGTAATGTAAATAAAAGCATATTGATGAGCCTATTCACAAGCCAATTTGTTAATAATATAAACAAGAGCCTGTTAACGAGCCTATTTGTAAGCTTACTTGTCAACAATATCAACAAAAACCTACTCACGAGTCTACTTGTAAGCCTACTCATGAGCTAGTTCACATGCCTACTTAAGAGCTTATTCTCAAGTCGACTCTTTAACAATGTTAAAGAGCTTGCTCCTAAACCAATTTGCAAGCCTAAACAGAAGCTTTGCTCATTTACTCATTGAGCTTGACTTGTTTAAATAAAAAAACTCTATCTTGAGCTTAAACTTGGCCCATTTACTAATTGAGCTTGAGTCAAGTCAAGCCAAGCACAAAGCAAACCAAGCTATTTACAACCTTACTAGAGCTTTGGTAGTGTTGGTCAAGTACCAAAGTTTCCCATGACCACGCATCATTAATTTCACCAATTAAACCATTCTCAAAAGTTTGCTCCAATTAATTTGTTTTGGGTAATTTGGACCTTATGATGATCAACTAAGGAGGACACAAGGTTCTAAGAACCATTTCCACTTCTATCAATTGCGAATTTGCTAGATCAATATTTGACTCTAAGAGATTCCTCTTGCTCGGTTTGAGAAGAGTTGCTTATAGTGGATTAATTCTAGTTGATATGGGTAAACTAAAGCTCTAATACCGTGAAGAAATAATATAAAACTGGAAGAATTCATACATCTTATTTCTTGCACAACTTTGGAATAAATACAAGATTTTCATTTGTCAAACATATCTAATCTCCTACAAAATAGCAACTAACATAAATCTAGGTATAAACTATTAACACTTGTAACTAATTTAATCTAATCTATTCTAGATAAGATAAAAACAAAAAAAAATGGAAAAATAGAAAATATGCAAACCAGCAAACTAGCAAATAGAAACAAGTGGAAACTCATGGAAACATATATTTAGATTTCCTACAATTATCATATGGATATTTGTATATATGAAGCCACCTAATTTCTTCTTTTCTTGATTTTTTCTTGACTACATAAACCTATCTTGCCTTTATTGCAAGAGTTATATGTAACATTCATAATTATAGTTGCTTCCTCAGTAGAAAAATACTTAAAATTAATTTGCTCCATGTATAAACTTATTTTTTTAGTATTTAGTATGCATATCTTAATAGTAGCAATTGGGAAACATATGCCTATTATCCAAACTATTTAGTTCGTCCATATTTTCCTCTCTCTTAGAGATTGACTAATAGAACATCAATGCAATCATCCTAACAATCTTTTACTATTATGTATTTTATATACTATTTTGGCTCATAAAGCACTATCAATCTCTGTTATCCTCTTCGTAGCGCTTAAGGGTTTCAATTATCAAATATAAAGGTTTCTTGCAAACATAAGTTCCCTAACACCTCTAAACAATTGAGAAAATGGTAATGGCACATCAAGAATCCATGAAAATATTTTTTGATGATAATAAAAGAAAAAACTTATAAGAGGACCAATCTCCCATTAATGGACATAGCAGAATAATGTTTTTGATCATTTTGAAAAGGTAAAAAACTTAAATAGAAAAGTTAATACACAAAGATTCATATGCCAAATAGCAAAAGGTGAATACTCAAATAAAAAAGCTTAATGAAGAATTTTTGAAAGACACTCGTTAAAAGGCAATCGAAATTTATAAGACGACATACTCCTTACTTTTTAGCTCTCTTAAAAAAAATCCAATTAATTTTTTATTAAAAAATATAAACCAAAATTACAGTCACTAGAGAACCTATAATCTTTCCATCAAATGCATTGCTTCAATGCTGTATGGTAGAAAAAAGTTCAACAATATTGACTGTGGTCCCAATTTAACAATACTAGGTCCTCTTTCGCGTTATCTAACATGCAATACACACATGATATTTGAGAGGAAGTTAGGCTAATTTCCTCTTGTTTTACTAGCCATATCTTAACCTTTAGACATATCAAGGACAATTAGGTTCCTTTCTAACTTAAAATGTTAACCCACACATTATCCTTTAAATTTGACTTTCTATAAAATTAGTACTTGAATGTGTAGGGGAACACTCTTAAATATTATTTTTTCCTTTTAAAATTTTTGAAATATAATACTCACAAAAATTATTCCAAAATAGGTTTCATAAACACAAACACAGTTTGTGACTTCTTTTTTTTTCAAAATTTGCAAAACTGAAACCGTAAATCGAGTCTACGCCTTCGGTATAATTTGTACTAAAGACGTATATGCCATCTTCACCCTAAAGCACTTTAGTATAACTTTTTTTTTTTACACTTTAACACATAAAAATATAGCGATTTGACCCTTATAAAAATATCAAACGGCAACACGGTTTGGTCCTAACTATAATACACTCAAATCAATCTTTTTTTACATATTATGAGTTCTGTAACTCCAAACAAATAAAAAATTATAACCTTTCAAAATTAAAAAAAAAATGAAACTGATGAGATTTGTTTTTTCAACTTTAAAGATCATAACTTTTTACATGTTTGGAGTTATGAAGGCTATAATATATCAAAAATATTGATTTAAGTGTACTACAGCTAAGATACACCGTTTGGTATTTTTATAAGGATCAAATTGCTATATTTCCATGTGCCAAAGTATAAAAAAAAAAAGTTACACTAAAAGTATGGACACCTTCAAGCAACCATCCATGCCTTTAGTATAAATTATACTGAAGGCATAAAGCCAATGTGCGTTTTTAGTTTTCAAATTTAAAAAAAAAAAAGTCACAAGCCACATTTGTGTCTTTAAAACCTATTTTTGAATAATTATTTTGCGTACAATAGTTGTGATTTTTTTTTTAAATCACAAAATTTAAGAGTGTTCCCCACTAAGCTTTTGTACTTGAAAAATACCTTTGGCTCAATATGTGAAAAATTGACCAAACAACCTTCTCAAAGACAACCTAAGCATAACATACCTATGACCTGGTAATCTTTCTATCTAATTTTAAGCAATATTAGGATGCAATGCAAAATATTCAAAGCATATATACAAGTATAGTCCAAAAATGATGGGGGAAAAAAGGCACATAAAACATTTCAACTTTTGGATTTAGATAATTTAATACTTAAAATTTCATTCTTTAGAAATTTAGTACTTAATAAAGCACTATACCATATATTATTTTAAAGTACAGACACTAAACTAAGGAATAAAACTTTAAGTACTAAATTGTTTAAATCTAAAAGTAGAGACACTTCATGTACTTTTATCCTAAAAATGACCGATAGATAAAGAAGAAAAAAAAGCTCAAACTTGCCCAAAACCAATGAGTAATAGTCACACCTAAGGCAAAAACTATTGACATGACAAGACAATAATTGTGCTATTCAGACAAAGAAAATGATCCATTTGTCTACCGAGCATCGGATAAGGTTTTAATATTCTTAAATATTATTTATCATCTATTTAATCACGTATTATCATATATGTGCATTAAAATATAAATAAATTCAATGTGTGAGAATATGTAAATGGTAAAAGTATGATAATACTATTTAAAAACAAAAAAAAAAAGTTAGATCTCATTATAATATGAGGATTATATATAAATGTTAAAAGTATGATAATACTATATAAAGATTAAAAAAAAAAAAAAAGATAGAGATTTCCACCAATTTTTTAGTATCCTAGTAAATCTTGTAACAAACTTAGATAGTATCTCAAAACGGTTGCCCTTAGTTAGAGATTTTGTGATCAATCAGGCATGGAATTCTTGTAGCCTCTCTAGCAACTTAGAATATGGAATATCATCAACAACAAATGTTATATTTATGTTGGATGATTTCTTAGTGGTTGTTGTTGGTTTAGGATCAAATGTTTCTAATCTTATTTCTTCTTCTTTGCCCTTCATCATAAGGATGGGAGCATCATTTGCTGTGTCTCAAGAGTCCATAAGATCATTAGAATCTTGATCATCCAATTCTTCCTTTTGTTTCGAATCATTATATGGTTATCCATCACTTGTGTTGGATTCTTCAAAAGATCTTTCATCAGTTGACTCCTCAACTGTATCTGTTGAGTTGTTTGTTGAATTCTCGGTTTCATATTCGACTTCTACTACCTTATGAGTAGTTTTGGGTCAATCTTGGTTGAACACCTCAAGAGGATCTGGTGTTTCATGAGTTTTGACCATAAGGACATTGATTGTTTTAATTTTGGTCCAAACTCCTCACTGTTACCGTATAGATCTTATGTCTAGTACAAATATTAAGGAGTTGAAAACTAGTTTTCTTTTGTGATAAGAGGATAATTCCTCTCTAACTCTCTTTTCGTATTCCTTCTTCTTTTTTCTTCTTATCTCATCCCTCAATTCCACTATAGTCTTTTTCTTTAGAATTTGTTAAGGGTCTTGCATGAAGAAAGAGGATCTGGAAGTTTTAGGTTGGCTGTTAATATTTATTCTTGATCCAAGAGTAACTATAACAAATGTAGAGGGTACACTTCTTTGTTTTGCTTCCAGTATATATATTTGTTCTCATAGATTTCTACTTTTTGACTTTTTTTGTTAAATAAAGTTAGAAAGAGAAATGCTAGGATTAGGCATCGAGTTTTTTACCTCCTCTATTTGTCTTTATAGAATAGATATCCTTATGGATGTCTCATCTATTGGTTTTTTCTACAAATGATAGTCTGGAGTGGATATCCTCAACATTGCTTCCAATCCTTTTAAGCATCTAATTCTATATCAAAGAATTATCAATTTGCCAACTGAGAACAATTTTTACTATACTACTCTTTTTTCTTATGCCTTGGGAATCTCTTTCAGCTGGACTCTAATTTTGGGAACATATTTATAGCCATCATGTTCATATTCCTCTATAAGAGGAAATTCTTCCTTTTTCTGATATCTTCGAATCATGTAGATTCTTCCAAGTGGAGTTCTTAGTTCTTTTTCTAAGGATTCAGAAATATTCTATTAGACTTTTTCAATTACCCTCCCTTCTTTAGAAGAAGTATCTTAATATGAGTCTTAATGAAGTCCATCCTTCAACATACTCAGATGTTGGCTAAGTGTCCTTAGAAGAACTAGGCTTAGAGGCTTCTAACGAGGAAGTTTCTCCTTTCATCTTTTTTGGTACCTTAGGCATTAGATTTTGCCTTTTCATCTTGCTTGCCCTAAGTGATTCAAGAGCAAGATGACATTTAGCTTGTCTAACTTTCGGTTCCTTCCGAATTCAATTCAATCCTTTGTAGTCCCATGAAGACATCATGAAGGGACTAGCTAGGAAGATGGTGCCGAGGTGCTTGTGTAACCTTAATATCATTGTTTTTATTGTCAAAAATGGATCAGATTCTTCTAAAGATCTCTCTAGAGAATTTCCATAAGAAACCATGTATTGCCATTTTCCAATAGTGGAGTCCCCTTCTTGATATCTTTTCTAGAAAATAAAGGTTGGTCCTTTTCTTCTTCTCCTTTTTTGTGGAGTATCATCATCATCATAGTAGAAGTTTCTTTAAACATAACATTCATCACACAAACATTCTGAGTTGAAGAATTCATGTCCATTGAATGGATCCTTGGTGAAGCAAATAGGTTTTCCTTCTTTTGAAGAGGATTTAATGATCTACTACAATCTTTTATCTGGCTCAAAATTTGCCAAGTATTCTTCTACTGGTTGGCAAATATCCCGAGTGGGTTGGATCATTAGCATGGTAGAGAAGATGGATGCTATCTTCTTCTCCTTTTCCTCATCCTTATTGAAGCTATTGGTAACGGTGCGATCATTCTTTGTAATGAAGGTTAGACTAGTAGACTAGTAGACTAGACAGGTACGGTGTTCTAATACAGCTTCTCATAGCTCTTTACCCATGTTTTAAGGATGAGCTTAAGGATTTTTTTCCTTCTAAGTTACCTTGGAGCATGTATCACAGTTGGGACATGCTTAGTGCTCATAGAAATGAAGAGAGCATCTCTTCCTTCCTCTGGTAGTGCAAGATCCCATGCGTGATTTTGAATCTTATAAGTCATTTGCTAATGAAGTGTGGCTGATAAGGATCCTCCTAGCATTAGGGCTCCAAGTATTTAGACTTGGACCTTAAGCGTCTCCAGGAGCTTCTTGTCTCTCAAAGGGATGCAGTAATTTGGGAACAATGTTACACATATTATTCCTACATTTAATGTTGATTCTACAATCCCTATAAATGCTTATTTATATCTCAAATATCTTGAGTCCAAGAAAGCCATTCTAGCTACAATGGGCATACCTTTCCTACCATGAAAGGTTAGAGTCAATTGTAGTACTCCAAAATGGAGATAAGTATATCCTTATTTAGTTCATTGATATGGTAGTTGTAAAGGAATTTGTAATGTGACAAATTGTTCCTCATCTATAGTCTTGGCTTAATGAGGGATTTTATGGATATGAAAACATTTTGTTGTGGCCTAGCATAAGCTAATATAGATTGACAATAGGTAAAGAAGTACCATCTATTTTTTGGTCTTTAAGGTAGATTATTTCATATAAACTATCTATTTTACTGGTATGAGAAGTTCTAAATGAACTACTACTACTTAAACTAACAATAGAGGTTTGGTTGTTTAGTATGTCTAGGATGTTGGTTTCGCTCATGAAGCTCTCGTGTGTATTGAATATTTTTCAATAAATGTAAGTATGCTATTTTCAAAATTCTAACTATCAAATATTCCTAATATTTTGATGATAACAAAGCTGATTTTAATTGCAAATCAAGTTATTTAAGTGTATAGAATCTATCATACAAGATGAATGTTATATAGAACATATGCAAACCATGGAAGAGATTTGAAAAACTAAGATTTTCTTCCGAAGGAATGCAATAACGATGAAGCATATACATATATATAATAACAACATGACATCTTGTTATAAGCTATATTCTTGTACAAAATGATTAGAAATCTAAGCAAGTTAACTATTCTTAGAACGATGTTTGACAACCACCTATCCTAACACATATATTGAATCCAAACTTTTTATTCTCTTCATTTGGCAACCTAAATGAGTGTACCATGAACAAGTCTGCAAATATAAAAGTTCCACATCATACAAATTTTGCAGTATATACACTCTATCAAAAATTCTAACAAGAATTAACCAAAAGTATTAAAATTTCAAGCTTCTTTCTACTACATCAAGTACAACATCTTGCAAACGACCTTTGCCAGCCAGCAAAGAGATAGTGTCAAGATATAGTTGGTTATATCATTGCTTGCCTTAACTAATATGGAAGCCCCCAATTTACCAAAAAAAAGTATGGATGCCGGTATGCCGACTTAAATGTAGATAGGACAAAAATGTAATCACAAAAACAAGTACATAAATGTAAGAAAAACATTTTTAAAATGGAAGCCGTGGAATCGAACCTTCTGTAAGACCTCCTATCGACCCCACCATGAGGAAAAAGTCTTGCTTTGAAATTTGAAGTGGGGAGAGGGTTGGTGGAAGAAAAGTAAAATTACAAATTTTATAATTTGTAAAATTGATCAAACCATAACACACCTATGCCCATCCGCAAATAATCTTCATTCACCGTCAATATTACGATATTTTCATATTTTCTTTTACTCCCTTCTTCTTTGAATATGAATATATGTATAAATTATACAATTATTTATATGATCATTTAATATAATTATTGCAACATTTATTTATATTATGTAATAATAAAACTTTATATTCTTTCGCAAAAATTAAATAAAAGAAGTGCATATACATTATTCACTCTCTCTCCCCTTTGTTTTTCAGTGGGATAAAACAAAAATTTCCACAATTTTTCCACTCTCTTGAGGCTTGCTTCTTTCTAATATGACGTAGAACAATAACGTGTCCATAAGCTTTTTCAAAGAGACTAGACTTTAATTATTACAATCCTTTTTCATGTGATGTGGGCAATATCCAGACCAAACTTTCATACCCATCTGCTTTCGTCGACACCAGTTTAAAAGTTCCACAAAGAAACTTTGATATATCATGCAACTATAGCGCTCACCAGTAGTGCAACACAGACTACGCGAGAAGAACAGCAGCTTTCTTGTAACTTCCAGGTATTTTACATTATACCCTCGTACTCCTCTTTCAAATTTTATCAACTGTTTCAAGAAGATGACACAGTCACATTCATATTTGTAATATAGAAACTGGAGATCATGGATGGTGATGGATTGCTTCTTCTTCACGCTGCTATGGAACATCTTTCATTACCAGAAGCAGCAGATAATGTTCTTTCCAATTACGGATTGCATCTTCTTGCTGATGCTGTAGACCATCCATCACTTCATTCACCTATCCCTATATCACCTCCAGAAAATCTCATGGCATTGATTGAGAGCATGGGAGGTTCCAACGTGATGTTAGTAACCAGAAAGGAGATTCAGAAGACTGATCTATCGACGAATCACAATAGGTTATCAATCCCCCCAGGTCAACTGGTGAGAGCAGACTTCCTCAATGAGAAAGAGGAGAAAACTATCCAAGATGATATCATCAAAGTCTCGTTAGTTGATCCTCGTCTCGAATCAATCGAAGGTTTCAGTTTCCGGAAGTGGAAGATGGGGAAGTCGTTTATTTATGCACTTTGTGGTAAGTGGAATTCGGTTGCTAAGAAAAACCAGCTTCAAAAAGGTGAAGAAGTACGTGTGTGGTCCTTTCGAGTGGATGGAAAGCTAACGTTTGCATTAGACAGGGAGAAAGACCATCCCGTAGCAGATGCATGAAGAGCAAGCTCGAAGAGTGTGTTACCAAATAAATATTCTCTCGGTTTGTCTTTTAGAATTCCATCATTTGAGTGTGTTTACTGCAGGTTGAAGCATGTTATTGGGAGAATGTAGTAGGAATTATAAGTCAGTATCCTCTTTGTTTTTTTTTTTTTTTTGGATTGGGTATATTATATTAATGAAGGGTTTTTCTTTTTTTCTTTTCCCTAATTTAAATGCTTGCGTTACATACGTGATGCTGGTTGAATGTTTATTTCTTCCTATAAGTATATTTCATGGGCTCATTGCTCTTATGCACATATATAAATACATATGTAGATATTTCATAGGCGTTTTGATGCGGACATCGTAGAGGGCATAGCGGCTTACACGGCCCAAGGGCACGGCCGTGTATAATTTTACCCGGGCCGTGTATCACTTACACGGGCCCAGGCACACCCAGCGACACGGCCGTGTGCTCCAGTAGGATTCTCACAAAGTCATACACGGCCTAAAGGCACGGCCGTGTATGAAACCGTGTAGTCATACACGGCCTAAAGGCACGGCCGTGTGTGAAACCGTGTACTATGCTCATCATATACACAGAAGCCCACACGGCCTAAAGGAACGGCCATGTACTCAACCGTGTATTATGCTCGTCGCATGCCCAGAGACATACACGGCCTAGAGGCACGGCCGTGTATGAGGCCGTGTACTATGCGTGTCGCATGCCCAGAAACATACACGGCTTAGAGGCACGGCCGTGTATCAAGCCGTGTACTATGCGTGTATTTTATTATTTCTTTCCACGTGTACGCTTAGATTTTCCCCTTTTAGATATTTTACGAGGACATATAAATACTCTTTTGTCAGATAGATTAGGGTACGTTTTATTATCATATTGGAATACACTTTGAGAGAGAGTTTTCTCTAATTTTCGGGTTGTGCGCAACCAAATTTACATCAAAGATCGTTTCTTTGTTGTGTGAAACCAATCCAATCTCGGATTCGTTTCGTTACGCTTTCCGCGCTGCGTCAGTTGGTATCAGAGCGAGGCAATTTCCTGCAGAGATGTCGACTAACGGTGGTGTTGATGGCGGTCGTGTTCTCGACCTTAATCGAGATGCGGAAGTCCAAGGAGTCAATCAAGGGGCTCCGAGGGCAGTGGTTGAAGCCATGGAGCAGAGACTTGGGCGTGTAGAGCAACGCCTGGAGGATCTGGTGGCGTGGTTCGACGCCATGGTAATGGACCACAACGGTCACAGGGGTGTTGTTGGGAATCGACCGGGGGTAGCAGCTGCCCACGGCGACCTTATCAATGACTTTGTTGTCGGAAACCAATGGAACCGGAGGATTGACGGAAGCTCTTCTAAGGAAGAGGATGGAATTTTGCGGAGGAGAGAACAACCACCGCGAAGGGGTGGTGTTGTTGGCGGTGGAAGATTTCGTGGCATTGATGATCGGAATGAACCAGCATATGGGGGTGGATATCGACGCAATCACCAAGGGTACGACCATGCTGAAGGCGGGGACTTCCGTCTTAGGGTAGATATCCCTTCTTTTAATGGTAATTTAGATATAGAAGAGTTTTTAGATTGGCTGGCGGAGGTCGATAGATTCTTTGACTATATGGAGGTTCCTGAGGATAAGAGGGTGAGAATGGTTGCTTGTAGATTGAAAGGAGGGGCGTCTGCATGGTGGGATAGATTGCAACACCGTAGGCAAAGGGAAGGGCGACAACCGATTAGAACATGGTACCGTATGCGAAATCTGCTGCAACGGGATTTCTTGCCACCCAATTACGAACAAATCCTCTTCCAACAGTATCAGCAGTGCCGACAAGGGCAGAGGACGGTACATGAATACACCGCGGAGTTTATGAGGCTAGCGGAGAGAAATGATTTAAGAGAAACTGAGGGTCAACAGGTGGCACGGTTTGTAGACGGGTTGAAGCCTCAGATAAGATAGGGGTGACAGTGTTCCGAACCGTGAATGACGCAAAGAACTTGGCTCTCTGAGCAGAAATGATGATACAAGAACAGAGCGTAAGGTTTGGAGGTAGTAAAAGGACTTACACTTACGAAGGTCCTGGTAATAGTAGTAAAGGAACTGGTGAGAGACCTCGAGGAGGGGTTGAGAAGCCAGCGGGAAGTATGGACAGGAGAGAAGACAAGGCGGAAGGAAAGAGACCGGTGGAGAATAGAGACACTCCAAGGCAAAACAATCCATATGCCAAGCCGATACTGGGAAAATGTTATAGATGTAATCAGCCGGGGCATCGATCGAATGAGTGCCCAAATAGACGCGCCGTAAACATTGTCGAGAGGGAAGAGGAGGAAGAAGTGTGTTGTGAACCAGACGGTGATGATGAGTACTATGAGGAGGTTGACGACGGGGTAGAACCTAATTACGTAATTAGGAGGATGATGTTGACACCGAAACAAGAGGATAGCTCACAACGACACCAATTGTTTCGCACTAGGTGCACGATTGGTGGGAGGGTGTTTGACTTGATTATCGACAGTGGGAGTTGTGAAAACATCATTGGGAAGGAAGTCGTAAAGAAGCTCCAATTACCGACAGAGAAGCATCCAAGTCCGTACACCATCGGATGGATCAAAGCGGCAGAACGGATAAAGGTAAAGGAGAGATGTAGAGTTCCTTTCTCGATCGGTAAATATCGAGATGAAGTGTACTGCGACATCGTTGATATGGACGCTTGTCATCTGCTGTTCGGGCGTCCTTGGCAATTTGATGTAGATGCCCAACATGCAGGGAAGGAGAACAAGTATAGGTTGGAGAAGGAGGGGGTGAAGTATACACTACTGCCATTAATGGATAAGCAACCTAAAATCCAGAAAGCGAAAGGGAAGTCCTTTCTCACGATCACTCAATCGGAAAGAGAGATGACTGAAGATATCAAGGAATCCCGCTTGATGCATGCTCTAGTAGTGAAAAATGTGGGAGAGGACATGAGTAACGCAGAGATTCCGAAAGAAGTGAAGGAATTATTAAATGAATTCAAAGAAGTCGTTCCGGAAGACTTACCAGAGGGATTACCTCCCTTTCGGGACATCCAACATCACATTGACTTGGTGCCAGGAGCTAGTCTTCCCAACCTCCCTCACTACCGAATGAGTCCCAAGGAAACGGAGATCTTACAGGAGAAGGTCCAGGACTTGCTTGATAAGGGATTCATTCGAGATAGCTTGAGTCCCTGTGCCGTACCAGCACTACTAACGCCTAAGAAGGATGGGAGTTGGAGGATGTGCGTGGATAGCCGAGCGATCAACAAAATCACAATTGGATACAAATTCCTCATACCTCGCATTGAGGACATGTTGGATCGGCTGAGTGGGGCAGTGGTGTTCTCCAAGATAGACCTTCGAAGCGGGTACCATCAAATTCAGGTCAGACTTGGGGATGAGTGAAAGACCGCCTTCAAGACGAAAGAGGGGCTATACGAATGGATGGTCATGCCATTCGGGCTCAGCAATGCACCGAGTACCTTCATGCGCGTGATGAACCAGGTACTTAAACCCTTCATAGGCCGATTTGTTGTCGTATATTTTGATGACATATTAATATATAGCAAGACTCGGGAGGAGCATCAAGTGCACTTGAAAGATGTTTTGAGGGTGCTGCAAGGGAACAAACTCTATGCTAATATCAAAAAGTGTGTGTTTCTGTCATCAAAGCTGTTATTTTTGGGGTTCATAGTGAGTGGGGAAGGAATCATGGTGGATGAGGATAAGGTACGAGCCATTAGAGATTGGCCTACACCGAAGACAATCACCGAGCTGAGGAGTTTCCTAGGGTTAGCAGGGTTCTACAGACGTTTTATAAGACACTTTAGCACGGTGGCGGCTCCCTTAACCGAATGTTTAAAGAAAGGGCGGTTTCATTGGGACGAGGAAGCTCATGCGGGATTCACCGTGCTCAAAGAGCGACTACGTAGTGCACCAGTGTTGACCTTACCGGACTTCGACAAATTATTCGAAGTTGATTGCGATGCTAGTGGCGTAGGTATTGGGGCGGTACTCTCTCAAGAGAAGAAGCCTGTTGCATTTTATAGTGAGAAACTCTATGAGGCCAGGCGGAAATGGTCCACATATGACAAGGAGTTCTACTCCGTGGTCAGGGCCTTGAGAATGTGGGAACATTATTTGGTGGGCAAGGAGTTCGTATTATACTCTGATTGCGTTGCCTTGAAACACCTGAGCAATCATACCCGCATTTGCAAAGACATGCACGCCTGATGGATACAATTCTTGCAGAAATTTCCGTTTCGTTTGATGCATAAATCTGGGGTTCGGAACAAGGTGGCCGACGCACTAAGCCAAAGAGCGGATTTGCTAGTGACTTTGAGAGCTGAAGTAGTGGGATTTGAACAGTTGAAGGAGCTGTATGAAACGGATGGGGATTTTGGAGCTACCTGGACGAAGTGCACTAATAAGGAACCCGTTGACAGTTATTATATCCTGGAGGGTTATTTGATGAGGGAGAACCAACTTTGTATTCCTGCATCCTCCTTGAGAGAGAAGGTGATTCGAGATCTCCATGGAGGGGGACTCGCCGGCCATTTGGGGCGGGACAAAACACTAGCAGCAGTGGCTGCAAGATATTATTGGCCTCAATTGCGTAGGGATGTCAGTCGGATAGTGCAAAAGCTGCTACATCTGTCAAACATCCAAGGGGCACTCTCAGAATACGGGACTCTACACTCCCTTACCCGTACCTGAGAACATTTGGGAAGACCTATCCATGGACTTCGTCCTAGGTTTGCCTCGTACCCAATGAGGTGCTGACACTGTTTTTGTAGTTGTGGACAAGTTTTCCAAGATGGCTCACTTCATCCCATGTAAGAAGACGGCGGATGCTCAGAATGTAGCCAGACTATTCTTTAAGGAGGTGGTCCGATTACATGGGGTTCCCAAATCCATCACTTCTGATAGGGACACCCGATTCCTTAGCCACTTCTGGAGGACGCTTTGGTACATGTTCAACTCGTCCCCCAACTTCAGCAGCACAGCCCACCCACAAACAGATGGACAAACCGAAGTGACGAACAGGACCCTTGGCAATCTGATAAGAACTATCTGTGGAGAGAAACCGAAGCAATGGGACCTGGCATTGTCTCAAGCAGAGTTTGCCTACAACAACTCGATCCACAGAACTACCGGTAAATCTCCTTTCTCAGTGGTCTACACCAAGGCACCTTCTCACGCCCTGGACCTAGTTTCCCTACCCAAAGGTGTGGAGGCCAACATAGCAGCAAAGCACCTGGCGTCAGAGATCAAAGAACAAATTGAGAAAGTGAATGAGCTCTATAAGAAGGCAGCTGATAGGCATAAGAAGAAGAAGTTGTTCGAGGTGGGAGACCCCGTGATGGTGTTCTTAAGGAAAGAACGCTTCCCCGTGGGTACATATAGCAAGTGGCAGCCGAAGAAGTATGGGCCCTACAAAATAGTGGCCAAAATCAATGACAACGCCTATGTGGTTGGCCTTCCGGAAAGCATGAAGATCTCCCGGACCTTCAATGTGGCGGATTTATCTCCATTTTACACGGATGACGCACCCCTTTATTCAGAAGCGAACTCGGGGTCGAGTTCTACCTTGGTGGGAGAGAATGATGCAGACATCGTAGAGGGCACAGCGGCTTACACGGCCCAAGGGCACGACCGTATATAATTTTACCCGGGTCGTGTATCACTTACACGGGCCCAAGCATGCCCAGCGACACGGCCGTGTGCTCCAGTAAGATTCTCACTGAGTCATACACGGCCTAAAGGCACGGTCGTGTATGAAACCGTGTAGTCATACACGACCTAAAGGCACGGCCGTGTGTGAAACCGTGTACTATGCTCGTCATATACACAAAAGCCCACACGGCCTAAAAGAACGGCCGTGTACTCGACCGTGTATTATGCTCGTCGCATGTCCAGAGACATACACGGCCTAGAGGCACGGCCGTGTATGAGGCCGTGTACTATGCGTATCGCATGCCCAGAAACATACACGGCTTAGAGGCACGGCCGTGTATCAAGCCGTGTACTATGCGTGTATTTTATTATTTCTTTCCACGTGTACGCTTAGATTTTTTCCTTTTAGATATTTTACGGGGACATATAAATACTCTTTTGTTAGATAGATTAGGGTACGTTTTATTATCATATTGGAATACACTTTGAGAGAGAGTTTTCTCTAATTTCCGGGTTGTGCGCAACCAAATTTACATCAAAGATCGTTTCTTTGTTGTGTAAAACTAATCCAATCTCGGATTCGTTTCGTTATACTTTCCGTACTGCGTCACGTTTGATGTGGCCATTGATTTCCTTAATGCTGCACTATATAGGATGCGCTTCACTGGCCGTCCTCCATTTCCGAAAAGGTCTTTTTTTTTTAAGGCAACTAAAATAAGTTAGGAAATCTTTATAATTTTTTCCCTCAAATATTTTATTTAGTTGTGTGTTTTATTTCTATTGTTTAATTTATTTAATATTTGATGTTAGATATCTCAAATATTCTGTCTTCGGGTGTGAAGACATCAGTATCGGCTTACAGATGAACAAGTGGTTGGATTTTCTGCAATATTTGCCTTGTTGTGGAAAAGTATTCTTGAAAGGAGTTGTTTTTAGTGGAAATATAATAACACACACTCCTGTCCATCTTTCTCTATCCTTATTTCATGTGAAAAGTTATACCATTAGAGTCAGCAAACAAAGCATGTTTTTTTTTTTCAAAAGGAATCTAGTTTTACGTCGTCTACTATAGTCTATAGATGTGACGTTGTCTATCATGTTATTAGAAACATACTCTCTCATAAACTATAAATGTACGGAGAATTGCGTGTGCTCGGAGATCATTCAACCTTCGTCATTAGTGTAACGTCAGCAACTTTCCCACACATTCACCCGCGCTGGTGTCCGCGTATATACTTTAAGGAGGCGTAATATCAAGGTGAATCGAGTCAGCTTTTTGTTAAACAATTATTCCAATCAATTAGCTCTCAACGCCTTAATTTATTAATTAATTCTAACTCCCAATTACAATTAAAAAAAATAATTGTCTTAATTATTTCATTCTAACTAGAATTATACAGAAGAGTTAAACCCAACAGACTAAAAAAGTGAATTAAAATAAAAAAAATTTTAATTCACTTAATAAATAAACGATATTATTTAATCTATTTAACCGTAACTTACAGCAGACCAATCTATTAGACAAGTTAATCCACTTAACCCATTAATTCTTACTTTTCAACTAGTTAAAAGTAGGCCATCGAGTAGGTCCAATCCGACATTGCTTATATTCATTTAATATTTATTCTTCCAGGTGAAATGATAATAATATAAAATATTATACACTCCATACTCCAACCAAAAAAAAAAAGGGCCATTGGAAAGGTTCCTACAAAATTGATTTCTGCCCAAGCCAACTTTGGATATGTGGAAAGACATCAGCACCCAGCACTCGCCCAAAGGAAACCTTGAATAAGTCTCAGCTCTGCTTGTGGCAAGGGGACTCCGGACAACCCCTCTTTCCTCGGTGCCTGTGATTACTGACTTGGGCACAAGGCAGTCACTATAGTACTAGCTGGCTTTCTCGTCCTCGTATCCTGCTGCCCTACCGCTCCGACCAAGGAGAAACGATTCCGGCACAGAACTAGCACCATTTACCTCAAGACCATGATACGATCTAGCAGCGAAAAACTCTGCTCCAGATCTTGCAGTTCCCTTGGTAGAAAGTTTGGAGTAGCCATCGCGTAATTGGAGCGCCTTTTCAGTAGCATTAGCCAACGCAAGAGCTCCTTCGTTTTCATCATCTCCATTGTCTGGCCATGGTTGAAGATATAAGAGAAAAAATCAGCTAGTTTCCAAACTAGTTTGCGCATTATAAAACACTACCATGTAAAAAGATCATTCTCACATGTTGAATGTATCACATTAAAAAAATACATGACAAAAAAAAAAAACAAAAGGGAAGCTTGAGCTCTTTGATTCTTATCGAATCAGAATAAGCAAGTATGGTCAGGAAAAAAGGAATACCATGCAGATTCTGATCTACTATATATCCACCCTGAAGGAAGGAAAATCTAGCTTCTTCCGAAGGTTCAATCACTTGAACAGGAGATGAATTAATCAGTTCACCAAAATCCATGGCATAGGCCCCAGTCCACTGGCTTCCACTAGGGAATGAGAAAACACAAAATTTAGCCAGTTAGAGGTTGTCAACCAAACACCGCAAGAAAAAATTACGCTCAAAATATAACTTGAAAACAAGATCATTTAACGAATATAAGCTTTGGGTGCATTATAACTGGCTCTCTACATATAAGGAGGAGGCCTTTTTATTGCTTAGAGCAGATGATCAAGAACAAAGCCAATCCAATGAAAATTTAAGAGCTTTATATCTAATCCCTTACTGCATTTTCTAACAAATGATATCACTAAGAGGACCAGAAAAGATCAATACCACACTTCCAGATCTCCTGTTTGAATTACCTCTTGAAAGCGAGCATGGCCTCAAATGGGGTGATAACTGGAGACAAGAACTCTTTGCTATCTAATAGAGCAGTCTGGGCACAGGAAACATGGACAAATATATCACACTGTCACAAAAGTAAAGCACTGTCAGCAGATATTTTGACCTAGAATAATTACAATAACAGAAATTGTTATCATAGAAGGTTACCTCAGGAAAATTGGCAAGTTTTGCAGGATTCGGTCTCCCCATAGCAAAAGTATATGCCTTTTTCCCACTTCCTGTAATTAGCTCCTTGATCTGATGTATCATATGAAGATAGCCAGCTGCAAGTGAATATGAAGGTTAAGAGCACTTCCCACATAATTTGTAATAACATCATTATCCCAAAAACATCTGACAATCACAATCTGCAATTCTTGGGTGTAAATATCATTGTTTCAATCTTCCTACATCACACACACCAAAAAAATAAAATAAAAAATATTATGTGGGAACCGAAACATCATAATATTGGGATGTAATGGAAGATTACAATGAGCAGTAATTATAAAAATTGATTGTTATACAACAGTAATGAGGGGTAGCTGATGATCCATTCATGTCAAAAGGACTGTTACAGACATATTTCAAGAAGTTATAAGCAACCAGGACATCTTGTACCAGTTCAACCAAATGCATGTTGAGTTTTTAGATTATTTAACTGTAGTGTTATATTTAATAGTTTTCAATGTGGACGAATTTTAACTAAATTAAATCAAAACTGGCCTTCATCTAGCCTGCAAATACGTCTGACCCAACTCCCAGCTCTTCATCTCTCCTCAGTGAGCTCACCCTCAATTCCTTGATAATGATGTGACCTCAACTCTGATACTTACCCCGAGTTGTTTTTGGATTATGAGAAAAGCAAAAATCACAAAAAAATTTGCTTTACTATCTGAAAGATGTAGAATATCCAAAAAAATCAGACACACAAGAAGTGAATAAAAACAAAGGAAAGGAAAGGATAAAGACTACAGCAAAAGTGAATTTACTATTATCAGAGATTTTGAAATTCCTTTCTCTAATTAATCCACAAGTGGTATAAAGGAGCTTCATGGGAGGTCCTTGTCTGGAAACGGAAGAGAGCTCCAACATCAAAGATTAGATAGAACCCTGAATCGGCCCACCAACATGAGCATTCCTCATCATGACATCCAAAGGACTATAGCTAAGGAACATGATGAGTAAGGGGTTACTTGTTTCCTCCTCTTGATTCTTAGATGAGGCTACATGAACTGCACTTAGAAATTGCTTGATTGGCACCAATCTTTTATCACCATTGGAAGTCTTCGTACCCCAAAGGGAACGATTGGGAAACCATTAAGGATACTATGAAGTTTAACCATAGAATAATTCATGGTTGGGAATAAATCATCCATATTAATATAAAATGCTTTCAAAATCGTATCGGTTTTCTTTTCTTGCTTTGCCTGTATTGGTTTGTAGTCAACCCATATATGAAGCGCCTACCTTATACATTACATAAAACTATTTGTTCAACAAATGGAAGATTGTCTTTTTCTACAGCTCCCCTATGGTCCTACACCATAGGCAAGTTAACTATTCTTAGAATGATGTTTTATTGGAAGCCTTTCAATTCTAGACAACCACCCATCCTAACACACATATTGAATCCAAACTTTTTCTTCTCTTCATTTGGCAACCTAAATGAGTGTACCATGAACAAGTCTGCAAATATAAAAGCTCCACATCATATAAATTTTGAAGTTTACACACTATCAAAAATTCTAACAAGAATTGACCAAAAGTAGTAAAATTTCAAGATTCTTTCTACTACATCAAGCACAAAATCTTGCAAAAGACCTTTGCCAGTCAGCAAAGAGATGGTGTCAAGATATAGTTGGTTATATCACTGCTCCTTAACTAATATGGAAGCCCCCCAATTTATCCAAAAAAATATGGATGCCACTATGCCAACATAAATGTAGATAGGACAAAAATGTAATCAGAAAAACAAGTACATAAATGTAAGAAAAACAATATCAAAATGAACTTACCAACACCAAGTGTCCCCACTAAGATCCCTACAATATTAGCATCTTTTGCTTTCTCCACTAGGAAGTACCTAAATCAAAAATGAAGCGAATTTCAAACTAGAAATAAAGGGCAGAACAAATCCAAAAGCTATATTTCTATCAGGGGGAGAGGGGAAAGGAATAGGAAAAAGGATGTGGGATTCAAAAGGAACGGAGGAAGGCATGAATAATTTATCACCTACGCTTCAGAATTCTCCTCTGCTGAGACAAATCAGCCACCAAGCATTCTTCTGCTGGATCATACCTGACTAGATAAACAAAGAAAAAGGAAAAAATTATAATTCATCATTGATAAGAAATGTGAAGAATGTGGCAATTTTTCTTCCACATGTTTTAAATCCAAGCTAAAGTAAAATCAGGAAAATTCAAATGCAAATGTTTTTTTATCGGCAATGAGTATGCAATAACACTCCTTGCTTCTACCTTTAAATTTGCTTTGCCAGGGGCAAAATTGAAAGCAGTGATGTTAAAACTTAATATGGTTTTCAGCTGAATTTAAAGTTCTTTTTGCTTCTTTACCTTTCTGAAACTCTACTTCCGCAAATATTAAACTCAGGAAGGAATCATTATCCAAGCTAAAGAAGCGAGTGAATCACCCATATCTTCATTCCAACCTTGAATTATAACACATGAAAAGCTATGCTGAAAAATTATAATGAAGCTACAACTAGTACTGTAAATAAAGCTAATTTCTCGGAAAAATCTCCCTTAAAGAAATGGGAAAGATGCAATTGTACTTAAAAATGTTTAAAAGAGGGCTTCCAATAGATATGGATGGAAGACCTTTTTAAAGTTGATTTCTGGAACACAAAACCCATTTCTAAAAAGAAAATAAGAATAACATAAAACAGGGACCCCAAAAGCTTTCAAGGGACATGGACTGAAACTCCTCAGTTGGATCTCACTTTGAGGAGAGAAAAAAAAAGAAAAGAGGTATACACAAACAAAACAAACAACTAAAAAGTAAGCGATCTGCAAATCCTGATAGCGTGATTTTCCATTCAGGAAATATAACCAACACTTCACTTCTTGCATCTTGTCAGGTCCCAACTGTATTCAATATTTATCTTATGCATTTCCTATATAATTCTTGTTTTCTATTGAGTATGGTATGATATGTTTGCCAGTCTTCTTTTTTTTCCAAACCAAGTTTTTTCTTTTATCTTTTCCAAAGATCATCATTGTGCATGTGCATAGAAATAAATGCAAGGGGAATATGTAGGAACTGAATGAAAGAAAGAAAGAGAGAATGATGGTAAAGATAGAAATGAAAGCAAAATACTTATAAGGGCGGGAATTACACACTTTAATTAACACATTTAATAAGAGACTTACCATCCATCATCTCAGATGCATCCTAGCTTATTTACCCCCTAAAATATATTTCAAAAACCATTACAGGCTTTCATTAAGGAGAAAAGGATAAAATATATCATGAAACATTTACTACAACATACAAACAAGCTAGAAGTGACTGATATGTTCATCTAGCTCGGCTGGAAACTAACCATCTTCCATTTTTAGTATGGAGGCAGTGATTGGAGGGCTTTGAGAGCAGCTCCAACTCGCTCCCTCTATCCTTTTGCATGGGATTTTGCAGGCGGGATGCTGATCTACTGTGTGCATTCTATCTATATATCAGTTCAATTACTAAAACTACCAGAAAGAGGAAATATTTGCTTTCATGCACTTTAGATGGACCTACAGACCCCATTTTTTATTTCCATCGTACCGATTCAAACATATCAAAAACTCACAGGTGTATAAAGCCTCAATATTATTCAGTCTCTTACACTGATTCTATTAGGAATATACTTGAGCAAGACACAGCAAAAAACGTGTCATAAATTTCTTACCTATTTCACAACCATTAAACATCAGAACCACATTTCTGAATGCTGGATTGTTGGAACCAATATAAAACAGCAAGCATTCATCCATTTTACGTCCTGGAGGCATATTCCAGGTCAAGCCACCAATAGCATAACTCGTGCTAGCAGATGTATCTGCATCCTCATAAGAATTGCACTGACCGGCAGATCCAAGGATGTCAAAATTCCTCAGACTTTGCGAAGGGTATATTGCTGAAGTGGTTACATTAGAAAAATGCAGCTCTGATCCTGAGCCACTAGATTTTATTGCTTCAAACCTAGCTTCTTGTATGCGTGCAATGGCATGAGCATATTCCAGGCCAAAAAGCACCTACAGTTATCAATTAAGTTAGAACTCGAGATTACAATAAAAATATGCAAACCTTTTTTCGCAAAGATAGTAGCTCAAAATTAATTTATCACTATCACCTGAAAGCAACTAATGAGAAATCATTTTAATTGCATTAAAGTATTTGAGACTGCTTCTTTCATACTGAGAGAGCATTTGATTTAAATGCTCTCAAGAAAGGAAGTGGAAGTGTTATCCTTCCAAGACAAACCATTTTTTTTTTCCTTTCTTTGAAGAGGAATATTACTAGTTAATCACTTCTCCTCAAAGGTCTTCAAACAGAAAGAGGAATTCATGTAATCCCCAATTTTTGTAATATCCTCCATATTTCACTGTCTCTCTTCCCAAATCATTTAAAAAAGGAATTTTTTACAAGGTATTCATAAGGAAACCCAAATGTTCTCATGGTGCTAAACCATGGTCCAGTTACAAAAGGATCCTCAGCAGCAAAACAATTAGCAATCTAGGGGGTAAAACAACAACAACAACAAAGAACCATCAACATACCACAATAGGCTTGCTGGCACTCAAAGCATGAGTTAGCAGCTTCTCAACACAGTTTGATATATTAATAGGGGCTTTTCCAAAGACAAAGAATGCTGGAAGCATGGATGTCCTGCAGTTGAAAAAAGAAAATATTAATATCTAATTACATATGTGCTATTTCTTTTCATTGTCCACGATACTAGCACATCTGGTATCAATAGAATCCAGAAATAAATGCATCAAAAGCAAAAGATATCTAAAAGAAAAAATCATAGTGATACTTTCACCTAAACAACTTATACAGGTGGCAATTCCTGCACTTTTTCAGTCCAGTTGATATTAGTCAGAGACATTAAGTACAACATAAACAGATGAGTTAGATCAACCATATCAAGGAAACAAGAATCGTTCCTTCTTTTGCTTGATATGCATAGGTTAGGTAAGAGACATAAACATAGACTTTATAAAATCATTGGTTGACCTTCATTCAAGATTACTTACGGACTAAGGCATGCATGTCCATAATGTATGATACAATCTGCATTTACATGTGCCGCTCCAACTTCATCAACACAACAACTTCCAAATGCTGTGTCCGCCATAACAAACAACCCAACATCCTTTTCCTCTGAATTAGAGTCAGTAAGAAACTGAAGCTCTTTACGGAGACAGCGTACAACTTTCGTAGAATCCTTCAATAGCTCGTCTGGAAACTGCTCAAACATGTAAAAGCACAAGGAATTAAAAAAAAAAAAAAGCAGTATATAACACTCAATCACAAAGATACAATTATACTGATGTAAAACAATGCAAAAAATTCCATCTCTAAATTTAATGTCACAAAATCGTGCCAAAAGCTTGCTGCCAATGCCTAGCAAGTATAAATGCCTAAATTAACGTGCATTTGTTTGGTGAAGTAACTCTCCAAGGAAAATGTTTTTTACATGTTCCATTGGTCCTTGTCATTATCAATGCAACCATCAGGCACAGCCCCTATTGTCCACCACCACCACCTCGGACCACCAGCAGCCTATTATTATTATTTTCTTTCTGGCAAGTCCAAGGACCTATTAATACTATGACGCTGCCCATCACCCCAACTCCGATTATACTAATCTCACCAGAATTAACTTACAGGGAACGACACACGACCACAAAAATTTATCACGCGATTTGACAGAGATTGTTCATAAAGCAATTGCATTCTATGATACAATAGCACCGCACGGTACTTCGTGGCACATTTATATCAAATTTTTTATAAGTTTCTTGTGTTTCATCGACATCGTAAAATTACTCTAGTACCAGAAGAACTTCTCGAAACTATATTACATAAAACAATCCACAAGATACAAGTATACTACAAAAGCACAGGCAAATTATATAGGAAAGAAAGTTTATTGCAGCTCAGATTCATGTTATGTACTCTAGAATCTCAACTACATCTAGAGAGAAGTATCGTATATAATATCTCACGATTTTGCTGCTTAAGAGAATAGTTAGGGTATTGAAGAAAGTAATGTCGCAGAAGTACCTGCAAAGCAACTCTGGAGAAGTTTCCACTGCGAATGAAATCGGCAGTGCGGGAAATTTCGTAATAGGATTCAAACTCCATGCTCTTTTGCTTCTGGAACGCCCGGAGCAACGAAGAAGACGACGTGCAAGAAGCAGTAAGAAGAAAAGATAGAGAGAACAGGAGTGAAAGCAAAAGTTCTTAGCGAGGGGCTGTTACAATTTTTTTCCCTTTTTTTTCTCTGTATTTTTTTTTTCATATCTATATATATATTATTTATGTTCATGAAAATTTAAAAAATTTATTTATTAGCTATCTATTAAAACGTGAGCCATGCATTAACATTTGTTGTTAACCTTCTCTTTTCTTTTTTATAGCGCACAATTCTACGTATTTATTTTGGACTAAATGGTGAACAACATTTTTCTATTTTTCTGATTTTTTTTTTTTTGCCATTGATTTAAAACATATGTTTATTAAAAATAAGATATAAAAAAAATATAAATATAAATACATATATGCCTATTTTACAAAATTAAATACCTAATAAATCCTAATAAAATTAACTTCCCCACTTTTACAATATCATTTTAAATCTATTAAAATTTTCTTTTCAAATACTTAAAATATATTTTTGAAATCTTTCTACAAAAATAGTGTGGATTTTAACTTTTTAATTCACATACACATCACATATAAAACATATACAAATCAGATACAAAATTGAAGTGGATTAAAAAAAAAATTCCAAACAAATCCTTTATTTGCTTCATGTGCATTCAATCTCTTATCTTTAAAATTAAGAGTTTACACCCCTAAACTTTTACCCAAAAAAAAAAAGAAAGAAAGAAAGAAAAAAGTGTATTTGTACCTTTAAATGATAATTTTGCCATTGGTTTTATACATTTTCTAAGTAGTTTTTATTATTCTATACAATGATAAAATAATAAAATAGGATCAAAATTAAATTAAATTAGGTTACACAGGTGTCAACAAGTGTCCATATATGATCTAGAAAATCAAATGAATCTAGGTAACATGGACACAATTAATCAATAAATTTCACCTCTGAGATTGCTTTATTAAATATGTTAATTAGGAAGGGATTAGAATGGTGGAGAACAGACCCCGTCAGAAACTATTCAACAAGTTGGATAACCAAATTAGAAACCATCCATTTATTCATGCAGTCATGAACCATCAAATTACAATTTTATTCTCGGGATATCATGTTTCAACGTTACCGGTCCTGCTAATGGTGCTACATTTAGTTAGCTGGCTGGCTACTGGCTCGTTTCCTATCACCACCGTTCGAAAGCGACCAGTATCTGCAGCCTCATGAATTATTATAACAATGTTTAACAGTTGTGGAGCTTCAATTATAACTAATACCACAGAAAGGCGCCCAAAAAAACGTTTTGTACATAACAAACATACACCCTTAGATTCTCTTCTACCCGTAGTAAGTAATGTCAGGCATAACAACAGTGAACAGACAGTTTCAATCATCATATACCTTGCGGTTAAATAGGGAATCATCAGGACTTCTAACACATATCCCTTCTTCGCCACTCAATAATCTGTTGTACTTTCCTGGGAGGAAACTCACCTTACAATTCAATTTCTTTTCCCCAAGCTAAACTTCTGTATTAAATATTGCAATGATTTCTCTCTCTCTCTCTCTCTTTTTTCTCTTTTTCTTTTAGGCCAGAAAGCGACGATTCATCTTGACAAGTAAAGTTCCATGATCATAATTTTCCCGCTGCGATTGCATTACTCTGCCTTACTCCAGCCGCTGAACGACTGCGTCAAAGCTGAATTTCTCACCAGGTTCAAAACTGGCTTCAAGGTCCTCAAAACTCTGCTCAACTTTCAAATTTTTGCTTACTTTTAAACCAGTCTGCAATTTCCACCAGATAGAAGAGTTAGGGTCAAACACTGCCAAGATCATTATAAATTAATGAGGAAAAAAGGAAATCGATCCACACCCAATTCCTAGATTTCCTAATCGAGAGTAAAAAAAAAATGGTAGATAAGCAAGTGATCTTGCCCGAATAGAATAGGATGAAAAAGAAGAAAAGAGAAAAGTCTTGACAATTCAAAATATTAAACACACTATAAGGAAATTTTTGTCGGTTTCCTATCCATGCAAGGGGAAAGGTCAGAAGGAAAAAAAGGCATGTAGCTAACTCCAATTGTTCGAAATCTTGGGCATACTTTAAGCAACCCATCTAGAAACTTAAACTTGTAGGGGAAATTTTGGTGTAGAGACTAATTTGAAAACACACAGTTTAAACATCGAGATGCTACATAATTCACAAGCTTAATTACTTGGTCAAAATGAAGACCAAATAGTTTAGAGAGTCCAGCATTCAAAAGATTTTAAAAATAACTTGACATGAGTTCCAATGCAAGGTATGAGATAGTATCATGTACCTTTTGGATATATACAGCTACAGTGGAATTTATTAGAGTCTTGATTACTTGCTTGTAAACTTTGGAAGGTCCAAGGATTTCTAACAATATATCTTTAGGTATCTGCATAAATAAATATAAAAAATCAGCTCACAGAATTCCAAGCACACTCTGAAAGAATAAAGCAAATGTTAGTGGAGTTTGCACATCTTTGTACAGAACTCAAAAGTATTTGAAGAAAATGACACAGGCAGATGGCAGTATGGGTAATGTTGAAATGAGCTCTAGAAGAGCAGTTCATTCTTTAATATACTTGAAGTACTCAAAATTATGATTTGTCAAAAGGTTTTATAGATTGTTGGCTGATGAGTTCCAATTTTTGCCTTACATAAATTCCTCCATACCATACATGTCCAACATGATTGTCCAAGTACTCTCTTTCAGATCCTGAAAGAGCTCCCAAAAATCCCTTTCCCTTTTGGAAGATAAATGACCAAATTGATTGACTTATTGCTATTAAAAGATCCAGAAAATCCATCCACTCTATCATTTCTGGGTCCAATGGAATTCATAGGTGTAGGAAGTAACACTGTCATATAAAGATATTTCACAAGGAAATTGGAAAAAGAAAGGAAACATGACTGGCAGATTGTTGAGTTTCTTAGATATTCCCATCGCTCATTTAGAATAAGATAGCACACTATCATTCAAGGAAACCAAACATAAAAATCCAACAACTTCACCATATTAACAAGGAATAAGAGCTTACATTTGGCGTTTTCCCTGAAAGCATCCGTATTTTAGAGTTCAAACAAAGAAAGAGAAACAGTCAGGAATGATTGTCAGGAGGAATCTCAATGAGAAAAATATAGCAAAGCAACCATGATGCAGACAAAGAAAGATTTCAGATAAGCACTAGAGATTTAGTTTATCATCTTCCTTTTTTTCTTTGTATGTGATAAAAGTGTGCAAACTTGCATATTGATACAGTTACAAAATAAAAGATGGGCAAGAATGTATACCTAATCCTACCCACTCTGTTTAGTTATCAACTCATCCTTCTATGCTCTATCCCCTTCTTATATTTCAGCAAGCATTGTGAAGTGTGAGAAGCTTCTAACAGTGACAAATTAATGTAACGCTGTGTGCTTATTAAAACATAATTAAGTGTCTTCTATGCCAAGAATGTTCAAATTTCCTTCAACAATAAGGTATCTCTGTCAATCAGTTTTTATGTCTTTGCAGAAAGTAAGATTCCATCTCTTCATACAACCACCTAGAGATGTAAATGCATCATACTAGAAATAAGAAGTAATATATCACAATATTCCAGCAACTACTAAATCCATATCACAAACGCAAAAGAGGAAGAAAGTAAAGTAGATCTGCGTAGTTACTAGTCCAAAAGCAGAAATCCAGGTCCTTCAAAGAAGTTTTATTTTTCACTAAATTAATCAAAAGAACTACAATGAAATGCATGTGCTAATGGGTTTTAACAAAAGAAATTCTAACTGCTTGTGTGCAATGTTCAGCATATCTCATTTGACTGACAACAATAACCTAAAAATGATACAGCTAATAACATGGAATCTCTACACAAGTTCACAACAACTATATACGAAATCATCATATATTTCAAAGCTGAAAGCATGCAATTCTCTTAGAATTTCTTAACCAGCCAATCTTACCTCCTTTTTCTCTTCGAAAGCCGGGAATAGGTTGGGCTGCCTCAACCATTTTTCCAAAAACGTAGTCAAATATGGCTTGAGTTTTGGGGCCATATACTTCAACACTAACCTGTGAAGATAGTAACAATAAAACCCACTGTAAAAGATGACAGTGGCGCATGATAAAACTAGAATTAAATCACCAGTTTTCATAAAGTCATGGACAATGCCTATAAATTGTCATGATTATTGATCTTACAGCATATACTAGATAGCGCCATTAGAGGAAAATAAACCAGAGAGCAGTCTGTGCATGGATAATTGCAATGATTATATTATTACACTTTCTACCTAGCTAGAATTGAGACACATGCAAATCTAACAATATTATTTTGGATATTAATGGGCTAAAACATCAGCTAATTTTAGGCATGGATATATAATTATGCTCTAAGTCGCTCAAGGGCTTCATTAAGGATGTTTTTGTTTAGAAGAAAAACACTTTCTAAGCTTTTTTCAACAATTAATTTAATAAAAACTTTAGTTTTCTCAAGTATTATATTTGTAATCTCAAAGATAGCAATTAATAGTGGCTTTTAATTCTAAGTGATCATGGGAGACAAAGGTGGCATCTCATGGTAGGTGGTGGCAATTATTCATCACAGAAAATGTCAATAAAACATGGGGAAAGTGGTTTCCATTTCTTAAAAGAAGAAAATTATTTCCTTTATTTTTCAACGTCATGTTTCCTAGTTATTAACCACTGTGACTAGTGGCCAATCACTATCATTGTCTCCCACCACCACTTAATGACCATCTTGAGATTACTACAATAACATTAACAAATGCATAACTTCAATGATAGCAAATATTGAGAAAAGTACAAAAAACATGTTACGCAGAACAAGCATATCCTAAGTCTCTATAACACCAATGCTTAAACTTGATAGCATACATCTTGAGAGTCTCATTACCTTGATTTCTCCATCCTCATTGGCATCTGTCGTGGTGATGGAGAACTCTTCAAACTCAGAAGTCAAAACTTCACCTTCTTCCATACCTAACTCAATTCGATGGCAGATATTTACACCATAAACCAAGCTTCTGTAGACTTTTAAGGAGTGACAGTGAAAATTGTTCTTACCTTGTAATACAGCAAAGATAGGCTGACAATGCTTCTGATGCATCCTGTTGAAAACAAATGACGTGGATTCAATGGATGTGTATCAAGTAACGGGCACACAACCATGTCAGATCAGTTCTGTTTATCACACATAACTATGGATTAATCATTGAAAACAGATAAAAAGAATTATAATCTTGATAAAACCAATCCTATGCATATAATCACTGTAATATAACTCACAGCAACCCAATAAGACTTGAATTCATGAAGAGGTCATTGGGATCCTTTCTGGACAAAATTTCTACTTTGTTGACTTTTGATAAGTCCTTGAAATCACAATTAAACCGTAGGCATCAAAGCTGGTATAAATTGCAAAGTTAAAAATCCAAAAATATTCCATGAAAGAAAAGTGAAAACCATAAAAAACCCCGGTAAGAGACCACAGAACAAGGGCTCTTTCTAGGGTTTCTATGTGAAAAATAATTTTTCCATCTCATAAGATGGACCTTTACTCTTCAGTGCCCTACTTCACTTTCACAGATAAAGTTCTTGCACTCAAATGGTGTTTCGTCCATATCACTTCAATCACACGCTCCCGTGTATGGATATAAGGAAAATTAGTGGGAGACACATTATCAAATCTTTATACATGGAAGAATCTTCATGGAGGGGACAAGGATGGACACATGAATATGAGTTCCGGTTGCCGTGAAATATACTCGACATCCCGAATAACAGCAAACAAACCCAATTTACGCAACTGAAAATTTCAGCTATCCATCCAACACAAACATGACAATAAACAAAACAAGAGTACTACCTGACCTTTGAACGGTTTTTTCTTGACATGAAACATCAGAGTGTCTGATACGAAGGGGAAAGCTAAAGCACGAGCTTTTGCAAGAATAATTAATGGGTAGTCGTTGGTACTGCATAAAATTTACCTGCACAAATACAATCATTCAGTTAATGTATAATTCAACTAAAACAATACGAGCATATTTGTGTGATGATGTAAATGTAAAAGATACTAGAAAAGTAGAACGACAAAAAAGGAAGTTGCAAAACTGTTATAGGTAAAGGAGAGATGAAAATGAAATGGGTGGATGACCTTGGGACGTGGAGAGAGAGTTGATAGAGGAGTCTTGTTGAGGGTCGCTCCTGTTTTCATCTCCTATCTGTTCTTATTGCTCTCTCTCTCTCTCTCTCTCCTCGCTTCCACTTCCTCACTCTCACTGCAACATAGATTTGGATAACATAAACACCATTGCCTAAATGCGAAACATGGCAGTATGTCCGGCTCGGGAAGGTCTTTTCATTTTTTTTTTTTTTTTGGCGCTTAATTTCCTTAAAAAAATTCGTGAAGATTTAACACCGGTCCGAGTCCTGATTGGTTTTGAAAATTAACTTAACAAAATAATAATAATTAGATATACTTAATAAATTATAATATAATAAAATACAGCACTACCCGACGTTTTTTACTGTGATAAAATTGTTTTTTTTTTTTTACTACACATTGGGTATATGGTGGAAGAAATTGACACTTTTTATGTAATTTGTATTTTATTTGGAAAATTCTTATATAAGTAAATATGTGACGTAATTTTCCTTTATCTCATATGTTAAGATTAGCTATTACTATTAGTATATCATTATTTATAAATAAATGGATTTAGTCAAAGAAGGATTCACTTATCATTCTTGTTTTGAAAATGGAAAGGAAAAAGAACTCTTTTTTTTTTTTGTAAAAGCTTCATTTATGCCTTTAAATTTCAATTTTCATAAAGAATATTCTTCAGGAGTTATATTTTTTTTTTCTTTTTTCATTTTTTTCTTCCTTTTGCTGCAAGAGATAAATGTTGCATCTTCAAGAAGTCCTACGGTCTTTCTAATGATTTCATTAAATGGTAAAAGATTATGAATACATAATAACTGTTGATATTATATGGTGTTGTATGGATAAAAAAGTAATGAATTTAGGAACTTTATGCCAAATTTCAGAGGCAAAGGGTCATCCACGTTGATACTTTAATCTTCCTTCATTAAAAAACTTTTTCGCATTATTCCTATTTCAAATTGGTGTCTACTATTATTTATTTATTTATTTTAAGAATATCGGTATCAGTTATTATATTGCTTGAGAAATAGGATGCATTTGTCTCGCAACTTATTTTGTTGTCTACCATTAGTCCAGATGTCAAACGTTCATATTTCAATCTCACTTTGTCAATTTTTTTTTTTTCAATCTGTTCCAATTATGCCCATAATTTCTTAGTTTATCTTCTTTTCTTCCTTCCAATTTTGTTCATCGTATTGCAAATATCCTTTTTCGAATTATAATTGATTGATGGAGTTAGGTTTTTGAATGAAGAAGCTTTAACTTAAAAAATTTGGTTGTTCTCTTTATTATTTATTGATTTGATTTTTATGCTTTTCAATATACATCGATGGCTTTTTTTTTTTTGCCTTTTTTATACTGATTACTCATGTTAATCCTCTTTTGTGAAAAGAATTGTAATTTTTATGTATTATTTTTCGTCTACACTTTTTTTTGCTATAGGACGTAATATGCTATTCTCAATGCATTAATTATAAAAATTAAACTATAGTGACTCCTATTTAACAATTGACAATTGTAAGTGTGTAAATTATGTATCTAAAAGAGAGAAATACACATTGAAATAACAAGCAAAATTTGTGCAGAATCATATTCTTAAGCAAGCTTACAAATAATGAGTTATGCTCATTTAAGAGATTCACAAAATGGCTGGAAGAAGCATTATAAGCTTTGAATGAAGCCTCACTAAACAACAACACTAACTCTAACTTCATCCCATGAGAATAATGATCCTAGATCTTTAGAGAATCCATGCCAAAGGTAATCCTCATAAGTCGATTCAAGAATTAAAACACCCCAAAATTTAAGTCAATACAGTTTGTCACATATCATTGCTAAGTGAAGACACGTAAAAATCTAAAATTTATTAAAATTTTACACAAAGTATAAAATTATTATGATATCATAAATAAAATATCTAAATACCTTAGTGAGAGACTCTATAAAGTCTCGCTTGGTGTCCACAAATGAATATGAAACTACAAAGATCAAACTAAAGTCTATCTCCTACTATTAATCACAATGGAAGTATACTAAAACATAAATACGACCAGAGTCTCATACTTAACATAAATAAATACATTAACATGGGAAATATCGTTCTTCTAACCTTCTAGTCACTCATTAAAGTACGCATACTCCAAGTCCTTCCCCATGTCTTGATTTGTGTCTACTAAAGCCTTTCCATATACTATTATCTCACTAGATAACCTACAACTAAAAAAAAAAAAAGGGCCCCACAAGAGATGAGCTAAAGCCCAACATAATGTATACCAACAACTACATCCACATGCCATGCAAAAACATTAACATAATCAAAAATGTAGTTGGAATATCCAAGCATCCATTTGTCATCTTTCGTTTCAACAATTCAAACAATACAACTCTAGGGTAATACAAAACCCCACATACACACGAAAAACATATATACATAATATACGTATACAACATTTAGGTACTCTCTAATACCCATGAGTTTATCAATCCAAAAATTCTAAATCTATCTAGATCACTTCACTGCATGACTTTACTAAGGATGTCATCATACACCAACCATTAGAGTGTCCCCTTGAGATCGTTGGTACTCCCGGTTTCTCGAGCCCAACCAAGAACATGCAACAAATACTTAATTCCTTGGTATAATGTAAGTCCATTTACGATTCTAACCCAATATGCACAATCAGCAAATATAGTATATATATACCTAATAGAATAATCTCTTCATAATTCTTCAATCTCTTAAACCTCAAACCTATTCAAATGCATAAACATAATAAGCTTAAGGATCCTATAACAACTAATTTAATCTAATTTTAGGTATTTAAACATGCTATGAAAGGCTAAGGATTGAAATTAGGTGGAAATTTAGTATACGAACGTGTACATGCCTATGTAGTAAGCATACTAAACAAGTGAAGGAATATGGGCAAGAACACAACTGTATTTCTTGCTTGTATATCCCATTGAAAACTTTTTAACTTTTACACGAGTGTGTAATACCCAAAACTAGTTGTGAACATGAAGTATACAGGTGTAATACAACCATGTAATGCCCCGTGAACTTCCAAAACTCTATAGAATTCTATAGAAACTTCTTCCTTTTGAATCAAACTTGCAATTCTCACCCCAATCCCATTCCTTGATCGCTTCCATTACAAATTCCTCCGACGTATTCTATAATTTCACTACCCCTATTCAGTAAATTACAATTTGTTAAAATAAGTAATTGCCAAGAAATTTACTTATGGGATCAACTTCCTTCCTTAGCTCAAATTTCTTGAAGATTCTCTAAATTCGATGATGTCTGCATTATGCCTACAATAAAAAACATTCTTTAACATAAATATTGCTATTGATAAATTTTCCAAACCTTGTAACTCCTTATTCTTACCAAACCAATCTTCTTTAATCTTGTATTCACTATTATGCGCGTTTTGAATGTTGAGAAACCCCCGTCTCTTCAATTCCTTATTCTTCTTGCATGGATTCATGTGGATAACCTGTCTCTAAAAAGGGTGATGTGGAAATAAGGAACAAAAAAGAAGAAAGAATAGAAATTAAAAAAAAATGGAGAGAGAGGGAATGTATCTTTTAAAAGATACATCAGTTCTGTCTAGGGTATATAAAGGACTAAAATACCATTGCCCCTTCTTTATTTATTTTTCTTATTTTATTTCCCTTTTTCTTTCTTGAATATCACATCCCCCCTCCCTTTTGAAAAACTTTCATCCTTGAAAATTACCTGAATTGTGAAAAAAGTTCTAAATGTTTCTTTCTCATTTCTTCTTCTAGTTCACAAGTTGCTTCTTTCTATGTTTGATTACTCTATAGAACTTTGACATCCCTAATTACTCGTCTTCTCAATATTTGTTCCTTCGTGCCTATAATCCTAATAGGTCTTTCTATTATTGTGAGGTTTGGTCACACCTCCAAAGGTTCTAAGGCAGTAACTTGAACTGAGCTTAGTAAATATTTCCTCAACATAAAAATGTGAAATACATCACGTGCTCCAACTAGATTCGATGGTAAAGTCAGCCTGTATGTCACAATTCTCACCCTCGCCAAGACTTCAAAAGACCCTACATATATAAGGTTCGGCTTTCCTCTTAACTTGAATCTCGTCACCCCTTTAGTAGGTGATATTCTCAACAAAACATAATCTCTCACTTTAAACTCTAAAAGGCATCATCTTCTATTTGAATAAGACTTTTGACAGTTTGAGTTGATTGCATCATTTGCCTAATTAATTTGACTTTGTCCACTATGTCTTGTATCAGATCAAGTCCTAATACTTGTCTCCCGTCTACTTCATCCCATTATAGCGGTGATCAACACTTTCTTTCATATAATACTCCATAAGATGTTATTTAAATCATAGCTTGATAACTATTATTGTAGGCAAACTTTACTAAAAATAGGTGATCATATTAACTTCCACCAAAATCTAATACATAAGCCCTCAACATATCTTCTAATGTCTGAATGGTTCGGTCTAACTAACCATCCACCTGTGGATCGAAAGTTGTACTAAATTGCAACTTAGTCCCCAATGCTATGTGTAAACTTCTTCAAAATCTCTTAACAAACCCCATATCCCTATAAAAAAACCATAGTGATAGGTACCTCATGTAGTCTTACAATTTTCTTAATATACAATTGAGCCAACTTCTCGAGTTTATTACCTATATTTATAAGTATAAAATGAGAAGATTTAGTAAGTTTGTCCACAATTACCCATATAGTGTCCAACTTAGTCATAGTTTTAGGTAGTACTATGACAAAATCTATAGTTATGTACTTCTATTTCCACTCTGATCTTGGTAGGGGTTGTAACTCGCTAGCAATTCTTTAGTACTCCATTTTGATTTGCTGACAAATTAAACACTTAAATACATACTCTATAATTTCTCACTTCATATTCTTCCACCAATAGTAACATTTTAGATCCTTATATATTTTAGTACTTTCATAATGGATAGAGTACCCAGAATATTATGCCTCTTTCAACAGTTCATTCTTTACTTCAAATATACCGAGAACGCACAATCTACGACCATACATTAGTACTCCTTCTACATCCACATTAAACTCCATTGCTTTTCCCTCTTCCATTCATTTCTTAAATTTTTTGAATTTTAGCACCATCAGCTTGTGCGGATTTTTATCTTGTCTACTAATGTAGGCTATTGGTTCCAATTTCTAACTCTAGTTTGCACATGTCTTCCAACAAGTTCCATTGAAATGTGATTAAAATTGCCAAATTATCTTGTCTCTTTCTACTAAGTGCATCGGCAACTATATTTGCTTCCTAAGATAATATTAATTTTTAATGTCATAATCCTTTATCAGTTCTAACCACTATCTCTATCTCATGTTCAACTCCTTTTGGGTAAAAATAAACTTTAGATTTTTATGATTAGTGAATATCCTGCACTTCTCCCACACAAATAATTTTTTCACAATTTGAGTGCAAGTACTATAGTCGTCAATTTTAGATCATGTATAGGGTAATTACTCTCATAAAGCTTTAACCATCGGGAGGCATAAACTATATCCCTCTCATTTTGCATCAATACACATCCCAACCCTTATATAAATGCATCACTGAAGATGACAAATTTCTCACCACTGACAGGTAGTGCCAAAATAGGTACTATTACTTAGCCTCTCTTTCAAGGTTAAAAATTTCTTTCACAATTATCATCCTATTCAAATTTCACTCCCTTTTGAGTTAATCTACTTAAAGGAGCTACTAATTTAGAAAACACTTCCACAAACCTCTTGTAATGTCTTACTAACCTTAAGAAACTTCCAATCTCTATCACTGTTTTCAGTCTAGACCAGTCAATTACAACCTATACCTTCTCAGGATCTATAGATATGCCATCTTTACTAATCACATGGCTTAAGAAGGTTACTTGATAAAGCCAAAACTCACACTTCTTGAATTTTGCATATAATCTTTCTACTTGTAATTTGCTCAACACCATCCTTAAATGTTGCTCATGTTCCTCCTTCCTCCTAGAATATATTAAAATATCGTCGATAAACATGGTTACAAATTTATTCAAATACTCCCTAAACATTCGATTCATCAAATCCATGAAAAGTTGCTGGTGAATTCGTGAGTCCAAATAGTATTACTAGAAACTCATAACACTCGTATCGAGTTCTAAAAGCAGTTTTTTGAATATCCCTCTCCTTAATCCTTAACTAATGGTACCCAGATCTCCAATCAATTTTTTAGAAGACTTAAGCCATCTGTAATTAATCAAACAAATCATTTATTTTAAAAAATGGGGGTATTTATTCTTGATGGTAACAAGGTTTAGCTCCATGTAGTCAATACATAATCTCATACCACCATCCTTCTTTTTCATAAACAGCATGGGTACATCCCAAGGTGAAGGTGAAATGCTAGGCTTATTAAATTTCTTATCTAGTAATTTTTGCAATTACTTCTTCAATTCCACCAACTTAGTAGGCATTATACAGTAGAGGATTTTGGATATAAGAGCTACACCAAGTATCTGGTCTATGCAAAACTTAATCTTCTTTGCTGGAGGTAAGCTTAGTAGGTCCTTAGGGAAGACTTTTATAAAGTCTCTCACTATAGTTACTTGATCAATGTTTATAACATTTCCAAATTCAACGGTCACTAAGGCTACTATACTCTTACCCCACAATTCATACGTAGGCAACCCTATAGGTCTTTATGCTTTAAGCTTGAAACAAAAGGGTTATTTTCCAGGTAGGCTAAAATAGATTGTCTTATTATGATAGTCAATAGTTAGATAGTATCTAAATAACCAATTAACTCCCATAATCACAACAAAATCCATCATCTCCAAAACTAGAAAGTTTGTAGGCAGAATTCTACCCTCCACTTCGATACTAACATTTCTACATATTCTATTTAAGACTCTACCTACACCCATAGGCATACTCACACTTAAAGCATCATCTAACATCTCAACATAAACATTACAAACATGTATAAAGGCATTAGACACACACAAATGTGTGGCACCAATATTAAACAAAACATAAGCACTAGTAGAGTATATAAGTAACGTACTTACTAAAGCGTTAATGTCTGATGTGTCCTAGTGCTACAATGTAAATACACGAGTTGGTTTTCTCTATCTTGGTCCCATTAGCTAAGATCTACTAACTTAAGTCGTAGCCAAAGGTTTCCCTATCTATGCTGGTGGTATAGCTTAACCTCTCATATTTAAGCAATCTATAACTCTATAGTCTCTCTACTTGCAAGAGTAACCAATGATAAAGGGAATCAATCTTTCAATATATGTCATACCACAGTAACTTGTCTTTCCACATAAGAAGTAGGCACCCTCTAGCCACTTACACTCACTTAACTCATATGTTCCAAAGCATTTAGTGCATCTATGAATAGGTCTTGTTAGGGAAGCCCTAACTTGAAAGGAGGGAGTTGTAATAACCATAGGTTTGGCCTAGAAAGTCTAAAGCTTCTTACCCTTCTCTTGTATAACAATATCCTAAGCAAGTCTCTTCCCTAGTACTACTTGTGCCCCTTGAATCCTCAACTCATCAATTCTCTTATGACTTTACTCCAATAACTTAGCCTTGTTCATTACTTTAGAGTGTGTATTTAATTGAAACAACCTCACTTCATGCTACAAAGTGGGTTTCAAACCCAATACAAATCTATAAGCCCTTAACCTCTTATATGTTCTAAAAGCCATTGACATGAACTTCACTAAGCAGTTCAACTCCACCTCATATTTTTCTACTAATCAGTTCTCTTGGTGGCAATTGTAGTATACTGCCTTCATCTTATCCTGTATACTACTTGAAAAGTATTTTTATAAAACAACTGCTTGAATCTCTCCCAAATAATGAGTCTTATAGTTAGCTTTGGCATACGAGACCACCATTCTGAAGTAGTATCTCTTAGCAAGTACACAACATAGTCTACCTTCTTCTCTTTAGGAACTCCAAACACTACAATGGCTTTCTCTAATTCTTCAACCCACTGTCTAGCATCTAATGGATCATTCACCTTTGGTTTAACCTCTCTTACCAATTATATAAACCAATCCAAACCGATTGGCCCAGTAAGCCTATCACCAACCTCTCCCATTATCTATCCTTGCTTGCCACCCAACATCCATAATTCATGTATCTACCACTACTGCTACTATGCCACTACTTCTACTATAGTATTGACCACCTCTAACAACTATGCAGTGTGATCTTCATTCAACTCATGGCCATGTTAAGGTAGTTTAAGTGGAAACCTATTGTCAAGAGTATTGCCTTCAGCACCTAATGTCAAACCTAGTTTAGAAATTCTCCTAAGCATTTTATAAAAAGACATTGACAAGACAAAGAAGACACATAAAAATAGAAGTTTTTGTTGAGATATCGAATATCTAAAGGTAACATAGTAAAATTAATACAATAAAATCATATATCAATAACATCAACCCCATTTACTACATACTCTTGTCATGCCTCATCGCCCTAAAATTTTCATTTCTAGATAATCTAAAGACCAATAAACTTAGGCTTTAATACCACTTAAGCTGTAATAACTCAAAACCTATAACCAATATAGCCTGCCACATATCATCACTAAGTAAAGACACACAAAAGCTCAAAATTTACTATAACTTCACACAAGGTATAAATTTATCATAAATGAAATCTCGGCATACCTTAGTGAATTGCTTTATAAAGTCTCATTAAATGTCCATAAATGAATGTGAAACTAAAAGATCAAATTGACTACAAAGATTAAACTAAAGTCTATCTCCTACAATTAATCACAATGGAAGCATACTAGAGCATAAATATAACTAGAGTCTCACACTTGACATAACTAAATACATTGACGTAGGAAATATCCTACTTCTAGCTTTTTAGTCACTCATTAAAGTACACATACTCCATGTCCTCCCCCATGTCTTAATTTGCGTATATTAAAATCTCGTTATACATTACTATCTCGCCAAATAAAACTGCAACTAAAAAAAAGGGTTCTACAAGAGATGAACTAAAGCCCAGTACAGTATATACCAACAACCACACACGTATGCCATGAAGAAACATCAACACAGGCAAAAATGCAGCTGGAATATCCAAGCATCCATATGTCATCTTTCATTTTATTAATTCAAACAACATAGCTTTGAGGTAACACAGGACTCGCACACACATAAATATATATATATATATATATATATACTACATGAGGTATTTTGCGATGTCCATAAGTCCAAAAGTCTAAAATCTACCTAGATAATTTTAATGCATAACTCCATTAGGGATATTGTCACACATCAATCATCAAGGTGCCACCTTGAGATCACCAATACTTCTAGTCAAGCACAAGTAACAAATATTTAATTCTCAAATATAATTTAAGTCCATTTACGATTCTAGCCTAACATGCATAATCAGCGAACATAATATCCACATACCTGACAAAACAATCTCTTCACAATTCTTCAATATCTTTAACCCCAAACCTATTCAAATTCATAAAAATATAAGCTTAAGGATTTTATAATAGCTAATTTAATTTATTTTTAGGTATTTAAACAGGTTAGAAAAGATTAGGGATTGAAATTAGATGAAAATTTCAACTTTAGAAGAACATAGATTCAACATGGCCAAGTACATGGGCATATACATGCTCGTGTATTAGGCATATTAAATGAGTGAAGGAACATGGCCTTGTTTCTTGCCCATATACCCCACTAAAAGCTTTTAAACTTTTACATGGGTGTGTAATACCCAAAACTAGCTGTGAACATGAAGTACATGGGTGCAATACGACCATGTTGTGCCTATGAACTTCCTAAACTTTACAAAATTATGCAAAATTTCTCCTTTTTGAATTAAACTTGCAATTCTCACTCCAATCTCATTCCTCGATCTCTTCCATTATGAATTCCTCCCACATATTCTATAATTTCACTCAATTTCACTACTCCTATTCAATAAACTACAATTTATTACAATAAGTATTTGCTAAGCGAATTACCTGTGGGATTAACTTCCTTTCTTTGCTTGAATTTCTTGAAGATTCTCTAAATTCAAAGATGTTTGCATTATGCCTATAATCAAAATCATTCTTCGACATAAACATTGCTATTAATAAATTTGCCACACCTTCTAACTCCTAATTCTTAACAAACCAATCTTCTTCAAGCATTCCAAATGTTGAGAAACCCCTATCTCTTCAATTCCTTATTATTTTTATATTGATCCGTGTAGACAAACTATCTCTAAAAAGGGTGATGTGCAAGTAAGGAATAGAAAAGAAGAAAGAATTTTTTTTTTAAAAAAAATGGAGAGAGAGAGAGGGAACATATCTTTGAAAGATATGTTAGTTTTGTCTAGAGGATATGAAGGACTAAAATATCCCCATCCCTTCTTTATTTATTTTTCTTATTTTATTTCCCTTTTTTTTCTAGGCTATTACAAGATTAATGATATAACATATGATTAACAATTATCATGTTGCATGTAAATATCAAGATCATTTACTTATCTATGCTCAATTAGTGTATGAAACTAATTCAAATTTATCCAAAAAAAAAAAAATGCTCTCAAAATCTAACTTGATAATCGTGAGATTATGGCTATAATTAGCTTAAACATAAACTTACATGTCACATCAAACCCAAAAACCTAATTGTGGAAAGAATTTAAGTTTGAGCATAGCAAAAGGAAATTTTTAAGGGTTTTAAAATTCTTTAAATTTATCAATTAAAACGCAAAATCAAACTTATGATTATAAAACTGGGTGAAGAATGGACTTATTTGTAAAACATGAGAATTTGTGAAGTTGGGGTTGGACATGAATCAAGTTAAATCACCATCAAATAATGCAAAATCCACACAATTGATTTTTCACTCAAGCTAACTCCTTATTGTACAAGACTTTTGGGACTTGGCATGCTAGAGAGAATCCAAAGGGTTTCAGTAAAGTTTGATAATTAACATTCGATGTTTAGATGTAAATAAAGAGAAAGCTATATTTTTCTTTTAGAATTATTTTTAAGTTTATATTTTATAAAATCTATAAGCTTAAAGATATTTTTTATGTTTTGTTTTTTAAAGTTAAAATATTATTACTTATTTGTATATAAAATCATGATATTCATATTATAAATTAATATTACTTTTGAATGTAAATTATAATAATAAATAAATAATTAATTAATTAATTAAATTTCGATAAGAAATACAAAAAAATAACAAAACACAATAAATATTAATCATGTTATCAACTTACATGAGAGTATCCAATACATAGGGCATATTGCGAATTCCGAAAATCTAAATCGGATATAGATTGCTTAACACTTACTCGATCATACCAAGTTTCGATGTCGAATCTTCCCTTCAAGTGTTATAGAGTCCCAAGTCAATTGTCAATTATTCCATTTTAACTTTCATATAAAAACGTGTTTCAAAGAGTTTTAGGAATATATTCTCTTAGGACAAAATTTTAAGTTTTAAATTACAATTATCCCCCCTAATAAATCTTCCCGAAATAGGGTTATCACCTACCCGTCGTCTTCTTATTAGTAGTTCAGCTATAACGACGTCGTATCCGCACGGATAGCTCTCTCACGCACCGGTTGCTGGCTGCCATAAGTAAGCCATGAGTCCATAACGACACAACAGAAACAGAATAAAGCAAGAGAAGAAGCAGCAGCAACAAGAGGAGGAGGTGGCGCGTGGATATCAAATGCCAATGGCGACTGCTTTTTCAGTAGCAGTAACAGTATCAGTGCCTTCCAACCTCCATCCCTATTCCAACTTCAATGTAACCCTATCTCTCTCTCGGCTTATATACATCTTTCTATCATTATTCAATTTAATTGTTGTATTATCCTATGGAGTAAATATCGAGTTTAGTCGGATACGATATGCTTATAACCGCGCCCTCTTCCATCCCCATACCTTCCAATTCTATCACTTTTCCAACTCCAAAGTAACTCTATGCCTCTGACTTATTTACATTCTCTGTTTTCATAATTCAATTCATTTGTTAATGATAGTTCTATGACAATTGAAGAAAAAAGGAAAGCTAATTCAAATTATTTTTTGGCAAAATTTGACAAAAGTGAAATCGTAGGGATAAGCGGAAATAAATATTACTTGGCTGTTGTTAAAAATAGATAAATGGAGAAAAATAAAATGTGATTAATATTACTTGCAATTATAATTTTAATTATATTTCATGTAGACTTCTTTATTTCGAGGCATACGAATCGTAAGTGCAAGTTACACTAATTTAAGTTATTAAACAATAAATTCCATCCCGTTTCCTCCCACTTCTACTGATTTTGACTCAACCAAACATACCGTTAATACATGCACCGGTACTTTACTGCAATGTCCTCTGCGATGCCTGCGACAAGTGTCTGTAATTACAAGTTTGGAAATTAAGCTTAATAGTAAAATGTCCACCTTTTTTTCTGAAAGAGATCACATCAGGACTTGTAATGAAGTTTGTATAATGAGACTGAGGGGATCATTAACTAAAAATAAGAAGTTTGTCATACTCTCTAAAGTGAAGATTGGTGAATTATTAACAAGGGGGGAGGATTGATCAATTACCATTAGGAAGGGATTGTATAATGAGACTGAGGGGATCATTAACTAAAAATATGAAGTTTTTCATACTCTCTAAAGTGAAGATTGGTGAATTATTAACAAAAGGGGGAGGATTGATCAATTACCATTAGGAAGGGAAAATTTTAGGCGACTCAATAGGGTACTTTATTAATTGAAAATTGGTGTAATAAGACGACATGACCACCAGAGGCATGGCTCCATGCCGGTATATTCTGGCTAGCAAATTTTTTCAGTTGAATGGGAGCAGCGGGATAGTCCTACTGACCAACCTTTAATGGTAGAATCAATCAAATTAAATATCAGCGCTGGATTTGGTATTCTGGGAATATTCATGAATGGTGGGTTTCAGTTGTCAGGGTCAAGTTTTTCTACCTCCAAAAGTGTTTATATCTGTGTCTCTACCAATTACGTACTGCTATGTAAGCTGAATAATTAGTGGGCATCGAACTCTCTTGCTTTTTGCTCATTTGCTCATTCATAGTAACGTGAAATTGGAGGAAACACAGACGTGACACCTTTTCTGAGGCTAGGAAACTTTGCCTCAATTAGCCATAGTGTATATTATGAGAATTTTTTTTTTTTTAATTCTAAACGTCTTACATGATGGAGTTTCCCAACCGCAAAATGGTGTATTCATAGTTGTCCCATGCCAATCACATATTGATGAATATGAAAAAGAAGTACAATGTAATACTTGCATCTAATATTTTTCATACATAGCCATCTGTGATTGGGTGAGATGCGAATGAGGACACCATTTTTGGACTGGAAATACTATCTGATGCTAAAGACTTGAGTTCTGACATATGAACTCAATCTACGGGATGGAAATTTTCTGTTTTTGACGTTGGAATGTTTTCTATCAAGCTCTGTATATTCTAGCTTCTAACATTAGAAGATGTGTCTCCATGAAACAATTGCACTTCTAGTCCCAAAAATAGTGCTTTTTCGAATTGCCATTTGATTGTATATATTGTTCTATTGTTCTAGATTCAAATTGCAATTGATTGTATACGGCTTCTGCTTTTATAATTCAATGCAGAAATCCTGTTATTATGGTTCTTCTCTACAACAAATTTGGTTTTTGAGGTTCTACAATAATGATGGTGCATTTCAGACCCCTACAGCTATCAAACACAAGCTTTTTGCCAGTAATAGGTATGCAAGAAGTTTTAGCGGTTGCAATTTATTGCACTTCTTATTAGTCTATGTAAAGCACGTATTTTCTGTCTTCAGCCTGTCATTGGTGTGCAATTTTCCGGTGAGGGCTGCTACAAAATTGTCCAAACCAATATCGGCTGTAGATTCAGGTGAAAGAAACACTACATCTCCAACCACTTCTATGAGAATGTCAAATTTCGTTTGTCAGCTTTATGTGCATTGTTTTACTCATATACATACCATTGAGAGAGGTGTAGTGCTTTTTCTTCATGTGTAGGTTTAGAGGCATCAATTACAGATCCAAAGGACAATGCTATAACCTTGAAGAATGCAGAAATAGTTGTGGAATCTCGGACAGAAACTCAGATGCAAGTAAACTCTTAAATTGACTTCTCTGTATCCTACAATTTGAATCATGTTGAATAATGACTTAGTTTCCTGTATAAAATTTGTTGTAGGTAAGAGTGGAATTAACTGGGGATGACACACGAAGAGCATTTGATGTAATTTTAACTGATATTGCTCGTACTGCACCACCAATTCCTGGGTTTCGCAGACAAAAGGGAGGTAACATATTCACTTAATATGCTTGAATCAGAAATAATGGGTTGTTGTCTACTGGCTCAGTTGGATCTGTTTTTCATGGATAGCTTTGTGGTGATGAAATCTTCACAAGATAAGGTGTTTTAGAGGCTACATGTTCTGTTCTTCAATCTTCATCACATGTCTTTATATGGTATTTCCATTAAGCCATTTTTTTTTTTTGGTAGTGTTGTTTAAATATTAGGAATGCCGATATTCCCATTGTACCCTATAATGTCCTTGACATTGTCCATATGTCAAACTTTAGAGGTTTCAAGAAATGCTTTATAAAATAAATCAGGGAAACGGTACTTCACATTGGCGATAACTTATTCTATTGAGCATTTATTTCCAATTGTTACAACAATGCTTCACACATCGGTTTGGCTCTATCTTCTAATGCGATTGATTTATTGAACACATGTGACAGTTTCTACCTCGGTGAGCAAAACCATGTAGTTAGATGAACAAGCATATTGTTTCAGTGCTTATACTAGGTTTACAGATGCTGCAGAAAGAGGTCTTTATAGATTGCCATGCTTTAATTTGATGGTATTTGCATTAAATTAAGTTTCTTTTTTTTTTATTTTTTTATAATTAAATTAGAAAAAGTTGGTGACTATGTTGTTCTTTAAAATGAGCTTGTTTGTATAATATCTTATTTTAAGAAGGGCCTTTTTTTTTCTCTCTTTTTGTTCACCTTAGTTCTATAAATTTGTGTGCAGATTTCTAGTTATCCTCAATTCTAACCATGCTCCATTTTGCATTTTCACGGGTGCTTATCCAGGAAAAACATCAAAGGTTAGTGATACCAGTTTTTTGCAATGATGACCTTATGTGTCCATCTTTATGTGCTCTGAGAATTTAGTTGCTGCTTCTCAGTGTCCATTCTCAGATGTATTTCCTCAGTCTTCTTGCATGGTATTATAAATACAAACTTAACTTGAAATAGTGGTTGACTTTATCATAGGATATAAATGCCAATTAAATTTTTATCACTTAATCGAATTATGAAGATGGCAACATAGCACTAGGGCCAATGGCTAATGCCAACTATTTATTGGTAATTACTGAAAGGGCAAAGTACTCCTTAGTTCCATAGAATTACTTGGTTTGAAAGAGTGATCATTTAGGAAGTGACATACTTGGGTCTTGTCCAGTTGCATTATGTTCCCATTGCATTTGAACCCGATGCTCCTTTAACTTGCAAGCTCCTATTGTCCATATTAGATCACTATATGAACATCCATTGAAATTCCTTAGCTGGCTTTAGCACTTGTTATGGCATCGTTTATTGGCATTGCATTTGTTGAAGTACTTCCTATATTATCATTTCTGCAGGTACCGAAGGATTTTCTGTTGCAGATGCTTGGTGAAGACCATGTTACCAAGTTTGTGATACAAGAAATAGTAACTTCTACCATGGCTGATTATGCAATAAAGGCAAGTCGCTAGTCTAAGTTTTTACATGGTTCTATGCAGAAGGTTAGTTAAAATTCGACTTCTCCAATGATACAGGAACATCTGAGAGTGAAAGATAACAAAATCAGCACGATTCAAACAGCTGAAGAACTCAAGTCTTCCTTTACTCCAGGAGGCAAATTTGGCTTCACTGCCACACTGGAGCTTGAACCCTCGGACACTGAAACGACCGGTTAACGCTTGGCTGGTTTGTTAAACAGAATTGGAGAGCTTCAACGGATCATTTTATTACAAAATGGATTTTTTTTTTCCCTTTACAATTTTAGGTTTTTAGTGTCATAATTCATGTATTCAGGTTATCAATGTCATAGCACAGTAAGAAATGATCTATATTACAATATTTACGGCACATGAAACTGCAGTTGTAGTGCAAGCGACTAGAATTACAACATGGGATGTCCTCTGCACAAAAAAACATCCATTCTAATGATTTAGTAGATATGTTTATAAAATGGATCCTCGTTACGCCCAACTAATTTCTTTTTGGTGTTGCTTTTTAGATTTTACAATGACTTTTAGGGCTGACTTCAGAAATTTTTTTCCCAGTAATTAAATGCTGCTGTAATCTCCTTCTCTATGGCTGAAACTCGTTGTGAGTGAACATGCAAGACAGCAATTTTTTTACATTTTAGTAATTTTATATACAATAATCTAAAACATGGCAGCATTTTATCATGGTTAGCATAAAAAGAATGTCTTGCACAGTTCGGATCACATAAAATGTGAGATTCTAGGCCACAGGTCGCACATAAGCCACTAAGTTGCAAGACAGAAGAACACCCATCTTACTGATGCTTCTTCAATCAGCTATCTTGTATCAACTTTGAGATCACCAATAGCATTCCCTTTTCAATTCCTTGATCTTTGTCTCTTTGTTAGTAGGAAGCTCCTAATAAATTTACACCTATCCTTGTTTGAAGAGTCTTGTAGCTATGAAAAACAAGTGCATGGAGTTATCCCAAACGATACATTTTCACTTCTTGAAAATGAAAATACATATGATTTTATTAGCCTAAGTCACTTCAAGTGAAGTTGCATACAAAACTTATAACTATAAGCATTTCTTTCAGCACCTAATCAAAAAGTAATAGAGTTTTCTAAAACCATGTCACAAATTAATAACTCCATGCTTTTTTTTTATCCATAATGCAGGCGTTGGGAAGAGTCTTCAAGCTAGAACTTATACAACTCCATTGCAATAATAGTTGCAAGCCAAAAAGACAACACGATTCAACCAATATCCACATTGCAAATTGTGAACCGCCTGCATGAAGACATTACAGCATTCCTTAAGATTCATTTCCACTTACTTCCATTTGGTAGGCTTGAGATGATATCCCTTCATACTTTTATAGCACAAATCCTGTATTCATGAACAGAGATAGACAATTAGAAACCAACACCCTTCTAGTACAGCATTACAAGGGATAACATACATCATTGGTCTATTCGCTATAAGCTGAAATTCAACTTTGCTTAACACAAGCTATACAACGAGACTGAAGCTGCCCCATTTTTTGGGGGTTGGGGGGTGTGGTGTGCAGAAGACCGAAGCCTTAATCCAACTAGATGAGAGCTGGTAAAATTCAATAGTCCTCTTACTTTGAACTTTTTCGAGTTAGTTCATGTACTATCTATTATGCTAAATGCAATCACTCCTGTAAAGTAACTTATAAAAACATATGGATGAACAGAATGATGTTACTATATTTTAAATTGACCAGAATTTTAGATCCACCACTTCACTGTAGTACTAAGAAATATATCATCAATTCAAAAATCTAATAATACAACACATAGCAACGAGAAGCAGTAACAGCATAGTATAGCATGGGAGTTCCTACAACAGAAGTAAACATGATTTGCATAGAATTATATCTAAACTGAAAGCATAGACATTCATACTTAAGTGGCTTCTGTAAAACTAAACATACAGATCTTTATCCAAAATAACTAAACATACAGAAGCAGTCACCCCTTCGAGTATTATCTTTGACATGATTCACAATTTGCCTCCAGATAGTAATCATCCTAAAGAATCTTATACAAGTGCAAGGGCTAATTTGTCACCAAATTCAATTCACAGATAAAAATGCCTGATTTTAAAGACTCTGGGTACTCTTGGTATGTTCTTCCCCAAACCTTTCCAGCTATAGGATGGGCTTGATGAAAGTTAGATGCTTCTTTTTGTTTTGCTTTTCTTCTGCAGTGATTCACCATCTTTTATCCTAATGGGAGAAAGGGACAAGGAGGTTAACTTTCAGGAATAAATACTTCTTAGAAATATTCATAAAAGAAAAAGAAAAAGAAAAATAAAAATAAAAATAAAATAAATAATACTTCTGAGAGATACAACTCAAGAGATTGAAGACTCTTATTTCATCAGTAAATCTAGCAAAGTTCATGATGAAAGAATTGCAGCAAAATCTGTCAAAACTACAGAATATTGGTCTTGAACAACCAATTCTACCTCATTAAACCCTAGGCCAATAGCCCGTGCTATATTGCCCAGTGAGCATCCAAAAGATCTATTCTTCAGAATAGCGGATAGCTGCAGCCTCCTGTGCAGAATATCTGTAAGTCATAACACTAATGACATAACCCCAGCCAATCCTCCTTCCTGAAATTTTTGGTCATACCTTTTCTTTTTTTTTTGTGGGTAAGCATGTAAAATTTCAGTCATATCCAAGCTCCACTCATATGTAAAGAAGGAGACTTGAGAACAATTTCAGGCTTCCACATAGCCTTGACTAAAAGAAAGTGCCAGAAGTATATCTTACTCTGAAACAAGATTTTACTTGGAGAATTTTTTCCTGGGTTCACCAGATTATCTTAGTCCTCCAATTTGTCACACCAATTTTGTGGAATAAAGAAAACTGAAAGTCACAACCTTTAAAGCAGGAAGAGCATTGGGTACTGTAAGTTAATGTATCACTAATGACTTAACCCCAGCCAATGTTCCCCTACTTTTCCTGAGATTTTCGGTCATAACATTTTTTTTTTTTATTGGTGGATATGCATGGCAAAATTTCAACCATATCCAAAATCTGCACATATGTACTCCACTTATATGTAAAGAAGGAGAGTTGAGGATGATTTCAGGCTTCCAAATAGCCTTGACTGAAAGAAAGAGTTGGCAGTGAATTTCACTCAAACACAAGATTTTACTCAGAAAATCTTCTCCTAGGTTCACCAAATTCGCTTAGTCCAATTTTTCGCACCCATCTTTGAGGAATAGATATAACCAATAAGTCATAATCTTTAAAGAATGTATAGGAGCAAATTGCGTAAGTTAATTATCTTTAGTCACATGTATAATCGATGCCTTCTGATATCTCAACTTTTCAATCTCCTTCCCCAGATAATCCAAAGTTGTATCTGTTACATGATTTGGTGAGCAGCCAGCATCTAGCATCATCTTAAGGAACCTGTATGCATCCTTCAGTCGACCTGCCTTGCTGTGCACTTCAATGAGGGTGTTGAAAGTCACAACATCAGGATTTATCCCATTGCTCCTCATTTGCTCAAAGAGCTTGCCTGCCTCATCAAGTCTACCAGCTTTTCCCAATGCATTTATCAAGGTGTTGTACATAACTATGTCCAAGTAGCCACCCTGTTCCATAAGCTTATTTAGGATTGAGCCAGCTAGATCTGCCCTTCCCATCTTCCCTAATCCTTGAAATATCACATTGTAGGTCACTATGTCTGCAGGACATACCTTGTCACCCATTTCATTAAGAATACCCCATGCTTCATTATAGTAACCCTTTTTAACAAAGGAACTCATTAGAGAATTATATGTGTAACTAGTAGAATTGATGCCCATATCACTGAATATCTCAAACAATTTGCAGGCTAAGCTCAGCTTTCCCTTTGCCAAAAATATGGATAAGAAAGTGTTGACCATGTCGATGTCAAAGGAATCCATCTCTTTACCCTGAACACGCTGTCCTTTGGATAGTGAAAACAGTGCAGGAGCATGATCTCCAGACTTGACTTGACTAGCCAAGAGATCCATATAAGGTGATGATGACCAGTCATCAAAATCACCACTGGCAAGATCCTTATCTTCTGTACTTTCAGAAACTGTCTCTATGGTCATCCTTGATTCAGAATGTCCAATTAGACCCATAATCTCACTGAAATCACCTCTTGACGGAAACATGGGCATATAATCCTTTCTTTTGCTTTGTGGATGCTTTAATGCAGCCTCCATGTCTGCTTTCCACTTCCGAACACGGTGAACAAGATTTCCTTCCCTAATAAGCTTCATTAGCATCTCAGTGCCATCCCACCAACCTCTCTTGTGAAACTCGATCAAGAGGGATGTTATGGTAAGTAGATCAACAACGAAGCCCCTATTTTCCATTTCTTGTACTAGTTCCAGAGCTTCTTCAAGTTGACCCTCCTTACAAAACCGCATCACAACAATACTATAGGTAACACTATCCACCAACTGACCCTTTTTCTTCAGGTCACAAAATAGAGTATATGCACCTTCTGCCCTTCCATTCTTGAACAATCCATCTATCAGAATATTATATGTCCAGCAGGAAGCCCTTACTCCTTCCTGGACCATCTTGTCAAATAGCTGGCACGCATCCACAACTCTCCTTGCCTTAAGAAGTCCATTAAGGAGAGAATTATATACAATTACATCTGGTTGCAACCCATTATACTGCATCTCGCTGAATATTTTAGTTGCATCATCTACACATACGACTTACAGCATCCCTGAATCATGATCCCATAGGTAATCGCATCCGGCTCATGACCAGAATTCTTCATTTCCTCCCACACAACGAGGGCATCTTTGACCTTCCCAGCCAAGCAAAGCGCCTGAATCAAGCTATTATAGGTACACAAATCGGGCCCAAAAGACCCTGAGCCGACGGATTTTGCCTTCATCTCCTCAAAAAGCTTCAAAGACATAGCTAAATCACCCCAACGCCCGAACGCATGAATACATATATTATGTCCCCAAGTATCAAACTCAAACCCGCCACCCTTCTCCTTCTCTCTCAACGTATAAAAAACATTCCTAAATTCTTCCCTCCTGTCCCTCTTCCTAAGTGCCACCAACAACTCATTACATAATACCGAACCTGGAACCGAACCAACATCCACAAAAACCTTGAAAAACATGGACAATGCCAAATCCACTTGATTATTCCTCAAAAGAGCAACAAGCACAGAATTATACATTTCGGTGTTCAAATTAACCCCTATAGTTTCCATATGATCAAGTATGTCAAGAGCAGATTCAAACTTACCCGACCGGATGAGTGAATCAAGCAAGGACTTATAAGTCCCAGCACCAACGGCTACACCATTTTCCTTAATGGAATGAAGCAAAGGAGGGATCTTTTCTAAGACACCGTGGGTGGATAGCACATTGAGCATGTGGGTATAAGTGCTTGCAGAGTGCTTGAAGAAATGCCCGAGAGACCAATTGAAAAAGTCTAGCTTTTTGGAAGGGTGGAGGGAGGTGGAATTGAGAATTTGGTGGACAAGGGTATCGGTTAATGGGACTGGAAGCTTGAGGTTTTGGGTTCCGGATTGGGATAGGGTCTTGGTGATGGAGGCCACTATGAGGATGTCCGACAATAACTTGCCAGTGGAAGAAGAAGAAGAAGAAGAGGAGAAGGAAGAGGAGGCATTTTATTCTTCCCACTGTGACTCCATTTCCATGCACTTCAGCTAACACAGAGAGCTTCAGTTTCAATCACACCTACGAGGACCATAGGCTACTGGGTGACTCCGACTGTCGTCGGACATGAATCTATTAGACTATTATTACTATCTTTTTCTTTCTTTCTTTCTTTTTTTAATGTACCCTTTTTAATTCTTTATGTTCATATCTCGAATTTAAAATGATAAATATATATATATAGATAAATTATATACGTGATCATTTAAAAAAACAAAATACATTTTTCTATTATTATTATTAGTCTATCAACCTAAAACAATTTCCTTCTACCCAATTAAAACCCTTTTTTTTATTTTTGGTTTATTTGAATAATTTGTTTTTTATATCATAATATACTATAGCTGGCTTATAGTATTTATATCATTAAGGGATACATCCTTTTTTAAACTCCACATTTTTTTTATACGTAAAATTTCTACAAATACTCCTAAGTAATTCCATTTTGGATATTATTGCTTAACAATTTTTTCTAATAATGTACACGTCCCTCTTTGTCCCCTGTTCTATTTAGTTTCTAAAATAATAACTGTTGGGCAGATCTTTTCTTCCCATCCTCTGAAATTGGAAAAAGGTATTGAAAATGTTAGAATTTTTTAATTTGAGTAATTTATTATTTAAAATGTTATTTTTTAATAATTTAATATTTAAAGTTTCAGATTTTTGATGATTTAATATGTTTGTTAAATATTAACTTATAAAAAAATAAAATTTTAAATATTAAATTATTTAAATTGGTATCTTTGTAGTGTATTTTAACAAATAAATTACATTTTTTTCTTTTCTTTTTTTTTATACATTTTTCAAACTAATTATGCATTCAAATTATTTTTTCCTTAAAGCACCAGTTATAAATGTAATTTGATTAAGTAATTAAGTTACATTCCAAATTTTATTATATCAATTTACTAATTTTTGCACACCATCTGCTAGTATGAATATTAAGCTAAAGCATAATACTCTGCCCTACACTTATAATATACAGTTTTTGAAAGTTATAGGTAATAAGAATAAGTTATAACAATATTAGTGACAATCCTAAAGATCACATAGTTCAATATATGAATGCTGTTCTTTTTCAATAAGAAAACTTAATACAAAATGGTTAATCCAAAAAAAGAAGAGTAAAATTACATGAATCACCCATAAAATTTTTTATAATTACATGAACATCCCTTACTTGATCACTTGCAACCCTAAAATAGGTGTGTCACTTTTTTTAATAATATGGCAACTAATGTGTGTACTGTGCAAATGTGGAAATATTTTAAAATAAAAAGTTTGCCGCATCAGCAAACATCCCATATTTTTTTCTATAAATAATAGCAAAAACTGCACCGACAAGCATGAGTCGGTGTGATTTTGTACACTAACTATTTGCAGGATTTTCCGAGTCACCATTCACTATGAAATGACAATCCTCGTTTACATTTGTTGTTAAATTTTCTTTTCTTTGCTAGATGACGTTTTACTATACAATTCTTATTTTAGAATTCAGATATGAAATGACATCCATTTTAGGTATACGCTATACTACTCGTACTCAATTGTGAAATTAAATAATTCAAACATTTGCTATATCAGCAATTTAAAGAATATGGCAAATTTTTTATATTAAAATATTTCCATATTAGTAGAGTATACACATATTAACTGCTAATGAATATTTATTGTTCCCAAGACCCTATTTCAAGTGTTTTTTCATCAATCACGTGTATACACTTGGTATAATTGAATATACTTCAATGATTATACATTAATTATCTATCTAAATATATACTTATAATTAGCTAAAAACACATGCAAAATAGGAAATTTGAGACAATAAATATTTATCTATTAATTACCACGTAGTTAAAAAGGTTGGGCCCACATTTATTTGGGAGGTGTAAGTGCTAAATTTTGAAAAGTGTAAATATCCGTATAATTATGAAAGTTTTAAAAACTACACTATTTACCTAAAAAAGAAAATACTACACAAAATTGTTACCATTAGCATTTTCTTTCTCCATTCACTCACTTTTCTTTTCTCTTTTTTTTTTTTTTGACATCATTATCTTCCTTTTATATTTATGTCCTCATTAAAATCTATTCTATAGCATAATTGGCTTTTATGCAATAAAAAGAGTGATTGCCATATAGAGCTATATATACTAAACTTCCACATGATTTCCTACATTCAAACCTTGCAAAATTACAAATTATCGCTTTTACATTGTAGTGAGATGTCTCAATCTAAAATTTACTTCAAAAGCAAACATTGGAACTTAGAATTGGTATTACAAGATTTTTTATTTAAGAAGGTATGTGATGTGTGCGTAGATGTGTATGCGAAATAATTTATTTATGCTTTTTCATTTTGAAGATTTATGAACTAAAAAAAGAAAAAGGTAATATTTTGTATTTATAGGTTCAAGTGTTTATGGATAAAGAAATAAAAGGAAAAAAATGATATGAACAAAATCGGTATTCAATATTGCGCACAAATAACGAAATCAAAGTGATTTATATTTGGATCATAAATTGATATTCAACACGATTTATAAAATGCTCACATTTGTTAAAAAGAATAAAGTAAAACACAACAATTCAATCAATGTGTTTGCCATAATTTAGTTTAGACTAATAAGGTCATGCTTCGAAACCACTATGACACTAACAATTCGTCATATACCCTACTTAAGTAAAATACATATGGTTGTGATTATTAAGTAGATTTTTAAATAAGTTTTAAAACCTTAAAATTGTTTATTAGTTTTAAAAAGTATTTAAAAAATGTTAGATTTTAAAAAACGTTTGATGATTGTTGGTCAAAAAAACACGTGATAAGATAGGAAAGAATAAACTATATGGCTAATAGGGCTCACAAAAGATACAAGCTATAAGTAATAAGCCATTGAGCCACAAGCAACTCCCAATAAGTTTCGGTATAAATGGAATATAAAAATGTAGTTTAAATATAACCGATCTCAGTCATAAAAATGTACAACATAGCCTATTTCTATAATCTCATCTCATATGTCCTCCTCCAAGCCATAACTCATTAAGTTGTATAGTGAATCAATAAAATCCTTATTTGGGAAAAAAAAAAAAAAAGTAAAAGGGAAGTGAGCTATAAGAGTCTAGTACATAGTAACATAAACACATATATGCATATCAAATGGACTTTCAACTAATGCAATAGTTAATCACTTAATTTAGTTAATTACCTTAATTAAACACTCAACACGAGAGTACTCATGACTCTAGATGTTATGACTGGGGACAAAAGTTCTAAATGTACCCCTTATCAGGAAACATCAAAGGTTAACAAGAGCAACCAGACTTTACGTCACCAAAAAACTATATACCTAAGTAACCCCATCTAAATGACCTCACCATTATATAAATTCACTAATCACAATCTAACCAAATCGTATCGCTTGATGGTTCCCATAACCCCAGACGACTCTCAATATATCTTCTCTTTGTTTATAATGCTTGTTATCTAAAGCAATCTCACTTATCAGTTACTCACCAAGCCATCTTTGGTAACTTAAGCATTTAACTACCATGTCATTTTAGGGTATCTAATTGCAGCCATAACCCCAATCCAAGGTTTATCACTTATTGACTCAAGTAACTACACACAAGCAACAAGTAGTTACTTAGTCAAGTTTAATTTTTCGCCCTAGCACCTAACACACAAGTTACTACATACTTAAAAGATCGACATTTCCCAAATAGCAATCTAAGTTCCAATTAAGTTAGTTGAGTTGATCATATGCAACAAAGAGAAAATTATAAGTCAATTAAATATTCTAAGTGTTTAAATCCTATTATAATTTTGGTTTAGGCTACTTAAAACCCATGCTAATTACAAGCCCAATTAGGATTATTTAAACCTATTTAACTTTTAACTAATTGTGGCTCGAACCATGTAAAGTTTATTTAATTAAATGTAATAAGTTATTTAAATTTTAAGTCTAATTGGGTTTAAAACCAATTAAGGTATTTAGGCCCCTTAAGTATAGCAAGCCTAGTTATGTTTGGAATCCTATGATTTAGTTAAGTCTGGTTATAATTACTAAATACAATTTAAGCTAGACTAGATTGATTCTATCTATTTTAATTAACCTAGGCTTATTATGTTTATTTAGTCCTATTAGTTGTATTTTAAGTCCAATTGATTTACTAAGTTCTATAGTAATTCCATTTTAAGTTTTTAGCTAATTTAAGACCTAATGGGTTTAAAGCTTATTTAAATTTGATATGTTTACTAGGGCCCATTTAAACTATAAGACCTCAAGTTTAATGGGTCCAAGCATGTTTTAAGTCATGTTGATTGAGTCAAGGTAGGTAAACCTATGGAGCATAAGAAAACAAGGAGCTATGGGGATGTCGAAGCTAATCGGCATTGTCACTCTGACACTCAAGTTAGAATGCTAGTAAGGAATAATGTAGAGAGAGAGAGAGAGAGAGCAAGAGGGTTTAGAGTTTTTGATCCCTTTATACGTAGACAATCTTAGGTATTTATAGAGGATATCAAGATGCGGTTGATTATGGAAAATGTGGAGTGTATCCATGGTTATACGTCTGGAGTGTCCAAAAAATGGTGGAGTAGGTAGCTACAGGAGTGATTGATTTGCAACAAATCTTATCTACAGTTGACCGAATCTAAGAGCCATATAGAGAAACGTTGAACTACCTCTTATGCATATGGTTGAGCCCTTATATAAAGCTAGATATGGGCTTCCACTAGGTTTGAGCCCTTGGCCAAAAAGCCTATCAATAGGTTTTGGGCCCATTGAAGTTTTATTACAATCATTTTATTTCTTAAGCCTAAGTCTAATTCATTTTAATTAGATAATTTGATTTAAGCTTTAAATTGGTTTAGGGCCTAATTGAGTTACTTATCGTATTAAGACCCATTTAGGGTATAAGCATTAAAAAGAAATTGGCCTAATTACATTTTAAATTTGGATTTTTGGACCATGAGTTATTAGGTCCACATTATTATGTCAAATTTTTATTTTAACTCAATTAGGATAGTTTAATTAGTTAAGCCCATTAAATCAAATTATCTTAAATTATGTGGGCCACTTAAGGGGACGGCAAGAGAGTGGTCCTTGGACTTATTTTGGTTGAGTTGATTTGGGGTTCAATTGGTCTTGGCTTGATTAAATTAAACCATTGTCCAACTTAATTTTAATCCGTCATAAATTAAAATCTTAACTTTAAAGGGTCATAACTTGTTTAATTTAAGCCTAAATTAGGTAAAACAAAAACCATTTGTCTCCTTATCACTTCCACTACCCATTTTATCATAAAGAGCCTGATTGTATTCAATTTAAAACTCTTGAACTATAAGACCAATTTTAATTACGAATTTTCAACTTTAGGAGCTTATAACTTATTCAATTTGATTTCAAATCACTTTAAGCCAAAGCCCACTTGTTCTTACTACTTCCTAACATCTAATACATCATTTAGTTTTCATTTTTAAGCCAAAAATACCATCAAAACAAAGCGAATGAAATAGGACATGCCCTAACTTAATTTGTGTCCAATCCATTAGTTAATTTCAACACATTATCACTTCTAGACTTTGTTTCATTTTCAATCCAACTTCTATTCATAATTAAGCCATAATTCTACTAAATTTACTCAAAATAAACATAATTTATCTTCTTCTTTTTTCAAAATCAAATATCATACCAAAATATGCAAGAAAATCAAAATTACAAGTTCATACCTTTTTCCGATTCATCCACAATTTTGTCAAACTCAATACTTATTTTATAACTTCAATTCCATCAAATTTATCAAATCAAAATGAGCTAACATGTTGAGAATTAATAATTTAGTGATCAATTCTATTCAACCACCTAGTTCAACTATATCACCAATTTCCACTCTTAATCTTGCATATATACCATTCAATTACCAAAATCAATCTAGATATCATAAGTCCTTACTCCAATCCTCAAATTATCATCAATTAATACTTAAATTACATTTAACAAGAACAACTTAAGCTTCAAATTCATCATCATAGTGGCAATCATAACAATACTCAACATAATCTCCATTTGAGTGAATCAAATTTGAATTTTAACCACATTTTCAATACCCAATAACACATTTAGCACATTAAATCCTAAATTAACTCTTAAATCATCGAATTACACTCAAAGTGAAGTAAGATAAGTGGTGGTCACAATGGGTTCTTACAATACACCATCAATATTCAAGAAAATCATCAAATCATCGTATTCCATTACTTATAATTATTTTAAATCATCAATTTAAACAAGATTTTAAACTTATCTTGTTAGAGATCTAAGAAATACCCAAATCTTCTCTCAACCATGCCTACCCATCTTTAAGATGATATTTTTTCCCAAACTCTCAATTGACTTCCTTCATAATAAAAAGTATACATTACTTGGATCTACAATCTACAAACTTAATCCCACTTGAATCAAGTCATTTCTTACTTTCCTTCATGCCCAAACCATGTGGAAAATAGCCTCCTTTTAGCTTGGAATTTCACTTGATCCTTGATCTAAAGTTCACTAGAAAACAACTAAATTAGTATAAGATTTTAAGAGTATTAAGAGGTTTAAGAAGTAGAATAGGCTTAATGAGTTTATGAGAGAATGTACCTTAAAAAGTTTTCTATAAAAATGAAATGAGAGGTTACTATTTTTTCTCCAAAAATGGGTTTAAATAGTAGGGTTTAGCAAGGATTTAAAGATAAAGATAAAGATAAATGGGTCCTCAAGAATTAGCAGGTTGTAGCTTATGATGACATAAGTCCTCTTAATTTAGTCTATTTTGTATTTTTTTTTCTTAATTTCTTCCTCTTAATCTCATTTACCTAATTAAGGTCTTAAAAGCTATATTTAAGGTCTTTAAGAAATTTCAAGTCTAAATTCAATAAAACCATCTTTAAGAGCAAAAAGGGTCATTTTTTTGGTAAATTGTCTCCAAACTTCAAGAAATTACTCTCAATAATTTAAAATGACTCTAAATGACTTTAATCTAAGTTGTTTAGTGATTTTAGCCAACTTCAATTGGGTATAGGGGCAAAATAGTTATTTTGCAAAATTGATCTCCAACCTCTAATTTTTCCTTTCTAGTTGACTTCAAATAGTTCTGTAATGATCTCATTTACTTAATTAGGGTCTTAGAACTTTATTCGGAGTCACTAAACTATTTTAGAACTATTTTCAATAAATCAAGTTCATGAGTATAATGATCATTTTGGAAAATTTTGGTCATAAATTTTATAAATTCTTTCTTAATTAACTTCAAATCTTTTTTCTTAATTCTATTGACCTTATTTAGAATTTAGGGATTTTTCAAATAAGAACAAAAGTATAAATAAATAAAATTTACTATCTCAATATTTAATAAAAACTTAATTATCAATATTGAAAAGTGATAACATCTTTTCTTGTCCCATGGACTAACTATCCTATTTATAGACTTATAAATAAACCCTAGGACCCTTTAAAATAAATAGGAAACTAATTAAAATAATATTGGAATAACAATAAAATAAAATTAAAAATTAAAAATATCTAAAGCAATCGACTAAAACAAATAACATAAAATAGCTAAGTCTAAGCAGCCACATATATCTCCGGTCTAAGCTAGTTTTTGCGCCCCTTGGTTGCATGACTAGTTAACCACCTTCAGTCTTGCTATTTGATTTACATCAATATGTACACATACATATACAAATTTTAATAAAGCATCTATTCATAGTTGTATACTGCATAGAGAATATTCTATAAATCTAATTTCCATCCTTACCTAACATTTGTTTACTTGCAGCACATTATGGATAAACCACTACTATCAGTTGGAAAATGATTGGACTGGTCCGATCTAACTTGCATGCGGTGAAAAGACCCTCATTGCACTATCATCTTAAATTGTTTGTACCTGTTGGATACTTGCATTTGATCACTTTTCAGTACAAAGAGAAGGAAAAGGCATCTTATGTTACAATGTGATGTGAACGTAAAAGTTAAGAGCTAGGAGGCATTCAAAATCGTGGCAGGAATGCATTGGATTCACTGTTAGATAGACATTTGAGTTGGAATTTGTTAGACAGTTGCAGAAGTAGTTTACTAAGACAGCTTGCAGTTAGAATGATGGTAAATACAGTTGGAACTTGTAATGATCCTTGACTAAATGTTTAGCCAGCCATTGCCAAAGGAGGTGGTGGAAAGTGACCCTAAAATGGGGATCGAGAAGAATAGAAGAAGAATAAGAGATAGGGAAATCCTGAGGGCGAAGAGGAGAAGCAGAGATATGCCAATGAAAGAAGACGCAACCATTTCATTGTCAACAGTGCGCTTTCCTCATGATAGGGACAGTCTAGATATAGGATGCTAAAGCCATGTCCGATATTCCTATTCTAACCCTCTGGGACATGACAATCTCTTGCCCTTTTGAAATCCATGTCTTCTAGGATTACTAGTGTCAATTCATTTTGTACCTGTCAAGCCAAAATTGTTCTCATCAATATGCCCTTTGCATTAATTACTTACAGCCCCCAACCAGAAGTAGAAGAAGAAAAGCTTGCCCTGCAGAGTAGAATTGGCACTGTAATTAGACCCATGAACCAGTGAGATCAATACGAGAAACCTGAATTATCTAAGACTAGGACTATGAGCCATTATTGGACGATAGATTAGAAAACATTGGACATGGTTGAAACAATTGTTGAGCTTGGTATACCACAGTGGTTTCACCTTCCTCTTCATCACAATCCAAGATCAAACTGCATTTTAAGACCCTTTTGTGTCTTAAGGCAGGTGAAAGAGTCATAATAGGTGCAGCTGATTATGTCACTTCTTAGGTTTTTTTTTTCTCTGATTTCAGATATGAAGAAACTACTTATTTGTGGATTTGTTCTTGCGGTAGTCATTACGCTTTGCTACCCGTGCTGTAAGTTCTCTTTTTCAGCTCCCCAGTATTACAGCATATAAAATGTTTTTATCATGTTCAGCAATACAATAAACATATAAGAATAAAAATAGAAGCGAAAAAATTTAGATCGTATACATATCTCTAACTATTGCAAATAATCGCACGAATTTTCCTTTATTTCGGCTTGATACTTCTAAGCCCTTTCTTACTTAAAAACAATGATGTATTTTCTAAAGTGAGTGAGTGCGATTAGAAACTCTAACCGAAAGATCGCATCCTTAATATATCTTTTATCATCATAGATCTTAACCGACATAATTCAAACTTGAATTGAAATTTTCTCGCGTAGATATGCATGTATAAATATGCATCAAATCATATCTTAAATAGCCATATCTTAAATAGATTTCTTAAGGAAATCGCATAATATCCGAATACAAATCTAGATTCAAGAAATTTCTACATTATCTCACTTGGTCCATTTATCCCAATATCAACATAACAAGAAACAAAATATGTGAATCATGGCGATAAGTCCTCTCATAACAAGTATTATCTTCCATGTATTACAATATATCAAGCCTCTTAATACTAACTCTTAAACTTAATGAATAAACCATATGTTCATTCTAGGTCCAAACTTAATGAGATTTCTTAAAGCAAATAAATAAACAAAATGTGCACACAAAACCAAACAAGAAATATCAACTGAATAAGAGTTTCATTAAAACATCAAATGCATGTACAACGAAAAATTACGTCATGAAACCAAATCCCATTCTTACTACATAATCCTTAAAATTCTTTGGTAGCTTGCCTTTAGTTAAAGGATCGGCTATCATTAACTCAGTGCTAATGTGCTCAATAACCACTTTCTTTTCCTTAACACGTTCTCTTATGGCTAAGTACTTGATGTTGAAATGTTTATTTTGACTACTGCTTTTATTGTTCTTAGTCATAAATACAGTAACTGAGTTATCGTAGTATAATCTCAATGACTTAGAAATAGAATCAATAATTCTAAGCTTAGATATGAGACTCTTCAACCATACACCATGTAAAATAGCCTCAAAACAAGATATGAACTCAGCCCCCATAGTGGAAGTAGGAGTCAAGATCTACTTTGCACTCCTCCAAGACACTGCTCCACCAGCAAGCATGAAAATGTAACTAGATGATGATTTACATGAATCAACACAACTAGCAAAGTTTGCATTAGAATATCCAATGACCTCCAGATTGTCAATCCGTCTATACATGAGCATATAATCATTTGTTCCTTAAAGGTATCTCATTACCTTCTTTGCAGCTCTCTAGTGGTCAATACCTAGGTTACTCTGATATCTTTCTTATGTCCCAACAGTAAATGTAATGTCAGGTTAGTAAAAACCTGAGCATACATTAGGCTTCGAATAGTTGATGCATATGGGATGTTTTTCATTTATTCCCACTTGAGCTCATTTTCAGGGCACTAGCTTAAGGTCAATCTATCACCCTTCATTATAGGTGCTACACTTGATGAACAATCCTTCATCCAAAATTTCTCTAAAACTTTATTGACATAGGTCTCTTGAGACAAACCTAAAATACTTCTAGATCTTTCCCTATGGATCTTAATGCCAATGACATAAGATGTCTCACCCTTATCCTTCATATCAAAGTTCTTCTAGAAGATTTTTTTTACCTCATATAACAAACCCTTATCATTAGTTGCAAGCAAAATATCATCCACATACAACACAAAAAAAACAAAAAACAAAAAACAAAATTTGCTCCTACTGACCTTTTGGTAGATACATTGATCCATAATGTTCTCTTCAAAACCAAATGAAGTTATGACATCATGAAATTTTAAATACCATCGACAAGAGGCTTGTTTTAATCCATATATGGATTTATTAAGCTCACAAACCAAATGCTCATCATTACTAGTGGAGAATCTTTCATATTATTTCATGTAAACCTCTTCCTCTATATTACCATTAAGGAAGCTTGTTTTCACATCCATTTGGTGCAACTCTGAATCAAAATTTGCAACCAATGCTATAAGTACAAGAAGGGAATCTTTCTTAGATACGAGAGAAAATGTCTCTATGTAGTCAATTCCTTTTATCTGAGTGAATCCTCTAACAACGAGTCTTGCTTTATATCTCTCAACGTTACCTTGTAAGTCTTTCTTTGTTTTAAAGATCCATTTGCATCCAATAGCTTTTACACCATAAGCCAGCTCGACAAGATTCCAAACTCTAGTAGATGCCATCAAATCCATCTCTTCTTTCATGGCACTATACCATAAGTTCAAATTCTCATAACTCATGGCCTATGAAAATGTCTTTGTATAATTTTTGGCTCCAACATTATAGTTAAACTCTTGCAAATACACAATATAGTCATTATGAATTGCTAAATTCCTTACTCTAGTAGATCTTCTTAATATTACATCAACATTCTCTTGAGGAATAGGATCATGTTGTTCAATCGGTTGTTCAATAGCTTCGAACATCTATTGAACTTCAACATCTACTAGATCAGGATCAACAGTTTGTGGTACCTCCAAGGTTGGCTCTTCAACATGCATCTGTGCTAGAGGCATGTTGTTAACAACAACGATCAGCCCGCTACTTGAAATGACACACTGAGCATCTATATGATCTTTCTCAAAACTAGGGCCTTGAGATTGATTGCTCCCACTAATCAAGTCATTCTCAAGAAATTTTGCATTTCTTGATTCCACAAACTTAATGTTATGAGATGGACGATAAAATCTATATCCCTTAGACTTTTCGGCATATCCAATGAAATATCCACTAATAGTCCTTAGGTCCAACTTCTTCTCATATGGATTGTAGACTCTTATTTCAAACGGACATCCCCAAATGCATACATGTCACAAACTCAATTTCCACCCTTTAAATAACTTAAATGGCGTCTTTTTGATAGCCTTAGTTGAAACTCGGTTCAATATATACACAGTCATTTTAAGCACTTCGGTCCATAATGAGTTAGGAAGTTTAGAGCTTGCAAGCATGCTCTATACCATGTCTAATAATGTTTGGTTTCTTCTTTTAGCTACTCCATTTTGATCTGGAGAGCTAAGTAAACTGTATTGGGTAACAATCTCATTCTCTTGAAAAAACCTTGTAAATGGACCAGTCACTCGTCCACTCTTTGTATATCTACCATAATACTCTCCTCCTCTATTGGATCTCACGATTTTAATTTGTTTTCCACATTGTTTTTCTACTTCAGTTTTAAACACTTTAAAAAACATCTAGCACTTCATTCTTGTTGTTAAGCAAGTAGAGATACATATATCATGAGTATTCATCTACGAAAAAGACAAAATACATATTACGATACGCATTCATGTCTAGACTACAAACGTGAATTTGTATGATTTCTAATAATTCAGAACTCCTCTTGGTGCCCTTCTTTGGTTTATTAGTTTGTTTTCCCTTAATACAGCTTATACAAGTCCTAAAGTCAATGAAATATAAAACACTAAGTATCTCATCATTCACTAACCTTTTAATTCTATCAATGGAGATATGCCCTAATCTCCGATACCACAACATAGAGGATTCTGCATTCATAACACATTGTTTAGTGCCAACCTTTTCTTGAACATGCATTATAGCATGGTTATCATCATTTTGTAAATTAAGTAGAAAAAGACCATTAGATAAGGTACCATATCAAATTTATAAAATAAATTAAATCTAGAGTACGAAAAGTTAAAGGAATAACCATCTGACATAAGTTTGGAAACTAAAATTAAATTCCTAAAACAACCAGGGATATAAAATGTCTTTTTCAAATTCAAAATGTAACCACTATTTAAAACTAAGTTACACGTTCCAATAGCCTCCGCATGTGAGAATATCTTATTGCTTAAATAAATGCTATGCTCACTTCCCACTAGCTTCCACGAGTCTTTTAAGTCTTGCAATGAATTAGTCACATGGATTGTAGAACCAGAATTAATTCACCATGTGTTATGATTAATATCAATCATATTGAATTCATAACAAACAAGTGAATATTCCTCAGTATTGTCACTTCTCAAAAATTTGTACCGAAGTATTAAATTTAGTTTAAATTTTAGCACAAAAAGGTAGTAAAATGGGAAAATAACTCAAAATGATTTTTCATTAAATAAAGCCAAGTCATTCGAGAAAAATCATTAACAAAAGTAATAAGATAACAAGCTCCAATTTTAAACATAATTGGATAAGGATCCAAAACATTTGAATGCGCTAACTCAAAAGGAGCACTAACTCTTTTATTGACACAAGGAATATAAGACCGACGATGGTGTTTAATAAACTAACATGACTCACAAGCTAAAGATGACATACTCTGAAATTAAGGACACAATTTCTTCAAGGTAAAGAGGGGGATGACCCAATTGACAATGAGCTTCAAAAGGTATAAAGATGCTTGAGCTAGCAATGGGCTGGGAGACATTCGCTTGTGTATTTAGAACATAAAGACCTCCTAATACACGTCCTTTACTAATAATCTTCTTCGTTAGAAGATCCTGAAATAAACAATAATTAAAAGAAGAAAAATGAGACACAGCAATTTAGAGTGCATGTAATTTTGGTAACAAAAATTAAATTAAATGAGAAATCTGGCATACTTAAAACAGATGATAGAGATAGTAATGGGGTATATAGAACACTACCAAACCCCAAAATTCATGATGTAGAACCATCAACTAAAGTGAATAAGAAAGAAGAGGTGTGTGGTTTAAAAGTGTTGAAAAGACTAGGATTACCTATCATATAATCAGTAGCACCTGAGTCAATGACCTATTGTGAGGTAGAGGAAACTAAGCACATATCTAGATTACCTAGCTTGGTGAGTGCATTGACAGGGTAAGTTGAAGTTTTCAATGTTTTCTAATATTGAAGGAATTTAGCAAATTTATGTGCAATTACATTAACTGTCTATTCTAAAGATTGACCATGTGGAGTAAAAGTAGTTGCAATATGAGTTGAGTGAGACTTTTGAGTTTTGTTGTGTAGTTTTCAACAAGTGCACTTAGTGTGACCACACTCATAATAGTAATAGCATTCAACTTCCTTTAAATTTTGACTTCAATTACTTCCTTTGTTATAATTTTAAAGTGAGGATTTTGAGATTCCTGGTCTGTTGTTGTGACTAACAAGAGCACTAAAATCTGAAGTAGAAGAGATGACAAAAGTATTTGCCTCTATTCAAAAAATCCTAATGAAAACCTCACGTAATGAAGAAATATCAATATTAGACAAAATATGAGACTTAGCAATCTTAAATTGAAAACTAAATCCTGCTAAGAAACTTATAGTTGCCATCTTCTCTCATTGTGATTGTTGTACTTTGGTATCAGTACTAAATGGCAACAAAACATTCAATTCCTCATATATTTTCTATGCTTGAAGAGATTGATCATTCTACTCAAGAAGATAAAATTCCTTACACTCTCCATACCTATGAAAGAGATTTCCCTTTTCAAAATATAAGAATTCTAAATATTACATTAATTCTTTAACATACTCATAATGATTAATCAAAATAATAACCCTAATACCAATGCAATTTCTAATATGTTTAAATAAGTTAGCATCATCTTTCGACAATTTCTTACAAGTACCATTAGTTGGAGGATCATTAGTAAAATAGTCATTTTTAGAAATGCTCTGTAAATATATTTTGACAGTCTATTCAGACCATTTAATTTATGTTCTATGATTCTAGACATCACTAGAACAACATCAACCATTCCTACAGTTTTTTGCTCATCACCCATGTATACCCAAATCAAATTAAATGAGTTGCAAAAGAAGAGACATCACCACAAAGCCAAAACTGTACACAAAACCCTAAAACTAATCTAACAAAGCAAGATTTTGTAAAACATGCAAATCGAGAAAGACTTACAAAAGGAGAAAAACTATCACTACAAGGTACCTTTGAAGAACTAGGCAAATTCCTTAAAATCCTTTACACTTGTGGATAATATTTCCTCACATCTCCTTTGCCTTTCTTCTTCTATAACTCCCAAAAGATGACTTCATAAGAATAGGAGAAGAGAAGTGGCTAGCAACTTTATTTCTTTAAGTCTCCTTTGCCTTTCTTCTTCTATAACTCGTAAAAGATAACATAGCAAGAAGAGGTGAAGAGAAGTGGTCGGCGACTTTCCAACCCTAGTTCATATCACTGCCATCATGCCTTATCGTAGCTTTAGAGATAAACTTGCTGCAATCTTCTTGAAAACCCTAATCGGTAACATGCAAAACCACAACCCTTCATTAGAAAATAACTCAAAGAAGGTCGACAACTACAACCAAACTAGCAAGCAATGCCTTACCTTCATTAGAGAGCAACTCAAAAATGGTCAGACCTTAATCGACTACAACCACCCAAAGATGTTTAGACCTTAACTGACTACAACTGGACCAGCAATGTCTTTTCTTCGCTAGAGAACAACTCATCACCTTGTCATCCGCCTCTATGGTGGCACAAACAATGCACAGCACCTCCTCTTTGGAGCAACGGAAAATAATTCCTAGCAATGGAACCATGATCTTCTAGGTTACTCACTAAGTAACCTAGTGAAAAAACAAATCCTTAAGGTTTTGCTCTGATACCATGTAAATTATAAAAGTGTTTTTCTATATCTTTGATTCAATAATATATAAGTTTATATATATATAACCTAAACTATAAATGAGGAAAGGGAATAATTTGTTGGGTAATTCATAATTTATTGATTGGAAACAACAATACATCCGTCAAAGACAGTTACAAATATAAGTACAACGCTAGAACCATACTTATAGTAGTTGGTACAATGAGACCCTATCAAATTACACCTTATAAATATAAGATTAGATTTGATTGGACTAAAAAGGAGATGCTGGGGGTTGGGTTTCCGAGTCGTACTTTATTCTGTGTTCTCCAAATACAATATACTGTGGTAGCAAGGCTTGCTCTCCATGTTTGGTGGAGTTTGGGGGTGGACTGCGTCATTGCTAGTAGTACATGTTTGGTGCCTTGCCAATCCTTACATGAAGGAGGACATTGGGCCATGTCGCACATTAGCTGCCATACTTAAAATGAGTAGTGACACCTGAAGAATAGGTGTGAGTGGTTTTCAGTTGCCCATTGGCATAGGTAGCATGTTAAGGATGTGGCTATTCCCCATGCGGTCAGCTTGTCAAGGGTAGAAAGTTTTCTTAACCAAGCTAGCCATAAAATGAAGGAGTGGCTTAGAATGGTAGTCATGTTCCATATAATTTTGTACCAAGGGACCATTGGTCCAGCTAGATTAAGGAAAAATCTCTTGATGTTGTACTCCCCTGATGTCGCATGAATCCATTAGAGTTGGTCAGAGGCGGAGTGATTGGGCTAAATGTGCATGGGGATGCAGATATATGTCCATGGTGGATAGTTTGGTAGCCGCCATATGTTGTTGTCCACTATAGAGCATAGCTTGGCCATTATCGAGATACCAGAGTTTCTTATTTGTCTTGAGGAGAATAAGCTGTTCAAAGGACCCATGGGTAGCCAGAAATCAAACCAGACAGAAATGGATAGGTCGTCTCCCAATTTCCATCGAAAACTGTTGCGCAATAGGGATCTTAATTTTAGGAGCTTCTTCCAAGACCAATAGCATATGTTAGAGCTTGTGACGTCCAAAAGCTTGTGCCCTTCAATAAAGTTGACTATACCCATTCAGGCTATAGGCCTCACTGTCCACTCTTGCATAGGTGCCAAATATGCTTGATTTGTAGGGCTTTGTTCCAAAGGTGAAGATTGGGGATCCCTAGGCCACCACATTTGAGGGGCTTGCAAACTTTTTCCCATCTGACTTTGGCTTTGGAAACTATGTAAGGGTTTCCACTCCAAAGGAAGTTCCTAATTAGCTGCTTTACCTTAGTTGTTATCTTCTTAGGAAGAAGGAATACAGAACTCCAGTAGACCTGCATAGAAAATATGACTGATCTGACTAGCTAATGTCGACCTGCATATGAAAGAAATTTTGAAGTCCACATGGTGATGCGTGCTGTGATTCTATCCACCAAAGCGTTACAGTCCTCCATTTTGAGTTTAGTGGAGAGGAGGACACCGAGGTATCTTATTGGGAGTTTGCCTTCCTAGAACTAGGTAACCTGTAGAATGCTTTGCCTGACCCTAAAGTAGACGTTGGAAAAGAATATAAAGCTTTTGAAGCTATTGGCTGCCAGACTTGAGAGTACTTGGAACTATTAGAGGGCGTCTCTGATCAGGCATATGGATTCCACATTTCCTTTAGCGAATATGAGGAGGTCATCTGCAAAGCACAAGTGGGTGAGGCGCTTCAATTTACATCTCCAGTGGGGAGAGAAAGCGGGGTTGGAGATGAGTCTTTAGAGTATAGTGGAGAAGATTTACATGCCCTCAACAAATAAGTATGAGGAAATTGGATCACCCTTCCTTAGACCTCGCTTGGGAAGTAGCCTACTAGTTCTCCGTTGATATTGATGGAGAATTTTGTAGTGGAGATGCATTGCTTTATGAGATTGCAATAGTGAGGTGGGAATTGCATAAACCTCGATGCTTCAATTAAAAAGTCCCATCGTATGGTATCATAAACCTTTTGGAAGTCGACTTTTAGTGTGCAAAAAGGGAATAATTTTTAAAAAGGAAAAAAATAATATAACTTATTTTTAATATCTACATCCCTATTTCATAGTACAATAGAACCTGCCCTTAAGGATTTGCATTATGTTTTCATGGAATCCCTTGTTATGTCTTGTGACATGCTTATAATATTGCCATTGCCATTACCTTACATTAATTGGAAATATCACAATCGAATTCTGTTTATCCTGCATTCAATATTTACCGGTTAAAAGCAGCAATAATATAGGTAATAGCATGTAGAACATTCAAATATTCACTAAATTTTTCAAAAATCTCATATTTTGATTAGTTCACACCCTTATTAAGCTGTACGTAGCTACCAACTCATTAAACAATGGATACACGAGTGGATACGAAGATAGACATGAATCCCATCCAGTTGGTTCTAAGCTAATTCCTTCATATAGCTGTCTGTGTCTCATCAGTAATTAGAGCAATCAGAAATCCATCCTAATTGTGCATGTGACTATGAAAGAGTTCCTCATAAGGCAAAACTCGGGTAGGGACTCCACTCTCCATTCATTTTCTTAGTCTGAAAAGCATTCATCTGGCGAGATTCTTGGCTGTAATATTCTCCTGAAAAACAACTGGAACGAACCAATGAAGTTCAAAACCAAGAAGACACTGGAAAAACACGCCTTGCAAATGCAGAATATTGAAATAGCTGAACAATAAATAGTAAGACTGTGGATGAGAGACATTAAAAAATTATACCTTCCTATACCTTCTGTATGGAAATGTAAAATGAGTTGATGTTGCACATTTGCTATACACCAAGCTTCTACACAGGCATCAAAATGGAAAGAATCGGAAAACTGACTTCACAGAAGCTTATGAATGATTTGCCAGTTTTTTCCACAGATAGAAAGCCCTTCTAATGACCGGATCTGCTGAAAAGCCTTCGGCATATGCACTGATGGCAGTTAAAAGGCTTGTAAATTTCTCCCCATTATCCTGCAAGCCAAGTCAAGTTTAAACATATCAAATCAACCTATGGCATATATTACTGAATATCTCTGAAATCCACGTACATCAAAAGACTTGGATGACGATTGTCACACGAACCAATATTTGTTCTTATCCCCTTTTTGTAATTTTTTTTCTTTCCTTATTTATTTATTTTGAGAATTTGAAAAATACAAACTTAAGTTTGCTCATAAACAAACTTGCTGGTATCATAGACTAATCACTGGCATTAGAAATTGAGTTTGGTAGAACAATAGTTAGCAATATCATTTATAAATTTTCAAGCTAATCTCAGGTTATGAAAACATATCTCAAGTCTGCTTTTTTTGAAGCCCCAATTCAAGTGTGTGCACACAAAGCTTTGATAAGGTAACCAACATTACAGTAGACCCGCACCATCAATCTTGCCATCTGAGTTAACACAGGCACCAAGAGAATTTTTTATCACAAAAAGGCTGGTTAGTAATAAGATGTGGCACATCATCTAGTGAAAGCCTAATATCTATAAAACATTATCCTACTAATACACTAGAATTTAGCACAAATTGTTTTGCCTGAGAATTTCAAATTAAGAAATAAAGTGACTGTTGAAAATAGGAAGTCAAGCTTTGTACAAACCTCTGGTGTTTTAAACACAAGATCTCCTGTTTTGAATGGTACCATATAGGAAGGAAGATCAGAGCGGAGTAATGCCTGAAACGAAATACCCATAATATTGAGGCTCTGAAAATCAGTAGCTCAATGATAGCGAAAAAACTGTAAGCAGATATACATCATGCAAAGCCTGATTTTCCATGTAAAAAAGAAAACCTACTGCAAAGTTTTACATCAATGATATATTCTTTGTAAATGAAACAACTATAGCTAGCTCAGTTCTTTTATTTGTTGTGGTTTTGCTGGAAAATGGATGCTAGAAATATATTATCCATGAAGATCGTCAACTGTATTAGCTATGCAAGAAAAGTGCTCTAAAATCACACACAAGGGTGAGAGAATCAAAGAATTTCATGTTCAACATCTTTTCTGGGCACGTTGAAGAAAAGTCAGGTCATCAGAAGAATTTTGAGATTATACAAATAAAACCAAAAGGGGTATGGGGATTTAGTTAGAGAAATAAACAATAATGCAACAATCATGCAATAATTAAGTAGTCAAACTCGATTCTGTATATATGTTGTGAAGCAAGCTAGCATGGGAGATAAATACATCAATGAAGCTTAATAAAATTTTCCTGGGAAAAGCAGAAAACTACCAAGTCTTTGCTGAGGAGAGCTTCATCAGCATGGTCTATCAAAGCCTGCGTAGAACACCCATGATTGGAACTTTTCGCGCGTGGTATGAACATAGTACTGTAAGGTAGACTCCAATACTTTGTTTTTAATCACAAGAAAAATTAATTAATCTATAATGCTTGTGGGCAACCAAGATAGCATTCAAAATCACACCCAGTGTATTTAATTCATAAGTTCCTAGAAAGTTTTCAAATAGACCACTCTGCACAGAACCATAAGTGAATAAAGGAAACTGTCTAGCTCTATGCATTTGCTAGGGTTAAAAATCAAAATAACCTTTCTTATTCGCTCATCTTCAACTTGATCCACACAATCTAACAAATTCTCCAAAGTGCCTGTTAAGCAAAAAGAACTGAGCTATCAGGATATCAAGATATTTCATTGAGTTAGTTACAAAGAGCAGGCAGCTAGATACAATACTATGAATAAACAAATAAGTAAGAAAAACAAAAAGAAAGAGGACTGAAATCTCGACATTTTTTTTTAATTTTTTCACAATTTTTGGTGAACCAAATGCATTAAAAGGTTCGTGTACAGTTCTTAAGGAATACAAATTTTACTCTCATCAACCGAAGTTATTAAGAATAATTTTTTTAGTCCAAGAGGTTGAAAGCAAGATCTCAAATCAACTTATTCAATTTAATGTAGCTATAGATCAAAGTGGTAGTATGCCTAACAATACAATAATAAGGAACTAACATATTTTGCAAGAATAGCAATTTTGCCCTTGATCTTCTTTCATCAAAAAAGTAAATATCCCTCAAAGTGTACTGAGAGAATTTCTAACATACTATTCATCAATATTGTTTGACATGTGATTTTAGGGAGCATAATACATAGATACTTAATAGTGAAGGAAGACATCGTTTATCAATTATTAGAACTATGCTCAGATATAAGAGTGACGAGAAACAATAACCAAGGATTGAAAAACCCACTAGCATCTATCATGTCTAATACTTCTGTAAAAAAGGGCAATGCTTTACTAGAAAAACTATAGAGAAACCATGAATCAGGGAGAAATTTTGAAGGAGCTGAATAAAATATATTACGAGAACCATCAACATGTGTTTCACTGTCTCCAAACTTTGCTCCACTTAAAGAGGAATCTGCACATATGGCATTTAAAGGCCCAAAAATAAAGCATACCAAATCGCGTTATCAGTTGAACTGCATAGACATTCCCTATGCCATCTACACCTGCATTACAAAGTGTTAAATGGTCAAGATCATCCATGATTCATGGTAACACTGCCAATCAAGTGATGCACTTTTATTACAAGCCTCTGGCAAATTAAAATGATGCTTTCTTGGTCAACTAGTAAAAGCCTATAACAATAAAGGAAAATAAGCACTACCAGAGCTCAAAATTAACATGTTATGCAAAAGCAAGTTTACTAGCAATAGGGTAGGTAGTCCATAGACCATCCATCTATGTATGTTCTTTCCACTAACCACTTGCCAAATAGGAAAAGAGGACCCATGTGTGGATTTCATTGTCCCGCATGTCTGTCCACTTACCTTATCTGGCAAAAAGTTACTAAAAGAACCAGCCATATATGGATGGTCTCTGAATTACCTAACTCTTACTCAAGCTAACTATTGCATACCAATCATGAGGTCCAATTATAGAATTATAGCTCCCTTCCTCAACCAAACACAATTTGGATTAAGAACCTCAAGTAATTACCTCATTGAGACTAGCTAAATGATTTCTTTATAGTTCTTTTGGTTATTTGAAAGGAAAGAAATGGAAGCGGTTTTTTTTGGATAAATGAAATGGAAGCGTTTTTAATGGAACAGAAACAGATTTCTCCATTTTAAAGAATTACTTGTTCTAACTTTTACATTTTCAATTTACTATACAGCCTTTTTTGTGAATTTGGGGCAATCTAAGACTTCATAGAAAGTACAACTTGCAGATGATACTAAACACAGGTAGGTATCCCCTGGTATCCATTAATACAATCACCTTAGTTTGGCAGAACAAGCAAACCATTTGACTTTTATCCATTAGTTACTTCAAAACTGTGATAGTGACATGTCTCAGCCATGCCATTCAACATTAGAAGAATAAGGATTGTCCTACTTGTCGGACCATTTAAAAAAATTTCATACAAGATAAAAAGTTCAACTACTTTTAGTGCACAGACAGAATTACATGTCTCTCATAATTTAATTTCCTCAAAGCAGCAAAAGCTATATTTCTCAATTTCACAAGCCAGTTCTACAACATGATACAAAGAGGATCGCATGCAGCCAAGAAAACCAGAATAAGGCATTTTGTGTAAAAGCTATTTCAGAAATATAAATAGAGTATCCATTATAGTCAAAATTCTGTACAGCATAATTCATGCAAAGATCTCTGCCAGAATAAGCAAACCTGGTATATTATCGCACTTGTCACCCATGAGAGAGACAACATCAACAAATTGAGATGGCTTCAAAGTTCCATACTTCTCTGAAAATTCCTCTAGCCCAAAGGAAACCATCCTTCATCATAAAGATAGCATATATAAGGATGAAAACGCAAACAAAACTTAATCTAAGAAGGGAAAGAACTGGAAGTTTCACACACTTTTATCAAACATAGATGAATTTCCAATCCAATAGCCTTTTTTTTTCTTGGATAATTAATAATTTATTGATCCAAAGAGATTATACAACCGTCAAAAGACAAGAAAAGTACATAAGAGTACATATGAAAGGGAAAATAAACCTCAAATCATAAAAGCAAGGAAAATGTTACAAGGGAAGACATTATGTTGGTACAAGAGTAGTGTATGCTCTAATTTCGTGAGCTAGGAAATTCAGACTAGGGAGGCAATTGACTAGGCATACTTTATTGAGGCTTCTCTATATGCAATAGACTGCTGTGGCTAAGCCCACCCTCCATGCATGGAGGATGGGCGATGAGGACTCAGCTGTTGCAGTTACAATCCAATAGCCTTTTAGAAAGAGAATGTTCATAAATGGCTATAGTTTAAAGTCAATAACCAGGTAACAATATATACACATAATATTGACCATCAAGAACATACCTACACAGGTTTGAAAGATGAAATGTGTAAACAGAATTTTATAGCATTACATTGAATTAATACTAAACTCATGTCATCACACTCGATTAGAAATCCACAATCCTACATCTGTATTCCTTAAAAATATGTAAACGAAATTGGCATAACACAGAGTAAGGAACAATAATGCAGATCTGCTTAGTGAGCCAAATGACCTCTAACAAAAAAAAGGTAATCATTGAGAATTTTCCTTCGTAGATTTACAGCTCATCCTCCATGAATCCCATGGTTGGTTACATCTCTTTTTTAACATGTCTAATTGTAACCTATTCACACAACTGCCTTCTTGGTGATAAATATTCTTGGCAAACCAACTGGGATGATTAAGAAAATTATCACCTAGATAGCCCATGCTTGAGGAATATGGACATTATTGCTTTACAATACTGCAGATGTACAATGTTGAGAGACATAATTTACCAAGTTCTGGTGATTGTCATCTAACTTGGCAATTTTTTCATGTGTCCACAGAAACTAGTGACATGACAACTGTGATTTTACGGCATGGACTAAAATCTCTTACATGTAAAGAGGGCCAATAAAACATAAAAAAAAAGTAGGATACTTATGACTATTTCTTTAAGAAAAAAGAGACGGAAAAACAAACACATACAGACAAGGAGCATCTTAAGTAAAACTGGATAGACATAATTCAATATTATACTAACTCAAAGCCACGTGGTGCAATACGGAGAAGACGCAATGATGGGGAAAGAATTTGGAAGAAGTCCTTGTCTGGGGAGACAACTCGAACCTGTAGCATATACAAGCAAAGACAATGGTATTGTAAGGTATGATAAACCAGAGAAATTTTTTTTTCCATATATTGTGAGGATTGATAAAGTTAAACAAAGTAATAAATACAACCACCATTTTTCCAAAATAAAGGCAAGGGTAAACCCAACCTATCCAGTATTACAGTATGCTAGGACTTGTCTCTTACACTCGTTTAGGCACTAGACACAATGCCCATTTGCCACCCAAAATGACCTAGTTTAGTTATTATGAATTAAGCATGAAATATGAGTCATTAAGTACCCGAAATTTTGACCAACAGATCCCCCACTTATTATAAAATGGAACTCCATTCTTATTGATAAGTACCCTACCAAAGCTTCAACTTGTTGATCCTTGATCTGCACATGGTATGCACTATAATAAAAGCAATGAAAGCTTCTTACGACTAGGCTGCCCCTGCATGGCCATCCATAAAAGTTTGGATAGAAGTATGTACCTTGTATCCAGCATCAACACTCCTCACTGCCAAAGTTCCAATCACATCATCAGCTTCAACACCCGGTACCTGAATTGGCATTGAAACATAATTATTTAGCATAAGATATCTTGACAAAGTTTGAGTCATAACAGCAGACCAGTTACACCATGGAATGAAAGGTATGGAGGGGGTAAGTGCAGTGGTATACATTTTTACACACACAAGGTGTAGCAGAAGAAATGATTGCAAAAGATAAAGTAGCATCAAGTCAATATTGATGCACGTCATTTAACTGATGATAGAATGGAGCAATATAAAGATGAGCTTTTTGCAGTGATCTTTGTACTTAAATATCGTGGAAGGAGATCACCATCCAGGTATGCCCAGTTTCTGTATGAACCATATGATTAGTGCCTGTCCAAAGTTCACTGGTTTCCGATTTGGCATTCTGAGCTGACCAAAATATGCTCTATTATGAACAAAACACAACTTGTTTTACCAGGTAAAATGGAGACCGAAGCTCAGTTTCTTTCAAAATGAACAAAAATAATCAAAATCTTCATTAAGGACAGCATCTGATAACAGAGATCAATTTTTACAGCCATAAAAGAGATCCCAGTTCCCAACATATACACTACAAAGCAGGTCCATTGTGAGATATTAATTCCTCTTTTTTTTTTGGATAAGAAAAAAAAATACAAAATACAAAATGGCATAGTCCACCGTACAAAAGATAAGAAGCACACTATAGAGAAATGAAAAGCACTAAAGAAAGTCAACTTAGGCATCCTTTCGCATCATACTTTGTTCAATGTTATAGGTTTATCATGTGCTTCCTTGTTTCATAGTTTCTGTCTATTTTATCAATGAAAATACAAAAAAAAACTCTTGGTACATCACACACACACACACACACCACCCCACCACCCCACACCCCCCCCCCACCCAACCAAAAAAAAAAAAACCCTAAAGAAAGACACTGTTAGGCTATGCACTGAAAACAAAAGAGTGCATAAGCCAATACTCTCCCTAAACTCATTACGAGTGCAACAAAATTCTGTCTAGAGTTCTAGAGAAAGCTAGAATTTTCCAAAGAATACAATCCACACTCTTGGTTTCCAATCCTTCCCTCATTTCGTTTTCTCCAAACATAGTAGACCAAAGCTGCAAAAGCAAACTTCCAAATAAGTCTCACAGTAGAATGAGACCCATTAAAAAATATTTAGAGAAGTTGCCTGTCTGTTAATAAATGCATTCAGTTGGCCATTTAAGTGCAGATATAATTCTTACTCAATGGGACTAACCGACCATTAATTAAAAACTATAACAAGTAAGCCTAAACAGAAACCTTTTTCTGGGTGATTACCTAGCCTGAACTTAACTAGCTAAAGTTTCCGGCAGAGAGGAAGAGCAGCTCTAGGTTTCATAACTGAATAAGAGTCAGTTCAAGTGACCAGCATAATTACATGTGATGCTGCTGCATTCATATGTCATGTACAATGAGAAGAGATTTAGAGGTGCAAATGTTGATCAAGTAGACATCCGCAACCTCCCAAGTCCCATCACATGTCCCCCTGCTGTTATAGAATTTAATCATACCAAGTGGAGAGTCACATGCATCCACTACATTCAAGCACTAACCTCAATCACTTTGATGGACATAGCCTTGATGGATGCTTTTAGATACTGAAGGCCCTGGACAATTGTATCTGGTGTTGGGGGGCGGTTGCTCTTGTATGATGGGTATAAAGTATGCCGAAAGTTCAAACCTTCAAACAGTTGATAAATTTGTGAGCTTTTTTACACAAAGAAGACAATGAAGCCTCTCAAGCTTTTTACAATAAAATAAAACAACACAAAGAAATTAAGCAATAAGCCTCAAGAATGTAATGAATAAAATGTATAAAATTCCAACGAACTATTGACAACTGCATTAAATTAACCCTGTAATGACTGCTGGCAACCACCTTATACACATAGACCCGATCGTCTTTCTGACTATTAAGATTTAAGAGAAAATGATTAACGAGAACAGAGGACAGTTTGTTGAAGTTAAGCCAATGATCCCAAAATTTTGATGATAATGAAGCTATACAAAACCTCACATCAGAGCCAAATGTGCAAAAGAAAAATATTTTTTTACAGTTTTGGCTTCTTCATTTGCTCGTTATTTAGGTCAGCTTTTAGCACAATTAGGAATTTTTCCATTTAAAAAAAGGGTGTTTCCACACAAAATCCACTACAAAAGAATCACTCAATGCTTGGATGAGATCACAATGATTTGAACAAACATCAAGCCATTGACGTGATCTTCCTCTGCAACATGAAAATGGCAGTCACAGAGGATAAGATGATTGAGGTGGAACAAAATCTTTTCTGCATGATCTATAGTTGACACCATCTTTTCCTAGGTGGATTGGTATGGTCTTCATGCAGTTGGACTGAATACTATTAAGCCATAGAAGTTGCTTAGAGCTTATCTACAAGCATTTAAGTGGATACTATCATGGAATGGACTTCAAAATTAAAAATGTCTACATCCATAATCAAGTTTTTAAGATAAGATTAATCCATCTAAATCTATTGAGCCTCATCTGAACATGAAGATGATGATCAAAAGTACTCTAAATAGAAACAGCAAATCAACAAACAACATGATTCTGTATCATCTTGATCATCTTATCAACGATGATCATGCCAACTTTGGAATCTGACATTGGGCAAAGGTAGTTTGGTTCTCTAAACCCATTCCCAGAACACGGGTTTATTTTACAGTTTGCTACTTTGCTATACAATGGAAACTTCAAACTTTGGACAAATCCATGCATATGAACAATAATGAATGTTATTTCTATGCAAAAAAAATGCAATTGAGGATTTTGATCAACTGTTATTTTATTGCCCTAAAGACCATCTCAACATGGAGGAGGAACGTAAGGATTTATTGTGCTTAAAAAAAATTATTAATATAGTTACCTGAAAAAGTATTCAAGGTATAGGATATGGAAAAACGCAAGCAATGCATGCGTTTTTATTTTGGCCCATTTTCTCCCAAGAAAGCGCACTCAATACATGCACCTTCAATTACTTGACTTCCATAGAAGAAGACACATTATTATTAAATTTTTATGTATGTTTTTTAACAATTTCTTTTTAAAAGTACAATAAATCCATACATTACTCCCAAGACCCAGCAAAAACAGAGTTAAAAGAACAACCCCAAAGGTTTTCTCCATGCTAACTTGTGCATATAATGTACATATTTTATTGTGTAATTCTTATTAGGGTACATCAGGTTACCCAGCCATAGGAGCCATCTTAAAAGCTGCTCCAATATTTACTACATGATATTGGTGGGTGGGGGGGAGTTGAGCAGTGGAGTGGGGTGTTGGGAAGACCAGCTTCATATCCCACAATTCCTACTACAATCAACAACTGAGAGAATAAATAAACATACAAGCCAATAACAGTTTTGTCAATTTAGTAGGCACACTTTTAAAAGTAAGAAGACTATATGTAACCATACTTATTGAGTGAGGCTATGGCCTTTGTCCCAGCAAAACCCTCAGTATGGTGTAAAGGCAGGAGGTGTGGTGGGATGAAATGACCAGAAAAGTACTAAAAAATACCAAAATAGCATAAGAGAAATCATCTCCTAAGAAATGCCTAGATAGCATCTCAATCAGAGTTCCTCAAAGCCTATATGATTGAGGAACTTACTTGAAAGGACAAGAGAGTAAAGAACAAAATATCACAATAATAAGAAGAAAAGGAAAGAGGACTACGAATGAAGCACTATTCTTTTTTTTTTTTTTTTTTTTTGGAGAGGACCACAGACATGATTAGACTGCCTACTTCTTGGCACAAACTACCCAACAAGACCAATGCACCGATTAACACTGCTTAAGTAACCCATGATGTGTAACAAGTATTTCAATGCACATTGCCAGAGAAGATATCAAGAGCGTCAATAAACCATCTCATGACAAATTTCCTACCAAAAAGAAATGTGGATGGACAAGTTCAGTTGATCTATGAGCAATCTGCCTAAGAAAGCCAAAGTTTTGCATTACTGGAATACTCCAGTTTTTACATTACCAACCAGCAATGGAAAAAAGACCAAATGCGATTAGCATACCTTTTGCCATGAAATTTTCTTTGGATGAATTATATGCATGAGCATGACCATACGGGTTTCCTGAAAAGAAGGTTTTCCTTATTAAAATTTTGACTGAAGCACAACTTAATAAACTGAAATTTGACCAGGTTTCATCTTTCAGAAAAATCCCCCGTATATCAATCTACATTACTAATACGCCATTTATCTAGAGAACCACAGACAATAATAGCCAACAGATTTATCTGAGTTGCTCAAATACAAAGGAAAAAAACTGACATGGTGCCCCGACCACTATATCACTGCAAGGAGACAGAAGCATAAGCAGAGATTATCTATAGCCCTTTTATCCCGGTTACTTTAATTACTGTTATTGTTTAATTTAATTCTTTTTTTTCTATACAAACGCTGTGATGTTTTGAATTCCATCATTAGGTGAATGAAAGAGAGGGATACCATCTGCAATCTTAATTCAGACCTACTATCAAGTATGATAAATTTTTAATGTATGTGGAAATAAATATCCAATTCCCAAATACCCGAGCCTCATAGTATATGGCTGAATAGTTGGGTATTCTGATTCCTACAAAACCATAGACCTGGATTTGCTACATCAATAATATGTCACTGCAGTTCAATCGAAACATATAATTTGTCACCGAGATGACAGCCAAAGAAAATAGTTGTCTTATCATGCAGGGTGCTGATCAAATGAAGAAGCTTCCTGATTAGAGGACAGTGGTTTGAAAAGAGATGATTCTCATATATCTTCTCTATTAAAAGCACTGTTCATTTATATGGAAAACACATTGGCCAAAACCTGCCATCACATGCTTTGTGAAATGTCATTAGGCATTTTCCATCATCAAGGTGGATGGTTGAAAGTCTTGTCACAAAGGGACAAAAATAACCCTTCCAAAGTTAATGGTATAATGACGATTTCCTTTCTAAGTACCTTGCCCTTCCATATACAGTTTTGAGTTAACTGTAGTTGGTGTGCAAAAGCACAGAGAACCACCAGTTTGTAATAAAAGTAGCAGATGGTAGAAAAGCTTATCTCCCTCAGCAATCTCAAATCATTGTACATTTACTCATAATAACTTACCATTCCATGGGGGAACAAAGGCCCCTCGACAGCAAAAAAATTGTTTCAGAGTTTTAAAGCCATTAAGGCTTTGTTTGTTAAACCTAAACATGGGATAGAGAATGCATACATTATGAATTCAAGGCAGAAGGTATAGCAGGAACCATGCATAAAGTGGTTTGATGAAGGAACAACATAAAATAGGTCCCATATTGGAACTTCTTGACATGTTTGTGTTAGTGAAGGAATAAAAACATAGAAATATTTATAATATATTCAATTTCATCTTGGCATCTAGTCCCTTCACTTTCATTCTTTTTGTGCCAATGACAATTTAATAATTTAAAGCTGTACAGTTCTTCATTGATATCCTACATCATACATAATATGTGAAGGATGCTCCTGTGGATGCTTTATGCGTTAAAAGATGCCTAAATCTTTGTCACAAAATTCAGGGAATGATAAAAGGTACAAAAAGGGCTCTGACAGCATCTTTGTGTAAAGTTGCCTCTGATGAATGATGTAAAAATGCAAAATTTCTCTCTCTCTCCTTTCGATAGAACCTTGTTTTAGGCTATAAGCAAGAAATAAGACACTTTTGGCATCATCAGGAACTCTAAATATTAATGCATCAAAAGCATCACATACCTCGAAAAAGAAACTAATCGGGGGAAAAAAAAAAAGCAAGTATCGAACACTGATAGCATACCATCGTGATCAAACACCACCTGCAGACACCCAAAAAAACAAAACCTGTAAGAAATATAAACTATTTCTTGACAACATACATTGCATACACTTACCAAAAAAACCGTACATTGCATACTTACTAACCAAACCTAATAGAATTTAGAAAGTGATAAATGCTAAAGTGAAAAAGAAAAATACTTTCCCACTTGACACCACATAGAACAAGACCAGCTTTGCACAAAAGGACTTTTATAGCCTATAGAACTCTTCTTTTCTGATGCAAAATTAATATTCTTTGCATAAATCCTTTTGATTACTAAGAATTGAATGCTAATGGTTTTTGGCAATCCCATTGACTTCCTCCTTATAAATGAAAGAAACAGGAAGAAAATAAATGATGGATCTGATATGCCCTATTGATTTTGAAATTTTGATGCCAAAACCGCAAGAGAATGGAGCTTTCTCTTGGTTTGATGTTGATTTTGATCATAGCCATAAATACTGATAAAATAATTAAAAAATGAAGCTGTCTGGGAGACCCTTGACTGACACTTACATGGGTGCACATTGGTCCTGTAGGTTCTCAGTTAGCACCAATTTTAGAACCAATGAAAGAAATACTTTCTAGGCTTCCCTTTTTACTGCATTAGCCTATCTCCAACTCTCTCTCCTCTCTTTCCCACAAAAAAAAAATTACTATTTAGACAGAATGTAGAGAACTTTCAATAAGATGCACATGTAATCATGTGAATTATGCTTTTGTGTTGCCAGCTTGCAAAGGACAAGTTCATATGAACCACTAGTAAAGGAAAGAGACTCACTGCCACGTGAGAAGGGACAAATTCAAGAACGTCAATTATCTGCACAGAATCAACAAATGCTTTCTGATTAAAAACACTGCATTTAAATTAAAAATGAGTAGGAAGAAATATGCACTCCCAATACTCACACAATTGAAGCACACCATAAGGAAGCAAGCTACATGAATAGGGATGTGATTTTTTACTTCCACCACTGGAAACAAGAGACATTAAATATGTGATATTTGGCTTTGTTTATCAATGATTAGCAAGTGAGTAGTCCCAAGTCATGATCATACACATTCATCTTTCTAGAGACGGTAAAAAATGCCACATCAAGATACCTTCATCATAAAAATGATATCACTTCTATAATTAATGTTATTTTTTTAACACTAGTTTAACTTCCAGATATTATAGAAGAGCTCCGTGAGAGTAACAAGCAACAACAGAAGAATGATAAGGATAAAAATCTTTGAAAACTCATGAGACATGTCTCTTACAAGAGATAGAGCAGTAAATATCGTTAGAACCCAGTCTCCATTGCCATCAGCATGTGACAAGTAGCCATGATGTAATCTGGCTGCAATCAAAAATAAGAAAATGAAAAAATTTATTGGCAAGATTGCACACACTTGAAGGCAGAAAATCCAGTTTAAGTACATAACCTTTATGCCTTAAGGGTAAAACAACTTTTTCCTAAGAGTAAGGGTAATTCTAGCAGAAATTGTTACTGCTGTGGCAAAAGACTAGAGGGCAGCTAGCTCAGGGTAAAAGACAGAGAAGTTGGCTCAGGTAACTCCCGTTGAACCCTTGAACAGCAATATAAACTACAAGAAGTTAAACAATCCACTATACCCAAAAGCTTGTAGTAGGCTCTGTATATGATCGATGTGCCATCAATTAGCATTACCCTGTCGTTCCTTGAATCAGCTTTTGCTTCTCCTTCCCTATGCTTTCCTGCATTTAATAATGCATCTTCTCTGACAGAACCTATTGTATCAGAAGAAAGGGCTGCACCCTGAGAAGTTGCATTAGCCAATCCAGGTAGGATCCCAGTTGCATTATTTGAAAGAGCACAATACCCCTGAAAAGGCCCAAAAAGGAATTAAATGAAAAGAGCAGTAGCCTTGAGGAAAGTAAGAAATTGATTAATGTATAGCATCTTCAAGCAAGAAACAAAAGCCAAGACTAGGAGTAAAATTTGCCCTATATCTTTGCAACAAAGTAGATGTGTCATTTATCCAAAACAAAGTAGATGTGTCATGTTATTGCAATGCGCTTAGTTGGTTGTTCTTCCTACGAGATACTTCTCCCAAAGATTCTCATTTGCGCTCTCCTTTTTCCCATAATTTAGCTACGATTCCTCAATCGACTTAAATAAGAAGAAAACTGCCTCCAGTTAAGTAGAAAATTTTAGCCCATATAGCATGTCCAGGCATGAAAATTAGAGGCAAGATCAATACTCCAAATTGCCCAGTCGCATATTACATCACGTAAAATAGTTAGGTTTGCAGTTTTTCCTATTACATACTTCTCACCCAAAAACTTCCATCCACACTTTCTTCTCTTAAATGTTACACATACACAACTCCTCGATATTTTGTTCCACCGCAAGCTTCTTTGGACAACAAATCCCCAATATATAGTTGTAACTCTCTTTTTGAGTGGTCAATTGCCAGTAGAACTTAGTAACAGTACTACTACCCAAAGAGGTCCATGTGTTCCATGATCCCCCATGCTAGAGTCTTCAATCAGAACACTTTCTATCATATGGAAAATGTATAGGTGTCCTAGCAATTTAAAATCCATTTCTTTTTACCTGTTTTCGTCTTTCTTGTGAAATGTGCAAGCTTAAAAGTGTATTTCTTATAACCAAATGGCACGCTCGAACCATTATTATATAAATAAGGATTCCTTAACATTGCCCTGAAAACTAATTAAGATGCCGAAAGGTCTGGCAGATAGTTGTTAACATTTTCCTACTTATAATGGGAGTCCTGCATGATATATTACGCTTAGGTCTATATCCCTAGCAAGCATTATAAAAGATGAATGCAAAGCAGCTAACGCGACACTAGAGCACCCGTTAACAGAACCCTATGTACTGTAGCAAGGGGCATATAAAGAAAGGCGTTTTCATTAAAACAAAGGGTTACCTTATTATGCCCAATACTGAATTTGTGTGCGTTGTGAAATTTAAGCGTTCTGAGCAAATGGGCTCCCGAGGAAGTGAAAGTTCTCCTCAAAAAGGAATGAACTTGAAGGAGAGTAAGAGATTGGTAGCAGTACTTTAAAGCCATATAATGGTCAAAACATGCCTACCCCTTTTCAGCACCAAATTGTAGTAGAATTCTAGTGTTAGAAAAAAGAGAGAGAGGAGAGGAGGAATCGACGGAGTTGTTCTGTTTTTCTTCTTCCCGTTCTACAGGAAAATCAAGCTTCTCCACTTGCTTGAATTGAAGCTGGGAGCAAGACGGATGCAGCAGAAGAAGTGCTAATTTATAAATGCTCGTCTTGAAAAATGACAGGAAAATGAGTTGAAAAAAAACAAACAAACAAAAAGGAATGCAGGAAATAAGCGAAGAAATCGTTTTTTTTATTTATAATGTTAAGGAACTCTTTTAATGATTATAATAAAAAAGAATTCCAAACTGATCCATATGAATTAAAAGGTCTTGGTAAATATATTTGTTTGATACTTTAAGTACTTTCACCATCTTATATATCTATATTATTGATTATCAATTTTTATATTTTTTGTTTTAAGATTCGCATTATGATCATTAGGTTGTTTGAGTAAATAGGTAAACAATGGTTGACAAATAAAATAACAAGTTGTTAAATTTATTTTTTATTATGTTATAAGAAAAAACTGAATAGATGCTATTATAATTATTATTTGGTATTATGATGATTGAAATTATATGTGTAAATAAAATATTTCTAAATATCTAGAAGTTTCTAATTACAAGAGTTTTCGCATTATTGCGGTAAAGATTCATAATATCCAAAAAGGGTTCTCAAGCATATTTACGGGAGTGGCATATCACCTAGCCCCATCCTCTCCTTCGTACATGTATCTCTTTATGTTCAAAAGGAACAAAAAACACACTATTCATTATTTATAAGATGTTTGGTTTATGGAATAAAATAAAATATAAATAAAATTATAATTTTTAATGAATAAAAAAATAATAGATATCGCCTTAGTTGTATAAAGAAATTTAAATTTCTTGTTTTATAGAAATAGTAATTTCATGAAATAATCATTCTACCAATCAAACACAAAAATAAATTTATATAAAATTACTATTCTTTTCTATCATTATGAAATATACCAAAGGCGCCACTTATATAATTTATAATTATTTCCTACTCCAAATTACTATATCCCACTTATCAATTAGAGAAATTGTTAAAAATAATACAAAATTTGTTATATTCTCTTAAGGAAGTAGATCTCAATAGATTAAAAAAAAAAGTTCAACCACCTTAAAGCAATAAGAGTTTCGATATCCCTATGTGAATTTCAATCATCGGTTAAGAAATTTATAATGAGCTGTAATTGAATTAATGAGTAAAATGTTAGATTCAAGTCCCAAATTGAATCGAATGATGAAAACTAATAATCATCTTTCACCTTTCATAGAGGTGAGTTTTCTTATTAAATTTCATATCGAATTAGCCCTAGTCTACATCCTTTAAGCTTTAATCACTATTTTATTATATAGGACATGAATTATGCATCAAATCATATCTAGTCCATATAATATCGAAAGTTTATGAAAAAAAAAAAACTTTTGCATAGTTGAAGGCATAACATGCAAAATGAAATAATAATTATTAATTCATTGAGAGAAATTTGTTAATAAGATGAGTTGAAGTATAAGAATAAATTTAGTTATTAAAATCATAAATTTTAGATTTTAGCATAAAAAGACAAGTTAGGAAATTGTCTAATTAACCATGGGCTAACATGATCAATGAGGCCACTTATGGACATGCTTGGTTGACCTAGCATATAGGATGATTGATAAGATAACATAAAAGGGGCTCAAATGAGTTTGATCAATGTCAAATAAACTAATTGTATAGAGGATAAAGCAATATAGTTGGATTTTTTCAATCTTTAAGATATAGGAAATAGGTTCATGATATGTTATGTGGTTTAGGAGTTTATTTAGATTATTGACAATATATTAAGCAGGATTAAAATACATAAACCACTATTGGTTTATTGTGTTCTTTCTTAGATTTTAAGAGGAGTTTCAAAATTTTTTAATTTTTAGGTTAGCTCCTCCTTGTCACTTTCATTGTGTGAGGACTTGCTCGTGGCTAAAAACCAAAGAGTTTCTTATCAATTTCCTTTATTGATTATTTGATTATTTTGTAATTTCATAGGAAGCTAAGTGATGTACCTAAGATTTAGATTTAATCCCAAGTGTAACCTTAAATTCATGTAGCAACAAATAAACAATGGAATTTGTGTATTTTTGGAAATTTTCAATAATAGGGGAAAAAACATAAACAGCAATGAGACATGAACAATTAGCAAAATTAATATAATAATTGAACTGGGGTTTTAAAGTTTCTTGATAATGTGACTCGCAATTTTTTAAAATTAAAAAGGGATAATTATAGGCATTCTATATTGTTTATGAGCAAATCTAACTAAAGATCCACTACAATTAATTGTAAGAACTAATGGATAAGATTTAATAGGAATACATTCGTTAATAAGTAGGTTTTCAATCTCAAACGATAGAAAGAGTTCTATAATATGTAAAAGATAATCGATGATGTGTCTATTACAAAAAAAAAAAAAGATGCTTAAATACGTAATAAATCCTAACAATAAACTCGTAATTAAATAGAAAAATAATAATTAAGAGACAAAACAAGATAAAATAAAAAGACACAAACTAACACAATTGTCAACATGCTTGTACCGGTGACCAAGTATCTCTTTAGTCATTGGTTTTTCACTTAACATAGTCGTATTATACTCGTGTTAGTGGTCATATATCAATTTGCACCTCTTTTTTTTTTTTTTTGTATCTACCCCTCTTCTTTTATCATATCATAAGCTATTAGTTTAACCCTTGACATCTCTATTCCATCATCTGCTTAAGTCATGTTGGGTTAAAATTCAATTCCCATCACCAAGATTCCCCCCTTCATCATTATTAAGAGACTTTATGCCTCTTTTATCATGATATGCTTGGCTCTCGATCATTTGGAAAATCACCTCAAAATTTTAAAATTAGTTTCAACATTAGTATATGTCTTGTCAAGGGTTTTTAAAGGATTAATTATTTCATTAAATTTAACATGCATTTGATCATTCGTCCATTTCTATATCGAAATCCTTAAATTTATCACATAGCATGCTTATCTTAGTATATTCCACTGTATGTGAATAAAAGAATCAATATTTACACGATAAATATAAATAACTATGAGAAGTAAAGAGAAAGTGTTAGGGAAAATCAAACTAGAATTTAACATAGAGTTCATATCACTTCTTACTCTTCACAAGATCGCCTTTTCAAGAAGATTTCTTGAGCTCTTTATTAATATTAATCCTTAAAGATCATATTTACGTCTTGATTTCCAAATTCTCAAGAATAAGTATATTACTTTCAAAAATGCAAAATAAAAAACTTGCTAGCATTTTACTATCTTGAGAATAATCAAAGTAAAAATTATCTATACAACTATTCTCCTATTTCCATCAATAATTTGCTTTGTGTTGTATTTATATGGTCCAAGAAAAAGCTAGCAATTAGCTTTTTCTTTTTCTTTTTTTCCCTATCGGTTGTTGGTTCTTTATATTGTGTAAAAACTATTTTTGCCCCACAAATTTTAGAGTTAGCTCACAAACTCCTAAGTTTGTAGACCCTTGTAACTAAAGTTTGGGTAAATGGCATGCCAGGGAGCTTGTTTACCTACTTTGGAGGTTGTTGAGTCATATAACAAACAAAATTTTTATTGGTATTACTTACTCCCGAGCTGGTCAACAAGCTTCTAAACTTATGATGTTGAATATATATAAATCATAAGATTAGCAATTTCTTTATGCAAGTTATTTTAAAAACACTTTCAATACATAAAATACATTGCATAAACTTAATTATAAATATAATTGAAAATATAACCGGAACTCTCATGTTCAATAACTACACAACATTGCTGTTTGCGGTTGTCATGGTTTATTTCCCATGAAAAGTTGGATTAACAAAGGTCCACATTATAAAACCAACTTATGGGGCCCTACTTTACATGTTTAAAATCAACTATTGGAATTCACTCTACATTTTCAAAATTAACTTCTTCATGTAAGTGAGTTCCCATTGTCAAACTGATTATTAGGAGCACATATATAGCTCTACATTTTCAAAATTAGCTCATGAGTGTGTATATATCGATTTAAGTTTTTAAAACTGACTACTGAGAGCATGTAGGAGTCCACATTTTAAAAAGACTCTTTGGATCCGGTTCCGTAACTATTCCATGATTGGATGTGTGTTGTATAATAAATCATTTTAATTGAATGTGTTGGGTGTATTGTATGGTTGAATTTAGAAAACATAAATTATGTATAATGTGACATATATGTGTATGTATGCATATATAAAGGTTTTGTACTAAGTTTTGCTATTCACCCATTCAAAATTATGATTGTAGGCGATGATTATGATTACGAGGATCTTAATTTTTATGACTGTTTTGAATTCTAATGGTGGAGTGAATTATTCATGTGGAGACCTTTGATTGGGTCATAGGCAAAAGAAGATGTAGAAGTTGAAATGACTAATTAAGGGTCTCTTGATATAAGTAAAAAAAAGGGGTAATATTATGGAACATTAGAAACTTAGGGTATTAAAGAAAATGAAAAGGATAGTAGTGAACTATTAAATACTATTCTTTTTATGCAAATGAAAAGGATAATAGTGAACAAATTGAATACCATTTCATTCATGAAAATTCTACTTCGTGTAATGAATCGGGGTGATATTCCTTTATGGAGTTTGATGGTATAATAATAATGTAGGGTATTTTAGGTTGCACCTCGGCCTATGCTGAGGAGATTTGTCAATTACTGAAGAAAGAATGCAGTGGGCTTACAATTTACATGGGCCTTTTTTCCCGTGCTTTTGCTACGCACAGCACGAAAGAGGCCCATCATTTTCAAAACACAAACAGGCGGTTCTTTTCTCAAACCTCCTAACGTCTCTCTCTCTCTCTCTCCTTCTGTATCTGAGCGCAACGAGTAATCAAACAAATCCACTTTCAATTTCCACTCGGAATTGGAATCCAGTTCAAAATCGAAAAAAATGGTGTATCCCGCCAAGGTTAGTTCACATCTCAAAACCCTAGGTTCTAGTTCAACTCTTTCAATTCCATGTTTTCTTTTAATTATCGCATTTCACTTGTCATGAATACCAAATAAGTGCGGGGATGATGAATCGATAAGACCCTAGTTTATCTTTGGCAGCCAAAGGTCAACGCAGGAGTCAGTAATGCGATTGGAGAGCACCGTAAGCACAAGACTGGTAAATTTCGATTTTTATTATTGTAAATTTTGAATTCCAGAATTGTAATTTTCATTCTTTTTTTTTTCTTTTTTAAATTTAATTTTTCTTGATGGGAACAGTTGGAATTGGGAAACTTAAGGTTTATTCTGATAAGGAAAAGCCTAAGATCGATACGACAGGCGATAGCTCGTGAGTATCAGGGTTTTGGTTTTTTTTTTCTTTTCTCGTTTCCTTTCTATAGATTGATATTATTGTCATTGTTTTGTTCAAATTTCGATAATTCGATCTTAATAATGGCTCAACATTTCCTCCCTTTTTCTTTTTTTTTTTTGTTTTGGTGCCAGTTCATCTAAGAAAGAGACTCATATGCCTCCGAGGTACATAATATCTGCAAAATTGGTGTTTCTGTGAGAAATTTCATGTTCTCCATATTGGTCTTCTTGCATTATGTTTATTTGGTTTCCTTTGGCATAGAAGGAAATCGGTTCCAGTTTACACTGGTTTTAATCAGACCAGAAGAAGTAATGTGAAGGTAGTGTCTTCCTTTAGTTTTTCATTGTTGTGGTTTGGTTTTTTTGAAGGACTCTTATATCATTTAAAGTTCCAATCTGATTGTTTGGTTTTACTACTTTGAATGTGAAGGGTGGTCAAGAGAACGCAGAGAAGAGTAAAGTCACACGCAATAATAATGGTAGGATTTGACTCGAACCTTAAACTTATTTTGAGTATCCATACTTTGATAACCTTGTCAGTTTGGGTAATGAAATCTTTTTAGTTGGAATTACCACAAGAAGGAAAGCTTTGGCTGATCTCAGTAACGTTCAGAGCAAGCCCTCCAGCAAAGCAGTATGTGACGGATCCAAACCAATGTGAGCACCTTCTCATTTTTCAGTCGTTCCTGTTATTCTAGGGCCTATTTTGTACCATAATCCTAGTTTAGCTCAATCTTGACAATGCCAAACATAAATCATGGTTGGTGTGGATGATCTGATATATTTTACTTTGGTGACAAAGCAAGACAATGTAAGAGGTTAGTAGCTCCTTTCTGTCGTTGGTGGTGTCTTGCATCTTCTCTAAACGTGCATGCCCTTCTATAATGCAGGAAATACAAAAGTGAGAGGATTAAGATTGTGCCACGGTAAGCTCAAACGATGTCCTTTCTTCTTTGCATACTTTTGGGTTGTAAATCCTATTTTTGTGTCTAGGCAGTCACTTAGCAAATGAACCATGAAACCATCCGATGGTTAGATATGATTCCTTTGGAATTCCTACTAATTCTATTTACTGTAGCTGAAGTCCCACACCCTTGGCGCTCCATGAACAGAGATATTTCTAGATTTTAATTGGTATTCAAGTTAATGAAGTTAGAGGAGTGTAGAAATTTCTCAGCAATTTTGCATTTGCTGCCAAATTTTATCATCTTTAGAACATGTGGTAAGAAAATGCCTGTTGCTTCACAATGCCCAGTAATGAAATGCTTTCCCTCTATGTACATTTTTACCTGAAGTAACATATTGGTTGGAACATTTTTTGACCAGCTGCAGTCCCATTTTTGGCTGTATTTAAACATCTTTGTAGTGTTTGAGGAATTCTGGGGTAGTAGGCTAGCAAGTCACTTGCATTCATTATTGACATTATGCAAACTTATCTCAATTTATTTGATATCATTGTAGAGTTCCAGCAGTCTTGAGCAGCAGGCCAGCAGTTGTCTCCACACGGAAATCTCTCCTGGTAGGATAGTCTAGTCCATCTGAAATGGATAGAATCTAGTTTGCTTTCTTTTACTATAGAACCTCTGCCTGTTTTTATTTATTTGATGAATAAGGGAATTCAATTAATATCAATTGAAGCACATAAGGTACATACATAACAGATTGGAGAAAGAACAACAGCAGCTAAAAAGATATAGGTTACATCATATGACTACATAAGCATTGCATGCTCAAAAGTGCTAACAGAGAAGACATGGATGATTCAGCACTTTTTAAAAGCTCCCTTTTCCTACATAATCAGGAAGAAGAAGTGCTCCATGATTTATTAAAATTGTCAGTGTCCCAAAATCCATTAAGTATTCTTATGTTATAATTCAACTTTTTATGGAGTGAATATATTTCTTATATTTTATCAATATTTGCTATACGGTGAATCTACAGAGAGGACACATGGCAGAAAATTTGCAGTATTGCTGTTTCTCATTATTGTCAGGCAGCATGTATATCGTATACGGCTTGGCTCATGACATTGGTCTATAGAAGATGTCCATCAAGTATAGCATTTTGAATATCTTTTGTTAGATATTTAGTTATTGTGATCTTTGACTGTTAAGTAGAGAAACTGCTTAACCTTTGTGGATTTATTAATCCATTTCTCCTTTTATTGGTGTTGGTCTATGCTGTTATATTATATTTTGTATCATGCCATACTACCGTGGGAAGTTGATGTAATTTGTTATGCTGTATTACCAGAATCAAAAGCAGGCAAGAGCAGTGGAAAATCCAAGTCAAGGCACCTGTGGACCTTCCACATCGCGAGGTGACCGCTTGCTTTTCAATAAACCTATTCTTGGTACTTTTAATTGTTTTGTACCATAGGGCTAACTACATGGTATTATTAGCTGAAGAAGTGAGGAGTGCTTTTGAAGAGAACAGGACTGTGGTTCGTTTACCTGGCCGATACTCTGTTGTTTCTAGTAGACGGTACTGCAAATTTCTGTCTGCTCAGTATAGTATCTAATGCTGATAGTCACCTAAGTGTTACAAGAATAATCTTCTTTTTAAAAATTTTTTTTTTTTCCTGCTTAATTTATCAGGTTGGACAAGATAAATTCTCTCATGTTGGCAAGGTCTGCAAGCAATTTTGTGTATTATTTCAGAGAATAAAACTATTTAAAGTTGTTATCACTTGCTCTCATCATTTTCCTTGTAGGAAGTCTTTACCGACATTGAAGCGTGATGCACAGGTAATTGATCAATACAGTATTGTCATCCAGCCGATGTTTCATGTTATAAAGATGATTATGTGCTCCATTTATAGGATAAAGTTGTAATATATATGCTGCATCTTGTTCACAAACATATTAAATCACTTATAAAGTATTTTTCCTGTAGGGAAATTCTGAATGCTCTGATAAACAAAAGGGAAAAGGTGCTGCACCAGGTACGATTCTGACTACAGTATCTGTTTTTTTCACTTATGTATCATACATGTAAAAATCTATGCTAATTTCAGTGAAGAGAGAAGGTGTTAAGCAACTGCAGCCACAGATAACCAATTCTCGAAGTCTTATTGCAAGGAAAAGAGTGAGCGAGGGTTGTTTGTTGAAGTGAGTAAGAAAAATTCTCTTTGACTTTAATTATCCAAAAAAAAAAAAAATCTCTTTGACTTTCAGCGGGTATGAGAACCTGCAATGTAGTCTCTCAATTTAGCACTCTTTTAACCTTTTCATAGTCAGACCCATCAAACATGCATATTCAGCTCTTACATCGCATTTAATAGATGACCCTTTACCCTTTATTGAGAGTGCTGCCTCTATTTTGGAAATTTAGATAGAAGGATCTTCCAAGCTATATGGTCATAAACCGCACACATGCTAGCCTAGAAATAAATTTTGATATTATGAAATCAAGACTTTCCACTGTATCTTCATTCTTTTCAAACCTATTTTTCCATCTTACCACAATGAAATTTTAGTACTGTATGATAATTCTTGTTTGCAATCACATGAAACTCTATATTGATGGCTAAGCTTGCTTCTCAACAGGGCTTCTAGGGGTCAAATTTCTGCTGGTGTAAGTGCATTGTCAAGAAAATCTACAGTGGTAAGATGCGCTTTCTTTTGAAGTGACACACTGTTTCTGAAGCTTGTGTTTCTCATGCTCCAGTCTAGTAAATGCTTATTAACTCCCTATTAATAAGTAAGGAGTTAAAGAATGAGTTTTTAAATGCACTGGATATATGGAAGAATCAAATGAAAAGGAAAGGCCAGAAAGCTAATAAAAGGTGTTAAATAAGCCGAGCAAAAGACTTGGAGCTGCAGCAACACTGGGGATTCCATTCTCTTTTGTTCTATTCCTTCAAAATGCTTTGCATAATTAGTGGGATAATTAGGCGAAAAAACCTTTTTAGTGAAATTGGAAGCCCAGTTTCCAGCATCGGAAAGATGTTGGCTAACCTTGTTAGGGGTATGTAACATAGATGTCCTCCCCTAAAATAGCTTTCCCTTCCTATGAAAAGGAACAAGACATTTATCTATCCCATTATTTTGCAAATTAAAATTAAATTTAAAAGTATTAAGAAAATTATGATTATGGGTTTCCTACCTCAATACATCTATCTCATTTACCCTACCTTATTCCATATTAACCTTAGTATAGTTATGTGTTTAGAAAATCTTCTTTCTGACATGCGTTCAGTTTGGACTCCCATGAACATGTCGATTGCATATCAAATATCAGGATGCAGAATATAATTGGAAACCGCAATCTGCAATTTGCATTAATTCTGAGATTATTTCCTTTGATATGCACATCCTGCTGTTTTGCTTATGCTTTCACTTCCATGATATACCTTTGGAGTAAGAATTACCAATCTTGAACTTATCTAAATTTTACATGTCCCATTTTTTGTTGGAATGAAGAAGTTTAAGCAGAAGGAAAAGGCCTTTTATGGATAGAGGCACCGTGCTTAAGGTGGCAATGAAATGGCCCTGTTAAAAGGGAAAATGTTGCACATTTATTGATATTGATTAAATATTAATCCAGGTGCATATGACATGTCGGTTTAGGATCTACATCATATATATAATTCTGCCATCTCGTTGAATAATGTTTCCTTCTTTAAACAAAATAGAAGCACCCTACCTATCAAAAATAGAAAATACAAAAAGGTTGAAGAACCAATATGTCCTGCATATTACCAAAAGAAGAAAATGGAAGCAGCTACTTTGGCGTCACTATAGTGTGACCATGTTGACTGGGTGATAATAGTGGCATATATTGTAGGACCCTAAAGGAAATTGCAATGCACATTGTGGTTTATAATAAGTATATTCAACAACTACACATATTTGTGAGGGTATGTGGAAGTTTAGGATGTAATCACTTCACATCATATAACTGCTTCCCATAAAACTCATTTTCTGGTTCTTTTAGTTGTTTTAGCTGTTGCTCATCAACGAAAGTTGATTTACTTCTGATTTGCAACAATAGGAAATTGATTGTGATGCTTAGTTCATTTCATACTCATCTCTCCCATTAATACAAAGAAGAGGCACATAATATTAGCCTTAGTATTTTCTTGCTATTAGTATTGTACTGTATTGCACATTTTATGACATCATATAGGTTATTGAAGTTGGTGTATGAACAATTTCTTTCTCAGTACTGTAAGATATTGTTCATATGGTGAATGTATAATGTTTTGTTTGTGTTTCACCACCTTGTTGTGATTGTGCTCTAAAGAATTTTTTCCTCCATGAAACAGCCAGTCGCAAGAAAGTCACCACGTTTGAATGTTCGAAGGACACTGCAGTCAAAGCAGGAGCTAGGTTCAGGCAAAATATCTTCTTCTTCTACGGTCTCATCTGAGAATCAAAGATCAGTAGCAGTTCCACCTCAAGAGAATACAACATCAGCTAGTTTTGAAGAGGATAGAACAAAAAATATGTCATCTGATAATGCTCTATCAGGAGAAGATGCATTCAAAATTATTTCCAAGAGAAAGCCAGAGCGCAGAAGATCTTATACTTCTTTGTTAATAACAGCTGAGTCGAAGGTAGTTATTGAATAATGATTAGTTTGCCTCTCTTTACACTTTACTTGAATGGTTTTATGTGTTATATTGCAGTTAGTTAGCAAAGAATGGAAATTTGAAAAGGAGGAAGAAGAACCTAGCATAGATGATGGCAGCAATCAACTAGAGGTTGCTGAATATGTTGATGAGATTTACCAATATTACTGGGCAACCGAGGTGACTTCTTCATATGATTCTCTTATTGTCCCATTTAGATATCATCTTAGACATGTTATTTCATGAATCCACAACAGCTCTTTTCTAACATATTTAATATTTTGCTCCCAATATATCCAAAAGTGAAAGGCACATTTGAGGCACATGGCCCTAAAATCACCAGAGGCAAGGTGATTATAAAAAGTGAATGCCCAAGTGAACCAATGCATATTCTGTATTCTGTAAATTTAACAGGAATATTCAGTATGATAATTTGAGAATGTGTTACCCTTCACTAAAAATAATGTTTTGGTTCTTATTGGATTACATAAATAATCTATATATTATATAATAACTAGTAATCAACATGATATTTGGTTTTTTGATGTAGTTTAATAGTCGTTAGTTTTGGTTTTTCTATTTCAAAAAAAAAAAAAAAGGGTCATGGAAATCCTTTTTTCTTTTTTTAATTTTGTCAATTTAGTCCTAAACTTTTTTAAAGGTAAAATTTGTTCCTAAATCTTTTGAAAAAGCACCAAATTGGTCCAAACTTTACCTCCATTTTGTTTCCCTCTACAAAATTGTCCTGCTAACTTATTCTATTCTTTTTCCCACGCCATATCATTAGACACTTAGGATTAAAATCTAATGGATACTGTTAAAATATACAAAAATTTAGTGACGTTGTGTGGGAAAAAGAATAAAGAAATCCAGCAATTCAGTTTTTTAACAGAGAAACATAGCGGAGGTAAAGTTTGGTTCACTCTGGTGCTTTTAAAAAGATTTAGGACTAAACTAAACCGTAACTTTAGAAAGGTTTAGGAATAAATTGGCAAAACCAACAAGGTTTAGGGTCTCTCATGACTTTTCCTATAATTAGAAGGGTAACCTCTGACGTAGACAATGAAGGCAGTGAAGAAATTAACGAGAAAGCTCTCATAATCATATATATAACACAAAGGTTGCTATCTTTGTTTACCCACAAATCTTATAACGTGGAAAATCCAGAAAATATCTTCTAGATACATGTCTTATTGAGTGATATCCTGACAAAAGATAATAACATAAAAACAGCGCTAACTGCTACCATAACAGGACCTTCAAATTTGGTTAAGGTCCTTAACTTTTCAACAATAGATTCCAATACCTCTAACTTAAGCTATGGAGCAGATATCAATTCCTAGGTTGCTTAGAAAATTCACAAGGTGGTTTTTAAAGGGACTTGGTAAGCGCAGTATTTATTGGCTTACAACCCAATTTTCCTGTCTCTTTTAGTAGATCTTGTAAATATTTCCTTTCTCAGATGAAAATCCCGCTACAGCTTGCAATCTATGTTTTATATGTAGGAGGAGATGCTTAATACATTCCACAGCTAGAGTATGACGAGGATTGTCAGTAGTTTATTGACCTGCAGGATGAAAACAGATATCATCACATGATCTGAGACTCAAGAGCTACCCAATAAACATGTTTTCTGAGTGTGTATAATGTACTTTTTTTTTAAACCTCTTTTTTACTAGATTTTATCCAATTGAAAATCACTTGGATGCATGATCTAATAGGGTTTTGCCATGAATTTGTGGATCTCAAGCATAAAAAGCCTCATATTTTGTGGTAAATCAACCTACTTATAAAAAATATCGGAGACATTTGTTTCTTATTTGTTTGACTTGTTTACTGTTGGGTATATAAATGTAAATTAAATAGTATAGGGGTATATGAGTAATATGTGCAAAATAATAAAGAATAAACACAATGGTGTAGGGGGCCACCACAAATTAACTTTTTTCCCTCCCTCAAATTAACATTTACCTTCCATAATTCGAAATGTCATTGGCACAAAATTTGTGAATGTATTTAAGTTTCCAAATATGCTTAGTTCTATCTCAGATTGATTACTGTAAATGCAGGCTAGAACTTGGATAAGAACTAGGTTTTAATTTTATTACCTGTTTGGAAAATTTTTGCAGGCTCTTACTCCGTCTTTAGCAAATTATATGTCAGTGCAGACTGAAATTACCCATCACATACGAGGAATCTTGATAAATTGGTTAATTGAGGTAATGTGAAGTTGGTCAAATTATTATTCCTGTTTTCTAGTTTTTGGTCATGAAATGTCAATGAATAGTTCGCTTAATGTCATGTATTTTGCTAATCGACTCTCCTTAATCTTAATAGGTGCATTTTAAATTTGACTTGATGCACGAGACACTATTCCTTATGGTCACATTGCTGGATAGCTATCTTTCTCAAGTAGTCATCCAGAAGAATGAGATGCAGTTGGTTGGTCTTGTTGCACTTTTGTTGGCATCGAAATATGAGGATTTTTGGCATCCTAGGGTATATTGACATATCCTGATTCCTTTAACCTTCACTTAGTCTTGCAGCTTTTATTCAATGCTGATAACTAATTATTGCACTCATGTTACACAGATAAAAGATTTAATAAGTATCTCTGCTGAATCCTACACGAGGGAACAAGTGCTAAGAATGGTATAAATATCTTGGCTGCCTTCTGTATGGAGTAGTTTCTTTTAGTAGAAGCACATTGCTTAAGTGTGTCAGCTTTTTAACTTTACATCTCCCAACCAGAGAAGAGGTTATCCTAAGTTTTTGAGCTTGTTAAAAATCAAATATAATGGTTCTACTTCAGGAAAGGTCCATCTTAAAGCAGTTGAAGTTTCGTCTTAATGTTCCCACTCCTTATGTTTTCATGCTGAGGTTTCTCAAAGCTGCTCGCTCAGACAAAAAGGTAAATAGACCTTTACTTGGAAGAGTGCATGAAATAATGAATACATTCTCTTAGTAAGCCTGAAGCATACACAAAAGTTTCTTCATTTTCTTGAGAATTGCAGTAATAGAATTTGCACTTGATTTCTGTATTTCCCATAACAAAAGGGCATTTTCATTCTTATAGTAAGCATTGTTTTAGGCCAGTACTTAATTATTGCTTTTTTGTGCTTATGGCAGCTTGAACATCTAGCGTTCTACCTCATTGAGCTTTGCTTGGTTGAACACGAGGCATTGCGCTTCAAGCCTTCTCTGTTGTGTGCATCAGCCATTTATGTAGCCAGAAGTACGCTCCAAACTGCTCCAGTTTGGACTCCATTGCTTGGTAGACATGCATGCTATGAAGTAGTACAAATCAGGTAATAGATCTTCACAGTGCTTCTATCCATTGCCATGCCTATTGATACCCATTTTTATATGGCTTGGTTTGCCTCATTGCAGGGAATGTGCTGAGATGATTTTAAGATTTCACCGGACTGCTGGAAGCGGGCAGTTGAAGGTTACATATGAAAAGTATTCGGGGCCTAAATTCAGCGGTGTCGCAGCAATTAAACCTCTGGAGAAGCTTCCTCTTTGACTTGACAAGTTGAGATCTCTTCTTGTAAGTAAATTGGCAAAAAGATGAGATGTCACTAGAAAGAAGTGGTTACCTTCCCAGGTAAATATCTCTACTTTGACAAGCCATCATTATAGTTAAGTTGAATTAGTTGCTTCGATGACTACTAGCTCACGTTTTCTAAATGCAGCAGGAAATTACACAGCTTTGGTCAGACCGAACGCATCCTTGATGCTAACAATGAAGTTTTTTTGCTTTGATTCTCCGAGAAGCCATGTTTTTGTTGGCTGCTTAGGCATTCTTTTCCTTTGTGTTGCTTTGAGTCTGGTACATTATCCTATTGTTGGTTTGGTGTCTATATACATTTTAGGAAGATACTACCGAGTAGTAGCTAATGCTGCCGAGTGTAGACTGTGCCTGGAGCATTCTCAATTTTATGTTGACAATTTGACATCACATCCGAGGTGGAAATTCCATTCTGCAATTACGATGATGGAAAGAACAGCTCCACTTGTAGGTCTACAATCCATCACTTCTTTTCGCGTGTATAGGATTGTGAAGAACTGAGCTCATTTAAATACCCATTAGAATTTCCAACTTTTAATACGACACGACGTTTGATCTAATAATCTATACTATTAAAACATGTGTAAAATTAATACGATTAAGAGTAATTATGGGAATCACAGTCCAAGTTATTGTGGTTGAAGAAGAATCAAGCTAAGTGAAAAAGCGTTTTATAAATCCATTTCATTCGAATGCTCTTTCGAGATATTTGAATGAATTCCCTTAGAAGTGAAACTTATTAAAGTTATAGCTTAAACTCCATAATATTCGAACGGTATCATTTAACATTTGATTATGTAAAGTCTTATTATGTTTTAATTGTTTTACTTTATTAGATTATTCTCCTTTTAGCCTTAGTTAGCGTTATTAAATACGAGTTGTGTTTTTATTGTGATTAATTATATATTTGATTGTAGTGAATATTTGGTTGATTACAACGTTGTATTATATCGTTTCTTATTTGTTTCTCTTGATAATTTCTAAGATCATGCGAAATATCAATCTTCAATCTAATTCGTGTAAAACTTATCCGTTATTTTATAGTTCGCTGTACTTTTTTGTTTTTGTTTAATTTAAGCGTAAGATGATCAATAATGGACCAGTACGATGGTGTGGCAGTATATTAAGGAATTACTTATTGCAAAAGAATTAAGTGCATTAGGAGATCGAAGAGTTTTTTTTATTTTTTTTTTAGATTTTGAGTCTAAACATTCAATTTTAAAAATAAGAGAGGTAAATGTCATAAAGGATATATAACTATTTGCAATCTACTTATATTTTCCCCAAAAAAGATATAGATTTTTCAAGAGAATTACATAAAAGTAATGATATTTTTGAAAAGCAGTCAATGCAATAATTTGGCAAATAAGGTGGTAAAGATGTAGGCATGAAAGTGATATGAAATTAATATTTAAAATAGTAGAATCTCAAAATAAAGAATATTCACAATGTAATTGAATATATACATATATTTTGTCACTCCCTTATTTTATTATGGTAGCAATAGTTTGCCATATATCCTATTTAAGTAAAATATGTAAGTTTTATAATTATTAAGTGAGTTTTTAAAATAATTTTAGAATCATAAAATCAATAATTAAATTTTAAAATATTTGATAGCTTGTTAATTTTGAAAACATTTGGGAGGTTCATTAAGTCTACATCAAAATGAGAGAGTAGAAATAGTTCTCGTAACCTATGTTTGCAAGCTTATCCCCATACTCCTTATCGAAGCCAAAACCTAGTAATTCATAAGGTAGATTTGTTAGATAATTCTTACTTGAAAAAGAAATAAAAGGGTCTAATACATAATAATACAAACACACACAATGTTAAATGAGCCTAAATACTAATGTAATAATCAACCATACAAATTCATTTATTATCTCATTTAAAGTAAATAATTAGTATGGGAGTACTCATAACTCTAAGTACCTTAACGGGGGATTTAGGGTCCAATTTCATTGTAGCAGCAATCGGGTATTGATAAGAGAAGTTAGGCTTTACATTATTGAAATCAAAACCAAAGTGGCTTTGTTTAAGTGACCTCACTGTTTCACAGTCCTCATTGATCACAATCTAATTATTACTCGCTGGGTCTTATAACATCGAATGACTTTTGATATATCTTTTCTCTATTTACGGTACCCATTATTGAATGCAATTTCATTTATCATCTTTTTGCTAAGCCATCACTCGATGGCTTAAGCCTTTAACTATTGTGTCATTTTAGAGTATACGATTGTTGTTGTAATCTTAATCTAAGAGTATTAGTTGCTAGCTCAAATAACCAAATACAAGCAACAAGCGGATATTTAGTTGAGTTGATTATCAATCTGATTACATGTTCTAATATAGCAAGTAACATGCATGTTACTGCATACTTGAAAAGGTTGAAGGTTTTTGAGTTAGAGTCTAAAATTTTATTTGAGCAAGTTAGAGTCGATTTTATACATTAAAAAGGAAAACTTAAGTCAGATAATTATTCTAAATATTTAAATACCTTTTTAAGGTTAGGTTTATAATATTTAAAGCCCATACTAGTTGTGGGCCCACTAGGGTTTACGAAGGCTTAATTAGGCTTTTAGCTAATTTGGTCTAAACCATTTAGAGTTTATTTACTTAAATTTATTATACTGTTTAAATTTGAATTTAGATATGTCTAAGACCCAATTATGGCATTTAGACCCTTAAATAATAGAAAGCCCAATTATATTTGAAATTAGGCCCATTAGCCTAATTAATTTAATTAATCCTGTTATTTGAAGTAATTTATCTAATTAGGTCTTAATTCATTTAAATTGTTTATTTGGGTTTATTATACCTTAATTTAGGTGTTTAGGCCCATTTATTCCATTTAAGTCTAATTAGGTTACTTCGATATAATTATCGTCATTGAGTTTATTTTAGGTCCAATTGGATTATTTTAATTTATTCTATTTAACCTGGCTCCATTATGTCCATTTAATTATGTTTATATATATATATCTTATGCTCATTTGATTATTATAACAAATTTTAATTCTATTTTAGGCTTTTAGTTGATTCCGGGACTTTTTGGGTTTAATGCTCATTTAAGCTGTCTTAACTTGTTAGAGGCTTATTTAGGGTGTAGGCTCTTAAGAATAAATATATCTAAGTAAGTTTGGATCTTGCGCTCATTTAAATTCTTTTAGAGTCATATAAGTCCATTTTATTTTATTATACCTAATTGCTCATTTACGCCTATCTAATTAGGTTTATTTCTATCTTAGTTTAATTAGAATAGTTATGTTAATTAAACTTGATTAGTTCAATTATGTTTAACAATACGAGCCACCCATGGGTAAGGTAAAAGGGTAGTCCTTGAATCTATATGATTGGGTCGACTTGAGATTAGGTTAGCCTTGACCTAATTTAATTATACCAATTTATGTCAAATTTAAGTTTGCCATTTTGAAGGATTTAATTTTAAAGGGACAAAATCTTAAGCTTAAATTAAGTGAAATCAAAACCATTTAAACCTTTATTATGCCATTTTAACAAAAAAATCCTTATTTTATTCATTTTAGGGCAATTGAATTTTCAAATTGTATCGAGTTACAAAATTGCAACTTTAAAAGCTCATAACTTTTTTTTAAAATTTAGGTCCAAATCACTCCAAATTAAAGCCTACTTGTTTCTATTTTTTTTAGTATCTAAAACATCATTTATATTCTAATTTTAAACCTAACAAAATTTTAGAACAACTTAATCATTCTAGAAGAACTCGATTACTCTTGAACACATACAAAACATCAAATCCCATCCTTATTAGCCCATATCCAACACAATTCAACTTCTAGGTCTTATTTAACATCTAATCAAAATCCTATTCATTAATTAAACATATTTTAACCAAATTTACTCAATTGAACATATTGATTCAACAAACAAAAAATACTCACAATCTCAAATTAATCAATACTCAATTTCTTCCTAAATCATCTTAAACGTTATCAAACTTAATATTCATCATGCAACCTCAAATTCAACTTATTGTATTACTTTAAGAACATGGGAACATTTTGGAAATTCTTGGGTTAGTAATTAAATCAGCTAATTTACTTATTAACTCACCATTATTATCAAGCTTAACCTCTGTGTCGTCATCCACAACATATACACCATCTAAACCACTCTTAAATTTACATATCCACACTTTAATCACCAAACTACTATCATTTATCATCAAAATTAGATTATACATAAAAATTGAATCGCCATTTCTTCTTTAAAGTGGCAACAACATACTTCCATACACACATAGCATATCATCATGCATCAAACTTCATTTCTATTATTAAATCCAATACCGAACAACATTTTTAGTATACTCATAAATTGACATCCAAATCATCAAATGAATTCAATAAACATCAAAATAGGTGGTGTTCACATGGGCTTCTAGTTTTAATTTCATCAAGATTTAATTAATCACCTGTTTACTATGTTAAATCACTTCTAACCATCCTAAATCACTCATTTAAGCTTATCATTGAATTTACCTTAATGGAGAACACACGATTTTTTCTTGCTTAGTAGCTAGCCACCGCTTCTACGGAACCAATGTAGAATATTCTTTGATCCTACTTCAATCATTCACATTAAATTATCTTGCTTAGCATCAAGACTAAGGATTTACATTTTTAAATCAACTTAAACCTCACTAAAAATCTAGTCACCTTTCTCCTTCTTGAGATGTGACTTGAGAGCTCTTTTAGCTAAGATCATCATTTGATTTTTCACCTAAAACTTATTAGAAAACAACTAGATGATTTGTTAATTAAAAGGGGTTAGAGATAGGTTTAGGTCTTTGGATTTAAGTTAAGTTTTTTGGGGTTTTACCTTGGTATCAAAATAGAAAACAAATGAGGAGGCTGCTAGTATTGGCTTCAGCCAAAGGAGTTTAAATAGGAGAGTTTGGGCTAAGATTTATGGGAAAAAGTAAAGGAGGCCTATGAGGGTTTAAGCCTAGTAGTGTCGTATGTCCTTCTTTTTAGCAAAAATGGTATTTTACATTTTCCTTATTTTTCCACTCTATACTAGCTGAAAAATTATTCATTCTTTTTTGCAAATTGTCCTTAAAAACTCAAGAATTTAGCCACTTTTTAATAAAACCAAGCTTAAGAGTATTTTAGTCATTTCACCCAATTAACCTTTGAATTCAAAATTTTATTTTTCAATTATCTCTAAATAATTTTCCAATGATTTTATTTACCTAATAAAGATCTTAAAGCTCTATTTAAGGTTTGGAAACTAATTCGGGGTCAAATTTGATAAAAACAACTATAAGGGTAAAAAGGTCATTTTTGGCAAATTATTTCCAAACTTTAAGAGATCACTCACAATGACTTAAAATGACTCCAAACAACTCTAATTAAGTGTTTTTTTTTGTAGTAGTTTTGGCCAATTTCAATGACTCTAAATTCAGTTTAAGAGCAAAATGGTCATTTTTGCAACATTGATATTTAAACTTAATTTTTTCCTTTTTAATTGATTCTAAATAGTTCCTAAAGGATTTTACTCACTTAATTAAGGTCTTATAACTTTATTTAGGATCATGAGCTATTTCAAAACTAATTTCGATAAAATCAAGTTTAAGTGCAAAAGGGCCAGTTTGGAAAATTTTGGTCATAAATTTTGTAAATCCTCTCTTAATTGACTAAAATTTTTTCCTTTTGATTTCATTAACCTTATTTAGAAATATGAGGTCTTTATATATATTTCATTTATGTTACTAAATTTGTGTAGGAAATGACTTTACTTCACAGTATATCAATATTATTTTGCAATTCCTTTTTCTAACTGAGAAAACTTGATAATTAAAAGCCTCTCATATATTTATGTCATTGTTAATCATTATTAATTGCATCTTATTTAGTAAGCTTTACTTTTTCATTAAGTGATAAAATTGACAAAGTTTGTATAGGTAATAAAATTTCTTTTAATTAAAAAAAAAAAAATCTCTTTCCCTTGCAAATAATAAAACCCCATAATTTTCTTTTATTTTTTTTTGTCAGCATATCCATAGAAAATTTGAATACACTTTTTCTTGACAATCTCCATTATTAAAAAACAATGAATTTTCAATTCATTGCTTACTAGATAAAAATTTAAAAATTATATATATATATTTTTTAACTTCCTTATGAATATAATCTATGAAATCATATATAAATGTCGACGCGATGATATTATGCAATATTGATATTCTAAACTAAAGAAAATATATTAGCAAAAAAAAAAAAATCGGACAAAAATATAGTATTCTAGTATTCATATCTATGCATAATGTGAAATACAAACATATTTTGTGAAAGTCATTTTTCGGTAATTTAGATAAGCGTTATAACTTATTTTAGTGAACATAAGTTAATCTTTTAACAAGTTTAGCTAGATTTTTAAATCTCAATCATGCATGGTAAATGGAGAATGTAAATTTAATTTTAGTATTTAACGAATACATATTTTACTTGATTTATGAGATAATAACTAAATTATTTAGGTTTTGGATTGTTTACATCTATCAAATATCTAATATTTTGTTTTATAATTACGGTAAAATCATTTTATAATTATGATAAAATGGTAGTTTGAATATACCTGTCGTGAAGGTAAAACTCACATAGCTTCAACAATTTTTTTAAAAATATGTTTTATATAATGAAAATAAAATTTATTCTTATTATTCAATTATATGTATTAAATTTTCATCATTAATTTTTCTTAAATTTTTATCATTTTACTATTAATATAAAATTTAATGATAAGATTTAAGTTTGAACCAACCTGTCAAAAACAATGATAGAAATATAGAATTTTTCAAGTCCAATTTTATAAATTTATCATGTTTTAGTCATGCTCAATTTTCCGACCTTGCCACTGTAGGCTACTCGTAAATAATGTACTTTTAAAAAAAATTCGTAGATATTGTACCTACAAAAATTATTTTCAAAATAGGTTTTGAAGTCGCAAATCCGATTTACGACTTTTTTTTCTCCAAAATTTGCAAAATTGAAGGCACCACCATGATTTGTGTCTTTAATGTATTTTTTTTTTTTGTTTTTACACTTTAGTAAATAAAAACATAGAAATTTACTTTTATAAAAATGTTAAATAGCAACATGGTTTAGTTTTAGCTATGGTATACTTAAATAAGTCTTTTTTGATATATTACGAGCTTCGTAATTTCGAACAAGTAAAAAGTTATGATCATTAAATTTGAAAAAGCAAATCATATTGTTTCCGTTTTTTTTATAATTTTTTATTTATAATTTTGAAAAGTTACTCATTCGAAGTTATAGAACTCATAATATATATATAAAAAACTATTTGAGTATATTATAATTAACTTCAAACTGTATTGCCGTTTACTATTTTTATAAGAGTAAAAATATTATGCTTTTATTTACTGAAGTATATAAAAAAAAAAGTTACACTAAAGACTTAGATGTTTCCGCTAATTAGAAATTATACTGAAAGCATAAATTCGATTTGTATCTTTAGTTTAATAAATTAAAAAAAAATTGTAAATTGATTCGATGTATTCGGAATATATTTTTGAAATAATTTTTTATATATATTATTTATAAAATTAAAAAAAAAGTATTATATTTACTAGTGTTGCCCTTGCCATTGCTTCCATAGATACTTCAGTCTAGAGAGAGAGAGAGAGAGGGTGAGGCAGAGAGATGGGATCGGGAGAGCAATAGAGAGATACAGATGGATGTTCGCTCTGATTGCGTTGCTGTATTTTACATTATTACCCCTTGAAGTATCGTCGAGAGAGCAACTGAGCACCAGAGAATGCGAGAGTCTAGGGTTTACTGGTCTGGCTCTTTGCTCCGATTGCAACACTTTCGCTGAGTACGTCAAGGACCAAGGTATTCTTCCTTCCCTATTATACCCCCTTGCTTAGGGTCAATTATATAATTAATCATGATGCTGTATAGTTCAATTTAATAATTTTTGTTCGATATTTGAATTATTTCTTTAGTTGCTGCGGATTTTTATTTCTTAATCAAGTGCCAAAAGGATGGGATATTGAATATGCTTTTATTTGTTTTCCTTAAAAAAAAAAAAACCGAGTACTTTGCCTTCCTGATGAAGGACGTGTTCGGTTTGTGTTTCCACCAATCACGTGTTGACATATACGGTTATAAAAGTATTAAATTGGAGTTTGCATGGCATGTTTGTCGTATATGGCACCAAGTGATTGTGGGATGCACAAACGGGACATCAAGTGTGACTGAAATTTCATCCTTGCAGGTTACATTTTCTTTATGATCTATGGAGAGTGTCTGTGTGTGTGTAAAATGCTTGGTGGAAGCAATTCGTTGATTCATGGGAGTCAATTGATGTTTGCTTAAGGCATGCCCATGTTAGTCAATGTCAATAATTTAGGACTTGAAAAGTTTGATTAGTTTGATCAAGTCCGGTCTATTGAAATTGTATCTATCAATCAATCTGCAGGTATTGACCTCTAATTGCCCCCATCCATTTCTACTAATAAGCTGTTGGTTGATGAAGTGGCTATACGGTGTAGCTATTACTTTAAAAATGTTTATAAACCTTTTTTCAATGGAAAAAAGCGCTTTTTGTTATGCATTTTGTTCTTTGCCCATCTATCTTGAATTTCATTTTTGATGGACTATTGGTATCTGCTTGTTAAAAGTCCACAAATACTAGAATGAGCTTCCAAGGTTTTGATTCAATGGCATGAACAATTATGTATATAATGTGCACGCTTGTGTGAAAGATCTAAAGTGCATATGCAATGCTTATCCAAAGCTGTGTTGGACAAATCATTCCTAGGGATGGGATTATTTAGTTTTTCCATAAGTTGATAGCTGATTTGGGTAATGTATCTGTTGAAGCTTCTCAGGGCCCAGATTATTTCATCTGCTTGTTATTTACTGTGTACTTTGAACTTTCAGTGGAGCTTGCTCAACATTAATTTCTAACCTGCTTATGCAGATTTAGTATCTGACTGTCTCAAATGTTGCACAGAAGATTCTGATGACGAAACAAGCAAGGTAATTTTAAGCTTTTGTTTTATTTAATGATAAAATTGTTCTATAGGCAGTACTAGGGTCAGTTTGAATCTGAATTTTCTAGTGTTATACTATATATGTGTCAATTTTTTTCTGATCTAATTATTACTAATATATGCCCGTCACGTTACAATATAGACGGTGATTTTATTGAGGTTGTGAAAAATTCAATCCACAAAGACATTGGTAGCTAAATTTGTATACTATCTGGATTGATGCTGTTTTTTTCTCAACTGGATTGATATCTACTTGCATAACCTTTTACATAAGTGGGTCATGGTATTAGATCAAACATGATATTAGAGGAGAGGTCCTTAAATAAGTCTCTATATTCTTTCTTAGCAAAAAGAAAAGGTCCGTATATTCTCATTTGACTTGCCATTTGATATTTTCTAACACAATTGACCCTGTAAAATGTCTTAGTCCATTAACAATAACAAAGGCAACATTCAAGCCTTAATCCCATTTGGTGGAGTTGGCTTGGCTTGTCTTTCAAAAGAGGGGAGTGTTTAAGTATGGCATACAGGATATAGAAATCAAGCCTACATAAAATTTTGAACTTTAATAAGAAGCGCTTGTGGATCAAACTGACATTTTATAAGTGGCTGCCAAGTTCCAATCCCAGCATTTATCTTTGGCAAAGGAGCTCAAATCTTCACTATTAGAGTTGGATCTGGAGCTCTAGGGCTCTTGGTTGTTAGAAAGGGAATTTACTTTAGACTAGTCTGACTACTGTTGATCTCAAACATACAAGTTCTTAACTCTTTGAAAATCCTTTTTTAGACAATATCAACGATAAATTTCCTGGCACTTACCATCATCACAGTGTATGTGTTCTACTTACTGAAATCAGCAGAGTTGATGACCATTAAAAAGTTCATTCTGCTATGCAAAATCATTCTGATTTACTCTTTTGAGGTTGTGAGACATATGATATAACAGAAAAGACTCTGGTGAGGCAGGCCATGCTTTTTGTCGTGGTTCACTAATATGATTTTATCACCAAGTTTGTTCCCTTTAAAGTCCTCACTGATTTTGTACCAATTTTCCTCCTCCTTTTTAACAATCAAGCTTTACAGTTTGTATATGGAGATTGTATTTTGTTATGTCACTCTAATCATGGAAAACGATAGTTTCATACATGGTACCATCATAGGCCTACTCCATCTTAAGCTGAATGTTGCTGCAATGGCTATGGTGCAGTGCAAGCCTGCTTTGATGTCAATCATCTTTCCAAACAGTTTGAACCTTTTTTTTTTTTTTTCATTTTTTCGCTCCTCTATGTCAATAGATGCTTTGTGCTGATAGCACAATCTTATCCTTCTGATTCCCAACTTGAGCATGCATGTTGCAGTCTTATGTATGGGCTTGGTCTAGGCTGGTTCCTGATAAATTATTGCATACAATTTTGACTCATTGACATTGCCTTTGATTTCATTTTGCTTGTTGATGGATCGACCATTACCTTGATTTCATAGTTCATGTGTCAGTATTGATTCTGCTGTTGATATGTCACTACGGACTCAATGTCAATGGAGTTCAGCGGTTTTGCAAGTTATTTTTTTTTTCTTTTGTCCATACATCTAGCCTTTCAATTATGAGTGGTGACAATGACTTGCAACTTGCAAGGAAAACTAGTCATTAACTGAATTTTTAGAAATGAAATGATGTTAGACAGATGATTTGTTTTTTATACATTGCCTGTATGAAGTAAGAGTAAGACTCTGAACTTGAAGCAGGATTTCTTTTCTGTTTCAATGTGATAAGGTTTTCTAAATTTATAGTGTTGTGGACTGAACATGTGATGTGCTGTTTATGCTCTTGCATCATCAGTGGACCAAATGCTCTTGCATCATCAGTGGACCAAATTCTGTATTGGGTTGTCACAGCCTTTTACTTGATGCTGAGGTTTTCTCATCTCTTCTCACAGGTCACCTATTCTGGGGCAGTTTTGGAGGTTTGCAATAGGAAACTAGTATTTTATCCCGAAATCATTGGTTTTATTGAAGAAGAGAAGGATCAATTTCCCTCTGTCAAAGTCAAGTATGTATTCAACTCTCCACCAAAGCTGATAATGCTTGATGCAGAGGGACAGCAGAAAGAAAATCTAAGGTGATTCCCTGATTAATTGCTATCTCCTAGTTGCAAATTATCTGTGTTTCCAGTCAAATTAATTGAAGGAATTTCAAAATAAACTTGGGCATAAATCACATTAGATTTGCCTGTTTTTTACCTTTCATGTGGTTCTCTGATGGCTGAAAGTATAATCACATATTAAGAGAAGGTTCTTACTCGTCTCTACACCTATGCAGAATTGACAATTGGAAACGTGAACACATACTTCACTTTTTGCGGGAAAAGGTTAAGCCTGTGTCGCCAAAATAGAGGGCCTAGTTCTCCATCATGTTGTACTTAAATTATTTTCGACCTTCTTTTCAAGGGAAAAGAAATCATGTACTGATCTGTCTACAGAAGAATTGATACCAAATGCAATGAAAACAAAAGATTTTTTATGTATTTTCTTTTTATTCAGACATGGTTCACGTCCTTAAATTGATAGAAGTGCAAACTTTTGAGTTTTGTACCATTGCTCAAGGAGGCTAATCGTGTAAGATTATAACTTTCAAAGGCATTAGATGGAGGTATGGATTTACTGACTTTAGTTCACTTATTATCATCATTGTTATTATTATTATTTTTAGTTGTGGATGTTGGGTGAAGCACAGTTTCAGCTTGTCTTTGAGCAAATGGATGGTGAATCATCCTGTAAGAAATATGTGCCTTTAAGTGCATATTTCACCTTGTTGGTGGTTACAAAGTTGGTATTGGCAGGATTTGAGCTAAGAGCCTTGCTCGTCTTGTCATGCGAGTATCCATGCCTTAATCGACTGGTGACCTTGGGATTATGCGGCGCAATTCTGGTCATTAATTATGTAGATGTCCTTTTGTGTTTCTGAAAGTGGGATATTTTGTTTGCAAGTACTGATATCAAGTATTATGAAATGACTGGGTTCTTTTGGCCACTGCAAGCAGCCATTGTGAGATTAGCGTGAACTAACAGTGCTCAAGAGTTAAGCGGGGCTACAGTAGAACTTATTATGGTCGTGGTTGGGAGCACTTGATGTCCTGCGTCTGCTTAGCTGTTTCATGCAGTGTGTGAGCCTTTTTCTGTAACAATTTGTTAGCATAAACAAACATCCAATTTCTTTTGATGGTTCTGCTTCATGCTACTGCACAATTCTTGCTACCGAGAACTTAAATAAACTTTCTGAGATACTAGCTGGAGCAGGTGACTTCAATTTCAATTTTGTTACTTGCGTAAAAGCCAGAAGGCAAAAGTTGCTAGAACTAGATGTTAAGATCATACTTTCAATCGAAGCGATTGAAAATAAGATTTGCATGCAGCTGATCAGTCCATTAAAAATAAGATTTGCATGTATTGGTTAAATTTTATCTCCAAGAGCTTTATGCAGTATCATTGTCTTTGGATATAGCACGGTTTTACTTTGCCAGTCTTTAAATTCCTGTGCTTTGTCCCTCCTATATAAGGAAATTAAATTGAGGGGAGGAAGCTAACTTTTACTGCCACCAAGACCGGATCTGATAAGGACAAAGATTAATAACCATTTTCCTTTTACGACAGTCTTTGCCTGTTCAATTGCTTAGGATACGACATAACATTATATAGTGCTAAAACTCATTTCTTGAGATGAAAATGCTGTTTGGTTCGATACAATTATTCGTCCCTCCTTGTAAACCTGTTGCAACAACTGTTTGCCTTCCAATGTAGGGTACTCTTTGGATTGGCTATGAAAAATAATACGGATTGTGTAAGCATACGTGAAAACAGTACTAGTTGGAAGGAAAACTTGGAATCTAGCATAGGGTGGTTATAAAATAAGCAAGTCTCAGTATAATTCTAAAGATCGAGTGACGGAAGGAAGATGAGCTAATCGTAGCTTTCTGCCTTCCTCAACCCTCGGTCTCACCTACTTGCTCTGGCTAGCCTTGCCTTAACTGAGCATTTTCCCGGTTGAATCTGGTGCCATTTAATCAACAAAAAAAATCGAAATTTCTTATGATGCTCCACGCTCCTAAGCTTTGTAAGAAAAAGAAAAGAAAAAAAAAACCAATTGTAAAGATCTATTACAAGAAGAAGAAGAAGAAATTTTCATTACACACATATTTTAAAGAGCAAACATTAATATGATTTTAGACACAACTAAGTGATCAGGTGTCTTTGCAAACATGAGGTCATGGCTTTAGTCTCCATCAAAGTCATATTTTACTTTTAAAGATGCATTTATTTTATGTTTCTTGAATGGCATTTATTAGTAGATCAAATAATAATCACATTATCAAAACTATAAAAAACATTAATAAATAATAATAATCATCTAACTTTATCTATTTTTTTTTTATAATTAATATTATGAAAAAATTACCTATGTTTTTGCTTATTTGTAAATAAGTAACCTGAGTTTTTCTTTTTCTTTTTGACAAATAGGTAACTTGAGTTATATAAACAAGTGTTAGTGTAATATATTTAGAGAGATACGTGTCAGTATGCTATTGATGTAAAATAATTAATTTAGTGAAAACTATTAAAAATTATTTCAAGAAACCCAAAAAAAAAAAAAGTTGAAGCAATCATGTTGGCCCTTTTTTGGCCATCACTTGACCTTGGGATGGTTGGAAAATGGCCAAAATATCGTATGGGTTGCGAATTACTATGATAGGTGGGTTTTGCGACTCATACACATGATGGGTGGTTGCCCACTACCCTTAAAAATTAAAAGAAAAAAGAAAAAAGAAAAAAAAGGTAAGAACCCTTTTGGTTGTTGATGGCTCACATGACCCAATTTTAACTTGTTGGATTTTTCAAGCCTTCCCAACCCCTCCTTTCTTATTTTTTATTTTTGCTGTTTGGGCCGGCTACCCACCACTAGATTTAGGTCACATGACTTATCTTTATTGATGGGTCACAACCTTTTACTCTTTTTAGCCATTTTTCAACCACCCCAAAGTAAAGGGTGGTTGGTGGCCACTTTAGGGGGGTTACGCAACACCCTCTAGAGTGGAGGCTAACCACATTCTAATCTTAGGGTGTTTGAAAATCTATTTTTCTATATTTCTCTATATTTTTTTTTGTTTTTTCTTTTAATTTTTATATTATTTTAATAGTTTTTTATATTATTTAGGTAAATAATTTAATAATACTATCTACTACTAACATGATGACATGTGTCACTTGTGGTTATTAGTACAAAGTTAAGAAACTCAAGTCATTTTTTTATTAAAATACTAAATACAGGTCACTTATTTGCAAATGACAAAAAGCAAAGTTTTTTTTTTTTTTTTGTAATTTTCCCTAAGATTATAAAAATGAATATAAATTATTAAACAATCAATTATCTAATTTCTTATTTCAAATGGTATTCTTTTTAGCATTGCTAATGTAAAATATTATGAAGTTATCATAGTAAAAAATATATAAAATACTTACATTATGCTATACTGCTCTTTTTTGCTCTACTTGTTTAAGTATTTTTTGTAATTTATTTTTGTTAATGATAAAATTTTTGTAAATTTCATGTATTAGCTTTATTTACTTTTTTTTTTTGCCATAAATTAATAGTTCAATTTTCAATTAAATATATCCCATAATGAAAGGCAAATGGTTTATTATTTCAGCTCGTTATGAAGTACTTAACTATTCTTAATCATTTACTAAAAGATTTAAAGTTTTCTTCTTATTGGGATGTCAAAAGCAAAATGAGTGCACGAGTTAATAAAAAATGCACTATAATTGTGATAACAAATGGATTTTTTTTTTCAATAACCTTTATATTGACTTAATAATAGGAAAGTTTTATATTGACTTAATAAGGTAGTCTTGCCTGTCTGTTGCATGGGCATGTCCTTGTCCAGATCCAATGAAAAAGACAGGATCGTTAATTATTGCATCGTTGAGAATGATTCTGATCTACAGCTTATAGAAGGCAGTACGAATGTCAAAGTGAAGCGTAAAAATCAGTTGGCTATTGTAAATCAAGAAGTTCATGTAGCTAATATATCCTTTATATGAATCTAGGTAGTGGCACCTTGATGGTTTGCTGTTTCTTCATTTTTAGATTATGTACACATTCATTTGAAGAATTAAGAGTTAGATAATTGTTTTTCTCGAAATACGTGTTTCGCTATGCTGAAGAAGTAAAAGATTAGTTTTTTACTGCAGAACTAGAGACTATTTCTGAGCGAACAAACTTTAATTGACAGCTCGGTTTGTCAGTTATGACTAGTTACTGTAGCTTCTTTTCCTTTTGCTTTTCTGAGTCATATGTCACTTTCCTTAATGGAGTAAAGAAATTATGTGGGAGACCAAATGTGAAAACCGTCTTTGCTGTGTGTTGCAACTGCCTATAGCTGGTCTGATTACATCCTGCGGTTTCAGTTTTCATTAACTATTTAAAGGAATACGAAACTTCCAGTTTAAAAAGATTTAGTACAATTTAATCAGATGCTGTAGTTGTTGCGTAAGTACAGATGTCATAGAAATAATCATGTCAAAGGAGGTTAAATGGACGTATTTGTTAACGATTTTGGATTCATGTTTCCTAAAATCCTCGAACTTTGCACTATTGCTCAATTTGCTTTTAGAACTCTTTTTTGCTAAATTTGGCAATTGAACTTTGTGTTTCATCGTTACTGCCCCATGTGAATTCTTAGCGAACGGGATATGAAGATCTTCTCCCATGGTTGCCTTATACATCAAAATCTTAAGATTGTAGCTTATGTTTTGATGCATTTCTGTTCTGTAAATTGTACTTACACACGTTCTGGCCATTTTTACTTAACCAAAGGACTACTCGATTAACAAGTTTTTTAGTAAAGGTTTTTCCTCCTTGAAGGGTTTGGTTGTCGGCTGAGCCATTTGTTTCCTCTTTGCAGTCATCAAACTGCTTTCCCTGGACCCACCCCAGGCAGTACGAGACAGAGACGCCGACATGGAGATGAGAAAAGCTAGAGGGAGAGGAGAAACACCCTACTGAATGCTGATGCTGGTGCACGGCTTTGCATGAGGACAACCCACAGCCCTTTCTTCCCCAGAGTTCCATTGGGGAAACTTAATGGTTCCCTTGTAACTACAGCAATACTCTAGCCTTATTGCCATTATGTGTGATCAACTAGGCGAACCCTTTTCCTAAATGTGTCATACCGTTTTTTATTATTTCTCTCCACGTCATTTCTTGTTTTTGGTTCAATGCAACTTGTAAGGTTTCTTTTGCTTCTGGATGCTGCTGGTTGGCTTTCTATGGAGTTTTTAGTTTCTTGTTTCTATGTGTTTGTTCTGTTAGGACATGAGATGAAAAGTCATCTTTTCACTTGGTTTTATCAGATACGAGCTTTGGCATAGTGCATGTGTAGGGGCAGACCGAAGGGAGGCTAGTACTTGTGGTCGACTCCCCAAACTTTAAAATTAAAAAAAAAAAGATCCCCCTAACATGCAGAATTTTTTTTGACAATATACGTACTCATATAGTTTTTTTTCTCCTAATGTCCGTCTCCCCTTCAGGTAAAATCCTGGGTTTTGCTACTGAATCAATGTGTATGCATTCGAAATAGAAAATCTAAATGATTTTGCTTGTTTCTCCTATTCCTTGTGGTATCATGGTGGGAGGAAAATCTTCAGCCATGGATGATATAGGAGGTCCTACCGCGTTGTTTTAGACCTTGGGAACTTTCACATGATTGATCTCCTTTGAAATTCATACTGTGCATAGTGCTCCATGAGCACATATGGACAAACATACGTGCGATTCTACTTTTTCGTTCACATCTATGGTCTTTTCCTCCCAGGATCAATGTTGGAATGAGATAACCATCAAATTCAGTGCTACCTGTTACAGTTATTTCAAGTGCATATAATTGAGTCGCAATGAAAGACATCAATCTTTTGAAGATTCTAAAGTGTCATATGGTATGCATCAGCTACAATCAGCTACAGCAAGTTGCTGTGTATTTTCACTTTTGCTTTTTAGGAAATGTGGGTGTCATGGGCATCATGATGATTTGGTGATAATCAGTTTGGCGTTTGGCACTTCCGATGGGGCAGCAACAATTAGTTTATGATCTTAAAAGGTAGATGATGATCCAGTCCCTTAGTTTCTTTTACTTGTAATTATAGTGTGAACAAACTAACCAATACAAACAGAAACTATCCAAGACTACTACAGCTCTTGGCCTTTACTTCTTTTAATCTTGTGTTACTCACATGAAGGTTCAACATCCTCAAAATTGGACTTGTACCAACCACTAAGACATGTCATGTGCAGAAGGAAGTGTTTGTTTCACGGGCAATTTTTTTTTTCTTGCTGTATATGTTATAATCATGTTTTATAATTGTATATTATTGTCATAATTTGAAAAGATGGCATACTTTAGTGCTTATTGGTGGTAAACAATTACGAAAAATAATGGATAATGGATATGAAGAATTAGGAATATAGTTTCTTCTTAAAAATTGGAAATCATTTTCTATAAATATTTTTTAAGATTATTAACTATCTATATAATTATTAATTACCACGTTCAACTCCTACCATCATCATCTGTAGCTAAAAATTACCGTAGAGATCTTTCTATTTTCATTTAGTTCTTAGTTATTATGCTAATATTTGATAATTATAAAGTTTTGATTATAATAAATATAAAAAACAATTTTAGTGAACCCCTGCAACACATAATTTAAATTTTAAATTGACCTGTCATTTGTCATCAACACGCGAACATCCAGTTGCACCATGTTAACAACTCAAGACTGTATAACTAGTTTATTGAATATTCTATGCTCAAGATGATCTTGATTCTTGAGCCAATAGAAGAAGGTACGTTCCTGTCGAAATTTCTATTTTCTAATAATTGGGATAGCTTCTGTGCAAGTATCGGAAATTTGTTTCTTCATGCAATTTTGAGTCTAAAAGACAGCTATAGTAATTAAGTATTTCAACTTTCAGAAATATACAAAGTTTGCAAATAGTATGTCTCAACTTTGTAAATTTTGCAAAATGATGTTTTTCAGTGCTAACGGTGTCGATACTAATATTCAAATATTATAAATATATCATAATTGTCTTATGGCATTAAATTTTAATTGCGAATGGTTTTTGCTTACAATATTCGAGTTTTGCAAATTTTATATTATTTAGAAACTCTTGATGCATACTATAGTGAAAAATAAAATTATATGCATACTGATAATTTATAAAAGGATAATCCGATATTGTTTTATCTTATCAACATAAAAAACTTTTACTAATCTGTTTTCACAGGCTTAGCATATTAACTTTTATCACCATTAATATTAAAGACTACAATTTTTTTTTTCTCATATCTAAATACTAAATTGTTACGTGTTAAATTTTTAGACACCGAATTATGAGGGATTCCCCACATTGTGATGTACTAGTTGCTAACTAAAGGAGGGCAAGAAGGCAATAATTGAGTTCTTTGCTTGGAGATATGAGCAAAATATGCACTGTTGACCATGCTTTCCACTGTATACACAATTCATTAAGCTTTCTAGTACTAATTTGTATCTCAATCTACCAATGGCGACAATAGGTTAATACTTTTAGCAAAGGAAAAAGAGAACTGGACTTCATAATTCTAATTTGTCCCACCTAGCAATTGAAGTAGCCAAGCAGGTTCAGTAGATTTTGCCTATAGATATCCAACATTATAGGATAAATTTAAATTCTAAACTTTTAAAACCTATTTTTATATTATAGGTTTAGATACTTTAAAAATGATCTATATCCTATAAATTGTATCAAATTCTATATTCTAAAATAATTTTGTAAATTTTTTATGAGCAGAGTGCCGTACTATCCTTCTAATGAATCATATATAATATTAGTAATAGTTACAATATAGATATATGATTTTTCAAGATTATAAAATTCAAAAAGTCTAAAATTTTTCAAGCTTAAATAAGTGTTAATTAGGACTAGACATTAAAGTCTGTTCGTTGTGGAACTATTTGGACCTTACAAGATTAGGTAAATTTTAAATAGTGGGTATTATAAGTTATAAGGTGGGTTCTAATTTTAAATTTTTGGAAAGTATACTTACAAAATTATGACCTTATATCTACTTTGAACTAGAACTTATACTATGCATATTACGAATTTTATGTTATGGGCATCCATGATTTTGCATAGGATATCAAAAACCTTACTAGTAAAATATTATCAATAAATATAATTACCTTTAACAAATATAAAGAAAATCCAATTGAGTCGGCCTTATTTATAACCTATTTATTATTTAAATTAGCACCTAGTATAATCAAACGTATATCACATCTTTAATTTAAGTCGGTATTTAGTTTATATATATTGTAATTTACATCTTTTTTTCTAATTTATGATATTTATATTAGTTGTAATTTACATTTGAATGCAATGTCGCCTTCTAATTCAAACATTATGATTTTCATAATGAATAGTTATTATATCTTTATTAAAAAAATAAAGAAAAATTTATAAGTTCTATAAATTATTATAAAACTTATAAATTTTACGAAGACTCACGTCAAATGAATGGCCGATGATAATGGTTATCCACCACTTCCTACCACGCAGTTGAAGAGTGCAGCCATGGTTGCCCTCAATAGTTGGTAACTTCGCATGAATGATTCTTTGCTACTTGGTGAATCCCATCGATTGGCTCTCTCAAAGGGGTCGTAGAATTTTAGGCTTCACATGTTGGACTACTTGACTAGCTAAGTTTCGGATATTTTCAAAAGTAAATAAACTACGGGCTTAACTTATGGTCAATAATTTAAATTTTTATACGTATAAATGGTTTTGTTTAGTTTTATATGTCCCAATTAGTTTGTACAATTGAATTAAACTATAAATCGTGTGGTTTTTATAAGATGTAATTATAAATCAAACCATTTCTTAAGAAAAAAAGAATGGATTTTCTATCTAGCTTATTAGTTTATAATTGGATTTACTTTCATCCAGTTTTATATTAATCACCATACCTAACTTTTTCTAACCACATTGTAAAAATATTGTATACGGTTCGGTTTGAATCGATTAGATTCTAACTCGATATGTATAGTTTAGTTTATTTTTTCTTGTTTTCTATGACTTCGTTGTGATGCAGCCTTAAGAATCTGTATGCGTTCCCTTCCTCAACCAGAATAATTATTGCAAAACTCAAAAGATAGCCTTTGATAGATCCAGACGAAAGTTAACTTCAACTAGCACCTCTTACACGTCAAAAGCTTGAAAATATCAGGAAACACATCTCCTCTCAATCTGGATTTTATCGACGGCACAGTACAATATACTTTATTATGTATTGTGTGTCTTAGAATATAAAAGAGCGAAACTTGTTAAAATTAAATATAAAATTGATGATTAAATCCGCGTGGATTCCTTATAATATGTGTTTCTTTATGGAATATATGGTTATCATTAAAAAAAAAAAAAAAAACTACCACGCTTCTACATTTTTATACCTATTTTTTTTTAATATTTTAGCAATTAAAAATTATAAATTTCACTTATGTAACGACAAATAAATAGTATTTGTTTAATAATATAGGTATAAATTTCATATGTTATCTTACACTATTCTAATAAGCTACATGGGGTCATATATAGAGTCATAGATAATTATAATTAGGAGACAATTTGAAGTCGGCAATGAGTGGACCGCATTAATGGGATCTCCTGAATTATTCCATCTTTTTATAAAGATGAATGGGAAGGAAAAGGAGATTTAACAAGGAGCCATTATTAAAGAATGCGAATTAAAAAGAAGCTTTGCTTTGTCTTGTTGTTCAATCATTAGCAAAGAATAAGTCTCATTGAGATGCCCCTAAGTTTTTATTTTCTATTTTTGGTCTATTCACCCATTAAGCATGTCCTTATACTTTAAGGAAGGAATCTTCTCTATGTAATTATTTATGATTTTTTTTTTTCCCCGGTGGCTAAATAAGGAGAACAATAGGTAATTGCCTATAGTGAATCAAAGGCAATAAAATTCATGTTTGTCTAGAGAATTCAAAAAGAGAGTAATCTTTTTTTTTATTCTATTTTTTATAACTATAGTATCAGAGGTAAATATGTGCTTCTCTTTTAGCTGAATATAATATTTTATAACACTCAAGATCAATCAAGTATAGAATTCATGTCATGCTTGAGATTTACCTTAGCTTCTAGCCATTACAACCAAAATATTATTCTTTTTTAGTTTAACCATATGACTTTGGACTACTATTGTAGTACTCTTAGTTTTTCCCTAAGATTCTGGACCACTTTCATAGTTCAACTTGATCATATTCTTTAGGAAATTACGATGCCTAGTGTAATATATTGGCTTGAGTTATATCGAAATTTAGCTTACTCTGTGTAGATTTAATTAATAGTTTATTCGAGTTTAAACTTGAACTATAACTATTCTTCACGATATTTGACTTGATATATTTACGAACTAAATTGAATTTAAATCGAGTTAATCTTTATATGAAAGTTGTTCTTGAGTCAAATTGAGGTATAAATATTATTTTAGTTAAACAATAAATAAAAACAAATTTAACTAAATAGAGTTTAAACTTATTAAGTATTCCCTTAAGTCAAGTTTGAGTTTAAAATTTTAAATTTGATCGAATTGGTCCAATTGTAATAAGTATTATTACTATGGCTATCACATATATAAAACATATAATAGATATGATAAAACCTTAGAAAGGGAAAGGGAAAGGGAAAAGTATATGAAATAGTCAATGCTTAAGAGAAGTCATTGGGTGTTTAGATTCTCGAATAGGTTATAAATTAAAATGCGATCACAATCAGCCTGCCTTATTCTTGTCCAATTCAAGTACTCTTGGTTTTATCGTTATCTCTTCGTCTTTATTAATCACAGAAAATATGTTGCTTGTAATTTTCCCTTTGCCCTGACCCAGTTGCAATTAGATTAATTTAGATTCCAAAACCATACATATTTTACATCTAAATTATTTCATGGAATAAATGTTTTATTCTTGGTGCCAAGCCCCCCATGACCTATATGACCTAATCTCACGATATTGACAGAAATGGAATTTTTCTTTCTTCATGTGCTTTTCTTTTCCTTGTTCCTCCATAAACTTAATTGGATGCAGTTAATTAATGTAGGGACGATGTTGAAATTGTTATCGAAACTTAGGTTATTTTCAATTTTACGTATGGATTAGACTTTGAAATCGTAAAATGTTATATTCATTCAGAAGTTTGTTTGTTAAAATTACAATCCTACCTCTAATAATTTGCACTATTCATCGAACGAGTGTTTATTTTAGCCACGTATAAAATTTAATCATAAAAAAAGTTTGATTAGATAATAGCATTAAGTAATTTTAAATTTTAGTTGTAAAATTAAAAGAAGAAACTAAGTTAAAACAATTCTGACATTATTCAATCAAGACACACAGGAATATAGAATTTATGTTGGGACAGAGCACAGTGAATTTGATAGAGCCATAAGGATATCTATGCTAGTCTAGCTATGCATCGAGTAACTACCCTATCTCTACCAGCCCTTTTACGCCAACAGTTGCATAAACATCGCAATAGATGTCCTTGCAGATATGATATAACTGCACTTGGTAGGAAGGTTGTCCGACATAAAATGTGCATAGGGTGCCGAAATTATTGTGTTGTTATTCTCTTATTATAGTGAAACTTTTAAAATTAAGTTCTATTAATAATAAAAAAATTATTAATAATTTTCGTAAAACTATCATTAACTTTTATAAAAACTTATTATCAGTTTTTTAATAATAAATTATCCCTAAATAATATCACATAAGATCAAGTAATAGTAAATCAAATCATTGACTGGAGATGTTATAATGCTGTCACCATAGAATTCTCCTATATTTTCATATATTAAATATCAAATACCAAAAATAATTAAACTACAGGAAATAAGTGATCGAGAATAGTTAGCGCCTAGTACTTTAGTTAGCACGAATGCCTTCTTTTTTAGCGCGATGAAATATATTCAGTTTCCCCTCCCCCCCTCCTTTCCGTCCTTACATGAGAGGGGGGAAAAAAACAGAGAGACATAAATGATTGATCTCTTAGTTATGGTCCTATTAAGTTAAAGTTAGATAGACAAGAGTGACTTGCCCTCCTCCCATCCATAAAAGAAGAGTTACATCAAATAATATGTATATATATGCACTTTAAATTGATAAGAATCTAAATAAACAAAGAAATCTTATGTCAAGGTTTTTTAATCTATTGGTATAAAATAGAATGAATTATGTTTGATTAAAAAAAATTATTATAGGATTAGCATATACTTATCGATTAATTGGAGACAATAATAATAATGGAATTACCCATGCAAACAATATAGATTTCTAGCCAAATATATCATATGTTATTTATAAGGAGAGTTTAATGTAAATTTCGAAATTATCAGTCGGTGGGAACTATACATAGATGTCAAGGTCAATATTTATAATATTAAATTCAAATGGCATAAAGCTGTAGACATGTTAATGCTGGGTGTCAATTTTTGCGCCCCTGCTCTTTTTAACTCATATTTCACATAGAAAGTATGATATATATCCTCTTTCCTCTATTTTTCAAAGAAAACATAATTCATTACATATTAATAACACAAGACAATCATATAGTAATAATTAGCCTTTATATATATATATATGTATATATTAGTAGGTATAGTGATTACATCTTTAGTATAAACTATACACTCTAGCTACATAAAATAGCATACACATATTGTCAAGACAATGACCTAAAGTATTAAATGATGGTGGTGGGTTCTAGTTTATCTATTATTATAATTTTCTTGGCATTTAATGATACAAGAGAAGAGATTGTGTTTTCCATAGCCTCCCTCTCTCAAGAGAGTCAAATTGAGGAGGCTCTATCCCTCACAACACTATGGACATCTCTCTCTTTAGCCCTAAAGGATTATTGTCACAACATTTCAACCTCGACCAACAAATTACCAACAGCGACAATCACAACTTCATCGATACTTATAATAATGGTCCAATAGACATGCAAACTAGCCACAACGCATCAACAACAAGCCGTTCGTCGGATTCCGGCGAGCCACACGGGGCCGCCTGGGGGGCAGCTGGCGGCAACAATATGTGGGCAGCGGCAGGGCTTCTCAGGGATTGTGCACGAGCGATTTCGGAAAAGGACTCAACTAAGATCCACGAGCTCCTATGGATGTTGAATGAGCTGGCTTCTCCATATGGTGATTGTGATCAAAAATTGGCATTTTACTTCTTGCAAGCCCTTTTCTGCAAGGCAACGGACTCCGGCCTACGTTGTTACAAAACCCTAATTTCGGTCGCTGAGAAGAGCCACTCTTTTGATGCGGCTAGGAAGTTGATACTCAAATTTCAAGAGGTAAGTCCATGGACTACTTTTGGTCATGTCGCTTCAAATGGTGCAATTCTAGAAGCCTTAGAGGGGGAGACTAAACTTCACATAATAGATATTAGTAACACACTTTGCACTCAATGGCCTACCTTATTAGAAGCTTTAGCGACAAGAAATGATGAGACACCGCGGTTGAAGCTAACCGTGGTGGTAACCGTGAGCGTAGTTAAACCGGTTATGAAGCAAATAGGCCAAAGGATGGAAAAATTTGCAAGGCTAATGGGGGTACCATTTGAAATTAACGTGATAAGTGGACTAAATAGTTTGATAGAACTCGAAACAGAAGAGTTAAGCATTCAAGAGGACGAAGCCATTGCTATAAACTGTATTGGAGCCTTGAGAAGAGTTGAAATTGAGGAAAGACGAGAAGTAATAAGAATGTTCCAATCACTAAGACCTCGAGTCCTAACGATCGTCGAGGAAGAAGCCGATTTTTCGAGCTCTAGAGATGATTTTGTCAAGTGTTTTGAGGAGTGCTTGAAGTTCTACACGTTATATTTTGAGATGCTGGAAGAGAGCTTCTTGCCGACAAGCAATGAGAGGCTAATGCTTGAGAGGGAATGCTCAAGGAGCATAGTTAGGGTTTTGGCGTGTGATGACGATGGGAATGGAGGTGTGGCATCATCATGGGAGTGTGAGAGGAGAGAAAGAGGGAGTCAATGGTCTGAGAGGATGAAGGAGGCCTTCATGCCGGCCGGATTTAGCGAAGATGTTATCGACGACGTCAAGGCGTTGCTAAAGAGGTACCGAGCTGGCTGGTCACTTGTGACCCCACAGCCACAAGGAGGAGATGACCAACTAGGCCTCTATTTGGCATGGAAGGACGAACCTTTGGTGTGGGCATCAGCTTGGAAACCCTAATGATCATAGCTAAACCACTTCATAATATGCCTTCCAAGTCTCTCAATCGACCATGTAGACAATCTACTTCATATAGTATTAGCCTTAGACATTTGTGTTATTGACTATGAAATCAAGAAAACCCATGAAGTGCACAAGTTGTGGTTAGAGATGAAATACCATTCGAACCGAGAGCTAGTCGGCTCCTAGCTAGTATAGCTAGATAGACATATTATGTGATATTATATGAAACTCTTTTATGTGATTCTCTTGATTTATGTCTAGTAAGTTTTTTGCACGCTTAAATAGATGTAATTTCTTGGGATTTTGTGTTTGCAAATTCCTCAATGTTCCTTAATGATATGTCTGTCATTGGATTGTTCTTGTTTGAAGTGCTTGAATTATGTGTTTCCTGTTTTACCATGAATTCCACTTATTATCTTCTCTCCACCATTTCTCTTATCTTTTTCTGACGTTTTGTCTGGAAAGTTTTGGGAGTACTTGCATTTCATTTATATATATAAATATAATTGGATATTGCTACTTCTGTTCATATATATATGTTCAATTGGCCGTACATTCTCTCTTCCTCTTGTCAGCCACAAAGATAACAATTGTGTTTGTTGGATTTTTTCTTTCACTTTGATCATGAGTCTGTTCATGTTGACATATATAAGATGATTTCAACTGACGGACAAACCAAAAGAATTGAGAATAAGGCAACAAGCTAGCGTGATAGATAAATAGTGCAGTGATAATCTCCATGTACGTTTACCATTGAGTGCAATCGAAAGATTTACATGTTAAATGATATGAGATTATATGAGTGTTACAATGTATAATATATATTTACTAATAAATCTAAATTGAGATAAATGTTACAGCACCTAGGCGCATACAAAAGAAGTGTATTTATATATAAGTACAAATAAATAACGTACTTTTTCCCTTGTTTTTGTTGTAAGGAAAGAATTACTTCTTTATTTATTTTTGGCTATATTTCTTAATAAGGTTAGGTCAATGTTTTCCTCTTTCTCATAATTTTTCATTTTATTGATAAAATTTAAGGTTAGTATCCCTCTCGAATTTGCCACTAAAAGAAAGTACAAATAAGAATATACTTATGATGGAGTTAATGCAATTAGATGAATAAATTAATGACAATCATATGTTGTAATAAGTAAAATTCATCCTTGGTTTGTATAATCTAAGAATGTGCATCCTAGGGTATTATATAGGGGAAGAAGCCAATCTCTATATTGAGTTGAAGATTAGGAAAATGATGAATTGAGTTTTAATGTGTTACATTAACTATTACAAGCAATCATGTATAGGAATCGTGTATGATATAGATATAAAATTTTAATAGTTCTTATTTAGTGATGAGGATGCATGATTCATCCCAATCTAAAATTTTTTCCTTATGTTTTTCTTTTGTTAATTTTCAAGGGCATGTATAGAAATTATTAATAATCTTTACAACTAGAAACATTTGTTTACCTATATTAATAATTAGTTGAGTATGCTCATGCATCTATGATAAATGCATGGATAGAGCAAAATAAGAAGATTTCCTACATTGAAAAACTAACTCTAGTTGGGTTATTTTACAGGGCTATCGATTAGGCTATTCGGTTCTGACGGAAATCGATTGCTTATTATATTAATTGTAATAGTTATCTCAGATGGACTTGACTGTTTAGGACAGTAGAAGTCCTCATAACTGTTTATCCACTTTCTACTGTACTAGCCAAAACTAGACTATACTTGTCTAATAAAACTTCAATGTACTATTATGTGTATTTCCTTTTTAAATTTTAGTTGTTTCTTGTATAATAACACATAGGATGGGGCTATAATAAGTTAATACACATGATAACAACTCTATTGATGAATGAAAAACCTGTAAGTATAACCAGCAATGACAAAGGAAGTACTAAAAGGAACCATAAATTAGATTAACGCTTGTTTTGATTGTTAACATCGATGTATGATTTGATGACGCTAAAGATTGTCCGAATAGATGAATATTAATTAAAAGGATTTTAATCCAAATAAATAACCTTTCATGTGTTGACATAATAATGGTTTTTGGATAGGGGAAGAGAGAGTGTTAGAGAGACAGAGATGTCATAGTTGATCTTATGTTTATTTAATAATTATTTTAATATATGGACAATATTATTTAGATAGAAAAATGCAGTGACTAAAAATAATTAGGGAAAAAAAAAACCCGCTATTTTTCTCATCATCACCACATGGTTTAGATGAAACAATTTTTTTTTTTTTTTGTTCCAAATGTATTACTACCAAAATACCATATACGAATAAAAAAGTAAAGAAGGAGCCCGTGTACTATAATATTTATAAGTGATAGCATGTTGTTGGTTAAAACATGAATAATACACCCAAAAAAAAAAATTTGATCCTAACGTTTTTATCATTTAAATTTCTAAAGATTAAGTATAGAAAAAATTAAAAAAAGGGTGGGGAGAATCCTAGGGCCACGAAAAGTAAAAGTCTCCTTGAGCTTTTATTTATGTGTACTGTAAAGGTTATCCTTGAATGTGTGTTTGAGAGGTAAAGTCTTAACATTGAATATTAGAATATTCGGATTAAAATTTTATAGAGCGATGGAATAAGAATTCCTTTTATGAATTTCTTAGATGAACATGGATAAGCTTTATTAATTGTTATCTTTAACTCATCGCGAGTGGTTATCTATCCCTATCCTCTTCCGCCCAAAATGCAAAAAAATTGACTTCTTATAAGTGATGTTCTTTAAAATACAAATCATTTTTTTTTATACAATCATCAGTACAATACAAGACATGTCACTGTTTATCAAGCCCCAATGGACAACATTCTACATTAAGCATGGCGATTAGATGGGCACGCCAAGATTTGATGTTTACATCGATCGGGTAGGGTTGGGGCGGTGACATTTTTTTTAATCAGTTGGTCAGGGGATGATTTATTTTAACCCGCATCATTAGACTGGGCAAGGACAGGTATTAATCTATGTCCATGCCTCTCTCTTTCTTGATTTAAAGTTTGTATCCATTTCTTGTTTTATGTTTGGTCGCTTTCAATTTATTTGGGATTTGTTAGACTATTGGTAGGATAGGATAGGATAGGATTTCTCCCTATCTCTCTCTCTTATATATATATATATATATATATAACGTTTTCCTAGTTGATAGATTATTTGAGGATGTAAGTTTTATTTATTTGTTAAGTCTCTTCAAGATAACTTACAAATACCCCAATAATTAGGTCTTTATATTATATAAACAGATGTGTCTTTATAAAACCTGTAATTGCATGAACACGTGTAGCTTTTGAAGTTATAAATTTATATGTTTCACGCTTTTACTACATATTACGAGGACTATTTTATTCATAAGAATTTTCTAAAATTTTTATTAGTATTTAAAGTGACTTTCAACTTCATCCATAAAAATCACATGTTATGTGCTTCAATGCTTTCTTTTTTATGGACATGAAAAGCACCTTTAATTTGAAGTTAAAAAGCAAGAAAGAAAAATGTCGAAGAACAGACCCTGCAGGAAGGACAGAGGTTTGAAAATTCCTCTCTAAAGCATTTACAGGCCGGGATGCTCATTCGTTACTTTTTCTTTTCTTTTTTTTCATCCTTTACTAGCAATTGAAAACCCTTTTAGCTGATCATCATCATTTGTTTACTTTTTATCTACATGCAAATTTGCAATATACAATTTCGTTTCCCGAAATGAATCCAAAACCAAAAAGGGAATGCAAGCAACTGCATCTCGAAGATGTTTGAGCAAACACTTTTCTTTAATTCCATTAAAAATCCTCCATTTATAGGCAAAAGTATGATATCAATAAACTAATATAGGCTTTGGCTTTTCTAGGGAAAAAAAATATAAAGTTTGGTTTCGGCTGATCTATTGTTATGCCATGTGCCCTTAGGGGGAGAGAGAAAGAACTCTAAAAGTGATTATTTTAATTAATGATATAGATATGAATTATAAAGATACAAATAATGAATTAAAAAATAATTTAAAACAGCTTTTTCAGTAAGAATGTAGAGAAGTTTCACTGGATATATTAAGAATAATCTTGGATAAATAGCCTTGTGGTCGGAATATGCTTCATGCTACATAATACCTAATTGAGACAATGAAACAAAATTTGATGGACTTTTTCTCATCCAACGATGCTAGGCCATTTTCAGTTGATTAAAAAATAATCCTCCTTTGACTATTAGTTTGTCTCGTCCCAACGTCAACATGAAATAACAATCCCAACTTGGAGGATTAAATCAATACCAATAAATTTAAACTGAATCGTGTTTCGGAAGGAACTCAAATTTTGAATGGAGTTCACGAGCGTATACTTAATAATGCTTAGAAAAAAATAATAATTATAGCTTTAAAGACGAAAGCGGGTAACCTTACATCATTAGTGAAATTTGTTGATGACCTCACACCCTCATGAATCTTATAACCTCACAGTTCATACATGACAAGAAAAAAGTATCAGATCTAATTCAATAAAAAGTAATTCTTTCTTCGAATAATGACATTATGCTTGAAACGTTAAAAAAAAAAACTATTAACAAGATTGTAAGGTCAAATATGAATCTTACGATGTAAAAGTAATCTAATAGCTGTTAAGTGTTCAATTAAAAGGAAGATAAGAAAAAGAAATCACGAAACTAATTTTTGTGTGGAATAAAAAAGATATGTGTGATGCAATAATACATATTAAAATTTTATACTCATGAAAATCTTTTCAATACAAAGTTAGCTAGTTTATGTAATTTGAAGTCTGTTTAATTTCTAACGAAACTAAAGAAAAACTATCTGCGATACGTATACCTTGGTATAAAGAAAAACTACATAAGCTTATTTATCTTTTGCTCAAAAAACTATATATTATAATAGAATAATCACCCTTGACTGAATAATATAGAATCTGTTGACTTTTCTGCGTAGAATTAAGCATGAAATGCAAGCTACTACCGTCTCAAGAAACATTATTGAACTATGCTTTAAAGGAAATTGAATGACAAAAAAAAAAGAATCCAAGAGCTTATTCTTAGATTGTTTAAGATAAATATTGTACGGCAGTTTCCAAATAAAGGGCATTTTCATTGAATCAAGATATTTTCCTTGGAATCAACAAAGAATAGCTTGTTTAAGCCAAAAGTGCAGGTGTCCCCATTTACGTTGGAGTATTTACAGGAATATGCTTGTTTAGAGCAAAAGCAAAGTACTTAAGGTCAACCAATGAAAGATTAAGAAGCATGGTCTTGGGGCAAAAATTAAAATAAAATAAAAAAATTGTGTTGGTTGGACATTGTACTTGTAAAATTAAAAGGTTCAAATAGGGCTAACAAGACTAACCAAAAGATTGAAAACGATATAAAAATCAAGCATATAAATAAAACATAAAATTAATATAATATATGATATACTCAAATATAATAAAAATAGCCGTCCACAGTTTTCATATAATAAAACATCATTATACGATTGTATTATAGAACTTTTTACAAAATTAAGAATTACAATATAAATAAATATGATTATAATATAAACTAATTACTTATAATTCAATTTATATAGATTTTACATTAACATGGACATAACACGGAAAAAGATAAAAAGCGATGTGTCTACACAAACTGCAACCCTAGCATCAAGAGATAGGGTGGTATGAGAATGTAAGTGAATAATAAATTGACATAAAGAGAGGGGTGGGGAGGGGGGGGGCCCTAGAAGAGACCTTGGTGGCAAGCACAAGCCTACCAACTAAATCCCAGGTTTGCTTTTATGTCTATTGACTTGAACAGCATATAGGGCTTTTATTTCACCACGTACGTGTTTCTGCCTTTAACCCAACATCATATAGTGGAAAACAACTTTTTTTCCAATGGCAGGTTGATGCATGTTCTTCGCCCCCCGCCCCCCCACGGTTGTACTGTTGTGCCTTCTTTCTATTTGTATGTAATCACGTGTCTGTCATTTCCTCTTGATAGGAAGCTTCAATATTCCCCTTCTTTTATTTTTTCCTTTGGGATAGGGAAAAGAAAAAAAAGAAATCAATAACTATTACTCAAAATCCTTTATATTTTTGTCAAAATCATCTACGTTTTGAGTGAATAATTTAAGTTATATATGTTGACGATACCACAAATCGATCAAATGAAGTGTTTTTTCAAGACTTCAACTTCCATTTGTCCATATTTTGAGAATAAAAAAAATAAAAATTCATATAGCATATAAGTTGTATAAGTTCTTTACATTTTCTAGTTAGCTAAATAAGTATTTAATATTAAGAAAAAAAAGTATATTTTTAGTTACTGATATTTATTTGCTTTTTTATTTAAATCTTTGATTTTTTTTATTTAAATCATCAATATTTTAAAAATCTTATCAAAATATGATTTTTATTAAGTGCATTAATTTTTTTTTGTTCCTTTTAAGTATATATTAGCTTCTAAATTGTTTCGATCTAATTCACCAAGATGCTAGAGTACACACAAAAATTTTCAACTCTTTTCTTAATTTTAATTATTATTTTTGTATTTTTTATTAGATTGTATCATTATATATATTTGATATTAATTTTTATTATATTATGTAAGTAAATATATTTTATATTATTATTTTATTATTTTAATTATTATAAACTAATTTGAAGTTGATATATATCACAGATGAATAAAAAAATTAATAGATTTGATAAAAATTCTATTTTTGTGAGGTTTTAAAAATGTTAGGAACTAACATTATATATTTCCTTAATATATATATAATATAAGAACCAATTTATTTGAATAGATATAGAATAAAATAACTTCTCGTGAGAAATAAAAAAGTATAAATAATATTAGCTATTTCATTATGACAAAATAGAAATATATTGATATTTTTTATTACATTTCCAATTTAATAATATAATTAATGAGGTAAAATAAATATTTTTTACAATAAAAATTTAAACACTAGAATATACATTTTTAATCTATTATTAGCATGAATCATTCATAAGAAATATTTTATTTTATTTTATTTATTCTAAAAAGTAAACAAACTATAAATCTACAAAAAGACTTACATGGTTAAAAAATTCCAAAAATATGTACATATATAAAGAATTTAAATTAACCGTTCCGTACTTCCGTACACGTTTCATCTGCTTTATCATAGGTCTAACGTGGTCCTTCTTAATTGAAAAGTGATCAAGATCTTTTCAAACACGTTCAGCCGATTATTGGGCCAATGGGCCATATTGATTCACTTTACAACTGGTGCAATCGAAATTTAGGTACTATTAAGCCCACCGAGTATAGACGCGTGTACAGGGCCTGTCAGGTACTGGATAATTAGTACGAACCAAGAAAAAGCCCTACATAGCTTTACTTTACAGCGAATATGGATTGTATCCGCAGCTGGCTCGAGTACGAATTAGATGCAGGCTGGCCAACATAAGAGAAAGTATTATTAATATTATTATATGAACATGGTTTTTTTTTTTCTTTAAATTTTATGTTTATGGATTTAAAGTTGTTAAACAGTATAACCAATCAAAATTTAAATAATGTGAAATTATCAAATATCATACTTAATTTTTTTTTTTAGGCCAATAGAGAACAAAAGACTTAATAAATACGAGTGCAAGTAACTATGTTGGCTATACTACATGGAAAAGACCAAAAAATTTCAACTTCTAAATATAAAGTTTAATCCTTTATTATATACTATATGATAAAATAAATAATCATTTGCAATAGCGCATACATTATCCTTCAATACAATTGGTGCACTCTTCCATACTATTACTGCAATAATCATAACATCGATAATTATAATAAGAAGGTTGAATGTCAAAAGTCTTTTCATGACAAAATTTATTGGGGGTGGTATTGGATTAAGTTACCATTTAGTGACTCATTTTATTTTTTATTTTTTATAATTTGGTAGAATAATATTTTATCTAGTAAAATGATATTTTTATGTCATAAACTTTTAAATATGATAATAGTTAAGAACTTTTCATCCTTTTTGGTAAAATTCTTACATATCTAGTAAAATCTCTTAATGTAATTTTTTACTATGATTTGGTAAAATTCATACATATCTGGTAAGATTTGTTATTTTCTTGTACAAGACTTGTTTTGAAGCCAAAAAAATCGCAACTTATACCAATAATTGCCCAATTTGTTGTCTTTTGCTACACTTGGCATAGACTTGTCTATTCTCACAGCACCTAACCTATCAAGACCTATAAGGAAAGAAAATGAAGAATTTAACACAAGGATGAAATATTGAAAAGAAAAAGAAAAGCGTAAATATTACATTTTATATCTAAATTTTATGGAATTTTCTATGGTCTCGTTTGTATTTTTAGCAAGACTGGTTCAACCTTTAATCTCATAATTTATTTATATATTAATGATAAAGATTTAAATAGTGATTAATGGTAAAGAATTCGTATACATAAATTAACAGGGATATTGAACGTTAGATTGATCCAATTAAAATAGTGAATGAGACCATAGAATGTTTGAACTTTAATCACCTAAAATTTTAAAGTATTCATTTAGTACTTGAATGTTACTCACTTATACAATTAACTACTTAAACTTTACATATTTTTGCAATTAAGTACTTCAACTTTCTACATTTTGCAATTAACTACCTAAATCTTATTTAGGTACTATAGATAAACTTGAAAAGTTTCTAGGCAATACTTTAAATTTTAGATGGTTAATTACAAAAATAAGCAAATTTCAAGTATTGTATATGACAAACCCAAAAAAGGGGAAAAAAAAGCTCAACCTATGTGCATGTACATATGATTAAGGGAAAGATATTTATAGATAATTCAAAATTGTTGACATAATAAAGTGAGTTTAAAATAAAATGAAAATTGATATATGATAATTTGAAATAGAACAAAGGGATACTTACAATAAATGAGAAACATGACAACTATAATAAACAATGTAAAAATAGATTTCTTCATTTCTACTCAGTTTAAACTTCCAAAGAGTAATATATGTGTGTATGTATATATTACTTTGCATAGTGAGTAGTGACTCTTCATCATATGTCTTTTTATATAGAATAGAGATTGTTAATGGTGGAAATTCTTTAAGACCTAATGGGCCTAGTGTAGCTTGATTTGAGCTTACAAAAACAACATAGGCTAAGAGGGCATCTAAGTTGGCTTTGGTGCATGTACTCTAACACTTAAGTCAAGTAAAGGGTAAGAATAGAGAGTATAGGGATGTTTTAGTAACATCCATCATCAAGCAATATTATGCAAGATGCTCGATAAGGTTAATGGTACCATCATAAATCTCCCGTGTTGGCATTTGAACATTTAAGGGAAAAGTTTTCCCATGGACGACATGAACAAAGGGGTACTATCTAATAGTGAACTCTCAAAGGTCATTGTGTTGTTTTGACTCATTTGACACTGATGAATCCTTTTATCATGTCATTGAGTTTGTCAAAATTGGTGTCAACCAAAGTTCTTTAGGATTGCACTTTAAAGTGTTGAGATTGGGTTTATTGGCAACCTTTGTTATATAAGGTTACAGGGGTGCATCTATGTTGAGACTTGGTGTGGGAGTTTACACAAGAACAATGTTAGGATATAGCAGGAATGCAGTGTTAAAACTTAGGAAGGGTAAGTACTTAATGCTATGAAGCGAAGGGAGCAAGGTTATACCCTTATGAGTTGCGGCAAGAGTAGTTATTGTGAACCTCCATTAGTTGCTCATCATTGCAATGTTGGTGATTTTCTAATCGGTGGATTTAGACATTTAAAAATTGGTTTTCCACTATCTAGGTTGCCATTCGTTGCTTAAGGAGAGTAACATGGCCAATAATGACTTCATTCAACTGTTGCCTCTCTAAAAAGTGAAGGTTGGTGAGTAGAAGTTTCACAGGGATCATTATTGTCAGCTAGTTATTTGGCAGCATTCTTGGAGGTTCACATGTTTCAAGCATTTTTTATGTTGTTAGTGTTTTTCATGGTGTTTATAGTTAGCATAGCAAGTTTTTAGGCTAAATAAAGTGAGTTTTTGCAAACGAAAGCAGCTCTAGGCATATATGATGAGCACCGAATATTGATGATGGAAATTCTCTATGACCTAGTGTGCCTAGTCCAACTTGAGTTAAGCTTATTAAAACAACAAACATAAGCTAAGAGGGCATTAAAGGTAACTTTGTCACATGTACTTCGATGCTTAAGTCAGTTAGAGGGTAAGGATAGAGAGTATAGAGAATTTCTAATTAACAATATTAAAAAGGAGATGAGAGTGTGTAGTTGTTCTCTTGCCTCTTATGGAAATTAATGGGTTGGGGCTTTCTATATTGAAGGGGGGAAAAGGATGATTATTGGTCAACATTCCTTCGATCCTTGAGCTGTTATTGGCCATTTAACATTTTATGTGTTGTGTGCTTTATAGCATAGTGCTTATGTGACGCTTGTCTTTCCTTTTCTTTTCTATCTTGGCTTGTGTACTTGAGGATTGTCACTTGAATTAGCCATGGGCCTTATAAGCAAAATTGTTACATGAAGGCCCAAAGTGAGAATACACATACTATGGAAATAGAGAGATATCAATTTCTTCCTAGTGTAATTGCTAGTATAAGAAAGGCAACTTTCTCTCTCTCTCTTTCTATATATATATATTAGGTACCTAGGGAATAAAGATATTGATTTCTTGCAACTTATAAAAAGAATGTGTTAAATATTAGCTCTTTATGTAAAGAAAAATTTGTTTATATCTAGATTCGATTTTAAAAAATATGAGTTGCCCCTAGCAAATCAAGTTATTATATGGAGGCTAATTCTAGTAACATTCAACTGCTTCAAAAATTGCTACAAATTGTTTTTCTTTTCTAATTTTTTAGCAACTTATTTAGATATAGTGGTATTACTTCCTTATTCTTTTTTTTACCCCAAGTTCAAAGATAAGAGTAGAAAAAATAAAATCACCTAGTTTAGTAAATAATTATACAATAAAAAAAAAGAAATAAACTTTTCACTTCTTACAAGGTCAGTTATATATTTTACAAAATAATAAGCATAGTAGGGGTGAAGACACTAATTGTATCTTTTGTTATAAAAAATTAGTATTTGGAGTTGGATTTGGTTTTCTTTCAACTTATATGTAGAAATATAATAATTGAGAGAATCAACCGATTTTTCATTATGCCATTTGTACCAAAAGGAAAAAAACAACTCTTAATTGAAAATAAATATATGGACAATAATGTATCTATAGTAGGATTTGATTTTTTGGGAGAAAAAAAAAAGATGGTAGGGTTTGATTTCACAAACTAAGAGTATGTTTGCCTCCATTATTGGAGCAAAAGTCTTAATATCTCATCCATTAGTTTTAATTTTTCAACGACATGGGTCTCATTAATGGAAAAAACCATCTAATCTTTTAAGAAAGCATCAAGTTTGCAAAAGGTAAAACTATTTAACAATTTACCTATTGAAAGAATGATATAAGGTTTAGATACTAATTGGGTTGACTAACAATAATTACTAAGGAATATAATAGGTTTTGTGTCTATTTCATTAGCTTTTGTTCTATAATTAATAGATTATGCTAGAAATGGAATAGAAGGTTGCATAATAGTAGATGTCTAGCCTAAAAATTTAGCAATTTTTGTGATCCTTATCATCATTTTTGTGTCCCTCATTTTCCTCATTGCTTTTGCGATCTAGAGGGCTCATAAAAGACTCAAGAATCCAAGACGATTCTAATAAAATTTGTGCTGTTTTTCCATTCGAATTAAGAGATGGACAAGTAATAAGACTAATCATATGTAAACACAGTAATATATACTATTTTATATTATTTAGATATGTTTTTAAGATTTTTTATTATTTTAATTAATTAATTAATTTTTTTGTCAGAATACCATTTAAGTTGTTTGCATGGGTAGACAGATAGCAATGACCCAACTTGTTATGTTTGGCACTATTTAGTGTTCCAAACCCTCTTCAATTCAACACATTCTCTTCTATTTTTCACACTATTCGATGTTGTTCTCTATTTGTGTGTGTGTATGTGTAAGAATAATCTTATAAAACATGACTTATCTGATGAGCAAGGTAATTTGTTGAAATTTTGTATTTGTAGTTGTGTTTTGTGTCTCTATTTATAGGGTTTGTTCTTCTATTATTCATTAGTTATTGTATTGCATTTGCTAGGTTTCTAAATGTTGAAACTGCCATTAAGCTTTTGTTTAAGTTTATCTTAGTCTCCTTCTCTAAAAAAAAAACAGTAAAGACTCTCTCTCTCTCCACTCATTTGCATGAGGCTGCATTTTCAATTTATTTAAAGTAGTTAAAATTACAAATTTTAAAAAGTGTGAAAGTGATACATACACAACATGAAAGTCACATGATTATGATATAAATAAACTGATTATTTATGAATTCCTATCAATTTTAGGTATTCACAACACCTACATATATTCATAGCAAAATAAAGACATGAATACAACTTGATAAGATAAATTACCACCCTTAAGCATATATATAATCAAACCTATTGCATGTCCATCTCTTAATTCCAATCGGCAACTAGCATTAATCTCATGAGAACTGTCTTCGGTTCTCAAGAGTTTATTGTGAGCCATCTTGATTGTAAAATCAAGAATAGACACCAAAATGATTGAGATCAACAAAGTTGCTATTTTTTTTTTTGTTGGCAATTTATTAATACACAACCTTCTATTTCATTTCTAACAAACTCTACTCATGATGGATCAGAGGCAAAGTAACACACTAATATAAAAATAAATTATAATTATTTAGAGGCAAAGTAATAATAATGAAAAATATTTCAATAAATAATACTCATCGAATTCCAAATCCTAAGCAATAATGTCATAAAAAAAATTGATATTAGAGTACCATGCATTTTGTACATAGTTAGAAATATGATTATAAAAAAAATATATATGAAAATGATACATACAACATGAAAGTAACCCAATTATAATATATAAAAAAAATTATCACGTTGTAAACTATTTATTTATGATTTTCAATCAATTTTGAGTATTCCTAACACCAATATGATTTAAACAAGAAATAAAGACATAATACAATTGGGTAATATGGATTGCCACCCTTTAAGTCTATCACAGATTTTGCTTTATTATTATTTTTTTTCAATTAGCCTCTGGTATATCATTAACATACTATGCTAAAAATGGAACGAAAGGCTGCATACTACCGGAAGACCTGCTCTAAAATTTAGCAATTTTGGTGATCCCTATCATCGTTTTTGTGTCCCTCATTTTCCTCATTACTTTTGCAATCCGGAGGGTTCACAATAGACCCTCAAGAACCCAAGATGGTTCTCATGAGGTTTGTGTTGTTTGCTTATCCGAATTAAGAGATGGATAGGCAACATATGATATTTTGCACAGTTCATTGTTCCAAACCCTCCTCAGTTCAAAACATTCTCTTTGATTTTTTTGCATTGTTCAATTTACACATCTATATATAATACCCAAGATTTAATTGCTAAAATTTAAGGACGTGGGTGGTTGCAAAATCAGTAAAAAAAAATTAAATTAATATTACATTATAACTATATCATGTTTAAACAAAATATTAATCATTTTATACTTAAGATTAAGTTGTTTCTTTCTTATTATTTTACTGCTGTAATGCGCATCTCATTCATATTTATATATAAATATAAATAATACTATGACAAAACAAAGCAAACAAGTGCTGAGCCATTAAAATTGAAAATAAAACACCCAATCAATCATCTTTTTTCCTCATTGCTCGAAAACTAAAATTGGAACCGACATCTAAAACCTTGAAACAAGTGAAAGCCAGTCCCCGACATGTAGTTGAATCACTATCTCGTCATACTGTTTTTTCGATTTAGTCTTTGAGAAACAAGAACGAGCGTAATTGGGAATTTCCTTTTTTTTTTTTCCTACTTTAAATGGCTAAGAAAGGATATATCATTAAAATGTAAATGCGAAGATGGTAAAATACGTATATATTATATATTTATATTTGTTTTTGCATATATTTCACTTGCTTTTTATATGTTATTTTTTCGTTCAAATTAAGATGATGCAAGATTTAATGGAATTGACGAATGCATTTTTAGAACGCTTCATAAGGATGGAGAAAAAAAAGTTAAATTAACTCATGAAGAAGAGCAAAAATTTTCAAGAACTTCTTAAGCAAAGTTTATTCCATGTTATATATCATATAATAAAATATATATGTAAAAAGATTGCTCGTAATCATTAGCAGTAGCACATACATTTTCCTTCAATACAGTCATAGCACTCTTCACTAACTTTATTGCAATAATCATGACATCGATATTTATAATTACAAGGTTGAATGTCAGAATCGTTTACATGATAAAATTTGTGGTTTTCCACTTCACTTGACATAGACTTACCTATGCCCACAGCACCAACCCACAAGGATCTGTAGGGAAAAAATAAAAAGAATTCAACATGGGTTGTCATATTGATGGAAAAAAAAAAAAAAAACTAAACCTATGTGCATGCATACATACATGATTATTAAAGGGAAAGTATATTTACGGATAATTTGAAAATGTTGACATGTTAAAGTATGTGTAAAATCAAATGAAAATTGATATATAGTGCTAGTAATAGGATAAAGAGACCTACAATAGATGAGAAACATGACAACTATAGCAAATAACGTAAAACCTAATTTGTTTATTTCTACTTTGTTTGAATTCACAAAGAGTTGTTAAGACAGTTGTAGTATAGTAACATGAATGTAAATACTAGTCTCGAATCAAATTCAATTTTCCACCTCAATAATTATAATATATATGAAAAAAAAATTATAAAGAGTGAAAAAGAAAATATTGCTTTGCATGGTGATTGGCAACAACTTTTAAAATCACTATAGATTGTTTCTTTTTTTTCTTTTTTCTTTTTCTATCTCTCTTTTGGTAATTTATCAAGATATATTGATATTGCTTCCTTTTTCTTTTTATCCTTTTTAAAGTTCAGAGATAATAGTAGGAAAAAAAAAATATAAACTAGTTTAGTAAGTAAGCGTAAAATGAAAAAGAGAAATAAATGGTCTTGGAAGAAACTCCTAAAACTTAGACCTTTAGTGCGAAATTGCTTTCAATGGAAAGTGGGAGACGGCCTAACCATCTCTATATGGACTGACTTCTGGTTACCCATGGGTCCTTTAGATACTTTATACTCTCCAAGAGAAATCAGGAACTCTGGGATACCAATAACGGCAAAATTATGCTCTCTAGAGGAAAATAACACATGGCGGCTACCCAACCATCCACCATGGTCTGATATCATTATTCCTACGCACATCAAGCCCAATCATCACACTCTTGACTAACTCCAATGGACTCACACGACTGCAGGGGAATATACCATCAAAAGTGGCTATTTCTTCCTCAATCCAGCCGGCCCAACAGTCCCATGGTACCGAGTTGTATGGAACAAAACTACCATACCAAGGGACTCTTTCATATTATGGCTAGCTTAGTTGAGAAAGTTATCTACACTCGATAAACTGACCACATGGGGGCTAGCCACATCCTCCACATGCTACCTATGCCAACAAGAAGATGAGGACCACTTCCACCTATTCTTCGGATGCCAATACTCCTCCCGAGTATGGCTGATAGTGAGCGATATGGCCAAATGCCCCCCTTCTTGTAAGGATTGGCAGGGAGCCATACGAGTACTACTGGCAACAAACCAGTCCAATGCTAAACAACACCAGACTTGGAGAGCGAGCCTCGCAGCAAAGGTATACTGCATTTGGAGAGTGCGCAACAAAGCAAGACTTAGACTCTCTACCCCTGACACTTCTTCTTTAGCCAATCAAATCAAATCTTATGTTTACCTAGAATGATTTGATTAGACTAGTTTGTACCTACCACTATAGGTATGGTACTAAAGTTGTAATAGATTAGTTACTTGTGTTGTATTGTAATGTAACCATCTTTGACGGATGCACATTTTATTTCTAATCAATAAATAATGAATTACCGAAAAAAAAAAGAGAAATAAACTTTTGACTTTATACAAAGTCGATTATATATTTTATAAAATAACAAGCACAACTAGGTTAGGACACCCATTATTTTTTAATTAAAACATTAGTACTTAAAGTTGGATTTGGTTTTCCTTCAATTGTTATGGAGTAAGACAATAATTAAGAGAATTAAATGAGTTTTCATTAGGCCATTTTTTACCAAAGAAAAAAGAGGAGGAAAATAAACTTTCCATTAAACAATAAAATATTGAAAATAATGTATTTATAGTAAATTTTGACATTTAAAAAAAAAAACGATTTGATTTCAACAACTAAAAGTAGGTTTGCCATCATTGGAGCAAAAATTTAATGTCCCATCCAATAATTTAATTTTCTAATGATGTTGATCTTACTAAAAAAGCCATCTAATCTTTTAAGAAAGTATCAAATTTGCCAAAACTACTGGAAATTCAACAATCTCCCTCTTCTCTCTCATGTAATTCTAGATTACTACTTAAAAAACTTAATTCCACATGTTATGTCTTTATCTCATGTGATTAAGCTTTGAATCCAGATTAAAGTTGACATATATATATGCAATGTAACGTAGCAATTACACTATATATTATGATATGTGTGTATATGTGTGTAATGATATGCTAAGATTAAAGTATAAAATACTCATTAACATTGTAGTTTGCTCAAGAAGTATTATAATATAGTAGAGAAACATATGTTAGATTAACTTATATATAATATAATACAATACATTACAATAGTATAATGTGTATATACATACGTAGTGTAAATTATGATACACGTTATATATGGAGAAAGATAATGGTTGAGAAAATCAAATGTGGTTTCATTAAGATGACATTGGACTTCGATGATACTTCTTGTTTTCTTTGGACCTCTTTCTTAAATCAGGTCGAGACAAGCTCACTAGCTCCCACTTTCTTTGTTCTTGAATCTTTTACTTACTAATAAGGGGTCAACTTTGATATTATTTATAAGGGTTCGGTTAAATTTTTTTAACTAGTATTAACTTAATAGCGATTACCTTATACTTATAAATCACTCTTACAATTCATATAAAGTTTTATTCACATGGACTATTACACTTAGTATTTAGAGGATGAGGTATAGATGCTATGGGAAAACTATACCTTCGTTATCTGAACAACATGCTTTGATTTGACATGATAAGTGGTTAGTTGTTTCACTAAATGGGTATATGTACCCTAAACCACTAAGTTAATGTGAAGTGATCTAGAGAACAAGTATTCATTACAATAACTCATTTTGCCTTGTTATATGGCAAGAGCTGGTTATTCCAATAAAAATTAACATTATATATTAAGGTTTTAAAATAAAAAGGATTTTTAACACAAGGAACATATTTAAGCTATGCTTGATGAGCTAGATTATTGAGATAAGTTAAGAATTTAAGCCCTTGATCATTCAATTACTTTCAAAAAATCAATGATAAACACACATGATAAGTGTGTAAGCAATAACCAATTTCTCAAGGGAGACTTGCATTAAAAGTTGAGATTTTCTATCAATAAGGACCCTACTTGTTGGAAATGGTCTCTAAGTGGGGAAGAACCTTCCCCATTGAGACAATAAAAGGAAATGTGTTACTTAACTAAGTGACATGGTAAGGAGTATGAGCTAGCGATTTTTTTATTATGTTAATCTAGTGACATGTAGACTTTTGAAAATTTTAGGCTTTGAGCTTATAAAGAAAAGTCATCAAAGTGCCTACATTAAGGTGATCAAGGTTTATTTAACTCTCCACTTCCTCATTCTATAGTCTAAGGTATAACTTTATTAGAATTTTCTACAATTTGGACTCTTCATTTGTCTTAAAACCTTATAGTAAATTTGACCAAACTCTAAATTTGTACAATCATCCCATGTGCTATCATGTGCTAACTTTTCTTTTCTAACCCTTTCTTAAGCGTTGAATCTACTTTCACTAAATTATGTTCTTTTTCATGCATCCACTTTTAATGGACTAATTCATAGCGATAACTCCATCATTCTAATATAGTAGTCCTCTACAAGAAAACAACACACAAAACCTTCCTATCATCAACTAACTTAGCATTTGCATATCCTTTTTCCATCTTTTCAATCTAATCTTCAACCTCTAAGAAATTTGCTGCAGTAGTGGTCAAGGGCATTACCAATCCCACCAATGTAGTCAACCCAAGCATCCGACGTTGTCTACCTTCTCTATTTTATTTGGCTAATCCATTTCACCCATACTATTGAATAGGGAAACTTTGCTTACATTAATTAAACATTATTTACATTTGCTATTGTTGTCGTTGCCTTTGCACCATTTTGAGAGTGTCCATACTAGATTCACTAATAACTCCATCTTAAACCTCAAAGCACCTACTAAGTTTGAGGAGCTTTAAGTCTTGTCCCCCATCAATGGTGCAATCGACATAGTTCCTCATTCTTCTTAGCATTTTCAATACACAGGTAACAAAGGGAAGACATAAGGCATCATAAATATCTATTGTTATATATATATAAAATAAACAAAATATCCAAATAATTTAGCATACTTCATACATACACTTGTGGCCACATCAATCTATGCAATTATGCAAAGACATATAGTACCATATCTATAACTCCACTGAGTAAGAAAATAAATATATAAGTTGCATCTTTTAGTGCTTGGGCTTAAACCATTTGCTACTTATACTCCTTTCTCATCAATATAAAAATCAAATTCTTATGTTTTTTAAGATTACAATATGTGCTTGATACCATCTAAAATTGATATGTCCTAACAGCATGTCGATACAATAACCTTGCTGCATATGCCTGCACGTCATTTACTACAAACAAAGTGAGATTTCCAGCCGAACCCAATGGCTTATAAAATTCATAAAATGTCTCCCATAATTAAATTCAAAGTTCTAGGACCATGCCCATGTAGTGATTAATCCAAACGTTAAGTTATTTGCTGCAACCTTCACTAATCCACAAGTTATAACAAACTATGATAGCAATTATCCTTATATATATAGAAAATAATTAATCTTTAATATTGTATTACTGTTGAATTAAAAAAAGGTAATTTATCCAAATTGAAATATTAATATTGTATTACTTTTGAATTAAGAAAAAAATTAGGTAATTTATCCAAATTGAAATAAAAGTGTAGCAGAAACACATCATAAAAATTACTAAATACAATATTACAACATTGCAAACAAATGGATATTTATGAGATAAGAAATCCGTGGTCATAAACGGGTTTACTTTGTATAAATATAAATTTGTAGTTAGCAAAAGCATGGCCCAGCCCATGAACATAACTGTTGGACATTTGCGTTAAATCAATGTAATTTTGAGGGTAAATCCGAGAAAACAAGTGAAAAACCCTAGGGTTTGCTGTTTTGGTCAAAACATCAGACTTGCGATATAAAAGGAACAACGTAGTAATCCAAGACTTTGGAAGAACTGCTACTCCACCAGCTTCGAATAGGCGACACAATTCCTCTCGATTCAAAATGGTATTTTACATTCTCTTCTACCCAATTTCGCAATGTCATAGCTTTCTGAATGCTATTGTATCTGTTACTTATTTATCGATGCAGTCTTATCTGTTTTGGGTTTTGTCTCGGTTTATAGCTACAAATGTAGCCTTTTATGATGTCTAGGATTAGATAAGTACTGGATATTTGTCAAAATTTAAAACTTCTTCTGGGGTGGTGTTGTCTTTCAGAAATTTTTTTTTTTTGACTTTCTTCGATATTTGTAATGACTAAAGCTTTACGATTGCATAGTATTATTGACTTAATATTATTTGCTTCTAGCTATCAAGTAGCCACTCAAAGCCACTAGTAACCGCAATCTCATTAGATTACTATGATAATATTTTACAATTTTGAAGTTTCGATTAGCCTAAATGACATTTCATGTGAAACAAACACACCCTCAAATTGGGTGTGTGTCTTTAATGGATGCATGGCTGTAAGTTAAAAAAAAAAAATTAAATGGATTATTGGCTGCAGTTAGATGGACTATCTGAGCACTTGCACCAGTTAAGTATTGCTTTGGCTCGCTCCGGAGTCTTGATATATTTTGAATTCATATTTTAGGGCTGTCTTCATATTATTTGAATTTATATTTTAGGGTCAAAAAAAGGTTAGAAACAAATCACCATTGATGTTTTTAGTGAAACGAGTATAGTCTACAGTTTGAGGTTAATATTTGATGCGCCTGATCATATTGGGAAAGAGCAAGTGATGTATGGTTGTTTGTTGGCTTAACAATCTGATATGATGAGTAAACAGTGTGGTCATAACCTGGCAATCAGGATGCATTTGTCTCGTTAGATTCAATCATCCTTACCACAAATTGATTATGTGTTGTTCTTTCTTAATAATTTTTGAAGACTGGATTGATCAGCAACTGGATATTTCATGGGAAGTTAATTCTTTTAGTAATTATAAGCTACTATTCAGTCTACTTGAACTTGAAAATGATCTTTGCTTGTTGATCCACTTTGTGACTTGATTTTGTTTTTAGTGAATATCTATTTGATTGGTTGACATACGTGAAGTGTAATGTAATGGAACTTTTCGTTTAAGCTGCCTCTAATCTGTGTTGCAATGGACAGCCCAAGCAAATCCACGAGATCAAGGATTTCCTTCTTACTGCTCGAAGGAAAGATGCACGCTCCGTGAAGATCAAGAGGAGCAGAAATGTGGTGAAGTTCAAAGTTCGATGCTCAAAGTATTTGTATACTCTCTGTGTTTTTGACTCAGAGAAGGCAGACAAGTTGAAGCAATCGCTTCCCCCAGGTTAAATTTTAGAAACATTTATGTTCTGACAACATTATTCTAGTGTTTTTGGTGGATTGAAATCTGCTTGCACTCTGTTATTTCCTTGATACTGAAGGATGAAGTTCATATTTTCATTTATGATTTGCTCGATGCAGGTTTGAGCGTGCAAGAACTGTGAAAGAATTGCTCAACCCAATTTTCGAGATGACTACTCTTTACCAATGACTGTTTTTTCTTCTTTTATGTTTTTTACCCTTCTTGATAATTGCTTAGCATCCTATTACTTGAGCACACTTTTTGTGTACTGGGTTTAATTTATCACCTATTTTGAGTAAAATGATCAGTTTGGTTATCCAGCGCTCATATGTTGCTTCTTTTGGGGGCAAACCCTCTATCTGCTGGACTTGCACTAAAAAGGCGAGGATATCTTCTTTATGATTTCTTTTTATGTATTATAGATCTTCATTAGTACATAAGAAAAATTGAGTTGTCAGAAGTGATTTACATCTCAGCAAACTGATAGCCACTATGAACCATTCGAAGGCCGTACAACTAAACTAAAATTGCCTCTAAAGCAAATAGACTAAAAATCTTGATCCGAACCATGGATAGCATAATTCAACTAAAGAGAGGTGTAAAACACTCGAGAGTTCATCACTGGGGTAGAGTTTTTATTTCTTCTTTTAGTCTATATCTGTTTTTTCCATTATAGTAGCCAGGGAAACCATTAGATTTCGAAGGCTATAATAAATCCTTCTCCCTCCATCGTAAGTCCCTACGACTTCTTGCGTGGTCAACAGCCTCAGATACCATGGAATACAATAGCATGGGATGGAAAGAATATGCATAAACCTTTTGTGCTGTGGCTGGTTAGACATGGGATACTATAGTTCTGGTTAAGCTGTGATTGTGTACTTGGGGTATCACCTCTAGAATGCAGTGCAGTGCAGTGCTTCTTGCGCGATAGGGATGCTATAACTAACGGCCATCCATTCTTAAAAAGCGCTCCTACTCAAGGTATGTCAGGTGATCATAACACTGAAATATTTGACAGCGCAAGCAGCCTATGGACTAGGATGGAGTGCTGTAATAGGCTAATCCAGGTTTTACTCGTAGTTGCTAATTTTAATTCAAGATAGGGCGTGAAACTATAAAACTAGCGAGTTCATATAGAAAATTTCGGAGTTCTCAAGTCAATTTTTTGAAAAGGCTTTGAAGTTAGGGGTGGCTGTGGGATAATGAACCGTATTAATGGAGAGCTGCCATTGATACATTAGTCCATTGCTTATGGTGGGTAGAAACTCCACGAGATTGGGAGCATTTATAATTCCTCATGAGCCTTTAGCCCACAGGATGTTGCTTTATGTGAACTTTATCAGCTTACATAATTGGTTTATTGCGGTCTCTACATGTATCCTGTAATAGTTTCATCTTTTTGATATTGATCTAATAGCAAGCAAAACTGATTTGGATGCTTTTTCCTTTACTATTATTGAAAGCAGAGTCAATTGTTGTTGGAATTAGAGGAATCAAAGCTTCAACACATGAATATGCATAGCGAAGCTTCAGACAAGGATGTTGGACCGTACACAGTAGACAGTTGATTTTGAACTCATTTCACTTAAGATTAAAGAAAGAGGCTGGGCCGGCAGCCAAGTTGCTCGTTTAGCAGACCGCGAGCATACAGCAAGCACCTTCCTTCTTGGAGGGTAATACTTTGCCCATCCCGGGATGCCAGCACCAATCTCTATTCCCCTCTTCTTTTTAACATATGAAGCATTTTTTTTTTAATGATAAATGGATTACAAATAAAAAAAAAAACAAATAAAAAGAAAGTGTTCACAGTCGGTAGCAAAGACTATTAACTGGCTTCCAATTCCTTAGAAGTTTGATTTTGGTATCCTGCTACTTATGACTTTTAAGGATTATAAGATCATAATTCATGATCCCGTTACTTATATTTGCATTGAATTCGCATTGAAAAATAGGAGTAACTCTGAGCCATGAGAGACACCAATGGAAACTGAATCATGGTTTATAAAAAAAAGCATAAGTTATACTTTGTATGTATATTTTCAGCATTTGTTAAAAAGCACAATTCAGTTGCCCATTTTCTTTTCCTTTTCTTAAAGCTCTTATCGTAAAAATTACACTTTCAAATCCTAAATTGCAAATTTAAATTCCAAATCATCAATCACAAGTTTTGATGTAGAAAGACATTGATAAAGAACTAGATTAATTCTAATTAAGAGTACAAATGAGTCGAGTCTAAATGTATTATAGTATTAAACTTAGTTCGAGTTTAGTTAGGAATTTCAAAACTTAAGTTTAGCTAAATTAAATTCGTTTAAATTTAATTTATTTAAAAATATATAATTTTTTATTAATATGTAAACTTAATATCTATAATTAGCTCGAGTTTAATTAAATTTGTAAGTTAGTTAACTCAAACATTAATATCTTACGGTTGTTTGATTAAGACAAAAACAAGAGAGAATTGGAAACCGTGTATAGAGTTCAAGGATATCTACAAAAGCGTGTATATCATGATTTGTTTTAATGATTAATGAAATCAAAATTGCATAACCCAATTCAATCGGCTCCAATCTTCCCTCCTTTTTTTTTTTCGAACCCTTGATAAAAAATGCACATTCAAATCCCAAATCACAAATCCTAATTACCAAATCATCTCGAGAAGGGGAAGAAAGGGGCTGATCTAGCTGTGTTTTGTGATTTTGAAATTTTTTGTATTTAATTTTAGTGAATAGCTAGCCTTTTTGTTTAAAAATAATATCATCAATTTAATTTGTTTTAATTATTGTAAATATGTATAGATTATATGTAGATTTTGAATTTATATATGGATTTATTATGGGAAGTTTTATTTAGAATTTTAGTGTTATTTTAATGAGAAAGAGTGCTTGTTGTATATTGATCAGCTAAAAGCCCAACATTAATTAGCGAAAGGAGATAGAGTTATGTCGAATTATGACGAGGACATTAAATATATTAATAATACATAAAATTAAAAAAATAAGATATGAAGTGATTATTAAAATTAAAAAAAAAAAACAAAAGGAGAAGAGGTTTCCTTTTGCCAATCACAACTCATGGCAAGCTTCAGTTCGGCTCATACTTCATGCAAATAAGCAAACGGCAAAAGGACAAAAAAGGCCATTCTTGCATACACTTAAAAACTCACACTCGAGTTCAGAACTTCCAGAACATTCCTTCTCTACCGGGAGGTATTTACTCCTTCAAAAGCACTTTCGCTTTCATTTTCATTTCATCAATTAAACTCTCCAAACAAGACGATGAAGTTGAAGAATCATCTTCTATTGTTCTCTCTCTATTTATTCTCACTCTCTCTCTACTTTCCTTTTACTTTCTCCGAAATCTTCTTTGAAGAGCGTTTTGAACGTAATCTCTCTCTCCTCCCTCTCTTTTTTCTCTCTCTGCTTTCACTTGCTTCACATTTATTCACATGAAAGAGTCCTCCGTTTACTGTTACTCTTACTGTTACTGCTAGTATTACTAGTCTTACTACATCTTGATCCTGTGGTATTTTCTTGCTTTAGCTTTCAGCATTTTGTGTTGGGATTCGATTCTTTCTTTCTTTTTTTTTTTTTTTTTTGGGTTCGAATAGGGAAAGCTCGTAGTTTGAATAGGCGATAATGCGCCCGGATTAGATGCTACTTATGGATTGGATGTATGTAAGCATCTGTGTGATTACTCGATTAATGATTGCGAGTAAATGGAAAACTTAGGTGATTTGAGTTCACTTTTTGTTAGATTCTTAGCGGATGGATTGAAGGTTGGCCCATTAAGTTGCTCGATGCGCTGTGATGAAGTGAAGAAGTTCTTTTGTCTTTGGTTTATTATTATTATTATTAGTGTGCTTTGATTATTTTTTCTTCCCTTCTTTCTAAGATTGAGAAATGTTATGGTTTTGATTACCATGGTTTAAATGATATGAGTTTAATGTTTGTGAGATTCCTAAGCCGATGGATTGAAGTTTGATTTATTTCTTCAAATTGCTATTATCAAGTGAAGTTCTTTTCGCTTTAGCCTGTTTGTTCGTTCGTTCCCCCCTTCACCCCCGCCCCCACCACAAACCCAAACCCTTAGGGCTTTGAAATTAACTGATGAGTGATAATACAATCCTATTGAATTTTCATACAAAGATCCGCTGGTTTAATCTTCTTAGGCTGTTAGGGAAATGAATGAAATTCGAAATTCAATAATTAGGATTCTGTGATTAGGTGGCATTTGATCATTTTTAGTTTTGACTTGTGATGTGATTATCTTGTTATTTTGGGAAAGAAATGTTTTTGAAGTTAAAAGTAACAGTGCAATCTGATTAATTGTGAAATGTGTAAAAATTATCTACTTAATCAAAGATGATAAGAATTAAAAATTGTCAATTTACTTTTTTTTGGGGGTGGGGGCGGGGGGGGCGCGCACTTCTACATTTCACAAAGGGGATAAGAATGGGGAAATAAAAGCCGTGTTCATGCCATAAAAGCCATGACGGTGTTGGCAAAGTTGTCAATTTGTTAAAGCAATCAGTTTGAAACTTTGGGATGATGATATATGATATTGGTGTTTTGTTTTTATGAGCGATTCCTGTCATAGGAAACGATGTGGAAGTTGAGCTGTCTTTTATGCCATTTTCTTTATCTTGCTATTTTTGTTTAGTTGAGTGTATTTATGTTTTATCCTGACAATATGGATAGCAGCTACTTAGTACCTCCTGAAATAAATGAATAATGTCAGAAGCAGGTGAAGTTTTCGTTTTCTGGAGTTTCCTATGCTATATATTGTCTACACTTGATTACTTACTGCCCAAATTTACTGTCTCAATAGTCAGCACCACTTATAACAATCATATGTATCATTAAACCATTTTTGAACAGATGGATGGAAAAGCCGATGGGTACTGTCAGATTGGAAGAGAGCTGAAGGAAAAGCTGGAACATTTAAGCACACAGCAGGGAAATGGTCCGGAGATCCCAACGATAAAGGTATAGTGGTGGTATTGTCAAAGTTCTTCCCTGTTCTGATGCATCTTTTCTTTCTATGTTTGGAATAGAGGGTGGCAAAGGCTTTAGTATCTGATCTTGCACCTATCTGGATACATTGAAGATCTTTTGCTCCTTATATTGATGTATGTTCACGGGAAATTCGTAGGTCTCCAGACTTATAATGATGCAAAACATTATGCCATTTCTGCAAAAATACCGGAGTTCAGCAACAAAAATCGAACTCTAGTTGTTCAATATTCAATTAAATTTGAACAGGATATTGAATGTGGTGGTGGCTACATCAAGCTCCTATCAGGCTATGTGAACCAAAAGAAATTTGGTGGTGATGCTCCTTATAGGTTGGTTTACCATTTCTCCTCTGTATTTTCCAAAAGTTAGCCTCTACTCAAGTTTACAAAAATTTTCACCAGGAATGCTCAGGATTTCTGTATGTGCATATATAATTACAGAAGCTTTTTCTTCTTTCAGCTTGATGTTTGGACCCGATATTTGTGGCTCACAGACAAAGAAGATCCATCTGATAGTTTCTTACCAGGGGCAAAATTATCCCATAAAGAGGGACCTCCAATGTGAAACAGATAAATTAACTCATTTCTACACATTTATTCTCAGGCCTGATGCATCATATAGTCTTTTGGTTGACAACCATGAAAGAGAATCAGGAAGTATGTATACGGATTGGGATATTCTCCCACCCCGTAAAATCAAGGATGTCAATGCGAAAAAGGTATGATGAGGTTAGCTGTAGCAAGATTTTCATGCATCATCTTGAATTGAAAAGTATTAAATGTTACTATTGGTAGCAGCAACTATTAGACTTGCTTTAATTTTCTCTGCACATCTTTTAGAGATGTTTTATGCATTTTTGATGCAGTGGTATCATTCCTTAATAACATTTGGTAGCTATTTCAATGTGACATAACATCTCAAAACTCACTGGGCAGAATGTTATATTAATATTTTGTTAGAAAGCTTAGCTAACCATTGTGGTTGACATTATGATAGTTGCTTGCATCTGTAAAATTTTGATTGAACCATGATGGAAGCTTTTGGATGGGCCAGTTGTGGTTCTATCAAAATTTTTGGTGTCAAGAGTGAATAGCGAAAGACTAGTACTGAAGGTCAAAATCCATGATCAGTTGACATATTGCCTAGGTATGTTGTCCAAGTGATCATGAACTCATGTCTCAAGGCATGCTAACTTATTTGTTGAAAATTTCCAGACAAAACCATGTGCTTTAGTACTAGAGTCTGATTCCTATCACATGGTTGCATTGCAACTTCTGCTAGTCTGCAGCATTACATCTCTTCATATGTTGAGGCATTTGTTATGGAAACTTTTTAAATATTTTTTTGACAATGCCTTTGCAGCCAGCAGATTGGGATGATAGAGAGTTCATTGAGGATCCTAATGATGTCAAGCCCGAGGTTCTACTTTAGTTGTTGACTATTATTTATAGGCATGGGTTTTTCGTATTTTTCTAGTGGGATTTGGTATTCATTTTAATCTGTCCTGGAATGCAGGGATATGATTCAATTCCTACTGAGATTCCAGATCCAAAAGCTAAGAAGGTTTGTTGATGAAGTTGATATAAGCATCACTTTGCAGCCTCTTAGATTCATGTTTTTACTTTTTATCACTTCTTTCTGAACTTTGATGCCTTAATAGTTTAAGCTGCCTTTTGTCATGAGTGTAGAAAGCATATCGGTCTTCTTTTTTATTTTTGTTAGCACTATGACTTATGTGGTCATGTTTTCAGCCTGATGACTGGGATGAAGAGGATGATGGTATGTGGAAGCCACCTAAAATTCCAAACCCTGCCTATAAAGGAAAATGGAAGAGAAAGGTGGTGCCTAACTTTCCGATGCAAATTGTGTTTTTTATTTTTAGAACTTCAGTTTTGGATAAGTTTTTTACTCATCTGATACATATTTGAGATAATTTTATGTGATGCAGAAAGTAAAGAATCCTAAATATAAAGGAAAATGGAAGACCCCATGGATTGACAACCCAGGTATATTTGCTAGATGTCAGGTGCTTAGATATGTCAAATGAGGGTACTAGTACTATATTAGTAGTTAGAAAGGACCCATAACTGAGCTTGAAGCATACACCCATTATTGTTTCCCTCGTCTTCTGTTGAATGATGTGCCCATATTTTATTTTATTTTCCAGAATTTGAGGATGATCCTGACCTCTATGTACTAAAGCCTATCAAGTATGTCGGCTTCGAAGTGTGGCAGGCAAGCAATCATATCATCCTTCTGATCTTTAAAAATACTTTTATCAGATTACATCATTGTATGCTGATGCAATAGATTTAGATGGGCCAACCTGAAAATTTCATCCAGAAATTGCATGCATTCCTCATTTTCTTGCTGGTTTAGAGTTCTCTTTGTTCAAATTAAATTTTTTCTGTGAGGTACTGAGTCAAACCAAGTTGGGCAACATAACTATCCTGCTTGTACCTTTTGCTTCAGTTGGTTTAAGTGATCCTGATGAACTTGATTGCTTTGCAGGTAAAAGCAGGGTCAGTTTTTGATAACATCTTGATATGTGATGATCCACAGTATGCAAAACAAGTTGTAAATGATTATTTTGATATGAACAGAGAGGTGAGCCGCTGATCTTGGAATTAGTTACTTGGCTAAATTGAAGTGTTCAAACAATAATATATGCTTTTTCATCTTAGGCTGAGAAGGAAGCCTTTGAGGAAGCTGAGAAAGAAAGGAAAGCTCGAGAAGAAGAGGTGACATGTGATTCTCCATTTCTTGGTTTTTTATCTGAAGTTCAACATTTAAATGAATCTAGCTGTTACTTGTTAAATTATTACATACAGGAAGCCAAAAGAGCTAGAGAAGAAGGTGAAAAGAGAAGGAGAGAAAGGGACAGACCGGGGAGACACCATAGACGGGTATTGCCTCTTTTATGTTGGATTCAAGCAAATTTTGCATTCCAATGTTGGTTTTTGCAATCTATGTTTTACAAAATATCGTATGCTATGCATGTTAAACTAAATATCATATTTTACGTTTTCCTTCATTTAAGCATACACTACAATCAATTAATGCTCCACATATATGCAACTTAGGGCGATATGTTTCAGATGTGATAGATTTTCCATCGGATATACATGATCTCTCTTGTCTAATGCAAGCTGCACTTCAATGAGGAAAGGTTCCTGTACTATAATAATTTTCAAAAGCATGTTTATTGATAAAGCTAGGGATTGAAATTCTTAAAGTAACAAAATGATGCTAGATTTCAAGTTGATAGATATAACTAACCTTCTCTCTGGAGCAATTTGCTCTTAACTCTCTCTTCTGATTAATATGGAAATTCAAGAATGATGATTTCTCTGCCCTTTGCTCCTTATTTGTAGTGCCTTAACAATCTTACCCCAAAACCAACTGCCTTCATCTTTATTAACTAAGTCCTCTAGGAAACGCTTCCAAAATAAGAGGGCTATTACTCACACAGAAAAACTCCGTACTTCCACTCCTCATGCTGGAAGGATATACTTTTTGTTACTGTCTGGAATAACGAATGCATTCCATGGTTTTTGTGTTATGTAAAGTAAAAGATTGTAATTTTAAAAAGGAAGAGACAATCCTCCATTTGAGGGCAAAGCTTTGAAGATATGTCAAGGCTGTAATGTTAAACTTTAGGAGAATAATATGTTGGTAGGATCCAGGGGCTCCCTGCATTTAATTCTTTTCAGGAAGCTATATATTTAAGAGCATGGCAGAAACATATATTCTTTTGCCTGTCAGACTGAATCTAATATGGTGCTTTGCTGTGGCAGCATGACCGGCGGGATTACCTGGATGATTATCATGTAAGAATGAATTTCAACCTCTTGGAAATTTTCTAGTTGCTTATTTTTACTTCAAATGATTTTTTGTCAACAAGTTTGATCATGAACATCTGTATGCTTCTCCCAATTTTGTGCTTGATATGACAAACTTATTTTGACAGTTAGTGTTCACGATAAGTCTATGGAATACATGCTATTAAAAGTTACGTAGAAAACTATACAAGGCTGAAAGAGTTAGGTTGTAATGCTCAGTTTTATGCAGAACCTGAATCACGACATCAGAATCCTGCATGTGTATTCTCTACCATAACGAAAACATTCTTCTTGCTTGAGAAGGGATAAATATTTACGTAAAGTTCATGTTTATAGTAAAACATTGAAAGTTATATAGTAAAATCTTTATCAGACTTCTTTCTGCTGAATTCTTTTCGGTATGAATTTTTTTTCTATTGGTTTTGCCTAAGCGCTTGTTAGCAACCTCCTGATATATGAACACCCTTTTGCAGGATGAATTATGAGGTTTCCAAGAGCCATAAATCCCGAAGCAACTCAAAATTTTGAAGACTTGTGCCTAATTAGAGTTTGGCGACATTGGTTTCAATTCCTGGACCTATGTTGTACTGGTACTTCAATTTGCATGCAAGAGTACTTCTCACCTATTTTTGTGCAATTTTTCATCCACATTCCAGCAGTTGTGTACTTATGCTTTATGGGACTTCGATTATTTGAAAGGAAAGATGGAAGATTGATATCTGCATTAAGTAAAATGATAAGTGTGGTTGAATCATTAAATTTGCTTAATTGGGTAATGATACCTATGTTGGAAATGGATCTTCTTCATTTCCATCCCTTCAATTTTCTTTTTAAGTCAATGTTGAAGATCCTCCAAATATTCGAGTTATCTTATGATATTATTATAATATATATATATATATATTTTATAATTTCAATTATTGAGTATATGTTGTAATAATTAAGTGGGATAAAAATAAAGGTAAAGCGTATCTCTATTTTTAATTTTTTTGGGAGGTAGGGGAACTCGCTCAAATGCCATCAATTGACAAGTAATTAGTAACTCTCTTCATTTAATGAGAAAGTCGTAGAAAACTTCGAAGCCAACAGAAAAGGATTTCTACTTTAAGAAAACTCAGATATTATTGTAATGGTATGCTTATCTTTTCTTTTTTCCTTAATTAAGGACTTGATTTTGTATAAAGGATAAGTTATTGATGTTCATTTTTATGATGAACCGTACAAAAAGTATGAGATAACATGAAAGGAAGAATTGAATTAGTGATGGAGGGGATACAAGATGCGGACACACGGTCTGAAGTACGGTTTCTGCGTATGGCTTAAAGCACGGTCGTGTCTCGAACAAGAGGATCAAACAGCGAATTTTCACAGAGTCCAACACGGCCTGAAGCACGCCCGTGTCTCGAGCAGGGGTATCGAACAGCAAATCCTTACAGAGTCCAACACGGTTTGAAGCACGGTCGTTCCTTCGACCATGTACGCGTAGATTCGCCTTTTCTTTTATTATTTTAAGGGTGAGTATATAAATCCTTTTGTTGGTCATGTTAGGGTTACGTCTTATTTTATATCTGAAATACATTTCGTGAGAGGCTTTCTCCTTTAACGGGTTGTGTGCAACCGTTGTTTGTTTGTGATATTCATTCGTTGAGTGATTCTCGTGTTTCTCTATGCTAACTCGCTGCGTCAGTTGGTATCAGAGCAAGGAAAATTTCCTGTGGAGATGTCAGGTGACGGTAGTTCAGGAGGCGGTCATGTTCCGGACGTTGCTCGGGATATGGAAGCTCTGCGAACCGAAGTGCAGGCTCAAAGAGCAGTGTTGGACACCATGGATTAGAGACTCCGGCGTTTCGAACAACGCTTTGATGATCTGGTTAAGCGTTTCGACGCAATGGGGACCAATACGAACAGAGATAGAGACGTTAGAGGAGTACGACCCGGGGCAAATCCTGCTCTTGGCGTTCCTATCAACAGACCTATCGCTGCAAATCAAAGGGTTCAAGTGTGTGATGTGGATTCTGAGGAGGAAGATGATTGGCTGGTCGGAAACCCGCAACCACAGTGGAGAGGATACGTTGGTGGTGGGTATGGCAGGAATCGCCATGGCTATGATCAAGGAGACACCAGCGAATTCAGACTAAAGGTAGATATACCCTCTTTTACCGGTAATTTGAACATCGATGATTTATTAGATTGGCTGGCAGAGGTAGATTGTTTTTTTGATTATATGGAAGTGTCGGAGAATCGTAGGGTGAAGTTAGTGGCTTGTAGATTGAAAGGAGGGGCTTCGGCATGGTGGGAGAGATTACAGAATAGGCGATATAGAGAGGGAAAGCAACCGGTGCAGACGTGGTATAGGATGAAGCAATTGATTCAAAGGGATTTCCTACCTCCTGACTACGAACAAATACTGTTTCAACAGTATCAGAGGTGTAGGCAGGGCCCGAGAACGGTGTATGAGTATACGGCGGAATTCGTGAGTTTGGCTGAGAGGAATGATTTTAGAGAAAGCGAAGGGCAGCAGGTGGCTAGGTACCTGGATGGTCTGAGGGTGCAAATTAAGGAGAAGATAGGGGTTCATGTTTTACGCAATGTCAATGAAGCGAAAAACATGACTCTTCGGGCAGAGATGATGCTGCAAGAGAAGACCAATAGGTTTGATGGGGGTAACTGAAGGTTTAAGAACGAGGGGTTCAGTACAGTAGGTATGGGTAAAGGGAAGGCTGTCCCGGAAGTACCAGGTGGAGATAATGAGAAGATAGAGGAAAGAGGGGTAAGCAGGAGACCAATGGAGGCTAGGGAGGCACCTAGACAAAATAATCCCTATGTTAAACCAGTTATGGGAAAATGCTATAGGTGCAATCAACCGGGCCATCGTTCCAATGAGTGCCCCAGTAGGAGACCAGTCAATGTTATTGACAGAGAGGAGGATGAAGAGGTATGTTGTGAACCGGATGGAGGGGATGAGTTTTATGGTGATGATGGCTATGGGGATGATGAGGAGACATATGTCATCGGGAAACTGATGTTAGCACCAAACTGTGATGAGAAGACCCAAAGGCATTAGCTGTTCCGTACTAGGTGTACTGTCGATGGTAGGGTGTTTGATTTGATTGTGGATAGTGGAAGTTGTGAGAACATCATAGGTCGAGAAATGGTGAGGGTCTTGAACTTGCCGATTGAAAAACACCCGAACCCATATACTATTGGGTGGATTAAAGCAGCTGAAAAGATAGAAGTCACCGAACGATGCAGGGTACCTTTCTCTATAGGGAAGTATAGGGATGAGGTCTATTGTGACGTCGTGGATATGGATGCATGTCATCTTCTGTTTGGGAGGCCTTGGCAATTTGATGTTGATGCTAAGCATGAAGGAAGGGAGAATGTTTATCGGTTAGAGAAGGATGGGGTAAAGTTCATTCTTCTACCTCTCAAAGTATCACACCGCCTTAAAGCTTCTAAAACGGAAGGGCGTTCCTTCCTCACTATCACCCAATCTGAGAGGGAGATGGAGGAAGCAATCAAGGAGGTACAGACCGTCCATGCGCTAATTGTTCGACAGGTGATGACAGTGGAGGAGGGCCAGAGTGATGCTCCGGAGTTGCCTGACAAAGTGAAGGAGCTTTTGGAGGAGTTTAAGGAGATAACATCCGATGAGCTACTTGATGGATTACCTCCCATGAGGGACATCCAGCATCACATTGATCTGATTCCAAGAGCTAGTCTACCTAACCTTCCACATTATAGAATGAGTCCCAAAGAGATAGAAATATTGCAAGGGAAGGTGCAAGAACTACTCCAGAAAGGATTCATCAGGGAGAGCATGAGTCCTTGTACAGTGCCCGCCTTGTTAACCCCAAAGAAAGATGGAAGTTGGCGTATGTGTGTTGACAGCAGAGCGATCAATAAAATTACCATTGGCTACAAATTCCCAATACCAAGGTTGGAGGACATGTTAGATTGTTTACGTGGGGCTAAATTCTTTTCCAAGATCGATTTGAGAAGTGGCTACCATCAGATTCAGATCTGACCGGGAGATGAGTGGAAGACGGCCTTTAAAACCAAAGAGGGCCTATATGAATGGATGGTCATGCCTTTTGGCCTTAGCAACGCTCCAAGCACATTCATGCGGATTATGAATCAGGTACTTAAACCTTTCTCTGATCAGTTTGTAGTAGTTTACTTCGACGATATCTTGATCTATGGCAAAACTGAGGAGGAACACATTAATCATGTGAGGGAAGTGTTGAAGGTTCTGAGGGAGAACAAGCTCTTTGTGAACCTAAAAAAAATGTGTATTCCTCTCTAGGAGGTTGCTGTTTTTGGGTTTTGTTGTTAGTGGTGATGGAATTACTGTGGATGATGAGAAGGTAAGAGTTATTAGGGAATGACCCATTCCTAAAACAGTAAGTGAGTTGAGGAGTTTCCTGGGATTGGCAAGTTTTTATAGACGGTTTATTCAGCATTTCAGCATCATTGCTGCACCTATGACTGAGTGCCTGAAGAAAGGAAAGTTCTCAGTGGAGTGATGAAGCTGAAGGTAGTTTCGGGCTGTTAAAAGAAAAGTTGTGCAACGCGCCAGTTCTTGCATTACCTGACTTCGATAAGTTGTTTGAAGTCGATTGTGATGCAAGTGGGGTTGGAATAGGGGCGGTACTATCTCAGGAGAGGAAACCCATGACCTTTTTCAGTGAGAAGTTATGCGAGTCTAGGTGAAATTGGTCCACATATGACAAAGAGTTTTATTCAGTAGTGCGTGCCTTGAAGACCTGGGAACATTACCTAGTGGGCAAAGAATTTGTACTATATTCGGATTGTGATGCCCTTAAACACTTGAATAATCAGACCAGGATTAGCAAAGATATGCATGCATGATGGATTCAATTTTTGTAAAAGTTCCCGTTTAAGCTGAAACATAAATCGGGGGTCTACAATAAAGTTGTAGATGCTTTGAGTAGGCGAGCCAGTTTGTTGGTGACGCTTCATACTGAAGTGGTGGGGTTTGAACATATGAAAGACCTGTATGGGACTGACAATGATTTTAAGGATACTTGGGAGATGTGTCAGGGTAAACAGCCGAGCAGTGACTTCCATATTTATGAGGGGTACTTAATGAAGGGGAATCAATTGTGTATTCCAGAGTTTTCTTTGAGGGAGAAGTTGATTCGTGACTTACATGGGGGTGGATTAGCAGGTCATCTGGGAAGGGATAAGACCATTGCTGCAGTTAGTGCTAGATACTACTGGCCTCACTTGAGGCGTGACGTTGGGAGGATTGTGCAACGGTGTTATATATGCCAGACGTCCAAGGGTCAGGCCCAAAACACTGGCCTCTACACTCCACTTCCTGTTCCTGATAACATATGGGAGGATTTGTCCATGGACTTTGTCCTGGGATTGCCCCGTACCCAATGGGGCGTTGACTCTGTTTTCGTTGTGGTGGACAGGTTTTCCAAGATGGCCCATTTTATCCCGTGTCGGAAAGTCGCTGATGCTCAGGTCATTGCCAAGTTGTTCTTCAAGGAAGTGGTACGCCTACATGGGGTGCCTAAATCTATCACTTCAGACAGAGACAGCAAATTCCTGAGTCATTTCTGGAGAACCTTGTGGCAGCTGTTTGATTCCTCCTTAAACTATAGCATCACGGCTCACCTACAAACGGATGGTCAGACATAAGCAACAAATCGAACTTTGGGCAATCTCATTAGGAGTATCTGTGGTGAGAAACCCAAGCAATGGGACGTGGCATTGGCTCAGGCAGAATTTGCTTATAACAGTGTCGTTCACAGGACAACAGGCAAGTCTCCATTCTCTATTGTCTATACCAATACTCCTAACCATGTTGTGGATTTGATCAAGCTTCCAAGGGGTACTGAGTTTAACATAGCAGCCAAGAACCTAGCGGATAGTTGGCAGAATACTACAGCTGAGGTGAGGGCGAAAATTGAACAATCCAATGCTAAGTACAAAGCTGCAGCTGACAAGCATTGAAGGCGACAAGTATTTTCAGTGGGTAATCAGGTTATGGTATTCTTACGCAAGGAACGGTTTCTTGTTGGAAAATACAGCAAGCTTCAACCTAAAAAGTATGGTCCGTATAAGATCGTGCAGACAATCAATGATAATGCTTATGTGGTTGTTTACCAAACACCATGGGCATTTCAAAGATATTCAATGTCGCTGATATCTTTCCTTTCTTCTCTAACGATGAGGCGTTATATCCTACAGAGAACTCGGGGTCGAGTTCTTCTCTGGTAGGAGAGAATGATGGAGGGGATACAAGACGCGGACACACGGTTTCTGCGCACGGCTGTGTCTCGAACAAGGGGATCAAACAGCGAATTTTCACAGAGTCCAACACGGCCTGAAGCACGGCCGTGTCTCGAGCAGGGGTATCGAACAGCAAATCCTCACAGAGTCCAACACGGTTTGAAGCACGACCGTTTCTTTGACCGTGTACGCGTAGATTCGCCTTTTCTTTTATTATTTTAAGGGAGAGTATATAAACCCTTTTGTTGGTCATGTTAGGATTACGTCTTATTTTATATTTGAAATACATTTCGTGAGAGGCTTCTCTCCTTTAACGGGTTGTGTGCAACTGTTGTTTGTTTGTGAGATTTATTCGTTGAGTGATTCTCGTGCTTCTTTACGCTAACTCGCTGTGTCAATTAGTGACTCCAATTGTACCAAAAGAAACAATTTAAATTAATATTAATTATTTATACTTGCTGAACATCAAATCTAGATCACATGTATTATGGGAATTCGGGAAATGCTAATGATGGTTAGTTTTTCTTGTTTTTAACTAAGTATTTATCATTTTATCTATAATATCTCAAAATTAAGGAGCGTTACGACTTATTATTTGTCTTATCAAATAAAGACGTGTTAAGACTCTTAATCCTACTTTGATACTACAACAAATACGCATGCATGAAGAAGCAAAAACTTGAATCACATATATGATCTTAAACATCGAGTTCATGTACTACTTAAGTCTACATAACAATAATAGTGGAACATCAAATCTAGATCACATGTATTATGGGAATTCGGGAAATGCTAATGATGGCTAGTTTTCCTCGTTTTTAACTAAGAATTTATCATTTTATCTATATCACTCCAAAATCAAGGAGTGCTAAGACTTGCTACGTGTCCTATCAAACAAAAATATGTTAAGACTCTTAATCTTACTTTGATACTACTCAATCCTGTAAACTACAATCAAGTATATCAAATACTTGCAACATAATATAATTGCAACCGATATAATTTTTCAACTCTTAAAGGAAATATTCTTAATACATCAAATCAAATCACTTAAAAAAAATTTAAATATTCTTAGTCTTAATAAAATGTCTATGCTTCAATTACTCAGCTCTTAATTAATCTACATAATAGTAATGAAAATTTTCTTCCACCCTATCTTGTACATTTAAACCTAACTTCTTCAAGAGTAACATTGTCCTCTATACTTGCATTAAAAAAAAAAAAAAATCCTTGAGAGGTGAGTTAACACTTAGTACATATAACAACAAATACACACACAACAAGAAGCAAAAACTTGAATCACATACATATATGCAGATCTTAAACATCAATTGGCGAGTTCATGTATTACTTAAGTCTGCATAACAACAATGGGGTACCTATGACCCCGTGAAACTCACTAAAAAACTTAATCTTTAATCTGGCATTGGGAACTACCACTACGAGCCTCAACACCCAAGAATCATTAAACCTTAAACATTCTTAAAACTTAACCCGGTATTGGGAATTGCCACTATGGGTCCAAATACCCATGAGTTTTTAAACCTTAAACCAACCTAGATCATTTATAAGTATGACTCCACTAAAGATAACGTTAAACAATGATTATTGGGGTACCCCTAAGGGATTTGCCATTATAGGCCCCTAGGCTGAGTCAAGCACATACAATAAACACTTAACTACCTAAACTAGTCATCAACTTAATCTAATTTGATACTAAATGAACAAGCATAAGAAACAAGTAGAGTTACATATACTTGGTATTATAGTCTTAAGCACATTTAGTTATGAATTTAAAGCTAAGTTGAAATCCATAAAACACAAGTAAATCCTTCTTAATTTTTTCAAGTACATGATCGTACTTTAGCTCATGTACTTTGGCACGATTAGGATACATAGTCATGTATAGTGGCCATGGATCTTTCTATGTGTTTTGCATTTTTGGCACACCTAGGTACACGGTCATGTAATTGGCCATGTACCTTTTTGTAAATTTTATTGTTTTGGCATGCCCAGGTATACAGTCATGTAGAGTAGTCATGTACCTTTTTGTAGATTTTCATATTTTGACATGCCCAAATATACGAGCATGTACTTTAATCATGTACCTCTTTGTATACTCGTGTTTTCCTACACAAAGAAGTACATGAGTGTGTACTTGATCTTGTCTTAGATTTTTCTTCACGAACCTTATTTTCCTCTTTTCTAATTCGTTCTAAATTCCAATATTTGTTTTTCTAATTCTAATTGGAATCTAAAATTTCTAATTTCTTAATGTAATTAGCGGATTAGTGAACTTACTTATCTAATTCCAAAATTCGAATCCTTTAGTCGCTTAATTACCTGTTCATTTTGCCCCTTACTTGATCTATGCTCTATTGTTTATAACATAATAACTGATTTAACCTTCAATTCAATATTCATAAATAACAATTCAACTGTTGTAACTCCTTACTAGATTAAATTGGGTTTGGTCCTTGTGGAAATCGCTAGTTCGCCTTAGAGTTTCTCTAGAGTGTTCTCTTTTATCTATTACTGTGTAAATGACAAAAAGAAGGAGTGCTAGGTCAACTTATGTTTATACACTCCTTTAAGGAAATGACCATTTTGTCCCCTATATTTTATAAAATCCCACTTTTGACCTTAGCTCTATTATTTAATAAATATTAAACAAAATAATTTTGTTTGAGTAATTACATTCCCCCTCTCTTATAAAAACTTTTGTCCTCGAAAGTTACTTGATTTTGGAAGAGTTTGGATATTTCTTCCTCATCTCTTCTTTCATTTTCCACATTGCTTTCCGTTCGGTCTGGTTTGTCTATTGTATCTTAATGTAGGGAATCACTCTTTATCTTAATACTTGTTCTTTGACGTCTATGATCTTGACTGGCATTTCATTAGAGGACAAGTTTGGTTTCTCAACATGGATATATGGAACATATCATGTACTACAGTCAAACTTGGTGGGAGAGTCAACTTATAAACCATTGTACCCACTCTTTTGAAGATTTCAAACGAACTTACATACTTTAGGTTTAGCTTCTCTCTCAAATCAAACCTAATCACCCCTTTTGTTAGAGAAATTCTCAACAAAACCTTATCTCTTACTTGGAATTCCAAGGGATGCCTTTTCTTATTTGCATAGCTCTTTTGTCAAGATTGGGTTGTTTGTATCCTCTACTTCATTAATTTCACCTAATCTATAGCCTCTTGAACCGATTCTGGTCTAAGTATCTGCCTTTCTCCCACTTCATCCTAGTATAATGGGGATTTGCATCTTCTTCCATATGGAACCTCATAAGGAGCTAGTCTGATAGTTACGTAATAGCTATTATTATAGGCAAACTCAACCAAAGGTATGTGCTCATTTTAATTACCTCTAAAATCCAGTACATATGCTCTAAGCAAATCTTCCAGAATTTGTATAGTCCTCTCAAATTGTCAATCCATTTGAGAGTGGAATACAGCGCTGAACTATAGATTAGTGCTTAAAGCTTTATATAAACTATTCCAAAATCTTCTTACAAATCTTCTGTCTTTATCAAAAGTTATAGTCACTAGTACTCCATGTAATCTAATTATTTCCTATATATATATCTGGGCCAATGTCTCCATTTTATATCTCACTCTAATAGATAGAAAATGAGCAGACTTGGTTAACTGGTCTATTATTACCCACATTGCATCATGCTTCTCTTTAGTATTCGAAAGGGCTATAATAAAATCTTTTGTTACTTGTTTCCATTTCCACTCTAGTACTGGAAGAGGTTGTAATTCTCTAACTAGCTTCTAATACTCAATCTCAATCTGTTGGCAAATTAGGCATCGGCTATATATTTAGCTATATCTCTTTTCATATTCCCCCACGAATAGTAACTCCTTAGGTCCTTGTACATTTTGGTGCTTCCAAGATAGATTATGTAGACTAGCTAATGTGTTTCTTTCATTATTTCCTTATTTAATTCCACACCCCCTAGTATACATAATTTTATCCATATCTTAAGATCTCTTTGTATCCATATTGAATTTAGGAACTTTTCTCTATTCCATCTTACTCTTGATCTCTTGTATATCATTACCCACTACCTAGTTAATTTTGATTCTATCCACTAAGGTTAGTTATATGCGTAAAGTAACCATTTTCGCTCCCACTTTTTGAGTTAAAACTTCTAACTCTAGTTTACGCATGTCATCCAATAACTCCTTCTGTGAAGTGATAAGAGTAGCAACAATACCCTATTTTTTCCTACTAAGGGCATCTGCCACCATCTTGACTTTTCCTGAATGGTACTGAATTTCCAGGTCATAATCTTTGATAAGTTCCAACCATCTTCTTTGCCTTATGTTTAGTTCCTTTTGTGTGAAGATATGTTTCAGGCTCCTGTGATTAGTAAAGATCCTATATCTCTCTCCATACAGGTAGTGCCTTCATAGCTTTAAGGCTAATACCACTATTGCCAACTTTAAGTTGTGAGTTGGGTAATTCTTCTCATGAGGCTTCAATTGACGGGATGTATATGCTATGACTTGCCTACTTTGCATTAGCACAAATCTTAACCTTAGAGTTAAGGCATCACTATATATAGTGAATTCTTCCCCACTTTTGGGTAATGCTAAAATTGGTACTAACACAAGCTTCTCCTTAAGTGTTCGAAAACTGGCTTCACATTTGTCATTCCACTTGAACTTCACATTCTTCTGTGTTAACCTAGTAAGAGGAGTTACTATCTTAGAAAATCCCTCAATAAACCTTTTGTAGTAGCCTACCAGACTCAAGAAGCTTCCTATAACTATTACTGTCTTCAGCTTGTACCAATCCACTACAGCTTTCACCTTTTCTAAGTTTACGGTTATTCCATCCTTATTAACCACATGACCTAAGAAAACCACCTACTTTAACTAGAATTCACATTTATTGAATTTAGCATACAGTTTTTCTTCTTGCAACCTGTCCAACACCAATCTTAAGTACCTTTCATGTTCTTCATTGCTTTTTGTGCATATTAAGATATTGTCTATTAAGAAGATTATAAATTTATCTAAGAAGTCCCTAAATACTTTATTTATTAAATCCATGAATGTTACAGGTGCATTAGTTAATCTGAAGGGCATCACCAAAAATTCATAATGCCTATATCAAGTCCTGAATACCATCTTCTATATGTCTCCTTCCTTAATTCTCAGTCGGTGGAATCCTGATCTTAGGTCTATTTTAGAGAACACTTGAGGGCCTTCTAACTTATCAAATAGGTCATCTATCTTGAGAAGAGGATATTTGTTCTTAAAAATGACCCAATTTAGCTCTTTGTAGTTAATGCACAGTCTCATACTTCCATCATTCTTCTTGACAGAAAGGACTAATACACCCTAGAGAGATACACTGGATCTTATGAAACCTTAATCTTGTATAGATCAAAACCTAAGCTCTTAAGGATCATCAACCTATGCTTTATAGATCAAAACCTAAGCTGGATCATCAACTTATGCTCTATAGATCAAAACCTAAGCTCTAAAGGATCATTAACCTATGCTCTGATACCATCTAAGCTATAACGGTTTGAAACTAGGGAGCATTATAGCTTGCTACGTGTCCTACCAGATAAGGACACGTTAAAGCTCTTAATTCTACTTTGATACCACTTAATCTTGTAAATCTTGTAAACCACAATAAAGTATATCTAATACTTGCAACATAATATAATTACAACTGGTATAATATTTCAACTCTTAAAAGGAAATATTCTTAATATATCAAATCAAATCATTTAAAAAAATTCTAAATATTCTTAGTCTTAATAAAATGTCTATGCTTCAACTACTTAGCTCATAATTAATCTCCATAATAATAATGGAAATCTTCCTCCTCCCTCTCTTGTACATTTCAACCTAACTCCTCTTTATGAGCAACATTATCCTTTGTACCTGCATCTAAAAAAAATATATTCCTAAAGGGTGAGTTAACAGCTGGTACATATAATAGCAAACACACATACATGAACAAGTAAGAACTTGAATCATATACATATATGCAGATCTTAAACATCAGTAATAAGTTCATGTATTACTTAAGTCCACATAACAATAATGGGGTATCCATAATCCTATCAAACACACTAAAAAACTTAATCTTTAATCTGGTGTTGGGAACTTCTACTACGAGCCCTAACACCAAAGAATGTTTAAACCTTAAACATTCTTAAAACTTAACTCGGTGTTAGAAACTATCACTATGAGCCCCAACACCCATGAGTCTTTAAACCATAAATCAACCCAAATCATCTTCAAGTACGACTCCACTAAGGACAATGTCACACAAGGATCATTTGGGGTGCCCTCAAGGGATCTGCCACTACAGGCTCCTAGATCAAGTTAAGCACATATAATAAACACTTAACCACTAAACCAGTCATCAAATTAATTCAATTTGATACTAACTTAACAAGCACAAGAAACAAACAAAGTTATATGTACCTAGCATCTTAATCTTAAGCACTTTTGATCCTAGACTAAAAGATAAGCTGAATTATGTAAAACACCAATAAATCCTTCTTAATACTAATATAAAAATAATCATTATATGTTTTTGTTTCTTACTTTACTGGCTTTTTAGGGTTTTACTAGATATTTAGGTTGCGTGCAAATTCGTTTAGACAAAAAATAAATCAAATAGAGTAGTAGAGTAATTTTTCTAAGTACACAGTTATGCTTTAGGTTATGTATCTTTTTGTGTGTTTTGCATTTTTAGCATAAATTGGTATACGGTTGTGTAATTTTTTGTGTACCTTTCTATGAATTTTAATATTTTGGCACACCCAGATACATGATGGTATAGAGTGACAGTGTACCTTTTTATAGATTTTCCTATTTCGACATGCCCAAGTACACGAGCATGTACTTCAGTTGTGTACGTCTTTGTATACTCATGTATTTTTGCATAAGCAAGTACATGGGGTGTGTACTCAACTGTATACCATGTTGTCCTTCACAAACCCGATTTTCCTCTTTTCTAATTTGTTCTAAATTCTAATATTTGTTTTCCTAATTCTAATTGGAATCTAAAATTTGTAATTTGCTAATGCAATTAGTGGATTAGTGAACTTCTTGTCCAATTTCAAAATTCAAATCCCTTAGTTGCTGGATTCCGTGTTCATTCTGCCCCTTCCTTAATCCGTACTTTATTAGTTATAACATAATAATTGATTTAACCTTCAAGTCAATATTCACAAATAACAATTTAATCTTTATAACTCCTTACCTAATTGAATTGTGTTTGGTCCTTATGGGAATCGCTATAGAGTTTTTCTAGAGTATTTTCTTTTATTTATTACTACACAAATTGCCAAAATGAGAAGCGCTAGGTCAACTTAGGTTTATATATTCTTTCAAGGAAATGGTAATTTTGTCCTCCATATTTTATAGAATCTCATTTTTTACCTTAGCTCTATTATTTAATAAATATTAAACTAAATAATTTTATCTGGGTAATTACATCATCAAAGCCATGAACGAATCTCAAGACAATTCATCTCAATAGAATTTGCATATAACTATTAAAAACATAAATAGCCAAAAAAATTCAAACCCGGTAGGCAAACAATAGGATTATTAGACATGAAGGGTGAAAAAAGGAGAGAGAAAAAAAAAAGCACTCTCTTTAATAATCACGTGTGGTATCAACCTTAATAATATACCTGAATATTGGGAAAAAAAATAGCACAGTCAACTTATAAATCATTTAACTAGTAAAACAATATAAATAGTAGGAAAAACAAACAATGTTAATTAATAATTAATATTATAATGTTTATCAAATGAATAACCATGATTATAATATTGGCTAATTATTTGTAATCTCTATATTGTATATATAATTTTAACATCCATATAAAGTAGATATGAAATAAGATACCAACTCACCTATTAAACAATAATTTTCATACCACTCGAATGAGAACCATAAGAAATTCATTTCCTGTACGGATGGCTCTGGCTCCCTCCCACGGTCCCACCCTTCGGTCGCCTTGGCTGTTTCCAATTGTTTCTCCGCACACGGTCCCGAAGGTTATAAACATTATTATAAACGTGGAAGTATTTTAAAATTGGATTCGGAGATTTCGTCAGCGATTATCATTTTATTTAATTTTCACTTATTATTGTTTCATGGATAAAGTTTTAACAAAAGTAAAAGTTGCTACCTAAACTATTAAGTAAAACAAACTTTAACATCTATTGTAAATCATTAAATAGACTTAAATTATTCTTTCCATACTGTATAGTTCTTTTATCCATTTGCAGAACCATAGCTTTTGCATCAAAATGTTACTTCGTTCACCATAAATATTACGATATTTCCATATTTTCTTTTACTCCCTTTTTCTTTGAATATGAATATATGTATAAATTATACAATTATTTATATGATCATTTAATATAATTATTACGACATTCATTTATATAATATAACAATAAAACTATATATTCTTTCACAAAAAATAAACAAAAGAACTGTATGTGCATTGCATAGCGTAAGGGGTTTATCCACTACCCTAGCATAAGGGTTTTAGGTTTTACTAGCATAATGGTTTTATGTTTATCGACTACTCTACACTATAAAGAAAGCCACATTGATTCCGTTCTTTCTCAGTACATTGTGTGGTATCTTTATACCTCATACTCCTCTTTCAACTTTGATCAACTTCTTCAAAAAGATAACAGAGTCACATTCATATCAGTAATATTCAAACTCGAGGTCATGGACGGTGATGTTGTTCCTTTCAACTACGGATTGCATCTTCTCGCCGATGCTACAGACCATCCATCACTCCGCTCTCCAAACGAAACAAGTAACATTGTGCAATTCGATAACGCCACTGCTGTTAATGACAACGCTCGGTGCTTCAACAACATACCTAGGAGAAGCAGGACACTTCGTCGGCAGAAGAGATGGTGGTTGTCACCCAGGAAAAGGAGGACACTTCGTGGGCGGAAGAGATTGTTGTTGTCACCTTTCATAATTTGTAGTCGCAACCCGCTTACGATGCTACCGAATGATCGGCTCTCGCGTTGATAAATCTAGTGCTAAGTGATGAGGTGGAGATACCGGACATGTACAATTCAATCGTTATAACTCCTTACCAGATTAAAATGGGTTTGGTCCTTGTTGGAAATCGCTAGTTTGCCTTTGAGTTTCTTGGAGTGTTCTTTTTTACCTATTACTGTATAAATAACAAAAAGGAATGCTAGGTCAACTTATGTTTATACACTCCTTCAAGCAAATGACCATTTCGTCTCCCATATTTTATAAAATCCCCTTCCAAAAGCTTGGTAAGGAGATTTTTCATTCAGTATTATCAAATATTGTGAGCCATCTTTGCTTTATTTTTTTGTCAAATTATTGAATTTCATATAATTTTTGAATATAGATATTAAATATCTAAAAATTCTTAAAATCAATTGATATGTGAAGATTGTACTTTAAGTATTCGTATAATCCATAATTTATGATATAAATTTAATTAAATTTCACATTATATACTAGGTCACAAAAAACCTAAGAGAAACATGGTTATTAAGAGATAGCGGAAGAAGATAGATTTAAACTTATGCCCAAAATCACCCCTAGAAGTCTTATGGCATTCATTGAAAGCGTGGCGGTGTGGGTGGAAGTGGGGAGAGAAGATTAATACAAGTCACCTATATATGTTTAGAACTTTGTGTGAATTAGTAATTAATATTATATTTCTTAAATCAATCATAGCCCGTATATATATATATATATATATTTTGTTTTTAGTCAAGAAATATGTGATAAATTTGACTTCTTTGGAGAAGGATGATTTGAATATTTGCTGATTTTATTGTCAAAAGTGTAGATTTATGTAACCATTGATGTACCTCTTCAAGTACTCTTAACTTATATTTTTTGTCTTTATTTCTATTTGAGGATAATTAAATGAATTTGTTTTGCAATAATAACTCTTTATAGAGGAGATACAATTCAAAACCTATTTATTCATGAGAAATAGTTTATGTTTCCCTTTTATCTTTTTTATGATTATATTTGCAATTTTCTTCATATATTTTTTCCGTTTCCACGATATATATAAACTGTGGTTGTTTTCATTTACAAGAGGAACTGATGAGGAACGATTGCCGTGAGCCAATAAGATTAAACTAGTAAGTGGTGAGTAATTAGAAACTATATATTCTTTTAAAAAACAATTAAATAAAAGAAGTGCATCTGCATATTGCAAAGGCATTATCGCCCTAAAACAAGTTTGTATTTTAGAATTCTATTATTTAGATTCTTATTGTCTTTCAAGAGCTTATTGGAAAAATTTAGTAGGAATTATATGTTCATATAGATAACATCATGCTGGTTTTTCCCACGAGCGTTTATTTCTTCTTAGAAGTATATTTCATGGGTTCATTGCTTTTATACGTTTGTGTGTGTAAATATACATACATACATATTATATATATATATACATATATATATAATTTTGCATCCAATTTCCTCCAACGAAAGCCTCGGGAAAAAAAAAAACTTATCTTATAAATAGTAATTAGTGACTTATATCATTTTACACCAATACACCTTAATGGTGACTTATATATATATACAAATAGTTTAGTTTATGATTTAAACCATAATTAAGAGAAAAGATTCTTTTAAGAAAAAATCATGTCCGTTGCATGTAGAGATACTTGTAGGATCTTAAAAAGTGGATACATTTTGATATTAAGGTTTCTAATGAAAGATAAAAGAAGATGTCGATTTAATAATATAATATAATGACAAAGCTTTTATAATTTCATTATGCTATTCCGGTAATTCTTTATATACATATGCAATTTAGAATGTTATAAATATAGAAAAATGGTGGCCCATTCATACTTGTGATTCTCTTTTATTTCTATAGTTACCAAGTAACAATTCTCTATCCGTAATATATAGTTGGGGGTGGATGAAGTTGATTTGATTTTGCTCATCGTTTAAATCGTATCAAATACTTGTTTTTAACATTTTGAATTAAACTATATAATTTTATTCATCAGATTTTACAAACACATAAGCAATATGATACAATTTGATGAACAATAATTGATTATCTAACAATAATAATAATAATTCAAGCTATGAAAATTAAAATATATCATAATCGTTAAATCTATTTTCAAGTTAAAAGCAAATGCATGCAATAACACCATATAAGAGGTTAATACTCAATCCAATATTTTTGTAACAAAAGAATAAAAAATCGTTTTTGATTATTACCATTAAACTTTGAGCTAACAATTATATGTCCTATGTGTACGGAAGGATGGCAAAATGTTGTGATTGAATGAGATTATTTGCTAGTGATCAGAAGTATTCCTCTCCCTTTGCCAAGCCTTTGGAAGGTTTTGCTATTGTGTAAAAGATTAAAAACTTGATTTTAAGACTTAGTAGCGGCGTTTTTGTTGTTGTTGTTTTTTCTTTTCTTTTCTTTTTCCCTAATAAAACGTGATGCTAACGTGTGTGTCAATTGAATGGCAACACAAGCAAAGTATGGGATGAGTTTGTCTATTAGGGTGATTTTATTCACATCTTCTTTATTCTTTTCTTTCTTTTTGTTGATAGGCATTACGAAACCCTAAATTAATGTTATCTTCTTATGACATGTTAATAAAGTTTTCTTCGGCAAAAGAAAGAAAAAAAAAAAAGAATATATATGAACCAGATTCGTTTTTGTTATAATGAGATAATTTCCACATGGCATGTAAATAGTATTAACTAACAAATATAAAATGAGTTTAAATATTTTTTATCAGCTAGCTATATACGTGAAATTTATCAAATTACACATTAGATAAAGTTTAAAGCTCTTATGTATGCATTTGGTAAAAAATGAATAAGAAGGGACAAGAACCCTTGAAACCTAGACATGACACTACACGAATAAATGAGTTTATGTATGGAAAAAATCAACACAGGACACAAACATATCAAACTTGTTTAGACACAACAAAATTCGTATCTAGATTTGTATTCAATTTTAGACTCATTATGAACCTATTTATTAAACAGGTCATGAGTCCAACTTGCAAACCCATTTAATATTAATTATATATACATTTCTTTATTTTGTCTTTTTTTATTCCATGTAATACTGATTTTGTTATTTAGAGTTTTACGGTCCTTCGCTACACCAACAACACATCATATATATCTCTCTCTCTTCTTCTCAGTTCTCTTATCTCTCTTCAATGTCTTTTTTTTTTCCTTAGATAAATTTATTTATTTATTTTTTAATAAATCTCTCTTCTATATCTTTTGATTGTTTAGAAAGCACTGTATCGTTATACACAAAGAGTTGTGCTTGACAATATTGAGAATAATGATAAAGTTAAGCGAATCTCTCTTTCTTGCTCTCTTTAGCGACGAGTAGTTTATGTATTTAGTATTAGAGATTCAATCCATGTTGTAGCTCATTAAAGCTAGAAATTATAAAAACTCTTTTATGTATAAAAGATTGGCTCTATGGAGATCAAGGTAATAAACTAAAGTATTTTTGTAAAATTTTCAATGTCATATATTTTTATTGATATAATTGTTTTTATAATTAAAATTTTGAACTGTCTCCTTTAAAGATCTAATAGAAAGTACAATGAATTTGGAAATCACCACCATAAGTAATATCTATTCAAGCTATGGTTCAAGTTAATTCAATAATATTATGAAACTTGTAAGTTTTTAGATTTGTTATATTTGATGAGACTTCACTAAAATTATTATTTGAATTTGAATTTTATATTACCCTATGTCATTAGTATATGTAGAAGTTAATTTTATCATCACTATTTTTTCTTTATATATGTAAGTATTTTATAGATTTATTTATAACTTTTTCAATTGATAAATAAGTTTAATTTAGACACAAAATGAGGAGAATATACTTTAATCCATGTAACACATCAAATAAAGGACTACAACGGTTTTAATATTATAAATTGTAGATAAACATCAAATTTTATCCTAGTATTAACGAGCAATCACATAAATTCAATTATGTAAATTTAGATGGATAAATTTTGTGTGAATAAAAAAATATTCCTAGTTGTAATAGCCTCAATGAAGATATTCAGCTAAACAATTTTAAGGATAATAAATATATCACATTCGTTTGACTAAAAGTGGGAGGAATAAGTGGTAATCAACCAAGAATAAATAAATAAATAATGCCATCCAACGAAATAAAAATATAAAATAAAAGGCTTTTTTTTTTCTTCTAGAAAAGCAAGAAGAAAAGTGAGAGTTTAACATGGAGACGATTAAATCAAGAAGCAGTGCGCCTTTAATCAAAACTTTGATTTTTTTTTTTCGGTAGTCATGTCAAAACTTCAATTTTCACAGGTCGCTGTCGATCATTTACGGACCATATAAAAGTTATAATCAATTGGACGTTATCCGATGTCTAAAAAAAACAGTTAAGAAAGGAAGCTTAGATTCTGAAATGACCAATTGTATTATGTATAAGCACTACGACTATAAATATACACATATAAGCATATACCGCAGCTGGCGGTGGAAACTATTAAATATAATATAAATTATTATAAAATTATTATTATTTTTGATTAATAGATTTATATAAATTATTTTATATAATTTATAATTTTTTTAATATTATTTTTTTATAATAATATTAAATATATATAAATAATCATAATATAATTAAAAAGTATATAATAAATATATCACATTCGTTTGACTAAAAGTGGGAGGAATAAGCGGTAATCATCCAAGGAAACAAAAATATAAAATAAAAAGGCTTTTTTTTTTTTGTAGAAAAGCAAGAAGCAGTGCACCTTTAATCGAAACTTTTTTTTTTTTTTTTTCGGTAGTTCAGTCAAAACTTCAATTTTCACAGGTCGCTGTCGATCATTTAGGGATTATATAAATGCTATCATCAATCCGACGTTATCTGATGTCTGAAAAAATGTCCAAGAAAAGTTAAATAGTTCTTTTCAAATTGATACTTACAAGTTAGGAAGCTTAGATTATGAAATGACCAATTGTATTAGCAACACGACCATAAATATACACATATAAACATATAAACTACAGCTGGCGGTGGAAACTATTAAAGACATATAAACACTATTTGTGGAACGTAGGAAAGAGATTACAAAGGGAAAATTTTTTACCATTTTAGAAAGGTAGGTGTGTGTTGGAATATGAACGTGAATTTAGCGTATTACTAAAATTTGCGTCGAATACATATTAAAATGACGAAGAATTAACCGTTTCAAATGTTATCTAACATTCTGAAATCCGAGTACGCAATGGCTCGCCACGTATTTTCATTTTTTAAAAACATGTAAAGGTTCAATCACTACTATCTTTTAAATATTCTTGATAATAATCTTAAATCATCGTTGCATAATAAAGACTAGTGAAATTTTCAATACTCAATAATAAGTTATCAACAATTTTTTCAATTTAAACAACAATAAGTCATCAACAATCTTCTCAATTTAAACAACGAAAGCGATTAACATTCATTTACAATAGAAATTCTTAAAATGATTAAATAAAAATCTAGTATATCTTCTTTAGTCTATATACTAGTCATCATAATAGACGTATTCTATATTCTCTTCATTGTTCTAATCTTGAGTTGATTCTTTCAAGTTTTCCACATATTCTTAGTCTCAATAAAATGTCTATGCTTCAACTACTCAGCTCTCAATTAATCTCCATAATAGTAATGGAAATTTTCTTCCTCCCTATCTAGTACATTTAAACCTAACTTCTTCACAAGTAACATTGTCCTCTATACCTACATTAAAAAAAAAAAACCCCGAAGGGTGAGTTAACACTTAGTACATATAACAACAAATATACACGCATGAAGAAGCAAAAACTTGAATCACATACATATATGCAGATCTTAAACATTAATCGACGAGTTCACGTATTACTTAAGTCTACATAACAACAATGGGGTACCCATGACCCTGTCAAACTCACTAAAAAACTTAATCCTTAATTTGGCGTTGGGAACTACCACTACGAGCCTCAACACCCAAGAATCCTTAAACCTTAAACATTCTTAAAACTTAACCTGGTATTGGGAACTGCTACTACGAGCCCCAACATCCATGAGTTCTTAAACCTTAAACCAACCTAGATCATTTATAAGTATGACTCTACTAAAGATAATGTTAAACAATGATTATGGGGGTACCCCCAAGGGATCTACCACTATAGGCACTTAGGCTGAGTTAAGCACATACAACAAACACTTAACCACCTAAACTAATCATCAACTTAATCTAATTTGATACTGACTTAACAAGTATAAGAAACAAGCAGAGTTACATGTACTTGGTATTGTAGTCTTAAGCACGTTTAGTTCTGAATTTAAAGCTAAACTGAAATCTATAAAACACTAGTAAATCCTTCTTAATTTTTTCAAGTACATGATCATACTTTAGGTCGTGTACTTTGGCACAATTAGGATACACGGTCATGTATAGTAGCCATGTATCTTTCTATATGTTTTACATTTTTGGCACGCCTTAGTACATGGTCATGTAATTGACCATGTATCTTTTTGTAAATTTTAATACTTTAGCATGCCTAGGTATACAGTCATGTAGACTGGTCATGTACCTTTTTGTAGATTTTCATATTTTGACATGCCCAAATATATGAGCATGTACTTCAATCGTGTACCTCTTTGTATACTCGTGTATTCCTACACAAAGAAGTATATGAGTGTGTACTTGGTCTTGTCCCATGTTGTTCTTCACGAACCCTATTTTCCTCTTTTCTAATTTGTTCCAAATTCTAATATTTGTTTTTTTCTAATTCTAATTGGAATCTAAAATTTGTAATTTCCTAATGTAATTAGTAGATTAGTGAACTTACTTGTCTAATTCCAAAATTCAAATCCCTTAGTTGATTAATTTCCCGTTCGTTTTTCCCCTTACTTGATCTATACTCTATTGATTATAACATAATAACTTATTTAACCTTCAATTCAATATTCACAAATAACAATTCAATCATTATAACTCCTTACCGAATTAAATTGGGTTTGGTCCTTGTGAAAATCACTAGTTCACTTTAGAGTTTCTCTAGAGTGTTCTCTTTTATCTATTACTATGTAAATGACAAAAAGAGGGAGTGCTAGGTCAACTTATGTTTATACACTCCTTCAAGGAAATGACCATTTTGTCCCTCGTATTTTATAAAATCCCACTTTTGACCTTAGCTCTATTATTTAATAAATATTAAACAAAACAATTTTGTTTGAGTAATTACATTCCCCCTCCCTTATAAAAACTTTTGTCCTTGAAAGTTACATGATTTTGGAAGAGTTTTTTATATTTCTTCCTCATCTCTTCTTTCAATTATATCTTAATATAGGGAATCACTCTTTATCTTAATAGTTGTTCTTTGATGTCTATGATCTTGACTAGAATTTCAATAGAGGACAAGTTTGGTTGCACATTCAAGGGCTCTAAAGCCACTACCTGATCTGAGTTAAGTATAAACTTTCTCAACATGGATATATGGAATACATCATGCACTCCAGTCAAGCTTGGTGGGATAGTCAACTTATAAACCATTATACCCACTCTTTTGAAGATTTCAAACGAACTTACATACTTTGGGTTTAGCTTCTCTCTCAAATTGAACCTAATCACCCTTTTTGTTAGAGAAACTCTTAACAGAACCTTATTTCTTACTTGGAATTCCAAGGGGTGCCTTTTCTTATTTGCATAGCTCTTTTGTCAAAATTGAGCTGTTTGTATCCTCTACTTTATTAATTTCACCTAATCTATAGCCTCTTCAACCACTTTTGGTCTCAGTATCTACCTTTCTCTCACTTCATCCTAGTGTAATGGGGATTTGCATCTTCTTCCATATGGAACCTCATAAGGAGCTAGTTTGATAGTTGCGTGATAGCTATTATTATATGCAAACTCAACCAAATGTATGTGTTCATTCTAATTACCTCAAAAATCCAGTACATATGCTCTAAGCAAATCTTCTAGAATTTGTATAGTCCTCTCAGATTGTCAATCCATTTGAGAGTGGAATACGATGCTGAACCATAGATTAGTGCTTAAAGCTTTGTATAAACTATTCCAAAATCTTCTTACAAATCTTTTGCCTTTATCAAAAGTTATGGTCACTAGTACTCCATGTAATCTAACTATTTCCTATATATATATCTGGGCCAATTTCTCCAATTTATATCTCACTCTAATAGATAGAAAATGAGTAGACTTGGTTAACCGGTCTATTATTACCTAAATTGCATCATGCTTCTCTTCAGTATCTCACTCTAATAGATAGAATGATCCTGAACCTGAAATTTTCCTAGGCATTTTACAAAACAAAATACAATAATGAGGAATGATATAAGAATATATATACATTCCTCAGAGTATAAAAAATTTTAAACATGACATTTTTAATATTACTGAAGAGTTCACAAATTAGTAATATCAGTCTCATTTTCTAACCACTCTCAATATATATCTTTATCCTACAAATCCAATACCTATTTCATTCAAAGATCATGACTTACTTTCTATTAGGTAAAACTTACATTATTGATCTTCACTTAATTCTAATGATCATCAAACCTAAACTACCTAGAGATCCAACAACCTAGGCTCTGATACCACCTAAGCTGTAACGCCCCAAAACCCGAGTACGCTACGGCTTGCCACATGTCCTCATTTCTTAAAGACACACAAAGGCTTAATCACTGCTATCATTCAAATACTCTTGATGATAGTCTTAAATCATCTACTGCATAAGAAAGATTAATGAAATTTCCCATCCTCAACAATAAGTTATCAATAATCTTCTCAATTTAACTAGCGGAAGTGATTAATATTCACTTACAATAGAAATTCCCAAAATGATTAAATAAAAATTTAACATGTTTTTCCTTAGTCTATCTACTAGTTATCGTAATAAACGTATTATATATTATCTTCATTGTTCTGATCTTGAGCTAATTCCCTCAGGTTTTACATGTATCCTATAATATCTCCAATAGCATTTGTAATTAAAAAAAATTTCCCACAAGGGGTGAGCTAATGCTCAGTATAATGCACACCTACACACACATGCCATGCTAAAAACAATAACACATCCAAAATGCACCATAATATTCATTCACAATCTTTAGTCAATACATGATTACAACATAAATATCTCAACCCATAACATTCCTAAACATCATTTCACAATCCATCCACAAATAATATATATACATATATATAATATGATCATGTATACTTTTTATTTTCAACATAATCGTGTTGAGAGGCTGTATATCTCTCGGTTCATTTTTAGTTTTCAATATGGTTCCAACATAGTCGTGTTAAGGGCTGTGTATCTCACCATACACCTCGTAAATTGATCCTTCAGTTTGATTTCTATTCAATTTAACCTAATTGATCCATCTAACATAAAATTCATAATGTAATATACTAGTAGATACACTTACTTGACCTAGTTTGTGATCGTGATGAGCGAATCGCTTGTTGCATCCTTTATGTATCACGGATTGATCTAGATTTGTAAACCACGATACATTAATTCCCTACGCTACCATGTACATACTTAAGTCACGATTCACAATAATTGATTTATATACTTATCTTATTCCGATAAGTTATTAGTGGGAAAAGGTCGTCTCCTTCTCTATGGATTCACGCGTCATCTCTTTTTCTGTAGATTTACACAAGAAGGCTTTAAGGTTCTATGAGAGGTAAAGGAAGGAAAAAAGTCCATAGGGTTTATAATGGTCTATTTATAGTCATCGTAAGAATTACCAAACTGCCCCCAATCCCTTTAGATTATTCACAATATTAACCTTAGCTGTAATATTCATGTATTTACATATATATATAATAGGATTAATGATTTATAAAATATATATAGAAGAAAATAGAACAGAGTATGAATATGCTTACGATTAATAAGGATATACATATAAATTTCATTTACTAATTAAAAATAATAATTTCAATAATAAAATATAAGTAACGGCAAGTACTTGAACTTATAGTTGATAAATGGATTTTGTTAATGTTGTTGAGAAAAACAAATGCAGAACTTAGATATCATTTTGTCTTATCTCTGCTTTAGAAATAGCGTAACAAGCTATCTTTAAGTATCAAGTTGACACATTATAATGTTAGATAAGTTAAGCTAAGACTTAAAAGATGAATCATTGCACATTAAGTTTGAGAATATAAAATTTGTATGGTAAAGTCCAAATATACCCCTTATTGAATTAATTAATACTAATATAAGGGTTGGGAAATTTTGAAAAAATTAGTTTTATAAGAGGATTAGTTTGTAGTTATAAAGGCAAAAGAAGTGTAGACACCAAAAGCTCCCTCACTCTCTTTAATAATATTGATAAAAGAAGAAAAAGAGGAGTTTTTGAAAACATTTAAGTTTTAATTTAATTAGTTTTTATATAAAAATAAAATCAATGGAATTATGTACATCGCAAAATCTCAATTTATGCATCCAAAGAAATATAATTATAGCCCAGACAAAGCAAAAAGGCTCGAGTTATTTGGCTAGAAAAAAGATAGACCACATGCTAGTACAGTGGAAAAATTATATAAAATTCTATAATTAACCTATCTATATAAAATTATATATATTATATTACATTATATCCGTACATTCTTTTAATATAGTAATTAATATCATATCACATGAAATAAGATATGTTATTTTATATTATATATTGTATCATATACTAAATTAATATTGTACGTAACTAGATGTAATCCCGACATTTTTTACTAGACGGAGATAATTCCCGAGTATTTCCGCTTTAAGAAGATTTTCCTTCTTTTTTTTTTTTTTCTTTTTCCTTCTTAATTCCGTAGCTATTTATGCGAACTCCTACTTGGATCAAGCCATTGATGGGTATGAGAAGAAATGTACATATCGATTAGGATTAGTTGTGATATGCCACTTGATTGAAAATTTGTCTCTTTTTTAAAATATATGTAACCGCTATATATGGTTATGGGTAATTTGACTTATCAAATTAGTATTGTTAGTAAAAATTTTGGTGTATATAATATTAGTAAGATCACACACTTGCAATGTATATACTTGAAAAAAAAATATAAATAATATGCTTAAGAGATAATTATAATATTAGCATATTAAGAAAAAAAAAGTTTTGATATGAATAGAATAATAAAATATTATCATACAATAGAATACTAATCGACTTTTTAATTATAATTGTCAGTGATAAAATGTAAATAAATAAATAAAATGTGAGCTAGATGTTAAAAGGATGTGAAATTCAAAAGGAGACGTCTTTATTTAATATATATAATATATATATATATATATATATATATATATGGATATACTAGGACAACCACTTGATATAAACTTAATAAGGTAAATTACTTGTATATTGTTTCTTTAATACTATAATAATTTTATTTGAGAAAAAAATAATTTCAGATGATAATAGGAAAAAAAATAATGAGAAACGAATAAAAGAACTATTTGATTTAAATATATAGATTATTAAATGGAATTCAAAGGGCCCTCTACTTTTTCCATTAGTAAAATGTTTCTTTTAATATGTAATACATATGATATTATTAGAATTTTCTATGCTCTCAGCCCATTGGACCTCCACCTCTAGAATCCATATGCTGGAGATTCACGTTTTAGCCCAGATAGGGATTATTTTCCTTCTTCTCACGAATTAGTTACGAAAATAAAAATAAATCAAATTGTTGATCGGGTGGCTTTATATATAAAAAGAAAGATGTATTCTGATAATTGGTGGATAAACCTTCCATTCTTTTTTCAAAAGTTATTGTGTTAGTGTGGATGTAAATTATGTTCATGTTCGTTTCGTGTAAAAGTAGTTTAAATTTGGATTTCGAGATTTCGTCGGTTATTGTACTCATGATTGTTTCATGGATAAAGTTATGATAATTAAGTAAAATAAACTTTAATATCTACAGTAAATTATGCTTAATTATATCTTTTATATAAAAACATTACTCCAATGTGAATCCCACGATATTTTCATGTTCTCTTTTAGCCTCTTCTTCTTTTTTAACATACATATGTATTATATTTATATGAATATAATTTATATAAGTTATACAACAATTATTTATATGATCATTTAATTTATACGGTATTTGAACATTTATTTATATTATATAATAATATAACTATATATTATTTTAATAAAATTAAATTTAAAAAAAAAAGTATATGTTTATTGCAAAGGCCTAAAGCTACTTTTTCAAACAAGGTAAATAGATAAATTTATCCAAAATGGGATTTGAAACTAAATAATCATGTTTTCATTCTTTCTTTCTTTTTACTACAGATCCTTTTAAACAAATATAATTAATAGATTACATTTCTTAGAACACCATGTTGTGGATCAAATTAAAGATTTGATATTAGTTTTAAATCTTCGTTTCTTAGTCATTATCATTTTCCTCTTCATTATTACTATCGTTTTTCAACTTCAACAAGTGCGAGAGGAAGTTTTTATACACATAAAGAAAAATGTATCCTAGTAATTAGTTGATAAACTTTCCATTCTTTTTTCAAAGTTATTTGGGGATGATAGTTGTGCTAGTGCCTCGGCTCATTTTATTTACAGGTGACTTAAATGAAATATATATAACTTTCTAGCTATATATGTTTTGTAGTTTTTAATCAGCATCATTTTTCATGTTTGGTTCATTTTGTCTTAGATGCAGCTTTAGCAATGAAGAAACAAAAATGACTAAGATTTTCATGAACGTGAAAGTATTTCAAAATTGCATTTGGATATTACATTAGCAATTGTAATTTTACTTAATTCGCACCCATTATTGTTTCATAGATAATGCTTTAACAAATGTTAAAGTGGCTACCTAAACTATTATTTAAAACAAACTTCAATATTTATTGTAAATCGTTAAATAGACTTAAATTATTTTTTCCATTCCGTGTGGCTCTTTTATCCATTTACATAATTATAGTTTTTGCATCAAAACATACTCCACCTTAATTCTACAATATTTTCCTGTTCTCTTTTAGATCCTTCTTCTTTTAACGGCATATGTATTATATGAATATATGTATAAGTTATGCAACAATTATTTATATGGTAGCTAATATAATTTTATTATAACATTTATTTATATTATGTAAAAATATAACTAGATATTCTTTGCATAATATTAAATGAATAAGTATTTGTGCCTTGCACGAGCACAAAAGCTATTTTTTCAAGACTTAAATATTTAAATTTATCTACAGTGGGATTTGAAACTAAATAATCATTCTCCCATTGATTTTTTTTTTTATCACAAATCCTTTTTAAGATTTGATGAATTAGTTCTAAATATCTATTTTTTACTATATTTATGACTCTCGCAACTCCTAACTTTCTTTTTTATTATCACTTTCCTTTTAAGTAATCTTATCACAGTAATTAATCGAGCAAAAAGACTGCTTATTACTTTCCTTTTTATTATCACTTTCCTTTTTCACCTTTAATACGTGTGCAAGAAACAGATTTGTTTTGTCTTCCAGGTGTATTTTACATTATAAATCTCGTACCCGTCTCTCAACTTTCGTCATGAACTGCTTCAAGAAGACAACACAGTTACATTCACATCAGTAATATAGAAACTTGAGATCATGGATGATGGTGATGTTCCTTTCAATTACGGGTTGCTTCTTCTTGCCGATGCTATAGACCATCCATCGCTTCATTCACCAAAAGAAGCAAATAACAATGGTCGCTTCGATAACGCCACTGCCGCTGATGACAAGGGTCAGCGCTTGGATAACATACCTAGGAGAAAAAGGACACGTTGTAGGCGGAAGAGATCACCGTCACCTGCTAAAATTTCGAATCGCAACCCTCCTAGGAGGCCACCGTATGATCAGCCTCGCGTTGGCAGTACCGATCTGAGAAAAACAAAATGGGGTAGTAGAGGAAAGTTACAATCTGCCGTGAGTATGTTACTCGAGGGCGGCAATTCTAGTGCCAAGAAACCTAGGAGAAACAATGTTGTCAAGAGACGGTCGAATAAGATAGATTTAACTTTATGCCCTAAATCGCCTCCACAAAGTCTTATGGCATTCATTGAAAGCATGGGGGGTTCCAACGTGATGTTAGTAACTAGAAAGGAGATTCAAAAGACTGATCTAGAGACGAACCACAATAGGTTATCAATCCCGCCAGGTCGATTGGTGACGGCAGACTTTCTCAACGTGGGAGAGAAGATAAATATCCAAGATAAGATCATCAAAGTCTTGTTAGTTGATCCTTGTCTCGATTTGATGGAAGGTTTCAGTTTCCGGAAGTGGGACATGGGCAATTCGTTTATTTATGTACTTTATGGTAACTGGAATTTGGTTGCTAAGAAAAACAAACTCACGCAAGGAGAAGCTATACATCTTTGGTCTTTTAGGGTGGCTGGAGAGCTGCGGTTTGCATTGGTTAGGGAAAAGGATCATCCCGTCGCTGATGCATGAAGAACAAGCTCCAAGATATGGTGAGAAAGGATTCATTAGGTAATATATGTTACATGTACATATATATGATGTATAAGTATCGATCATGTCACAACTTTTTTATATGTCAATACTTTTTTTAATTGGATCGGGTATGTCCATTTTGAAGGTTGTTTAGATTTGAAATTCCTCCTTTAGCCAAGAAGTTAATGAAGGTTTTCTTTTTCCTCAATTTAAATGCTTGAATGCTATTTTATCCGGTAGTATATTTCAAGGGCTCGTTACTTGTATATATGTGTATATATATTCGCATCAGCTTGCTCCAAGGAAAGCCTGGAAAAATAAACCTTGTTTTATAAATAGTAATTAGAAAATGATATCATTTTACAATGATACAACTTAATGGTAATTTAGAGAAAAGATAATTTTAATAAAAAAAATCATAATCATCGCATGCATGAAGAGATACTTGTACTGATGAGGTGGAGGTACTAACAAATTAATACATAACGAAATAGGACAAAAATGAATGCGATTTCTTGATTTATTGACCTTATTTCGACGAAAATGAAATAACTCAAAAAAGTCAGTATCTTTGGTACTGAGTTATATTATTTTTAAGATAAATTCCTTCGTTTAATTCCATAAACAATCAAATTTGCTATTTTTTTTATCATTTTTAGATTACTTATAACTTTTTATAAATACCTCTATTTTGAATTTTGTTTGTAGTGTTATATTTGCCTTTTAATTTACTTCGTGTCCTTAAGTTTTAAATATTTCTATTTTTAGCGGTTTTTAAGTGTTTCTATTTTTTGAAATTTTTTATGTTCTATTTTTTACAGTTTTATACCTTCTATTATTTATATGCCTTAGGGTATTGAACAAGTTATTCATTGAGTACCATGGAATTTTTTTTTTTTAGTTGTCTTTACTTTATTTTCTGCCCAAATTCTCGAATACATATAATTGTCGAATTTAGATGTCAAAATCTAAAAATTTATACGATCAATTGATATTTAAAAATCGCATACCGGATATTCACAAAATCATGTGATGTAGTGATAAAACCCCACTTTAATTTCACATGTAAGCTCCATCATGTGATGTAAGATCTTAAATCTAGAGTCATGGGAGGAGAGCTAGCTCCACCCATTATGTAGGCTATGTATAAGGACAAAAGGCATATTCAAGTACACATCTACTCACGCTACACAAAGCAAAGAGTTAATAGTAGTTATACCAAAATTTCCAGTTTAGTTTAAAGCTATAAGATGAAAAATGTGAGTAAAAGAAGAATCCAAAAACAGACAAATTTTCATATTTACATTTTTAATAATAAATGAAGGATGTTGTGGATTTGTTTTAATAACAAAGACAAAGGCTTTTATATATTATTTTACTATTCCATTAATTCTTCATTTTTAGAATATATATATTTGATTGGTCTCCCCGAACCAATCATCAATGTCGGATTCGATTTAGTTTAAAAACTTATCTACATATAAAGTTTATATATATAGTATATATATGTACATATCCACCTCTAATGTTAATCACTCTAGTCGGGCATACTGAGGAAGAGCTTTACAAACTTTTCCTCCACCAAGCACCAGAAGGAAAAGAAAATTCACTTCTAAAACTGTAACATTGCAAACCAAGTCTCTTTTTATTATTGTCAATGAACAAAATATACTGGTTTTTTTTTTTTGACAAATATGGGGTATTTTTTTTAAATTAATTATTAAAATGAAGATTTTTCAAAACTAATTATAGAAATAGAGCCAATAAAACATATAAATTGTTTTTTTTTACTGTGTAAAAAAATTACACTAAAACCACATACTGTACAAAAAAATTACACAAGTCACATACACTTTATACAATTTTAATTTTTTTGGGGGGTAAAATTGCATGCAATAATTTTTTTTTAACTATCATATTTTTATAATTAATTTTGAAAAAGCCCCATTTTAATAATTAATTTCATAAAATACCCCATATTCATTAAAAAATATATATATACTATCACCTTCAGCTCAACCATCTTGATCTAGCTTATTTTATCTTTAGTCTTTTTTATTTTTTTAATTCATTGCTACTTTTTTCTTATTATTTACTAGAAATGAGTGGTGGTACATAAAGTCCATAGCAATTGCTTCATCGAGTTAAAAAAGAAAAAGAAAAAAAATCAACAGATTTTGCCTTTTCTTTTGTTATTTTAGTCATTTTCATTTTTTTTTTCCATGGGATGTCTATAGTTTGTTTAGATTTTGTTAAGAAAACTTTTCAAGGAAAACTAAAACAATCCAATACCTAATTGAAATTGAACAGATTGTACGTCACCTTCATCTCAAACATTTATATTGCTTATTTTATCTTTTACCTTTTTTATTTTTATTCATCGTCACTTTTTTTCTTTTTATTTACTAAAAATGAGTAGTGATACAAAAGTACATACCAATTGCTTCATTAAACGGTTTTGTGACATGAAGACTCATCGAGTCAACCAAAAAAAAAAAAAAAATCCAAAAAATTTTTGCCTTTTGTTTTGTTATTTTAGTCATGTTTTTTTTCCACTCATAACGTGACTGTAGTTTGTTACAATTTGGTTGAGAAAATTTTTGAAGGAAAACTGAAATGTCTCCATATCAAAATGAAATTGAATTGAAAATTTTAAAACTAAAAAAAAAAAAGAAAATTCGTGTGATTTCGAATTAAACCATATAACAAATATAGTCATAAACAATTCAATAATATTCATCACGCCATAATTATCTAAGGACCACTAACATAGAAACCATGACTCAAAACCTTTCTTAGACTCTAACGTGGAATCTAAATGAGAGCCTAGTATAATGATAACTAAATTCATCCTAAAATAGTAATGATAAGCTCTAAACTATAGAATTTTCATTCGATAGGATCACCATAAGTTAAGATAAGGAAAAAGATTACTCACATACCCCAACTTAAAGAATTAAACACCACTCAACTATCTAAATTAGTCGAAAAGCCTAAAAAGCCTAGAATTTAAGTAGAAATTAAGAGACCTACCCAAACTGAGAAAAATGGTCAAAACGAATAAAAAAGCTCTAAAAGCCAAAATTTACCCTAAAGGTAAAAATTTACAATAAAAATAAAAATTTAATGCAAAATTAAAAATTTATAATAAAAAATAAAATAATAATTAATAAATAATAAAAATAGATAAGTAAATAGTAAAAATATAAAGTTAAGATATCGATAAAGGTCTATAACTTAACCTTACTAGGCTTGACAAGGACATTGTCAACACTTAATGAACACATATTATTTCTAAAAACTAAAAAAATAATTAATTAATACCATATAATACATAAAATTGACAAAATACCCTATAAAACACCATAAAATAACCTAAAAATAATTACTCAACTAAATAGGTATCATCTTGCATGTAAATGGTTAGTAAAATATATATATATATCATCTAAATAGGGAACTAGGTCTAGAAATTCATGGAAAAATAAAAAAAAAAATCTAAAAAGTAACAAAATAAACCGAATAATTCACCAAAAATCACCCAAGTGTCTAAAAATAGGGAAAATTTAACAAGACACATGTTAAATTTCATGGAATATGTGTGCAAATTACTAGAAATTTTCACATGAAAAATCATTAAAAAATAAATTAAACAAGCTTTAAAAATCCCTTTAAGTACTGTCTGGCCCCCTCTTCTCATTTCCATTCGAGTTTGTTGGCTTCCAAACATAATAAGGGGTTGATACAAGGAGATTTCCCCTTCCCTTGGTGGTAGCCAATACTCTCTTGGAGATGGTGGTAGCCATCATGGTGGCGGTTAGCGATTTTGGGTTGTTTTTTATTCTATTTTTATATTTTGGAATTCCGGTCCTCTTTCTTCGCAACTTGGCAATTGTAAGTCTCTTATACTTTCACTTAATTATGATAATTTTCCTAAGTTTAATTTTTATGTTTAATATTTTTTATAATTATTGCTAGTTTTGGTGCTATATTTCGTAATTCGCTAGTTTAGTGAAAAATTCTATGTAACTTGGTTTTTGCCCTATTTTGACTTCTTTAGTTTTACATATTAAATTTCATATTATTTAAAGTATTTTTGGCACATTTTTGCCTAGTTGATGTGATATTTTCTAATTATCTAATTTTTTTGCCCATTTTTAATAAGAATGGCTAAAATATCAATATTTTTTTGAAAATTTCTAATTTTCATTTTCCTTCAAATACATGTCATTTACACTATGTTATAATAGTATATTGCATCAAAAAGGTCAATCTGATAATCTGTTAATCGTGGTTCTCGTAATAAGTCTTTACTTATAACCACAAACACCCGCTTAAAAACTAAACCCAACAGTAAACGTTTTTACTATTTTATATAATCCACTTTTCATCTTAGGAATCACATATTTATAGTAGTCAACTTTTTAAAACTCTAAATTATAATTAAACAAGCCACAATTCTATTCACTTCTTCTTAAAGAATACAGTTCACTCTCTAGCAAGTATACAAAATAAAACAAAATGAATAATGCTTTTTCACATTTTCTTATTTCTCTTATTTAACTATTTATAGGAATTTTTCAAGAAAGCATACAAAGACTTCAAATACGTAAGTGATTTGCTTCACGACAATCTTTTTTTTTTTTTTTGGTTAACAAAGGATTATAAGTCATTATACTTACTTATATCTGTAATATAGATTAAGTGTGCACATGCAACAAATATGATTGCAATGCTTGTGGTAGCTAAGCCTACCTGCTTTGGCATGTTTGAATGTTGCTTATGAATATTACTATGTTGTGGCTTGAATATGATACCATTCGATCACCCTTTAAATTAAATTAATGTTATTTTTTGCCTAATAACCAAACATCCATTGCATTCTCTTACATTATTCTACTCATCAAATACCAATCATTGGGTGAAAACTATGATTGATGTCCTTCTTTAAACCTCTTTGAACCTCTTTGCCACTTACTAAGCATGTGGTTACCGCTCACACCGTTATAGATTTTGTGTCATAGATATAACCAAAGTATCAACAAAAAATACCAACAACTAATGCGGTATGTAAATGGGATCAAGAGATGCCGTATACAAATAAATTAACTTATTTCAAAAGGTTCAATCCATTGTTCCTCAAATAACTATTACTTTATAAATGTAAGCTTTACGTCCAATAACTAATCGTGAAGGTTTCTCACCACAATAAGACTATTTAGCAAGTTTTTAAGGCATGACAAATTATATAAAGACAAATAGACAACAAGATTTACCACAACTATACGATGTGTAATTATGCAACTACAAGGTTTTTATTATATATTATAACTTAAAAATATCACCACTTTTAATGTTATGTCTCATATTATATGTAACAAATATATAGTTGTGCAAATGATTAAATGGATTTATCTCAAATTTAGTACTTATGTTGTGGACTATTTTACAATTAACAACTTAAATTTTTTGTGGTCAATTTCAATATCCAATTAAACTTTCATGTATCTCAATCATTTCCTCCACTAACTCCATCAACTTAAGTGTCATTTGGAATTGATTGTTGAATGACATGTGTTGATGATTTAAATGTATTTATGTTATACTTTAATATATTTTAATGTTGTATGGATGTAAAATGGTAAATTATATCTACCGCTTGAATAAACTTTCGAAATTATATCAACAATCTCACTTTTTTTTTATTCAAACACATGATAGCCAACATAATGTTTTTTAATGACATAACAATCGTGATTAAAAAAAGAAAAAGAAAAAAAAAAACACTTTCATGTTATTTACACTTGCCATTTGCTAACATGGCGTCTCAACTATAAAAGAAAAACAAAAACAAAAATCGAACCGAACAAAACCCATCCAATGTGAAATCGCATATGGTAGTAACAGCTCCATAAGTAAAGGGTCTACCGCTCGTTCAAGCAGAGAGGAGCAAACCACCAGTTCCAATTGCAAACCCTCTAATTGAGTAATAGATTAATATATTACATGGAATCAATTAAATAAGATAGCTGATAAAGGAGAGAGTGACTTTTTTCTTTTTTTCAACTTTGAATTTGAATTGATAATTATAACCTGTTTTGCAGTTGAATTGATTATTAATTTGAATTGATAATTTTCGTCCCCCTTACAATAATATCGGTGCCATATCGGCAAGTGTAATTAGAATTTTTCGTTTTTTTAGCAATGCCAATTGCCATGTCATGATACGTGTACCGGAATGGAATTAATACCTTACCAAAAACAATGTGAAAATTGACTCTCTCTTTTTTTTTTCAGCAGGTGATATTATTGTATATGGTACTCACTCATATTTTGCTCAATTAAATAAGTTTCAATGGATATTAAAATTCACAAAATAGGTTTTAAATATAAATTTTTTAGAATCTGCTTCCATATGAAAGGGTACGATATAGTACAAGGTTTTTGAACCCCAATTCCCACTCTAGAATAGATAATCTAAGTTATATAGGATATGGACTCTAGGGTATTCTATAATAAACCTATAAAAAATTATTAAATAATATTAATAAATGATTATATTATATTTTTCAACTAATACATGTTTTAGTTAAAAAAATGAGTATAAGTCCATAAGTTAATAACCCTAACAACTAAACCTAATGTTGTTTCTCTTTTTTACTCTTATTCTTCCTAATTTTCGTCTTTAACTTTATTTTTTCAGATATTTCCCTTATTCATTCACATTTATTAAGTAGTAAGGTTACATAAGTGGGAAATTTTTTTTGTCATAAATTTTTCTACATGTTCTATAAGCTTTACATAAAAGGAACTTCTAGTATCACATATAGATTACTTTTTTTAATATTATATAAACTTAAAATTTATAGGAATAAAGGCCAAGTTTCACAAGGTACCCTCAAAGTTTTACATAGTACAAGTTTTATGGTGGATTTAATGTAATATAGAGTAAGTTTTAGTTTTAAAATTTAAAAACTCGTATCCTATGAAGTAAGGTATGAGTAGGGCCCATACTTTAACCAATATGTACTTGCTTTCCCTTAGTTATGTTTCATTCAATTTAAATTCATTTGACTATATATAATATATACCATTATTTTTTCGTACCAAACATGATTATAGTAGAATTATGGTACGTTTGATTAGTGGAATGAAATAAGATAAGAATAGAATTACGGTTATTGAGGAGTAGAATAGAAAATTAATAACTATTACTTTCATTAGTTGTGCTAAAATGATATTAATAATAAATTAGATTATAATTGAAAATGCTAATATACTCTTATCTAAGTTATAATTTAACCGAGATCTCATAAATAAAATATAGAAATATGTAAGAAAAAGCCAATGAATAACTACTGCTCCAATAAAGATTTATAATTTCTTATTTGATAATAGTAGAAATTATGTAGAATAATAATTCTACCAACCAAAGCTTTCTATAAGGAAAGACTAATTATTCCAATCATAATTGTCAAAATCGCGAGTTAACTCGCACGTTTCTACAATTTTACGAGTTGGTGAGCACATTCCTAGTCAACTCACATGTAAAAACATTTTTGTGGTAAATTGGTGATTTCACACATGGAATCAGTAAAATAGTGATTCTACTAGTGTTTTTATGTTTCTACTACAAGGTCTTATTTTTCATCAGCAGAAGGAGTGAAGAGGAAGTAACTCGGCCTAGTTGAAGACGTGCAGCCCAGAGAAGCCTAGTCTAACCTAAAATTCAAGTAAATTTGTAAGCTATAACTTTCATTCAAAAAATAAAGGCACAAGATTTTATCTCGGTTCACCCGTTAACTAAGGTTACGTTCAGTAGAGGATTTCACTATAATTAGCACCTCACTCTCTCATTTTTATCACACAATTACAAGTGAAAAAGAGAATATATAATAACAACTATTCACAGCCCAAGCCTAAACTTTTAATGAACAAATATGGGTTTAATTACTAAAAACCCTCCGCTGTCCTATCGTAGGGGAGTATGAGCCATACCCCAACATGTTCGTCAATCATCACTCATCGCTTGTTCGTGTATTGCATTGCATCGCATTGAAGTCTTTGTATTTGTGTTCGTCAATTGTCAGTCTTTTTGTTCCTATTTGTGATCATGTTCGTGTTAAAGCACTCATGTTTGAAGGCTACAACTTTCCTTATTTTAATTAATATTTTTGTAATATTAAATAAAATAAAGGAAAAATGGTAGATAACTTTAACTTTATAAGAATTTTTTAGATTTTTTATTTTATAAGAAATGTATAAATGTATTTATATTTCTATCTTTTTAATATCTTATAGTTAAGTAAATATGAGATATTGTTAAGTAAATATATTTTGAATTAATAATCACGAATAGTGCAAAAATTTACCTAGTGATATATAATTTTAAAGGTTTTTCTTGTTATAGTATCTTCTTTATTATTTACTTTTGGTTAGTAGTTATTTATCATTTTTTTTTATATTACTCATTTCTAATGGTATATCTTTGTTATCAACTTTTATTTATTAGTAATTTCTTAAATCACAACCAACTGCCAAGAAAATGATAGGCTCAACAAGCGAAGATTGCAAATATGTCTTTCATCTTTTGTGTTTGTTAATTTTTTAAAACTTTTTTGTGTTATTGCCATCATCCCTCGACATGTTTTTTGTCATTTTCCAATAGCGATGTTTATCCATGCTGTTTTTAGTGTTTTGTGGGTTTTTGTTTTATCCTCAATTAAATGGGTCCCAAATTGGTACACAATCTGCAAATAGTAAATGAACATGCTTGGTGACAAAAATAACTAAAACCATTAAGCAGAAAGTGTAATACGGATAGTAAAATATTCAAGTAATACTTTCATGAATTCTTTAACTCATATGCAGGATCTTTAAAAAAAAAAAAAAAGACGTTTTTAGATTATAATAGTAAATAAAGAGATGCATATCACCATCCCAAAGTCAATAGCAACATATACAAGATCATACCATCATACATTTGCTATATTTGCATATTTTATTTTACCATTTAGTAATTATTGTTAGTTTTGTAACACTATAATGGGCTTCTTTTTTATTTTAAAGTAAATCTCATCTTTTACTTGTCAAGGAAATTTGATGGACAGGGACTAAACATGGTGTATAGTGGAGGAACATAAATGCAATGGACCATAGAAATGGACTCCTTAACAAAGGATAAGGTATTGTGTTTTATGGAAGATACCAATTACATGAATATTAAAAACATTTAGTTTTTAATCCCTGGAAAATCTTAAATAGATGGGTTAATGCGTTTGGAAAATGTAGTGCCGTATGGTGCTACTGCTGAAGTGTTGAAGGGTTCAAGGAATGGTCATATATGTTGAGCATAGCGAGGGAGCAACCACACATATTGTCGGTGATTGAGACCTGAGTAGTGGCATTAAGACAAACTGAGAAGAGGAGGAGGTTGTGGAAGTTTATTGTATTTCAAACGATGATGACAAAGTATTAGTAGCTCGTCAAAAGAAGAAGTCATTCATTGTTGCCAAGGGTAGAAATTTAGTGAAGGGTGTAGAGATTCGTATAGATGTAACCTTTGAGGATTATAGGGATGAAATGTGTAAAAAGGCAAGGAAAGATGAGAAGCAGGAGGTAAAAGCGAACTCCAATGTGAATAGTGAGTATTTATTTTGATTCCAATGAAAGTAGTGACGATGTACAACCACGTTGTAGAGTTAAGAGTAAAGATTACTTTAATCCTAATACAAAAGCTTCTCATATATGCAATAGGATGGTTTTCCAAAGGCCATCATAGTTTAAAGGGGTGATGAGCCGCTATTCAATATGTCATAGACACTAGTTGAAACTTATGTTATGTGACAAGAGGAGAATGCAGTATAAGTGTAGAATAATGGATTGTCCATTCACCATATTTACTTCTTAAGAGACTAAGACCCATCGCTTTATAATGAAAACTTTTAATGAGCAGCATTGTGAGTATTGTCAACCTTAGGAGAGTGATATATCATGTTTTAGTGAAGCACTTCCTTCCTTGCTTACAACTTACATCAAGCATCAAACCTAATGAGATAAAAGAAATTGTTTGTGATGAGATGCAAGTAAGTGTGATTTATAGTCAATGTAGACATGCAAAAGAAAAAGTTATGAAAGAAATCCATGGGAGGCATGAGTATGAGGTTAGTCAAGTGTGGGACTATACTTATGCACTTAAGAAAGCATTGGGGGGGGGGGGGGGGGGTTGGGTGGTGGCATAAGAACACAACTAATATAATTTCCAAGAGACCTAATCCTAGTAGTGCACTCTATTTTAAGAGATTGTTCATTTACCTTAAAGGATGTAGGTTTGCATTTAGAGAAGGCTATAGGCCCATTTTAGGACTCAATGGGTGTTTCCTAAAGGGGGATTTGGAGGGAGAGCTACTATTAGCAGTGATCCGTGATACAAATTACCAACCATACCTTATTGCATAAGCATATGTAGAGAGTGAGAATATAGATAGTTGGAAATGGTTCTTAGATATTGTCACCATTGGTTAGTATTCACTCATATAGATTCACTGTTATCAATGATATGCAAAAAGTATGATCCCTACAATATTTCGTTTAGATAATGTAGTGTTGTATCAAAGACCATTTGTACAAGATAATATCCCTCCTATGCTTCATATTGTTTGCTTTAAAGGATTATCTTCTTTTTTTTCTCCCACTTTCCAATTCACATCCACTTAAGTCATTGTTCCAAGTTTCTTAAACATTGCATTTTCCTTCAATAGTTGTACTTTTTCTTCTTGAGCTTCGACTAACTTCGAAGTCAATCTCTCCATTGTTAACAACTCCTCCCTATGGTTACCACCTTTGTTGTCTCTAGCCTAAGCTAAAAATAAATAAATAAAAAATTACAACCATCCACCTACAAATGTGCAACTTATTAGATAATTAATGAACATTGATAAAACATCATTACACAAATTATCAAACAATTTAATAAAAAAATGTCAAATAATTTGTTGTTTTATCAAACAAATTAATGAAAAACTATCAAGTTCTTTGCCATATTGTCAAATAGTCCAAGGAAGAACTATATAACGTTTTGTTGTATTATCAATTTTTGCATAGTTCATTACACCTCAAGAAAACCAAAAGGAAAAGATTTTAGCAACTTAGCTTTCTCACCGTATGTTTTTCTTATTTTCTTTTTAACATGCTTTTAGTTTACATGCTTTATCTTTCATGCACTATTCAATATTGCCATGCCTACTATTCTTTTTTGATAAATCCATGCCTATTCTTTTATTTAGCTATCCATCAAAATCTTCTTTCAATTATCATTAAAAGGAAAACAAAATCCACACCTTATATATATACATTTGTTTTTTTTTGTCTTTGTAACTAAGACCCTTGCCTTTAAATTACGTTTGAAAATTACACTTATGCTAGTGCAACTATAGGAGGTCCTCAATTAGTCAACAAAATGCAAAGAAGACATCTTTTTTCCTCACGATCTCCTTAGGAACAATGAAATTAGGGTCTCCACTTTTAAGGTTTTCTTATTCTTATTTTTTAAGGTTTTCATCCCCCCTCTTTCATTTACCATTGAAACACTCAATTTAGGGTACAATTTTTCTGTCCTTTTAATTACAATCAAGGAAAGGAATGAAATTCTAATTTAGGTTTCTAACTTGATTTTACCTTTTAGGGTTTGTTCTTTACTTTCTTTGAATACTTATGTTTTTTCGTTTCTCTCTTTTTGTTTTTTAAGTTTATTTGCTTTTTTTTTTATTTATTTTGAAAGGAGATGTGGATTTTTTTCTAACATAGTCACATGAGCTAGGATGTAATTAACAGGCTATAAATTATGGAGTAAAATTGACATGGGTCCATATGCTATCAGTGACTAATACTAACATATTTAACAGTATTAAATTGACATAATAGAGGTAATGATGAAAACAACCAAACTTCCAATTAAGTGTATAATTAGACAAATTAAAACTTGAGGTGTAAAATGCAAAAAGCTGTAAAGTTGAAGTAGGAGTCACAACATTGTCCCTAATATAACACTTAAAAAGAATTTTTAATTTATATTTATTTAAAATTTTAACTTTTATTACCATGTCAATTTAAAATTTACATATTTACACAAATTAATATTTGAGATTTTTTACTCACATAAATATTAACTTTATCAATCAACTTCTTATATAATATTAATACTTAGTGTTATCAAATGAATTTAATACTTTTTATATAAGTTTATATGATATGCAAATATATTTTTTTTAATTCTAAAATATTGTTCAATCTTTAAACCAAATTGAAATTTTATAATTTGTAAAAATTTTTAATTCAAACCATATGCTTGATCGAAAACTATAAAATTCCAAATTATATTTTATGTTTGATTTGATTGAGAGGGAAATCAATTGTTGTTTGGAAGATTTTGGATAAGTGTATTAAACTATAGAATATAGAGAAACGGTAAGGTATAGAGGTGTTGGAGTTGTCCAATATAGTCCCTTTGATGTTTTAGTTTGAATGCAAATAAGAATGGCAAAGAGAAGCTTAAAAGTGTGAAGAGAGTTTAAGGTTTCGATCCCATTACTCATAGATAGTCCTAAGTATTTATAGAAGATGCTGACGATTAGTTGTGAAGAACATAGAATATACCTCTAGCTGCATGCTTGAAGTATCCAAGTAGTAGAAGAATGAACAGCTATCAAAATTAACATCCTATAGCAAACCTTATCAAATCAAGTTTAAAGGTCATAAGAGAGAGAAAGATTGAGCTACTACTTAAACTTATGACCATGCCCTTTATATAAAGCCGAGCTTGAGCTAAGCTTAAGCTTGATTGAAATGGCCTATTAACACAAAAATAATAATGGGTCGTTCACTTTACCGTAATATCAATTCCATTCATCCCCTATTCTATATGGAATTATTATTGTTGAGTTTACTAGGTTTTTAATTGTGAAATAGCAATTCTTTGAAGAATTCTTATTACAAAAAATACGGAATTACAATTTTTCAGCCTATCTTCGAAATTAGAATTCAGCGAAAAAAAAATCCTTTTTTTTCCCTAACTTACCCCATAGAAATACCAAAAAGGTAAAGATTGCCTTCGTAAAAATAAATAAATAAATAAATAAAGGCTACCCACAATAAAAAAAATCACCTACCACTGTTCTTGTACCTCCTTCATCTCCCTTTCATCGTACATCTCTTCTCCAAACCACCACTGTCACTAGCATAGATTGTGACTAGAGTCGGAAATTGCAAGGTAAGTCAGCAGGCTGACCTATAGAGCCCGTAAAAATTTGTGAGGCGAGCAAAAAATTTTGCCCTATAGGGCGAGGCGAGCAACTTGCCGCAAATATGGGTTAGCCTGCTAACCTACCAAAAAAAAAAAAAGGGCAAGGCGATGCAAAATATATATATATATATATATATATATATTATCATATTTCTATTGGACTAGATCAATAATAAAAATTGCGAGTTAGCCTCTCTACCCGCAACCCTTACAAGTCACTACGGGTCGGGATGGGTCAGCCCGTTTGATCCGCATACCCAACTCGTACTATTAACCTATCAATTTGGTAAGTTCTAACTTGGGATTAGGGTTCTACATTTGGGATTTTGGTTGGGGCTTACTTTCCTTCCATGTCAAATGTTTCAAGGGTTTTTTTTTTTTTTTTTTGGCTGGAGTAATTTGGGTGCCATGATATGAAATACTATACATAGGGGTATTTTTGTATTTTTAACTACCTATTCCCTAACAAAAACAACTCCGTTCAGCAAAACAAGCAGATCGTAAAACACAAGTCAGTTCTCCTTTCCCTTGCATAAAACGACACCGTTGAGAACAAAACTTTAGGGCTTTGCAATTGCAAACCGTCTACCTTCTCTTTTCATCCTCTTGCCATCCCGGCGACGTCCTCGACGGTGATTTTCTCTCTCTAGAATTTATTCTTGGCAATGGTGGTTTGGCAGAGACACTTACAGACCGTGCTTCGTCATATCGGAAGACGAACCGAACAGAACGCCAATGCTCTCTTCAGCTACTCTGCTTCTTCTTCTTCTTCTTCGCGTATTCTCTCTTCTTTTGCTTCTGGTGAGTCCATCTTCAACTTTAATCCAATTGAAATTGACGAAAGAAGACGACATTTTGCTTTTGTAATTTGCGTTTTTTCTCAAGTGTCACTTACCATTTGTAAATGCGCAGGTGAAGTAGTATCTAATACTCAAACGCTATGGAGAATACAATCTGCGAATGTTGCGAGGCCGTTTTATCAGTATCTGCAGCGCTCGGTAATGTTACTGGATTCACTTGTTATATTAGTGTTTTATTTTGGGATGGTTTTGATTCATTTTGTTGATCATGTTCATTGATGAGATATAGAGTAGGTGATAAGAAGTCGTATATATGTAAAGCTTTGGCTGTTGAGAATTGAGAAGTTTCGGTCTTTTAGTTCAGTTTCATGTATCACGTGAAGAAGCGGTGGTGCACCTGGACACGACCAAATAACATGATTTGAAGCACGAGCAGAAATGCAAACAAAAAACTGAAAACAATGCGAGTGTTACATCATTGTAAAATAAATTAATTTTTTGGCATGTCCATTTAATTTTTTATATATAGATTTGGGCACCAACATGGGGACAACCCTCTAACATGAATCGCTAGCCTGTGTGAAGTGAATTCTGTTAATATCCTTTTTTTGACGCTTTTGTTGGAAGAGACGGTAAACATATGCTAACAGTAGTACATGCTTGCTATACATCTGTTTGATTACTTGAAATTCCATTAAGAGGACAGTTGCTTTTAACAGTAGGATAACTGGATAATCTGACCCATTTGTCAAGATCTTATTGTGTAAACATGTTGAAATTGAATGAAGCAAATCACGATTATTTCTTTTTTTTTTTTTTTGGATAAATAGATTATATCTATTTGAGTTTGAAGTTTAAAAAGAATGGGTCTGTAATGCAAGAAAAAAGATCTCATCATGTAAAATGCCATTTAGGGAAAGTCCAACATACATTGTTATGCAAGGTAATGGATAATGGTGTTCAATTTACAATTAGCTGAATCTGCATTTACTTTTTAGAGATACAAAGAGATGTTGAATATGTCAACTTGATAGGAATGATAGCCTAAGAGTATTGAATAAGCCTGTAGGATGAAATGCCTTGACTGAAAGTTTAAGGAGGATTTTGAACAGACTCAAGGTGTAAATTGATCCGACCCTCCCTTAAGGGGTTGGTCTAATGGTTAAGGTTTACAGCACCAACTTGCATGAGGTCTTGGGTTCAAATCCACCAAGGATACTCTTGAGTTTACCTTCATGTGGCTTAAGCTATTCTTAACCCATGTATAAATCTTATAGGGTAGTTCAGGTATTTGGAGGTAGCCAGTAATATTATGGCCAAGCTCCTCTATTACCAAGAAAAAGAAAAATGATCAGACCTATCTTATGGGAACATTGTGACTATGTATAACTCTCTTGGGTTAAATTATCATGATTGTAACTTTGGGAAGACATTGCGACTCACCTTAAAATTGTTTATGCATCTTCTTTTTACTCAATGAAAGGGATGGATCGAATCCATCTTCCTTATTAGCCCCACTCCTCCAAGCATGCACAATAAGGGCAAATGCCTTAGTTTGGCTCACTTCTTGCTATTGCTTTTTGGTGGGGGTGATATCTTGGACTTGGACTGCTTTGAATTCAAATCTACGTTTGGGGTTTGCTTGTTTCACAAAAACTGTTTACTGAACTTTTTACTACTCTTGTCATAACCAAAACTTTGCAGTTACCAAATATTATAATAATTATCTCAAAAAACTGCTGTTATTAGTGGTTTTTAGTCACAAGTGATGGTAAAAGACAATGAAAGTGGCCTACTACTAATAATGGTAGTAAACAACCACTGAAAATACTAATGGTAATTGAAAAACTTGATCCCCTCTTTTCAACAATGGAGAGCATTTTCTCCATTTTGTATCACCCACCATCAACCATTGGTTGCCATCTTCTCCTCTCACCATCATTTGACACTATAGGCTGCCAGCAATTGCAACATCTTGAGATTATTGCTACAATATCTTATAATTCTAAAGCTTTGATTATATTAAGAGTTGAATCAGTCCAGAGAACAATTTCTGTGAAACAAGCACACCTTTAGTCTAGATACATTGACATACTACAAAGTAAAGAGAGAGAATCTAAAGACAACTGTGATTTTAATAAACTCAAAAAGAGTGCCTATGCATTAGGAAGTCTGATGATGATTTGTGATTGGTTCGCTGGAGTGACATGCCAGTGATGATGATGGACACAAGACAGAAATGCTACTGTGTTCCAATACCATCCAAAGGGAATTGGGTGCAAGAAAGAAATGTTGCTCTAATTGGCTGCATTTTACTGAAGTTCTTCATAATGCTGGTCAAATTATTTTTCATCTTGGTGATACTGTTTATCATATATAAATGTGCATTGAAGAAATGTGGCATGAATATAATGCTTCTTTCAATTTATATTTTTCTTTTCCATCTTTATTTGAGGAATACTTATTGTAAAATGCTTTGCTTCAATGGTCTGACTTCCGTACTGTATTTTCCTTTTTTTTATTTTCTTTTTCGTTTCAGTGGATTACCAGTTCAAGAAAGGTACTGGCAGATACAACTGATGCTGCACCAATGTCATCTCCATTAACGCCTTTACTACAATCATCAACTACTGGAACAAGTGAAAATCAGAAAGCTATTTCTAAACCTTCAAAAGTTCAAGCAATACTAAAGGGCATAAAACAGGTAAAGTTGTCATTTTTCTTTAATGATGATTAGATGAAAATTTATGTGGTTGCTTTGGTTCAGATTCTTGACCAATCAGAGGGGAAAGAAAGAACTTAACCACTATTGCTTGAGTTAGCTGGTAGATGGGAAAAATCTTTAGATTTATAATATGGGCAATGTCTTGATAATTGGATAATACGACATGTTAAGTGAGGAAGTTATGATGCCTTTTAAAGAAATGGCCCCACTTATGACTGCAGACTAGGTCCAGCTCTTTCTCCACAATGCCTCCATTATCTTTTGTTCTTGAAATTCTTGCAGAAACCTTTAGGCAGAGACAGATAGCTATAATGATGAGAGTCGAATCAAGTGTTGTTGGATGATGATATACTCAAACTTATTAGGGCAGAAGCTAACATCTGATGTATACTGCTCAGAAAGATCAAAATGAATATTGTGTTGTTACTGGGCATGGCCTTATCCTCTTAAGGTCATCATTAGGTGCACCAGCTAGATTTTGTGTGAATCTCTTGCCTATAGTTTCTCCTACTTATGTTGGATTGTTTTGAGATGTGCGGCAAGATATTGTCAAGGCTGGTATATTTCAGTGCATTGGTTTGTTGTTGAAGATTCTTGATTTTCTGTTCCAGATACTTCTTGCCAAGCAAGAATTCTAACCTTCTTTTTCATGCCACCAGAGTCCCAAAAAGGTCAACCTTGTTGCTGCATTGGTTCGTGGAATGCGTGTTGAAGATGCTTTACTGCAGTTACAGGTTACTGTAAAGCGAGCTGCAAAAACCATCTATCAGGTGAGATAGTCAAAACCTCTGATTACCTCATGAGCACTAGGTAGAATTCTGAAAATGAAATGTCAGCACTTTGATTTCTAATAATTTTGGTATATAGTCATCTTCTTCCTCATGGAAAACCCCCTTCACTCCATAATGGCCTAGATCGAGGAGACTGATTTAGCTCTTCAGATGTTACTCCAAATTTTAGTTTACAATTTATTGTTTCCTTTACTTATGTGTAATTCCTCTTGTTCTTTCTTTATTTTTTTTAGTTTGTTAAACTTGGTAGATGGATTACATGCTTGAATCATTGTTTAATTTTATTTTATTTTTTACACTCTAAATTTTGTAGTTCATACTAAGCTATCTCTAAGTGTAATTTCATGAGGAGGTAGTTGTGCCTGTGGCTTGCCGTGGCCAAGTGGCAATTTGTAGTCTCTGCCTATGTGATGGCAGCAGCTTCTTAACTATTTTTCAAAATAATAATAATAATAAAGATTCCAATAAAGGAATTTTACTCTTTCCTGGATTATCCATTGACGGTTCAATCTAATTTTTTATTCATACTATGGCATTTTTGCTCGACTCTTGTGCCACATTAAATGGATTCACTTCCCTATTCTCTCTCTTATATGATGTCATGCCTGAAAATTTGTCATAGGCTTTTATGCTAATCATCTAATTCTTAATGGCACGGTTTCCTTCCCCTCCCCCAGGTTGCCTTATGGTTAAGGTCTATGAATTCTCCACATGAGGACACAGAAAAACACCTTTCTTTTTATGAGGTTAACTTTCTAATTCTCAAAAAGGAGCTTCTAAATCAGACTTAGAGACATGGACTTTATCGCATCCCAAGTTTAGTAACCTGAATCTAACAATTAATGTTATTGATGAATAACCTTTAATTAGTTTATCCTTGCTCTGATTGCTCAATCACAATCTTGACGAAACAAGTACAGCCCTTTTTTTAATATGTATATATTCTGTAAGACTCTCCTTCGATGCATTAAACATCGTGCTTCTATGGGAGCAAGGTTTTCTGAAGCGTCAGTTGGATAGATAAGTGGACATAAGCCCAAAGAGGAAAAGCGTTGGTATGGCGTTTAAAGAGAGTGATGATGATGGAGTAAACAGCTCTGTTCCTTGCTCTTTAGGCCATAGAACCAGTTTCTGGGAATGTTAAGTTGCAGATATCAGAGGAGGAGTGGATAAAGAGCAAGCAAGAGAGAGAGTGAGAGAGAGATTTCAGAGAAGAGTATAAATCTAGATTGTTTTCTAAATTTTAAAGTGGTAATTCACAAGTCAATTTCATTTAGCCAACTTCAGGAAAAATTTTAATTGCGTAGCATGCTAAAGTTAAACTTCCAAAATTGTTCATTTGCAGTTATTTGTGGTCTGTAGGTTATTCACTCAGCCAGGGCAAATGCCACGCACAACCATGGACTGGATCCTGAAAAGCTTCTAGTAGGTATGCCATGATTTGATTGTAACTCATGCTTATTTTCTAACTTTGCCTAGTTGCTTCAGTGAGATCTTTGCTTACTTTCCATTTTGTCTTTGATTGGTTTTTGGTGTTGCAGCGGAAGCATTTGTTGGGAAGGGCCTTTTTAAGAAGAGATTAAGATATCATGGCAAAGGAAAATGTGGGCTTAAGATCAGACCCGAATGCCGGCTAACAGTTGTATTGAGGGAGATCACCGCTGAGGAGGAGGCTGAGATAGCCAGGCTGAAAGTGAGCAACTTCCGCAAGCTTAGCAAGAGAGAAAGAAGGCTTGTTCCCCACACGCTTATTGAGACAACCCCAATCTGGAACAGAAAAGGCAAGGGAGGTAGTCGGGATGCCAATGCCATGGCTGCATAGGCCGACTTTTTGCTATGAGAATCTGTGTTCTAGAATAGGACGTTTTGCATCTCTTCTGTCTTCAGTTTAGTAGTCATGTCAGGGCATAAGAAGGTGAGTTCTAGCATTGGATGCATATGGTTAAAGCTCATTGAAGGATATGATCAAAATCATCTGCTGGATGTTGTCCCTCTGTATTCCATTTTTGGGGAACCATTAGCTCTGTAATTTTCTTTCAGAAAGCAATAAGTTATCAATTCTATTTAAGCCCAGTGCTTGATGCTTGATTAGATTGAGTTGAAAAGTTGTAGCAATATCGTAGGCAATATGAGAGCATAAGCTGTATGGTATTGGAACCCTTCATTTTTTAATGGTCCTTAGATTTTTTTTTTTTTTTTGATATGTAGGATAATGATGAGACCCATACATAGGGAAATTGAATTTGCATGTGCTTCTCTTTATCCAAGTGTCAGAAAATCAATAGAGGGAGCATATATATATACAAATGGATGGTTTCTAAACCACCTCATGATTTTTTAGAAAATGTTGTAAGAATTCTATGAAGAGGAGCATAAAAGCGGTTCTAATTTTAAGAATCCACAGCTCCTAATCCTATGCCCTTGTTTTTTCCCGTTACCTTGGGGAGTTTATTACTATGATATAATGATATGATTGCTGTGTTAAGTGTTCCTATATTGCACTGACGCCTGACGAGGTACTTTTTTGGGTTGAAATTTTACTTGTAAATGTGATGGATGCTTGTAAATATGATGTTTCTTTATTTGTTTACGCAGTCGGAGGATCCTTTTTGACAACTAGTCCTTGCTGAATATAGTTGATCTACTGTTTCATATCATCAAAGGCAACTGGCAATATTCTGTCGAATTTAATATTCTGTTGCGTTTTGCATTGCTGTCCTCTCAAATGTTTGCCATTGCCATCTGCTGCTACTCAATCCCTTTACCCAAAGTGTCATGTTTCGTTCTTTCCCATCACCACTCATTTCATTTATTCTACTAATTATTGTGCCAAATGGTTCAAATGATTCCAAATTATTGACGATACCGACCATCTAAGTGTATTGATCTCCTGAAATTTTCTAAAGTTGAGGACAACATCCCTGCTGCCGATTTTTGCTATGACTGAGACATGTAATCAACCTTAGGCTCCTTAATTACATATGGCTGTTTGAGAGAGGATTGGAAATTGAATAATGTCTTCTTTTTTTTCTCTATTTTTATTTGCTGCACGAATTGCCTGAAATTTTCTTCCTTGCAGTTTTATCATACTAATCTGCCAAAAGAAGTTGGCTGAGAAATAATTGAGCGTTCCCTCTGTTGGCCGTTGCCTTCCAAATGTGGCTTGAATATACACCACATCGTATGCTCCATTCAATCATGGACTTGTCCCTGTTTGCATATGCAATGCTCATTATTGTCTCCACTAGAATTCAGTACAAATAAAAGGATGGTATCTTCCAAATTGATAAGCTGTGACTTTCATAGTATTAAAGGACCTAAGATTTTAGTAGTCCACAAAAGCATTAACAATCAATATTAATGGATTTTTTTTTTCCCTTTTTGTCAGTCTGGAAATTCAACCTGTTTCATTGAGCGGGAGAGCGTTCTTCACTCTATAAGCTATAAAGAAGGTCTTCAGTCTTCACCACAACAAATTAAAAATCCACCAAAAATTTAAAATCACTAAATATCATTCTCAATTAAATCTTTATTTGTTAATATTACATTTAAGGTTTGAATATGTTAATTTTTGTACTTAATTTCTTCTTGTTAAATTTTTTGTTTTTATAAGACATGATAAATAATTTTTATTTAAAGAGTATAAGTTAGAAGTGAAGTAATAAATTTGATTAGATATAATTTTTTATGATTTAAAATTTTATTTATAAAATTTAAAAAATATACATATAGTTATTTTTCCATTTTATTTTATTTATTTATTGTAAACACGTGGAAAAAGGGTTTTGGCAGAATGCACAGTTGTTACCTGAAGCTGGTATTACTCTTGACAGGTTGCCAAATTTGCAATCAATTCTTTTTCTTTTTTTTTTGGTCAAGTGCAATGAATCCATTTGCCACCTTTATCTCTACGTTTGTCAATGCTCTTAAATGTTGGCTGTCCTACAACTGCAACTACGAGGCTACAACAGTAGTTTTCGTGCTAGTTCGTTTTGGGAGAGTCTGCCGTGTGGGCTCTATACTTTACGACACAGATAACCACAATACAGAACCCACGTTTGAGGAGAACTTTGAACATGTTTACAATATAAATTCCGTGATTTTTGGTACTTATTAAAAAGTTAAAAGATAAATATCATATTATTTAATATATTTGTTTTTTTTTATAAAGTATATGATCGGTATTAGAATATATGATAAATTTTGGGTTTTATCAATTAAAATACTGACCTTACAATAAAGTTCTAAATATTTTTAAAAGAAGTCTTGTAATTATTAACAAATCAATAGTTTACTGATATTGTAATTATTTTTAAATTTTAGGACTTAAGTTCACGTTTGAAAGTACCCATTTCACAAAGCCACATGAATTTATAACTTAGGTTTACTTTTTAAAAATTTATACTTTTCAGTCCAATTTTTATAATCCAATACACACCACGTGCAACTTTTCAAATTACCATGAAAGTACTATAACTTAGTTTAAAAAGCAATCCTACGTTTATCTTTTCTTGCACGGCGTAGCTTTATCGATCCATGGAACTTTTGTCTCGTTGTGAGATGTTTGGACAATCGTTTGCTCTGTGAATTCTTCTAGTTCATTCATAATCACAACAGCTAAAAAGGAGGGGGGGGGGGGGGGTGTGGGGGGGGGGAGAAATTTGCTACCCTTGATTATATGTAAAAATAAGTGTTTTTTTAATGTATAGAAAAATGAGATGGCATATGTATAAATCTTTATGTGTTAATGCATATATCTTTAAATTATTTAAATTTATAGATTGTTGGGTCTTATAAAAAATACAAACGAAATTATAAAAAAAATCTTAAATTTATTTTTTATTAATTTTTAAGGTTTAGGAAAATGTAACGGTTCATGTGTAGATCCTTCGGTTCTTCTTGTTTGATTATCACGCTTTATAAACTGCTAAGTTGCAACAATTCATTATGCATACTTTCGGCGAAAGAGGACCCACTCGTAGTATGAAACGTCTAAATCATAAACTATATTGAAAAAAAAAAAATCAAGTTTATAGCAGTAAAATACTAAAAATCAGATTTTCTTATTTTATTTTACTTAGTCTAAACGCGCCGGGGGGGGGTTGGTGTTGGGGGGAGAGTTGGCGCGTGTGGTAGGCGGGGTCGTATACGCAGAATGTAAGTAAAGTTGTTGCCTGCCGGTGAGCGAATTACCTAAAGTTGGTATTGAGAAACGTGTGAGTTTGTTTATTTGAGATCATTTTTTTTTAAAACGAGTTTGAGAAAAAATATTCTTAAAATACTATTATAAAATCATAAGTTGATATTGTAAATTTTAAATATAACAAATATAATTTCTAAATTTGAAAAAATTACATATCTAACATTTTATTTAAAAATTAAAAATCATATATTCAATATATAATTTTTGTTATATTTAAATACTATAGTATTAATTTATAATTTTATAACGATATTTAAAAAATTATTTTTTAAACTTTTTTTTTTTAAAGTTTACCACAAACATAAACTCACATGTATCTAAGAATGTAAGTAGGATGGATATTGTCAGGCTCCCGACCTACTCATTCTACTAAAAACCCTATAAGGTTTGGAATGAGTTATATATAATTTATCTTATAATTTAATTAATAAATATTACTATATATTTAATAAAAAATTAAAAAAAAAACAAATCAAACCAAGATATACATTAATCACTATACCATAATCCAAGCATCCATTCTAATTTCTATACAGCTCACACATTTCACTTTCACTTTTCAGTCTCCTTCGTCAAACAAGATGTCCACAACAGTTGAAAAAAAATCAAAAGAAACCGCAAATAGTGAAACCCTCAATCACTCATCATCTCGATCTCGTCCTCCTCCTCTTATGCAAGCTACTATCAATCACTCATTGTCTCGATCTCGTCCTCCTACTCCTCTGCAAGTTGCCGCTAGTCACTCATTGTCTATACTTAACATCAACACTCTATCTCTATCACGTCTTAAGTGTCATCTCTCGTCATCGTCGCCTCTTCAGTAGTTCAAGTCTCACAACTCTCTTCTGTCGTTGGCCGGCTCGTCTAGCATCTTGTGGTCATCGTCTCGATTGTCGTCTTTGTTGTCTCTGTCATCTCCATCGTCTTAGTCATTGTCTTTGTCGTCTCGATCGCCTCCGTCGTCTCAATCATTTTCTTTGTCGTCTTGGTCATCTCCATCATCTCGATCATCTCTATTGTCTTTGTCATTGTCTGGTCTCTTAATAGTGGTAAGCTTAGATCTCACTCTTACTCTCCTAGTTTAGTTTAATTTTTTTTTTTTTTTTAGTTCTTTGTTCTGATTGGGTTTGCATTGATAGTTGAGTTGATCACTTATTGCAATCTACTCTAAGTTGCTACATGTGCTGCTTTATAAGAGTTAAGGCTACTAAGAAATCTCTAAGCAAGTTAGTTGTTAACTTGGGGATTTAGTGTACAGCAATGAAAAATACAATTATTTTTAAAAATCCAAATTTACTAAATAGTATTTGCTATCTTCACCGATAGATCTTTGACAAAGGATGATGTTTAACTTCTATTTTATATCATACCATCTAACCACTTGGTACATGACTATCATAGCACACTTCATTGATCATAATTGGAAGCTTCAAAATTGACTCATAGAGTAAGATTCTTTACTTATATTATCTTTTCATAATAAATAATGAAAATTTTTATTATATTGATGTTTTTTATATTTTCATATAGTTTTTTGTATATTCTAATGCCACACATAAATGAGATGCTTACCGATTGTTTATTTAACTTGTTGATGAGATAGGGACTAGATAGAAAATTATCTACAATTACCGTAGATAATTGTTCTACAAATGATGCAATGATTACAACTTTAACCATAAAGTTAAGAAGAGATGAGTTAATTATTTGGAGAAAGGTCCTGCACATGTGTTATTGTGCACATATTTTAAACTTAATTGCGAATAAGGGTGAGGCCGTGATAAAAAGTGCAATTGAGAAGATTCGTGATAGTATTGCACTTTGGTCAACAACACCATCAAGAGTCGAGAAATTTAGAAAGGCATGTAAACAATTAGATGTTCCATATGATAGAAAACTTGGCTTAGATTGCAAAACTTGGTGGAACTCTACATATGAGACATTGGTGATAGTTGTTAGATATAAAGAAGTTTTTTTATAGAATTCAATTTATGGATAGACATTATAAGCGTCTTCCTATCGATGATGATTGGGAGGTAGCATAAGCAATTTGCAAGAAGTTATGAGGTAACCAATATTTTTTTTAATACTCAATATCCAACTACAAATTATTATTTTGAAAAGGTTTTTGAAATTAGGGAATCATTGGTTGAGTGTAAAGGCTCTTTAGATGTGAATATTATAATGATGGCAAGGAAAATGTTTGATAAGTTTGAAAAATATTTAGGTGATATACACATCATTATGGCTGTCCGTATTGTTCTGGATCCACGTTATAAGATGAAGGACGCGTACAGTTTGTGCTTCTTTCTATTTATGGAGTAAATGCATTTGTAGAGATTTAAAATGTTAGAAACATTTGTTATTTGTTATGAGTTAGTTTAGGAATACCAATCAAGAGGTAAATCTCGACTTAGTAGTAGTTCTTTTATGGACACCTTAGCAATTGCTCAAACTATTCATTTTGAATTTTTAAGAAAATCAAGGTTGGTGCAATTCTTGAGCATTATTAATACCGATGGACAAGTCAAGTCTGAATTAGATCGTTATTTAGAAGAACCTATGTTACCTTGGATTGATGATTTTAATATTCTTAGCTGGTGGAAAGTAAATGGAATAAAATATCCTACATTACAAAAACTAACTAAAGATATGTTGGCTATTCTTGTGGCTACGGTTGCTTCTGAGTCTGCATTTAGTATTAGTGGGCAAGTAATTAGCTCGCATAAAAGCAAACTAAATCTTGATATAATAGACACATTGATGTGCAATCAAAGTTGGTTATCAAATGAGATGAGAAGTAAAATTTTGATTATATAATAATGAGTTATTTTATACATGGAACAACTATTATTTACCTAATTTCTAATGTGTTTTATGGTTTTTTTTCTTCTCATTTCGATAGGTTCAAAGATAGATGGAGAAGAAGATGAGATTTGAAGACTATGAGAGTTAATTGTCAAATAAGAATTCCTAAAAATATAAGTTAATGCCTTTGTTATATGTTTTTTAATTTTTCTATTTCTATTAAAACTTGTTAACTATATTTTATTTATTTGTGTTATTTATTAAGTTGTATGGTTGGTTCAATAATTTTATTTTATTATAATTAAAAACTTTTTTATGTTGGTAACTTTATTTATTAATATGTATATTTTCGAATAATATTAAAATATATATGATTAAATATGTTAAAAATATAAATATTATTTATTTTTAAAAATATAAGCTATATTTTATAAAAGTACTTATAATAAATAAGTAAAGATTTTAAACTAAAAATATAATATTAAAAAAAATTATAACGAATTGAGGATAGGTTTTTTTTGTTATTTATTAGAATTCTCTAAGATTTAAAATGGATAGTGAGTATTTGATAAAAAATCCTATAAAATTAAAGATAGATTCTAAAATCTTATAAGATAACCAGATAGATAACGAAATTATTGAACCCGATCCAAATTAGCCTGGTTAGCATCCCTACACATAACTCGGTTGATGCCAATCTGCCACTGCAACTGCAACTGCAATCAATTCATTTATATCTTCACTTTTTGTCAGTGCTCTTTAAATGATGACTGCCCTGCAACTGCAACTACAACTCTAACTACAAGGCTACAGTCGTGCTAGATCCATGTTTTGGGACAATCTGTCGTGTGAACCCCCTTGCTGGCCATCTCTTCCATGGTCCACGCAAGCCAAGTAAGACAAAAGAAGCTAAAGGAGCTTTTTAACCCTTTCATATATTTGTTTTTGTAAGCATGTAATGTATAATAGATTTCTTTTTAAAATCCTTAATAAGTATTTTAAGAATATTTATAAGTATAATCCCATTGTAATATATAATATAAAAGAAAAAAGTCCTTAGAAGTCATAAACCATTTCAATTTTTATTAATTAAGTGTTGAATCTTTTTAAATATATTTTATTGGCATGACTTTTATTTTAAGTTTTATCAATTGAGTTTTAATTAAATTTCATACTTTAACTTTAAATTTTTGTGAAAAACGTCAATCAAGTTTTAAAAGATGTTTGTAAAAAAAATTAATAATATTACTGATTTAGCATTTCTTTTTAAATTAACCTTTTAAAAAAAATACGATATTATTGATAAAACCATACGAGTTTATGACTTTAATTATACTTTGAACAACCAAAGATTGGTTTAGGCTTTCCGGGAAAAGAATTTTCACACCATTTTCGTTAAGCTCAATTTTAATGTTAAAGTAAAGATGCTGCCTTGAAATTTCCCAGCATTTTCCATTAATCCATTTTGCTATTCCAACATAACGTTAAGTCAACCTACGTAGTTGTCCAATCTAGCCTTCATTTTTCATTTAAGATAAATCTCTCTACTCTCAAATATATATTAAGGTAGTCAACCCACCTAGGATAAGAGAGTGTTGGATGGGCACGACATTTTATTTAAAGTGATGATTGATAGTTTTTTTTTTTCGAAATTAATTTCAATTTTGTTACAATATAATATTCGAACTTGGATTTAATATAAAGCTTTACTCTTGAATATATCCTTATGTATATAGATGCTCCCGTAGAAACCATGCGCAGCTCTTCAAATTAGCATAAAATGTTTTATAGGTCATTTTTAAAAAGATGAGAGGGGAAATTCCACCATTTTTTTGTTTTGGATATTGTAATGGATGCAAATTTTATCTTGTAGTGAAATGTTTAGGCAATACTAATGTTTTTAAGTTATGTTTTATTAACTATTGGTTAAAAGTGTTTATGACTTAGTTCTATTCGATTCAAGAATAGAATTAATGCAAGATTTTAAGCAACAAAATCCAACAAGTAAACTATAACTATATGTAGATAAAAGTAAAAATACTATAGATCATAAATTCTCTTAAATAAGTTTTATTTGCTACTCAAAGTTGTTGTATAAATTTTCTTTTCAGATCATCCATGTCACATAATAAGCAAGTTAAGAAGGAAAAAAGACTATACACATATAAACTACTAGGGTTTGCTAGTGTAGAGAATAAGGAGAGACTAAAAGACAAGTGAGATTACGAGAGTATGAGAGCGATTGAAACAAAAATAGGAGATAAAACCATACTTAGTGAGAGTGTCAATTGAAAAAGTAAAAGTGTAGTGTGATGTGACGAACCACATGCATGAGAGTGAAATGGAGGAGAGCTAGATACCTTAGAGACTAAGAGATTGATAGTCAATGTCTCGACATTTTGATTTGACTTAACTATTCAAATCAAACCTTGAAGCGTTTGGATCATTCTTAAACCAAATCGAAACATAGAAAAACCACATTTTATAGGTGGGTCTTAGTTCAATTCATGTATTAGCTTGGTTCAATGCTATGAATACTCCTACTTTTGACGTGTATGAAATCGAGATGGCATATGTGTAAATACTTAAGTTTTACATGTTAATGTGTATGTTTTAAAATTGTTAAAACATTATGGAACATACATACAAATAAGTGTCATTTATTGACTTTTAATATGTAGAGAAATGAAATAACATGTGTATAATCCAATCTTACGTGCATATCAACACTTAATGAAAGATATACTTAAAAATAGAATCTAATTTTATTTAAATGAAGTTAAAGAAAAAAAATTCTCAAAAAAAAATTCTAGATAAATTCTACAAAACAAACTATTATAAAGTTTTTTTAGTGATTTTGTTAACTTCTTATTAAAAGATTAAGTAAATTACTATCATGCATAAAACCATTCCTCTATATTTTTCCTTTTGAAAAGAATTATCCTGAACAAGTACTGGTACTAAAAAACCCAAAATAAAGAATAACAATGATAACAAACCAATAAAGTACTCTGCAAAACTATTTGGATAAATCCCTTTCATTTACTCTTATCTTTCTTTTTTCTTTTTTAATTTAAAGTGGATAATATTATTAAAAGAATGCCTCATTCCTATATTTTTCATACCTGATATTTAAATCTCATATTGGAAAATCAAATATCACAAAAAGCAGTAAAAAAGGATTTTAAAAAAAGAAAAAAAAAGGTAAATATAGCGATTGTGGAAGGAGAAGATGGAAATGAGTTGATTTGCTTTTAAGAAAAGTTTGTCCATTGGAAGACAAAACTTTATTTATTTAATTCTTTTGAAAGATTAACAAAAGAGTTGAGATTAGAAAAAGTTTACTTTTTTGAGTAGTTTACATATGTTGAATATTCTCTATCTTGAGCCATAAAATATCCCAACCCACGTGCAAGCCGATCTTCGATCCATATGAATCTACTATTGATGTAGTGCAATTTTCAGCAATAATTGCTTCCCTAAATAATTGGTGAAGCAAGCAACTCCATAATTTAAAACTAAATCATGCACACGTTTTAACAGGTTGTCGGCATATAGATATAGTATTGTTGATACATACATCATATATTTCACGATTTTGTAGTTGAGTTTATAAAAATTTGGTTTATAGTAACAAATTTTTAATATATAAAATACTCGTACATAATTGGGTTTATAAAAATCCAATCTATAATAAGATTTTTCAATATTGAAAATGGTTATATGATCAAATTTATGAATACAATTAATTTATGGTTTAGTCTATAAAAGTCGAATAGATGGGTGTCATTATTTGGGCATTGACGCATTGCTTGCGTGCGTTGCCTCACCTTCAATGCTTGATGTACATTGCTGAGTGTGGTTGATTGTACAACACCAACGCCACCACAACCACTGTCCACATCATGATTAACCATTAACACCTCACATCACACCTCCCATTTATTAATGCATAAAACTTTAATAAAATACCTATCAAAATAAAAGGAGAATATGCCATACGCGTGGTTGTACTTGTAGCTCGTATGCCTTGTGGGACGGTGGAACTACTCCTATCATTACTTCAATTTGTTTTTTTTTTTTCTCTTTTCCTTTTTACAGTGCACGATTAAGACTTAGAGATATAGGTAAATATTAAACAATGGGATTAAGACTTAGAGATATAGTGTGAAAATAACACATCTCTTATATAGAAAATGATAAATAACCATAAATAAAAATAAAATCCTAAAAATGCGAGTAAAAGAATCCATTAATTTGATGTAATAACATATTAATGGTTTTAGATTGTTGGATAGATTTGTTATGAATTATAAGAAAAAATAAGATAGCAATGGTTTTTTTTTTTAATATTTTTTCAATAAATTAAATAGTATTCGGTATTGTTTTCATTTTATCTTCCTTGAGGATGAAAGCTTTTTCTCATGGAAAAGATTTATTAGTTTTTAAAACGAGGTTAATATTATTCTCTTATAGTTTATTTGCATAAATGTTAGTCTCTCAACTGAAATGAAATAATTTTGATTTCTCTCTCGTTATAATAATTCAAAAAAATAATATTATTTAAAATTTAAGTTCAAGATTTATTTTTAAAATATTTCCAAACAAATTCGATCATATCTACTGCAATGATAGTTTGCTTGTTTACATAATAATCATATTTTATTTAAAACAATATGTTTGATAATAAAAGAACAATAAATAAACTTTCATTCCTTGACAAAAATATTACACGTGTATTAAAGTGCGAGCAAGAAATTTTGAAAATAAGAAATAAAGACAACCAGATAAATTAATTGAACTTATCCATGGATTCTAAATTATGAAAGATAGTTTAATGATCAATTATTCTGGTTCGATTCAATTTTTAGTCTCAGTTTCTAAACCTTTAATTTCATTTTACCCTAAGTTCTAATTAATTAATAAGCCATTAATTTATTGAATAGTTTGATCAAAATCAAATCTATTACGCTCGTGATTAAACTTACCTATGCTTGAGAATTCGAGGCCCAGGTCTACTCATGTCTAATTGCTTCTTAAAAAAATTATTTTATCATCTAAAAAAAATTTACTAGAAGTTTTAACATTAATAATAAAACTATAAATGTTTATTATAATTATTAAAATTAAAACAGTCAAATTTCATAAAAGCTTGCCAATTGGCTTGATTTTTTTCCCTCTCAAATTGATTGTGTGGTTGACCATCGAAAAAAAAAATATATATATATATATAATATAATATAATATTTTAATTATAAGTGGTCTAAGTAATACGAAAAATAGAACTAAATTTAAAAGAAATACTAATGTGCCGTGCGTGAGAGAGAGAACGGGACCGAGTGGCATCTGCCAAAAAAAGGTGCCAACCCATACACCAACATGCCATTCTCTCTCTAGAAGTAGCTTTCCTTCTCTTTCTAAAACCAAAAGTGAACTTCACAAGAGAGAGAGAGAGAGAAGTGAGAAAGAGAAATGCAAACAATCTACAAGGCTTCCTGTGCAATGGCCTCTTTCCCTTGTTCTAGGGTTCGTCTCTTTTCTCTCCCTTTCTTCAACATTGTCGAATTACGCACTTATTCTTTTTGTGATTTTAACTTTTTTCTTTTTTACTTAAAATTTTCTATCTTCTGTTTTGAATTTAGTGGCCTTTTGCTCAATTATGTTATTGGTAAGGGGTTTCTTCTTATTTATATATTGTTTATAGAGTGTTTTTTTTTTTTTTTTTAAATAGTGGTGCACATGTGAACTGACTGTCTGAGTGAAAGCAGTCCAAATGTTGATTGTTATGAATTCATGTAAATTTTATAATTGATGGTTCGTAATAGTTTAACAAATGATCTGGATCAACTTGCATTGATAATTATCATTTTTTCCTGTTGATTAATGTATTTCTAATGTAATTTTCTGGAGAAAGTTCTAATTTTTTTTCTTTTTTTTTGGTTTCTCTTCAAGGAAAAAATGAGTTAAATTTTGTGAATTTAAAAAAAGAAAAGAAAAGATAAAGCGCAGCATCAGTGCTGTTTGTTAAGTTTAGCATCGCAAACATTTTATCAATAAGGGAAGGGAGACTCAAAGCTGATCAATCTGTTAGTTTGTAATGCGCATGGCTGTATTTTTAGCTCATCAGCTGTCAATTCTAGTGCATGGTATGCCGCTCTCTTCAGGCAATTTACATAATCATTCACTGGACACTAGACAAGTTCAGGTTTAGGGGTGGCCTAAGAGACAAAGATAGTATCACGTGAGATGATATCGGTATTAGTTGTTAAGAGAAGATATTCAATCCATCCAATATCGCCATTTAGAGAAAATTCTCTTGCTTTCATATCCAAAAGGACCAGGAGTACAACTTTATCCTCCAAATATTGTGGCAGATTAAACAACCCAATATCTACTTCTTCCAATTTAGTCATCAACTCTATTGGAATTCTACAATTTACCTCCTTAAAAAAACCATGTTCCTCGCATGCCTGAACCAGTGAAGTTCCAGCATTTGATCTTGACGTTTCTATGATGGGAATTTCATTGAAGAACGATATTGTCTCATTGCATGATTTGATTAAAGAAAAATAATCTAAAACCCTTCTGATCAAACAAAACACACTACTCCAAATTGTGTCTCTTAGTCATTGCAACAACTATGACAACCACAATGGTGTTGTCTCAGTCAGGGATAAATCATTTTTCCTTAATCAAAACATGCAATGTGACAACATCTTCCTTCAATGAATTCTCCATCATAGACATGTCAAGACTGGATATTGGAACTTTATTGATTAAGCATGTGGGGAATATGGATTTTATAAGGTGTTAAATCATGAAATCCCAATACGAAGAAGTGGCCATTGTTTTTTTCAATCTGCCGCAATATTTGAAGTATAAAGCTGGACCTCCTGATCCTTTATATATGAAAGCAAGAGAATTCATCGAAATGGCAACGTTGGGTGAATCGAATACCTTCTCTTAACAACTAATCCTGAAATTATCTTATGTGATTCTTTGTCTGTCTTTCGTACCCCCTCTAAACCTGAACTTTTTCCATGTGCAGTGAATGAATATGTAATTTCAGTGAAGCAAATGGCATATGATGCACTAGAATTGACAGCTAATGGGCTAAAAATACAACCAAGACCATTGTAACCTAGTGGCATAAATATTGGTCTCTTATTGAAAATTATTTTTCTTTTGAAAGTTGAAATACAGTGCAGTCTAATCTTCCTTCCTTTGAGCCTATAGGGTCTGGGTTTGAATCACATGTTCCTCGGTATCTGAGAATGTTAAAGCGTATCACATAACTGCATATTATACCTTTGAAATTTCATCACGGTAATGTTGTGGACTTTTTTTTTTCCGGTGGATGAGCCAAAGCTGCATTTTAAAGTGATAAAGATGGATGACCGTTGTTATGAATACTGCATAGAGGTTGTTGTTCCTGGATGGTTTGCTTTGGGTTTTATTTTAGGTTTGAAAGTTACTCCTTGATTTGGTGACTGAGTCATGAGATCTAGTAGGTTGAGTAGTCAAACTTGAAAGCAAGGGCCTTTTGATCTCCAGTGTGTCCTTCTTGTAAGAGCAAACAATGAGAGAACTAATTTCCACATGCAGAAATATCTTTTTCCAAGTATTACGTGCTCTGAGAGCTTTTGATACTTCATGTTGTAGTTTGTAAGATTTTCAAACCATTGTGTTGAGCAGGAAATTACTAATGTCAGGATTTTGCGGTGTACTACCTATTGGAAAGGATTTACTGGTAGTAGTATGAATGTTTAGTTTTTAGGCCCTTTATTTTGTGTGTTTCTCAATATTAATTTTCACATTTTTGGTGTTTTAGTGTTGATCCAGAATTTGATTTTTCTTTTTTTTTTATTTTTTTTTGGGGGTAGGGGTGGGGGGTGGGTTTTCATGCCAATATAGGGTTTTCTTTCTTTCTTTTTTTTGGTTGAACAATATTGATATTACTTCTGCTTTTGTAGGCAAAGAGTTCACAGTGCTTGTGGCCAGGAATGAGACAACTATCTTTGAGGAAAGGTCTTACTTATGGACTGTTGCGGTTATTGTCTGTGCCACTGAAGACTTTGTGGGGTGCTAGTAGGTGGGGTGCTAGTAGATCTCTTAAAGTTGCTCAATTTTGTAGTGTATCTAATATGTCCTTCTCATTGCAGATTGAATTGGTGAGTAGATCCTTGTTTTTCACATCTCTCTCTCTCTCTCTCTCTCTCTCATGCTTTCAGATTAGTGCACTTGCGATCACTTATGTGCATTCCTAGGATTGGAGCCACTTCTTTCATTTGTAATATCAATGAATTAGGTATCCTTTGCTTTGTGTGACAATTTTCTTATCCATTATTATTTATACCTCAATGTAAGCTATGCTATGCTCTTTGCTCTGTGTGATGATTGAAGTGCCATGTACTACATAGCTAGCAAAGCACATGCACATTTAGTGCTATGTTTTTTCAATTAAGCATGTAGGTCCTGCTTTATCCTTTCATTCTCCCTCTTGGAATGGCTCTTAGACCAATTATCTTGTACATATGGACATGCTTCTTATCTATGTAAATGAATACACTTCTCACAGCAGCTGCTAAACTGAGACGTATTTTCCATGTAGTATCTAACATTAACTCCTGAAGGTTTATTTTTAATATGAAATCTGTTACATGTGAATTGTTTGCCCTGGCAAGTGAGTTGTTGATTATGCTTTCTGTACTATAGCTTAGATACAGGGTGTATTATTAAAGTGCTCTTTGAAACTTCTTTTTGATGAGCTGCATCAGAAGTGAAAGTTTTGCTTGACCAGGCTTTTGCCAGCATTGTAGATTCAGTCAACTCCAGAAGTATGTCCTTTTTCCTTTGCCTAATTTTTAACTGTTGCCTTTTTTTTTTCCAGGTGCCATGCCTCCGAGACAACTATGCATATCTCTTACATGATGTTGATACTGGAACTGTTGGTGTTGTTGATCCCTCTGAATCTAGGCCTGTTATAGATGCTTTGACTAAGAGGGATTTAAACCTAACCTACATATTAAACACCCACCATCATGATGATCACACAGGTGGGAATATTGAGTTGAAAACAAGATATGGTGCCAAGGTATGACGCCATTGAGTTTGTCTTAAATTGTGACCAGCACTCTTTTTTCCTTTACCAGTCAGATACTTTAGTGGATAAAATCACTGCACAAAGGCCATGAAATGCATACTACAATGCTGGTGGTCTGAGGGTAGACTTCATTTTAGCTCTATTTGAAGAGGGTTGGCTTGCGTCTGTCTTTTTAACCTTTTCCTTATCACCATATATGTCAATGCTTATTATGCTTCTTTAATGAATTTTAAAACCTATGAGTAAAACCATTTTCTCTTCAGAAACTGGAACAAGCATACACTTGCAATTTTTCATGACCACTCAACAGATATACCATGGGGAAACAAGCTTTTCCGTGTACTGTTGTGGTGTTATTTTCAACAGTGTGGCTCAGCTTTTTTGCCCTCATATTTGCTTTACAGTTGGGAGTTGCTTTGTTAGATTTTTTGTTCTTTTTAATGGAGCTCTAGATACTTGTTTGTGGAATAATTGAGCTCTACCAAGTAGTATCCTTATTCTGTTTTGTTTATTCTACTTCTATGAACTTTTAATATCACCTAATTGATGGAAGGCTTTGTATTCAAATGTAATTATTTTAGTTACCTTGGACCTTCTCTCAGACCTTCAATGTGGTGGCTGTCCTTTAGGCAACTATGACAGAGGTTAGGGATACTTTAGGTGATGTGGAAAAGGTAGAGCACTCAGGGCTGAACATTGATATATTTCTTTGTGGGAAAAGCATGACTGTCCAATGTCTTTGGCATATTAGTAAGGGGTCTTCTGGTTGAAAAGTCAGGACATACAATAAAACATGATGTCCTGTTGCTTGATTAGAGATCAAGTGATGCTTTATGTAGTGCCCATCATGCTTCGTCTCTTTATTGGAGGCAAAAGATTTTCCTTTTTTTTTTTCGGCTCTTCTCAATTGAAGTTTCTGCATGTTAGAAGAAAGCAGCATACCAGTGACATTTTTCTTTTCAAAATATGTTTAAACCTGTTAGATGCTAATGGAGAATGAGAATCTTTTTTAGGACATTGTAGGTTGAATATATATTAATTTTAGAGCTCTAGCGCTTTACCCTGGGATTTTATTAACCTAAAATATTGGGATATTAAATATTCTTGCTGCTGAAGTCATCTGGACTGCAGTATTAGGTCCCTCCCATATATTGAGCGCTGCTAGACCTGCAATGTTTGATGCATCTTTTCACAAGTATGCTTATACCATTGCTGTTACTTGCAGGTAATTGGATCAGAGATAGACAGGGACAGGATCCCAGGCATAGACATTACTCTAAATGATGGCGACAAATGGATGTTTGCTGGCCATGAGGTTGTCATTATGGAGACTCCAGGGCATACGAGAGGTCATAACCTTTTGCCCATTTGTAGAAAAGTTTTGTTTCTTGCCTTTGCATTTTGAAATTTGCTGCTTTTTTTTTCTTTTTAATGAGTAGATCTTTCATCATATTTTGCGTTTTAGGGAAAATTCACTTCTAGAGTAAAAGTTGCTGATCTAAATCTTAAAATCATCTTATTTTTTACTTGAACTTTTAGTACGCTGTTCACAATCACTTTTAGATGAGTTTACTGCATTAAACATTGTCTTTTTATGCTTATCTCACGTGCATCCTCTTCAATTGTCATTGGTCTTGTGGGCAGGTCACATTAGCTTCTACTTTCCTGGATCTGGGGTAATCTTCACTGGAGACACATTATTTAGCTTATCATGTGGCAAGCTTTTTGAAGGAACGCCAGAGCAGGTAATATTATGTTAATAAAATATATTTTTCAAGAACGAAGGTAGAAGGATTGGAAATGGAAGCAGGACATTGTTGTTGATGTGCTTCTGAAATTACTTTAGTTTATTGATGTTGTCTTTCATTGCTGGTATGCATGGTAACAAAAGTAAACACCAGGTTCTGATTACGGGTACTGAGCTTTCCCTAGCTTTGGGCTACTGCAACAATTGGTCTATTTAACCAAAGAAACAAGTTGATCCCTTTGTTCTTGTACTTAGGGTAATGATATTGACTCCCATAAACCTATTATATCTCACTGTAGAACTTTTTTTGTTGCAATATGAGAAAGAAAAATTGGGAATTAGGGAGAAGAAGAAGGTATTATACATCTTTTATCCTTGTGGAAGTATTTTTACATTTATTCCCTCTAACTATAAAACATTTAGTGTATGATATGACATGCCTAGATAATAAGGAGGATATGGTTTATAGTGCCCAATGGTGATATAGGATCCATAGATCGATCCTACCTAGTGAGATTATAGCTTGAGTGTTTTTGCTAGATGAATATCATTTAGTATATATTCAATATTTTGTCCATTTCACTGCTACATTTACTACTTGCTTGTGGATACTGATAGTGGTTAATTAGTACACTGATCTTTTGCTGCAGATGTTTTCATCTCTTGAAAGGATTATGCCATTGCCAGATGACACGAGGATATACTGTGGACATGAATATACATTGGTGTGCCATTATACTCCTTTCTGCTTTTTTTGTGCTTGTTCAGCATTTTATTAGTTCAAGTCATTTTCGGTAATTATATATTAATTTCAAGTCACAACAGGCCCTAACTAGACGATAATTTTTACAGAGTAATTCTAAATTTGCAATGTCCATAGAACCGGGCAATGAGTCACTTCAATCTTATTCAGCCCAGGTGGCTCAACTTCGGAATAAAGGCTTGCCAACGGTAACTTCAAGAGCTGCTCTTATGTTTGGCTATTATACCAAAAATCTTATTGAGAGTTTGGACACTTTTACTTTTGACAGAATCTCAAACGCTTCTATAAGTATAAACTAAGCACATTGTGATTGACTAAGGGGATTGCAAGCAGTTCCCTGGATGTCCTATTGTCTTTTGACCAACTTGATTAACCCATATCATGAAAATTATAGATATCATGTAAGACATATTTGCTGAAGGAAGAATCTGGTAGTATTCCTGCGAGTTAGGGGAACTCAATCCTGTCAAGAGTCTATTGTATCTCTTATTGTTTTGCTTTTCCGCCCCTGATGGCATTCTCTCTTTTGTTGATGTTGGGGTGTGATATATGATCCTCATGGATTGCATTTTGAGACTTCCACCTCCTGAGTAATCTTTTATCTAAATGAGACATTTTTTTCTTTCAGATTCCTACTACTCTGAAGATAGAAAAGTCATGTAATCCATTCCTTCGTACATCAAGCCTGGAAATTCGACAGTCTTTAAAGATTCCGCCAACTGCTAAGGATGCAGAGGCCTTGAGTGTCATCCGACAGGCTAAGGATAACTTTTGAAGTACCAAAAATTTCTTTTAATATTTATCCTGTATAGAGACAAGCATGTCAATATGCCTGCGATAGAAGCTGTGTATCAGATGAATATAATTTCTGGGGATTTGAGAGCTAAATCAAATCATGCTTTCTTTTTTGTTTTTCGGGTCCCCTCCAAAGAATCAAGCTACTGGTTGCACGAGGGTATGTATGGTGGCATAGGAATGGCTATTAGATGGAACACGGACTGCTAAATCTATTGAAGTTTTTGGAATAATTATTAGTTTCTTCGGCATGGATTTGCTTCTTGAAAAATATTCCCTTGGAAAAGGCTGTGCGCCTAACTTAGAAATAATTTCAGGAGGTTGCAAGAGTCTTTAGAACGATGTTGCTTAGTGGTTTTAGCCATTTGCAGCATGCTACTGCATGAATGCTAGAGCTTGGTGCTTCAAATCCAGCAGTATGCATTTGACAGCATGTCTGTACGCTGCCGTGTGAAGTTTACTTTGTCCATAGGCTGCTGTGAACAGAGTACTTAGTGTGGGCTTTATTTACCTTTCCACTGGATAGAATTATGGCAGTATGTGATTAGAGGAGATATAAGCTTCTACCATAAAACCACCTAGTGACATACGACGATGGTCCATCACGTCATGCAAGAAGAAAAGAATTATGGAAATTTGAACTTTCTAAAGCCAAAGTTGGTACATGGAAATAGAAAGAGTTGTTCATTGAACTGATAATGTTTCTTTTCCTCATAATTCTTTGCACTTTCATAAATAGTTTACGTGATTGTCAAATATAACCGTCCAATATTATCGCGGAAACTGAAATAGCTTGCTCTTCTAGTAGTGGGTGATCTGCGGAGCTGAATGACGAAGGTAGTGGGTTGGTGATGGGGATTAAGTATAAGTAGAGAAGCACTTATGTTTTCATCTTTATTAATACAACCTGCGACCTCTGTCCATCAATTCTTTGCTTCTGAGATACTTATGAAAAGAATAAACCTGGATGCTGAATTGAGATGGTCATGAATGCGAACATCAACTTGTGTTGAAAGGCCATGCAGAAGGGCTGAAGTCGAAAGTGATGATGACAATTTGGAGGCTTATCTTAGGACTTGGAGATAACCTTCTGAAGAGCCTATTACAACAATTGACAACCGCACTGAATGTAAACTAATGCGAAACTTGTTAATTATGCCTTGGAAAAATTTCTGTTTAAAGGAAAAACATATTTCAAAATTCAACCATGCAATATTGCCATACTGTCTCTCACGAGCGTAGCTCTTCAGCTTGCTAGACAATAGTGCGTGGTTGAATTCACAATAATTTTTCTTTTAAACAAAAATGTTGCTAAGAAATAATTAACAAGTTTCATGTTAGTTTACATTAGGCTGTTAATTGCTGGACTGGCCTCTTGAGAAGATTCATCTCCATCGATGAGTCCTAGAAGAATAGCCTCCAAATCATCATCATCACTTTCAACTTCAGCCCCACTGTAATCTGCATGCCCCATCAACATTTGTTGTTGTTTGCCTTCATGACTGTCCGACCTTGCATGGAGGTTTTTATTCTTTTTACAAGTATCTCAGAAGCAGAAAATTGATGAATTGGTCGTGATAAACCAGACTCTCTGCTGTAGCTTGGACTGGTGGTTTCTTAGTACAACAGAATATAGCCTTATTTTTCACCCTCGCCCGCCCTCTCTCTAGCAATTCTTGTGCGTAAATGCTAGGAGTAGGAGACGAATTTGTACATTGGACTTGACATCATAAATCACACCATTATTGTAATTTTACGGTTAACTTTGCACCATGTTTGGATTGGCGGAAATGGAAGGAAATTGATGAAAATAATGTGTTTGTCAATTCAAATAAAGAGTGGAAATATTTTCACTTTGAAGTCCACTTATTTTCTCTTCAAAATTAGAGAGAAATAGGTAGACATAGATGGAGATAAAATATAATTATAAAAATGCTTTTTATAACAATATTAATTAAAATAAGAGTAAGGATAATTTTATTAAATACTAATTCTATTTCTCTTTATTTCTTTCATAATTTGTCAAACATAAAATAAGAAATAATTCCATTCTTCTCTTTTTTTTCTTCTATTCATTTTGGCTCATTTTCTCTTTATAAAAAATTACCAAATACGTTGTTGATCTATCAGTACTCAATCTTTTCTTCTTCTTTTTTTCTTTCTTCTATTCATTTCCGCCCATTTCCTTTTTATGAAAAATTACCAAATCACTGTTGATCTATTAGTACTCACTCACTTCGGTTAGCTGGTCCGTCTCTATCAAACCACTTTCACAGCTCTCTTTATAGTTTATTCCATCACAGCATTTGAATCGTTGACATATTGTCCTCCAAAGTTTTACTGCAATTGTATTTTAATCAAGGATATAAAATCGTGAGATAAATACACGATTTTGTGTTGAAGTTATATTATTTCGGATAAGATGCTGGTGGGCCTTTTAATTTTATAAGGGCCATATTTTAGGAATTTAGAGGGAAAAAAACGTAATATCATTATCTCTTTTCCGACAAACTCTTGATGAAGTATTTTAGAAAACAAGTTGAAAACTCCTTACAGCATAAGCCATCATGATCGTGACACTTGGTGCACTGCATAAAATTGGTGGTTGAGGAGTCTCATTTGCAGTTTAACCACCGTGCAACACCAATAATGACAATTAGAAAAGAGGTGACGGGAAAAATAGAACGAGCAAGGTATGTGTAGTTTGAAAGCAACCTTTGTGAAATTCACCAATTCAAATTTAATTGGGAAATCATGCAAGGGAGGGCAGCATTTGGTTACAAATTTAAATAAAGGGTAAATAAAACATTTTAGTAGTATAAAGAAAATATACATATTTTTAAAATTTATATAAGTAAAGTATATTCGATATATATTATTGATGTAACATGTTAACTATGTTACATGAATACCATCTAACATAATTATAATAGTGATATAATTACATACTTTTGCAACGTTTATTCCGTTTTTTAATTATTAAAACTTTTAATTTGTTATTTGAACTCTAGTCCTTGATGTTTAGGTTTTTTTTTTCCAATTCTTAATCTAATGGCACGACAACTGATTTTAGTTGTATTGTGAGATTTCAATAATTATTAATTAGTAGATTCTATCGATACTTAAATTCGTCTAGTAATTTATATAGAAAAAATGTTAGGTACATAAGTTAAAAGGAGTAACTTAGTTATGAAGCAAAAAACTTATCAAAAAAAAATTGACATTTTAATATTTTGAATAAGATTTTATTTTAAAAAGGTTAACGTATTGGTGATATAATTTTTATCACTTCAAGGGTGGACTGGGAATTTCCCTTTTTTCAAGGCGTAAATGATGTCAAGCCAAGATATGGGTGATGGATCGGTTGACCAAATTCAGAACCTCCTCCGTGTGGGTACTTAACATTTGCTCTTTAAATCTCACCTAACGCCACTTTCTCTCTCCCTGTCCCACTGAAGAAAATCTGAAATCACCGCATCTTTTATGAAGTTGACCAGAAATTCAGTTCTATTATTGTCCCAATTTATAAATATTGGTCGTACTATGCAGCAATATAATATATGTATTTAACTCCTCAAAATGATGAAATATATGATTCTCTCCATCTAAATCGTGATATTACCGTCACAAGGTCAATTCAACGCATAATCGCCGACCTTTCCTTCTCTATTATCGATTTACCAAAATTATTTCTTTTGAAATTTCAAAGCTTCTTTGAGTTTCCTCCATAATTTCCCCCCAAATCTTCAACTTTGAAATCAGATTTATTGACCGTACAATAGAAAGGGGTTAGCCCCAATTAAAGACAAATCATGAAACCATTTTGCAGTCCTAGACTGCGGACACGGTTGCCTCAGCTCAACAGCTATGTCATCCATTGGCCACTCTTATCTCAAGCTTCTCACATTTAAAGCCATTTTAACAACAAGAAGTACTCAATTCTTTCAAAGTACGCGTAGTGAGGACTCTCCATTGTGGTGTTCTAAATCCCAAGTTTTCATCATAGATTATTGTGGTCTAAATATTGCGGTCCAATCAATATAACTATCAATTCTCAATCAATTTATGTAAATAAGTTTAATTAGCTTTTAATCATTTAGTATTTTGACTCCTATTAAAAAACAAAAATAATAATAAAATATTAAAAAAAGCAACACATTTAATGAAAAGACACAATGATACCGAAAATAAAAGGGAAAATAGAGAAAATCACAAAACGACAAATAAAACGGGAAATCATAAAAATATACTAATAGTCGATGATTATCTAATATAAAGTGAGGGTTGCTTATGATAGTGGATGGTTCTAGCTGGGCAAGCATTTTATTGAAATATTTCTTTTTAAATATAATATGATCATAAACAAATTAAGAAAAAAAAATTAAAAATCTAAAGACTAAAAAAAAAGAAAGAAAAACTTTGCACATTATTACCACAAATACTTAAATATGATCATGAAAATAATTCTATTAATATGTTTAGTTGATTTTATAAAGATAATTTGTAAGAGTTATTTTTTTCTTATATACCTATTTATGTATTTCATTAATGGAATAGTTATTTTAAGAAATTATTATTATTATAAAAAAGAGAATCAAAAGAATGATTATTTTTTTAATTTTTTAAATATAATTTCAATTCTACTTATAAGACTTAAAAGATTATAAAAAATATATATTATTTTTATATTCTATCTTTAAAATATATAATGTTATTTCTATATTATACCATTCGGTGCCAAGTCGGCAACCAAATTGATCCCTCAAAATGTCGGAATTTATGAAGGTGACTTCTTGACAGTAACTTCAGAATTTCCGCTAAATATTTGGACCCACGAGCCAAACCTTTGGATTCCTGGGGTCATCTGCGAATAGGCCTTTTTCGCTCCCTTCACAGCAACAAACAAACCGACTCCGCGCCAACACACCGCACGCACAACGGACCCCATCATCCCACTCACACGTCCCCATGGGCCAACTTCTATATAATCTCTCTCTCTCTCTCTGCCTTTTCTTCTCCCTTCTCTCCTCTCTCCTCTCTCTCATTCCATTTTCTCTGTCCGTCGCACGCAACGACCTGGAAAAAGGAAAAAGGACTTATAAAAATCCTCACAAATGGTGGTTGACGTTACGACGGACGATCAAGAGCAATGGTCACGAAAGCCTAGACGGACCTGTGTAGTCATCGGAGGCCGTGGATTCGTCGGAAAATGGCACGTGTTTAAACTCCTTAAGCTTGGGAACTGGATCGTTCGCGTCGCTGACTCCGATCAATCTCTCCGTCTCGATTCTTCCGATGAGCTCGATTCCGTTCTCTCTGAGGCTATTTCCTCCGGCACCGCGTCATATCACCATATCGATGTGCGCGATCAAGCGAATATCGCCGCAAGTAAGATGAGAGTTTTGTTATGTTATGTTTTTTCTTTAAAAAAGTTGTTTATATAATATGCTTTATGAGTGTTAGTGGAATGTGTTCGTATGCATGAATAAATAATTATCATGTAGTTGCAATGTGATCACTAGTAAGATGAGACTTCGATCAAGAAAATATCGTCATAGGTATCATGAAAAGTTTTGTCGTGTTGTTTATCAACAAAATTGATATGATGTGCTTTTTAAGTGTTAGTTCAACGTGTTCCTAGAAATAAATATGTTATTATTATATAGTTGTAATGGAACCACTAGTAAGATTAGACTTTTTGTTGATTCTCGAACAGTTTTTTAATGTTAATGTGCTTTCAAGTTTTAGTGTAAGGAGTCTTAACGAATGTAGGCATGAACATTGGTTATGATTTAGTTGAAATTGTTGGTTTTCTGTATGAAATTCTTGATGAACTCAATCTTGTTACGTGTAAGAGGATACTATGTTGATTCTTGAAGAGTTATTGAAATAGTGTGCTAAGTGTTAGCGTCAGATGTTACCAATCAATGTGAGCATGAACAATGATTACTATTAAGCTGGAATTATCAATTTTCGGTATGAAATTCATGATTGATTTAATATCATCGTGATTAAGAAGAGACTTCGTTGATTCTCTGAAAGTTCTGGGTATTATATGCGCTCAAGACCTAGTGTAAGGTGTTTTTAACCAATGTAGACATGAATGATATTTATGATCAAGTTGAAATGATCATTTTTATATAAAATTCTTGTCGAATTTAATATTATCATAAGAAAAAGATGAGACTTTGCTGATTCTCAGAGTTCTTGATGTGGTGTGCTCTCGAGTGTTTTTTTTTTTAAATTTTTTTAGTGGAAAACCCTGTACACGGGAGGATGCAAGCCCAAATTTTATTAAAAAAATAGCAAATGAAACCTCTCTACATATTACAAAAGTGCCTGCTCCTGCTTTAAAATAGATAAAGGGAATATTATTACTTCCCTTACAGTAAGACCTGCAGAAAATAAACTGAAAAGAAGGGGGGAAGACTCTTCCCCTTACTAGCATGCACCTATAGAAGCTATCCCAGAAATAATAGTTTATAAAAAGTCTATTAAAACAATACTTACAATCAGAGACATAATAAAATACAAAAACTGGATAAATAAAAGTTCAATCAAGAAATCATATGGAAATTGCCAAATCCAATCATATCCTGATGTAATATCCTCTTAAACTCTTTATCCAGTTCAGCATCAGTAGAGTAGAAAAAACTAGTTTGTGTCTCCCTTGCTTTCATGGCAAGCCAATCAACAACACCGTTTTGTTCTCTCCATACATGATTGACCATGCCCTGAATTTCTGTTGGCAATAACCTTTACCTAAGAAATGTCATTCCAAATATCTCACCTTATGATAAGTGAAGAAAGCCATCTCGACACAGCCAGTGAGTCTGTTTCAATCATTACCTGTTTATGATTGCATAACCTACCAATGTGCTCTCCAGTGTTTTTTTTTAATGAATGTAGACATGGATGGATTATGATGTAATTGCAATTATTAATTTTCTGTGTGAAATTTTTTATTAATTCTATATCATCACAAGTAAGATGAGACTCCAATGATTCTCAAAAAGTCCTTGATAAAATGTGCTTCGAAGTGTTAGTTTACTGTGCTTAATATCATTGTAGACATGAATAATGACTATCGTGTAATTGAAATTCTTGAAAGGTTTGGTAGCATAACAAGGATGGTGAGAACTTATTGATTCTTGGAAGTTGTTGATATTGTGTGCTCTCTTAAGTGTAAGTGCAATGTGTCTATTATCGATGTAAACATGAGTAAGGATTATCATGCAGTCACAGGCAATAAGCTTTTGTATGAAATTCACAAGGTTAATGGCTAGATTAATTGGTTAGGGGTCTTTACTAGATGTAATGATTAATATTTATGTCATCAGTGTTCTTGCTTAAGAATGGAGGAAATATTGTAATTATAATGTGTTTTGACTCGAAATTTTTTGTTTTTTTCTTTCAACACAAAATATTTGATTGAATCACATGTGTGAAGTATATCTAACTGCAATTTTGTGTAGTTTCCTTCCATATATATTATGTTTTGGGTTCTTGTTTGTTTTTATTTGGTCCGTGGAGGTGAATACCTAGTCATTTTCTTTTGGTAAAAGTGCTTTGCTTTGAAAGCACAAATGAATTTGAAAATGAAGTTTTTGGAATGATGTATGGTTTGAGACAATATTGGAGTAAAATGTAAGGAAAAGAAATTGTGGATAAATGCATAATACTCTTCTTAGATTTATTTTACATCATCTGTTTAAGAGGTTTTTACCTCTTTTTACTTATATATTGTGGTATTTATTTGTAGTTTCTCTTAAATATATGAACCTAATACTGCTGAGAATGTTTGGAGTTAGTTGTTCTATATTTGCTGAGTGGTTGCAGAAATGTTTGGTCTGATTCAATGCCATCTAGAAAGGGAAATTAGAGGGAAGAACGATCCCCATAATACTACATAAACAGTTAGTATGACCCTATTTTTGTCATGGAAAGTTTGCTTCTAAGCACAATATTTTAATGTTTAATTTATGTTTTATGTTTAAAATTAATGAAAAACAATTCTCAGTCAACAGAAAACACAAAATTGTAACTTATGCTCTGTGCCTATATTAAACGCCCTCAATTTGATGTTTGATGATGGGACAGCATTGACTACTTTCCACAAATACAGCCGTTGGGTTGTTACTGACTGGTTGTGGCAGTTTTCCCCAATTATTCCAACTCATTTTTGGAAGTCTGATAACTCAATCATAACACATCAAATTGGTTTTCTAGTTGCCAACTGTTTACTAATCGTAATGGCAATTTTTGGCATGTGGTGGATCAGTTGAAATGATGGCAGTTCCCAGTGATAGCCAGATAAAATGATGCTTCGAACATAGTGACAGTTTTTGGCAAAATTTCCAGCAACAGACAATTATTTTCTGACTTATTTTGCTGTAACTTATCCTCAGGAAAAGTTTCATTAACATATGTTAGGATCTAGACGCTTTTTTAAATTAGATTTAGCCTCAGTTTGATCAAATATCCAAGCCAATTCTTATTGGAGCTCTGTGGGTTGGCGATATGTGTAACCCAAATTGTCCATGTTAGTGGCAGGATTTATATTTTTTGGGCCAGTTCAGATGTTCTAGAGAGTTTCCTCATTCACTTGGAATCTATAAGGCTGCCTTGCACAATCCTATGATTTCTTAGCACATTTACTCATTGAGCAGGTTTTCTTGTGGTTCTTCATTCCTTTCCATTTACTAAGTACATTGTTGTAATTGTTCATGAAAAACTGAATCAATCTCATCTATTATAAACAACATATTTTGATGGATATCAACAAATATTTCCTATTTGCAGCAATTGACATTTTGGTTCTCAGGCTTTTGACTCGAGATTCTCCTGCATTCTGAGACTTTTCAAATCAGTGCTTGCTTATAACATATCCTTCAGTTGCTCATTTCCTTTGTCCCTTGCCACGCTGTTACATTAGCTTACACATACTTCCTTAGTCCTTTTTTGGCATTTTTATCTCACCCTTTTTCTACAGAGAATTGTTGAAGGGAACACTGATAATCGTTTTACACTATCTTTACATGGCACAGATTTGCATTTATTTTTGTCATTAGTTACGTTAGATTTTGGATAAAACCATAAACAACCAATCTAAGAGTTTAAATTAATAAATATGTGTGTTTTTATATTTCATTCCCCTTACCCTCATTTGTGAGTTTTAAATGCAGAATTAGTGAAATGGGAAGCTGCATGATGATGCAGGCTCCTGCTACAATACCATGTTAATCTTAAATAGAATCACTGCCTACTTGTCTCTAGATTTAAAGTCTTGAGTGAGAAGATAATATTTAAATTTTAATAGGTAAATCTGGAAGTAATCTTCCAGAAACAAAGGTCAAGATCAGTAGATTTGTTCTTTTCATGCTCCACAGGCACATTTATTTAATACTAGAGCTTTTTTTTTTTATTTAATTGTATACTAGAGCTTTAATCTATACTTAATGGACAAGTAAAGAATATTTTCACATTAGGACTCCAGATTTTACAGAATGGTATTTCTATTCATCTGTTACATTTGCAATGGTAAGTTGAGATCCTGCTTGTTTGAACAGTTGAATGTATTGAAAATTGAAAAATTCAATTTCCATATTCTCACTTCTCTCTTCTTTCCATTATTTGCTTGACTGATAATATTGAAATCTAAGTTCTGCTGTCCATTTATGCATTCAAGAAAACCTTATACAGAAATGTTGGCACAATTGGTATATACATTGTGTTGACAGCATTGCAACTTTCAAGATGTTGGTTCAATTCTGAAGGTCAATGTCTAATTTTTTACGGAGAATGAATTATCCTGTTTTGTTTCTGTGTTGTGAAAGAAACAGATCTCAAAATAAAAAAAATAAAAGAAAAAGAAAAAACCGGTCTCTAGCATTCTTGCTTCTTGCCTTATGTTACTCCTGCAGTATAACATGCTTGGTTCTTATAACTTATGTGCAATTCTACAGCTATTGAAGGTTCTGATGCTGTATTTTATATGGATATTGCAAGTGTGTATAATCAAGATTTCTACAACTCTTATATGTCCATAGTACAAGGTAAATCTCTCACTCTCTTTCTCTCTCTGCTTTAGCAATATGATTTCACAAAGATTATAGAATAACAGTTAGTAAAACCAGTTCAGAGGTTTTCACATTTGCATAGTTCTATGCAGGTGCAAAGAATATTGTCAATGCTTGTCGACAGTGCAAAGTCAAACAGCTAATATACAATAGCACTGCAGATGTTGTTTTTAATGGTTCAAGTGACATTTACAATGGAAATGAATCACTGATGTACCCTTGGAAGGCATGTCTTTTTTAAGTGTTTTCATCTGTTCGTATTAATTAGTGTCATTCATTATTATGTTAACTAGTTGATTTGGTGTTATTCCTTTGCCTTATTGCAGTATGATGATATGTTGACTGACCTTAAGGCTCAAGCAGAGGCACTGATTTTGTTTGCAAATGATATCGATGGTCTCTTAACTTGTGCCATCCGTTCTTGCAATGTATTTGGACCCGGAGATACACAATTCATCCCTTTCATAGTTAAGTGGGCAAAAGCTGGGTGGAGTAAGGTCTGGAGAAAATAACCTTACTACTATTAAAGCAAGTGCATTTTAATGTCTGATTTAGTTAATTACTAAAAGAATATCTGATTAAGTTACGTTATGTTTATCTAAATTATGTAGACACTGATTTTATTTGCGAAGGGTATTGATGTTCTCTTAACTTGTGCCATCTGTCCTAGCAATGTTTTTGGACCTGGAGATGCAGTGTTCATCCCATTCCTAGTTAGGGACAGAGCTAGGTAGATTAAGTTTTGCACAAATTAGCATCTTATCTATTATTAGAATGTTAATATCTGATAAAGTTAATTACTACAAAAATTCTGATCATTTGAGATATTAATCTAATTAATACTACATCCCTCGATACTTCCTCTATTATGTATGATTCTTCTTTGCACATTCACTTCACAAAATGGAATAAGGTAGGATTAGAGTTGCTGTTATTCCTAAGGAATTAAGTAATAGCTACTAATTTATTTGATTGCATTTAAATAACATTAGTAATATATTAAAAATATATGGAAAAATACTAATATACCATTATTCCATTCTATAGCTTGACTGTAGGGTTAGGGTTTAATGGATAGATATGTTGAAATCAACAAAAAAATAGTTATTCCTTTAGTTTTGTGAAGGAATTGCAATTCTTATTTCCCAATAATGGGAGAACTGTAGAATAGTTATTCTCCAAACCAAACATAGTAATAACTACATAAGTTAGGAATGACTACTCTATTCCACCACTATAAAGTTAATCAAATATGCTATAAATGTTCTTGTTTGTCAAAAGAAGTAGATTGGTTCCTTTCTTTTTTCTTCCTTCCTATTTGAGATTTATAGTTAAAATGCAGAATTGAAATGTTTGCATATGCTAAGATTCTGCCACTTAGCTTCACCTTGATCCATTTTTAAGAGTTTCTCATTTCAGTTTATTATAGGAACTGGTGAAAATATGTGCAACTTCACATACGTTGAGAATGTTGCCCAGGCTCATGTTTGTGCAGAAGAAGCATTAGATTCCCGGACAATTTCTGTGGCTGGAAAGGTATTTTGATTTCTTATTTTGCGTACATGTATCTTTTTTACAGGTTCTTCTGTAACTAAATATGCTTACAAGTGGCATCACCTTGTGACTGATTTTAGGCTTTTTTCATCACCGATGGCGAACCAATAAGGTTCTGGGGATTTATATCTCGTTTATTGGAAAGCTTGGGATATCAAAGGTGAAGAATCATCCTATAGTTTTAATAGATATCTAGGATCTTTAAATTATTCTTTTCACCATACTATACAAACCAATGAATTTTTACTTGGTCCTTGTTCAAATAGTTGGATCACCACTTTTAAGCTTTTGCTTCAGTAGAAATGGTTCACTTGCTTGGAATCTGGTTTTCATCACTGCATCTGCTTTATTTCTTGGTCCAACTTGTAGAGTTATTTGTTGATGACTGATATATGTGGTTCTGAAGTGTCTCAGCATTTTGAATGCAGGCCTTTTATCAAGCTACCTGTCAGATTGGTCTATTATGTTCTCTTGCTTTTGGAAAGGATGGATGAGACTTTGGCCATCACAATGCAAAACCGCTTAATGCCAGCTCATTACATTGTCCCATTAGCCTCTAGGAGCAGAACCTTTGATTGTACTGCAGCTCGAAAGGAACTTGCATATTCACCGGTTGTTTCACTAGAAGTAAGTGATTATGCACACCTTGTCAAGAAGTTTATTTTTTTCCAAAGGTTGTCTCATGCATACACCACAGCAGATGCTATTCAATGTTCCTTTAAAACTTTAGTTTGGATTTGTAGGGTTTAGTGTCAGTGGAAAGTGAATAATGAGTAGAATCCATATGGAGATCTTCATTTTTGGATCTTGAAGAAGACCTACCAATGAAATTCTCAAGTTTATACAACAATATAGATGCCATCTCTACAAGATAAGAAACTGTAGTAACCTCTTATGTGGTTGTGGCCATAAGAAATCCTATCACTTTCACTAAAGGCCCTTTGGGAAGATGACAATAGACATCGATAAATGTGGTCTAGGGCATCAAGAATGACTTTCCCGTATTATGTTATGAGCCTTTTTCTTCTTCTTCTTCCCTTTTTTTGGGGGGGGTTGGGTGAGGATATAAACCTCTGGTGCTGTTTGTAGAAAAACATTGGAGAAGGATACATCAGTCTTATACAGGCAATTTTGTGATATGGCTAATCTGGAAAGGGGAATGATCTGGTATGGCACTTGGTGTGATTGAACACGGTTAAAAACTTGAAGCATTTTCCTATCTCTTTGAGATGATGAGAGAATAAGAAGGGGATATTTTATTCCCTTTTGGGCCATGTGATACATTATTTAATTTTAGCATATGATTTATTCAAACATTAGGTGTTATCACCAATGGAAGAATTTTGAAGTGACATGGAACTCAAATTTTTAGGATTATCATGATGTTATGGCAACTCAAATTTTGCATATTATGGTAGTTGTGGTTGGGGCAAACTAGTAGAACCTTCAATAAAGTGCTTGATACCTCATTGAAGAGGCATACCTCCACTGTCTTCTTCCTGAAGTTCAATTTTTTTTCTTTTTTTCAATGTCTGCATCTATAAGTCAGTCTTTTGTGTTGCTTTCTAAAATAAAGAATGTTAATATTTCTTTATCTCAAGTTTTCATCTAACTGGAAGGCTCAGTGTACAGTTAGCTTGATATTGATCTCTTCCGGTTCATGTCTAGGATATATAGGAGTTTCTTGGACATTGATGATGCACTTAAGTGAATTTTTTGATGAATGTATGCTGTGGAGCATGGCATTGAAGTTCTTTAAATTTTAAGGAGAGTTCTTCTTTGCTTTGTGCTGTTCAATGTGCAGGAAGGCATCAGAAGAACGGTTAAGTCATTCTCTCATTTAAGCTGTGAATCTTCATATGCTTATAGTGACTCACTTAAACAGTCCAAAGCAGAAAAGCTACTTGGCAGTGGGAAAGGTAACCGTTTCCTTTATCCTATTGTGCATAAGTTGTCAAAGCGAGTGTTCTTCTATCCTATTGATGGAATTTATAATTTGTTATATTGACAAGAACTGCAAGTCAGCTATTCATTGTAACCTATCGGTTTCTTTTCATTGGATTTGTTAGTCATGTGAATTTATTTTGTGCCAAATATTGGCCAATCTTTCATCATGCAATTGTTTTTAAAGGTTTTATGGGGTGTTTCTCTGTCAGCTGTCACTTGGGGAACTCTTTATGATTCAAAGTATTGCATCTCTCTATTATGTGGGATGAAATATTTGAATTTTTAACTTTGGATTTTAGAACTTTTTTATTATCAAGTTTTATGAATGCATTTACTTGGTTCCTTTCTGTATGTAATTGGATCCTTATAGAACAAACTAAGAAAGAGGGAAAATATACATGTGTAAAACTTTAGGGCTAGGGTGCAGTATTATGGACTGCTCAGTGTAGGATATCTTGATTGTGGTGTAGTGGGGCCTTCTTCAAGTATTTCCTATTTGCAGTTCCAAGCCTTGTAGTTAATTTATTAGATGCTGCCGAGCTTTCCTAAGCAAGAGAAAAATATAAAAATTTTGTTTTATTAATCAGTTGCAAGCATGGAGTAAGCATCAGATTTGATTTAGGCATCCATGTACCAATTATTGAATTTTAGCTTGTGCATCAATCTTTAGAGAACAACACTGCAGTTGTTGATGTTCTTTTTTTAATCAATGCAGTTGCTGATGTATTGCTCTGGAGAGACGAGAAGACTACATTTACATACTTTCTCACTTCTGTAATGTTGTTCTACTGGTTTTTTCTTAGTGGAAGAACTTTTGTCTCCTCTGTGACCAAACTTTTGCTCGTTACAACAACTCTTCTTTTTGGATTTGGTTATTTACCTTCAAACCTGTAAGTATTAATGCTCTAAAAGGATGCTCTTTCAGTTGGATTTTCGTTTTGTGCGTATCAAGCAGAAGTGTTGTTTCAGATTGTGTGCATGTAAAATAGGTTTACTCCTTCCTCATGTTCATAATGAAGTTGGTCCAGATCAGATATCTTTACCTCTTCTCCTATGATTCATGCTAGGTTGTATTATTTTGTGATCCGTTTTTTCTTTTTCTTTTCTTCTTTTCTAACAGGTAAAGTAAGAGTTGCAATCACTTAGTCTCGAGGGTAGTAAGTATTACTAGTTACTAGTGTAACCTAGAAGATATTTGGTGAATATATAGGCATGGCACTGAATAACAGTTCTTGTCTATCAGGAGTGTTCCTGATTTCCTTGAATCAGCAGTTGTATGAAATAGGTTTATAGCTTCAACTTATGCTCGATTTTGTAGTGCGTTTAAGAAATGATTATTTATCATTTAGCATTAAAAAGCTGTCCGATGTTATAAGTCTTCTCTGGTACTGTTTCCATCCTCGAGAAATGTCATGCTAGAGTATATCATGACACTGAATTCTGTCTGTCATAGTCAAAGGTGTGGTATTTTTTCCATCGAATGTGGAATAATTTGATCAAATTGATCTATGGACAGATTTGGGTTCTCTATTCCATCACCATGCTTATCTCCTACTGTGGAACAAGATGCTGCAGTGAAAGAGACAATTTTAGGAATTGTAATATTATGGAATAGAGGGATTTGTATTTTGAAGATTCTCTCCCAAGGAAAGAATTGGAACATTTTCTTCAAGGTATGACTTGTTACTGGATGCCTTTAGAAAGTTTATATGTGCCAAATATTTGATTTTTCTGACACGTTTTTCAACCAAATCTGGTGGAGATACAGTAGATCTTATTCACTTGGTTGTATAGTTTTTAGCTAGTCGACTAGTCCTCTTTCACCCAGTGTGCTATCTAACATTGTACCTGAAAATTTGAGTTTATGTATTGATTGATTGTGTGCATGAGACATAAAATAGGAGTAAAACAACACTACCTACCATCAACTCATTCAATAATTAATATATACACCAAACTCAACATTTCATGTTATCAATATTACACATATTCAACCCAAATTGGGGATTCTGGGCTTTTCTACCCATGATTGCAGAATATTACAAGCCTCATTATGGGCGAAAAGGAACCCAAAGACCTTTATTTCAATACTTAACCTTTTCTGAAATTTTTCTGATGATGTCATTGAATGTTATCATTCTCTTCTTATACACAACTTAAACAACAAAGCCTAACATAAAGCTGCACAATCAGAGTACAAGGATGACATGCCATGTGTGCATCCATAACTGTATGAAAACTTACTCTTAAAACACGACATCTGGAACATATGCAAAAATGTTGCCTATTACTAAATTTCCTGACACGAGATTACACATACTAAAAGACTAATGCACAAAAATAAAGTAGCAACAATAACAATAAATTAAGCTGGCTCCAAGCACAAGAACTTATAATATGACTCCCTCTCTCCAATACGTGCATGACTGCAGGCACAAAACTAGATACTTTAATTTTTTGGTTTGTATCTCTCCTCAAATAAATCCTTTTCCTCCAGCCTTTCTATCTAAAGCAATTTGGTGCATTTACAACCAATAAGAATCGCTCATCACTTTAAAACATAATTCCCTTGTCCTTCTTTCCTCCAATTCTCCTTTAATGATCTGTGGAGAAATAGCGATTTTGAATTTCCTTCCTTCATGCTCCTGCGAATTGAATCCCTTTCATCCTTGCTCTATCCATTCATCATTCATAAAGTTTTTCAAGACTCGTGGATATTGTTAAGTCTTGATGATTATGTTCAACTTCCATGGCTATATTCTTGCAGAAATTGATGATAACAAATGTGAATTCTTGTTCTAGAGAAAGCAAACTGGTTTGCCGTAAAAAGTTGTTCAAACTTTCTTTGATATACCTCTATGGAACTAGTTTGTTTAAACTTTTACTCACTCGCCTAATTTATTACTTATTATGGGAGGTCTAATCTTAGTTGGCTGTGGGATTTGAGCTCTTCCAAAGATAAAATATGGTAATCTTTTTCCACTTTCAAGAACCACAACCATGTATCACCTTCCAAATGAAATGAGGCCAACTCCACTTTTTCCTCCATCAATGTGCATGGATAACTGGGTTTGTGTTGCCATCATATCAAGCAAATCCAACTTTGTATACCTTGCAATGGAATTAATAGTTTCTGCCATTTGTTGTCCTTGGCTGTGTTCCGCTCCTGTTTCTACCATAGAATTCTGTGAATTTATGTTCCTGGCCTAATTCCATGATTTTGATGCTAATTCTTGATATATTGTCTTAATTGTGGTGCATTCTGATACAACCATGAAGGTTCATAAACCATTGTTAGGTGTATATAAGAGGCGTATCGCGTATGCCTCATTCATAAGTCTAGGGTGATTCAGGTGTGTATTGTATTCGTAGTAGGTGTGTGTTTTGTTGTATTTGTGTTATTGTGGTGATTGTCCGTGTTGGTAGTGCTTATCTGTGTAGTGCTGTGTCATGTATGTGCACTATGGGTTGAATAATGTAATCGTTGTGGTAAGTGTACAATAGGGTTTTATATTTGGAGGTTTAATACTGTAATTATAGAAGTGTTGTAAGGGTATATTAGTAATTGTACTTTGGGATGTATAAAAGGAGTTGGAGGAGGGAAAAACAGGGAGTTAGTTAAGTTCTGTTACAAAATTGATAAAGAGGAGCAGAGAGAAAAAGGGGAATATCTGGCTTGGAAAGCTCTGTTTGAGTGAAGCTAGAAAACCCTAATTGAGAAGTACCTGTTTGGGTGATTTGCTTCTCAGTTGTTCTCCATTTTTGCGAACTGTGTTTAAGGTGAGTTTTTACTTCTTTTGAGATCCTAGTCGTTTCACATTCAGCCCTGTAAAAGTGTGAGAAACTTTTCCAACTGCTGCTATAAAATGCAATTTTCTTCCAAAACCCCTACTCTGCTACAAATTTATTAAATGATCACAATGGTCCTTTCTATACTGAAATCATACTTAAAGTCAACCTCAATTGGGGATTTCTTGGTTTTTCTACCTTTTCAACCTATAACTGTGACCAAAAAATTTAATTGCAACTAAGACACGACTGATTGTAGTTAGACCCTATCGTTATCCCCCACAGTCAAAAGGATAGGATCGAGAAGCAATGTGAGGAGATGTTAAAATGGAGTCATACACCCAAGTCAATCTCCATTCTTTTCTCTAGTTTTGCTAGTTAAGAAGATGGATGAAATATGCAGATTTTGTGTAGACTACTAGGCTCCTAATGAGAAGACAATTAAAGATGAATCAAGGAATTACTTGAAGAGTTGTTTGGTGCATGCTATTTTTTGAAACTGGATCTGTGCTCATGTTATCATCAGGTGCTGACAGGCGAGGAAAAAACTGCTTTCTAAACTAACCATGGCCATTTTGAGCTCCAAATGATGCTGTTTGGCCTTACTAATGCCCCTTTTACGGTTCAAGGACTTATAAATGAGTAGACAAGGTGTTCTTTCGCCCCAAGCACAAGCATCATATTTAAGTCATTTAATTTAGGAGAAAGGTGTGAAAGTGGATCTGAAAAAAGTGGAAGCAATGTTGACTTGGCCTATGCCAACTATGATAAAGGCACCAAGGGAATTCTTGCATTTAACTGATACTATAGAAAGTTTGTAAAGAACTATGGAGTGCTAGCCGAACCATTGACATAGATGTTGCATATAAACAATTTTTAATGGACAAGAGAATCGGAGAAAGCTTTTCTCCATCTATGGAAAGTTGTGACAAAAGCTCATGCTCTTGATTTACCCGATTTCACTCAAACATTCATGGTGGAATGTGATACTTCAGATGTAGGCATAGGGGCCGTATTGCAACAATAAAACCAGCCCATTGCATCTTTCAGCCAACCTTTTGCCTAAATACTCCCCAAGCTTCCAGCCCATGAGAAAGAGTGCTAAAGTTGTTCAGTATCAGAAAGCTTGCCTATGGGGTCAGAAGTATACTGAAAAAATGGACCATTATAGCCTCAAAATTTTTTTTTTGGAACAAAGAGTTACTACTCCACAACAGCATTGAATCAACAAGATCTAGGCTTTGATGTTGAGATTGAATTTCAAGCTGGAAGGGAAATTGGGGTTGTCAATGCTTTGTCAAGGGGTGATGAATTTGGGGTTGAAATATCTGCCATTTCTTGTCATTAACTGCATTTTTTAATTAAATCAGAGAGGAAGTCTCAAGTTCACCTAGTTAAAGCTACTAGTGGAGCAAATTTGAGCCAAGGAAGTGAATGAGGCATGGGAATTTAAAGAGCGGCTGATCTTCTACAAAAATAATGTTTATTTGGAAGCAACATCAGCCAAATATAGTTAGTGCAAGGGAAATAGCTTCTTTGGGTATACCTCAAAATGCTAGAGTGTGCAGACTGATTGAGAATGGAGAATAGGCCCTACCTCAAGGACAAATCTAGAACAATTTAATTATCCTGTCAAATGTATGCCTGGATCTAGTTTTAGAAGACAAACTTATATTGAAACCGTCTCCAAATGGGGTCTTCTCTATTAGAGTGCATACTCAACACTTAAGCCTCTAGGTAATACTATATCTTGGACCAAATTAGTATGGAACAAAAAATCCATACCAAAACATAGCTTTATCCTATGGCTTGCAATGAATGGAACCAGTAGGGAATTATAACCCAAATAATGTGTTTCTTGTGCAACCAAGGCATAGAAAACTATCAACATTTATTCTTCCGATGCTCATTTTCATCAGCAATATGGAAAGAAATAATGTCTAGTTTGGGGTGGCCAATGTCCCATACTTCATAGCAGCATGTTTTAGATGGTTTATCCAGTAATTCAACGAATCAGCAGACGGATAAATGAAAATCAGTACTAGTGGCTACAGTTTATTGTATTTAGTGTATAAGAAATTCAACTCGTCTGGGGCAAAGAATTCCTAGCATAAATAGCTTAGCAAGACTTATTTTGAATTATATTCATGTAATCAAATAAGGGATAATAGTTGTTAGCATTTTTCAATGTGTATAATGCAATAGGTTAGGGGTTACTATCCCCAACAAAATTTTGTAAATAGTGGACAATGCCCAATTTCCACTTTGCGGTTGTATATCTCTTTTTAGTTGAATAAAATTACTGAATTAATCAAAATAAGATCAGCCCTATGTTCTACCGTATAGGAGCTGTTCATAACTAGTGTCATGAAGGATATTGAAAGACATTGTATTGGGTAGCTAGGTTCAATTGAAAGGGTCTTAAACAGAAAGTTCAAGACTTGGTGCATGCTTGCCCTATTTGCCAACGTGACAAGGTAGAACACCTTCAACACACTAGTCTCCTGCAGCCATTACAAGTGCCTACCCAAATTTGGTCTGATTTATCCCTGAATTTTTTCGATAGGCTTTCTCAATCATGTGGTGGCTAGATCTTTGAAATATGCTCATTTCCTACCCATGATTCATCCCTATATAACAGCAACAATGGCTAGGATTTTCTTTGATAATATATTCAAACTTCATCAGTTACCTGAAACACTTGTTGGTGATAGGGATGTTATATTTACTAGTGCGTTTTTGAGAGAACTCTTTAAATTGAATGGGACTCACTTGTCCTTTTCATTAGCTTACGATCCATAAAGGGATCGACATAATTGAGAGTTGAGATTGATCCATTGAGATTACTTAAAAGATGTTTTATGATCACCCCAGATGTTGAAATGAATCATCTTGGGCAGAGTATTGCGACAGCAGTGGGTATCATTCAACTCTCAAGGCTGCAACTTCTAAGTAGTCTATGGTTGAGCTTTGCCATGCCAGTTAGCATAATGTTCAAGGTTGGCAAAGCTAGAAGCTGCGCAACAAGCCTTGGCTGATTTGACGAAAAGGTTGTTATAAGCACAAGAACTTATGAAAAATAAATATGATGCAAAGCATAGAAAGGTGCATTATAAAGTAGGTGACTTGATACTACTTGAACTCCAACCCTATCAGCAAACTACATTGGATGCCAAAAGGAACCACAAGTTGCCTCCATGACGCAGCGCGGAAAGCGTAACGAAACAAATCCGAGATTGGATTGGTTTCACACAACAAAGAAACGATCTTTGATGTAAAACCGGTTGCGCACAACCCGGAAATTGGAGAAAACTCTCTCTCAAAGTGTATTCCAATATGATAATAAAAACGTACCCTAATCTATCTGACAAAAGAGTATTTATATGTCCCTGTAAAATATCTAAAAGGGGAAAATCTAAGCGTACACGTGGAAAGAAATAATAAAATACACGCATAGTACACGGTTTCATACACGGCCGTGCCTAAGCCGTGTATGTTTCTGGGCATGCGACACGCATAGTACACGGTCTCATACACGGCCGTGCCTCTAGGCCGTGTATGTCTCTGGGCATGCGACGAGCATAATACACGGTTGAGTACACGGCCGTTCCTTTAGGCCGTGTGGGCTTCTGTGTATATGACGAGCATAGTACACGGTTTCATACACGGCCGTGCCTTTAGGCCGTGTATGACTCTGTGAGAATCCTACTAGAGCACACGGTTGTGTCGCTGGGCGTGCCCGTGCCCATGCCCGTGTAAGTGATACACAGCCCGGGTAAAATTATACACGGCCGTGCCCTTGGGCCGTGTAAGTCGCTGTGTCCTCCACGATGTCCGCATCATTCTCTCCCACCAAGGTAGAACTCGACCCCGAGTTCGCTTCTGGATAAAGGGGTGCGTCATCCGTGTAAAATGGAGATAAATCCGCCACGTTGAAGGTCCGGGAGATTTTCATGCTTTCCGGAAGGCCAACCACATAGGCGTTGTCATTGATTTTGGCCACTATTTTGTAGGGCCCATACTTCTTCGGCTGCCACTTGCTATATGTACCCACGGGGAAGCGTTCTTTCCTTAAGAACACCATCACGGGGTCTCCCACCTCGAACAACTTCTTCTTCTTATGCCTATCAACTGCCTTCTTATAGCGCTCATTCACTTTCTCAATTTGTTCTTTGATCTCTGACGCCAGGTGCTTTGCTGCTATGTTGGCCTCCACACCTTTGGGTAGGGAAACTAGGTCCAGAGCGTGAGAAGGTGCCTTGGTGTAGACCACTGAGAAAGGAGATTTACCGGTAGTTCTATGGATCGAGTTGTTGTAGGCAAACTCTGCTTGAGACAATGCCAGGTCCCATTGCTTTGGTTTCTCTCCACAGATACTTCTTATCAGATTGCCAAGGGTCCTGTTCGTCGCTTCGGTTTGTCCATCGGTTTGTGGGTGGGCTGTGCTGCTGAAGTGGAGGGACGAGTTGAACATGTACCAAAGCGTCCTCCAGAAGTAGCTAAGGAATCGGGTGTCCTTATCAAAAGTGATGGATTTGGGAACCCCATGTAATCGGACCACCTCCTTAAAGAATAATCTGGCTACATTATGAGCATCCGTTGTCTTCTTACATGGGATGAAGTGAGCCATCTTGGAAAACCTGTCCACAACTACAAAAACAGTGTCAGCACCTCGTTGGGTACGAGGCAAACCTAGGACGAAGTCCATGGATAGGTCTTCCCAAATGTTCTCAGGTACGGGTAAGGGAGTGTAGAGTCCCATATTCTGAGAGTGCCCCTTAGATGTTTGACAGATGTAGCAGCGTTGCACTATCCGACTGACATCCCTACACAACTGAGGCCAATAATATCTTGCAGCCACTGCTGCTAGTGTTTTGTCCCGCCCCAAATGGCCAGCTAATCCCCCTCCATGGAGATCTCGGATCACCTTCTCTCTCAAGGAGGATGCAGGAATACAAAGTTGGTTCTCCCTCATCAAATAACCCTCCAGGATATAATAACTGTCAATGGGTTCCTTATTAATGCACTTTCTCCAGGTAGCTCCAAAATCCCCATCCGTTTCATACAGCTCCTTCAACTGTTCAAATCCCACTACTTCAGCTCTCAAAGTCACTAGCAAATCCGCTCTTCGGCTTAGTGCGTCGGCCACCTTGTTCTGAACCCCAGATTTATGCATCAAACGAAACGGAAATTTCTGCAAGAATTGTATCCATCGGGCGTGCATGTCTTTGCATATGCGGGTCTGATTGCTCAAGTGTTTCAAGGCAACGCAATCAGAGTATAATACGAACTCCTTGCCCACCAAATAATGTTCCCACATTCTCAAGGCCCTGACCACGGAGTAGAACTCCTTGTCATATGTGGACCATTTCCGCCTGGCCTCACAGAGTTTCTCACTATAAAATGCAACGGGCTTCTTCTCTTGAGAGAGTACCGCCCCAATACCTACACCACTAGCATCGCAATCAACTTCGAATAATTTGTCGAAGTCCGGTAAGGTCAACACTGGTGCGCTACATAGTCACTCTTTGAGCACGGTGAATCCCGCCTGAGCTTCCTCGTCCCAATGAAACCGCCCTTTCTTTAAACATTCAGTTAAGGGAGCCGCCACCATGCTAAAGTGTCTTATAAAACGTCTGTAGAACCCTGCTAACCTTAGGAAACTCCTCAGCTCAGTGATTGTCTTGGGTGTAGGCCAATCTCGAATGGCTCGTACCTTATCCTCATCCACCATGATTCCTTCCCCACTCACTATGAACCCCAAAATTAACAGCTTTGATGACAGAAACACACACTTTTTGATATTAGCATAGAGTTTGTTCCCTTGCAGCACCCTCAAAACATCTTTCAAGTGCACTAGATGCTCCTCCCGAGTCTTGCTATATATTAATATGTCATCAAAATATACGACAACAAATCGGCCTATGAAGGGTTTAAGTACCTGGTTCATCACGCGCATAAAAGTACTCGGTGCATTGCTGAGTCCGAATGGCATGACCATCCATTCATATAGCCCCTCTTTCGTCTTGAAGGCGGTCTTCCACTCATCCCCAGGTCTGACCCGAATTTGGTGGTACCCGCTTCGAAGGTTTATCTTGGAGAACACCACTGCCCCACTCAGCCGATCCAACATGTCCTCAATGCGAGGTATGGGGAATTTGTACCCAATTGTGATTTTGTTGATCGCTCGGCTATCCACGCACATCCTCCAACTCCCATCTTTCTTAGGCGTTAGTAGTGCTGGTACGGCACAGGGACTCAAGCTATCTCGAATGAATCCCTTATCAAGCAAGTCCTGGACCTTCTCCTGTAAGATCTCTATTTCCTTGGGACTCATCCGGTAGTGAGGGAAGTTGGGAAGACTAGCTCCCGGCACCAAGTCAATGTGATGTTGGATGTCCCGCAAGGGAGGTAATCCCTCCGGTAAGTCTTCCGGAACGACTTCTTTGAATTCATCTAATAATTCCTTCACTTCTTCCGGAATCTCCGCGTTACTCATGTCCTCTCCCACATTTTTCACTACTAGAGCATGCATCAAGTGGGATTCCTTGATGTCTTTGGTCATCTCTCTTTCCGATTGAGTGATCGTAAGAAAGGACTTCCCTTTCGCTTTCTGGATTTTGGGTTGCTTATCCATTAATGGCAGTAGTGTATACTTCACCCCCTCCTTCTCCAACCTATACTTGTTCTCCTTCCCTGCATGTTGGGCATCTACATCAAATTGCCAAGGACGCCTGAACAGCAGATGACAAGCGTCCATATCGACGATGTCGCAGTACACTTCATCTCGATATTTACCGATTGAGAAAGGAACTCTACATCTCTCCTTTACCTCTATCCGTTCTGCCGCTTTGATCCATCCGATGGTGTACGGACTTGAATGCTTCTCTGTCGGTAATTGGAGCTTCTTTACGACTTCCTTCCCAAAGATGTTTTCACAACTCCCACTGTCGATAATCAAGTCAAACACCTTCCCACCAATCGTGCACCTAGTGCGAAACAATTGGTGTCTTTGTGAGCTATCCTCTTGTTTCGGTGCCAACATCATCCTCCTAATTACGTAATTAGGTTCTACCCCGTCGTCAACCTCCTCATAGTACTCATCATCACCATCTGGTTCACAACACACTTCTTCCTCCTCTTCCCTCTCGACAATGTTTACGGTGCGTCTATTTGGGCACTCATTTGATCGATGCCCCGGCTGATTACATCTATAACATTTTCCCAGTATCGGCTTGGCATATGGATTGTTTTGCCTTGGAGTGTCTCTATTCTCCACCGGTCTCTTTCCTTTCGCCTTGTCTTCTCTCCTGTTCATACTTCCTGCTGGCTTCTCAACCACTCCTCGAGGTCTTTCACCAGTTCCTTTACTACTATTACCAGGACCTTTGTAAGTGTAAGTCCTTTTACTACCTCCAAACCTTACGCTCTGTTCTTGTATCATCATTTCTACTCGGAGAGCCAAGTTCTTTGCGTCATTCACGGTTCGAAACACCGTCACCCCTATCTTATCTCTTATCTGAGGCTTCAACCCGTCTACAAACCGTGCCACCTGTTGACCCTCAGTCTTTCTTAAATCATTTCTCTCCGCTAGCCTCATAAACTCCGCGGTGTATTCATACACCGTCCTCTGCCCTTGTCGGCACCGCTGATACTGTTGGAAGAGGATTTGTTCGTAATCGGGTGGCAAGAAATCCCGCTGCAGCAGATTTCTCATACAGTACCATGATCTAATCGGTTGTCGCCCTTCCCTTTGCCTACGGTGTTGCAATCTATCCCACCATGCAGACGCCCCTCCTTTCAATCTACAAGCAACCATTCTCACCCTCCTATCCTCAAGAACCTCCATATAGTCAAAGAATCTATCGACCTCCACCAGCCAATCTAAAAACTCTTCTATATTTAAATTACTATTAAAAGAAGGGATATCTACCTTAAGACGGAAGTCTCCGCCTTCAGCATGGTCGAACCCTTGGTGATTGCGTCAATATCCACCCCCATATGCTGGTTCATTCCGATCATCAATGCCACGAAATCTTCCACCGCCAACAACACCACCCCTTCGCGGTGGTTGTTCTCTCCTCCGCAAAATTCCATCCTCTTCCTCAGAAGAGCTTCCGTCAATTTTCCGGTTCCATTGGTTTCCAGCAACAAAGTCATTGATAAGGTCGCCGCGGGCAGCTGCTACCCCCGGTCGATTCCCAACAACACCCCTGTGACCGTTGTGGTCCATTACCATGGCGTTGAACCGCGCCACCAGATCCTCCAGGCGTTGCTCTACACGCCCAAGTCTCTGCTCCATGGCTTCAACCACTGCCCTCGGAGCCCATTGATTGACTCCTTAGACTTCCGCATCTCGATCAAGGTCGAGAACACGACCGCCATCAACACCACCGTTAGTCGACATCTCCGCAGGGAATTGCCTTGCTCTGATACCAACTGACGCAGCGCGGAAAGCGTAACGAAACGAATCCGAGGTTGGATTGGTTTCACACAACAAAGAAACAATCTTTGATGTAAATCCGGTTGCGCACAACCCGGAAATTGGAGAAAATTCTCTCTCAAAGTGTATTCCAATATGATAATAAAAACGTATCCTAATCTATCTGACAAAAGAGTATTTATATGTCTCCGTAAAATATCTAAAAGGGGAAAATCTAAGCGTACACGTGGAAAGAAATAATAAAATACACGCATAGTACACGGTTTCATACACGGCCGTGCCTCTAAGCCGTGTATGTTTCTGGGCATGCGACACGCATAGTATACGGTCTCATACACGGTCGTGCCTCTAGGCCGTGTATGTCTCTGGGCATGCGACGAGCATAATACACGGTCGAGTACACGGCCGTTCCTTTAGGCCGTGTGGGCTTCTGTGTATATGACGAGCATAGTACACGGTTTCATATACGGCCGTGCCTTTAGGCCGTGTATGACTCTGTGAGAATCCTACTGGAGCACACGGTCGTGTCGCTGGGCGTGCCTGTGCCCGTGTAAGTGATACACGGCCCGGGTAAAATTATACACGGCCGTGCCCTTGGGCCGTGTAAGCCGCTGTGCCCTCCACGATATCCGCATCACTCCAAGATTCTATGGCCCTTTTTCCTGTTGAAGCTAAGCTTGGATCAGTGGCTTATCAACTCACATTACCTACTATTGTCAGATTCACTCTATTTTACGTAGTTCATGTTCGAAAAAGTTTGAAGGGAATATACCTACACAACCTATTGTAACTATAATTCACAAGGCCACAGGATTCCAACACCTAAGGTGGTTCTTGATGTCTGAAGGATATTTCACATGCTAGAATTTTGGGTGCATTGGGAAATGTATTCTCCAGCTGATGCTTCATGGGAAGATGCAGATATGATGTGTCTGCACTACCAATGTTGCTGTGTGAGGTCACACACATTCTTGAAGGGTGGGGTAATGCTATGGTTAGTTCATCAGCCAATAAATCCCATAATGAATATGGGTTAGTCCCTTTTAAGCGTGTCTATACATGCAAGAAGAAGTTTTAGTTATGTGTGTTTATGCACTGTAATGTGTTTTGTAAGCTGTTTGTGTAATAGGAGTGTGGGTCGTGTAATCTCGGTGTCATAAGAGTGAGCAGCTAGTGCTGCCATTATGTATGGATATTAGGTGTGATATTTGTATTTTAAATATAATCATTTTAACTAGTTATGCCCACAGGTTGAGGGTAGTTATTTGTGGCAGTTTAGTGGTGCTTGCATCTTGGAAGTGATGGTCTTTTTCCTTTGCCACCTCAGTATAAGACTGATTGATGTATAATTAGCTCTCAGAGAAAGAAATTGCTGAGATTTGGTTCGAGTTTTCCTTGGCATTATCTGATCTAACACACTAAGTAGCAATATAAAAGATGAGAGAAACCTTGGGTTTTTCTTTATCTTTAATAAATGTGATAAATCAGCAACATCCTTTATGACTGAGGACTTTTTATGGACCTCACACATCACAACGAATCAAGACAAATGGTTGAGAGGCAACTTAAAAGGCACATTTTGGTATTTGACAAACTCATGAGTGACAATGAAAAGAACTAACATCAATATTTTGGAATATCAGAAGGATCGACTTTGTAAGAATAAAAAAGGATGGATGACCAAGTTGACAATGCTTTGTTCAAGATCTTGGGAAGCTTTACAATAGTTGATTAGCTGAAGAATCCTGTGAAGAGCAACCCATATAAAGTGAACCGCTTCTATTTATTGTCCCATGTGTCATTGCAATATAGCATATTGAAATTCTGCATCGAGTAACAATTTCATGCATGAGATAGGATGGTGTTTGTTTGTTGATGTGCTTCTTCTTAGGGGATTTTGTGATTGCTACTGACTGAATTATTTTATGAAGTCCCCTCTGAAAAGCTTTTTTGTTGGCCAATGACATAATGCGTATTGTTTTCGCATGGTGACCTTGTTGACTACTCATTTCACCTTTTGGTGAAGTTTATTCTTTTCTTCCTTCTTGTACCAAATTACCAGATGTTCTCATGTGGTAACTCTAGTATACAGCTTGAATACCTATATCATGTCGAGTGTTCACTGCCAATGCAGGTTGCACTCTCGCTCTATTTTCTGAAGTACATTGTGTCAGGTTACTTGCATTTGGCAATGGGAGTGGGTAAGAAATAACTCAAATAAGCACGATATAGATCTATTCAAAATTTATCTCTGTTTTCACGATGGCTAATTGTGTGCTACTGAAATGCAGCTCTGGTCTTTGCATTCACTATGTTCTTCATTTACGATCAATATGAACCCGGGGTTGATATCTTAGCAACAGTTCTGGTGAATGGAACTAGATATTTGAAGAAACGGTCTTTAGGATTTTGGCTTACGGCTTCGGTGTCCTCTCTTTCATGATGAAGACTTAATGAGAGTAACAATGAAGCCTCATGTGCAATGGTTTATATACTATCCGATCTATGACCTCATTATCTTGATTCCACAACTGGTTTCTGTATGATTTGCTAACTAAATCAGCCTCTAATCTTGGCACAAGGATTGGGTTTTACGGTATGAGCTCTATGTTTTCATTGAGCCTTGGACATTTTCCCTCCTGTTTGGGAGATTTAGAGAGGTTTGGGCCATATAGATTCACACTGATATAGGCGATACGACTGGAAAATTGAAGACAAAGAGATGCCTAACTACTAATTGGCAACAACTTTACTTAGAATGTAAAAATTATTTGGTGAAGACAATGTCTTCGTACAGCAGCTCCATGTAACTTTTTGTCTCATCACTGGTAGATTTTTGGCATATTACTTTTATTTTAGGTGTAATTGAAAAAATATATACATATGCTTGTATTCTTGCTTTTTTTTTTAAATTTATTTTGTATATTTATGTATATATTTTTTTACTTGTGTTTTCCTACACTTAAAATAATAAAATAATTAGACATTAAAAATAGGCAGGTAAAAAAAAAAAAACCTTCTCTTTCTTTTTTTTTAATTTAATCTTAACATTTTTTAGGTCTTTTTTTTTTTCAACGTTTAACCATATATAAAATATAAGAAATAAAAGAAGCATGAAAATCGAAGGGGAAAAAAAAAAGAAGCCACGAGTAATTGATCTTTGTGTTTAATGAGGGAATTTTATAATAGTTACTTTAGTAATTATATAATATAATTATTTTTTTATTATAGTAAAATCTTTACGGTATTTTAAAGCTATCAACTAATCTTTATAGGATCCATAGATAGTTTTATAAAACATTTTGATAAATTTTTTAATGATAAATTATTTTAAATTATAGCAAATAAAGATTTACCAATATAAAAAATAATTATACTATATAATTACTTTTATAATTTTACGATAGAATTATCCTTATGGAGATGACTAATTCCACTAAACGAGCACAGGAGTTTATATAGGGCCAGTAATGCGGGCCAAATGGGTCGGCCCGCCTTGACCTGCACCAGCTCGTGGGTTGTCGCGGGCTGGCCCGCAAGTCTAGCGGGTCAGGAAAGTCTGCCCGCCCCGCCCCGCGGGCCATGCGGGCTGGCCCGCGACGACTCTCAATAATTTTTATTTTTTTTGTGTATTATATAAAACAGGCGGTCGGCAGTGGTGGTGCGACGTCCAGCTGCAGAGTGCGAAGGAGAAGGTGCAGTGTGTGGGGGTGTGGCCGTGTAGGCTGCTACCAAGCGCCAGCTGCGTGCGGACGAGGTGCCGGCCGAAACCACCCGCACGTCGACATCATCACGTCGAGCTACCAAGGAGAATGTGCGGTCCGATGGCGTTGGCGGTGTAGGTGTGTGTGGGCTGCTGCGGACGGCGGTGCCGTCACTTCAGTCGACGTCATCCTCAACTCCCCGTCCGTCGTCCTCAACTCCTCGTCTCGTCATCGTCACTTCAGTCGACGTCGGCGTCGTCAGTCCTCAGTCGTCTTCGCCTATTGGTCCTCAGTCGCAAGTCTCACGGTCGCGGGTCACTGACTCAGTGATAGAGCACAGCACAGCAGTCCTCAGTCGCGGTCGTGGTCGCGAGTCACTGTCACTCGGTGGTCGCCGGTCGGTGCGACCAGCTTAGTCCTCAGTGACTTGTTCATCGTTCTTCGATTCATTCAAGCTCGTTTTACGACACTCGGTGGTCGCCAAGCCGTCCTCGTCCGATGCTTGGACTGTAGCGAATTGCACAACACTCTGGGGGAATTTCAGTTTAAGACTCCGGCACCTGGTGGTCCTATGGGGCAACTATAGGAAGATTGTTCTGTTAATGAAGGAGATTTGGCCTTTATAGAAAATTGCAATGTTAAACGCCTGCGGATTGCTCTTTAGGAAGGGCAGGGTCAGATCTGGAAAAGAAGGAAGCTCGATTTCACGGTAAATAGCATCGGAGTTCGGAGATTGTCTCCTACCCCGTTTTCTGGCGTGTTGGCCCGCCGCCCGCGGGTCAAGCGGGCACGGGCCAAAATGGCCCGCACCTCTACAGGTCAAATTTTTTTTGCCCGTCCCGCATATTTTTGCGGGCGGGACGGGTCAGCCCGCGGACCCGCCCGCAATTCCCACCCCTTTATAGACTTTCATAGCACTGTAATAGAGAATCTTAAACAAAATTCGCTTTGAACGTGACATTTTAAGAAATTTTGCTATAAGGGATAGGCAAAATGCGTTGCGATTTGATTCGAGTTTCTTCGCTGTTTAAAATGAAAATGGGGCTTGGATCACAGCTCCCCTCCAAGTTGAATTGCTTTAAACAATTCAAGGCAGAGTGTACAGCCGTTTGAATGACATTTTTTTTTTCTCCTTTTATGTCATCTTTTTTTGTAATTTTATCTGCTATATATGTTGTTTTTATTTGCATTTAAATTAAATTTTTACTTGTTAATCATGCTCTTATATAAAGAAAAAATATATATTTTTTCATTTTTCAACTGTATATCAACAAATACAAATGTTAAAATTTTTAAGGTTGAATAATTTAGTTTTAATAGAATTAAAACAGAAAAGATTGATCAATTAAAATCAATGATATATAATGATGAATAGAGATGTATGGAATAGCGATTCCTTTTTCTTATTTTTTTAGCAATTTGGTTGCAGATCAAACTGCAGTAAACAATTTAGGAAGCCGAATTTAAGTGTAATACGTATTGGGAAAGACTGCAATTTACGGTTTGCTTCAATTTGGTTTAGCTTGATTCATAATTTTATTTGGTTTAGTGAATACCCCTACCCTACCATAGGATAATAGAAATCTAAATAGTCTGTAATGAGAAAATAATTTATAATCGCCGTAACTAATGGTTATCATTCCTTTGAAAACTCGATAGCCTTCATAATTTATAAAGCTTTAGTTTTCGTATCTTAAATATATATATATATATATATATATCGTGGGTTACAAGATTGGTGTCAAGTAGTACAATAATGGTCCAATTCATGCAATGTGTAAATTTTTTTTTAATTTGGACATCACATTAAAGAAAAGAAAAAATGACAGCATAAGAATCATGTTGGGTAAGAAATGTGTAAGTTTGTCTCTTTGGAATAAATTATTTTTTAAAAAATGATTCCGGAAAAAGTATTTTCCTGAATACCATTTTAAAATTATAGTTTGGGATTACAAATTCTAGATGTGAAGAAATCACATGTTGAACATGTGATTTTCTTTATATTTGAAAATTATAGTCTTAACTTGTAATTTCCGTTCAAATGTTGTGTTCAAAGCCAATTTGGATTCAGTGTTAACAAAAGGCCTTGTTGCTTTACTTGTTTAAGGCCTTTCGGGTTGACTTGTTAATGAGGTACTTAGGGTTTCACCTAACTTTGTTACGCTTCTTGGGTTGTAACAGAGTTTAACTCCTAGGAATAATGGGTTTTTGATTATGTCGAGGTTGATGCAAAAAAAATGCATTGCTTTTGCTTTTCGAACGTGAAAAGGACCCAAATTCGGGTTTGGGAGTGGATAGTAGTGCTGTTGATTGAATCACAAATGAATATAAAAAAATTGCATGTTGAAATTGTGATTTCTAAATGTGAAATAATCGCATGTCGAGAAATGTTTTTTTAAGAACCATTTTTTAAAAAATAGTTTGCTCTAAATGAGCAAACTCACGCATTTCTCCCTATTGGGTGGGCTAAGAAATTTGTCTTTAAATAACAAAAACTTTTAATCAGAAGATATTTTTTATGTTGAGTTATCAATAACCGCTCGCCTATTAGCGATGATTAAAATTTTTAGGTAACTTATAACTATATATTTTTTATATTTATTTTATACATGCTTAGTATCGTTTACCTTAAGGATTAGCAGTTTATTTAGATTTCAAATATTTAAAAACGTGCTTTTAAATCTCTATATGTCCATTCCACACTTAATACAAGTAATAAAAAATTATTAAGGTTAAAAAAGAAAAAGCGCATAAAATCAAATAAAGGAAAAGACAAAAAAGAAAAGAAAAGAAAGGAGAGAGAGATTCCATTTTTATTCTTGAATAGTACAAAAGACTAGATTTGATTATGAGCTTTGAGCCCATAATTAGATAAATTCGACTTTTCAAATTAAAGTGATAAGGTTTATAGAATCAAAATTGTGAATTTTGAATGATTAATAAAAATTTAGTATAGTGGGTTTAGAGTTGGAGCCATTGAATCAATTTGATTGATACTAACCTTTTTCGATAAAGCTTGTGCACTAAAAAAGGCTATCAATCTTTACCGAAAGTAAATAAATAAATGGATAAAAAATAGAATAGGTTTTAAATGGACCTAAGACAAAAGAAGCCCATGAAAGGGTCCATTATTAAAATGATTAATGTCTAGCTACAATTGTCAATGCGAATATGCAATCCTACAATAAGTTCAACAACAATGTTTTATAATACTAAAAAGACCTAGCTCATTTGAGGGAGCAAGGATGCTAGATGAATATCATCGTGTTACCAAAACTATGTACTAAAAAGATCAAACAAGGCTAAAAACAAGAAAAGACCCTTTGCTTCTCATAAAAAAATAGTAGGGGTTGATGTTTCAATAGCTTCTCCTCTTATTAGGCATACATCCAAGCTTCTAGAAAATATCTACTCCTCTTTTCTACCTATCTCTCTTAATCATTCCTTAATGCCATTCCACATCACTTCCTTGTTTGCATATATTATGTGTTTGAAATCTAGTATTGAGAAAACCATTTGATTTTATTTTTTTTTAGTTTCAAAACTAATGTATAGATTTTTTTTCTTCACGTTATAATCACGGTGAAAATGATAATTGGAGAATGGGAGTTAGAAGGCAAAAACCCATTCAATTTTAAGGGATAGTGTTTAAAAAATATTTTATTTATTAAAAAATGGAAACATTATTTGGTTTCTTTTAAGGTGTGTGTAAGTAATTATTTCATAACCTAAAATCTACCGTACCCTACATAGTTCATAAGATCTTGAGTGAGTATTGAAGATCATAAAGTTTGTTTCGGTTCCAGTTTTTGTAAAGTCTATTCCTAGAAGGTAAGATACATAATATGCCATCTTTATACTCTACATTTATTATAAAATCTATACTTTAAAGTATATGGAGTATAAATTCTAGAGTATCGTGTACTTGCCCTAAGAAATTCATTTATTAATAATATTGAGCATAACAAAAGATAATATTTATAATTAATATGTACTTAAGGGCTATGCCAATTTACCCAATTGTAGAAAGTAAAAACTTCAAAGCATATTACATCGTTTATTTCTTTGCTATCTCCCACTGCATGATTCTATATTTCAAACTTAATAACTTTTTTAAAAATATATATTTTTTATTTTGCATATACAAATATCACTATTAAAGACATCGTGAATATTGATTAAAAAAGAATGATTGTACTTGAGTTGAATATGTTTAAAGCTTGGTTCATCTTGTTTATTATGTTTATATTCAATTCAAGATTTATGTAGGTAAATATTGATCGAAGGAATTATTGTAATTTATATTCCATTGATAATTTATCTAGGTGATAATTGATAAAGTATGTATATATGAAGAGTGTGCTTTAGAAATATAAATAAAAAATAGTGCAGACATTATAAGTGGAATATAATTTATAAAAATTAATAATGTAAGACAATATACATAAACCAAATATTGACTTAAATTAAAAAAAGGTTAATAAGGTTTAATTGCTTTGTAAAGTCAGTCACTATAATAAAGTTGACTTAGGTTGGATTTTCTGTATAGAATTTGATTAAATTTATTAATAATATTTTATTAACAAGGTAGATGGTAGTTTATACATATGGAAAATTATATGATTATATAGCTTATAATAGACATAGTATAGACTTCATGATGGTAATGAGCATGAGTTTGTATTTTAGCCATTACATAATTTTTCGCAAGAAAATATATTTCTTTGTTTACACAATGTTTCACTTTAGTATATTTTGAGAGATTATATATATTTTTAAATAGTATATAATTTTATTGATAATATTTTAATATATTATATTTCATATGATCAAATAATGATATATAACCTCTATTTATAAAATTTATAAATATATATTATTTCGATCACTTTCTAAATAAATTGATGGTTTTCACAAATATAGATACTCTAAATTGACACTACATTCGTATATAGCATGGGATTTCTACTATTTAATATAATTGAACCGAATTAAATCAAAGCGAATTCATATTTTTTGATGGGCCGGCTTGAATTTTGATTTCTCCGGTTTATAATTCTCTTCGTGTGCATTAAGACATGCAAATAGACCAGAGACATATCTCCATTCTCCATTCATACACTCATTCCCATTCTCGCACTCAATCCCTTTTCCGCCCAATCTTTCCTCTTAACCCAGAATTCATCCACTCAAATCCTAAACCCTAACTTCTCTCTCCTCTCATTCCTCCACAACCCTAGCGTTCCCTCCCCCTCTTTCTCTCTCTCTCCAAAAAGCACTCCTCTCCCAAACCCTAATCCTTCTCTCTCTTTACCTTCGAATTGCAAATCAAGAACCCTAATCTATCGTCTTGTCACACAATGCCGCCGCCTCCGCCGCCGAGCAAATTGAGCAAGCAACACGAGGCGCCGTCTAATAACCTATGGGTCGGAAACCTATCGAGTGACGTTACGGATGCGGACCTCATGTATGTTTTTGGGCCATACGGTGCGATCGACGCGACTTCTTATGCGTCTCGAAGCTATGCGTTCGTGTTCTTTAAACGCGTGGAGGATGCTGCCACTGCCAAGTTGGCGATGCAAGGGAATACCGTGAAAGGGAATTCAATTAAAATCGAATTCGCTCGACCGGTTTGTTCTTCTCTTTTTCGTAGATTGCGATTATCGATGATACGAATTTTTGGTTTTCACGTTGTTTATCTAAGCTTTAATTCTGCTATTACTAGTGTAATGGTTGGAATATTTGAGATGTGTATTGTTTTAGTGCGGTTATTGGATGTAGTTTGTTTATTTTTTATGTTACCGAGCGTCCGTATTATTATGTTATTTGTGGTGTTCATATTTAGATGCTTGATCGATCTAGCTTATAGATGATTAAAAGACAAATCATTGGTTTCGGGTCGGGGTTTTGTGCATTAGGAGAAAATTGATCACATCGATTTCTGGTTGGCTATCGAATGGCCGTTGAATGGAAATATTACGCATGATTCGGATCATATGGCAACTTGGTTTTCCCTTGACCCTCATGGTAATTAAGATTAGTCGTGAAGAGTTGTACCAAAATTGCAAATTCAAATGACTAGAAATTTGATTACAATTATGATGTGGAAGGTCCCGTCTATGAAAAATAATGGATGCATGTAGTCATTGAAGATCCCTCCTGGGTTTCCATGTATCTACAAACAATTTCCCTTTATATTTACTTATTACGGCGGGAAAACAAATTTTACGGGTGTAGGAGTTTATATCTTGATTAAAAAATATTACATGTCTAGAAGATAATTTTATCAGGAGATGTACTATTAAGTATTTTTTCTGACGTACTCGGAGAGATTTCCAATAATTCTATCAACATGACGAATCAATTTGTCAATGTGAGACAGTTCTTGAATAAGGTTCTTGTTATAATCGTTGATAGAACTTTTGGAAATGACTTTGAATGGCAAGATGGAACTGCTCTGACTACAAAATTGCAATACAACCATTATATATTTTTTTGCCTTGTCTTGTACCTTGCTTCATAAAAATGTGGAATCTAAAAACTTTGTCTTTGCAAAGTAATATTGAAAACTGTGTCATTTTAGCCAAAATTACTTTGCTTTAGGAACTGAGAGTCTGCTATCTCATGTGCTTACTCTCAACATGCAATTTTTTTCAATGAGGATTGTTTTTGAAAAGGGTTTTGCTGAAATGGAAAATGGTCCTAAGGTAGGTAGCAATATTCATTCTTGGATAAGTTTCGATGTGCATGAAAGGCGTAACAATCTGGGTACTGTCTTGGAACCTTTTCTTATTGTCCCATGCTGATATACTTGGCTTTTATAGAATGAGGTAGTTTGTTTTTAATAAAATGCATCATAGGGATGCGGCCCTTTAGAATTATGTAGTCTTGAAGAGATGATTCGGCAAATGTATCTAATGGCAAAATGTAATGATAATCCAAGGACCATCATGTCCTGGGCGCCTCTGTGCAATGGGGGAAGTAAAGACAAGTTATCGAGAATTTGGTGAATTCCAACACAAAAAATGCAGAGCGATTGAAATTCATTCCTAATTTCATTGGTTTGACATTCTTGCTATTTAGGAATGGGATGATGAAGAATGCATTTATTCTAAAGCTGTATCTTTAAAATATGGATTCCAATCCTAAAGTGCAATTCTTTTCTCATAAGCATATTACATGAAGTAGCAAGTTGCAAGTACATTACGACATCACACCAAGTTATTGAACCTGGTTGGGGGGGAGGGGCGGTAACATGCTTATCCATCTCAGTAGCTGAGGCTCAAAATTGGACATTATTGTTGTGTCATAGATGTTAATTTCGCTCCTGCCAGTTAAACCATAAAATAGAAAAGGGTGAGCATGTAAAATTTGGATTGTAAAATTCGACTCTAAAATTTGTATTTTGAAAACTATGCTATATAACCACCATTCAAAGACAATGAAATTAGTGACAAAAACGATGGAATATAAGTTACTGAAAATTCTTATCACTCTCCCAAAAGCTTACATGTGGGGTCTAATGATTCATAGAAACCAAAATGTTGCTCAAATCTAGTGTACAAGTTCTGCTACAAAGGTAAAGAGGCAAGGGAGATAGAAAAAGATTAGCACTATTTTCCTTTTAATATATAATTGGGTAAAATGTGAACAATCATCCTCAAAAGTAACAAAATAGCAAAAGTAGGACAAGTATTCCAAATGACCTAATGCTTGAGATTAAAAGGATATGCTACATCTATATCTATATTGTTTAAGAGAGAAGGGGGAGTTTGGTTTAACACATAAATTACCAATCAACCCTTTCCCCTAAAAGAAAATAGCAACAATTGCAAATACCCTCTCTATACCACTGCCCAGGTTTGAATAGATTGCTTAAACTTTTGTAATGTGACTCAGCTCATAACTTCTAAGAATATGCAAATAACACCCAAACCATTGATAGGACCCTAAAATTGTTGCTAAAAGGGCCATCGATAAGGGGAGATTGCACTGGAATAAGCAACTCAACATAGGCAAAATTCCTCCATTCCATTAAGCTGCTGGAGAGAGAGAGAAGGGGGGTGGTGTGAGGGTAACATAAAGTAGAAATGACTACATGGTGGTCATAGGAATTGCCTAGGAGAGCAACTTGGAAATTTACAAAGAATGCTGCCTTCTCTTCCAAAATCGAGTAGTGTGAATCATATGTTTTCAATTATATGGGTTTCCATATAAAGAGGAACATGGTTGTAGTCTTCCTTTGGTTAATAGGAAGTCCCTCTTATTTGATTATAACTTTTCTCATCAGAGTCTTGAATGAGCTACATAAAAAGGAAATTCTTATCATTGAATTCTCTTTCCTTTTTGCAAGCAACATGCTTTTATCAAAGGCAATGATACTGCTTTTAAAAGTTTCTCTTGGCATAAGTCTCTTAGAATAGTTTTGGAAGATTGGCCTGGGGCTTTTGCCAAGCAAGCAAATTATCAATTAGGGAGACCTTTCTTAAAAATAAAAGAAAGCAAAAATGTGTCATAATGGGAAATGTTAGATCCTCCAAAAGTTTTGCGTCCTTGAATTATGTTTTGGGACACTCTTCTGGGGTTGAAGATAATTTTTCTCTTTTCAAAGTGCATGTAGTGTATAACTAAAAAGCAAAGAACACATAGTTTGTGAGGGACTAATTGGTCACCATGTTCTTAGTTGGTGTCCATTATATAATGGTTCATATAATACAATTTGTTAATTATCTTGTAAAACTTCTGGTTAGATTGTTTGCTAAGTGTGATTACTTTATTGTCAATCCTATAGTTTATAGAAATACTTTGAAATGATTGTTTTTGGCATTTTATGTAAACTAGAATGCACAAGTGTTTCCCCCCAGATCATTTAACATCTCATGTACTATTACTGTCCTTAGAAAACACCAGTATAGCATACTCTGGAGTTCTCCTTTAGATCCATCATTAACATATACATTTTTTAAAAATATTTATTGCTTTAATTTTGGCCTTCTATTCTGATTTTATATGAGGGCGTGGAATGTGCATCCACCTTGTTTATGCAAAATGCATGTACCTGGACAACTTGCACGATACATAGCTATATGAATTATTGTAAAAATAGCCGTCCATTGACGGTTGTACATTCTTCCAATTAATGAGTATTTTTCTTATCCAAAAAAAAAAAAAAGAATTATTGTAAAAATCATAGTGTTGAGTCTTATTGATAATCATGTTTTTAGGCTAAGCCTTGCAAGCAAATATGGATTGGAGGATTAAGCCCAACTGTTTCCATGGAAGAGATAGAAAAAGAGTTCCTTAAATTTGGTAAAATTGATGATCTAAAGTTCTTTAGGGAACGGAATACTGCTTTGGTTGATTATTTTAGATTGGATGATGCCTGCCAAGCCATGAAAAGCATGAATGGGATGCTATTAGGCGGGGAGCACATACGTGTTGATTTTCTACGGTCCCAGCCTCCAAGAAGAGTGAGTTTCACTGATAATTTCAAGTTTGCTTTGTACATCTTGGTTCTAGTTATTGTAATTTGTCAGCAGCTATAATTAGAGTAGAATTTTTATTTTAGCTAGATGTTGTTGCAAGACATTGAAAAAGATTATTCATTATCTTCCTTATTTTCCCTATTAAACAGGATAATTGGCAAGATGCTAATGACTCTAGAGATCATCTTGGTAAAGGCATGGGGCTTACCGACTTCCATGTTGGTTCTAAACGGCAGCAGGTGAGTCTCTTAGTTCTTAGTTGTATTTTGTAGATTCTGCAGAATTCAGGGATCTTAATTGCGTTGCTCCCCATTCAAGTGCATAAAGTAGTTCTGTGGATGCTTCTGTCTTTAATTGAGGTTGATTGCATTTTGATCCTTTGTCTAAAGTGTGTGTGCAATTGTTCCCCTCAAGCATTTTGTCCCTTGAAATTTGGAAGTCTTGATGTTAAATTTTATGTCATGTGATGTGTTTCAAGTGAAAATTATGTTATAGTTGAGGGGAGCAAAGCATGGTGTTTTAAAAGTTGAAAGGGGCATGGTGTGGCAGTCGTGTACTGAGAATGTAGGATACTTTTGAAATTAAATTCCTTAAAGTTAATCTGACATTTTATCCCCCAAAAAAAAATAAAATAAAATTTCTTCTGTATTTTAAGATTGATGGAGTCAGCTTTACATGGCCCTTTGTTTATAAGTAAAAGTAAAATCAATCTATTAGTTGCCTAATGTACTAATTGGTTCCTGTTGGTTTTCAAGTATGATTTATTCACTTTAGATATGGCTGGTGGTTTTCTGTATGGAGCACCGGGGGTCTTTCATTTGGGAAATTCATCATTCTGAAATAGTTGTTTGTCCATGTTACAAATCTAAGAGGTTGAATGATGTTTGTTCCATCTGAAATCTTCTTTTGTGGTAATTGTGTGTCTAAGATGAAATGTCAAGTTGAGATTTTAAGATGATTTGGCAGCTTTCTCAACTTCCTGGAGCTCGGAGAGGTGAAGGTCAACCTAGTAATGTGCTGTGGGTAGGATATCCTCCTTCTGTGCAAGTTGATGAACAGATGTTGCACAATGCAATGATTTTGTTTGGAGAAATTGAGAGAATCAAAAGTTTTCCTGAAAGACATTTCTCATTTGTGGAGTTCAGAAGTGTAGATGAGGCACGTCGTGCCAAAGAGGGATTGCAGGGCCGCCTTTTTAATGATCCTAGAATAACTATTATGTTTTCAAACAGTGAGCTGGGTCCCGGTAGAGAATACCCCGGTTTTCCTCCTGGAGTTAGGGGTCCAAGACCAGACATGCTTGGTGAACCTCCTTTTCAACCTCCGGATATGTATGGTCATGGTCGTCCTTTAGGGCCTGGGTCTGTCCCACCTGGTGGCATGATGGGTCCAAACATGGGGATGAGGCCATTTGGTTCACAAGGCCCTTTTGACCCTGGCCTTTCGGGCCCTGAGTTTGAGGATATTGATGGGCCTTTTGGGATGCAAGATGGTAATGGAAAAGGTATGATGGGTCCAAAGTGGGGAAGGCCTTCTCCTACTGCTTCTGCTCTGCTGCCTTCTTCTGCTCCTGGTATGGGTACTCCTGTTAGGGCATCTGGTTCATGGGATGTTTATGATGCAAGCAATCTTCAGAGAGATGCTAAGCGGTCTAGAATTGAAGGGGCTGTGCCTGCTGATGAGTTACCCTTTCCCTTGAGGATGGAAGATCGTGTCATGGGGCCAGAGCATGTGTTTGGTTCACCAATTGATGCCGGTATTCCCTTCCGAAATCTTCCTGGAAGGGGTCGACTTAGCCCATTAGGTTCGAGGTTTGCAAATCAGCCCCCTGATAACGATTGTATTTGGAGGGGCATTGTTGCCAAGGGTGGAACACCTATTTGTCACGCAAGATGTGTACCTATAGGAGAAGGGCTGCCAAATGATCTGTAAGTCTAAATATCCTTTGATGTGTGCTAGTAGTTCTTCCTGAAAAATTAATCCAATCTTCTCTTATTTTTACCCCATAGCTTTGGTAATCTCTAGAGTTTTGGATTATCATGATGCTACTGTTGAGGAACAAGTGATGGTATGGTGAAAAAATCATTTTGTTGATGTACTTCCAGATTATGTTATTTAGGACTTGTTTTCTTTTCCTGGCTCCTAAATTTGCCAATCTTGACTTTTGAGGTACTTGCTTGTCAGACTGCACCATTGGGCTAGCTTTTGTTTATTTACTTTTTACACGTTATCTATTTCTTTTCCTAATCTAAATGTCCTCAGTTGCTGCTATTAATTAGATATTGAATTTTGTTGCAGTCCTGAAGTTGTCAATTGCTCAGCAAGAACCGGATTGGATATGCTTGCAGAACACATTACAAGGGCTGCTGGATTTGACCTTGTTTTTTTCTTGCCAGACAGTGAAGATGATTTTGCATCTTACACTGAATTCCTTCGATATTTGGGTTCAAAAAACCGTGCTGGTGTTGCAAAACTTGTGGATGGCACAAATCTGTTTCTTGTTCCTCCATCTGATTTTTTGAGAAATGTTTTGAGAGTAATGGGTCCAGAACGTCTTTATGGTCTGGTTCTCAAGGTCCCTTCACAAGCAGCTAGTGATGCACTTGTGCATCATCAGCCCATACCTTTGCCACATTATAGCGATAGGCAGCAGATTCCTGCTCATGGGCTGGATCATGGCTTAGTATCCCCTAGGGAGGAACAACTTCCTCAAAGGGACTATAATAGAGTAATGCAAGAGGATACGAGCATTCACCAAAAGCCACCTTATCCACCAGCAAATGAGTCTGCAACAGTTCAGTCAGTTGTCCAGGATGCATCTACCAGTACTTCAGCAGCTTCTAAGGGTGGGGTGACTTTAACTCCTGAGCTTATTGCTACACTAGCTACTATACTGCCTGCTACCGCACAGGTGCAGGCACAGTCACAAGCACAGACACCTCCTGCGGAAGGTGATCAACAAAACTTCACGCGGTCATATCCTCCTGTAACAGCTAATAGGGAATCTCAATCCCAAGGATGGAGAGAAGGACAGCTGCTTTCTGATCATGGTGGTCATTTGGCACAACATTCAGGAACTCAGCTTAGTTCTCAGATATTTACTGCACCACAGTATAATGCTTACCCTGCAGTCTCAGGCACATCTGGCTTCCCTGCACAGGGTGTGATTGGGACTGCCCAAATGCAAGACTCTGCAGCCAACCTGTTGCAGCAGGGTGTACTGGGCTCCAGACCATTAACTAGTTACGCAACCCCTTCTCAAACAGGACCGTATGTGGCTCCTGCAGAGTCCACCCCACCATATCAGCTTGAAATTCCTTCTAATACCCAGAAAGGATATGGGATGATGCCTGCTAGTGATGCCTCTGCATTGTATAGTTCGCCTTCTGTGCAGCGTAATAATCCTCCAGCTCCAGTGAATCTGGCTCAAGGGCCTAACTTTTCCTATCCCCAAGAAGTCATGCCCTCGATGTATGACAAGGGGAATCCAGAGCTTCCGGCTCAAGCACAGCAGCTTCAGCCTGCCGCTTCTGGAACTTCCCAGGGAATGCCCGATGGTGAGGTCGATAAGAACCAGCGGTATCAGTCAACATTGCAGTTTGCTGCAAGTCTTCTCCTCCAGATTCAGCAGCAGCAGCAGCAGCAAGCAGGTTCTCAGCCGGGGCGAGGATCTGGCAACTAGTGATCACAGCTTTGTTGATATAGGTAATTTCTCTCTTATGGTTAATCTTATAAATGCTGCAGATTTTTTGCCCCCCCCCGAAAAATTGCCTCTTATGTGTGAGGAAATGTTTGTGCTAGTGTTTCAGTATCTTTTTTCTATTTTCATGTGAAGGAAAAATTTTGTTGTCTCTGCTTGGTCTTTCGTTTCTTTTATTTCCCTCTTTTTAGTCAAATTAATTGGTTTTATCTTCCCATTTCTTGCAAAAGCAGGTCTAATCAATTATTTGGTTATTTCAAAGTATAATTTTTTTTGATAAACTATTGTTTTGTTTCATATATATACATTCTTTATTCTTTATTTTCTGTGATCCTGATAATGATTTTCCTGGAAGACTTTTTTCAAGTCCCCTCCCTCTTTTCTTTTAAAATATGTTTTGCAAGCTCTTTCAAGATCAACACAACCACCCCAATCTTTTTGTCACTGCAAGATTTGCTGTCTATTTTGCTTGTGGTTTCTGTGTCTGAAAACAATTGTTTTCCATGCGTCTGTTCTCACAATAATATGTCATGACATTAGTCAATAACTTTATCATTCTACATTATGCAACTAATGTTGAGTTTTGTGGTCTCTGAGGGTTATTGATCATTGGTATATATCTTCATTTACTTGGTCTTTTCTTGTATGATGTAATATAACTAGTTTATATATATCATATGACTTTATAGATTTGGTCATCATATTGGGTAATGCTTGGTTATATTGGTAATTTGAACCCCCCGATCTATTAGTCTGTAATTTCTTAACAAAATGCTGACAAAAGCCCATCACATTGTTGAAGTCTCACTGGATAAATTAAAAGAACATGTGGAAACCATAATGGTTTCTACATACTATTAATATTATTACAATTACCCCCCAAGAGAAAAACAAAATAAATAAAGGATGAAGAGACCGGTCTTATGTCCATCTCTCTCAAACTTCCTCATGCTAAGGAAACCTAATAGCTAAAAGCGTTAAATAATACTCCGTCAGACAACCTGGACGTATGACATTGTTCTTAGGGTAGGAAACAACATCAATTGACATTATGGCATCCCATTCTGACATCTTTCCTCTACGCTACCGGTTAAGAAAACATGCCCTCTATACAGAAAGAACTGATTTCAAGCAAATGATTCATTAAATATCTTTGGACCTATGTTTACCCAAAAAAAAATAAAATTATTGGACCTATGATATTCGTGGGGCTAGTGAATGACTCTTGCTACCGAATAGCAGTTTCTATGCTCAAAATAAGCGAGAGCGTACGTCAGCTTCCGATGCTTGCTTCTACTAACAGATAAGATAACTATAATCATGGGGTGGACTTGCTTTCTAATTTAGTATATATCTTTTCAGCCTCTCTGAGATTGTCGGGGCATTCCTGGTTTATCCATTGTGTAGAGCGTATTCTAGGTTAGCAGGGCCTGCAATTGGCAAGGTGCCCAAGACAAAGTTTCGGGCTAAATTTGGATGCAAGATAAATGAAAAAATTAACATATGTAAGAAGGAATCGAACTGTTATTGAAAAAAAGAAGCTGGCATAATTTTTGGAAGAAAAAAAAAAAAAAAGCACAATACAGGTCACAACCCCAAGTAAAATCCATTAACAATTGGAATTGTGATGCTGTTAGTCTATCGCCTGAAAACCCGTCCTATCCCCAAAGAGATTCACATCCTGTTGGGCAAAAGATGCTTACAGCACACATATATATGCGCTTGATCTGGCTGAATAACTTTTTTTTTTGGTCCTCTTCATGTAACCTTAAATTTAACGCTTATGTCATTGTGACAATGATGCAATTAAGTTGATATTGTTATAAATAGGGTAATTGGGATATCAGGGATAAGACACTGATATGAAGTTGATATCAAAGTTTGACTGCAAAGGGGTCTAAAATCAATTTGATTATGGTGGTAATTATCTAATAAGTTGTTCACCTATAAAAATGGGGGGAAAAGAGAAAAGTCTGCAATTTAAGATTATAATTTGAGTAAATGAGTTTTGTGACATGCCTGGTCTTCTTGACGGACTCTTCTGTCACTATGCTCATATCATCTTTTGAAGCAATATGGGTGCAATGATTAATATTAACTGGATGCAAATGACGAAATGGGTTTATCATGGTTATTACTTGTTAAGCTATTGGCATATGGCATAGAAGGTGCTTTTTTAATACTATCTTCGCAGTTAGCCTCTAGCTAATATGGGGTAAAAGTGACTATGAAAAGTTATTGCACAAACAAAGTCACTCTATTGAACCTTCCCCTGGTAGGAAGCAATGCTGGGTTGTTGACTTCTTGTGGTGGCCGCTTTGTAGTTCTTGCCGCCTGCCTTTGCTTTGGTCCTCTCTCTCTCATGTCCTTGTTGTCGTCTGCCTGATTAGAATTTGGTATCTCAAACACCATTTGACAGCTCCAATATTTGTCAGCTGCACTCATTTGCTCTGTTAATGTGGTTTCATGAGGCTCTTTTGCCAAAGAAATTTTCTCGAGAATGTAACTTTGATAAATCAGTCATCATATTAAGTGTTCCCACGCTATGTCATAGAGTTTCATGCCCTTAAAAAAAAAAGAAAGAAAAAGGAAATCTTGATATTGGAGTTCGTAAGGATAGTTAGATGCCTTCCCTCCAGATCTTTTGGATGATCCTTCAATTTGCCTCCTCTTTTGGGTCACGCCGGGCTGATCGTCTCAAGTGTCTTAGTTTACCATGGTCAGAAAGTTAAAAAGCATTGTAATATCCGTTCCTTGTCCGAAAAATGGGTCTTGCCGATCCCCTGATACATGAATTTAGAAGGTGAGATGCAATCATTACAGGAAGCGATTTGATAACTGCCACGAGAAAAAAACAAAAGCGACCCAAGATTTCCCAGAAACAAGACCCAGCCAACATTTCTAAACATATTACATAAAAGACGCTCGTAAGCCTGATATAGATTTTGTTTCACTGTAATTTGACGGGTTTTCTGCGATAATGCAGCAAGTTAGAGCAATAGCGTTGATGATCTTGCGATAATGGATTAAAATCATTAATGTGATAAAAAGACTATTTACATATGTGTTGTTTGATAGAAATATCGGAAGGAAGCATTTCGAGAGAGTTGCTCTGATACCCATTCCTTCTAATTTCTGCTTGACGTGGTATCAGGTACGTGAGCGTTGGCCTCTTACCTCCTGGGATTTGGTAAGTAGTTAGCGCCGTGTACATATAATAAGCCTGACATAAAGACTCCTTTGAAAAATAACAGTTGTATCAGTAAGACTCTTAAGAGGCATGCACACGTGAATATCCCCCCCGTTCCGTTCATTTTAAATACAAAACTGTGAATGGTGGGAGATAAAATTTTCCAAATTCTAAATGGTGTCAAATCTATGGTCTCATTAATCATATAATGTCACATATTAAGAATTTTTATATCTTGTATATACATATATATATATATATAGTAGTGTGTAATTGACGGGAACACGGATGATAGAGGAAGTAACCTATAGACAACAGGCATAGGTGGCAACATGGCGGTGTAAGAAAAGGAACTATGTGCTTCTTGTGGGTAATGTATTCTAAGTCTAAAGCCGATGATAAAAATTCTCGGGCAGTCCTTTTCCTTAGGAAATGCATTGATCGATATGCTGAGATGTATAAGAATTCTTATATTATAGCCTTGTAATATTATTAAGTGCATGGGTGGTAATTAATTATAGTACATTCTTTTATTAGAATTAAACAGGTGTGTAATGTTCCCGGCATAATGAAACTACAATCACGTCGTCGACTCCTGATACCAAAGAGAAGGCATGGCTGTCCCATGTCGTCGTTTTAGGCTTTGTGCGGTGAAACCTGTCAAAGTTGCTAAGAAAACTATTTTCTTCGTCCGGTAATTTAATGGGGGGTAGAAATTGGTTCTGGATTTTTAATTCTGTAAAAGAAATAAGGGTATCCCTTTGTTTGACTTCTTAATTTTAAAAGTATAATAATAATAATAATAACATAAAATCAGTTGATTTTTTATTTATTCACATGTACCATTATTTTTTATAATTTTATTATTTCTATCAAATGTAAGAAGGATGCTATTTCAAAATTGGAAGTTAGACATTCGATTGTAATTAGAGATAAAGCAGATATAAGTGGATGTACGAAGAATATATGTAAGATATAAATTCATTTTTCCTTTTGGTTGCTCTCACTAGAGCTGGGTTTGCTATTTTAATTATAATATCCTTATAAAAGATTAGAAGGTGTCCTGGGGGGGTCACATCCTGAAGAATCACGATGAAAGCGGCTATAGTGAACCTGGTGCTTCTAGATGTTTTAACGTTGATGATTTCCGGATAATTAAAAAAAAAAAAAAGACAGGGACAGTTGTGCGCTTCGGGGAAATAAAAAAAAAAATGATACTTTTAGAAATTTTCATAAACTGCGCGGGTCGGTGCATATCCAGATCCCGAAGTACTGAATGGTCCCGCGTTCTTTTCGACAATTAAGACTTGGCAATTCCTGTCATTTCCCGTTGAATAATTTGTAATTTGTAAATAATTATTTCATTTAAGATTTCGTGAATTTATATTATATTTGGACCACCTACAATCATGTCATACCGGTTAAACATTGTCTGTAATTTCATATATTCATCATCTTTTTTTTTTTTAATTGTATTTATATATTATGTGATGGTGCAACTTACTTCAGGCTCTCCTTAAAATCGAGGTGAAGTTTTTCTATCTCTAAAATTAATCGGGAATAATGAAATAAATCGACAAATCAGTACACAGCCATATTTTATATTCTTATTAGTATAGTAAAAGTGAGATGTGGACAGAAAGGAGAGAGAGAGAGAGAGGATAAGGGGGGCTTTTTGACATTGATTGTTTTGCCAACAATGTAGGTGAAAATGCATGCTTGAAGTCGGAATCTATTGGAAGAGGAAAGATCGTCCGTCCGTCCATCCGCCTTTATCATTAGGCTAGTGAAGCAGAACATGATGGCATCAGAGCACCCCTAGACTTTTCTTTTGTTTTTTTTTTTTTTTTCATTCGACAAAGCGTTTATTTTTTTTAAACCTTTTTTAGGGAGCCAAAAAAAAAAAAAAACTTTCTTGTAATGCAAGATTATAATTTTAATAGAACCAATTTGTACTTAACTCGTATGGTATGGCAATCCTCAACAAGGTTTTGTTAGTCGTAAGGTTTCTTTATAATGCGCGTAACGATTCGGTGTTTCGTCAAATACCATGCGTGTATTTTTTGGTTTACTTATGCTGGAGATCCCTTACGTCGGATCATACCATCTAAGGTAAGCTGCCATGCCGCAAGGTGTGGGAACAATAGCTAATGTAATAAATAGAAAATTATTGATCTAACATTAAAACAAATCCTTGAACTTTCAAAATCTCACTCCATAGTTATCTTCTAAATTGTTGTTGTAGCTCTCAAAATCATGGTTAAGAAATCTAGTTTTGTAGCATTACCAATAGTTAAGGTCTCGGCTATAAATTTTTTGAAAGTTACAGAAAAGTAAGGTAGTGTTCGGTTAACAAAATTAGATAGTATAAGAAGAATAGAATGGTACTATATTAGAAGAACAATACGGTATAATGTTTTTGTACTATATTTAGTTTGGATGATACAACATATAAATTTTTGAAATAAAATCTAGTTGTTTTTTGCATTAATAGGAGAACTTATCGAAAGAGTTTTAGCGTAAATATAATAGTAAAAAGAATGATGACAATATAGAGCTATTTTTTTTAGTTTTGAGGATATGTTCATTTTATTCGGTAAAATAAATTTTTGTATCATTTAATATATAGTATAAATTTTTTGGACTTTATCCAGCATTTTGAGTTGTTAGATAAAAGGTTTTTATCTAGAGCATCCGTCGACAAAAGGATCACCCGAAGATGGTCATCTCATGGCTATTGAGAATGAATCAAATCAGATAGTTTGATTTCTCAATCTTTCTAACTTGCTCCTACGGAACCAAGGTCGAAAAGATTGAAAAAAAAAAAGTTATTCACAATCACTAATGAAGGATTCCTCGAAAAGTTAAGGATTAGTAATCCTTTTTAGAAATCGATCGGTCTTATACATACGCGAGGAAGGTAATCAAAAAAGAAAGAAGACGAGTTCTTCTTTCTTTTATCACTTAGGAGTTGTGCGAGATGAAAGTCTCATGCATGGTTTACAAAATTATGGCTATTTTTGGAAGTTCTAAAGAGTTTCATATTCACTTCAATGATGGAATTGGGAGTGAATTTGATAAACTAAAAGCCACATAAATATTTGTCAGTTTACTTTCCATCCCCATCGTATCAAGGTTTACAGATATTCCGTTCGATTGCATTTAATGAGTTATGGTAAAAATGGTTAAATTGTGGTACAAACAAACTAAATGTAGTAACTTGACTGGTGAACAATATTTCTGCATTCTTTCTTTCATTTTTTGGGGCCAGGTGGGGTGGGTGGGGGGTGGCCATATGATTAAGGTTAGGAATGTGGGGTGGGCCATGCGGGCTAGCCAGTCCAACCCACAAAATTTTGTAGGGTGGGCCAAAATTTTTTGGCTCACAGCATGTGCAAGTTGTTTTGGCCTGCCTCGTGTAGCTTGCGGGTCGGGACGGGGCACATTGATGTCGGCGTGGGTTGGCTCGCCCGCCCTGCACATTTTTTTTTTTTAAAGAAAAACATGAATGAATCGAATTAGAAGACCCTGACTGGACCAGGCCAAAATTTTCCTCTACTCTCCTTTCTTCATCTCCAATCCTCCTTCTCTCACTCTCATTATCACTCACTTTCACTCTCACATCATAACACAGGCCACAACACTAGCATAGCAGACAACAGCACGGTAGTAGCGTAGCACCGCAGTCACTTACTCTCACTCTCAGATCTCATCTCATCAGTCATCACTCATGGCTCTACGGTCGTTAGGGGTTGTTATCATCAAATCCCCAAGATTGTTAACAGCAAATTCCATAATTGACATCAAAGTTTTGAATGAAGATTCTTGAAAAAGTTAATTTAATCTTCTGAGAGGTCTTTTAACTTACAACTTAATGTTTATGATTATGATATGAATAGATGGCTTTCTTCTAAATGATAATATCTAGAAACATAAGAACTAACGGTAGGACATGACTTAGACAAATCAATTATTGAACCATCCCCCTCACGTGTGGACCGAATTGGTCCAAAATCAGTTCAATAAGAATTGATTCAGCCTAGTCTAACATATGATGACAACATTCTAAAATTAAAAATAATTAATAATTAACTACCTTAGTGGGTCGATTTAGTTTAGAACTAAATTGGGCTTATTAGTTAAATGCGTTAGACTTAGAGTTTAACCTTCTAAGTTTTATCTAAGTATTCATTTATTGGATGTAACGGACTTGACTTTTAGACTTAACTAATGGGCTTAAATAATAGACTTGAAAATCATAAATTTGTAATATATCAAGTACTTAACTTTGATTAATTAAATAATGGCTCTTATTTCCTTAATTGCATATAAGTACAATAATTGCTTTTGGGATTTAGCTTATCCACTTTCTTTGTAGTCGCTATAGTCTGCTTATTGCATGTGCTTGTTGGATAGGATTAAATTGAACTAATATGTAAACTCAACTACTTTATATGTGTGCTGCTTTTGGGATTTAGCACAATTGCCTTTATCATTAGTAGTAGTTTACTACTCTATATGTGTGATAATCCATGGACTCTCATTGTATTATTTTAATGTTATGAGTGTTCTCGTGTTGATTGTTTACGATTTACTTATATCTCAATGAACCTTGCTTGTTGCATAGGTATATGTGTGAGTGGCATCGAATGTGATTGATGACACTTAGTCTTTACATTGTTGATATTTCCAAAACTTTTATTGAACTTTTATGGACCAATTTACTTGACTATGCTGCTTTTAAACTTATCAATGTTTTACTGTTATTTTGGACTTTACCAAACTTTGGAATATTTTGAACTTATTGTGCTTTCGGGCCATTGAGCCTTAGATGGTTTTATAGACTTTATTAATGATATTATCCTGTATGGCTATTTTACTAAACATTTTCCAAAACTCTACAAGCTCTTAAAATCATTTTCACAACATCAATTTTGCAAGCCAATCAACTGAATTTTTTTTTCGAAACTTAATAAAGGATTTAGAAATATAAAATTGGTTAGAAACCCACTCTAAGTGTAGAGTGTCTTAACATATTCTATTTAAGTGGAACATGCGATAAGTTGTCATTATCTTTAAGATTTGAGGTATGACAAAAGGACTCTTCACATGAATTTCTAGAGAATTTAAGTGATTATAATAATTCAAATATCACAAAATATCACAAATGCTCTTCATTGGATGCGATAACATAGGGTTTCCAAATTTTTAATGCTTAGATCTCTTATAACCTTTCAATAAAAGCAACTAGTCACCACCACATTTCTAAGGCTTTTAGGTGACCTTAAAATAACCAAACACAAATACTACATGAAAATAAACATTACAAGCTGAAAAGGAAAAAAAAAAAAAGAATTAGATTGGGACTAACGCGATTGAAAATTTTGCAACAAATAGGTTTAAATCATTTGCAATGAGCTCTGACTTCTTATTGAATTCTAACAGGAGTTGTACTCTCGATGTGGATAAGTCCAAATCGTTCACCAATGAACTTGTTTGCTCAATTCCTAAAGGGGTTACTCTTGGCATGAATAGGTCTTGATCATTCTTGGATAGGTCCATATCGGTTGTTTAACTGAAATACTTCCCTACAAAATGCGAACCTATAGTTAGCACAAATCAACTTCCAATCATCAAATCAGCACGACTCAACTCCAATCCTTGTATAAACGGATCGTTTTTAGACTTAGATATCAAATCTTGAATCACATCAGTCGGTCTCATTAACTTTGAAATTAGTTTTGTATCGTTCTTCTTGTATTACAATGTATTAATCTTTATAATATTTCAAAAACCAAAGGCTGTCTCTATTCTCTACATTACAGCAATAAAAATCTTCAGTTCTATAATTGGACGATACCCTAGAAAATATTCTCGTTAATTTGATGATTCTGTCATTGGAGTAGTTTATTATTTGGAATGTTGATGTGGAAATTCTTCTTATTAACTTGACATTTCATCCGAGCGTGAAGCATACCTTCAGAAAGTCCATCGGCTGAATTATTATGTATTTAAAGCTTGCATAAGACTTGTCCGCCCTCCATGCCGGCTAATGCGGCTTCACTCGGTGCGCAGGACAAGGAGGGATGGATATTCAAGCCCTCCTCCCCCAGAAAGAATTGGCCTGGTCTCAAAGTTATTACAATCTTCAACTCCAAGTACTTGAAATATATATATATATATATAAAAGAAACATTAAAATATGTGTTTGAAATATAAATAATACTAATAATTCCTTACACCTTAAGTAACGTTTAATAAACGTAGTGATGCTGTGATAGGCAATGTCAAACATTTAATATTAAATTGTTACAAATTAATTAATTTATTTTTTCATTCATTTCCAACATGATTTAATATTTGATCAAACAAATATTTATTATTTTCAATTTCTTATTTTAAAGTATATTCAAGAACACATCTTAACGAAGAGTCAATACATAATCATAAAGATATGCTGAATCAAATCAAGTGATTGGGATTCACTGAAACGCGACTCTAAGTGTTGATTAGGTGGCCTTCTTGGAAAGTCTACCAATCACCAAAATATAACTAGCAAATGGCAACTGGCAAGACAGAAGGTAGAATAGAATCTAGGAAAAAGATTCACGCGAAGTAGACGTTTCATATCACCATTGGGCATTTAAATAGATTGAAGTTTCATGTCGCATTCTGTTCCTTACCTAATCCCATTTTTATAGAAAAGTGCAATAATTGTGCTTAAACATTTGACCAAAAAACCCAATTACACAGATATGTGATTTTTTTTTTTTAATCGTAAATAAGTTTATTAAGAGTACGTACACTTGCCATATTGAAAAGCAAATATATGCAAAACCGAAAAGTTCAAGTCTAATTTATTAGCCAATGTGCATCGGAACACGTTTATGATATTTTCCTTAAATTGCTCGACGCTATATGATTTCATTGATTATTTTAATGAAAATCAGTTCAATTTTCAATTTTATCCTTAAATTATATATATTATCTTATTTATTAAAAAAATTAAGAAGGAAATTTTAATTTTTGAGATTTTTTTTATTTTTATTTCTTCTACGGTAAAAATAAAAAATTCAAATATTATATTTATCATACCTTTATTAATATTATAATTAATAGCTAAATAGAAATAAATTGATAATTTTACCTATAGTTTAAAGTTAGTAATGCAAATAATAAGTTAAATAAAAAGACTTGAATTAGTGTTGTCTCTAATAAAAAAATTATATAATGCTGTAATAATTATTTTTAAAATATACATATTTTTAATTTAAATTAATTTAAAAAAATAAACAGACTATAAATTATTATTAATTAATATTAATATATAAATTAATAATGATGAGATTTTTCATAATGATAAATGATTAAAAAGAAGCTCAAACTGTCGGTGCAACTAATTGTCATGAGAATTTTTAATGGCTTTGGTTTGGTACGTCTTTTTTCGCATTGTTTCGCACGATTCGTTGCAGCAAAACCACATAAATAAAGAGAAGAGACAAAGAGACACATGTCTAGCAAACTGAGAATCCGGAAACTGCACTCATTTTGAAAATGAAACTTTAGGGTAAAAGAAATTAATATTACTTTTTTTTATAAAAAAAATAATAATTCTAGAAACAAAGTATTTTTAAAAATAGAATATTTAACTTATTACTTTTAATTACATTAAAATCGTAATAATGGATGAAACACCCGATTTTAAAAGCGCACATGTCTCTGTCCCTCCTCTCATTGTCCTTTCACTTTCTCTCTCTTCTGTCTTTTGGCCATTTCTTTGAATCTTTCTCTCCCTCCCCCCCATCCGTCTCTTCTTTTTTTCTGGGCTCTTCCCCTTTTTTCCGCTCTGTCTCTTTCTCTCTCCTTTGTCTTCTCTTTCTTCATCTACTCATTTAATAAAAGAAATGGTATCAACATCTATAAAGTTTTAAACTAAAAATACGATGTTTAAAATTCGATATTAGGATAATTAAACATTGTATTTTAAAGATATGGAATCAAGTATTATTTTGATAAATAATTTATTTTTAGAATTTTTTTATTAAAAAGTAATATTAATTTCCTTTTTCCAAAACTTTACATGTAATAATCATTTGTAATATTAATAAGCAAGAGCTGTTGGTTGAGGTTTTCCTTCTCTTATTTCAGTTCCATTCCATGTATATGTATCCTTCCTTGATCGTACAAGGTGCCATATGAATAGTGAAAATGTCTCAATCTGTTCTTGTTTAATTTTCATTTTTCGAATAGGGGATGGATTGTCAAGCATATGACATGTCCTATGAGCGTTGCTACCCAACAAGCATATCACTTCGAAAAGAGTCCGTAAAATGTGGGCACAAGGGGTTTTTTCTTTCCGGACATTGTTTATCATAAATATTTGTTAGTCATATTTAAAAGAAATATGTTAAAGTCGATAGTACTTTCTTTAAGAAATACAGGTCTTTAAATTATATTATGCATTTTTCCAATAATCTCTTAAATAGTGTTTGAAACGAGACGTCTTTTTTGATTGTTATGCGTCATGCAATCACAAATACGTGAACTTCGAATATTGTTAGGTTAGTCTAACACTTACAAAAGTAAAACACTCTCTCTTTCCTAGAATTAACTTCAATTGTTTGGTGCTATTTTATTATTTTCGATTACCCTAATGTATGAGTATTATTAAAGCCTTTCTTAATCATCTTTTATCTCAAAAGGGTTTATCAATTTACACTATTATGTTTCTTTCTTTATTTACATTCTATTCAAAAAATAAAATAAAATGACAAATGCATACAATGTTATTAAACAAATTAATTAAACCAGAAAACCGTCTAGTTATATTCAGATCAGGTCCTACTGGTGAACTCGTCGCATATTTCTTGGATAAGATAAGAGTGAGATGAGATGTCCCATTACTTTGCCAAATACTAAAATATAAATAAGACACAAATAAAACTGAAACTGGAATATAAATAAGCATTCGGTGTGGCATGAATGCTATAGAGGTGACTCGTGTATGATGCATTTATAGTTTTGGCATAGCATTTATAGCAAATTACAAAAGCCTTTTTTGATTTTTTGGCCCCACCTTACCTGCCCTATTATTAAAATTGCACAACCAGATAGCCAAGACGAAATAAATCATTCGATTCGTAGTTTACCTAGTTAAGCCAAAACTCCTTAGTCAAAGTTAAAATGTCCATACTTAGTCTAAGGATTCACACCCCTGATCAATTTTTCATTAAGAAGTTCTCTCCGGGTAACAACTTGTAGGACTTTTTCAACTTCATTCTTGTGCTCGTGGTCATATGCTGCTAGTTGCAATCATATAGGTTGTATCCTCTCTCTCTCTCTCTTTCTGCGACAGAAACACACACACACAGAGACACCGAGAAGCAGGTTTTGCAAAGAGAGAGACCACCATGTCATTCTTGAAGAAGCTAAGACCTACAACAGCTCCATGGATGGAGAAAGGCAAGTACAACAACAAACAAAAGGACCATATTCCCCATATTAACACTTCAAGATGGCGTCACACTCTTGTTCTGTTCCCTTTTCTAGCCTTATTGTTCCTTATTCTATGTTTCCGCATCCACTTACAACCGCATCCGTGTAGGGCAACATTGACAACCATCAGACCAAAGCCATCCATGTGTCGGCTCAATGCTTTGGTGTATGTCTACGATTTGCCGGCAAAATTCAACTTTGACCTTCTCAAAGATTGCCGACACCTCAATATGTATACCAACATGTGCCCGTATGTAGCCAATCGCGGCCTTGGCCAACCACTTCACCACATTGGCTCACCCTCCTCTTGGTTCGCCACCCACCAGTTCATTGGCGAGATGATCTTCCACGCTAGGGTGGAGAATCATCCTTGCCGTACCACCGATCCCGAGAAGGCCAACCTCTTTTATATTCCCTTTTACGGCGGCCTTCACGTGTCAAGCAAGTTTAGGGAACCGGACCTTAAGTCAAGGGATAGGTTAGCTGTTGAATTAGTAGAGCACGTGGAGAGTCAACAATGGTGGCGGAGGAACGGTGGCAAAGACCACTTCATGGTCCTAGGAAGGACCGCGTGGGATTTCATGAGGGATTCGAACGAAGGACCTGACTTTGGAGCCAACCGGCTGCTCGACATGCCGAGCGCCAAGAACATGTCGGTGCTAACAGTGGAAAGACAACCATGGAAAGGTTTAAACCAATATGGCATGCCCTACCCTACTTACTTCCATCCCATGACATCATCAGAACTTTTTGAGTGGCAACAAAAGATGGTTCAATCATCGAGGCCATACTTATTTTCCTTTATAGGTGGTCCCAGAAAAGGAGTCAAAATAGCAGCAATAAGAGATGACTTGATCCGACAGTGTAATGAGTCATCTCACTGCAACCTCGTCCACTGTGGTGGAGTCGGTGGTGGCAAGTGCCATAGCCCGATGGCGGTCCTCAACGTGATGGCCTCGTCGCGGTTTTGCTTGCAAGCCCCTGGGGACTCGTTCACTCGGCGGTCTGTCTTTGATGCGGTCCTCGCTGGGTGTATACCCGTCTTCTTCTCATCACACATGGCATATACTCAATATACGTGGTTTCTGCCAGCAAATCGGAATGAATACTCGGTTTTCATGGAAGTTAACGACGGCGTTACAAGGAAAAAAATCGAAGAGGAACTGCTGCAGATACCCCATAAAACGGAAGAAAAAATGCGAAAGAAGGTCATAGAGTTGATTCCGGGTACAATATATGCTCATCCCAACGCCACCGATTTGAAGTTTCACGATGCCGTCGATGTTGCATTAGATTCGTTGTTCAGGAAACTATATAATAAATTAGGAGAAAATAATAATAGCTTGAGTTGATAAAGGAACTTTGTATATAGAAATATGAAGTTTTGTTGATTCTTTTGTCAAGAGGACTAGGAAAATACACGTTTACGCACAAAATCATTGTATGCAATTACTACTATTGCTTGATTATTTTTCAGTAATGCTTTTACTATTTGGTAAGCTCACGTATTTATCGATTAAAGTTCGCATTAATGTTTTGGAAATTTTTCTTATATGAGTAAAGTTGCCCATAAATTCCTATATGTTATGAGGCCAGCTAAAGGTTTTCATCGGAATCAATAGCTTTGGTGCGTCTTTTTTTATTTCTGCTTTGTTTTGCACGGTATATATTGAGGAAAGTTCAAATGTTCCACTGCAGCGTTACTTTTTCATATTATATATATATATTTTTTCCTCTGCAATTTCTATTGTTCCATTTATATTTAGGCTCATAAATTTCAACGAATGTGCATTTATACTTCTTAAAATGACCATTTCACCTTTAATACAAGTAACAAAAAAAAGTGTAAAAAAATTTAAAAACTAATTTTTTTGAGCTATCTCTTTTCTTAATAATAGAGTTAAAAAGCATATTAAACAAATATAAAGTGGTGCAATACAATTATAATTTCCTACTAAAAAAATTAATTTGCATAAGACTACGTTGCATGGATACATATCATAACACTAATTTTGCAAAAAAAAAAAGAAAAAGAAAAAAACTAGGATAGGAGCATGGTACCAAATCCTAAGGTTTATGTTCTAATGTTTCCTATTTATCGCAAAACATTAAAGTTCATCATTATTAAAACTATCAACATATAAATATTGAAAAACAAGACATTCATATAATAAGTAGCTAGTCAACTTCTAATTAATGCGCACATCAATACAGGCATAATTTGCCTATCGACATCCAACTTGCCTAGGCCCTAGGACACTACAGGCACTCCCGATTGCAAAGTCATCCTGGTGTATATGCACATGGCTAGACGCACTGACGTACAAGCCACGGACATCCAAACATACATATCCGTGCCAACACTCACACTCACCGACATTCTAGTACCATGGTTGAAGCCAATAACTGGATGCATGACAACGGATTCAAATTTCACCATAAGTGAGTTTAGACTGTATTTGATAAATAGGTTATTAATATGTTAGGGATTAACGTAGAAAAGTACATATAAATTAGTAAACAGGATGATACAAGTAAAATATATAAGACTGCTTTATAATGTTAAATAATTGAATTCAGTTCTTGTAACTTATTTATTAATCACATATTATCACAAGTTTTAACTTCTCTAACTTGTCGTGTTTCTTGATTATAGATATGTTAATGACATGCAACTTATAAACAAGAACCTTCCTTTTCCAAAAATAAACAATAATAAATAAATAAAAAGAGTTAAATCAGTGTCATCTTGATAAATACTGTGCTTAAATTAATTTGACTCAGCCTGTTTACGAACAGAGGGGACTCGTTGAAATATTATTATTAACAACAGAGACATGAACCCTAATCAAGATCGGCTACAGCTGTCGGCAAAGGTTCTTTTTCCTTCTCTTGTGCACTGTATACTAAAAACGTATGTACTGAGGGTTAGGGTCACGATTTAGTTAGGAAGATGTCAATTTCGTATTGCTATGTATGGCCAAGTCTTGTGAAGCCATTTGAGATATGAAATTTATTTTATACAATGTGACAGAAAAATATTAGAGTTACTACTGACATGTTATTTATATAAAGACAAGATCAGAAACATTTTGTATATACTAAATTTCAATAAATTAAATATAAATAAGGCACACATAAAATAGAAATTAGAATAAAACAATCGGATCAGTAGATCCTAGAAGCCACCTAGAATTAATTATTTAAGCAAGTTCAACATAAATACTATGTAATATAATATAGGCATTTGGTCTCGCATAGCATAGATGCTGTACTGATGACTTATGCATGACGCGGCATGCACATGCACTAGTACTCTCTCTAGCTACTCTCGGCATACCATAGCACTTGCAGCAAATTACTAGAGCTTTTATTTTATTTTTCTTTTTACAACATACCAAAATATTAAAATGGCAAAACCAAACAAGCACGACCAAATAAATTATCTTAGTCTATATAGTTAAGTCGAAACTCTTTAACGAATTCCATGTCATATATAACATATACATCCATATTATATATATATATTGAATTCGATAAGATGGATACAGGCTCTCTCTGGTCAATTTTCTCAACACCATGATTCCATGTTACTTTATATTTGCGCCTTGGATGCATGCCATTTAAATATTAAGAAATGCCTGTAGTTAGTCTAAGATACACATCCCAATCGATTTTTCATTTCGCAACTTTTTGGATCTGTGCGTTTGTTTAGTAATGGCTAGAGGTATGTATACGATCAAATTTTTGCTTTCGCTTCTCTTCTTGAATGTTCATTGTGTTGCTGAATATGATTAAAAATACATGATCGTCTAACATTTGATATCAGAGTAATTAAAAATACCTTTGCCTTACTCTGTTTTTGGTTAATTTTTTTGGTATATATAAATAGAAATTGTTAGGTGATGATTTCTATTTTGCTGGGTTGTGGGATTTTGGGTGTGAAATGAAAAAAAAAAAGGTCAGAAATGAATAAAAAAAAATTGTAGGCCAAAACTAGGTCATAGTGATTCGGTCCAAGGTTGAAGACCACTTAAATTTAAGTCGTCTTGAAAGTATAAGTTGATTGAAACAAAAAAAAAAATGGTGACCGCATTTATTTTGAATCTGGTTTTAGCTCAGTTAGCAGAGGGGAAGACTAGTTGTTACCTAAGTTGTCATCATCACCGGTCAAGGAACTATAAGCTTCTGATCTGCATGCATGTTTGACCAATGCATGTGCCAAGCCCCACGGGTGCATTGCACGCGCATGTTTGAAAAAATAAGGATGCATGGAAAACACTTTCAACCAGGCTTAAGCTCCTAACCTTTAAGGTCTTCCTCACACACATAGTGGATCTTAGCCAATTGGGCTGAGTATTTTTTCATTAACTCTTCAAGCCAAGTTTATTTGAATTCAATGGGCTTTGAATCGAGATTTGTAACACTTGGTGAAAATTAAACCTTTATAATTTTAATATATCTACATTATTTATTGTTAATTATGTAGATAACATTTAGTAAATAATTTTACATATTAAAATTGGTTTGTGTTGGTTATTAAAGTAAATTAATTCTTATTGGCTTTCTATGAATTTAATTATCATGATATGTGCTTATATTATTATTTGTTTATATGTATGATTTATGGTTTATCATTATATATGTAATGCTGATTAGATGATATAAGTATGTTAGAGTTAAGTTCATAAGTTATTGCTTATGGTTTTATGCAATAATTGAGCTTAAGTATTTAGTTACTGTTTAAGTGATTCATATAATTTCAATTAATTAAAGAGTAGCCATAATATTTTTAATTAATTAAAATTGTATATATTAAAGATGGTAGGATCACATGTGAAAATAAACATTAATTGTGATTAATTATATGCAATATAATAGATCTTATCCCACAAGCATTTTTATTATGTTATGTATGATTAATTACGATAAAATATCAAATTATATTTTCAAATTTACCCATAGGGATTAGGAAAAGGAACATGATTTGATAGTTTTATCGTAAGACTTCAGATAAATCTAATTGAATTAGAACTTTAGCTCACAGGCAAGTTTTATGTCATTAGATTCATATTTCACCATGATTTTACATTGGTAAAGCATGACATATCTTAATTAGCCTAAAAAAATTTTGTAACATGAGCATACATGTTTAATTATTACAACAATTCAACCTGTCAATTTTTCGATATGCAATATGATGTTCCTAAACTTAAAGGAGATAACTACAAGGTTTGGAAGGAGAGAATTCCCCTTCATTTAGGATGGATGGACATTGATTATACCATAAGGAAACCGGAGTCTCCTGCAATAACCAAAACCAACACTTTGGGTGCAATAAGTCTTTATGAAAAATGAGAGTAATCTAATCGCTTGTCAGTTATGTTCATAAAGACTAAAATTTCTGCTGGCATAAGGGGATTCGTCAAGCAATATCAAAGGGTTCAAAATTTGCTAAATTCCATTAATGAACAATTTGCTACTTCAAACAAGGCAATGGCTAGCACCCTAATTATAAAGCTTTTGACTCTGAGACTCACTAACATTAAGGGTGCGCGCAATCATATCAAGGACATAAGGGACATTACGATCCAACTGAAGGCATTGGAAGTTGAGTTGTTAGAACCCTTCTCGGTTCACTAGATCCTTTGCACTTTACCTCAAGAGTATGACTCATTTAAAATATCTTACAACACACATAAGGATAAATGATCAATCAATGAGTTGTTGACCATATTTGCTCAGGAAGAGGGCAGGCTACTTATGGAGGAAAAGGAAAAGGAAATGGTGAACTGAACTACTTATGGAAAGAGCAAAATGAAGGATTAAACTAAAGACAAAGGGAAAGGGAAAATCCTTCCCATAAAAGAAATAAAGAAGGAGGTTGTGTGCTTCTTTTGTAAAAAGTAGGGACACATGGAGAAACAATGCTTCAAGTTCATGTAGTAACTTGATAAGAAAAGTACACAACTTTCACTTGTTTCTTATGAATCAAATATGAGTGATGTTAATCATAACACATGGTGGATTGATTATGGTTCTATAATCCATGTGACCAATTCATTGCAGGATTTAAAAGACCCGTGGAAGCCAGTGAAAAGTGAGTGTAGCATCTATTCAAGCAATAAGAAGTCCTCAAATGTGGAGGCTGTTAGGCCATGCAACTTAGTTTTAAGTAGTTGTTACATTTTGAATTTGAAAAGGACATTTTATATCTTTAGTTATTTTAGGAATTTAATTTCAGTTTTCATACTTATATTAGATGGTTATTTCATTAACTTTTCGTACTTTGGATTTAATTTATTTTATAATATGATGTTATTGGATACGATACCTTGTCTGATGGTTTTTTTCTACTTAATTTACGAAATGATAATAACCATGCTATTATGCATGTTCATGAAAAGGTTGGTACTAAATGATGTGTTATGAATGAAGAATCCTCTATGTTGTGTGATAAGTGTCAAAAGACCCTCAATTCTAGTGCTTATTAATTATAATGTTATATGGATTTCATGTAATTTGTGAAGAAAAGGGTACTTATATGATTAAATTTTAATTTCAGGCATCAATGGAGACAAAAGAAAGGTTTAAGGATGATATGAGCAAAGGCGAGGTGAAATTTAGCGAAAAATGAAGAAAATTGATTTTTAGTTCAGCACAACCTTTAACACAACCTATGCAGACACTAGTGTTGGATGAAAAAAATGACCAGTAGCTAATTTGTTTTCAGCCCTGCCCTGAGCACGACCATGCTAGAGGTCGTATTGAATTGGGCAGTGAAAAATAACATGTTCCGAAGTTAGTACGGCCTCGAGCACAGCCGTGCTGACACCCATGCTGAACCCTGTTTTCGCAAGGACTATAAATAGACGCTTTGTTTTATTTTAAAATGACTTCTTTCCTTTTGGCTTCGTTCTAGAAACCCAGCATTATTACGAATTTCAAGAGGAGAATTGTTCGAGCATCATTGGAGATCACAAATCAACAAGGGATTATTCTTTTTAGCATGAATCAATTCTATTTCTTTAGATTCTCTATTTTTATTGAAAACTCCATAGAGGAGTAATTATTTACATCTTTCATCTTGTGAAACCCTAACTCATGTGCTAAACCATTTATTGATTAATGAATTATTTATATATTTGCATATATTCATGTGTTTCTATTGTTCTTGTAATTGATTTATACACGTAAATTGATTGCATGTCTGATTTTTATTAGATTGAAAGAAGTTTCGTCTAGTAAATTAGATCTTCATGAATAGAGAAATTACATGTTTTACCTAGAGGTAGGAAAACATTGATTTTCTGCAATTTATTGGAATTTGTGAACTTAATGAGATCTTGCATGACAATAATGAGGGAGAGGTCTCCATTATCTTATGCATGATTATGAATTGATTAACTAGAAGGAGTAATCGATTTTACTTGAGAATTCTTGCGGTGCAAAGTATAAATTGATTTGTTAATCGATATCTTATTTTGAGAATTTAAGGGTTAGGGTGGAATAAGATGAGGGGTATATTTTATTATTGAATACACTTTTTAGACAATATCATTCAATTTTAGGGTTACTAGGAATTGTTAGTTATTAATTTAATTCATAATTCCCACATCATAAATTAAACTAGATAGTAGAGAAAGGTAATACTAGTACTTGTTTTCTAGTTCCTAAATGACGACACCTATTAAATCTATACTATAATTGATAGGTACACTGTCTAGCTCAATAATGGATTTTATTAGTTATAAATTTAAAACTTAAACGATCGATTAGATTCAAGCGACACCAAGTTTTTGGCGCCGTTGCCAAGTGTGAACGCTCCATTTTTTCCCTTAATCACAAATAATGTTTCATTTGTCATTTTTTTTCATTTTTTCAATTTCCCTTCTATTTTGCAAAAATAAAGGAAAAATAATGAAAAAAATAAAATAAATAGTAACAATACACCAATTTTGGAAAATGATGGTAGTAACAATAATAAAATAGGTTAAATAACTTCTATAAATTTTTAGAATTTCAAAATAATATAAAAATAATAGAAATTGGAACGCATATATACAAATTGTGTTTAATAAAACAACGAGAAAGTGGGCTAGCCTAGCTGGTCTGGTCGCTGGCCCTATGTGCACGGGGAAGGGGTCAGGTCACAAGTTCGAAATGTGGGGGAAGTGTTTTGCGCAGGTTGTTTTTTTCTTTCCTTCCTAAGGACATGTGGCAGCATATGATTGGATAGAGGGATCACACGCGTTGGGCGTGTGTCCGTCTTCAACCTCCTTTCGAGATCATCGCCAGCAGCGAGGAGGGGGAATTCGACTGTTTTGATGTGATGTTTTTGCACAAATCTAACAAATCGATTAAAATGAGATAAACATCATCTAATTAACATGAATCTTAATAAAAATAAAAAATTTACACGAATCAAAGGCAAATCGGAAGTGAGTTCAACCGCAAATAAGATTTAGGCTTATTGGAGGGAAATCTAAGGTTATCTAGCTCGGTTTTTTAAGCTTATAAATAGAGCACGACGAGAGGAAGTAATAGCACGAATCCGAAGAGAGAAAAAGAGAGAAAACACACGAGTTTGAAGCTTCGCCGAAGTTCCCTAAATCGTGACCGACGATCGCCCTTCGAACCACCACCTGGAGAGGTTCTGGAAGAAAACCACCGCCTCCTTTGGATTGCCCACCTTCGGAAAGCCTAGAGGCAACCATTAATCACCTTCAAAAGCCACCAGAAAGCTACTGATGAGGAAGCTTCGATTGCTAATCCGATCCGACCCAACCCACACAATTCGACCTGCGAATCAACTCGACCCGCGAACCGTGACCCATGTCTAGGTTAGCCGGATTTTCTTTCTTTCTTTATTTATTATTAGAATATGTGTGGAAAAATTAAAAAAAAAAAAGAATACATATATATATGAAAATAAGGAATTTTTTTTAGAATATGTTAATTAAATTAGGTTTAGATTTTTCTAAATAAATAAATATATATGTCTATTATAATTAATAGATAATTAATAAAAAATAAAAATTTAAAAAAATAAAAAAAAATATTTTTATCACTTAGAAAACTTCTTTTCATAAAAAAAATAAATATAATTGATTTATTTTAAAATTAGAGGTTTTAGTTTTTTTTTTTTAAATAAAAAAATAATAAAGCTTATACTTAGATTTTTTTTTGAAAAAATTTTTAAATGATAATAAACGTAAACCCAACATGTTTTCATAATTAAAATAAAAACAATCCATTAAAGTTTTTATAAAAAGCGAATTATGACTTGTTTGATCCCGAATAATTGGTACATAAACACCCTTATGGGGCAACTCTAAAAAGAATAAAAAATCATTTTCCAAATCATTATTAGTGTAATTGTTATATCATTTTTTAATATCTTCTTTTTTATGAAAAAAAAAAGGTATTATAACATAACTCAAATTTCAGAAGGGTAGCGTGGTAACTTTAGGGTTTTAATAGGATAACTCCCGAGTCGAGAATATCTGGTTTTTTCTTTCTTCTTCTTTTTCTTTTCTAAAAGTAAAAAGAGGAGATTTCGTCAACTAGTTGTCTAAATTAGAATTAATCCGATTAATTAATTCTAATTCAATATTTTTTCCCAACTCCAGTTGGGTGGCGACTCCAAACAAATAATAAAATTTCCAATTCAAGTCGAAGATTTATATTGGATGAGCATAGGATCTAATGTGAATCGGATTAGAGAGATAAAATAAAAATTTAAAATTAGACTCAATAAGATGACAACTTCACTGGGGACTCACAGTAGATTAGCTACCTGAACCTTTTGAAGTAATCATTTCTAGATATCTTTTAACTCTTACATTGTGAAATATTCTTAGTATTAATCTATTTTTGATTTAGGGATTTGATGAAGTTTAATTTTTATTCTATTTTATTGAGTTTCCATGCATGCAATTGTGTGATTAGATATGGTCAGACCCAGGGCGTCTTAGAACCTTAGGATGGGGGGCCATTGTGTAGGTTCCAGGCGAAATGAAATAATCACCGTTCGGGGCAGATTAGGTTACCCCACCCAATGTTTTGATATGGCCCGAGATCCATTTTTTCAAGAATGTGGGAGGCCAAAGAGCTTGGGGATCTTTTAGAACCCACCTACCTTGCATACGTTAAGTCATGGGCTAGCAAATGATTAATGATATAATTTCCTTGTTCTTTTTCTTTTTTAAGGTTAAGATACATTTACCTGTAAGAGAATTATTGATATTTTGTAAGAGATTTCATTTGTAATTAGAAATTCCTATTATAATCCTGATAGATGGCTAGTGCTGCAATCGACCGTCTCCTTTGTAAGGAAATCCGGGTCTGCAAGCCTTTGGATCCAAAATCGGTACTAGACCATTGGTTTACTTTGTACAACCCTGAGGAACAGGCTTGCATCCAAGGAAAGATAGGGCGGCCCAACTTCTTATTAATGAAGATGGAAATCAACCTGCTTTTGATTCAGGTTGTCTTACACCTTTGGGAAATTGAGCCTGCAGCTTTCTTTATTGGGCCGCATGAGATCATGCCAACTATAGAGGAATATACTCAACTTCTGCAGGCCCCCTCACTTGCCAACGGGGTGTATGTGCCAGATCTAGAGGCTGGGTTAGCCGGTATTTTCAGTAGACTCTTGGGTATTCACAAGGTAGTGATCAACCGAGCATTGGGAAATAGCAACAGATATTGCCTCCGAATGGATGAATTAGAGGCTTGGTTCATAGCTCGGTGTGATGATGGGAGTAGGAGGGACAACTTATGTGGAGATCCTAAGAGTTACAAGCAAAGATGAGTTTATGCTTTCATCATGACAACATTTGCAACTATCCTTTTTCCCACTGGGATTTTTCACATCCATTATAGGGTTGCAGAGTTAGTGTTCTAGTTCTTGGAAGGAAAGTCTTATATCCCAGCTCTACTGGCTGAACAGATTTGGAATCTGAATTTTGTAAAGAAGAAGGGCCATGGAGTCCTCCGCTCAAACATTAACCTCATCTTAATCTGGTTTGTGAGCCATCTCAAATGCTTTAGGTTGAACATGGTCCAGAGATCATTAGCCCAGCAAGTAGACCTTGTAAATTACTGCATAGAAAGGATGAAGCTGCCCGATGATCTTTCCAGCTATAGTTGGGTAGAAGTACTCAAAGGTTTCAGTGCCAACGACATCTTTTGAACTGCTAGGTGGAGCTGCTGTAATAAGGTCATCTTAACATGCAGGAACCTTCAAGTTGTTCCATTGATTGGTATCAATAGGTGTACAGGTTATCATTCAAACTCGATGGTCCGTTAATTTGGTGCTATCCAAGACATAGTTTACAGGCTATCATTGGAAAGAATCACATTCGAATACCAAGATCCGAGCTTGTTGGTGGCTGAGAAGGTCGCTTAGCTAGCAGAGGTCAAAGTTTTATAGGAAGCCTGGATTGAGAGCCTTAACATAAACCTCGGAGACCTGGATGGTGAAGTAGGCAAGCACCGAGCTACAAGAGATTTCGTGATCAACCAATTATACTAGACAGGAGAAAGGGCGTATCGAGTCCCGGATGTCACTCAACCTGCGCCGAACAACATGGGTCCAAAAATGAAAACCTATATGGAATAGGTCAGGGCTCGGATGGAAGTCCACTTTAAGGCTGCAGACTACAAAAAGGATGTCTGGAAAAGTAGATTCAAGGAATCTAACTAGAGAAACAAAGCCTTAGAAGCTCAACTGGAGAAGACTTAGATAAGAATTAAAGAATTATAGGCCATCATCGACGGAGAACCAGTGCCTATGCAGCCAAAGGAGAAGAATTCTAGGAATTAGAAAATAGACTAAGATTATATCTTTCCTTTTCATGTTTTCAAAGTATTAAACTCCCAGTTTGCAATATTAATAAAATTTCAATGTTATATCATTAATCAAATGCTGACCGCTTTTTCTTTTGATCATCTGTATGATACATGCATTATATTTACATGCGTACATTAGTTAAGTAAATTCTTACCAGGTATCAAAGATAGCTCCTAAACAACCAAACCCTCTAAAGAGCTTAATCCACACCCGCTTTAAAACCAAGATGGCAAGCAGTGGCAACAACAATGACCATCATGACAACACCAATGCAGATGCCGCCTCAGATCTAATGATCGTATCCCTAGAACAAACGGTCTAACAACTGGTTACACAAGTCCACCTCTTGACCGAAAGCATTGGCTTCCTTCACACCACCCAACCTACTCGTGAGGAACATTCAAGAGCTCGAAAGGGAAAGGTAGTGGAGAATCAGCCGCTAGAATACGAGGAAATCAACTCCCACCTTAACTCTTCATTCGAATATGAACCGAAAGTCAATCTCGGTCCAACCTTGAATGATATAAAAAATGAAATGGAGGATAGACAAAAGGAGATAGAAAAGAAGCTCTTTCAACAATTAACTGACAAAATAAAGACCTTGGAAGGACTTAACAGCTTTGAGCAGACCGACATCACCAGTCTACTAATCTGTGGGGAAGAAGCATATTCGGAAAAGGTCAAGGTCTCGGAATTTGAAAAATATGATGGCACTAGATGCCCTAAGATGCATACAAGGCTATATGTGCGGAAAATGAGCAAATATGCCCACTACGACCAACTCATGGTTCAAACCTTCTAGGATAGCCTCATGGGTCTTACTCTCATCTGGTATGCACACTTAGATTTTAACCAAGTCAACACTTGGGAAAGACTCGCTCGTGCATTTTACGAGCAGTACAAGTTCAACATCGAAGTTGCCCCTTCGGTAATGAACTTGAGAAGTCTTCAAAAGAGACATAATGAATCCTTCAAAGAATACGCCCAGCATTGGAGGGCTTAAGCTGCCAGGGTGACAACCCCAATTTCAAAGGAGTTGACATTCATAATTGTCAACACTTTGGAAAAGACTTATTTCACACATCAAGTGGGACAGACATCATCCAGCTTCGCAGAGGTAGTGGCAGTAGGATGCCGGATAGAGAATGCCATTACATATGGGAAACTTTAGATTGTCGACCCTCCTAGAGTTGCATCATCTTCAAGACCTATGGGAGGTAGCAAAGCCAAGAAATGTACCATCAACACAGTTAATTTTAGTAGGTTTGACAAAGTTAGGTCTCATGTAACATTCCAAGCAGCGAACACCTCGATCCAGCAATTTCCGGTGAATCAAACCCAAGCAACGAAGGCTACAAGACAGTTCACTCCAATACCTATCATGCTCAGCCAGGTCTTTGCTCGATTACGAGCAGATAATTTGATTAGCTTCGAGATCCCTAACGATCAATACAGGCTAAGGAATTTCGATCCAAACCTCAAATGTGAGTATTACATGGGGCAAGAGGGACATTCCACGAATAGATGTTAGAGGCTCTAAAACAAAATCCAAGACTTGATCGATGCAGGGATAGTGCAGTTGGATTTTGTCAATACACTAACACCTAACGTCAACACTAACCTCTTACCTAACCATAAGCCTACAGTCAACATTGTCGAGTCTAATTTTTTATTTTCTATTCCTAAGTCGATCTATACTAGACCCTATGATCATCTAATGTAGTCGCCTATGCTCATCTAATGTAGACCCCCGACTTAAGTTAGGAATTTTGTTTTCATTTTGGAGTTGCCACCTAACTGTGGTTGGGAAAGATTGAATTAGAACTAATTGAGCAGATTAATCCTAATTTGGACCACTAGTCAACGAGATTTCCTCTTTTCGTTTTTTGTAAAAGAGGAAAGGGAAAACCAGAGTTTCTTGGTTCGGAGGCCATCCTATTAAAACCTTAAGGTTACCACCCTATTCTCCTAAAATCTAAACCTTATCCAAATGTCTTTTATTTTATTTTCGTTGTCTTTTTATTGTGTTTTTGAATAACTTATTCTAAGAAAATGATTTTTTATTCTTTTTCAGAGTTGCTCCAAACGGGTGTCTACGTACTTGTTATTCAAGATTAAACGGGCCGTAGTTCGCTTTTCCTGAAAAACTTTAATGAGTTTGTCAATTTTAATTATGAAATTACTTTTGGTTTACGTTTTTATCATTTTAGTATTTTTCTGTAAAAATCTAAGCCTAAGCTTAATCATTTGATTTTTTGAAAAATAATAATTTTAAGGAAAAAACCAATTTTGGATTTATTATTAAAAAAAATTTCTAAGTGATAAATATTTATTTCTCTATTTTTCAACCTACTCTAATATTATTATTTGTTTTTTTATTTTTATTTATTAATTAATTAAAAATTTTTCCTTATATTATTTATCTACCCTAAACTAAAAATCTAAAATTTACCATTTTTTTTCTAAAATATCTTTATCACTTTATTATTTTTTTATTATTTCACTATCATTTTCTATTATTTACTCTAAACTAAATCCTAAAAAAAAAAAATCTAAATTCTAATATTTTTTTCTATTTTTTTTGAATTATAAATAACAAATAGATAAATTAATAAATTCAAAAAAATAAATAAAATAACTAAATAAAAAAATTCGACTTACCTGGATCCGGGTTAGTGCGCGGGTCGAGTCGATCAGGTCGATTGGTCATAGCGGCTGGGGGTGCTTGTTGACGGTGTTCAAGCAGCCTTTCGAGGAGGTTGAGGTGTTGTTTCTTAGGTTTTCGGGGGTGGGGAACTCAACCACGGTGATGGATTTCTCCAAAAACGCCTCCTAGTGGCGGTTCGAGGCTTGATCGGTGGTCGCGGCTTGGAAAAATCCGGCAAAGCTTCGATTTTCCTCCTTTTCTCTCTTTTTCTCACTTCTAATCTGTGCTTTTGCTTTCTCCCTTCCTCCTCTATTTATAGCCGCAAGGAATCGAGTTGGATAAGCTCGGATTTCCTCCGATTGAGATGAATCGGATTTGTGGTTAAAACCCTCCTCCGATTTATGCAAATCCATCAATTTGTTGCGATTTGATTCTAATTGGATGATGTTTATCCTATTTTAGTTAAAGATCTGTTGGATTTGTGCAAAAAAATCGAATCAAAATGGTCAAAATGCGATTTCTCCCCCGCCGGCAACGATCTCGGAAGAAGGAGGAAGAAGATCATGCGCTCGACGTATGCGTTCGTTCCAGCCAATCAGCTGTTGACACATGTCCTAGGCGAGGAAAAAATTGCAAAACGTGGAATCTGCCTCCCTTGCGTTTCGAACCTGTGACCGAGCCCCTTTCCTCGCGCCTTAGGCTATGGTTTAGACTAGCTGGGCTAGCCCACTTACTCATTTTTTTTGTTTTCGCAATTTGCATATATGCAATGCGATTTTTTATTATTTTTGTATTTTTTGAAATTCCAAAAATTTATAAAAATTATTTAATCCCTTTTATTACTATTTCTACAATTATTTTCCAAAATAGAAGTATTTTTCCTATTTTTTGAATATTTAGAAAAAAATGTAAAAAAATAGAAAAAAAATTATAATTGATTATTATTGATCATTAGGGAAAAAAATGGGGTATTTACAGCTACCCCTCTTTGTAGTAAAGTTTGAAAAACTTAACTACAAAGACAAGAAAGATGCCATTTTTGGCTTCTTAACTGAATGGATAACGCCTTGGTTTGGCTGGTTATCTGGAATTTGGTCTCTAGTAGGAAAATGCTCCATGAGCTAATAATCCCACGAGTATTCTGTAATGAATGATACTATTTAGGAAAAGGTCTTAAACAAACTAACAATCTGAAATAATGTATATTCCCGAAAAGTGCTCTATAGGCTGACTAATCGTTGATGAGAAATATCTCAAGGATTGTGTAGGAATGTGTTATTGTGAGTGGAATAGCTAATGATAGGAAGCGTCTTATCGGACTAACAACCTTAAAGAGAAGATTGTCTCAGGAAGCGCTCTTTATGAGCTGGCAAACTGTCAATAGAAGCGTCTGGCTAGATTAGCGACTGTTTAGGGAGAAATACTTTCGAAAAGTGCTCTTGTGAGCTGACTAATCAGTTATCGAAAAATTTGAAAAAGTACTCCTATGAGCTGACTAATTGATAGATTCGAAAAGTGCTCCTCTAAGCTAACTAATCGATGGATTCGAAAAGTACTCCTTTGAGCTAACTAATCGGTAGGTTCAAAAAGTGCTCCTCTGAGCTAACTGATTGATAGATTCGAAAAGTGCTCCTCTGAGCTAATCGATCGATAGATTCGAAAAGTGCTCCTATGAGCTAACTAATCGATAGATTCGAAAAGTACTCCTATGAGCTAACTAATCGATAGATTCGAAAAGTGCTCCTATGAGCTAACTTCAAGAAAAGGTGTCTAGGAAAGTGCCCATTTGCGGGCTAACTAATCTATAGCGAGAGGACATGCCTCAGAAGGTGCCCCTATAGGCTGATGTTTTGAAGGGATGTTTGGGAAAGTGCCCCCTTGTGGGCTAACTAACCTATGGTGGGAAGCGTCTTCTTAGGATCGCTATCCTAGGAAAGAAATGTCTCGAAAGGTGCCTCTACAGGTTGACCTTGAGAAGAGATATTTAGGAAAGTGCCCCATTGCGGGCTGACTAGCCTATGGCAGGGAGAAACGTCTCAAAAGGTGCCCTTATGGGTTGACCCTAAGAGATGATGTTTAGGAAAGTGCCCCATTGTGGGCTAACTAACCTATAGTAGGAAGACACGTCTCGAAAAGGTGCCCTTATGAGCTGACCCTAAGAGAGGATGTTTAGGAAAGTGCCCCAATGTGGGCTGACTAACCTATGCTTTTGAAAATGCTTCTAATGAATAGGTTAAATGATTTGATAAGAGATGTTTTATGATATGTGAATGACAGTTATTTATTCTAAGATGCTTACCAATTTATCGTGGATAGCAACCAAACAACCGAACCTTTGTGCTGGTTTGCTTCTCCTTTGCTTACTCTTGCTTTAAAACAGGGCTGAAGGTCTTGATGTGCTTCTTTTCTTATGTGCATAGCTCTTGTGATTGTAGTATTATCCTACTAATGTACCAAGTTCAATGCTCAAAAGTAGGTAGAATTATATTACAAAATTTACTGAGATTCATTGTCATTTCAATGTTCATCATTCATTGGTGAAGTGATGGGTAATGTGTTTAGGAATGTCTGTTTTAATGAGAATTGGTTGGAATTATCGACCATTCAGAGACATTAACTTTGCTTGTAAAAAAAATGAAAACTGGACTCAACAAAACTTGTATTGAATATTGGCTTTCATAAACATCGGTAAAATTTCAATTCCCTTACCTAAGCATAGTACATCTTAACAGCATCTGCATTAATGGGATCTCTCAATTCTGGACCATCCATTTGACTTAATATCAGAGCACCTCCTAACAATACCTTCTTCACAACATATGGACCCTCATAGTTTGGGGTAAATTTCCCTCTGGAATCTTGAGCATTCGGGAGAACTTTCTTTAATACCAAATCCCCTTCTTTGAAGCATCGAGGCCTCATTTTCTTGTTAAATGCTCTGGCCATCCTTTGTTGGTAACACTGGCCGTGACATAATGCAGTGAGTCTTTTTTCGTTAATCAAATTCAACTGATCAAGCCTCTTCTTAACCCAATCTGATTCATTTAACTGCGTTTCTAATGGAATTCTGAATGATGGTATTTCGACCTCAATTGGTAGCATTGCCTCAGTACCATATACCAGAGAATACGGGGTAACTCCAGTAGATGTTCTAATTGAGGTCCTGTAAGCCATGAGGACGAATGGCAACATCTCGTGCCAATCTTTGTAAGTGATTGTCATTTTTTCGATGATTCTTTTGATATTCTTGTTGGCTGCTTCTACTACCCCGTTCATCCGAGGCTGGTAGGGAGTTAAATTTATATGGTTTATGTGGAACTGTTGACATAAATCTATCATCGACTTATTGTTGAGATTGGTACCGTTGTCGGTGATGATTGACTCAGGAACTCCATATCGAGCTATTATGTCCCTCTTCAAGAACCAGACTATTACCCCTTTGGTGACATTGGCATATGATGAAGTTTCCACCCACTTGGTGAAATAATCAAGGGCTACCAATATGAACATGTGGCCATTGGATGTTGTCGGAGTGATTGGGCTGATTATGTCGATCCTTTACATGGAGAAAGGCTATGGTGCAGACAACGAATGCAGCTCGTTAGACGGAGCATTTATCCAGTTTGCGTACACTTGACACAAGTGACAATGTTTGACATATTTGATGCAATCTGATTCTATGGTTAGCCAATAGTAGCCCAATCTCATGATTTTTCGAGCCAACATGTAGCCGTTCATATGAGGTCCACATACTCATTCATGCACTTCTCTCATAAGTTCACATGCCTCATTTCTATCCACACATCTTAGCAAGGTGGTGTCAGGTGATCTTTTGTAAAGCACATACCCATTTAATAAGAAATGACTTGCTAACCTTCTGAGTGTTCGTTGGTCACTTTTATTAGCCATTTCGGGGTATTTGCTTTCTTGGAGAAAAGTTTTGATGTCATGATACCAGGGCTTATCATCTTGTGTTTTTTCAATTACCAAACAGTAAGCAGGCTGATTTTCAATCTCTATTTTCAATGGTTGGACTTCGACTCCCCCTGTTATCTAAATTATAGATGCTAGTGTAGCGAGTGCATCTACAAACTGATTCTGAGTTCTCAGGATGTATGTGAAAGTGATTGCCTTGAATTCCTCGATTAGCTCTGTCAAATGCTGATGATATGGTACCAATTTGGGATCTTTAGTCTTATATTCCCCTCTCGTCTGTAGTATGATGAGTGACGAATCTCCGTACACTTCTAATTCACGGATTTCCATGTAGCAAGCCATTTTGAGGCCGAGGATGCATGCTTCATATTCCGCGATATTATTAGTATATGGAAATGTGAGCCTTGTTGCTGAAGGGAATTGGGTTCCTTTGGGGGATATCAACACTGCCCTAATCCCACAACCGAATACATTGGCGGCTCCGTCAAAGAACACCTTCCACTTAGGGTTCCGGTTTATCCCACAGCCTTCTACTGGTGTACTTCCCATTGTTAATATATTTTCATCAGGGAATTGGGCTTGTGATTCTTGGGAATCTCCCTCAACTGGGTGTTTTGCCAATTGGTCAGCTAAAGATTGCCCTTTCATCGAATTTTGATTTATGTATGTGATATCAAACTCTGATAAGAGCATTTGCCATTTGGAGATTCTCCCTAACAAAACGGGTTTCCCTGCCAAGTACTTTAGAGGATCGTGTCTTGTTAGTAACTCAATTTGATAGTAAAAGGTGTATTGTCTCAATCTGTGCATGACCCAAATCAGAGCACAGAAAGTCCTCTCTACTTCCGAATACCTCTGTTCCCCATATGTGAATTTCTTTCTTAGATAATATATGGAACGCTCTCTTCCCTCTTCATCTTTTTGCCTCAACACGCACCCCATAGATTCAGGGAGTATCGTGAGGTATAAGAATAAGGGTTTCCTTTGCTTTGGAACTATCAAGACTGGGGGATTTATGAGATAGTCTTTGATTTTCTTGAATGTTTCTTTACATTCATCGTCCCATTCTACTACAGCATTCTTTTTTAACAGACGGAATAGTGGACGGCATTTGTCTGTGAGTTGCGAGATAAAACAAGCTATGTAATCCAATCTTCCCAGCAAACCTCTTACCTCTTTGACAGTATGTGGAGAAGGCAACTCCAATATAGACTTTACTTTATCAAGGTCGATTTTAATGTATTCCCGGCTTATGACAAACCTTAACAACTTGCCTGTCGTGACCTCGAAAGTGCACTTCTCTAGATTTAACTTAAGTTGGAACTTTCTCAACCGCTTGAACAACTTTCTCAGAATAACTGCATGGCTTTCTCCTTCTTTAGACTTGGCTATCATATCGTCGATGTATACTTCGACTTATCGATGCATCATGTCATGAAGTATTGCGACCATGGCTCTTTGATACGTTGTCCCGGCATTTTTCAAGCCGAAGGGCATGACTTTGTAACAGAAAGTTCCCCATGTTGTGATGAAAGTCGTCTTAGTTTTATCTTCCTCAGCCATTTTTATTTGATTATATCTTGAGAAACCGTCCATAAATGAGAAAAAATGGTTTCCTGCAGTGTTGTCTACCAGAACATCAATGTAAGGTAGGGGGAAGTTATCTTTTGGCATGTCTTGGTTTAAGTCCTGGAAATCTACGCATACGCGTACTTTTCCATTCTTTTTTAGAACGAGGACTATATTTGCTACCCATTCCGGATAGTCAGATACTTTAATGAACCCCACTTCTAGTAGTTTCTTGACTTTCTCTTTAATTTTTAATAAGATGTCAGGCCTAAATCTTCTCAATTTCTGTTTTTTAGGTTTGACATCTTCCCTTGTGGGAAGCCTGTGAACTACTATTGATTGGTCTAATCCTGGCATGTCGCCATATGACCAGGCGAACACATCTGCATACTCAGTTAATAGCTCGATCATCTCGTGTTTTTGTTCGACACTTAAACTGGTCCCGATCTTGAGGTTTTTAGGTTGCTCAGCGCTTCCTAGATTTACTGTCTCCACCGGTTCGTCAATTGAAATTCCACTTTGTTCATGTTTTTGCCAATTTTCTTATATTATTTTGTGGTCAAGGACATCGCCTCTAACGACTGACCTAACAGTGTTGGAAACGATATCAGTGTTTTCATTTCTTACCTGCATGAAATGTCCTTGACGTTCGATGGTAGGGAATCTGTGTAAAGTGAAACGAGAGTATGTATATAAGAAAAAAACAAATGAATGAATTGCAATTTATTAAATTTAAAAAGGAAACCACAATAAAAATTTTGTTTAATAATTGTTCCATATCTTTGAGCTGACCTAGTGCTATCAATAGGATAATAGAACCAATTATTGAGAGCTGGATGCTGCTTGGACGTATGAGGGGTTGAGCTCCCATTGCTGACGTCAACTTCGCTTATCCTTGGCTCTTGAATGGTAGTTGCTTGTTTGAATGATTGTTGGAGGGGTGGAAAATGCATCTGAGTGTCGCTTGGCTTCTCTTTCCTCCTGCCTCTGGGACCTCTGCCTTGTGCCTCTTCCTGGGCTGTAGGAACGTACCCTAGTCCAAACGTTCCTTGCTGTCCCTCCTTAAATTGATGGCTTTCCTTGCTGGTCACCACATTCACCTTGTTGAATATTTGGAGACCAAAGTCTTCGGAACCGTCCTCCCCAATGTAAGGTATGGCAGTTTCTTTATAGATGGCGTAGTCTTGCTCTCCCAGCACAGTGATGATCTATCCATTTGCAATGAACTTGACTTTCTGATGGAGACTTAAAGGTATGGCTCCGGCGGTATGTATCCATGGCCTCCCCAAGAGTAGATTAAAAGACCTTAGGATGTCAAGGACTTGGAAGGAGATGTGGAACACCTGTGGGCCAATCTCTACCGACAAGCTTATTTCCCCTACTATGTCTCTCTTTGACCCGTCGAAAGCCCTGACCACTGTCGAGCTTGGTTTGATGTTGCTTAGATTGACCCCCAGTAGGTCGAGGGTAGCTAATGGGCATACGCTGAGAGAAGATCCATTGTCAATGAGTAATCGGGAGATGATCGTGTCGTTTCATTTCACCACTATGAACAGCGGTTTTATATGTTGGTCTCCGTCTTCCCCTAGCTCTTCAGGAGAGAAAGATATCTGGTCCATGGTGAAGATTGAATTTGCCACATGGCTTAATTTGTCTATTGCGATGCCCTCTGGTACCTTGATCTGTTTGAGCAGTTTGAAGAGTGCTTTCCCGTGAGGCTTAGAGGTTGTAAGGAGGCCCATAAGTGATATCTAGGTTGGAACCTTGTTCAGTTGTTCTATGATCTTATATTCACTTGCCTTGACCATCTTTGTAAATGCAGAGAGCCCCTCTTCTTCTTCTTTTCCTACCTCCGTGTTGGGCTCCTTAGTTGAGATTTTGTATTTCGGGTTATAAATTCTCTCAGAACGGGTAATTCCTCCTACAATAGGGGGTCTTTCTTGATTAAGAGCCTGATAGTCAAATGGTGCCACCTTATACCTCTCTGCGGGTATTGGGACATTGAACACATACCTCTTCTTTGGAATTTGCACCTCAGTTGATTGTCCTTCATAGCACTTTATGACCATCGGCTTTTGGTTTGATTTTATCATGTTCATGGACTTCTCCCCTTCTTTTGGTAGGTTGTCTTTTTTCTCAAACTTGGGCCCCCATCCACTAGGTGGCCCGTACTCAGTTGGTGTATAAGAATAATTTACCAGATACTCGAATCTCCCATGCGATTCGCTTAAGGTACCAACTGTTGGGTCTCCAGCTAACCATCTCTTCTTGATATGTGACTTAAGGGTTTCCTCTGGAGTTTGGCATAGGTGACTTTTTCGCTGCTCTGTTGCCTTTTGCTGTCTTGAGGATTCTTTAGGATCTAGCTCTTTGGACGTGATCATATTGACAATGGGCTTATGGTTGGGTAGCGGATTAATGTTGACATTAGGTGTCGGGGTGTTAACAAAGTCTACCTGCACAATCCCAGCGTCAATCAGATCTTGGATTTTGTTTCGGAGCCTCCAGCATCTGTATGTAGAATGCCCCTCTTGGCCCATATGATAGTTACATTTGAGGCTTGAGTCGAAATTTCTAGGCTTGTACCGGTCATTCGGGATCTCGAAGCTGATCAAATTATCCGTCCGCAGCTGAGCGAAGACTTGGCTAAGCGGGATCAGGATCAGAGTGAACTATCTCGAGACTTTAGTGGCCTGGGTGTGGTTTGTCGGGGATTGCTGGATTGGGGCACTTGTAGTCTGAAATGTCACGTGGGTCCTAGCCTTGCCTACTTTGCCGGAGTTAACTGTGCTGACAGTAGACTCCTTGACTTTGTTACCTCCTAAAGGCCTTTGTGATGATGTGACCCTAGGAGGATCTATTGTTTAGAGTCTGCTTGTTGTGATGGCATTTTCGATTCGACACCCCGCTGCCACTACCTTTGCAAAGCTGAATGACGTCTGGCCTACCAGATGTGAGAAGTAGGTCTCGTCGAGAGTGTTGACAAAGATGAATGTCAGCTCTTTTTCAGAAATCGGGGTTGCTACTTGGGCAGCTTGAGCTCTCCAGTGCTGAGCATACTCCTTGAAAGACTCAGCGTGTCTCTTCCGAAGACTTCCTAGGTCGATTACTGAGGGGGAAACTTTAATGTTGAACTTGTATTGGTCATCGAATGCCCGAGCAAGCCTTTCCCAAGTATTGACCTGATTGAAGTCTAGGTGGGCATACCAGACGAAGGCAGGGCCTGTAAGGTTATCCTGAAAGGCCTGGATCATAAGCTGGTCATATTGAGCATATTTTCTCATCTTCCGGACGTACAGCCTTGTGTGCATCTTGGGGCATCCAGTACCATCGTACTTTTCAAATTCCGGGGTCTTGAACTTCTCGGGGTATACCTCTTCCCCATATGTTGGCAAGCTAGTGATCCCAGCCTGTTCAAAGCCATCAAGCCCCTCTATTGTCTTCATCTTGTCAGCCACTTGCTGAAAAAGTCTCTTTTCTATTTCCTTTTGTCTGTCCTCCATTTCCCTCTTTAGGTCATCAGAGGTTGGACTCAGGTTGGCTCTCGATTCATACTCAAAAGCCGAGTTGAGGTGGGAATTGATTTCTTCATATTATGGAGGTTGACCCTCCACTACTTTCCCCTTTCTAGCCCCTAAGTGTTCTTCTTGAGTTGGTTGGGTGGTGCGAAGGAGGCCAATGCTCTCAATCAGGAGGTGGACTTGTGTAGCCAGCTGCTGGACCGTTTGTTCCGGGGATACGATCCTAGAGTCTGAGGCAGCATCAACACTTGTGTTGTTGCGGTTGTCGCTGTTGTTGCCACTATTTGCCATTCTGGTTCTTGAACACGTCCGGATTGGGCTTCTGGGAAGATTCGGTTGTTTGGGAGCTATCTTTGATACCTGGCGTGCATTTTTTCTTAGTATGATGCAGGTATGTAAATGTGATGCATGTGTCACACAGATGCTAAAATAAAAGGGGCCAACAATCGATTAATGACATAATATTGAAACTTTATTTTTATTAATATTGGAAACTTAGAGTGTGATACTTTAAAATAAAAAGTACAATAATAATCTATTTCCTAGCTTTCTTAGTCTCCTGCTGCGTAGGTGCCAGTTTCTCGCTGACAATAGCTTCTAACTCTCTGACTCTAGCCTGGGTCTTCTTCAGTTGAGCTTCCAATGCCTTGTTCCTTTGATCAGATTCCTTGAATCGGCCCTTCTAGATATCCTTCTTGTAGTCTGCAGCTTCGAAATATACTTCCATCCGAGCCCTGACTTGCTCCAGATAAGTTTTCAACTCTGGGTCTACCTTGTCTAGCTTTGGTTGGGTGATATCTGGGACCCGGTATGCCATTTCCCCTGTTTGATGTAGCTGGTGGATTACGAAATCCCTAGTGGCTCAATGTTTGCCCACTTCGCCATCTAGCTCTCCGAGGTCTACATTAGGACTCCCAATTCGGGCTTCCCATAGTGCTTTGACCTCCGCCAGCTTGGCAAACTTTTCAGCTACTAGTAAATTCGGGTCTTGATACTCAAATGTGATTGCTTCTAGCGAAGGCCGATAAACTATGTCTTGAATAGTACCGAACTGGCGGACCATCGAGTTGGGATAGTAACCTATACATGCACTGATACCGATTAAAGGTACCGCCTGAAGGTTTTTGCAGGTTAGGATGACCTTGTCGCAATAACTCTATCTAGCCATCCACAAGATGTCATCGGCATTGAAACCCTTAAGCACTTCTACCCAACTGTGGCTAGTAAGGTCGTCGGGCAGCTTTATCTTCTCTATGCATGAGTCCACGAGGTCCACCTGTTGGGCCAAAGTTTTCTGGATTAGGTTCAGCCCGAAACATTTGAGGTGGCTTACAAACCAGATTAGAATGAGGCTGATATTTGAGCGAAGGATCCCGTGGCCCTTTTTTAAGTTCCGGATCTATTCAGCCAGTAGAGCCGAGATGTAAGATTTTCCTTCTAGGAATTGGGCCACCAGTTCTGCAACTTGGTAATGGACATAAAAAGTTTCGGTGGGGAAGAGTATGGTGGCGAAGGCTATCAGGATGAAAGCACTCACCCTCCTTTGTTTATAGCTCTTGGGGTCTCCACACAAAATGTCTTTCCTGTCCCCATTATCTTCTCGGGCTATGAACCAGGCTTCTAACTCATCCATCCGTATACAATATCTGTTACAGTTTGCTAAGGCTTTATTGATTGCTGTTTTGTAGATACCCAGAAGTCTGCTGAAGATACTGATTGGCCCGACCTCAAGATCTGGTACATACACTTCGCTGGTTAGTGCTGGAGCCTATAGAAGTTGGGTGTACTCTTCTAGGGTAGAAGTGATCTCGTGTGACCCAATGAAGAAAGCCGCAGGCACTACTTCCCATAGATGGAGGATGGCCCGTATCAAGGGTAAGTTCATCTCCATCTTCATCAGCGAGAGGATGGGCCCTATCTTTTGTTGAATAAAGGCCTGCTCTTCCGGGTTGTATGGAGTAAACCAGTGGTCCAGCACCAATTTTGAGTCTAGAGGTTTGCAAACTTGGATCTCTTTGCGGAGGAGGCGGTCGATTGTGGAACTAGCCATCTGTTACAACAGAAATTTCTAATTACAAAAAGAACTATATTACAATGACAACATTACAAGGAAATGTATCTGAACTCCAATAACAGAATAAAAGTGTTACATCATTACTCGATTGTCAACCCATGACTTCGTGTATGCAGATAAGTAGGTTCTAACAGGTCCCCAAGCTCTATGACCTCCCGCATTCTCGAAGAAATGGATCTCAGGCCATATCGAAGCATTAGGTGGGGTAGCCTAATCAGTCCTGAACGGTGATCATATCACTTCGCCCGAAACCTACACAATGGCCCCCTGTCTTAAGGTCTTAAGACGGTCCAGGTTTGACCATATCTACTCACACAATTACATGCATGCAGATTTGAAGGTAAATAACCGCTTAAAGGTAAACAACCGAACCCTAAACCTAAGTAATTCCTTGAAAGGTTAGCAACAGTATAACAAACCAAAAAGACTTTTCTCGAAAAAGTGATTTAAGGAGATTTAGGTGGCTAGCCTACTAGAGAAGGTCCCTAGTGGAGTCGTCATCCTGTCGAGTCTAATTTTTTATTTTCCATTTCTAAGCCGATCTATACTAGACCCTATGCTTATCTAATGTAGACCCTCGACTTGAGTTAGGAATTTCATTTTTATTTTGGAGTCACCACCCAACTGTGGTTGGGAAAGATTGAATTAGAACTAATTGAGCAGATTAATCCTAATTTGGACCACTAGTCAGCGAGATTTCCTCTTTTCGTTTTTTGTAAAAGAGGAAAGGGAAAACTAGAGTTTCTGGGTTTGAAGGCTATCCTATTAAAACCTTAAGGTTACCACCCTATTTTCTTAAAATCTAAACCTTATCTAAATGTCTTTTATTTTATTTTCGTTGTCTTTTTATTGTATTTTTTAATAACTTATTCTAAGAAAATGATTTTTTATTCTTTTTTAGAGTTGTCTCAAATGAGTGCCTACGTACCTGCTATTCAGGATCAAACGGGTCGTAGTTTGCTTTTCCTAAAAAAATTTAATGTGTTTGTGAATTTTAATTATGAAATTACTTTTGGGTTACGTTTTTATCATTTTAGTATTTTTCTGGAAAAATCTAAGCCTAAGCTTGATTATTTGATTTTTTGAAAAATAATAATTTTAAGGAAAAAACCAATTTTGGATTTATTATTAAAAAAAACATTTTTCTAAGTGATAAAAATTTATTTCCCTATTTTTCAACCTACTCTAATATTATTATTTGTTTTTTTTAATTTTTAATTTTATTTTTATTTTATTTTTATTTTTTATTAATTTTTATTAATTAATTAATTAAAAATTTTCCCTTATATTATTTATCTACCCTAAATTAAAAATCTAAATTTTACCATTTTTTCTAATATATCTTTATCACTTTATTATTATTTTATAATTTTATAATTTTTTATTTTTTTATTATTTCACTATCATTTTCTATTATTTACTCTAAACTAAGTCCTAAAAAAAAAACTAATCTAAATTCTAATATTTTTTCTAGTTTTTTGAATTATAAATAACAAATAGATAAATAAATAAATTCGAAAAAATAAATAAAATAACTAAATAAATAAAAATTACAAAAAAATTGGAAAATCCGACTTACTTGGATCCGGGTTGGTGCGCGGGTCGATTGGTCACGGCAGCTGGGGGTGCTCGATGATGGCGTTCTAGCGGCCTTTCGAGGAGGTTGAGGTGTCGTTTCCTAGGTTTTGAGCGATGGAGAACTCAATCGCGGTGGTAGATTTCTCCAAAAATGCCTCCTGGTGGCGGTTCGAGGCTTGATCGGCGGTCGCAACTTGGAAAAATCCGGCAAAGCTTCGATTTCCCTCCTTTTCTCTCTTTTTCTCACTTATGATATGTGCTTTTGCTTCCTCCCTTCCTCCTCTATTTATAGCCACAAGGAATCAAGCTGGATAAGCTCGGATTTCCTCCGATTGAGACGAATTGGATTTGTGGTTAAAACCCTCATCCGATTTGTGCAAATCCATCAATTTTTTACGATTTGATTCTAATTGGATGATGTTTATCCTATTTTAGTTAAAGATCTATTGGATTTGTGCAAAAAAATCGAATCAAAACAACCGAAATGCAATTTTTTCCCCGCCAGCGACGATCTCAGACGAAGGAGGAAGAAGATCACGCGCCCGGTGCGTGCGTCCGTTCCAGCCAATCAGCTGTTGACATGTGTCCCAAGCAAGGAAAAAAATTGCAAAACGCGAAATCTACCTCCCCCGCATTTCGAACTTGTGACCAAGCCCCTTTCCCCTGTGCCTTAGGCCATGGTTCGAACCAGCTGGGCTAGCCCACTTACTCGTTTTTTTTTTTTTCGCAATTTGCATATATACAATGCGATTTTTTATTATTTTTGTATTTTTTGAAATTCCAAAAATTTGTAAAAATTATTTAATCCCTTTTATTACTATTTCTACAATTATTTTCCAAAATTGATGTATTTTTCTTATTTATTTTATTTTTTGAATATTTTTTCTATTTTTGCTAAATTAGAAAAAAAATGTAAAAAAATAGAAAAAATTGATAATTGATTATTATTGATCATTAGGGCAAAAATTGGGTGTTTACAAACATGATCATATCCAAAGAGCAGGACTCCAAATCAAAGGAGCCCCAAAACAAGCAAAGATAACAGCACAACGAGTAAATTGCCTGCACAAAGTCTCAAATAAATCCCCTAGATCACAGATGAAGAAGAGGTGGCTAGTCGGAGATCCGATGGTTGACACCGTAGGTGAATCACATGGGAGGTTTGAGTACCTAGTAAATTACTCATTCACCCCGATAGTTTATGGACCACCTAGTGGGTGGGGACCTGAATTTGAAAAGGAGGACAACCCACCAAGGGAGAAAAATGAGTCTGTGAACATGATCAAATCAAACCCGAAGTCAATAGTTATAAGGTGTTATGAGGGACAAGTGACTGAGGTGAAAATTCTAAAGAAAAAATATGTTTAATGTCCCAATACCCTCAGAAAAGTATAAAGCGGCACCGTTTGACTATCAAGCCCTTAATCAAGAAAAGTCTTCTATTATAGGAGGAATCACCCATTCGGGAAGGGTTTATGATCCTAAAAACAAGACCTCCGCTGAGAGCTTACCATCGAATTGGAGAAAGAAGAAGAAAAAGGGCTCCTCGCATTCATGAAAATGATCAAATCAAGTGAATACAAGATCAAGGAACAATTCAATAAAATTTCAACCCAAATATCACTTATGGGCCTTCTCATGGCATCCAAGCCTCACCAAGAAGCGCTCTTTAGAGTGCTTAAACAAGTCAGGGTACCGGAAGGCATCACAACAGAAAGGTTAAGCCATGTCGCGAATTTAATCTTCACTATGGACCAAATATCTTTCTTCCCTAAAGAACTAGGAGAAGATGGAGACCAACACACAAAACCACTTTTCATAGTGGTAAAATGTAACGACACCATAGTCTCCTGAGTCCTCATAGACAATGGATCTTCCCTCAACGTGTGCCCCTTGGCTACCCTCGATCTACTGGGAATTGATATGAGCAATATCAAGCCGCGTTCAACAGTAGTTAAGGCTTTTGACGGTTCTAAAAGGGAGATAGGGGGGGAAATCAACTTACCGGTAGAGATTGGTCCACAGATATTCAGCATCTCATTTCAAGTCCTCGACATACCAAGGTCTTTCAATCTATTACTAGGAAGGCCATGGATATAGACTACAGGAGCTATACCCTCGAGTCTCCACCAGAAGGTCAAGTTCATAGCAAATGGTCAGATAATCACCATATTGGGTGAACAGGACTATGCCATCTACAAGGAAACAACTATACCCTACATCGGAGAGGATGGTCTTGAGGACTTAGGGCTCTAAATGTTCGACGAAGTAGGCATGGTCATGAGCAAGGAGAGGCATCAGTTTAAAGAGGGGCAGCAAGGCACGTTTGGACTAGGGTACATTTCTACCTCCCAAGAAGAAGCTCAAGCAAGAGGTATCGAAGCAGAAGGAAAGGGAAGCTGAATGATACCCAGATGAATTTTTCACCCCTTTAACAAACTTTCTCGCGACCGGCTATCACTCAGGATGATCCAAGCCAATGTCAGCAATGAAGGTTCAGCCTCTCATATGTCCAATCAGCATCCAGCTCTTAACAACTAGTTTTGTTATCATCTTAATAGTACTAGGTTAGCTTAAGAGTAGGAGACAATTGTTGAACAAATTTCTGTTGTAGTTACGATTTCAATGATGTTTAAATTCTTCAAATAAAATACCTAAATTGCAATTTAGGGACTATGTTTGCTACCCATTCTAGGTATTCTAAAGAAGAATGGGAAGGTACGAGTATGCGTAGACTTCCGAGACTTGAATCAAGCTACACTTAAAGACAATTTCCCTCTACTGCGTATAGACGTCTTAGTAGATGATACTGTGGTGAATCATCTCTTCTCATTTATGGATGGTTTCTCAAGATATTATCAGATAAAAATAGCGAAAGAAGATAAGACCAAGACAACATTTATCACAACATGGGGAACTTTCTATTACAAAGTTATGCCCTTCGGTTTAAAGAATGCCGGGGCGACGTATCAGAGAGCCATAGTCGTGATACTTCATGACATGATGCATCGAGAAGTCGAAGTATACGTCGACGATATGATAGCCAAATCTAAAAGAGAAGAAAGCCATGCAGTCATCTTAAGGAAATTGTTCAAGCGGTTGAGAAAGTTTTAGCTAAAGTTAAACAATGAAAAATGTACTTTTAAGGTCACAACATGTAAGCTATTAAGATTTATCATAAGTCGAGAAGGTATCGAAATTGAACCTGACAAAGTAAAGGCCATATTGGAACAACCCTCTCTACGCACTATCAAGGAGGTGAGAGGTCTACTAAGAAGGTTGAATTACATAGCCTGTTTAATCTCACAACTCATGGATAAGTGTCATCCACTATTCCGTCTACTGAAAAAGAACACCACAGTAGAATAGGACGATGAATGCGAAAAAGTGTTTAAAATGATCAAGGATTACCTTATGAATCCCCTAGTCTTAGTTGTATCAAAACAAGGAAAACCCTTATTTTTGTACCTCACGATACTTCCTAAATCTATGGAATGTGTTGGGGCAAAAGGATGAAGAGGGGAGGGAACGTTCCATATACTACCTAAGTAAAAAGTTCACAGACGAGGAATAGAGGTATTCTGAAATAGAAATGACTTGTTGTGCTTTGGTTTGGGTCATGCATCGGTTGAGGCAGTATACCCTCTATTATCCTATTGAATTGCTAACAATACTTGATCCTTTAAAATACTTGGCAGAGAAGCCCGTTTTGTTAGGAAGAATCTCCAAATGGCAAATGCTCCTATCAGAATTTGATATCACATACATACATCAAAATTCAACGAAAAGGCAATCGCTAGCAGATCAGTTGGCAGAACACCCAATTGAGGGAGATCTCCAAGAATCAAAGGCCCAATTCCCTGATGAAAACATACTAACGATAGAGGGTAAGCTAGCAAAAGAATACAAGATAGAGCAAAGCCTTAGATGGAAGATGTTCTTTGACGGAGCTACCAATATATTCGGTTGTGGGATTGGGATAGTGCTAATATCACCAAAAGGAACACAATTCCCCTCAGCAACGAGACTCACATTTCCGTATACTAATAACATTATAGAGTATAAGGCGTGCACCCTCGGTCTCAAAATGGCTTACCATTTGAAAATCCATGAATTGGATGTATACAGAGATTCTTCACTTATACAAAACTAAAGACCCTAAATTAGTGCCATACCATCAACATTTAACAAAGCTGATGGACAAATTTGAGGCAGTCACCTTCACATACGTCCTAAGGACTGAAAATCAATTTACAGATACCCTCGCTACACTAGAATCAATGATTCAAATAACAAGGGGAGCCGAAGTCTAACCACTGAAAATAGAAATTGAAAATAGGCCCACCTACTATCTGGTAGTCGAAAAAGCACAAGATGTTAAGCCCCGGTACTACGATATCAAAACTTTCCTCTAAGAAGGAAAATACCCTAAAATGGCTAGCAAAAATGACCAAAGAACACTCAGAATGTTAGTAAGTCATTTCTTATTAAATGACCCTGTGCTTTATAGAAGATTACTTGACACCACGTTGCTAAGATGTGTAGACAAAAGAGAAGCATGTGAACTGATGAAAGAAGTACATGAAAGAGTATGTAGACCTCACATGAACGGACACATGCTTGCTCGAAAAATCACGAGGATGGGCTAATATTGGTTAACAATGGAATCAGACTGCATGAAATATGTCAAGCATTGTCACTTGTGTCAAGTCTATGCAAACCGAATAAATGCCCCACCTAAAGAACTTCATTCGTTATCCGCACTATGGCCGTTCTCCATGTGGGGATTCGACATCATTGGGCCAATTACTCCAAAAGCATCCAATGGTCATAGATTTATATTAGTAGCCATTAATTATTTCACCAAGTGGGTAGAAGCCTCATCATATGCTATTGTCACTAAGGGGGTAATAGTCTGATTCATGAAGAGAGATATAATAGCCCGATACGGAGTTCCTGAATCAATTATTACCGCTAACGGCACCAACCTCAACAATAAATTGATGACAGATTTGTGTCAGCAATTCTATATAAACTACAGAAATTCAATTCCTTACCGACCTCAGATGAATGGGGCAGTGGAAGCAGCCAACAAGAACATTAAAAGAATTATTAAGAAGATGACCATCACTTACAAAGATTGGCATGAGATGCTACCATTTACCCTCATGGCTTATAAAACCTCAATTTGAATGTCTACTGGAGTTACCCCATATTCTTTGGTATATGGTACTGAGCCAGTATTACCAATTGAAGTCGAAATACCGTCCTTCAAAATCTTATTAGAAGCGCAGTTAGATGAATCCGAGTGGGTAAGGAAGAGGTTTGATCAGTTGAACTTGATCGACGAAAAGAGACTCGCTGCCTTATGTCAAGGCCAATGCTACCAACAAAGAATGGCTTTGAGCATTCAACAAGAAAACGAGACCTCGAAGTTTCAAAGAAGAAGATTTGGTATTAAGGAAAATTCTCTCAAATGCTCAAGATTCAACGGGAAAGTTTACCCCAAATTATGAGGGCCCATATGTTGTAAAAAGGATGTTGTCAGGAGGGGCTTTAATACTAGCCCAAATGGATGGTCCAGAATGGAAAGACCCTATTAATATGGATACCTGTTAAGATGTATTATCCTTAAGCAAGAAAATTAAAATTTTGCTAAGGTTCATGAATGCCAACAATTAATACAAATTTCGTGAGTTTAGTTTTCATTCATTTTACAAGCAAAGTTAATGTCTCTAAACGATTGATTATCTTGACCAATTGTTATTAAACAAACTTTCATTTCATTTTTATACACACACTACCCATTGCCTCATAATGAATAATGAACAATGAAATGATGATAAAGCTCAATGGATTTTTTTTTATGATTCCACCTATTATGAGCATTAGACTTGGTGTGTTAATAGGATAACACCACAATCATAAGAGTCATGCTCATAAGAAAGAAAATACAACAAGGCTCTCAGCCTTGTTTGAAACAAGAGTAAGCAGAGAAGGAGTAAACCATCACGAAGGTTCGGTTGTTTGGCTGTTATTTGCGATAAACCGGTAAGCACCTAGAGTAAATAATCGCCATGAATCATGAATCACATATTCCATAGGTTAGGTAGTCTAAAAGTCACCTCTCATTATCATTTAAACAGTTCACCAGAAGCGTTTTTAGAAATGCTAGGTTAATAAGATATACCTAGACATCATTGTTAGTTAGTTAGCCCACAATGAGACACTTTCCTAGATATACTCTCTTAGAATTAGCCTATAATGGGGCACTGTCCTAAACTTTCTTCCTTAGGGTTGTAAGTCCAAAGAGACGCTTCTTACTATTAATTAGCTAGCCCACAATGGGGACATTTACTTAAATATCCTCTTTCAAGGTTGCAAGTCCAAGGAAGACACTTCCCACTATCGGTTAGTTAGCCTACAATGGGGCACTTTCCCAAATACAATCTCTTAAAGTTAGCCCACAATGGAGCACTTTCCTAAATATTCTCCTATTACAACTGCTAGTCTAGTGAGACGCTTTTCATTATCGATTAGTCAGCTCATAAAAGCACTTTTTCTAGATGATCAGTTTTTTTTTTAAGGTCACTAGTCCTATAAAATGCCTCCTATTATCAGTTAGTTCGCTCACAAGAACACATTCCTAAACAATCTCTGTTTAAAGTTTAGACACTTCCTATCATCGATTAGTTAGCCCATAGAGCACTTTTCTAGATGATATCTTACTCCAGGTTGCTAGTCTAATGAGATGCTTCTATTTTAAGACCACTCTCCAAGTAGTATTAATTATCATAAAATGATCATTTTTTTTACATTGGATCATTAGCTCATGGAGCATTTTCCCTACTCAAATAGATAATCAAACAACTCCCTAATAGAATCAAGTTCAGATAGCCAGCCAATTATGGCGTTATCCACTTGGTCTATCAGCAAAAAATGGAGTCTTTGTTGTCTTTGTAGTTAAGTTTTTCAAACTTTATTACAAAGATGAGCAGTTGTAAACACTCAATTTTTTCCCTTAATCACAAATAATGTTTCATTGTCATTTTTTTTTCATTTTTTCAATTTTCCTTCTATTTTGCAAAAATAAAATAAATAGTAACAATACACCAATTTTGGAAAATGATGGTAGAAACAATAATAAAAAGGTTAAATAACTTTTATAAATTTTTAGAATTTCAAAATAATATAAAAATAATAGAAATTGCAACGCATATATACAAATTGTGTTTAATAAAAAAAGAGAAAATGGGCTAGGCCAACGAGCCCAGCTGGTCCAGTCGCTAGCCCTGTGCGCACAAGGAAAGGGTCAGGTCGCAGGTTCAAAACGCGAGGGAAGTATTTTATGCGTTTTGTTTTTTTTTTTTTGTTTTTCTTTCCTTCCGAAGGACACGTAGCAGCATATGATTGGACGGAGGGATTACACGTGCTGGGCGCGTGTTCGTCTTCAACCTTCGTCTGAAATCATCGCCAGCAATGGGGAGGGAAAATCCGGCCGTTTTGATGCGATTTTTTTGCACATATCCAACAAATCTTTGACTAAAATGAGATAAATATCATCTAATTAACACGAATCTTAACAAAAATCAAAGATTTAAACGAATCAAAGGCAAATCAGAAGTGGGTTCAACCGCAAATATGATTTAGGCTTATCAGATGGAAATTAGAGCTTATCTAGCTTAGTTTTTGAAGCCTATAAATAGAGCACGACGAGAGGAAGTAAGAGTACGAATCCAAAGAGAGAAAACACACGAGATAATCAACCTATTGAAAAGAAGAAAATGACACTTGAGAAAACACATCCTAAGAGGAGATCACCATCGATTGTCAAAGAATATGTGCCAAAGATCCCTTCATAGGCGAGACAATCTTTCATGCAGGAGTGGAGAATCATCTTTGCTGCACCACTAACCCCGAGAAGGCCGACCTCTTTTACATTCCGTTTTATGGCGGCCTCCACGTGTCAAGCAAGTTTAGAGAACCCAACCTTACATTGAGGGATAGGTTAGCTATTGGATTGGTAGAACACATAGAAAGTCAACCTTGGCGATGGAGGAATGGCGGTAAAGACCACTTTATGGTCTTAGGAAGGACCGCATGGGATTTCATGAGGGATGCAAACATAGGAACTGACTTTGGAGCCAACAGGCTTCTAGACATGCCAAAGTGTAAAGAACATGTCGTGGAAAGACAACCTTAGAAAGGTTTAAATCAATATGACATGCCCTACCCTACTTACTTCCATCCTATGACGTCATTAGAGCTTTTTACATGGCAACACGAAATGGCTCAGTTGTCAAGGCCATGCCTATTTTCCTTCAATGGTGGACCCCGAAAAGGAGTCGAAATATCAGCAATAAGAGATGACTTAATCCAACGGTGCTGTGAATCATCTCATTGCAACCTTGTCAAGTGCGATAGCTGGAGCTGGTGGTGGAAATTGCCATAATCCAGTGGCAGTCCTCAATGTGATGGCCTCATCACGGTTTTGCTTGCAAGCCCCTCCTGGGGACTCATTCACTCGGCGGTCCATCTTCGATGCTGTCCTCGCTGGGTGCATACCCGTATTCTTCTCACTACATATGGCATATACTCAGTATAAGTGGTTTTTGCCAGCAAACCGGGGTGAATACTCTATATATGGAAGTTGAGGGTGGTGCTACAAAGAAAAAAATCGAATAGGAGCTTCTAAAAATTCCCCATAAGACAGTACAGAAAATGCGTAAGAGGGTCACAGCAGGAGTGAATTCCTAGAATCATTTACGCACATCCCAACGCTACTGATTTAAAGTTTCATGATGCCGTTGACGTTGCATTATTGAAGTCATTGTATATGTAACTATATATTAAACCAAGAGGAAATAATAGCTTTAGTAAACAAAGGAACTTATGTAAGATATAAATAGTTTTGTTCAATTTTCAATTCACAAGTGAGGACTAAGAAGGTATCTACAAAAGCATTGTATATATAGAATTACTATCATTGATCAATGATTTTTTAATACTTCTACTAGTCGGCACCCTCATATATACATGGGCCTCATTGATTGGTCTAAAGTGTAAATCTATGTAAATTGGATCTATATAGGAGGCGACACACTTCCGTCTATGTGCAGTACATTGTGCTGTCCATTGTTAATGGGGTTATAATTGAATATTAATGCTACATGCGACGTGTAAGAGGGCAGATAGGATTATGAGTTAAAAAGAGTTCTTAATTGGTACCCACCTCATATTTTTGGCTCAAACCTGCCACTTCCAATTCATAGTTTCAATATAATAATATTTTAAAAAAAATTACAAGTAAATGGACGAATATTAAAAATAAGGTTTAAATAGAAGATTGAATATTCAAATGGTTAAAATAAATAATTATTACTATACTAAATAATTTATATAGAGGATCTTATAACAATATTGTTATAACATTATTAAATTGAGTTGATATGACATATTTATCAAATAGTGAAGGGATTTTCTATTTGAATTATTTAATATAATATCGATAATCTACTTTATCTATTTTAAAATTCGATTTCTATTTTAATCATTTACCATAATGTTGATTATCTATTTTAACTTTAATCTCTATTTGAATCTTCCCATAAATATTATTCAATCGATTATAATTTTCCCTATCATTTTATAATTTATATCTTATGTATTTGCTATCTTTTTTATTGTCTTTAGAAGCATGTATTTGTAATTTATATAAGTCATCTTAACCTTTTTTTTGCGTTAATGATAATTTGCTTCATGATTTGAGTTCAATATGGCAATAAATATATTGCCCTGGTTATATAGAACATGGTATCTAGAAGCCTTCTTACATGACATCATCTTTTAGTTTGTAACAATTATATCCATTATCTTTGTTATTGTCTCTAGAAGCATGTAAATGCAATTCATATCGGTCATCTTAATTAATTATTTTAAGTTAACGGTAATCTGCTTCATGATTTAAGTTTAGTAGTGCAATAAAATAGCACAATTTTGATTAATCAGAGCTTATATAATATAAATATATATGATAATTTTTTATATGATAGAATATGTTTAAATTCCTTTTTTCTAATCATTTTCAAACTCTGAGTTGACAAACCGCAATCTAATTTTGCAACTCATTAGATTGAAAATTTCTATAAACTTATAATGATAAATAAAGTTTTATATTTACCTCACTCACTAGTTTTAACTTGTTTAGTCTGACCTAATGCTTGTTTTGTTACTGCTTTTCCTCTAGGATTAGGTGTGGGCCTAAAAGGGGGTTTGAATGTGCTATAGGCAATCTATAAAATAGATTACGTGGGCTAACAAGGCATAAAGATGTCCCCAGCACGTAGATTTTAACGTTCAAGTCAGTATATACATAAGAAGAGAGCATGGGGGCAGAGCAACAAGAGAGTTATAGTAGGAGTGTGAGTGTTTCGAATCCTTTGCAATAGAGCCTTGATATAGTATTTATAGGCAGAGGGGTGTACATGGATATGACAAACATATCATGACCCCTTGACTCCTAAGATGCCCAACTACGTGTGGAGAGTATCTCAGAGAGGATGGTGGGGAGTAGTGTATTTGTCTTATTCACAACGTTCTTATTTCTCATTTGACTTCGTGGGCAAGCCAGCCAAACTGGATTTGGGAGTTTATGGACGAAAGGCCTATCAATAACTTAAGAAAAAAAAATTATAAACTAGCTAATTATCTTAATTTTTTTTTATAATACGGAAAGCGAGAACATTTTTATTTGTTTGTATATGAGCAGTATAATTCTCAATTATATTTATGACCTATATATAATAAAATAATAATAGATATCATGGGCTATCTACAAGTTAAGCCTAAATTAAAGTGATCAAATATGAAATTTGATTTAAGATATATATATAATATAAAGTGTAAAAGATGGGGGAAAAAAATAATAAAGTGCAAAAGCCCATAAGTTTAATTTCTATTTTTATGTAGGACTAAAATAGGAAATTTAAAAGAATAGGATTGATGAAGTAGGTGCATTCTTGTATTGAATTTTTTTTTACATGTAGAAAATTGAACTATGATCCCACTTTTCTACGTATTGGTTTCCATATCCTATGTATTAAATAGTTAATAGAAAATACACCTTGATGCATTCTATTGTAATTACCTTCTACTCTCTTTTAAATAAAAAAGAATTTGGATGTTATGTTCTAGAAGAAGTGCACATATAGTTGTTATGATCTCTATTAGGATCATATGATTTAAGGCTTTACATTATGGTACAAACATATGCATTGAAAATATAAAGATGTAACTAAAGTTTCATGTGAAAGGATGTAAATATATAGATAATAGAAGATTGCGATGTACTCTTCCCCAGTTGAAAAGACTTTTATCACGTAGGATTTATAGCCAATGTAAATGGTAAATGGTAAAGACATATTATTATAAAGAAACAAACATTTCAAGCAAAAATTACACTCTAACCGTCGGTTAGAATAAAAAAATATGACTGGATCGTGGTTCACAAAAGTGGACGTACTACCAATAAACAATTACAAAGGTTGAATGTTGATGACACATTCTTATCTAATCCTAGTCTGATGTTAATAGAATGTGCTTCTATCTTTATTTTATTTCGAAATCATATTATAATAGATACATCATAACTACTTATAGGACTATTTATAAATCATTGTTGTCAGTTCATATGCTGATACTTGGACATCATACAACCCTCTTTTTCTCACTCACACACACACGAAGCAGATTTTGCAGAGAGGGACGACTATGTCATTTTTGAAGAAGCTAAGAGCTATAACAGCTCCATGGACGGGGAAAGGCAAGTACAACAGCAAAAACAAAGACTATATGTGGCGTTGCATTCTCTTGCTGTTCCTTTTTCTGGCCTTATGGTTCCTTATCCAATGTTTCGGCATCCACGCACAACCACAGCCAAGTGGCGCAACAATGACAACCATCAAATCGAAGACATCCACATGTCGGCTCAATGCTTCGGTGTACATCTACAATTTGCCGACAAGATTCAACTTTGATCTGCTAAAGGATTGCAAACACCTCAATATGTATACCAATATGTGCCCGTATGTGGCCAATCGTGGCCTTGGCCAGCTACTTCACCACATTGGCTCACCCTCCTCTTGGTTCGCCACCAACCAGTTTACCAGTGAGATGATTTTCCATGCGCGGGTGGAGAATCATCCTTGCCGCACCACCGATCCTGAGAAGGCCAAACTCTTTTACATTCCCTTTTATGGTGGCCTCCACGTGTCAAGCAAGTTTAGGGAGTCCAACCTCACATCGAGAGATAAGTTAGCTGTTGAATTAGTAGAGCACGTAGAAAGCCAACCGTGGTGGCAGAGGAATAATGGCAAAGATCACTACATGGTCCTAGGAAGGACAGCATGGGATTTCATGAGGGATTCGAATACAGGACCCGACTTTGGAGCCAACAGGCTTCTAGACATGCCGGGTGTCAAAAACATGTCGGTGCTGACGCTGGAAAGACAACCATGGAAAGGTTTAAATCAATATGGCTTGCCCTATCCTACCTACTTCCATCCCATGACATCATTGGAACTTTCTGCATGGAAACAAACGATGGCTCGATCCTCAAGGCCACATCTATTTTGCTTTATTGGTGGACCTAGGAAAGGAGTCAAAATGGCGGCAATAAGAGATGACTTGATCCGACAATGCAATGAGTCATCTCATTGCAAACTTGTCAAGTGTGGCAAAACCGGTGGTGGAAATTGCCATAACCCGGTGGCTATCCTTAATGTGATGTCCTCGTCAAGGTTTTGCTTGCAAGCCCCTGGAGACTCATTCACTCGACGGTCAGTCTTTGATGCAGTCCTTGCTGGGTGCATACCTGTGTTCTTCTCACCCCACACGGCATATACTCAATATACGTGGTTTTTGCCATCAAATGGCAGCGAATATTCGGTTTATATGGAAGTTGAGGGTAACGTTACAAGGAAAAAAATTGAAGAGGAGCTATTGAAGATACCCCATAAAATGATAGAGACGATGCAGAAGACGGTAATAGAGTTGATCCCGAGGATCATTTATGCACATCCCAACGCCACCGATTTAAGGTTTCATGATGCTGTTGACATTGCGTTAGAGTCATTGTTTAGGAAACTATATATCAAATAAACTTGGAGTATTTGATATCTTGAGTAAATAAAGGAACTTGTATTAATCATTTTGATGATTAACTCCTCTCTTTAATCTTTTTTACTTTGTTTATTTTTAATCTTGTTGGTATTGTTTAGATATCTTTTTTAAATTGTGTATTTTCCAAAATAAAGTGTCAAAAAGATGAATATATATATCAATGCCTAATAGATGTTTATAAAATTAATATTATATACTCTTTACTTTATTTAGTTTTTTATTCTCAATAGATAAAAAAATATATCTTAAACCTTTTCCCTTCAATATATGTGAACTTCATTTTTCAAACTCTTGTACTCAAATCATTATCTTCATTGCCATTATAATAAGATATAAAAATAACAATAATCTATCTAAACGTTAGGTTTGAAGCTAAAATTAAACAAATGCAAATCAAATAGTTTTTTAAGCGTCACACCTTAAATAAATACAGATAAAATATAAACATGAAAAGGACAATAAAAAACGATAATGATTTTCCAAATCGATAGAGCAACGCCATTCATCGTATCGGTCAATTGAAACCTCCTTAACAGTGCCGTGTTGGTACACGCACAGCCAAGGAAAGGAATGTTCGATCTACTGAGTTCAACTGCAAAACCGAATACTTTGGAATCTGATTACTAAAGGCTAAAGCTGTACTCAAAGCTGTTGCAATTTTATTTCATATTATGTAATTCATTGTCTACTCAAGTTTCCATGTTTATTTGAGTTTAACTCAAAAACAGTAATCTCAATCTTGAATTAGAGCTTTCCGTATAATTTATCAAGTAAAGCTTAAGTTAATGATATTTAGATGGATTAGTTTGCGAGTTTAATCAAACTCAAGCTAAACTTAAATATTACTTAAGTTTGACTCAAATTTAAATATTAATATTATTTTAATTAAAGTTAAATATTTAACTATTGAGTATAAATGAGTCATAAATTATCATTTGAATCGAGCTTAAAATCTGAAATTTTGAGTTAAGTCCGAATTCAAGTTCAAACTTAATATCATTTCATCTTGGCCTTACTTGTTTATAGCCCTAAGTATGATTAAATCACTTGAAAGTTCTATACAATGATCTTGAATTATGCCTCAGTTAGCCCGGCCTCCCAAAATAGTAGGAATATGTTTCATTGAATATCGCTATTAACGATCCTTAGCTGCGAAATTCAAGTTAGATCGCCAACCGTGAAGGATCAATTTCTCTTGCATTTGTAGCATCTAAAGTTCAAGTATCATTTTTATGGTAGGTAATGGATAAATTCTTTAGTCTATTATTTGGTATGCCTATTGGTCTAAATTATAGGATAAAAGAGCTCTTAAGGTACTAGATTAAAATTGGAAATTTTATATCTTATATTTAGTAATATAAAAATCTATTTCATAGTATAAAATAAATATATATTTGAAATTTCAAAAATAACCCTACATCATATCTATTTATCTAATATAAAATAAATATATCATAAAAACTTATATTTAAAATTATACACACAAAATATAATATAAAAAAAAATTATACAATTCAATTCTTTTTATACTCTCTTATTCTGCCAACTAAACAATATCTAGATTTCACCCCATCCTTTCCTTCTTAGGCCTTCCAACTCTTTGAACTCAAGCATCGTGGCCTCCAAACATTGCAATCCTGTTAGTAGATTCTGTTTCGCTATTCTCAATGACCTAAACCTTATCTCGATGGATAACACAATTATCATGCCCATAGGACTCGAGTTACATGGAATCATGCCAGCACTGTCGTCCGGACGTCCTATAAACCGTTGAGCATTCAACGACTCTACCATGCCATGCCATAGGCCCATACTCGATGGTTGATGGTAATCATCCTTCGTATGCTATCCTTCATATATCTTATTTTTGGCTTATGCTTGACGATTGGCTTCAATCGGACCAACTCGAAGCAAACTTATTGAGCAAAATCTCTAACTAAACTATCGACAATCACATTGTTACTATCGGTAGTTATAGTTGGAGCAATACCAAAGCGATAAACAATGTGCTCTTTGATAATATGGATGACATAACTCCGATCATTTATATATATATATATATATATACATATAGTTTTTCTTATGTAACTTGGTTCCAATAGAAGTGATCATTGGATAAGTTTGGACGAGTTTAACTTATTTAAATTCGAAAATTGTCATCATTATCCAAGCATGCGTAGGCCCAACAATCAAGCTTGGGATTTTTGAGCCAGCTTGTCCATGAAGATCATTTTAGAGCCTAGTAGGCCTAGTTGGGCATGATCAAGCCCGAGTCTTTTTCATAGAAATTGTATTTTTTTTTTAATCATTTAAAGCTTTCTATTAGAATTTATAAGTAGTAACAAGGAAAACTAATTTACTACTTATTTTTAAACTTAATAATCTATTTACATAATTTTATCATCTATCATGAATAATTCATTTATTTACATGCAAAACTAGCTAGTTTTATTTCCACCACTGAAGTTTAAAAATATATCCATATTTTCTTATTTCAATTTATTTAAAAAAATAATATAAAATTTATCTAGATCAATTGATATTGCTTCACGTGTCTCATATTTAAAAAAAGGATGAGAAAGAAATCAGATAGGAAAATTCTGAATAGCAAAGGAATGGAAGGTTAGTTAAATATTTTTTGAACTCAGTGAAATACTAAAAGGATCTTACAAGTTGATTAAGTCTTTTTCAATTGAAGGGTATTTAAATCATATGTATAATTTCCTTCCACATTTTCTCTATGGTTTTTGTAGGCTAAAGGAAAACTTTTCCTTATTAATTTATTCCATTTCTTTTTCTATACTTTTCTAAACAAGAAAAAAGTTTGTTTTTTCTTTTTCTTTTTTTTAATTACCTCTAATTCTTTCCCACCCTTCCTTCCTCTAATCCAAACAAGTGTTAATGTCACAGCTCTAGAACCACAGTACACCTCCGAATTTTGGCAAGCTTGGTACTTTAAAGATACGATCTTTTGGACAAGGACCTAAGGTTCTTTTTAACAATTTTTCTTTTGTAAATATCTCAACCAAGCAAGAGCATTTACAGATTCGGTGAAATATTCATATTACTGATTTACTTGTCCAACGTTCTTCTAAACAACTCATCACGATCAATCAGCGAGAGTTAGTCCTTGTGCATCTATCTAACCTTGTTACTACATTGAATCAGTCAAATATGTGAATTGGCTCCAGCTGGTTTGCATGAGGTGATTTGACTTTGTTCTACAAGTGGATGTCCGCACGACTCATGTGCCAAGTCTCATAAGCATTTGAGGGATGCTAGACCATAATTTACAATAACATGTTGAGCTTGATATCTAGCTCGATTCAAAATTTTAAATTCAAATTGATTTGAAATAGTATTTAATAAATTTAAATTAGATTGATTTGATTGAATTTAGTTAAATTCGATTTATTTAAAAAAAATTGTTTTATTCTAGTTATAATAATATTAATATTAAAAGATTTATATTTAAAAAACTATTATTTTAACTTAAGCTCGATTAAATTTACGAACTAATTGAGTTAGACACTAATACAAAGTTTCAATTTGATTTGATTAATTATTTAAGTAGTTGAAAGTCAAATTCTTAGGATGGATTGGATACATGGAAAATTATTCCAAAATTTCTGAACCGTGTAAGAAGATCTATTAGAACCATCAAGGATGAAGTGTTTTGCATAACTAAAGTGAGATAGAAAATCTAACCAAAACCTTTTTATAGTTCTAGTCCGTATTCTAAGCCACATGGTTGTAAACAATCGAAATTCGTGTACCGTGTACCTAATTATCTCCACAACACCATTTACAAGATGGTAAATAACTGGGAGAACTCAATATTTTTCATATTTTTATTTTGATTTTAAATATATATATATTTTAAATTCGAGTCCTTAATATTTATAGATAAATCATTTTAACAATAATATTAACTTTTTTTGTTAAAAATTGACAATTAGTACAATTCAATTGATCCATGTAATTGGCAAAAAAAATAATAATCTACGTAATTATATAAAATAAATAATATAATAAAATTACATAAATTTAATTAAAAATTGAAAAAGTAACCAAAAAAAAAAAATCAGAAATCTACATATAAGATTAGGCTACTGAGGCAATTGACCACGCCTCGATGTGATCGACCACCTTAAACTGTGGTCAGTCAACTTCCCCTAGGGACCGCTGCTTCTGGCCTTATACGATAGCAATCGATCACCTTGGATTGTTGTATGACTTTAACCTTGATTAGCTTGCATAGCAAATAGATCAAATTTCGGATCCAAATTAAACGGTGCTCACCCCTTTTATTCATTGCGTATTTCAGTTTTTTCTTGTCCCTAGTCATCGTTTTCAAGTGTATTTACAATTTACTCTGCTACTAATAGTAATAATTATAATAAATGATAACTAGTACATCATACATCACATGCATGACTTATATAAAACTATCGATTGATTGAAAAGTAGTTTGATGCTTTTATTTCATTTTTTTAAGGATGTTCTTATGAATAAGATGTTGGAATGAGTATTTTTTGAAATTCCTATTGATGTGCACTAAAACAACTGAATAGATGCAAATGTTAATAAATACCTGACTTAAAAAAAAAAAAAAAAAAAAAAAAAAAAGATAACATCGGTAGGTTACATGGGGGAAGGCTTGAGCTCGGGCCAGACTCAAACTGATGGGTCTTGAGGCCCCAAACTGTCAAATCGGACTAGCTCGTCTTAAGCTAGTAAATCCCTTAAACCAGCCTATATTATTCTTTTCTTCTTTTTATTTAAAAAAAAATTCCTATGTTTTAAAACTGATTTTGAGCTCAAGAATCGACTAATTTTAACCCATTTTTTTATAAAGTTGAAAAACATTTACTTTTTCATTTATACAAAACTACATCCAACCTGCAATATGATACTAGAGCAAATAAAAAGAAGAAGAAAAAAAAACAGATATCACTAGTTAGTTCACATTTATTTTCTTTTGATAGAAGCTTATATATTAAAGCTGACAAGTTCTAAAGACACATCTAATCCTTGTCTCATTATAATATTCGCACATGAATATACAAAATTTTTACTATAATTCAGTTTTATATTTTATTTTTTAACTCTTATTTATTTATTTATTTTTATTTTGTGTTCTATGGACCTTCCCATGAAGGATAAGGACCTACCCACTGGCCGGTTCCAGATTTTAGATCTCAAGGGAGCAGGTCATAGTTGGGGGCGTGAGATCTGGCCCATGCCATTTTCTAGGTTTGGTAAGAAAAGGTATTTGTAATTCTATCCTTTTGACTTTGATGCTATGGTAGCGTTTGCGCTTTCATTTCATAGATGTTTAGTTGTTTAGTTTGAGCAAAAGATATCATGGAAGTTGTTTTATTTATTAAAATTTGACTTTTCGTTGTCAAAAAACTTATATAATTTAATTTAATGATTGATTTTTTAGTAGTAAAAATATTATAAAAATCTTAATATATATATATAATGGAAAACTATTTATTGGACTTAATTTTAAGTTGTTAAGATCCTTATAATCTGATAATATAAATACTAATCTCTCGATGGAATAATTTAGCTTCGATTATCTCATTAATATTCAAAGGTTTTTACAATCTAATGACCCATTTATTTGAAGGTAATGAAGAGGGAATAAAATTGGCATTCCCTTTCAACTACCTATTACCTTATTTACTTGAAAAAATAAGAAATGAATTTTAATTCTTAAAACTTTTTTATTCTCATTATATTGAAAATAGATATTACCTAATAAAATGTTGATTTTTTTTTATTCCATCTATAATGAAAATAAAAAGGTCAAATATTATATCTATTATACCTTTATAATACTATAATTAATAACTAAATAGGGATAAATTAGTTATTTTATTTGTATTTTTAAGTTAATACTATAATTAATAAGGTAAAATAAATACTTGAATGAGCATTTTTTAAGATAAAAAATTATATGAACAAAAACTGTAATAAAAATTTAGAATCCATTCTCAATGATAATTATTCTTAAAATATAACTTTTTTATTATTAATTTATTCTATTTCAAAAATTAAACAGATCATAATAGTATAAATACCATTTTTTTTTTTTAATGGGATGGTTTAGTTTTTGGATACCCCACTAGCAGCCCCAACATCTAGAGTTGCAAAAAAACAAAAACAAAAACAAGAAAACCCGTAACTTTCAGTTGGTGATTTACGAAATCAAGAAGGATGATTGATAAGTAACAATTGTCCATTTATTATAATAACTAGGAAGAAGTGGTCAAATAGTGTTTATCACGGGTCCACGAAGGCGAATGCATGTGCAACGTTTTCTTGTAAGCCTTGACCGTGATGCTATCGAGAAATTTATGTTTTGTTGACCCTCCTCCGATCCTACGCAATTTGTACCATACCTTTAAAGAGAGAAATCGAGCCTGATCATTTCATTGAAAGAGTGATGATTATAACAGTCGACTACAAAGTCTTTAACGTTTAACGTGTATTTATTATATCATCTCCCCATTTTAGTGCCATTCGAAATATAGAAAATGATTTATATTTTATGAGACTTAAAATTGAGAAATGGCTTGATAAATAATCAAACCATTTATCAATGTATATAATTCAGTTTTATGTTTATGTTCTCTCTTAAATTCATCAATTTATTTAGACAAATAACTTGTTAGTTATTTTTTTAATTTTCATTTAAATCGGTATAGGTTTGATGAAATATTGATTTAGTTAATCATATAATTTAATTGAATTTATATATTTTATACACATATAAATAAAATATAAATGATATTTTATAAAATTCAGTCATCTTAGTTTGAGTCAATGAATGAAAAAACTTCATTTTCTTGATCTTAATTCGCATAGAAATCTAGAAACTGTGGTCCCAATTAAATTGGAGAGATTGGACTTTATATTGGTATCATAGAATTATTTAACTTAGATATATGTATCATATGAGGTTCTTTGATTTCTTAGAAAAGACAAGGTGTTGTCTTGTTTTAACCCTTCAGCTCTCATCTCCTAATCTTATCTAGATTAGAGTATGGCCCCAGTTTAACTACCTTGTAAAAAAACTACTTGCATCATTTAGCTAGGAAATTCTTGTATTATAATTCTTATTAGAATTGCATAAAATTTATCATATTTGTTATTGAAAGCAAATATTAGTAATTAAACAATTTTATTTTTATTTTTATTTTTGCTCTAGGCAATAATTTTCCTTCGAAAGTTAAGTTTTTATTTTTTAGTAGACATTAATTAATAAAAAAATCATTAAAAGTGGCAGTGTTAACCAAACAAAACTAGAACCCCAAAACCCTTCCAAAGTATCATTCCATCCGAAGTTCCATTTAATTCTCTCATCATTTAAAGCAACTCAATTTGATACCATTTATGAACTCAATCGTTTTAAACTAAATCAAATAATATTGATAAAAAAAAATGTCTTAACCTATGTAAGGGGATCTCAATCTTCTATATCATTCGCTTTATTTTTATTAGTTTATTCTACATCGTTTCTGATTAATCTAATTCATTTTTACCTTAACAATTTAATATTTCTATCTCTTGATTACGATTATTTACAAAATAGGTGAAAAATTCTTGCATCTTTTTATAACATATCATGATTAAGAAATAAAAGGCAAAGATACACCATATTAGAATTCATTGAACAATTAAAAGGTCGTAAAATAAAAACAAAATTAAGAGAAGGTGATAACAATTTCAACGCAGGGTGGTTTAAAAGAGTACGAACCAAATTGTAAATTAGCATTTGGTATCGATTTGATCCTTGAAATGAGCTCACTCACATTTTGTCCACCCTAATATGGTACACAATTAAAAATATATATATATCAATTGGTCAAACAAACAATAATCTCGTTGTTACATGCTTTGATTCATTTTTTTATTAATATCTTAAGTTGATTGAATATAATATCAATATTTAGGCACATATCTCAAATAAGTAAAACTTTTAATCCTTAAACAAGTAATTGTATCACTTGTTATAACCTTCAAAAATATACAAATCAAAGTTTTGAAGGTTTAACAACAATTTATAGCTTACAAACATATTCTTAAAAGCCATATGTTAGTTTAGAAGTTTAAATTATTTATCATTGCCTAATTAGTAATTAGTTCATGCCTATATTATTCTATGGGGGATTTTAGTATGTAGTTATTTTTAATTTACGGTACAACATCCTAAATTATAATATATAAAGTCTATTAACAATATAAATAAAATTATTAATAGCAGTAATACGATTATTAATAATTTTATTTATATTATTAATAATCTTATATACTATAATTTAAAATAATATATTATAATTAAAAATTACAATATCATGTAAATCACCGTAACCTAAAATTTTAGGATTTTCCTTTTATCATTCATATTCCGGTTGATATTCTATATGTTTATTACAAACATCCATAAGAAGCTTCCCCTTCTTTGTTTCTTCATATTCTCCCTCTGCATGTGATTTTTGTCCTTTAGATTCGTTACCGGTGTAAGAAAAGCTGCTCCAAAAACCCAGTCTTTCTTTTTCTAATTTATAAAAATTAAAATAATTTTTTTTTCAATCATTCTTCCTAATCACAACATCTCACATGGCCCATTTTCTCATTCTCTCTCTTCCCTCTCTTTCTTACTTCTCGTGTAGAATTTCTGTCCTTCTCTCCATTCTATTTCCCGCAATATCGAAACCCTACTCTCCGTGTTCTTTCCACTAGGTTTTCGTCAACCCAATGTTCTTCGGATTCCCCGTTAGGGTTTTACGTTGCGATTGATTGATCAGAGCGTGTTTTTAAATTTAAGCTTAGGGATTTTTTTCCTCCTGTTTTTTATGGATAAGGACAGTAAATCTCCCACCGGCGCCGGTGGCGGCGGATTACCTCCGACGGGGCGATTCTCGGGGTTCTCGGCTTCGGCGAGCCCGTTCAACATGAAATCAGAGTCAACATTTGCTCCAATGGCTCAGCCAAACCCTAATTCAGACGATATCATTAGCCGAATGCCTGATAATCCCCCGAAGAACATTGGCCACCGCCGCGCTCATTCGGAGATCCTAACCTTACCCGATGACATCAGTTTCGATAGCGATCTCGGCGTTGTGGGCGGCGGAGATGGACCGAGTTTGTCCGATGAGACGGAGGAGGATTTGTTCTCGATGTACCTTGATATGGATAAGTTTAATTCGACTTCATCTGCTACGTCGTCAATTCAGGTGGGAGAGGGTTCGGCTGGTGGCGGCCATCAATTGGCCACAGTGGTGGGCGATTCGGGCTTAGGCTCGGGGACTGGTGTAGCGAGTAGTTCGGCTGGGGAGAATGTGGCAGCAGTGGGGGCTTTTGGATCCAATGAGAGACCTAGGATTAGACACCAGCATAGCCAGTCTATGGATGGCTCGATGAATATTAAACCGGAAATGCTTATGTCGGGTTCTGAGGAGATGTCGGCTGCAGATTCTAAGAAAGCTATGTCGGCCTCTAAGCTTGCTGAGCTTGCACTTATTGACCCCAAGCGGGCAAAGAGGTATCATAATCTTGTCTTCCTAAGAGGCGTTTTATCTGTAATGTTGAACACAATTTCAGAGAAAAGGTGTTGAACGGGTGATATTTGTTTTGGTATTTTTCTTTTGTGTTGTATGCTAGTACTGCAGTATGTAGTTGGATGGCTAGAAGTACTTTGGATGTTGACTCTGCGTTGATGAATCGGATATTTTCATATATGCGCTTTTAGCACTATGGCGAGAGCGGAGAGTGGAGACTTTGAGTTGTATATTATGAACTTAAGTTGTGCAACTAGCTCGAGCTTATGCAATTCTCGTTGCAACTAGCGCATCTTGTCAAAATATGAGCTGGGTGTGTCTAAACTCTAAAGTCCAATTGCTTCTTGCCATTTCTCGATGGAGGCTACACTATATCCCATTTTTCATATATTATCCTTTGCCTTATTGTGTTTTAAACCAATATCGTTCTTTGTTGATTCTCTTGCCTCCAAAAACACTGGCAAATCTCTGTATGCTTGCTTGCTTGTGTCTTGCCTCATGAACCATTTATGTTCTTTACAGCGTTATTGCTGGCCATTGCTTCCTGATTTACTTCCCCATTTAATTTATTTTGGTAGAATTCTTTGGGTGCCTTACCTTTTTAGCTTTCCTTCTTTCTGAGCATATACTTAGAACGAATATTTGTTTGTTGTTGCCAATTTTGCAAGCATGGCTGCTAGTTTCATTCCGCTTGAACACTTCTTCACCTCCAATCCTTTCCTACTGCAACTATTTGTTCCTTTGCCTTGAATAAATACTAGCAGAAAATGAACTAGTGACATGGGTGTGTAATGGGGGGGATAGTATTTCTTAGAGATGAAAGACACCAAACCACTCCTTTTGACTTTAATATATTAAATAAACTAAAAATTCTTGACTTCAAGGGTTTGCTCCCATGGTTAAGGCTGAGGTACCAATACGATCAATGCTTAAATTCCTCAAATTTAATTCCATCAAGGCCTTTTCTTGAGGCATTTATGCAACTGTTCTTAGATCTTGTCGAGCGGTTCATGTGTTGGAAGGGAGCTGGTCGAACTGCAACATGCCCTTTTTATCATATGAGGAAAGTCAAATGTTCTAAAATCCACCTGTGTTTAATTATCAAAGAATAACTATTTCCTTCATTTAAGCGTTAAGTTTAATTTTTTAAACTAAATCCATCTCGAGGCTTTTCTTTTTAGCTGGAGTTGGTTTAATGGTTCAATCTCGCAGAGTTATTCTTTCAATTGATGTACTCCCACGAGTATGCTTAGCAATTATGATTGCTTAGCAAGGTCATACATTATTGAAGTTTAGAGACAGTGCTCTGCTTTCTACTTTATCAGCTTCTACCATTTCCCCTTAGATCAACACAAAATGAAGATGGGGATATATTCTTTCTGCCAATGTACGATTGCATTGTGTTTTTTTGTCCACTTATGATTCCATACTCAAATGTGTTTGGGTTTTGTAGGAACGAGTGCAAAGTAAGACATACTATTATTAGCTCACCTTGTGTGGACAATTCTTCTCCCATAGCTTCTTGTTCTTGTTAGTCTGGTAGTCATTTTTTTGGATGAATGTCTGGTAGTCATTTGACTGTCTGTGGAGTGAAAAAGATCCTATCTCCTGCCCATGTTATATTGCTGGTTCATATCCTGCTAGCACTTGATATCAATGCAAATGTGGTTCATGATGGAGTAAAATGGCGAAATAGGATTCATATAGCTGACCGCACCTGGTAGTCTTCTTGTTGTTGTCGTTGTTTAGTCTGCTAACACCTACATCTGTGGGATGCACTAGCACTGTTGGTCTTTCTGGTTGTTGATACCTTCTCATTTTCCACTAGTTTGAGGAAATTTTCTTGTTTGTATTGCCCTTAGACAGATGAGTTTTTCATACCTGAAAATCTATTTCTGAACAAGTTATAACTAATATGTTGATAATTATTTAAAAAAAAAAGATGCAGTAGTCATTCCCTCTTATTCCATATCTTACACAGATTAGTTTTTGGTACCTGGAAATCTATGCCTAACAAGTTAACTAATGTTGGGGGAAAAAAAAAACCCTAATGCAGTAGCTATTCCCTTTTATTTGATATCTTTGGCTCTCATCTCTCTTTTTTGCTTTGGTCAATGACATTCAATGCTATATATGTAAACATAATAGCTTATGCAGTGGTGAATAAGGTATTGATGTAAAGTGTTGAAGATACTACCTTTTCTTCTAGTTCTAGTCTTGATAGTACCATGGGATTTGACTAAAGGTCATAATTACACCTGGATTTGCATTGGATGATAGTTTAATCTATTTATAAAAGGTAGTGCATGTGCTTCAGCCTTTATGCAGTGTTGTTTTTTTATGTAAGGCTGACATTCATGTGTTAACTATGAAATGTGTTTTCACTGTTCTGCTGCTGTCTACTCGAGAGCAGTAATGTGACGACAATGCTGTTCTGTGCTGCTAATTGTCTTGTCAAGTTCCTTATTCATTACTATTTTGTTTTCACTGTTCTCATTCTCTTAACTGTGTATTTTAACATCTCTTAGGTGGAAATAATTCTGCTCAAAATTTCTGCTGACATTGTATTATGCCTGTTTAAAGTTTCAGTTAATGTCTTTCACTGAAAAAAAAAAAAAAAACTTGTTGCAGGATCTGGGCTAATAGGCAGTCAGCTGCAAGGTCAAAGGAAAGGAAAATGCGATACATTGCTGAACTTGAAAGAAAAGTACAGACTTTACAAACTGAGGCAACTACGTTGTCTGCTCAGTTGACACTATTACAGGTGAGTTACCTTTGCTGGACAAAGCACTTGAAGCAAATCCCTTTATTTTTTATGGAAATCCTAGCCTGCTGTTTATGCTTTTTTTGAAACTCGGAACTCTATTTTCAGTTAATATTGGCAACACTTTGTTGATATCTAACTTGTAATGTGAACAGAGAGACACAAATGGTTTGACTGCTGAAAATAGTGAATTGAAACTGCGATTGCAAACAATGGAACAACAGGTTCACCTGCAAGATGGTAAGTCTATTTTTGCTGTATCTTGATTATTTGTGTTGTAGAACTATGCTATGTGGCTTATTAATCCTTGTATATCTGGTTTGTCCAAGATGGAACTTGATGTATGTCAACTTCGTTGACGCTACCAAGTTATTTTCTTCAAGATAGTTACTTGAAATATCTGACATTTAACAATCAATAGGAAGAAACAAATACTACAAGTAGATTATTTTCTCTTGATTGTTTAGGAGCAGTGAAACTTGACCATCGGTATCTCCTAATACACCCTGATCAAAGGCTATGAGCAAATAATGCAATGCATTTCATATTGGGGAGTATTCTTAGCTTCAATGGTGATGCTATGTGGTATTTCTGGAACTATCAGTGTTTGGTGCCATTCCCAGTTTCTATTAGCTAAATTGGAGGCTGTCAATATTTGAGCGATTGACAAATTTGCTAAACAGTTATGAGGAGCATATGTAAGAGAAAAGCAACTTTATCAACTTTTTAATGGGCGTAATGCAGTGAAAAGTAGTTGCCTCTCCTTATTGTTGAAATTTGTTTATCAAATCATATGGTGCTTGTAATAGTAATCATGAAAGGTAATTGTGGGAATGGTGATTTAGGCTCTCCAAGAAGGCTATATTCACTCTCGGGGAGCTTTCTTGGAGAGTATCTAGTTAATTATGAAACCAAGTAATGGAATGAAATATTCCTGTGACCTACCCCGAAGTTTTGTGCAGGCAAATGACTAATCCATTTCAAAACATGCTGTTAATATTGCCAGAATTTTTTTATTTAATTTCTCGCATATTTAGTCTTGGCATTTGAGTAGTGGACTGATTGAAAAGAAGTTGACTGTTTGGAGGGAAAGGAAGAGGGAGCTTTTTAGTTCATGTGTTGGAGAATGTCTTGAAAAGAAGTTCACTCTCGGGGAGCTTTCTTGGAGAGTATCTAGTTAATTATGAAACCAAGTAATGGAATGAAATATTCCTGTGACCTACCCCGAAGTTTTGTGCAGGCAAATGACTAATCCATTTCAAAACATGCTGTTAATATTGCCAGAATTTTTTTATTTAATTTCTCGCATATTTAGTCTTGGCATTTGAGTAGTGGACTGATTGAAAAGAAGTTGACTGTTTGGAGGGAAAGGAAGAGGGAGCTTTTTAGTTCATGTGTTGGAGAATGTCTTGATTTTGTTGAAGTCATATGGTGTCTTTTCAATAACTAACGAGGCAGTATGACTGAGATTTGGGTATAGAATATCCATTTCTTTCATTGACACATGAAACTGCAATCTCTACAGTGCTTAGTATCTAGTTTCCCTTAGGGCTTTCTTAAATGTATGAGAGTTTTGCAGGTACTCCTTGATAGGGCGAGTGCATCCCTTTACAAGGGAGTCAAACTTTAACAACAGACAGTGTGGATGTTAGGATTTGCAACAACTTTTTATGATCCTATGCTGTCCTCTAATCCCAGCATCAGGTGTGAGGAGAATTGTTAGTTAAAATGGATGTTTTATGGAGAATTCACTCTCTCTTTTATTGTAGAAACAGGTTTATCAACAGTGTTACATTCTCCAAGATGCCTATTGCTCCATCATTCACCAATTATCTCATTAGATATTTTGAATAAGCATTCCAGATATAAATCATAATGTGACTTCACCATCGGATTTTCACCTTTTATTTTGCAGCCCTGAATGAAGCCCTTAAGGAAGAAATCCAACATCTGAAGATTCTGACTGGCCAAGGAATGCCCAATGGTGGGCCAATTATGAACTTCCAGTCATTTGGATCCAGTCAGCAGTATTATCCTAACAATCAAGCCATGCACACACTTTTGGCTGCACAACAATTCCAACAGCTGCAGATTCATTCACAGAAGCAGCAGCATCAGCTTCAACAGCTTCAATTGCAGCAACTTCAGCAGCGGCAGCAGATGCAGCATGAGCAGCAGCAAGTTGGGGACTTGAAAATCAGAGGATCAATTGCATCTTCAGGCCAGAAAGAAAGTAGTAATGCCACCGATACGCATCCATCAGCCATGAAGGATTGAGCGATGGCCACATATTTAATGATGTTTTGTAGGGCTCCCTTGTGTTTAGTATATTAGTTAGATCCTGCTTTTCAGATCGGATGTAATCCCCCTTCGTCGATACTCCCCTTTAGAGGTTTCAGAAATTCAGTCTGTTGAGTTTCATTTATTTATTTATTCATAGTCAGTGTCATCTTTTATTTTAAGATGCTTATATGCTATGTAGTGTCTTTTGTTGCAACTGGGGGTTTAAGTAGACTTATATTTGTGTTGTATTCCTGCCTCTCCTCAAATTTTTATGCTTTTGAAATCAGGTGTCTAGGCATGCAGTATCTTTTAATAGGCTCCTCTGTAACAAGAAGTTTGAATTTCTTTTTTTCCCCCTTTAATTACTAAATTGAGTAGCATATCTTCCACGATCCTATAGTTTTTGTTTGGTATTGACATTTTACTGCTTCATCTTACTATATTTTGATAGCAACTAGTTAACAAGGAAATTGGTGAAGTCAGAATTGAAACTAGCCTCCTGTATATAATAGGATGAAGTTTTTCCTATCTGTGTTTTGGTCGATAATATGCCTGTCATGTATGATGATAACTAATTAATGTTGCAGAATGTTATTTGCAGGGATACAGCTGCTGACGTGTGATGATAATTTCGTACACGAGAAAGGGACTAAACAGAATGGAACATCCACGGAAACTGTCATGAATGAAAATTGAAAATCAGACAAAGCTGAGATGAAGATTCTTGATAGTTATTGGCTCTAAGCTAATTCTACGCAGATAATACATTGGAGGAAGGCCTAGCAACTATCTGGATACAACTCAAGGGTATGTCAAAGTACCAATGTGGTTATGAGCCACCGTCCCTATCCATAATTTCCCATTCACTTCCCTGACCTCACTCACAAGCTTCATCACAGCGCCTTTACGATCCTCGAGCACTTCCAGAATTTCTCCTTTCTCATTGAAGAGTGAAATCACGGTGTACATTTTCATTCCCATTAATCTGGCTAAGATGCTCATTTTCATTGGCAATCTAAAGTAGAAGCTCTTTATCCATGGATTGTGTGTAAGAACCTCTTGTGATGCTGTACGGCAGCAGTCTATTGCAACCCAGAATTGCCCTTTATCGTTCAATCTTACATTGTCAGGATAACCTGGCAGATTAACAAAAAGCTCCACGCTTCCGGCTTTTGAACCTTCGAGCCAGTATTTCATAATCCTGTTGCACAACCATTAACACTTCGGTCTTCGTTTTGGGCATAATCGAATCAAATAGTATTAAATTGGAGCTTGACTTGGAAATTAATAGCTCTGGATATGGAATTCCAGCTTGATACTCAATGTGATTCAGTGAGCTTGTGCTTAGTACAACTAAGCTCTTTTAAGCTTGATTACAGAAAAAAATGGAATATTCTACTCCATTCAATTAAATTTATGTGGAAGCCTAATTTTGATCGAATTTGATTAGCCTAACATAATAAGCTCAATGTTGGGCCCAATTAGTTGTGCAAGCTCCTTTAAAGTGCAGGTTTGTCGATTAAATTAAAGCTTAAACTCGGTTTGATAAACTTCTAGAGTAGTTTGAGTTTAAGTTTGACTTAATTGTTATTGAATCAAATTCCAAAAAAATATTGAGCTAAAACTTGAGTGACTTATGAATCGGCTTGATCCCTTTGCAGTCTGAGTTGTAGGTGGCTAAGTTAAGAATAGATTGAACAGGCAAAATGGTTGTTAAAGAGTCACCCGAGATGTGTCAGTATGTTCATTTACCTGCAATTGGTCGTCTCAGTGTACAAGAGGAAGCTTTGATCTCTCGAAAGCTGCACTCCATTTGGGAAAGCCAAACCTTCTAAGACCACATGTGTTGTTTTTGTATCCGGATCATATCTGAGAAGTCTTCCTGTGGATTCTCCTTCCAGCAATATGTAAAAATGATTCCTAGATCAAATTCCCAAGTTACTATCAGGCATTGAAACTTCATTATGAAGGGGGAAAAAAGAAAAAGAGAGAGAGGGAAAATAAGCATTGCGACTTACATTCGGTCGTATCTTGTGCTCGTGTCCGTGAAGAATATGGATCCGTTGGAGTGGATATCAAGGTCATTCGCGAAGTATATCGGCTTTCCTTCTGCTTCTGTTGCTAAGGGAGTGGCCATTCCTCCTTGAGTTCCAACTGCCAGAAGGCCATAATATGCATCTGCAATGTATAAGTCTCCTGTGTCTTTGTTGAACCTTAGACCCAGGGGACGCCCACATTGCTTCTCAACTTTCCATTGCTTATAAGTGGTTGAGTCAACCCCTTTCACACACAGCTTCTCTGACCTATTCATATGTGTTGCTTCCATTAACATAGAGCATGTACTAGGGGCATATCAAATTCACATAAATGTTTGATGCTTACGAGATCAGTTACATGTTTTATGCAACTACTGTGTGAACCTAGTAAGATCTTTGTTGGAGTAGTTTTGATTCTTATGCTTTTGGAATGATCAAGTTCTTGAAATTCATGTCTTAATCTATTGGATAAATTATAATGTATCTTCTAAAAACCTTCAAAATTATAAGACACATCGAGTTTCAAAATAGAACGTTTACAATTCCTTAAAAATAATTGATATGACAAGATTTCTTTTTCAATGTAGTATTTGCTTACTCTTCTATCTTAATATACATTAATAATTATTTCTTAAGTTTAATTCACTTATTTAGTCCTTTCTCTTAATTGATTCAATATTTTTACATTAATTACATTATCTAGTTGGGTGATAGGTGGGTATAACAAAATAGTTTTAATAGTATATCATTACAATATAACCACTTAAAGTATTATCAAAGAAGAATTTTTGCATTGTCAACATTTTTAAGGGGTATAAGTACGTAACTTTAGAAAGTTAAGGCGTGACTATAAATTTAACGGTTTTTAGTGTCTCATTGTATCCTAATCTTCTTAAAACCAAGCGTTTCTTTCTTCTTTTCTTCGATGTTAGCTACAAGACTTACCAATTTGGAGCAACAAGTGCAAAAGTTTCCCATCCAACAACCTCACCCATCCACCTAACAATACGTCCATCGGCTAAGCCAGCGTACGGGCCACGTCCGAAGCTGTCAAACTCCAGCGACTCGGGGCCGAACACCTCATCCACAAACTCCAAGTTCCCCAGCCCGAGCCGGCTTTGGTTGTCTCTGGGCCAGCTTTGCATGACCTGCTTGTAAGGTGCAATGTCATGTTTGACGGGTTTAAATTCACGACTTCCTATGGGACCCACGTTAAAGGGATCCATCATACAAAAGCCGAGCACTGCAGTTAGGATGAATAGAAACCATAGCTGTAGTGAATTTTCATCTCTAAATTTACTCTTTTTCTCCATGTAAGGTAATTTTCTTAGATCTTCAACAAAGGAAGAGAGATTCAAGAGGCGACAAATGCGAAGTTGAGGATGAGGAGGGTGGTTCTGTGGAGGATCATGGGCTAAGTAGGGTTTCATATGTCAAGTAGTAGTAGTAGTGAATTGCATGGCATGGCATGCATTGCTTGTGAGGTATTATTTTTCAGTTGGAGTAGGTTGTCTTTTGTTAGTCATGACTTACGTGTTTATATACTTATTGTAAGAAACAGAGAACACGACATTGCCATTTGCGTTTGAGAAAGTGGCCAACTCTTTATAGCTAAGAAAGCAAGTAGATAGATTGATGAAAGTAAAAAGATATGCTACTTGGGATGGTTCGTGAAAACTGACTTTTCTTTCCCCGGAGGTTCTTTTACTTGGAAGTTGAATCCCAACTATAAAGTAACCTATCAAGTTATGTAATTTTCGAGTTGATAGGATACTTTAAAGAGTTTTCCAACGAGTATATGAAAAGGACTTATTAAAGTAATTGAATTAAAGAAAATGGAGTAAATGATGTAAAACTTTATTCTTGGAAATTTTATACATTTAAATATTGATTATTTTTGTGAAAAGTATAATCACGGTATGAGAAATTGTATATTTATGAAAACCAGATTAAGTCCTTATTTCTATAAACCCAAAAAGAAAAATCTTTATACTTACCAGAATATATAACCGTAATTAAAATGGAGAAAAAGAAAATGCAGTCTTATCCCTATATTGTTGCATTATGGTAAGACCTTGATTATTATCTACTTAAAAGGATTTTATTTAGAGAAATATAAAAGAAAAGAAGATTCGTTATCATTTTACTTCTTAATAAAAAAATTGATGTATTTTGATATACTTGTTACAAATTAGATATACATAAACAATTATATTGTATCACGATATGCTGATCATGAGACCAATTGAGATTAATTGATTGTTTACCATCATTTTCTACTATCATTATTGTCTTATTAAATAATTTAACACAAAGAATGTTTTATGTGTATTAGAATATATATGGGACAATGAATGAAGAAAGCAACCTATACATTAAATGTTAATAGGGCATGTATTTATTATATAATAACTTTTTACCTTTTCATAAACTAAGTAATCAAATATTGCAAGGTCTTTTGGGCTAGGCAATTCCTATGGATTGAGTCTCTACAAACCATGTGACATCAGAATTGTTGTTTTGCTATATGTCATTGGTATGTCACATGTTAGTTAGATCATGACCTAGTTCATTCAGATGTTGTCCACACAAGTATTTGCCTTAAAGTCATTTTTAACTTTAATTATCCCTATAAAGTTGTTAAGTTGTTACGTTAGTAATTTAAGAAATACATAATTTTTTAAAAGATCTCTCTATATTATGTTTAAAAGATTAATTTTTTTTTAAGATATCATGATTACTTCTACATCAATACAAATTGAAGTGCAAATACTTTTTAATATGTAAAAATCTTTAATTAAGGATTGTTTTGTATGTAATGATCTAGCTTTAACCCATTAAAACCTCTATAGACAGGTCCTTATCCTAGGTCTTTTATGAATGACGTGGACATAGGATAAAAGATCGCCTTGAGTATAGGTGCTAACAGGACCGTTTTCGACTATTCCTCAGCCGTATTGCTGATACTTGAAGCCCTAATGGTAGAGTCCTTGTGCTTTCATTATCAAATCAAGGATAGAACCAAAGTTGTTTGCCCCACGAATGCGTTACTTGCAAATGAAGCAAAGTCGACAGCCGCGATGGAGTGACGAAATTCTCTTTGGTTTAGGCTAATTCAATCTAAATATACTCAACATAATTTATTCATTTGATCATGTGAGTATGATAGCGTAATAATCGACCTATTCCAATTTAAGCTGATGGGTCCATATTGCGTAGTATCAGCAATATATCTCAAGTGGATAAGTTTATTTAAAAAAGTTGAAGATGCAATTATTAAATGATAATTAAAATGGATGTGGGAAATGCATTAAGCTAAAGAAACATATGAAACGTGCAATATTGGTTCATACAATAAATAAACATATGGTCATTTATGAAAATAGATTAAGTCTTTATTTTTGTGAACCCAAAAAGAAAAATCTTTATATCAATTGGGATTTATAATCGTAATTAAAATGGAAAAAAAGAAAATACGTTCTTATCTCTATATGGTTGTATTATGGTAAGATTTTGATTATTATCAACTTAAAAGGATTTTATTTAAAGAAATGTATTTTGGTATACTTATTTTTGTTATAAATTAAATACACATAAACAAATATATTGTATTACGATATGATGATCATGAGATCAATTGAGATGAATTGATTGCTTACCATCATTTTCTACTATCACTATTGTCTCATTAAATAAATTTAACACAAAGAATGTTTTACATGGAAGGAAAAAAAAAACAAAAGATGCAAGGCTCACTTAAAATGCATGTGTATTGGAATATATATGGGACCATGAATGAAGAAAGCAACGTATACGTTAAATGTTAATAGGACATGTATTTATTATAAAATGTTTAGGACTCAAACATGTATCATATTATAATGGTTAAACTTCAAACTTACACTCTCTTTTTTTTTTTTTTTTTTGTGTAGCTTCTTGATAATACATTATAGAAATTATAGGCTGAAATACTGAATGTGTGCCACTGTAAACAATACCCTACATTATGGAGATACTATTTGCACCTCCGTCCCATGATCATCCCTTACCATTAAAGCGCTTCAAGAAACCTGACTTTAAATTAGATTAATTGCAATCTATCGGAAACTTCAGCAATACTACCACGTCAAGGAACATGAAAGCTTATAGAAGCAAGTTGATTCCCATCTTGTTTCCGAAACGAATATATACAAAAGTCATTCTTTCATTCAGCTTTTGGCGAGGGAATAAAGGCATCAAGCATGGAGCTAAGAGTGATGATGGGGTGTCTTTTATCTTTTTCCAAATTAAGTTTGTTTTAACTGCGTAAACGACAGCAAAATTTTCTATCATATAAATAGAATGAAGTGATTGAAAATATATTTATAGGATAAACTTGGTACTACATTGACAGAGAAATCTACAATATATAGATACATCTAAAATAAAAATGTGAATGCTATAAATATGGTTTTAATGTTCATAAATAGTAGTAAGTATAAGGAAACTTATCCTATCGGGTGAAATGAATTGTAAATCCCTCAAGAAAAGTTTGAATCACATTGATAACAACATAATACTATCCAATATAATTGCATAAATTTGGTTACCTTTGGAATCACTGACATGGTAAAGAGAGAACAAAGAGCTAAGAGAATTTCTAAATGGATTACGATTATTATTCACCCATGATTACATTTTAATGATGTAACTTACATAACACGTAATAGGATGGTTAATTAGTAATAAAAATACAAGGCTTAGGTCATCATACAAAGAGACATCAATTTAATATAGTGATGGCATACGTGATAATTCATCGTAGCTATTATATGTACAAGTGACTTTTGAATATTAGTGAATAAAATGGAGATAAAGAACCATAAAAGGGGAATATAGAGAAGATAAAAGCTATCCAAGAATGGCCGGCCTTGCCCAAATTTCTAGGTTTTGCTGGATAATATTTTAAGGCTATCAAGAAATGGAGACAGTATTCATGGGAGTCATAAGATTTTATGTGAGGTCATATAAATGCCTGAGCAACGACAGTACTTTTATGTTTTGATCCGGTGCAATTATGACGCTTCTTACAGGTCAGAACAAGCTGGGAGTTATCATGGTGGTGTTCTGCAAATGTATAGGTGATAGGCTACCGGATTTAATTTACCTCCATTGAAGGAAGATTTAAGGTTTTAGCCAGGCAATACCACATATGCCAACAAGTTAAATATCAAACAACTAATCTTGCTGGTTGATCACAATACTTACCTCTGCTTGAGATGATATGCTATGAACTTACCTTCGTCTATGGGTATCCTAAAAAGCATACCATTTTACCATGGTCCGGACCGGTGGGTCATTCTTTGGAGGGAATCGTTCATATTTAAGTGGTGCTAAGTGATGAACGTCTAGTGCGAATCACCCTCACAAAGATGGGCATCCAAGGAGACGAATTGGATGCTTCAAACATTAGCTGAGCGTTTGGCAGTTGAAGATGTAACTTGGGAAGACTCTACTCCTATGGCTACTCCTCAGTCTTAGCTTTGGCCTTGAGGTCAAGGTCCTCTGTTTAAAGGTGGAGGGTAAATGTTAAGCTTGGAAGTTGGAAGCACTAACACCATGTGATATAATAATATTAAAGGGGGGATGGGTAAATGTTATGCTTGGAAGCACTTTCACCGATTTTTCTTTCTTTTTTATAAATTTCATAGATATATCTAATAAATATTTTTTGATATATAATAAATTAATATTCTATTCCGATAAAATTTATTTTAAAATTATAAGATGATGACTTATTCTAATAATTTCTCTATTAACAATAATAACTAGCAACTTCATTTTAACTTAACAAGCTAAAATTTATAACAAGTTGTAGAGTAGGGATTAGGGAAAAGAGCAGCAAAGCTAAGATCATCATATGAACATTAATTAATTAGATCATCATAGCTATTGCATATTAAGCAATGTTGGAGGCAACTAGTGGTTGTACTACATATGGGTAGGAAAAGATTCATGATAAGGGGGGACATTTTAGCCCTAAAATTAATTTTTCGTATCATTCTTCCTCTTTAGAGCATTAATTAGCTTGAATCGACGACTTTTTTTACCTTTTTCTTTATCATCAATCACTCCAACGAATCCATCCTTTGACTGTTTTTATTCATTTATAGCGATGCATGTGAACACATGAATCCTTCATAGGTACGAAATCGTTTTTTTTTTTTTTTGAACTGTTTGCAAAGTTATGACCTAACTTCTTCTTTTCCTTCGTTTTTTTTTTAATAAATACATGTCCTATATTTCATCAATGTGTATTAATAATACTATTAAGAAGACATTTGTCTACTTATAATTAATTGATAATAATTAATTTTATAAAATAATACTATGAATTTAATTTAGTTAAATAATATAATATAAAAAAAAATTAGGGATGGCAATGCTTGTTAGCCATCAAAGGAGTAGCCGACGAATAGTTTATTTCGTGGTCGTTTATGTAATCTACTTATAATAATAGATAGCTGTTCATTATTTTTAAAATAAATTTATAATTTAACGAATTTTATTTTTTTTTTCTTTTAGTTTTTAGAAAGAGGGTGATCACATACCATAAAATAACCTACTCATTAACTATCCCAAGGTTAGAAGTGGGTTTTTATCTTTTTTTTTTAATATTTAGATTCTTTTTCTTCTTTTCTATTATTTATAATTTTTTTTATTTTTAATTATATTATTACATAGATTTATTTAATTTATTATTCAATTGTTTTTTATCTATTTTTTCTTTATTAACATTGATATATAGTGATAAAATATAAGTAATATGTTTATTAAAAAAACATAGAACACAAGAAATATGATAACCACCTTTATTAAAAAAAAAGAAGAAAATTCTAATAATGTTTTAGGAACATGTGATACGGATGCATCACTACAAATCATTTAGCACTGGTTGATGTATTTGTATATTTTTTTTCTATATTTTAATTAATCACATTAAAAAATAATAATTCCTTTCCAAACAGAACATGATGCAAGCGTAAACAGGAACAAGAGCTGCTTTATTTTATGAAGCTTCCCTCCCTTTCCCCCCTTTTCACTTCTCCCTCTCTCTCTCTCTCTCTCTCACACACACACACAACACACTCCCACGCGTTTTTTGAAACCTCACCTTCTGGATCACAAACCCTAATTTCACTTCAAAACCTGGCTTCATCTCCATCCAATACATTCTCAATCTCTCAACCATTCACAGCAAAATCCCAAGGTAAAATGAATTTTAGGAAAGAAAAAAAAGAATAAGAAAAAGAGAGAAATTTTCTTCTTAATTGTTTAGAAAGTCTTTAACTTTGTTGAAATTGTGTTCGTATGTGATAATGCGAGAACATTTCTCACATGCTTGGGGTTTTGGTTTTTGTTCTCGGTATTATGATAATGAATTTGATGATATTTGGTGATGATCAAGGTCTGCAATTTGGCGATTTGGCTGTACTCGGATTTTCGTTTTGATTTCTCTATTCTTTTCTTGCTTATGGATGCTGTTATCCAATTCACGTTTCTTGAAGTCTATTTTTTACTAGCTGTGATGCAAGTATCGAATTTTTCTTTCTTTCTTTCTTTCTTTCTTTTTTTTTTTTGGGTGGGGGGGGGGCGGGGGGGGGGGCTGTGTTTCGTTCATATACTTTTGTGAAAAGGGCATGTCCAGTGTGCCCAAGTGCCTCTCGAACCAGGTTGGGTATGGGATAGGATGATCTGGGTTGATTATTCATATACTTTTACAATCCAAAATTCGCATATGAAAAAACAAGTTGTTCAATTTCTTAAGATGTGTTAAATATCTTTTGGTTTGAATTTTGCAATAGAAAGCTGTACTGTTCCAATTTTATGGGATGTCTCTATAGAGACAGCTCAAAAGCCTATATGGTTGTATGCAAATGAAAAATGAAGAAATTGTGTTGCTTGATAATTTGCCTTTCTATTTCTAAAAGAAAACATTGCCGAATTTACAATATATATGGTATCTTTCTCCTCTGATTGGCCTGTTTTGACGAAATAAGTACTTTTCTTATTGTCTGTTCAAAGGGTTTCGTGCATTTGTTTCAGCAGCAAATGCAAATAGCTAAATACCTTGCAGTTACTTCACAATGTGTTTGAGTGCGAATTAACCCAAAAAAAAAAAAGAAAAAGAAAGAAAAAAAAAAAGAAAATGTATTTGATTGTGGACTGCAGTACAAAGTGTTAAATTTGGTTGCTAGTTTTCTTTGTAGAATTGTCTAGTTGTGATCTCTGCAAATTGCTTGGATTGGCTCTTTGCAATGTGCTTTTAGCGATCAGTAACTCATGGATGCAACCTTTTTTTTTTTTTGGGTAAATGGATGCAACCATTTTTTCCATTGCAGAATATCTACTTCTAGCTATTACCAAGCATTTCTTTCCGAGACAAGATTAATACATGTATATAGATCAATTTTTTGTTGTTTTGGGCTTAAAACTTTCCCTCTGTATTTCAAATGCTTTTTTATGATCAATTCATGAAAGTTGTGTTATTGTGAGGGATCTAGATATTGGGGACTGGGTTGTGCTCACCTTATGTTTTCCCAAGTACTAGGTATTTTATTGATAGCATCTTAATGGAAGTGAGCTTTCTAAAAGTATTTTCAACACATTTCCCTCTCACCTAAATGGACCAGAGCTGAAAGGTATGACATATGAGTCTGTGAGAGTACTGAGTGTCTCCAAAGACTGCTTGCTGCTATTGGCAAGCAGTGACCTGCTGGCATTTTTGCTGGTGTTCATCAAATCAAAGTTTTGCAGATCATTGATTAATATTGATTGGAGATAACTAGTCTATAGGGGACTTACACCTATGTAATTTTTATAATATTAAAAAAAATAAAAAAAATAAAAAAAAGAAGAAGAGAAAGAAAAGGCTTGCAAAGATGAATAGAAGGAAATTGTTTTTTAAAATCAGTGTATGTCCATCACTAATTTAAATAACACATGTCCAAGTGAAGACTGGAGAGTTATAACAAACAACATTTAGCAACTGAAGCATATATCTAAATGCCTCTAAGTAGATTAGTCTCTGACAAAAGCTAATTACGCTTGCTGATGAAGTAACCAACAAACACATTCACATTAACTATATCATGGACAGCTTAAGAATGCCTCACTTGTTTTTTGGCTCTATCCATATGAAGATATTGTATCGTACATTAAACTGGTCTTATCTCCAACTTCATTTGCTTATAATTTTTATGCATTATCCTGACAATTTTTTTTTTTTTTGGGATTATTCTTTCCATCGTATGATTTGTATTTCAGTTACAATTTTTTTTTGTTATTTATTTTTTCCTTTACTGCATTTTCAATTATTGGCTATGTTTTATTTACTTCTTGCACACTAAATGTGCAGTCATTCACTGCAAATGGCCGATTTAAATTGCACTAAAGATCCTGAATGGATAGAGAAAGCAAAGTCAGAGGGGGCAGTTCCATATCTTGATCCAGAGAATTGTTGTAATGGTTGGGCTTCTCCACCAGGAGATAAGTTTATGGTTAGAGGTCCTGAATATCTTTCAACCAGAGTTAAAATTCCTGCTGGGGATTATCTTTTGAAGCCTCTTGGGTTTGATTGGATCAAAAGCTCTACAAAAATTGGGGATATCCTTGGTCAACCTAACAACCGCATCAGGAAGGTCATTGAGAATGAGTTTCCAAATGGTGATAGGCCCTTCATATGGGCTTTTAACTTACAAGTTCCTAGCAAGGATAATTACAGCGCTGTGGCTTACTTTGCATCAACAGAACCTTTTCCAGAAGATTCAATGATTAATCAGTTTCTAAAAGGTGATGACACTTTTAGAAATTCGAGGCTTAAGATGATTGCAAACATAGTTAAGGGTCCCTGGATTGTTAAGAAGGCAGTTGGTGAACAAGCCATATGCATCATTGGACGTGCCCTTTCTTGTAAATACTGTGTAGGTGACAATTTCTTAGAAGTAGACATTGACATTGGGTCCTCCATGGTTGCAAATGCCATAGTACATGTTGCATTTGGTTATATCACAACATTGACAGTTGATTTGGCTTTTCTCATTGAAAGTCAAACTGAGGCAGAGCTTCCTGAAAGAATCTTGGGTGCTTTCAGATTTTCAGAATTGAACACTGCATCAGCTAAAACATTTGAACCATCACTAGATGGCTCTGCACTAAATTTACAATCATCTCTCCCCTCGTGGTGGTGGAGGTCACTCTCCAATCTTATTCATCAGGGCTCTCCAGACAGTGCTTCTAATGCTAGCTCAGTACACAGCATTAGCCATGATGATCCTGATAGCTTTAGTGAGAAAACGGAAAAATGGTAAGTTTTGTGAATGTCCCAAATGTTTTTATTTTGGTTTGGTTGATATTCGTAATATTTATGTCTGAATATTTTCTTTCTATCAATACAAAACTTGTGTTTTTACCTCTTATCTTCCTTTAATGTTTGTTCCCCTGTAAAGGCAACCATCCTTTCATTAAATATTTCATGACTTTTAACAATTAGAAACATAAAAGTTAGGTTATCCAGAGCTTGTTAAGAACTGTATATCTCTAGCTAGGGTTGCATAGGACTCTTTACATATTTCTTTCCATACTGTTAAACTGGGAAGAAAACAGTAGTAATTACCTCGACTGGAGTGAATTCAGGTGGTTTGGACCTTTGCTAAGCCTTCTGATGCACCTTATTAGTTGCCTTGGTGAGAGTATTCAGATGCATATCTGCAAACACTTGTTAGGTGAAGTATATGCTTCTCCGTAAAAACATGTCCGCATAAACATTATTTGCAAGTGACCCCCTATTAAACACTGCATACTCTTACGGTTCCATATGGATAGTCCGGATAGTTCAATACTCCTACATATTTTTTCTCACACACTTAAACTGGAAAAGAAAAAGATATTGCTATTGGGGTTTGGGAAAAATAATATTGCTTTCAATGATATTCAATCTTTGGTTTCATTTGGCTCTACACAGACATACCCACATGCCTGTGTGGGTATGGTATTCTTAAAGGTAAAATTTTAAATTTGAAGCATTATAATAATAACATCAGAGTGTCTGGTAACTTTAGAACTTTTAAATTTTAAAGCATTGTAGACACTGTAATGTTAACAATACAATGTCTGTTAACAATTAAAATTATAATTGTTAAACCATTGTAATGATAAAATGATAATGCTTGGTAACATTTAAAATTCAAAATTTAAAGCATTGTAATGATAACATTGCAATTTAATGGATGCTAACATTTAGAATCTTAAATTGAAAGCATTGTAATGTTAACAATACAATGCCTAATAACATTTAAAATATTACATGTTAAGGCATTATAATGATAACATTACAGTGCCAGATAACAAAATAATGCCTGCTAACATTTAAAATTTTAAATGTTAAAGCATTATAACAATGACATTACAATGCACATTACAATGACCAAGGTTCTTAACGATTTTACAAGTTTGGATACATATTTCTAGTTAACTTGCACACATCGGGGAGAAGTAAAATCGTAATAGAATTGCGATTTTGAGCAGTAAAATCGTCAAAATCGCGAGTTTGAACGTTTCCACCGATTCCACAATATTGTATAATTAAGTAAAATTTCAGCCATCCGGATTCGGATAAACAAATATGTAATAATAGCTATTCATGAGCTCAAACCCAAACTTTTAATAAACAAATATAGGTTTAATTGCTAAAAGCCTCCTAGCGTCCAGGAAGCGCTGCCCCCTTGATACTCCCGCCAGGGCAACTTCCTTGGACCCATGTACTTTCCTGTCGTAAGGGAGTATGAGTCATACCTCTATATGTTCGTTGGTCATCACTTCTCTCTTGTCAGTGTATTGCATTGCATTGAAGTCTTTGTGTTTGTATTTGTCAATTGTTAGTTTTCTTGTTTTTATTTGTAATCATGTTCGTGTTAAAGCACTTATCTTTGATTGCTGCAACTTTCCTTATTTTAATTAATATTTTTGTAATAATAAATAAAATAAAGGGTGGATAACTTTAACTTTATAAGAATTTTTTAGATTTTTAATTTTATAGGAAATGTATAAATGTATTTATATTTTTATCTTTTCAATATCTCATAGTTAAGTAAATATGAGATATTGTTAAGTAAATATATTTTGAATTAATAATTACGAATAGTGCAAAAATTTACCTAGTAATATATAATTTTGAAGGTTTTTTTTGTTATAGTATCTTCTTTATTATTTACTTTCGGTTAGTAATTATTTGTTATTTTTTAATATTACTCATTTCTAATAGTATATTTTTCGTTATCAATTTTTATTTATTAGTAATTTCTTAAAGTCAATTGATTTTTAAATTTTACCTATTATCTTTTAGCTTTTGTATATATAACTAGGTGAAACTTGGTTTATACATGATTTATCATTTTAGAAATAAAATATCTATATTATATAATTTATACTTGATTATCTATATTATGATTTTTATTACAAATTTGCAATTTATGATTAAAATAAATGTTGAATTTCCTTATTTCTATTATTCATTATATTTTTTAATGACTATTGTAAGTAAATTTATAATATTTGGAAGTTATTTTATATAGGTTGTAGAAACTTATATTTCTATGTTCCGTTTCTACGAATTCCTTAACAATTCTACGTAAAATTGCGATTTTGACAACCTTGACAATGACATGAATCATCTATATTTCTGTATACAGATTAGCAACGTCAAGCATTTGCTACCTTGGTAGTATGGATTTCTCATTCCTGTGCCCTGCTTTAATTTAATGAGCACTATTGTCATTTATGGCAATAGTTGACGCATGATGTTTCTCCTGGAAAGCAACTGCATGGACCTTATTTAACGATTGCAAAATTAAATAACTTACTTTTTCTATGAATATGAAAAGAAAATGAATGAATAACTCTTTGACTGTCGAATATTGCTTCCTAAACCTTCTTACTGGTGGATAATTGAGCACTTACAAGATAGTTTGAGATCATAGAAGATATCTGCCTTTCTCCTTTTTTTTCTCCTTTTACATGGAGCCAGATATCATGGCACATTTGGTAGCAAATTAACCTCACATTTCATTTCATTATATACTATTCATATCTTGAATATTTTGCAGAAAATGGTCCAAACATTCTTTAGTTAATAAATCTTAGTGCGGCTGTGAGGACCCTATGCATGGCATAGATACGTGATTTGCTTGCATGTGCTATGTTATTTGAGGCCTTAGTTATGCCTTGCTGATAATAGCTAAAAGGGTATATTGTTTCCCTAAGTTATGTCAAATGGTGCTACTTCCATTGTTGATCCGTACATGCATGTTTATCTTTCCCATATAATAAGTGATAAACATATTGGGACGGATGCATACAGCATAGGATAGACTGGGCAGCATGTATGATGAAGAAAATCCACGTTTCTGCTCTTATGCTGGGGGCTTGGGTGGAGCAACATTCATTAAAATGTTTTTGCATAGAAACTTAGTGTTATATATGTAGTTATTTTCCTAAAACTACTTGTCTTAAAGCCTTACTTATTCATTTTTTTCTCTGACAAATCTTTAGTCTTCGTAGAATTTTTTTATTAAGGTTTATTCTGATCTTGAAGAACCCTGTAGATTGTATACAAGCATATTGAAGAATTCTTACTGCTGGAGGATATTCTTTGGAAGAAAGCTTAGATTGCTTCTATCCCGTAAATCCATCTGAATTATTATGGCAAAAGGCTGCTGCTGATCTTTCCCTTCTTCTTTTCTACTTCACATTTGTTGACACCAGTCCCATATATATCCGGTGACATGTTTATAGATCCAGCAATGTTATTGTTTGTATTAAGCCACTGATGGTGATGGGTATGGATAGATGTCCAAGACGATATGTGATTATTGTATTCTTTTTCATTGATAATTGATACTTGAGTAGTAAATATGCTGTCTTTTTTCTTCATGTTTTCTTTTTCTTCGTCTCTTTTCCTTCTGCAACTTAGATCAATCAAAACAAACTCAAGCTGTACTCGGTACTTCCCTCCGCGTGATTATCAACCATGGAGCCATGGTTGTCAAATGAGCTGGAACAGTTGGATCTACAACTTTTTGTCCATTTAGAGGAGGTGCAAGAGCAAATGGACTGACTTGTGTGCAAAAGCATTGATGAACAAGTAATGTTCATGTATTTCTTTAAATTTGAGCTGGTGAGGCTTAGCAGTCCATAATGTTGATTTGCGCAATGCTTTTATATTGATCTTGGAAACCAAATTTGAAAAATTCAATACCCATCAGACACGGAAGTGGAAGATAGCTTCTATTTCCAGTTCAGTTCAGTATTCAGTTGTACACAGCCAAAACTTTCAAAGAGAGACAATTAAGAATGATGTGCTTGCCGAGGGTTACCTAGGTTTCAATAAAAAAGTTGTCTTGAGTTTTTGTTTTTTAATCTCTTATCGTCTAAAATGCTTGAGTGGTGGTGGCAGAAGGAGGAGGTGGGATGAAGGTGATGGTAATGGCCAGTTTCAACAAAATTGGTTAAATGAGTAGGAAATTTTAATGGAAAGAAAAAAATGATATTAGCTAATCACTATGGTTAGTTTTCGTCTCATGCTTTAACTATCACTACCGCCATCACCATATATTAACATATACAACCTAACGCAATTGATCACCGCAAACTCTTTAATGTCATTATGGTATTTATGAGCTAAGTTATCTTTTAGCCAAATATAAATACTAAATTATAACAAATGGTATAAATGCTTGTAAAACGTTTTCCTTCAAATAAAATGCACTTAATTTTTTTTTTAAATAAGGTTCCATTAATAAATATTTTCAAAAACTAGTAAGTTAGGAAAATAAACTTTCACAATTCATGGATATGAGTACATAAAAAGATGTAAAGTTTTTTCGTCAGTTGTTAACTAGTGTCCAAATAACTTGTTTAAATTGTTGTTTTTTGTTTATGAAATTACAAAAACCTTCTATTATTAATGTTTTTATTTACTGGCTAAAAAAAAAGAAAAAAGAAAAATTAATGCTTTTATTTTCATAGTAATTGATTAGTGCTATTTCGAGCTTAAATTAAGAATACATTTTCAACACCCCATATAAAACGTGGTATATTTTCTCCTGATAAGTGGCTTGATGATGGATAGCTATCGTCATCAAATGCTTTAAGAATGACTTCAGTGGCAGGAAAAGACCATTAGTCAATTACATGGAAAAGTTGAAATAAAATAAAATCAAATAGACGGTAAGAAAGTTGGAGGCAATAAAAGGGTTCATCAATTGCACCCGGGTGTGATGTCAAGTGCATTTGTTAGACAATGAAGATAACCCAATAGTTAATAATGACAATAACACAGCTTTTAAAAGGTGTCATGTTACTTTGAGGGCACCTTTTGGGGCCTTACATTGAATGGGGGTTGAAGAATTATCGGTTTTATGTTTTGTTAGACTATCTGATAGGGTTTTCGATTTGATGTTTCTCGAAAAAAGTAGTTTGATTGGAAATCATTCCTTCTACAAAGTTATTGTCACAAAATATGAACAGTGCTTTTGGAATGATAGTGTTTTAACGGGATAGAACAGAGTAGAAACAAACTCCAAGTAATAAAATTACAATTGATACCAAAGTTTACTAAAATAAAAGAATGATAGTTTTGTTTGGATAAATAGTCCATCTTTTCTTAATTTCTCTTGTATCATGGCATCCAAACGATATCAATACTTCTCACCCTTTCTTTCCATTTCTTTATTACCTACCTTTGCAAATATGAAACAGATCCCATGTTTCTCTCTCTTTTCTTCCTCTTCTTCTTCTTCTTCTTTTTCTTTTTTATTTTCCACCTCATTTCCTTTAATCCTACAAAAATGTGTGTCTCCTCCAACGTAGTATGCTTGCCTCCATAATTATAAAAAGAAAACCCCTTAAAAAATTATCACGCCCAGCACATCTAGTTTTCAGAGACAAACTAAACCAAACTGCCTTACTCTTAGACTCAAGTCAACCAAAACTGAAATTGAAACTGTCTAAATAGAACATAAAATGCATTCAAGATGTACAATGCGGTCTGGTTTTTCCATGTCAGTTTATCAACATCTGCAATTTCAAATAAGGTTTATCCCTCATCTAAATTCAAGCCTGTATGTCCTATCGACTTCATATACCACATAAGCCAGTTGGTCGCAATTTAATGTAGTGTTTCATACACTCTATCACATACCAAATAAGTTGCAAAAGTCAAAATTCTACAGTGTCAGAAATTGGACAAGGGTCTGGACTTCAGCTAATAAAACATGCCACGGGCACTTGTAAATAAACTATAGAAAAGAAAGTTCACAAATACCTAGGCTCTAGGGTATAGTGCTGCCAAATGATATTCGTAACAGCAGCATTCACTGTGAAGGAAAACAGAAATGCATCATCTTGAGAAAGAATTCACAGAAATACATAAAAATAGATTCAGAAGAAACACACGAAATGAAAAACAGGATAAACAAGGCAATGCGGTACTTAAAATGATATATGCAAAAGGTCCATGAAGTGCAAGTTGAAGGAATTCAAATAAAAAATCCCAGCATTTTCCTCAAGAATAAGACTTTGAAGGATATTTCTATTTAATATAGATATTAAATATTTAACTAGCCTTTGACAATCTGGGATCAAATTCTGGTATATAGCATCAAGCAGCAAAACCATCAGACAAATGATGAAGCTGAACATATACATGATTAAACCTTGCTAGCAGACTTGCTCAAGCTTAGGCTAAAAGCATGAAGCGACCTACGTAGGGAATGGAGCACAATTGATGCATCCATCAAACCTGAAACACCTATTATCTTATAGGAAATTGAAAATAAGCAGGAGAGAGTAATCACCAGTTAAAAGGTTTTTTTAGGCTTTGAAGAAGGCATAGTCAGTTATGAGATCACAATCCTCTACACTCTACTACTGGCTTTAAGCATGATACAGTTAAGGTGAATAAGCCTATTAGTACTGGTGCTCTTTGCTTCTATCTGTGAATAAGAATTTCCACACACTAGGCAATGTAGAAACGAGAATTAGGAATCGGAACCAGAAACTTTCCAAGATCTACATGTAGTGCTCTCTTAAAATTCATACTCAGCAAAACTTAAAGGCAGAATTCAGACAAGGATACCGATCCAATACGGCAATGAAATTTGTAAAGCTAATGCACAATCAATTCATTAGCTGTCAAATTTAAGCAGCAGTATGTCCATGGAGACAATTTTTATATATAAATTTAAGGTGATAAATCTCCCAGATGGAGGACTAAAAGAAATATTTGAAAATCATAACAATAACTAAAAGATAGTAAAAATTCAACCTCAGTGGATTTATATCACTCAGCTGAACAGTGTTAGTTATAAGTGGAGATCCCCAGAAATAATAAATATCCCTGATCAAAGCAGACAAAAGGAAACAAAGAAAGTCCACTATATGATTCTGGAGATTGATTCTGGTTCAAGATCCTAAAAAGTGGACATGGTAAATAAACCGTATAAAATAGGCCCCTAGAATTATTTTTTCCTTTTATTGCATTAATGCATAGGCCCTAGATGTGACATGCTTATATTCTGAAACAGAAATGAAATACAGAAATGCAAAGCACCAACTGTGATTCTAGTATGCAGTCAAACAGATTGTATGAATGGAAAATCAGTTTACAATAAATTGGAGGAGGATCGACAACTATATATCAGATACAGCAAAAGGCAGAGAAAGTTCCAACCTCCTCTGCCATATGATAATGCTTCCAGTCTTGATCTGTTAACCACAAGAGGAATAAACTCTTGATATTCTGTCACAATCTTACAGAGAAAAAAATGGTCCAGATCATGCTTATGGAAAAAATGAAGGGAGTCAACTCCATGCAATTATAACTGGTAATCGGAGAATAAAAAAGCAATAAGCTGACCAAAGATTAAACAACTTCTATCCCTCCAACAGGCAGTGCACTCATTTGTAATGTTCTGCCACCCCCAGCTGCGACAAACCGCACTGAAGGTAAGGAGAGATCAACTGATTCAATCTCGAGAAAGTTAAAATCAATGGCACCAGACCGCTTCAAACTGGATATAAACACGAGTACTGTCCATGCCAACATGGATATAGCCCAATAATTATTCATGCCATGAATTAGACCCCAAGAAATAGCATAACCAACAATTATTCCTGATAAATGCCCAAGAAAGCTTGCTTGTGGAACAATGATTGAAGTAAAAACAAGCGATTCAAAAGGCGCAAAACTAATGGGAAGTGAAAGGAACCCAAACAGATCCAACTTTGAGGAGGGCTGTTTCACAGAGAGAATCGTCATCCACCCAAAAACAACACAGGAATACCCAACTGCGGTAACTCTACGAAAATGCTCCACCTTAAATCTTTGGATCAATAGATGGTACATACCCAAAACGAGGATACCCGACAACACCACCAAAACAAGTGTATACTGAAGATAATAATCAACACCAAGACCGATGTGCCCAAGCCGCTCAACAACACCAAGACTCCAAAGTGCACTCATATTGAAAACAAGATGCAAAATGCTGATGTGCGAAAACGCTGAAGTTATAATCCTCCAATAATGCCCTTCCAAAGCAGTCTCATAACTCAATCCAACATGTGAGTACCCAATGTTCTTCTTTTGAATGTAAAACCATATTGCAGTACAAATCCCTATCATACAACTCGTCGCCGGCTTCTCCAAGATCTCATAGAAAAGTGGCTTCCCCATCTAATAACAACTGAAATTCCCCCTATCCTATAATCACTCCTTCACCAAAAATTCTAATTTTCTGAAAATAGTACATCAATACCTCAATAAATCCTAAAACGCAACATCCAAAATGCCATTTTCACTTTATTACTATCAACCATATCAATTATTAAAGTGAACTTTCTTCATTCATTAAATCATGAACAACATACACAGATCGTCAAAACCCTGAAATCCAACACCAAAACGCCACTTTAACTTAATTACTATCGACCATATCAATAACGCCTCTTAAAAACTTTCTTCATCAATTAGATCAATAACAACATACCCAGATCATAAAATCGATAGATGTGTCAAAACAATAAAAATCTGACCCAATCCAGATGCCAAAACCACTCAAAGTTTGTAACTTGTCCTTCTAATTGATTACCCAGACTAGATATCAGAACAAGAAGACACTAGGTGTACAAGAAAGGAATCAAAGTTGCTTTGATTGACCAAGGAAGGAGATACATATATCAAGTGGGAAAACAAATTCAAAGTTGTAGCTGATCAAAAGACAGGAACACTTGCGTTAGTTCTAGAGTTTTATGGTTTCACACCTGGAACTCCCACGAATCGGTTTGGGGTTTTTCTAGATTTTGTGTGTTGCTTCCGTGTGAATGTACGTATACCAGCCTGAGGTTTTCGTATACATACGAAGATTCCCGTAAGAATATACACTACTCTACCAAGAGATTTAAAAAAAATATTCGCAATTATCTGAAAGCAGCAAACTCTTCATTGAACCTTATATTCTGTTAAACCGCACCGTCTTGGATCTAGTTTTCGGATTGAAAGTAGTAATAAATGGTCTCACGGTGCGGAAAGACTCTGGTGGCCTCATGCTCGTCTTGTTCTGGGCCTTTTTTCATTAAATATATCTGCGAAAGCTTGTAATCTATAACTCCGTATCCATTAAAGCAAACCGAACCAGATCAAGCCATGAAATAAAGCTGCTCGGTTTAATCTCGAACCACTTTAAACCGAATTAAATAGTGTTACTTCAAAAAAAAGGAAAAAAAAAGAGCAAAAATTTCTATCTTGTGAAGAAAAATATCCATTTAACCTTTATATATAATTGGTTTTATTTTCATCATTTTATTTCACTTTATAACTATTGGATCTAAATTATTCAAACATGAAAAACTTTAAAATATATTAAGATATTGATATTTATCGAATTGTTGAAATACTTGCATTTTTTTTAATAATAGGCCATAATTTAATAGTAAAAAATCAGTTTCAATACAAAAATAGAGAAGATTTATCAAAACATAATCATAAAACACAAAACGAAAACTAAAAATAAAAAAAATTGGAATTGAAATAATATATTTTGATTTAATCCAATGCAAACTCTCAAATTACTTTGTATCCACCCATCTAGATTCATAATAGCATATTTTCTTGAAGTTCGATAGTATTCCATAATCCATTTGATTATTTATTTGGTTTTATCTAAGTTATATTAATTTCTTCAAATCAAATTTGTTCTTATTTTTTAGGTTATGATAATTGGATGTCCAATAGTTATATTTGCACATCTAGCTTAGTAATAAGCTAAATGTATCCTTATTTAAGGTTTTTTTTTTCCTCCCCTCAATGTAAAGGGAATTTTATTAACTGGTAAGATTACAAAAAGAAAAAACCCAAGTTACATAAGATCTCTAGAGTACGTATTAGGTCAGACAAAATAAAATAATTGAGTTGACTATTATCATTTCTTTTTTTAATTCAAAACTAAGGGTAACAAATCTTTTATGACGCCCTGAAACCCAGGCCATGCTACTATTCGCCATGTGTCATTATTACACAATAACACATTAAGGCTCTGAGACAATTCTAATATTATCAATTCAACAACTCTTGTAAATTTTCATTCACTATCTATAATAATACTATCATGATATAAAAACGTTAATCTATCATTCAAACCTTGAAACAAATTTAACATGAATCCATATTCAACATCTAATATAGCAGAAGTTTATAAAACTCTAAATTAATATTCTCCAGATACCATTAACTATTACATCACAATAACAGAATTCTTTCTAATTTTTAATTGCCATAATAATAATGATAAACATATTCTTCCTCTCTTTATGATTCACCAAATCCCAAGTTATCTTTGAGTTATCATTTTTTTCAATACCTGCATCTAAAAAAAATATTCCTTGAAGGGTAAAGGGAATTGCCACTACGAGCCCTATACTTATAATCCCTTAAACCACTTAAACTTAGTGATGAGAATTACTACTACGGGCCCCACACCCATGAGCACTTAAACTTGTTAATGGAAACTATTACTACAGGCCTCACACCCATGATCACATGAACACTTAAACTTAGTAATGGGAACTGCCATGAGCACTTAAAACCTTAAATCAACCTAAATTATTTCCAAGAACGACTCCACTAAGAACAATGTCACACGAGAATCATTATGATGCTTTTTAGGGATTTGCCACTACGGGCCCCTAAGCCAAACCAAACACATACCGCATACACTTGAACATTTAACTATTCGTTATTTAATTTATTCCAATAATATATTCTAACTTAAGCAAACACAAGAAACACACAAGTTATACGTACCTTGAATTTTAGCTTTGAGCACATTTAGTCTTAAACTTAAGCTAAGCTGAAATCTGTACAACATCAATAAGTCCTTCTTAGTACTAATCTAATATTAATATAATCTCTTAACTCTTTTGATCTATTAAATTTTCTAAGGTCTTACTAGTTATCTAGGTTACATGGAAATTAGCTTAATTGGAAGTTAAATAAGTATACAATTAGGTTATGTTTTACTCAACACGGCCATTTTGAAAGTCGTATAACTCAACACGAGGTGGTACATGGTTGTGTCAAAGGCCATGTACCTTTCGGTGTAAGATATAATTTTTACACAAGATAAAACATTATCGTATTAGGAGGTCGTGTTCCTTTTTATAAGGTTTGGGTTTGATATGAGCATAACACAACCGTATTAGGAGGTCGTGTATCTCTCGGTACGTTTAGGTTTAACACAATCGAGACACGATTATGTTAGGAAGTCGTGTATTTTTTTATAAGGTCGAGGTTCAACGTGAGCATGACACACGTGAGCATGACAGGCTGTTGGGAGGTCATATATCCTTTTGTGCAATCTAGGTTTAACACGGTTGAAACACAACTGTGTTTAGGAGGCTATGTATCTTTCGGTACATTTTACGAACCTTAATTCCTCTATATCAATTCATCCTAATTTCAATTCTTTTTGTTACTAGGTTTAATTTATTCATAGAACATGTATTTTCAAATCAAATTATGTATATTAGAATACTTACATCGAAATTTCTAAATTGAGTCCTTAATCCATCGATTTTTGTGCTCATTACATCTCATTCCTTGATTTAAATTTTGATTAATTAACACGATATAACTAGGGTAAATTTTCAATTCGATATTCTAATTAACACTTTCATAATAAAACCTTACTTGGACGAGAATGGATTAAAATCTTTTTTATTTCCCTTTAATCACCTATATGTTTTCTCCAAAGCGTTTCCTTATCTTACTATTATTTTACTGTGAGGAGGTAAAAAAAAATGAGCCATAGGTCATAATGAAGTATTTATACTCTATTCGTAAAATAATCCATTTGCCCCTCAAATTTTATGAAATCCCTCTTTTGACCTTAGCTTTACGTTAAAACATATATCAAATAAAATAAATTTCGGGTATCTACATCTTTAGTATTATTACATAAGAAGCCATGTAACTTAAACAAGTTTTCTCCAAAATCAAAATGTAATTGATATGGATCCTTTTATTCATTTGCTCCCTTGATCATATATGAGAAAGAAATATATACATTTAGTATTCAGCAACTTTACTATTTAAATACTCGGGTTTTTTTTCCTATTTCAGTCTATTGTCTAACTTTTATAAATTATGATTTTTCTTAATTTTGTTCATTCTTTTTTTCACTTTTAACATAAAACACTCTAACATTATGTTTGACAATTTGTAATATAGAAGAAATATGTAGAAAAGAGTGGAAAAGAAAAAAGTGAAAATAAAATGTAGTTATTATTTTGTATTTGGTAATATATAAATGAATTGAAAGGAAGTGAGGAGAAAAAAAGTTAGTAATTGATAAAATTACCCTTATTATTATTTAGATGACCATTGTCATAAAAAGACGATTTTGTAATTGTACTATATTTCCATCAATTTTTCTCCAATTTGAAAAGAAAAAAATAGCTTTTAAAATAGAAAGATTTCTACATTTTTTTCTATCTATTTCCATTCTTTACTTAAGTTACCGGATATAGCATTTTTATCCTTTTTTTTATTTCCTTTTAATTTCTATCAATCCAAACATCCTATTTTTCAGGCTTACAACTAACCAAGACGAGTCATGTAACTAAATTGTGTTGGGTTTGAAGCTATATCATAAAATTTGATTCTTCTATATCATGTAAGACTGTTATCTAAGACGAAGACCAAAGCTCTTGTTCCACTCTTTTGTCGAATAGAACAAGCAGGATCCCCTTCTTTCCATCAAGTTTTTCTTCTTCTTTTTTTCATTCGGCTTTGCCCCATTAGCATTATCTTTTGTCATCCTCGCTGATTTTACAAATAAACATCCCTATCACATGAAACATACGATATAATCAATGAACATGTGGCGTATGCAGATAATGCACATAGCATGCTTGTGAACCATACTAATAAATACGGGGTATCTCTACAAGTATAGCATGAGTCTCATTCCAGCATAAATTAGACTTCACAATTCCTAGAATTTAATCATTTGGAAAGCATATAAGTATTTTTTTTTTATTATTATTATCTCGTTCACAAGTATACTTAATTACATCTATAAGGATCTAAGGCATTATAATAGCTCTAAATTAGCAATACATTTATCAGAAAAATGTCAACTCTTTTCTACTAAAATCATTCCATCCTAAGTTGTCTACCTTAAAAAAAAAAACCAATAAATTCTGCATCTTGAACCAACATTAATGGTGACATATCAGATGCTCCTTCTTAGAGAATCATGAGTTCATAAGCCTTGCCTTCATTAATTGCTCTCTCTCCTTACCAACCTTCCATGGATTCTAAATGGAATATGCAAGACAAACTTTTCAATTACGTTGTATATTCAAGTAATATACATGTTGACAATTTCACTAGAGAAAGAGGGTGATTGCATGAGAACGGCATCTCAATTAGAGGAGGTAAGTATTCACATTGACAAATCCTAGGGACTTGGTTGTGGAAATAGTATTCTGTGTAATTGAGGAAACAAGCCTTATACCATTGCTACTACATCAATGGATCTATTTGTGTTCTTGCATATATATATGAACTTTATTTGATGGTTCCATGTAAAAATTCAATTTGTTAGTTTCTCTTTCCTTTATTTGCTTATCTATTGTTATGTCTACACTAAAAAGATAATTACAAAGTATGGTATGAAAAAATTTGAGGGACCCATAAGTTCTAATTTGTGGCAATTTTTTTAACGGACACACAAATTTTAATTTGTGGCAAAATAGAATGTGTAGGATCTTGATATGATTAATCTTGAAGGCTTTAGGTGCAAAAATTCTTGAAGGAAAATGAGTGCACAGATCTTCATGAAAAGGCTTTGACATTGATTCAACAGAGTATGATAAATAGTGTCCTATGGGAGGTATGAGTAGAGAGGATGACTAGAAGATTTTAGAAGAAATTGGAATCATTCTACTTAACCCAATTTCTGCAAACCCGTAGGTGTTGAATTGGAGATTATATTCACTCCATATGAATGAGGAATCAACATATGAGAATATAACTTTTGATTTCATTTGTCTGGTTACAATTTGAAATACAAGCAAGAGACCGAAGATAAGATAAACGATCCCGACGTGCTTTTTATCGTCTTTGTTCAATGAGTTTAAAGAGATCATGATATATGGTAAGGAGAGTTTGTAACTAAAAGATGTCAAGAGCAATATGCTGAGTAAGGTAAAACTAAACAGTGAGATGAGATCTACAGGCAATGAGGTGGGTAGTGGTCGAGTTGCTAAGGACTGACGAATACCTTGCACCGATGGTGGTTTTTAGAGGTAAGTCTGGATAATGGGATGTGATTTGTTTTCACTACAAGCAAAAAGGTCTATGAGATAGATTGTATTGAGAGGCAAAATCAGGCAATATTCGAGATGACAGGGTTAGGGTGGTTTACACTCCAGCAGTGGCGGCAGAAGATGATGTGATGTTACTAAAGCTGAGATCTCTAGATTGGGTTTTAGACTTTGGTAATGCGTTTCATGTGTGCCATAAGGGAGGGTTAATCTGGACCTTACAAGCCTAATAGGTGGTTTAGGAGCAAAACCAAATATAGCTGGTGTAGATGGAGCGTGGCTGAGGCTGCATGATAATTGAATATGCACTCTATCAAATGTTAAAGGTTGTATACATGGATTGTCATGTAATGTCGTTTACTTCATGCTGAATAAGATTGGTAAAAATATAAAGCAATAAGATCCAGTTTCATGGAGGTTTCCATTGGAGATTTAATAGTTATGCAAAGAGTCAAGTTTGGTAACTTGTCTCTATTGCGAGGGCTTATGATCCTTAATTCTATTGTGGATTCAGTTGATCTTCTTGTTAACATTGTTGGCAATGACAAAAAAACACATAGTAGTGTATGGAATCCTGAAGTGAATGACCAAGGAGTACATGATAAACCGGTGTATGTTGATCGGTGAATAATGATGTGCTGCTAATATCAAGGGAATTCATAATTAGGCATTAGTATCGTAATATACACAATTTCATCTGGTTATAGGAGGAGGGTGGCTTATGGGTTAGTGCTCGGAATGGTCTAAACGTGGATAGTTGGCAACACCAAATAGAGGCGCAGAAAGCAAGTAAAGCTGGAGTATATATGCATGTTGAATTGCTAAAATTCCAAGACAAAGTGGTGATTATCAAATGGTTTCTTGAACTTTTACAAGACATGGGTTTAGTGCGTATAGACACCAGAACGGGAATATTGGCAAAACTGGGATGCGAAGTTGCTTGGATTAACCAACAAGGTTGCTCAATCAACCGAAGAGGGTGACGGGTTTCCAACATGTCATTGTCAGTGGACCGATTTTGCGGTATCCATCATATTAAATTTCTTTCTTTTTTTTTAAATATATTTTCTTGTTGTTTGCCTTGCTAAGATATTTATATATAAACAATGTATTGGTGGGAGTTGATAAAGAAAATTGTGAGAACTGCAATAACAACTTTGTCGCAAACATTATGTGAACTGAAAGAGGGAAACCTCGTATTATTATTGCCATATTAATGGATTAGTTTGCAGTTTTATTCTTGTTTTTCTACATCCACTTGGGTTTTCTATGTAAAATTCTCTGTTTATTTTATATTGAGTGTAAGAGCACTTTGGAGAAGAGAATAAAAAATATGTTTTTAAAAATCAATTACGTGCTTATACTTCTCATGGCAATAATCATGGATATGTTAATGAAATCATTTATTTTTTTATATTGTGTAATCAGTATTAAAAAATATAAAAGTTTTTTATTTTAAATTCTTAATAAGTATTTGAAATACCGTTCACATCAATAAATATTACTAATTAACTAATAAAAAGATAATAAAGATGACTAAAGAATTCAAACATTCGATGGAGCATAAAATATTTGGATGTTTTCATGTGACGTTAGACAAAGTCTTAATTTGGAGGGAATAATTAAGGACTAGTAGCAGGGTTGAGACAATCATATCATATAATATATATATATATATATATATATATTGGGTGCAACCAAGTCTTACCAACTCCTAACTCATTGCTCAAATCACCTTTTCTTTCATCAGTTTAACTACTGAAATCTACTCACTTTTTCTAGTTGACATTTTGATCATCCATCATCACTATTTATCTTATCTAGCCCTCATTGCACCACACACACGCACACACACATGAAACTAGATAAAACTGAGTTAAACCCAAAGATAATGAAAATTCCTAATGTCAAGGTTCGTCCAACCCAAAACTCATTCGAAATAACCGAGTGCCTTTGGCCGCAGCAGCAGGAGGAGGGGGGGAGGAGGAAGATGATCATCATGGATACGATTATCGCCGAAGCAGCCGGCACGATTATTGGCAAGCTAGACGGGCGTTTCTGAAAAGCTACCGTTTTTCCGAGGAAGACAACAATGGATTCAAATTTAAGCTCAAGAGATCAGTTAAGGGGATAAATGAGGCTGCAATGGGAGCTGTTGTTGAGTTTCGTCAAGGCATTATGTCAAAGAGGAAGTTTGCTGTTAGGGTTTTCAGGATTAAGATTATGTTACCATCTCTTGTTATAGTCAGCATGAGATGCTTCGTTCCATGGTTTAAAAAAGTGGACATGGCGCAGTGATCCAGTCATACGCATACTGGGGGGGCCAATCTTACTATATAAAGTCGGGTTTATAAAACTTCAATCATAAATAATCCACTTTTAAGTATGTCGATATATATTTATGGTTAAAGTTTTATTATATATTTATATAGTTTATGATCGCACCTATAATTATTTAGTCTAGCAATTTTCTATGTATTGGTTTGATGTGAACATGAATGCATTAGTTCAATTGGATGATTAAACTTCTTCAGGATCTGAGTCAACCGTTTGCTTGTAGATATTGTCCAGCCTTGTTCCTGTCGAGAACCTTGTGAATGCAGCTTGACATACAACCATGATACTTTTTTTTTTTGTACTGTTGATTTTGAAAGTTATTTGATGGATTTTTAGGTTTTGTTTAGTATGAAGACATAAAATATTTACGTGCTGTTATGTCCCTTCAAGAGAAGCTTATTATCCATATTTTAGCCAACTTTCAATCCTTCAAATTATATGAATCAAAATGTTACCTGAGGACATAAACTTCCCTTTTTCGTCTCATGCGTCGGCTGTCTGAGAATGATGGGGATAAGTAGGTTGAAAAGTTGTTTATATTTACACTAAAAGTCAATCAAATCTAAGGATAGATATAAGACGGATTAGAATGGATTACAAGCTTATTAGCATTGCCCCACAATAAAATACCCTACTATCTTTATAGCCTCATAAAATTGGAGGAGCAAAATTTTACTTCCATAATTGCCCCCATATTCTTTGCCTCACAAAAAAGAATAATAAAATGCTTCCCTCCTAAAGCTTTGTTTTACACACACACACACACAAAATAAATAAATAAATAATTTTTTAGTGAAAAATAATTCAAAAACTTTTTCTTTAAATATTAAAAAGCTCATTGGATGGAAATAAAACACGTGTTTATTAGGAGTTAATTTAAATTCAAGAACATGAAATATATTCGTACAATAAAATTTAAAGTTTAACATCAGTAATTTTGTTTGATTTCTAGTAAAAATTAATATATATAAATAAATAATATAAACAATTGTAAAGTTCTTATTAATATGTATTATTAATGTCTCTTGATAAAGAAAAAAATTAACTAAAGGCTAACATAACGATAGAAAAGAAAATAAACAAAAAACTGCAAAAGCAACAACCAAAATTTCATTTGGAAATCTATATCCTTGGCAGCATCTATTGTAGTCCTAAACAAATGCACATTTATTGCTAATTAAGGGCTTGATAGGGCAAAAGATTTATACCATGGTTTGCCCTGCATAGCAAGGAGGTAGATTTTATCTACCAAACCTATGCTAAATGGTGCCTTACACCCCCTTCTATTCCATCAGGGTGTTGATTCTGATTTTTCCAACTCCCATGACTATCCCTAATCAAACTTTTTATGTTTTGATTAAGTCAATTAAGTCCAACAAAAATTTGTATTAGATTCAATCCATTCTTTTTATATTTTAAGTAAATCATTAAAGTTTTTTATGATTAAGCTATCATATCATGTAAGTTTGCTAGGTATAATTATATATTAATTGAAATACTAAAAGGAAAAAGTTAGTGAAATAAATGTAAATTGAAATACCAAATATATATTATATTATTATTATTATTATTATTATTTAATTATTATTATTATTATTATTATTATTATTTTTATTATTATTATTATTATTATTAGTGTAAGATAAACCCTTCACTATGATACCTTTGATAAATGAGAGGTCCTTAAAATTACAAAACTTTTGTAACTTTCAGAATTCAAAATTCATTGTCTGAAGTGAGTTCTCTCTTGCAAATCGATTTTTCAAAATTTAGAGAATGAAAATTGAAAGGATTTAAATCCTTCACTATTGGTTTACTTTTCCTCTTTTATTCCATTCTCTTAATTTCATCAATATCCTCATTTTAGATATTGTTATGTATAATTATTGGTTGAAATTATTTTAAAAAAAATGATAGTATAATGATATTACATGATAATTTAAGAATTTGAGTAATCTAGACAACTTATTCAAAAATTGATAAAAATTGCTAAGATCTTATTGGAATAAACATTATTCTCCTTCTATGATAAAATACATTTAAATCTCCTACCTCCAATCAATTAACTAATATATAGTTAAAAAAATAATAAACAATAAAATAATAGAAATAGAGAGGAGACCGTTTTTCCATATAAATGACTTCCAATCACCTACATAGAATTCCGGTCCTTTGTTACTTTACATATTTTCCTTCACTCAAAGTCCCAACCAATAAAACTTAGTATGTTGGTTTTCATTATTTTTCATTTACTTTTTGCTAAAGCATGACTAATCAATAAAAAATAAAAATATGAAAGATTTTCAATTGAACAAAAATACTTAATAATGCAAGGAAAACATACTTCTCTTCTTTCTTTTCTTTTCTTTTCTTTTTTTTTTTAACAAAAGAAATAATTTTCTTTATTACTTTCAACATAAATGTAAATATTCATTCTTAACCATCAAGGTAATATTCCTCCACCTTCTCTCATTAGGCATAAAAAGCTTATTTTATCAACATCGAATATTACAAAAATAACATATATATTATAATATATATATATTACAATATATTAAAATTAATCACAATATTCTAAAAGAAAAATGCAAAAAAATTAACATGGACCCTAAATATTCATCTATAAATTATGAATTGATTGCAGCTCTTTTATTTTCCATGTCTTCTACTTCCATGAGTAACCCTAAATAATTGAACCTACAACATGATGTATAACCACCAACAAGAAGGTCCAAACACACATGGTTAAAGACCCCACTCTACCTTATAGGTGCTCTAAGCTTTCATGATTTTCACTTGGACCACACCCTTATCTTCATTATTGCCTCAAACTTAACACCAATCACTTCACTGTCACTTTTCTTCTCTCTTTCTCTCATAGTAGCACAATCGTAGTCATAACCAAACTATTAGGTGATCAATAAGCCTTCTTAAATCGAGTGATTCAAAAATTATCTACTAATATTGACTTGTTGTTTACAACCATAAGTTAAGGAAAATTGCAAATGCTCTCCATTTGCTTTAAGTGTACTTAGTTTTTTATTTCTAAAACTAAGCATTGAGACTTTATGTATTTAAAAAAAAAAATTGTTTTTAGAAACCTAGTGATCATCTTGTCTTTGATAAAAAAATAAAAAATAATGGTAAGTATATTGAGTTTAAATCTTAATATAATCTTGTTTAATTATACATAAGTTTTGCTCATGGCAATATATGTTGCATTCCCACATTTTCACTTCAAAGGATCTTGGGTTTGCATTGGCATTATATTTATCTAGAGTTAGGCTCTAATAGTTAGACCCTTGAGGTGGTTCTTTGTAGGATAAAGTGACTACAGTTTGATGATGTTTCACTTCATCGTACCTTTGCTAATCAACTTGCATGTTTTAAATGATTTTGGTTGGATGAAGTTTTATTTACACAATCTAAAATTGTTTGGTAGTCATTAAATTGAACCTTTCTTGACTTCATTTAATCGAATTACCACTTTATCAAAATTAGGTAGGAGTTCTCAAAGAATATTTATGTTGCACTATACCAATGATCCTTTAACAATACTTTATACATATCTTTTTTTGTATTATCTAGAATTTTACATTTTTACTTAACAAATTGTTGTGAAAATTTTCTATTAAGTATGTGAGCTTGAACTAGACAAATAAAAGAGAAAAACATAATTTGAAATAGTGAGTAAAATTTGTGTGAGATTATAGCATGAACTGAGCTCAAGTGTATTTGTAAAAGTAAAGGAAAAAAAAATGTGAAGTCATCATCTTTAAGATATTATAAGGAGTGGAAATTGGATGGATGCTTTGGGAGCAAAACCTAAACCCACTATATATCAAAGTCTCCTTGTCTTTTTAGTCTCATTTTTGTTTGACTTTTGCAAGCTTTTGTTTGAAAGCTTTTAACTAGTATAATAATTTTTTAATCTAACACTAATTCTCTATATTCTTACACTCTAACTTTTTACTTGTACATGTTATCCTAACTCTATTTTTTTTGCATTTGAACTCTATACTAGAGAAGCCATGTAAGCATAATATGTGCTTTAAAAATTCATTATCTAACTATTGAAATCATTATCATATGAACTCTCAAAGTCATATAAATAGTTAGATGATGAACTAGACACTCTTATTGACGGGATTGTATAATTACTTAAGAGGTAATCATGACATTTACATATTAAGTTAATATGATAAAAACAAGGAGAGTGATTGTGTAACGACCCTATAGAGGGCCTAGTATAATTGTTTGAAAGCTGTCATATCACATGTACACCCGCAATATGAGAACTGTCTTACAAGTCAGAAGTTGTAATACTCTAATTAAATAATCAGTCCTTGCCATAACTGATAGTACATATAATTAATTATTATGAAAATTAATATATTGTAGTTCACCAGAATCATAGAGAATCAGTATCCCTTACCAAATAGTAAAACCTGGTGATTTCAACATTTAAGAACATTGTTTCAAAAAAGTTTTGGAAAATGACAAAGTTATAAAATAAATAGCTTTACAAATTCTTATTTGCTCATCCTAGACTTTTAACTATCATTTAATTCTCCATCTATCCTTGAAGCTTGAGTTTGGAGCACTCATCACTTTGATCCTAACCCATTTCCCAACTTTAGAGTACCCTGCAAGACAAACTATTGCCCATAGCTCAATGAGTTTGTTCATCACAACTACCATTCAAGCAAGTTATTAAACATTAATTAGCACATCATAAAATCTATTTATGTACAAAATGAATACATGTGTGATGAATGCAAGCAACACATTCATGGGATTCTGGAACCATGAAAGGTATAGATCTGCATTGTCTATACTTTGATTAACCCTCATACTTACTTGTATGAAGCACCTCACCTTACTTAGGAGGTTATCTAAAGGCATAGTCCCCCAAACAAACTTGACGCTTACTCATCGCTGAGAACAAAAATGCCACAAGGGCCAGTCTTGGTGAATTCCACATCGGGCCATTCACATTCAATCAGATACTTAATAATGCCTCAACGACCAAATTAGGTGATCCTTCATTAGGGCATCTATCTGCAATCAATCTGTTAAAAAAATGTCTCACAGACCTTAAATAAAAGTTGTTCCAACTGCTTTACCTTTAACAAAATTAGTTTTGATAAAATTACTATAGGAAACACTACGGTTTTATAAAAAGTAATCTCTAAGAGCACATGCCGAGTTTTTGGTATAACCTTTATGGAAAAACATTTTTAAAAAACTTGAAAGATTTCAAAAAGTTTCAACATGTTTCAAAAATTTCTAGCAAATGTTGAATACTCTTCATTTTTTTCTATGTACCTATTGAATCATAGACATGCGACAAATAATTCAATTATTTTGGCCAAGAATTTAAGTTTACCCTTTAATAAGGTGATCTCATGGATGAGAGCATATAAGGCTATCAACTATTCCATCACACAATCAATAGAACATTATGCAATTAGCAAGTAGTAAGCAGACAGTAAATCGTTTGAACTCTCTCACATAGGCATGACTTAAGAATCGTAATATTCTTTTGGTAGGAATAGAGAGTCATCTGATATACTTAAATAATTAAGTATAGAAAGTCATACACATAAGAATAGCTAAAACATGCTAATATAATACCTTGATTCTATCCCCAAGTTTTAAGATAGCATTTTAATATCTTTTTAATATTTAAATTCTTAATAGTCGAGGTTCAACATCTTAGGTCTAAGTTCATGGTCCTTCATCTAAGTCCATGTTTAGGTCCTCATTACAGTAAGTCATATTCTCAAATGATGTAATGATAAGAAAAATATGTGTCTAAGGTATATGTCCATGAATATGTCCAAGAATTTGTCCATGAATGTCCAATAGGTCAAAAATGATCATAGATGGTTATAAGTCCTCAAGGTTTGAAAAAATAGCCTTAACATTCTTTCTTTGAACTTTTGCAATTATTAGGGGTTTAAAATGTATCTAAACACTAAAAAATACTCTAAATGAAAGAGAAATAGAGTAGTCTTATGAAGGTAAAGTTTTCTTGAAGTGAAATTGTGGTTTGAACCTATAACTTTTATAAATAGGATATATGAAGAGTATGCTACGAAAACAACTTAGGTTAATTAGGATTACCTTGAACTGATGAAAACCCCTTGAATACCTAAAATAAAGGTCCTAAAATATAGAAAATGTCTTGATTTAACAACTTCCATAAGCAAGTTAAAGATTACTCAATCTTCTTGAAAGTTTCTTATCCTAATGCATGGCGTTGGTGGTTCTAAAACTTTTATTGGTTTTGGAAATGCAAGTGAGGTTAACTATGAATGAAAATTTCTAAATTCTTAGAGGAATATTAGGTGTGTTTGGTGGAAAGTTAGTTGAATAAAATTTAGCAAAAAAAAAAGAGGACAAAGTAGCGTGTAGAAGTAGAGTTGTTACAAGGGTAAATTTTGCTTTTTACCTCCCCCTTTTATACTAGTTAAGTTTTTTTGTTTTGTAATTTATTTTTTTCTTTTATTTTCCATGCCTAAGGGGAAAAGATTGGGCAGGTTTTAGGTTTATTATTAATCTAATATTTGATAGGATAAGTTAGAGAATTTATAACTTAGGATAAGAAAAGGTAAATGATGACATGTAGATAAAATCACATATTGTTGATATAGTCAAAGAGGAGGGCAGAATTTGGTGAGTCACAAGCTATTTTTTAAGCTAATTTTTTGTTTATTTATAGATAACTTCCTTAGCTTTATCATGGTATTTTTGGGTTAATTTTTGATAGATTAAGATTAGGTAAGATAGTCTTAAAATGGGATGAAATAAAGTTAAGTAACAAGGTATTTTTAGAAATGAGATTTGCATACAATTTTCCTTTTGTTTAACCAACTCTAAAACTCTAATTTTTTTCATGATATTTTTAGGTCCTTATCCTATTTAAAGCAAGTTAATTTATGGTAGTTTATATTAGATTAAATTAAGATAAGATGAGGTGAATTGGATGATGACATGTTAGGAGAAATTGCATGGGGTGTCCATGTGAATGAAGGGCATTGCAATCTATTTTTGAGGGGTCATCCTTCTGAATTTTTCCATGTCATTTTATTGAGTAAACAAGGTATATTTAAGGTACAATATGGTGTAATTTTGGTAAGATTTAATAAAGATAGGATAAGATAGAATAGAGTAACTAAATCACGGCAAAAATTGAAAAAATCACATGCTTAAAGTCCCTTCTTGAATCCAGCCGCTACATATCCTTTTTTTCCAAATTTATTTCATGTCTTTTTCTTAAGTTAGACAAGATAAAATAGGGTAAGATTGAGATAAGATTAGGTGGAATAAATTTTGTCTTGATAGGATAAGATAAGAGTTGACATTTCAAAGCTTGATGTGGAAACTTTGTCTTCAAATGGCATCTTTGAGAAGGAGCTCCAACCGATTCTGTTTTGTGTGGATTTTCTGGTATTTTGTGTGTTATTGGGTAATTAAAGATGTAATATTGAATAATAGAAAATAAAAATTAGTTAAAATAGATTAGGATTTGAGGGTGGTTTCAAGTTTAATCGCTTATGAGACTTTAAGGTAAAGTTCAAGGACTTCTAATTTCGATTTATTTTGTAATTGGGTTTATTATTAATTTGTATTTATTTTTGCTAATCTAAGTTTTATGATGTTAATCCTTATAATTATGGTAAGATTGAATGGATTTGTAAAGAAATTGACTCAATTCAAAGCAAGTTTTCTTAAATCCTCTAATTATTTATCGAAAATTGACTTAAGTCAAATTAGAGTAGACTTAAATCAACTGAGTTCGGGTTTTTAAATCTAATACTCAAGGGATTTTTGGGGTTGAGTACTAGTTCTATAGATAAAATTTAACAAAATTCGAATTTAGTCTGGTAATTGAAAAATCAAGAATAAGATCAAACTCTTGGGGTAAGGAGTTAATGGAAATTAATACAGTTAACAATTTTCAACTAAACTTTTACTGAGTCAAATCTATCAATTCCATCGAAAAAGGGCACCATATAAATCCTTGGTATGTTATCTACTAAGTCTTCTCTAAGTTAACCGAGTCTAAACTTTAACAATCCAAGTCCATTCAAGTCTTCTCAAAGGTGTCAAGGAAAATACTTAGGTTACTTAGTCTGATTTAGTCGATTGACTTAAGTCGACTTTTAATTTGACTAAATTGACTTAAAATATTGAGTCATCTCTAGTTTTTGACCTTATTCGGGTTTATTTGAAGCTCAAACCTAAGTGTATTTCCTTATATAATAAAATTACTAAAAATACTATCTACAAAAGTTTTTAAGAATTACATATGACATTTGGCCTAGAATTTGTGATTTTCAATTTTGATTTCTAGGCCAAATCTATCAAGTGTTTGTACTTGTTTTCCTTCTCCATAAGATAATCTAGTTAAATTAAGGATCTCGTTGTCACGAAATGGCTCAATTTGTGATTGAATGTAAGTGAAAGGAAATGAAAAAGGAGTTGGTACTAACTTGTATGTTATAATTTTCTAGTTGAATTTAACTTTGATTTATATACTTAGATTACTAAGATTCATCTCATAAGTTTGAGATTAGTTGGGTCTAGTCGGTTTTGTGGATAAACCAACTTACATCATTACTCAAAAGGTCTTTAGTCAACTAAGTTTTTGTACTAGTAAACCCAAGTCAATTCAAGTCTTCCTTATCTAATATGAAGTTGACTCAAGTCAATGCTTTATTTGTAGTAAGTTGACTCAAGTCAATTATCAATTTACTAAGTCAATTTTAATATCTTAACCTTATTTGACTATTTCAAGATAAAATTTTCTAGATTTAGGAACTAATTCATTTCACAAGTTTAGGTTCCTGCAAAATGAGTAATTTTATTAAGAGGTTGATTTGGTGGTTTTCTTTAAGAAGTTATGTAAAACTTTGTCATCAAGTTTATCAAAATGATTTCCCTGATAAGCTAGTGAAATAGCATTCTTTAAGAAGTTAACTTGAAGATAACTTTCTTAGAAAGTTAGTTAAAAAAAAGCTCCTCATACAAGCTAAATGTTTACGTCTCTTAAAAGAAGAAAAATTCTATATAGATATTTAAAAGAATCTTAAATTGACTAAATAAAACTTCTTGTTACATAAAGATTGAAAACTAACCTTACGTAGCTAATAATCTTTTATGCCTAATTATAAAGTATAGATAAGAATCGTAATTATTTGAAAGTCTTAAAAAAATTAAGGTGCTATATTTTACTTTAGTGAGATCTTAAACAGTTAGCTTAATTAATTCTATCGATAGAAATGTCCTAATTCCATGGGGTTTCATAGATTGTCATAGGATTATGATAGTTATCTTTAGAAAAAAAATTCAATAACTACCCATTTCAAATATTTCTTTTGTATATGGGGCTATTTAGTAAAATTAAAATGAAAACAAATTTCATAAAGAATAAAACACCGGAAGTAGGGGTTTTCACCATATTAGTATAGATTTTTATTAGCACTCTAGCTTTTATTTATACAAGATTAAAATTTCTTACTCTACTAGAATTTCATTCTTTTATTAACTCATATTCTTATACAAACAAAGTTAAAGAAATGGAATTAGCAAAATTTTTATTCTTGTATGACATACTCTTATGATATGTCATCTTATGAAAATAGTAAATTTAACAAATAAAAATTTAATTAAACATGATATTAGTGGATTCAAACTCTAGTTATAAAAGTTAATGAGTAAAAGTTTAACTGGGTATATGATATTTAATAATTTTAAATTTCATATGTAAAATTAAAAATATATATATATAAATAAATTTTATATAGTGATTTTGACATTATCCCTACTTTTAACTCTAATTCTTTCATTAAAAATTAAGGAAGCTCACAAGGTTTATCTTTCTGTTTTTTTTTAAGCCTAATTAATCTCCTCATGATTTATCTTAGGAAAACGAATATATTTATATACATATAGCAAAATATTTAAAAATGGGAGCTTCTTTTCACATTCTTGATAATTTTTTTATTATTTAATTCAAGAATAAAACAGTATAATATAAATTTAAAGGTCATTTTCAAAAAATTTAATTTAAATGATTAATTTAGATAATAAAAATTAACCATGCACATAGCATGTATAAGATGTTGTATGCATATTATCCATACAAAGTATCATAATTTGTCTCCAATAATGTTGGAGGAATTATAATCAATCTCGGTATCATAAATGTGATGATGATGATTCCACCCACATAAAGTACAAAATAAAACATGACCACTCACTTCCTTTTCTCTCTTACCCACTGTCCAAATGATATCTTTCTGCACAGCTTGCATCTCTTTTCTGATCCAAGAAAAACATCATATTTAGATATCTGTCTCTTTTTGTAGCGTTGCATAAACTTTCCATTAGGAGTATACCAAGAGAGTTATGTTTCTTAACATTAGGAACCTCTAGAGGTAGATCTGTTCTTTCTCTGCTGCCAATTTCGGCGTGATTTCATATTGGTTAACAGATACCCCGAGAAGTAGAAAATCTTCGACAGGATGGAGTATTAAGTAGTTCATTTGGAGAAAACTGAAGTGTTGACTCTTGATTTTCTTCGACGAGGGAGCACATATCAGCATAGATTAGAAAGAAAGTGGTTGAAAGTTGTAATTGAAAGATGAAACTACAGTGTGATGTGTGTGAGAGAGCTCCAGCAACAGTGATTTGCTGCGCAGATGAGGCAGCTCTGTGCCCGAAATGCGATGTTGAAATTCATGGTGCAAACAAGCTGGCTAGCAAGCACCAGAGGTTACTCCTTCAGTGCCTTTCTGATAAGCTTCCTCCATGTGATATATGCAGGGTAATTTCCATCGCTTTTTTCTCTTATTTTTCTGTGTTCACATAACCTGCATATAGATGAAGTATTAGACTATTGTTGTTTTTAATTGAAACCATTGATATTCGAGAAACTTTTTGTATTCAGAACCATGACCAACCGATCGGAAAGTTTCAAACTGGTAAAAACAGTCGTTGCTTGATAATATTTCAATGTAACTCAATTCCATTCCTTTTTCAGCCTTGGTTTTTACAAAATTTTCAGGAGTATATATCCCAGAGCTGTTATGCCTCTGTTTGCATCGGTCTATTGATTAAATGTGTCCTCTACCTATGTCCTGCTTAGCGTTGTGGCTCGTATTTTGAGTCCAAGGACTGGTAAAAGCGAACCATATCGAGGAGTGCAAGACAGTAACGGTATGCATAGGCACTATGTAGGATGGGAACACTGACTCTGTCTAATACATGTCCAATTATTGTAAAACTTGATACAAAGTGAAAACATGAAACTACTTTAGTCAATCAAAGACAAGAGGAGATGAAGTTCGGTCGACCAACTGAACAATCACCCTTTACTGTAGACTAAAGCCCGTGCCCAATCATCTATTTACTTTTATTTTGTAACATTGTGTTAGGATTTACAGGTAAGACAGATTTCCTTATGCCTAAAAACTAACTGACAGTGAATTTTGCTTAGCACCATACGGTTTTTCACCCCAAACATTTTTCTGTTTTCCACGTAAATCGACGTCTTTGTGTTGTCTTTTCTCTACTATTATATGCTGCATCATGTGTGATCTCTTTGTTCCATGCTTAGCACAAATCTGGCTTCCTCTAATCAGTAATTGAAACATAGGAGAAGGTAGCATTCATATTCTGCGTCGAAGACAGAGCTCTCTTCTGCAAGGACTGTGATGAACCGATTCATTCAGCCAGTAGTCTTTCAGCAAAGCATCAGAGGTTCCTTGCCACTGGGATCAAGGTGGCTTTGAGCTCTAGCTGCTCCAAGGGCAGTGAACTCAATGGCTGTCAACCTCCAAGCCAAAACGCTCCATCCGTCCCCATGAAAGCGCTTCCACAACAAGCTCCTGACTTGGTATCAGCTTGGGGTGTTGATGATTTGCTACAATTGTCCAACGCCGAATCCTCTGAGAAGGTAAGATGAGTTTATGCATCTTCTATTAGCTTGTTCTAAGCTTTCTATGAGGGTAATATTACTATGACTAGTGAAAAGAATAGATGTCATGGATAAAGATGAATTTGAGAAAGGTGCTTTCTGTCCTTGATGCAATATTCCCTTAAAGTAGGAATAAATTGGATAATACTATTGGGAAGAAGAAGATTGTTGTTTTATGTGATTGGAGAAAGTATTGTAAACTTTCAATGCGCCCAAATTAGGGAATCCATTAGATACAATGCAAGATGGATTTTGTTCTATCGTTGATTAGAGATTTATCCATGAAGAATACATATTGGAGTTTGAAGAAAGGAGCAGTAGTAGTCAACCCACAACAGATAGAGATTAATCCAATAACTATAGTTCCTCCGGAAATGCTAAGATCTTTGGCTCAAGAAGAAAGGGTTACTTTGTATCATCTTATCCCGTATCTACATTTAAGCATGTTGATAAATTGATTCTACCTTAACTTTTAAATCACATACCCCATCTTTGTTTTATCATCCAGTGAAGGCGATACATAAATGGTAGGTACGATAGTGTTTATAACCAGATGCATTTAATCCATGCTTTTATTAGAGACCAAATTTTAGAAGTGTCATGACGTGCTGTCTCACCACTCTCCTAAATTATGCCTACTTTTCCCTTGGCGCTAGCAGAAAGACCAGCTTCAATTTGGAGAACTGGAATGGCTAGCAGACACTGGTCTCCTCGATGAACAGATAGCTGAAGAAGCCTTGTCAGCAGCAGAGGTACCTGAGATCCCAATTTCAACAGCAAGCTACAGCACACCATATAGATCCACCAGGATCAGTGTTCCACAAAAGAAGCCAAGAGTTGAACTTCCAGATGACGAGGAGCACTTCACTGTCCCTGATCTTGGTTAAGTTTGTGGTCTTCATCCGCGGTTCTTTCCAAGAACCTGATATCTATGTGTATATTTGCATGTTAATTAGCATAAAGAGGATCTAGCAATGACAATGGATGTAAGCAGCTATAGTATAAGGGTTTCTTTGTAATATTACAGCTTTCTTATGTTTGATCATCAGAATCATCTTGATTTGATGATGAAATTTTTTCATCATAAACGTTTGCTGCTTTTCCCTCACGTGTTTATTTCGTCAGGAGCTAATCACTCTGGAGACATGAATATGTCAATCAATAGGTAAGCAAACAAATTATATTCCTGAAGAATTTTAGTGGTCTTGTCGACTGGACTCGTCATATGAATATCAAACAACGTTCATAAAGTTTAAATCGCATATATGCATATAACATGTTAAAATGACCATTTTAACATAGTGGGTTCCTTTACTCAGGGATATTGCCATAAATATTTGGCAGCTTGCATTATTAAGCGTACGCTTCATTTGAGCTTTTTGCTTGAGGCACTATCAAGGTTTTAAATGATAAAATACTTTTTGGCTTCAGTAAGACTAGTAGGCCTTTCTGAATTGAAAATTCTTTATGTACCAGACCTTTATGGATCATATTAGAGCAAGGTATAGATTTTATACTATACGGGTCCGTATTGGAATTTTCCATTTCTCACATAACTGCAAGTAAAAGCCATTTTTTAGTCCATAATATCACGGGCAGCAATGACCAATTATCAACCTTTCAAATTTTAGCTTCATTTGTCCTAACATTCCTACTTCTACACCAGGTACAAATCCCTGTTACTCCTGTTAATGTAACGGAAGAGAATGTCAAACAAGTTCCTTCTTGTCTACAAGAAGAATAGGACTTCGTCAAAATCCTCTAGCCGTATACAAATCATGAACTTGCCATAAAAAGTTTCAGCAAATTTGGAGGGCTACACATTTTCTAGGGCTTTTCCCCAGGTGTAATAGATGGATAAACTAAACCCTTGATCCACTTATTTTTAGCAGCATCCTTCATCGAGTATGTGTGATATAAAAAATGAAACTCACATATATGAGACCGTATGGGGGACCACTTCTTTACGTGTTACACATTCAGTAGAGGATGTTAAAATAGGTGGACCAACGGCTTACCTATTTATTTGTCTCCTGGTCCTTTCTTTTTCTGGAACGTAATTGCCAAAATTTTTATCCTGCTCTTAAGGTGAAATAGTTGATACATAGCTAGGCTAAATTTAGCTTAACCAAGAATGTAACAATTACATTTCGACTGTGGAGTATCGCTTCAAGAATGGAACTGCAAAGAACTACTAAAATTAAGGAGTTTCCAAAACTTGTTACAACATCATTACCATATCAGATTTAGAACAGCCAATTGACACTGATATTCCCCAGCCAGGAGAAAAGTGGAAACTGCGCAAGAGCAATAAAAAGCAAGAGATAATGGTGCCTGCTTGAATCGTAACTCCTCAATTCTGCAAACAGGACTCTTTTCATTGTCTTCACCAGGAAAACTCCCATGCACACACAGGTCCATGGCATCAGAACATAGTAGGCATATCTCATGAATACCTTCCCAAGAATAGCCAAACACAATCCTGTGAACATATAACCGGCATATGCTACAATGTCCAGGAGTGGTGCCTCGCCACTGCCAAGAGAAAGAAGTGTAACTTTAAGTAGTGCTACTTGCATAAACCAGCCAAGCAACCCCTTGACAAAAAGCCAGTTTAAAGATTCAGGGCTGAACCTGTTAACACGATGTTAAGAAGTCAAATGATTAGCTTGCATTAATTAACTACAAAAATGACTAGTAGCGTATGAACTAGCCAGGACATAAGAGGAAACAGACCTAGAATAATATATTGACATTTCACAAGCTTAATTTTCTCAAAAGCTCGTTAAAAATTCATGGACTTCTAAATTGCATTTGTAATATCTCCCCCAACGTTTCTAATTATATTGATTATTAGAGGATAAAATCCTGAAATCTAACACATTTCTTTCTTAAAGCTACACAAAAGAAAGGATAAACAGAAACTAGCAAAATTTAAATGCAGCTATTAGATGATCAAACTGGAAAAAAGAATGTCGACATCACTGTCTAGAGCAACTTTCACTCCCAGAATAGCAGCTCAAACTAATCAAATTTCTCTTTCAACACTTGGGAAGATCGAAAGTGTACAACCGTATGATCCTAGAATAATTCAAGGCCTAACAATAGGAAGCTAACTGCACTATCATTTAAACCTTGAATCTTGAGAAGGGGAAAAAGAATGAATAAATGAATGACTTACTTTCCCTGAAGACCCAATAAGAACCCAGCAATAACAACATATGTGCCAAATGCCATTAAGGGAATATACAAGTCTGGCGCATTAATATCATATATTGGTGGTTTATAGGACAGCCGACCTCCCACTGGTTCAGTGATTCGTGTCCAATGGCCCTGAAGAAGAAATGGATAAAACAAATGTTTAGTAGCATAAATGCAATTTTAATGATTCAGACTTCACACAGAAGGAATAGTTCTTACCCTGTGAAGGAATGGAAGCAGAACAACCTTCAACTTGTTCCTCACATATTGATCATTCACTTGAAAATAATACTGGGGATCGGAAAAGTATCTACTAATCTGTTCAGGCATACAAAGACATTTGAATGACATAAACAATATCCTCATACATTTCACAGAGGCCATAATAACAGAATTTCTTCCTAGAGTCTTAATACATAGAAATGTAATCAGTACCCATAATTAAAAGCTCAGATTGTTTACAGAATCAAGCTCAGAACCAAAATTACATAAAATCAAGCTTAGTTGAAGTTTGAACGTAGATTGAGCTGAAGTGATTCAACTCCAGCTGAAGCTCCAGCATAAATTTGACTCATTTTTTTTCTCTATCCACCATTTAGGGTGGATGTGTGTGTGTGTGTGTGTGGAGAGCTTGAGCTCATCAGATACCACTTTGAGCACAGTGCAAGCTCAAAGATTGAGCTTGAAATTTGAACTTCTAAGTCCAGCTCAAGCTCTAAGCTTTAAAGTCAAACTCAAGCTCAACACTATACCTTGTTGAATTGACTTCAATATACTATTACTTCCGGAAGAAGAAACTCAATAAAAGCTGTCCTATGTATACATGGCTACTCATTGACGTTTGTTTAATATTCAAGCTTCCACATAATAATGCTCCCATGTCAATGTATAGAGATGGCACCAAATTCAAGATAACAATAAAAGGCTCCAAGGTTCACAGAAACCAAATCTGGTTTCTAAGATAATGCCACTTAACCTTCAATTTCATGGCCATAGATATAATTTTCCGCCAGAGGTCCATTAAAAATGTGTCAAAAGCAAGGTAGATGGCCTACTCAAAGAAAAGGGTATAAATTTTCAGGAAGCTAAGTTCCTAAACAAAGACTACAATCAAGATAAAGCCCAACTGATACATGGTGACAGCAGCTATGAAAGGGAAAAATAAAATTCACCAGCTGCAACAGCATAAACATACTACCAGAGTCTTTTCAAGCTTAACCAGAGAGCGATACTCTTAAGCTACTTACATTGCTTTGAACATACTCTGAGCTGGATCCTAAGATTTTCTCTCCATAAGCACCAAGTCCTCCCCGTATAAGCCCTGAACCAGCTCCATAAAATGCATTGCCAAATGGATTAGGCGCAGAACTTGTTGGCGGCACAGGTGCTCCTGGTGCTCCAGGTGCCCCAGGTGCCCCAGGCTGTGGCCCTGTGTTACTGTACATCTACTTTAATCAAAGAGTAGAAAGGAACTTGGTGAGAAGAATGACTTCAGCTGAAGCACTATCAGAAGCCCATGTTAACATGCCTCAAACATTAATACATTTAAATTTCTCAAAACAAACTATCCTTAAAGGATTGACCATAAAATAATGATCAATTGGAATGATCAACATGAAACAATAAAGCACAGCAAGCTGAACCCACTTCAACTTCAAACATGAAATCCAACAGAGAGGGTACAAAAATGAAATCCATGACCCCATCTTAAAACCAATACAATTAAAATATGAATGGCAGCAATAACCATCAACCTCGACAGCATTCAAAAGGTGATCAGTAAATTAAATCTAACATGTTGCTAAAAATTCACCTTGACTGAAAAAAAAAAGTACATGATAGCAGAAATTATTCGTGCTGCAAAGATTATCAACGATCTCACTTTTCCTTTCTACTTTGCATATGCAATCAGCATTTGGTTGCAGAGAATAATAAAACATACATTAATTTAGATCAACAAAACATTGAAAAATGCACTGTAATGTAACTACATAGTGGTACAGAGTAAAGACCAAAATTCCACTACTATCATACATCATCCACTCACTAAATTCAGATAGCTACAAACAACGTCTCACTTAACAAACTTTTTTCTCAAAACACTTCCTTTCTATATCCACACCTGTCGAAATATCTAGAACATCAACAACAAATCGAAAACTGTTCTCCCACAAGGACAGAACATGCTCCATTCTTCTCCTTATCCCATCCCCGAATAATATATAACACCGAAACTGGCTTCCCATTACAACAATCAACCCATTCCGCATCCATTGTAACATAAAAAAAAAAAAAAAACCTTAGTTTTCATTTCTAGACAGTAATCAATTAGGGCATGAATCTAATCACGCAATTAATAATGTTTGAGTAATCACACCTCACTTTTCTTCTAAGGGCTAATAAATTACGGCACAAAAATCACATATTTCACGAGCCCAGTAATTAAACTGAGAATCCAATTGACAACACGAAATGAAGAATCCAAGAGAATCAATTGAAATTAGTAAAATCCGGATCTAACACATCAGCAATGAAGGAAAAGAACATCACATCCAGATTGATTATAGTCGTAATCGAGATATCTAAATGTGAAAATTAGAGATCTGCGAATCGAACCTTAATTGACGCAAAGCAGTGATTTGGATTTGATGTTGGAACGGATGAGTTAGATTCGTCTTCGCGAAAAGCTAAGTGGGAGTGAAGCTGATCTCAACGTGAAGAGATGATCAAGAACCGAAATTGAAATAACGGTTTTCTTTTCGGTTTCGGCTGGGAGCAGTCTAACCATATGTATTTTCACAAAAACCCTAAGAAAATGCAAATAATCCTTGAAATATATATAGATATTCTTCTAAACTTTTAAATATTATAAATAATACCCTAAACTTTAATAAATTAACAAATAACTCAAAAACTATAATTAAACTACCTAAGTTTTGATCTTGATGTTGAAATATCCTTTGAATTTATCAAAATGCGCTTTAATACTCCTAAATCTAAAACATTTTTTTAATTAAAAAAGTTAGTATCTTTTATGTTATTAATTTATCAAAGTACAAAAGAATTCTTTGCTACATTCGAAAGTCATGAATTTATTCAGTTTAGGAAAATTATTTGCAACTTTTTTAAAATCCTATTATAATGGCGCCTTAAGTCGATGGGGATAGACGTGGTAATGCGCAAATCCGTGTAAGAAAAATCTCCACCTTGGCCTATTTATTACAAAATTTATATAGATTTTATTAAGATAAATTACATTTTGTATACTTAGTTTTTTTATATATTTTTGCTATACATATTTATATTTTTGTTTTACTTATATACCTATGTTTTGTCCTTATGGTAGATATAAATCAATGGATAGGTATCAACTTTTGATTGGTTCATAAATAATTAATTTAATAAAATAGTATCATTACACCTTTAATTTAATGATATAAAAAATTATAAAAGTTGAAACACACACACCTTAATTGGGACATACGACCAACCTATAGTGGTGAGTTGTAACGCAATTATGTATTAACTACCATTTTTTTCTTTTTAATTTTTGCAAATTTTTTTATTAATTCCATCACATTATTGAATCAATATATATTTAACAATATTACAACAAGATGAATCAAGCTAAGCCAAAGCTTTTGAAGGTTCAAACTTGTTTGTTGAAAAAATTAATGAGCTTGAATCAGAGGTGATTTCTTATTGAACATGAAAATTATATGCTTGAACTTAACTTGAAAGTTTATGTACGTTATTAAACCCAAATGAGCCTAAACTTGAACTAAAATTGAAGCTCAAAAACTCGAACTCGTCGTCTCAAAATAAACCTAAAATAACTTGTGTATGTATATATATATATCATACTTGCTATTTTCAATTTAATCTTGCAACTCTAGATATCACAAACAACCTCAAAATAATCAATTCATAGTGACCTCAAAACCCATAGAAACTCGTAGGACAAAACGCTATCTTGCTCTCTCTCTTTTTAATCTTACGACTTTAAAAATAAACTTATTGAAAATTCATAGCTATCTTAAAAATAAAGTTGCAAACAATAAATTAAATAATCATACTATCCACACATGTAAAATATTGACAAAACACTTTTATTTTACTTATATCAATGAAACCATATAGCTTAAGAGAAGGCCACTAGAATGGCGTTTTCTTCCCTAAATACAAAAACTAGTCTAGATTAACAATGGTGTGTATGTATATATTTATCATAAGTCAAATCACGAGCCTACTCATGAGCCATTTAAACAAATATGCTTTTTATTTTAAGCTTAAACTTGACCTTTTTACAAATTAAGATTAAGCAAAACCAAGCCAAGCTTGAAGTAAGTAAGTTCAAGTAGCTCACGAGTGACTCAATTTTTTTCTAGCTTATTTAAAGGGCTATTAAGATTTTTTTTTATTTGTATCTGTTTAATATTTAATCTATATCTCATTTATACTTGTTGAAAAACTTGACATTGAGAAAACTATTTTATTTATATTTTATCTATTTCTATTACATAATTATGATAAAGATGGTGATTGGAATATTTAAATTAGGAAATTGCTTGGAAGAAAAAAATATTTGAAATATAAATATTTTATACATTGGTAAAAGAAATTTTAATTGATATTTTATAAAAATGAATAAAGTAAAAGTTAGATAAGTCTACTTTATAAGGATTTAAGTATTTAATTTTTAAGAAGGGTATATATATAATTATATTTTCATATTTTTGGTATATTATCGTTGATAAATATACTATTTGAATAAATGTAAAAAATAAAAAAAATAAAGAGAGAAAAAAAAAAGAAATAAACGGATCCTAAAAATGCTAAATTTAATTCACCCCCCACCTCACTTTTTTGGATACATATAGTGCATATGTGTCTCTTTATAGTTTTATTTTATACACTCACCATTGGTGCATTCTAAAGGTGGAGCGAAAAAAGTGTATTGCAAAATGAATCCAGTCATTGAGTGCCTTAAGCAAAGAGTAAACATCATTTTGATAGAAAATTTTATGATTTAGTAATTTAAAAGTAATTATACAATATATTTAATTTTTTATTTATAGTAATTTTTTTTGAATCATAATAAAAGTAAGATCTATCAATAATAAAAAAAGCTATCAACAACATTTGAAAAGCTATTGCCAACTTTCATGAGAACTGTCCATAATTTTTTTTTAATGATTATCACCCTAATTTATAGTAAATAAAGCTTATTAATAATATATATATAATCATTTTTTAGTGATAATATCATAGGATTTTCTATTTTCACATTTTTCAAGCTTTGTTGTAAACTTCAAAATAGGAAGAAAATTATATAAAATTTTAATATTTTCAACCTCTAATAAATGTCCAATGGCATCCATTATCATTTTTATTTATAAAATATCTTTTTAAAGCATGTATTAGAAAAATCCTTTTGTTTATATAATACGTAATATAACTGAAAGAACTTGATATATAAATATATATTTTTTACATGAAGCTCCGATTAAAGCATCCCACTTCCCACTCAGCTCGTGATCATATCAAATATGCCTCTAGCGTGTAATATATATGTATATGAACTGGTTCAACCTAGTTTTTAATCGGTCTAGATTCGTTAGTTTCTAGATTCAAAACATATAAATCGAAATCGATTTGAAATCTCACGGTTTCAAGTTAATTCATGTGAATTGGCTTTATTTATTTATTTATTTATTTTATTGCCTTATATATACTAATTCCCATCAAATCAGTGAATTTGTATATGAACTAACTTGAACTTGTCTATTTTTATATATAGGTGTGTGAAAAACATTATCTAATAACTACTACTATGATTTGCTTCTTTTTTTTTTATTTTCAAGTTTTTTAGGTTTTTATTTTTGTGAACACCGATAATATTAGAGGAGATAACACTCTTCAATACCTTTATCTTATCAAAGTTTTCAATTAATTTTACTACCTAAATTATTAAAAAATTGATATTTTAATATAAACATATTGGGGATACTACATTACATATTTCCTAGCCGAGAATGGAACTTTTTGTGAAAAGTGACTATTTTGACCACCTGAATTTGTTCAAGGAATGTTCCATTAGTTCCAGCGATTAAAATAAATGAGGCCAATGCCGTGGCTTACTTAAAAGAACCGATACCATTTCATAATCATTTAATTAATTTCACTCCAATTTTCCCCTGCGAACATCCTAGGAATCTGATGGTGGATTTGTTTTCATTAAAGAAGTGATAAATAGTGATTAAAAAAAATTAAAATTCATCATGGATTTAAAAGAAACCAATCAATATTTTTCAGATTTTATTTATTATCCAAACATTATAGGAAATATAATCCAATTTTTTATCAAATACATAATTTTTTCAACTTTTTTTTTACTGTATTAATTATTGTTTGCCGAGGATAGTTTCGATTATTTTACTCTCTAAGACCGAACCGAATCCAACCTGTAAAAGTCCTCCCTTCCAAATGTAGAAACGAAAAATCACATGGTTGGCTGTGCTTTACGTCTTTTTTTTTTTTTTAAATATTGGCCCGAAATTTCTGAGGGTTAGGATGTTTCGGAGATACCGAGATCGGCTAGCATTAGCACTGCCTATGTGGGGTTGGTAACATAGTAATGTCAATTTGCCTTTTGACTCGGCATGGAATAGGAAAAAAAAAATTGTGAACGTAGCAGTTTTCACAATTATCAGCCGTACAGGTAGCCAAAACAAGTCACCAAAAAATAAAAAAAAAAACAGAGAATTATTGCATTAATACCTTAAAATAAGTCTTTAATCATGACAAACCTTGAAAAAAAAAAAAAAAAAAAACTCCTCAGAAGAAGAAAATGATCAACGCCTAACTATGATAGAATAATGGGGCAAAAATAAAAATGAAAAAACAAAAGACCCCAAATGGAAAAGACCAAACGCCTCCGGAATTTCATTTTCCTCCATTAATGAGGGTAAGAGCCTCGGATTTGGTAGGAAGAGCAGGGATAGCACCCTTCTTGGTTGTGGTAATGGCTCCGCAGGCACATGCGAACGTAAGTACCTCCCTCAACCTTCCCTCATCCTGGAATTTAGAATGCAAATCATGCATCATATTTCTATCTTTCAATTTGATACTGATAGATAATAGCATGAGCTCAATAGCTTACCTCAAGGATCGACTGATCGTCAACAATCTTGCAGAGGAGAGCGCCCACAAAAGAATCTCCAGCACCGGTGGTGTCTACGGTGTTAACATGGAATGCATCTACTGCTCCACGGAAATTCTGTGTTTATAGATGCATTAGAAAATGTCAGCTTATAAGATCTATTGTAGAGCGGCTAGATGAATTCGTAACAGTTACATGTTAACACTAAATATGCAATTACGATCTCATCTGCTGCTATTGAAATTATTACTTATTTACTATGGCATTGAAGCATATCAAGAGACAAGGGAAAAAAGGCTAGAGGACTGATGAAAAATATTTCTTTAACTAGTGTGTAAGTATACTCTGATGTTTCCGCATATTCAAATAGGCTAATTCAGTAAAACACAGCTCAAGGGAAGTGGATCGACTGATTGCCTAGCAGCCACCTACCCTCCCTCCTCACATGAATAAGGCCATTAGGGTGGTTCTGTACATTTTCAATATATTAATTGTACTTAGATCCAAAAATAATCTCTCTATTTCATCAGCAGTTTTGCAAGTAAATATCATTTCTTTTAGACCATGGATGTTTGATCTTTACCAAAAGAAAACTACTCTTCAGCATGCGCAATTTCCTTAATCACGCCTAGTTTGATTCTTAACTGACCAGAAGTGCTTCCATTAACACAGACAATATCTTTATGGTAACACTATGCGAATCCACCTAAAATTCTTGATAAGTATTTGAATGAAGGGTAAATGAAATTATTCATTTCATGCTACCACCAATGGCTCTTGGTTAAAAAAGAAACTTTGTTTATGGCATAAGCAGCCGGACTAAAGCTGTCAGTTGGCTAAGTCACACTGGAAAACTTGGTATGCTAAGAGAGTAGCCAATTACAAAAAGCCAAAAGACAGTTGTCTTTAAGTTGCCTCTTGAAATGAACAATTATTCTACGCCAACAAATTTCACTGCCCTCTTTCAATGAACTAAGAACGGCCGGTTAACAAACCACACCTTTCACCAGAAAGTCAAAATATGAAGGTGTACATACGTGTTGAATAACTGAAATGTAGAGGAAGTGATGAGTGTTTGGTGTACCTTAGTGTAGTATCTGCAACCCTTTTCACCAAGGGTGACAAGGAGTAGCTTCAACTCATGGTGCCACAGTGACATTGCAGATTCATCGTCGATTTTGTCACTTCCTGTGAGGAACTCCAATTCAACGTCACTGACCTTGATGATATCAGCCTTCTCCCAGATGTTCATGATCTGCTCCTTAGCCTCCTTAGCGGAAGGCCACAATGGCAATCTGAGGTTGGGGTCATAGGAGAGGAGGGCACCGGCATCTCTTGCCACTTGCATGGCCTTCAAATGGGCCGATCTGCAAGGCTCCACAATCAAGCTGATGGATCCATAGTGGAAGACTTTGGCCTGTATCAATTAATCAAATCAGGAGGAAAAAAAATTAATAATTTAAACTTCCCAAATGGTCATATTAAGCTATTGAATAGGGAAAAATCAATGATGCAATCCAAATATATAAAAAGAAGAGGAAAGCAGTAGCATAAGAAAAGGGAAAAAAGCGGTTAGGGGTATAGTTCTAACTTAGAAATTAAGCAATTTTAATTTTCTTCTCCATATATTACTATATAATCATAAAGATTCAGAATCACGTACTATCACCCAGATCCAGATCTTTGTACAAGATTAATGCTTGAACAACACAATTGTCATCAGCAAAAGTAAACTGTTGTTTTGGGTTTCCTTTGATCCAGGTGAATAGATAAAAGAAAGTTGTCCATTCAGTATGAATTTTAATGCAACAAATTAAGATCCATCTTCAAATAATGGGCTCAACAGACAAATTTGATATCGGTTAGAACAGAATTGCAAAATGGTTCCCATTGACGAGTTCCCAAGATTAACTAAAGCTAATTATAAAGTTTATGAAAAAAGCAAGCGCCTAGAATGGGTAAAGTAATTCTTTCTTTTATCCTTTAAACAAGTACCTGGGTAGCATCCGTTGATATTTTCCTAGTAAAAATTATGTCGGTTTGCACAACTACTCTAATCCGTACACATTCACACCCTAAATTGTATAAGATGAGAAAGGTTGTTCCATGCACGTGAGAAAGGATATGGGTGTTGCACTTTCACAGATCTAGCGCGGCACAAGGAGAATTAAATATAATTAGTCTAATCCAAAAACAAGCAACATTTGGTCAAAGTATCCATAAAATCCCCTCAGTGATTTACGAAAAGCCAACCAAGCAACAGGCCGAGATGTTGGAAAAAGCAGATGATGAAATGAAGCTGAGTCAGATCGGGCCCACTTTGTAATTGGTTGCTGGCGTATAGCAGTAAATCCCGCGCGTGCTTCATGAAATGTTTGGCAAATCGTGTTTAAGTAATATTAATGAGCACGCAGATCACGACTATTATTTGTCATGCCTACCACAACAAACAAATACTAAAACATGTCGGATAAAAATATGGTTTCTTCTTTCAGGAAAATTGAAGTCAACTAAATCCAGAGCTTTATTGAATAGTATTCGTGTTATATAATTAATTAATTATACTTTGATTGACTACGTATAGTAACGATTCTTTCACAGATTAGATCATGGCGTCCTCCATACCATGTGATGGATTAAGAACATAACAATGAACGGAACTCTAAATCAACCCTAATCTATTATTATAGAAACTTAAAACTTTCAGTCGAGATTAAAGTAAAACATATTTCCATTCTTCCAGATCAAAAAGTATTTCTTTTTTTTAATTACCCAAATTCAAAAACTAAAAGAAAAACAGAAAAAAAAAGGCAGAAAAATTGGGATTTCATAAATAAATAAACTACATTTAAGTACAGTTTGTTTCATATATTATTTTATCTTTATTTAGTTAATACTATTTTATATATTAATTTTTTTATCCGATTTCAAAATTGTATATTCCTATGTTATAAGTCCAATGAGCACTTTATCAATCCTCCAAAACCAAAACCGTCCAATAAAATACGTCACGTCACAACTAATAATATCTACAACAATAATTTATGGGGAAAAAAAAAAGAAAAGAAAACCAAAATATGAAATTCCAAATTAAAAATATAAAAAAACTAAAAATTTAATAATTTCCGTCCACCATCAACGGAGATTCGGATTTATATTCATAACCTATACAGGGGTCCCACCTGTCCTCACGTGATCGCACGTGAGATCTCCCTCTCCCTCTTCCGCTCCTCACCTAATGGCGAAGAGAGAGAAAAGGAATCACAGTAAGCTAGATTCATAGATCTGCGTGTGGGACCTATTCCACGTGGACACATCATTACCGCAAGACTCGTAAATCATTCAATCGAACGGTTTCTACTGTATCCGTAGATCAACGCAAAAGCAGTAACGAAAACAGTAAGGGAGAAACAGAGAGAGACAGAGGAAGAGAGAGAGATCGAGTACTTACAGATCTAATGAGCTCGAGATTGAGTTCCTCAGGTGTCAATAGCATGTCAGCACTAGGGTTGCGGTAAAACATGAACTCACGGTCTCCGTCAGCACGTAGAGTCACGAAGGCCAACGCCGTCCTGGCACCTTGATCGAAGTTGATTCCCTCACAGCTAACGTCGTTCTTCTTCAAGATCCCGGCGAGCATGTGCCCAAACTCATCGTCACCTAGCTTCCCTACGAAGGCCGACTTCCCTCCGAGCCTGGTGACGGCGATCGCCACGTTGGCTGGAGCACCACCAGGAGCCTTGAGGAATCCAGGCGCCTCAGCAAGTGAGACGCCGGAGACCGTCGGGACGAAGTCGATCAGCATCTCGCCGAAGCTGACGATGAGTTTGTCATCGACAGAGCCGTTGGCCGCCATTGAATGGTGGTTGTACTGGTGACAGAGAAGAAGGAAGCCTTCTAGTGAGAGAAAAGCAAGGGAAAATTAGAGAGAGAGGCTGAAAATTGGAATAAAAGAGTGAGAGGGAATGGAGGAGAGAGAATGCAATGGAGACCAATGGGGGTTATTTATAGGAGAGAAGTGACGTTAAGAGACAAATGACCATTTTCGAGGTTTTTTTTCTTACAACAACTACAAATGAAAAATTAAAAAAAAAAAACGAATCTAATTTATTTTATTAACTTAACTACAAACCATTTATAATTCATTTTTGAGTTTATCTCACATTTTTAACATTTTACTCAATCTCAAAATTTTTATTTTGCCAAGATGCGTATTACAAATATATGTCTCTCATAGAATAAACTAGGTTTAATTCGCTTTTTTTTTTATAATTGTATAATGAATTAGTTGTAAATTTTTTTTATACTACCATTTTAGATATATTTTAGAGTTTAGACATTATTATATGTACTTTGATAAGTTATGTGGGATTTTTTTTTTTTACTTTAATTTCATATTTATATGTTAAGAACTTGAAAGATATTAGATACAGATATAATTATGCTTTAGTTTATTAACAATATTATTGAGGCACCTCGAGTTTGTAAATTTAGGTAGTACTAAATTCTAAACCCAACTTGTATTAATGCAAACCGGTGTAAAGTCAAAATCCAAACTAACTATCTATCAAGCTTATTAATCATAATTAATTGCTTCCTTTTTTTTTTCCCAGTTTCACTTAGTTGATTAGTCCTATTCCTACAAAAAAATTAAATTGTCAAATCATAAACCTAAATAAATCAAGAAAACTACCACTTTTGCATATATATATATATATATATATATTCAACACGTGTCTTCTCCATATCCTATATGCAAGAGTCGAATATAAATTAAAGCCATAAGTGAGATAACACATTGCGGTCAAGTAGTTGCAGCTTATGTTAAACATTGAAAGTGCCAATTGTTCAAAATTCATGTTAATAAATGCAAATGTTATGGTTGCTTCTAAAGAGGTTGTAATACGATCCCTTTGAGCTGGATATTATCCGGGTTCAGATATATTCCGCATTTCAAATGATCCAATCAAATAATTATTTTTTTCACTTAAGTCAAGTGGCTGTAAATATAACTCTCAAATGGCACAATATATTTGCTGAAATAATTATGTTTACTAGGAACGGTTAGTCAAGAAATTACTATTACTACTATGCTTCATGGTGCATTGTTTGAATTGCCCATTAGCTCAAGATACTATAGTCATCAGATTTAATCTATAGCATCACTATTATCGATGTATAATATAATACTTTATGCATTTCATTTAAAAATATATTTAATCGGATGCTATTCTTTTTTTTTCTATACTTTATACAGTATTAGTAAATATTAAACCCATTTAAAAATTTGATTTTAGGTTGGAATTAGGTAAGCTTAATGGGGTTCCAAAATAGAAAGTACCTTCCTTTTTTTTTTCTGTTTTATTTTACATCATATCCCAAACTCCATAAACTATGTCAACTGGTCATGTATTCCTATCGATAAATAAGGACTTGTAAGATTTACCGTATCTAAGCCACTAATTAAGCACTAAACTATGACATGTCTTCATAGACCAAATCTACAATATTCACAAATTTTCGGGAGTTAGTTGACATCAATGGCTTTACATAACTTCCTAGAGCCATTAAATCGAGTAAAAGCAACTAACTTATGGGACTAGCATCCCATGTCAACCAAATCACGTGTCAATAAGAAACCTAACTCGGTACTTCATTTTCTAACTTCAGTTAATACCAATTTTATTTAATTTCCTTATATTACATTTGAAAAGTATGTTCAAAAATCAAAATCATGATTTCTTCTATTTTAAGAGGAGTTCAAAAATTGAAATCGCGACTCCCTCTATTTTAAGGGGAAATTGATTTTACTTTTGAGGAATGAAATCTAGATTTCATTTCAACTAATTAATAATAATTACTTAAAAAATCTTTAAAATTTATTAATTATATATACTATATCCATAAATTTAGGAATTTTTTATCAGTGTAATTATGTACGATTCCAATCCATTCCATTCGATGAGCGTTTCCAAATATAGAAATGAACTTAACATTCAATTGCTAATTCAATTCTACTTCATTTCAAATCATTCATGTGTATGAAATGTGATATTAGCATAATCATTCAAATACCGATTAGCTGGGCTTATATTTTAATATCAACATTACTCCAATTTTAACCCCAACTCCACAATTTTCATTAATCAATCTTATGTTTCTTTACCACAAGCCTTAAATCCTAGTCATTTCTAAATCATCGATTGCAAATGTTATATGATAATCAAATTGATAAAAATGAATCATGTACTTTGTTAATTAATACAAAAGAATTTAAAACATATATATAGATTTAAAAGTAGAAATAATACATCAATACCTGATATATTTTTAACATAGTCAAGTTTTAATGAAAATAAATTATTTTATATTTTATAGTAATAATTATAAAGATAAAAAAAAAAGAGAGAGACAAGCCATACCAAATTAGGTTTAGGTTTCATTTAAGTACTAGTTGGTTGAGCATCAAATCCGTGATAATAACATAAGAGAATTAGTTTCATAATTTAAAAATATATTAATGTTTATTCACATTCATATATATGATACATATGTCTTCTTTTAACAAACAATGATTTAAAATAAAAAAAAAAATAGTTACTTACAAATCAAATATGGATCAAAAGTATTAAAACTCCAAAAGATCGTGAAGAATATGAAAAAAGTAAATTTTTAAATAAAGTTGACATTGAAAATGAAATAAAACATCCTTTTTTCTAAGTTGTAGAATGATTCATTTGAATTGCTATAAGGAAAAATGGTTTTCTACATTGTAATTTGTTAGAGCATAGATTATTTTTATTGTTTCACTGATAGATAATATATATATTCCAAGGAATATAATTCTTTTTCTTTAAAGAAAAAGAGGCATTTCATAAAGTAGGAAGAGTAAAACCCAAAAGGCAACAGGATCTTTACACGATTATCTGCATGGCAACATACAAATTTGTCCCGAATGAAATAACAGAATTTGATTTTCATACTCAACTTATATTGCAAAAGCCTAAATACTTTTTTTTTTCTTTTTTTAACAATAGTAATGAAATACAAAATTAATCCAGTTTGTTTCAAAATTAATGTTTATACTATTGAATTATAAAAATTTTATTAACATGAATAACGTATTTTTATTTTATAATATTCTCTCTAAGTCCTAAAATGACAAGGTATATAAATCCCTTTTCCATTTAATTCGAAACTTCTTTATCGCAACTCACGAGCATGATCCCGAATATGATGTTTTTCCAGGTGTTTTGTTTGAATGATTCGTGCGAAAAAAGATGGTGGATGAGGATGAGAACCATTCGTTAGCTTTCAGGAATATAAACAGAGCATATAACTTTTTTTTTTATTTATTGTATTTTTCCCGCCCTTTTTGCCTTGTTCCAACTTTCTAATAATATGCGTACACAAATTACCTGAATAACTTTTTATGAAATTCCCTTCCTTTCCCATTTCGAAAAGGACTGCTTTCGATATCTAAAAATCATCTTGTAATAGTTGGATTAGTGGAAAATATTAGTATACACTAAAAAATTAAAGTAAAGCTAAATCGAAATATTAATTAAATAAATATATGGTAGTAATAGAAGCAGAAAATGGTATAAAAATAGGAACAAAATCTAATTTTGTCATATATATTTGAAAACTGTATTTTTAATTTATATTCATATACAAACACACACATGTGTATGTGTATTATTTTAAGACTTGTAGTAAGGATAGTTCAAACTAAAAACATCTTATTTATGTAATAATTATTATTTCAGATGATATTTTGTACTTGAGATAAGAAAATACTTTTTTTGCCTTCTTAAGAAAATATTTAGATCAATTGATTATAAATCTAAATTTATTAAATTTAATTATTATCTTACCGGATTTAAAATTTAAAAAAAAAAGGTCACTTGATTTAAGGGAAATTCCTACTTTTCTTTAAAATTTATTTCTGAGGGGTGGGGTGTGGGATCAGTAATAGAATGGCACATGGTTTCATTAGGTACACGCTCAACATTCATAGTTGTTATATGATATATATATATATTATATAATAATAATTATAATATATGGTTGGGGGTCAATAGTTCAACCATAGATCTGAGCTACCTTTCTTTCTTTTTCTCACTCCTTGTTTGTCCACGGACCATATTCTTGATTACTATTTTAATGGTTTTAGGTGGTGGGCTTTTGTTAGATCTTTTTGTTTCGTATCTTAAAATAATAATATAGCTACTACATGCGACGACCCTATTTTAAGACTAAGATAAAACTGGTTTTTTTTTTTTTAAAAAAAAAAGAATCGGGTAAATTATGCCGACATCCTTAATAAATAAATATTAAATTCATAGAAACAACTCGATTTAAAAAGAAAAAAAAAAAGTGAGACTGATGCATCACTCGCGAGATCCATTTTATTGGACCACCCCCCATTTAAATACGATCTACATTTCACTTCATTAACCTATTGATCATTTAAATATGAGTTTTATTTAACACTTTAATAGGAATAGAATGTTAAATTTACTAAAATTCGAGATCTTTATTGTTTATTTATTTTTTAAATATATCAGTAAAGTAAAAAATATTTCACCAAAAGTGATATACTATATAAATTACACGTGGTAGAAATCATTATATCGAACAAAATCGCACCAACTCAGCTATATTCATGCATGGAGGTGGAAGAATAATAGATTTTCTGTTTTAGATTAGAAATCTAACAAGATTCTGGTTCTGGCTCGCTTTTGTATCTGCCCAGACATGCAATGTATATACTACTGGGCCCCCCTTTATAGAGCCTATTTTTCCGTTCTTCACTTTCTCTCTCCTCCTCTTTTTATTTTTAGCTTTAGTTTTTTTTTTAAAAAAAAAATGATAGATACCCTATCCTCTAATGAAAAGTGCTCTTCTGATTTTTGAAAAATGAAGTTAAAGTTTTAAAATTTTAGATCGTGCAAACAAGTATTCCTAGCCGTTTAATCTTTTTATCCCTAATGGTTAGGGTTGGGATTAAAAAACTAACTAAACTAAACTAGATCAATACGAACTAATTCGTAAATTAAGTTTGAAAAAAAATTAGCTAAATCGAATCCTTTTTTATGTTTAAAAAAATTATACATCAAATCGAACCATTTAAAACTAAACCAAACTACGAGAATATATATAAAGGAAGTGAAAATTTTAAAAATATATGACAAAAAAAAGGGTTCTCAAGTTATTTATTAAATTTCTTATTTTATTTAGTTTTCATTAAGAAGTTTATTATTTTTTTATTCCATATTTTTTTAGAAATCATAATTATGCTGAAAATATAATAAAAACTTTTTAAATATATTAAATGAATATTAAAAATAATAAGTAATATAAAAAACAATAATTATATTAAATACACATTTTCATTACTTATTGACTGTATATAAAAAATAATACGAACACATATAAAAATTGTTCGAACTATAAATTAAACTAGACTAAACCATTTTTTTAGATTAAAAAATATAAATTGAATTGTGTAGTTAGATTTAATTTTAAAAAAATTATAATATATGGTTTAGTTAGGTTTGAAGGACAAGTCGTACTGAACCTAACCATACCCAACCACCCTACTAATGATTATAGAGCTTTCTTAGCATTTTATTTATTTATTTTTTAATTTAAGAACCTTTTCATCTTATTTTTGAAGCTCTAACATAAAGTTTTTAAAAATCTTTTTATATTATTTATAAGTCTCATGCTATAATTTTTTTAAAATAATGCGTATATGTGTTTTCTAAAACCCAAATATAACCTAATAACATATTACGTGTCTCAAAACTACCCTATGTTTTACGAAGTATCTTAACATAGATATAAAATTGATTGATAAACACTACAGGATATCTAATATTCGCATGACATTCAGCTATCAACAAATCTAAAATTAATGAAAATAAATTGAAATCCTTATTTTTATGCAATATATATATATATCCTTGGGAACTACATAATTTAAATAATAATATCAAATAAAATTAAATCGAAATCCTATCAATAATTGTGTAAACATATAACACAATCTTTTAACTCAAAAAAAATACTACATGTGTTTAAATTATATCTGACATGTATTATATTAGTATAATTATTTCTTTTATTATTTTTTTATTTATTTTAAGAAAAATACTCATATTTAAATGCATACAAAATATATATCAAACAGATAAAACAAAGATGAAGCAAATAAACCTTAATTAAAAAAATATATACCATCAGATTCTTAATGGTATTATTAGGTCGGATATTAGCATCCTTACATAGACATCATCATATGAAATCAAAGCATCATGTTACATAGCTACATATAAACTATAAATAATATTTAAAGAGTTCTATGGACAAATCTTTTTCTAATATAATTTATGTTGGGAAGCGTGCAGCTTCTGTCCGTCAGTCGCATGAAACCACGCGGGAGGCACGTAATACCTCATTTCGTTGCCTCCAAAAGACCAATGGTTTTTTTTTTTTTTGGGTAAATTTCATTTCACATATTTAACTATTTTTTTTGGTCTCCAAGTCCTATTTATGATCACTCAATGGTCATAATTTAATTAATATTTCTCGGTTCTAAAAGATTAATTTGTTAACCACAATATACGTGATTTTATATTAAAAAATAATATCTTTTATAAAGCCTAATTTCTTTATATCAATCTATTAAATTGAAACGGCTCAATTTAACTTGAATATAAATATTATTACTATTAAAACGTAAAAAGTTATCATAATATTTAAATTTCCTTTTGCTTTTCTCTTCCTACTTTCTACTTGAGCATACGGTTATCATTTCTCTAGGTATATCGTATTAGACATAGGAGATGAGTCGGGTTGGATTGACAATTTGATCTAAACGGGTTCATCGATTTATGAATTATAAACTAACCAAATTTAGTCAACAAAAAATTATGACCGGTCTTGTGTCATTTCCTTTGAACCTAGTAGGTTTGGATCGGTTTAGCCTTATTCCTATAACTATATCGTATACTATTTGTCTAGATAAGGTTAACAAAAAATTAATAAATCAAATCGAACAAAAACTGTAAAATGTAGTTTTATTAGATCTTTATAATTATTCAAAGCACTTTAGTTTAGCAGCTTGCATGAGTCAAATTATTTTAAACCAAATCAAATTACATTATTAGAAAAGAAAAGAAAAAAAAAAAGAATTCTGTCTTGTATAAGGGAGCCTCACTCCATATTCTATTTTTCAAATTGGTGAAAACTATCCACATTTCTTCATAAAAAGTTATGATTGAGAAGCAAAAAATTTAATGTAAATGTAAATAAAAATAAGGTAAACAAAAATAAAATTATAAAAAGAAGAAAAAATAAAATAAATAAAACAAATACATTGGAACCAAACAATTTTAATTTGATCCAACTCTCTAAACCTTTTAAAATAATTTGATACTAATAAAAACCATAAATAAAATCATAATACAACCTAACCATAGACCACATCAAATCAACCGGAATTGATTTTTTTTTTTTTTCTGGCGCTTAAGATGAAAATACATGTAGTTGTACTGCCAATTCGACAAAGAAACTTGGCAATGAGTATAATTTCTGTACTTTGAATATTAAAATGAAAAATTATCGTGCCAAGACATGTCATGTGACATCGTTGTATGAGTTGTAGGGCCCAAACCAAATCGTAGGGTACACTGGCTGCAGAATGGGGCCATTGTCCCCATGCAATCACCATCTTTTTGTGCAACTTTCATTTTGGATCCAACAAAACCATGCATCTGCCTTTGCTTTGAAGGGAAGGTGCCATCACCTGCTTGTCATATCTATTTCTTAAAGGCTATGGAACTAATCCTTTTTTTTTTTTGGGTAAAAAACTATGGCATTAATCAGTAGTACAAAAGTCCTAGCGGATAATATAATATGGCCCACAAGTTTTAAATGGAAATTGAAGACAATCCAGCCATCCTTCCAATACATTAGAAATATTTATGTTAAAACTAGAGTATTAATAACTTGAATTTACTCACGAATTATTCGATTTCAAATCAAAATTTAGTTTGATGTTTACTCAAATTTGATCTTATGATCAAATTTAAACTCAAGTTAATCGAATAGTTTATGGAGCTAAGCTTAAACTTTATGATATTTTTCTTAACTAGCTTATAAGCATAATCAAACTCGAGTCAAACTTAAGTATTAATTGAGTTTGTATATCAATCTCATTTCAATCAAAATAATATTATATATATTAAAATCGAGTCTAAAAGGGTTTAATAAAGTCAATCTCAAGTTTATCAAGAGTCATTTTAAGTCAAATTTAATTTCAAAATTCTGAACTTGATTAAGTTCGGATTAAACTCGAATTTTGAAAATTTTCAATTAAGTTTGAGCTCAAACTTGAATTCAACACTCTATCATATTGATTTGACTTATTTATAGCTTAAACTAAAATTCAAGTAGGTACCTAGTATCTTAAGTAGATGTCATATGATTAAGCTTTCATTGTATTAGTTATGTATTAGAAAAATGCTTTGTTTGGATCCAGGCTTTGAAATAAATCAACAGTAACAATTAATTACTCTGAGTCCATTGTTTTAGTATGGAAGTGATCCTCTTTGATTGCATTATCCCCAAGATGTGGATAGGAGCAAATGGTAGGTGGCTGAGTTGGATCCTACATGGAGTGTAAATGTGATGACCAATGCCTTGCACGCCTGTTCTCTTCTCTTCTTTTATTATGTTTGTGTTTGGATTAAATGTAATTGTCATTGAAATCGAAGCAAGCAGCTCCTTGTATTTATTTAGTTATTTTTTATTCAAAGAGAAAAAGAGAAAATATGTACATGTACCGATGACTCACGTGATCGAGCTCCGGTATAAAACTCCTAAGATGTCGGCTTTTGATCCTTTCCTGCTTATATTCTGCCCGTCCACAGGGGGCTTTCACAAGTTCAAAAACCACAATGGAAAGATGTAAATAATATGGATTAATAGAAAATTTATATATATATATATATATTAAAAAAAAAAGAATCGATTAGATAGTAAAAACATAAATTTAGACATGGGCACGGAGTAGGTTAGTCCTTTGCTTTGACTACGACCCATCCTACCGGGTCCATGATAAGGATTAGGCTCCTGGGATAAGTCTCAACCTATCAAGGGATCCAATGATTCCATGAGCATGACATGCCCCCAGATCCATTAGGTCCCTATAGGTCAAGCTAACACAAAGTTTGAAGAAATTAAAAAAAAAAAATAACAGACAAAATTGAATAACACAAAAAAGTTACAATGTTTTCATGAGAATTAAGCAAGAATCTTTCTTATTCACAATTTAATACTGTTATTAACATAAGAATTTAATATACTACTTTTAACAACATATGAATTAAATATGTTTTTAATGTTGGTTTAGTCTGGTTTATATAAGTTTTCATTAATTTTTTTTTTAGTAATGCGAGATTGACTTATCCTTCGGTATTCTTTTCAGTTTCATCTTGTCCAATATTGCTAGAATCATATTTTTAGGTTTAATGTAAGTTTGTGTAAATTAAAAAATAAATCCTTTTCAATTTCATCAAAAGAAGTACTAGAATTGCATGGTATAGATCCCTAAACTTTCAATTATTAACCAAATGTATATAGATCCTTAAACTTTTAAAACTTGATTTCATATTTGCATTTAAAAAAAAAAATTGTCCAAAAAACCTCAAACAATCGCTAAAACTCCAATTGTGAAAGTTTATGAATATATCTACATCTAATCAATAACTTAGAAGTCGAAAATGGTTACTCCATTAGTTTATATAGTATACATGTTAGCTGAAATATATAGAGCAACAGAGTGACCAAATTGTCAGCTAAAATATAAAAATAATGCAAACATCCAACTAGTTTGTTATAAAAGTAGATGGTAATTTAATCAAATAAAAGAATTGGATTCTACAAAAACCTTGATATTGCATATAAATGAAAATCTAGATTTTCTTTGTGAACTTTGCAATGGGTAGCATGTTCGTAGGGGATTGGATTTAGAAGAATTTTGAAGTGGGGGGTTTTGAGGTGAGCTAGGTTCTGAAGAAGTGCAACATGTCAATGCTGAAGGCATAAGAGAAAGAAAATCAATTAACTTTGCTTCAACTGGGACAGAGTTGGAAGGCACGCTTGTTAAGGAAGCAAAAGCAAACATCTGTGGAGTTAGACGCAAAAAAATGAAGTATTAGGTGATGAGGGGCTAAGTCTAAGTAAACATGTGCGAGAGTGGACTTCAAGCCTAAAATAATTTCTCACAATTTATGATGAGGTCAGAGTAGAATTTAATTTAGGCCCATTGTTTGAACAAGAAATCAACTAGATATGTAATAACCATAACCACAATACATGCGCATTCTAATCAGCATATGTGAAGTGTCAAATTTCAAGCCCGCATTTGAGGTGTCTTTTTCTTAAATTATTATTTACTACAACTTTACATTTATTCTAGTACCTAGCGATAGCGACATATGTAAGTCAAGCTCACTTATAAATTACTCAAGTTCACTTGATAAAAACTCAAATTTGATTCAACATCAATCACGTTGAGCTTGAGGTTAAGCTACTCGAGTAGTTTCTTGAGTTGATCAAAGTTGAGTCGATTTTAAAACTAGTTGAGTTTGATTGTTAGTATTATTTTTATTTAAAAAAATAATTTCTACATATATCAAACTTAAATGAGATTAATCGAGTCAAACTTGAACTTATCGAGTGCAATTTCAAATTGAGTTTGAGTTCAAAATTACAAGCTCAATCGATTTTAATAAATTTTGAGTCAAACTTGAATTCTAACTCAACACTATATTGTATTGACCCAATTCGTTTACGGCTCTAGTATCGGTTAGTTACAAATTTACATTTAGCGGCTCCGTATAGTATTAGAGTTCAACTATGGGTGGCTGGTTTATATGTTAGATTATCCAATCCAACGAAATCAGAAAAAGATGCAGTGCTTACCCATTAGGCGAACACAGTACACGCTGTGCACACAGACTAACTCAAGAGAATTGTACAGACATAAGTGCTCTCTGAATCGTGCAATAAGGTCAGCCATAACACGGCTCTCCCACTTGAGTTACCTTAGCCCCAGGCCACGCTATTCAATGATATGGAAAAAAGGCATCGTAAAGTAACAACTAGTATTGAAAGCTGGAAGAACAAGCAAATAAACATAACATTTGGGTTAAAACATCTGTGGAAACGTTACAAAAACAACAAGAACGAGCAGAGCGACAAGGGCACTTGAGACCTGGGTAAAGTAAAGGGCCTGTACGGCCCGTGGAAAAAGTAACGTTTATGGCGTGACGATCCTTTTAAACTCAAGCATTGATGTAAGGGAAGGAAGTTTAACATGTTGATCATTGATGCAAGGGATGTTGAAGGAAACAAGGTTTTTAGGTACAGACCGATTTTCCAAATGGCCTAACTTTTGCATTGATATATCCTTTCCCTTTTTATAAAACTACATCATGATTATTTTTCAAGTATTAATTAGGGGAAGTTTGGATTTATAGTTATGAAAAAGGAGGAGGAAGAAGAGGAGAATTGCCATTGATGGTATCAATGCCATTGCATTCTATCTTGCATTTAAAATTAGAATAGGTAACTTTTGACGCATGTCACTCTTTGTTGGTCAGAAAATCCAACTAAACAAATGGAGGACAGAAATAAGTAAAATAGTGTTGCTGACTTTGAAAACTACAATTAGGTATTAAATTCGGTATTTCCAACAGATAGAAGCTATTGAATGCTTTTAATGACTACAAGCATATTGCATTTCATGAAGAACCAGGCACTAGTAGATTTTCGTGAAAAATTAGTATTGAGCTTAACACTGGGCAATTGTTGCAATGAGTGAATCATGTGCATGTGCCAACGGCTAAACCTAAGAAATGGTCTGGCAGTCCAACTATTAAATGGTTTTCTCATGGGGAAAAAACATTAGATGTTGCACCCTGCCATGGGATCTCCGACTAGCTAAAATTATAGAAGAAGACATCAAAATTGTTAATAATTAGTTCTTTCTTTTAGTTTATAATGATGTTGGAAATCCCAACTATTCTCAAGAGATTGTGATGTGGAGCTATGCACTTCACCAATATTCTCCTCTTCCTCTCCAGAACTAGACAAAGTATCGCAGTCAGAACCTGATTCTTTGGGACAAAAGCCTTCATCTTCAGAATCACTTTCTTCTGATGATGATTCAAGATCAGAAAAATTATCTTCTGTGTCTGAAAGATCAATACAAAATCCATCAGATGCCAAACTATGGATTTCCGTTTCAAACTTGTCGCTTATCCCAGATTCCTTCCACTCCTTTTTCTTGCTGTCTAAGATTGCCATGGGATTCCGGCTGTTAGGGTCACCATAAAGTGCAACATGCCTGTAATAAAGCTCCAACTCTTTTTCTGCAATAGCAATGAAACGTCTCACCGAGTCAAGGGACTGCTCATATTTAGACTTTTCCAGTGCCTGCAAATTAGCAAACTCGGTTAAGCATATAAGGTAGGTAGGAGTAGGATTTGATCAAGTGGCGAAAACCATCAACTGAAAAGAAAAATAGTAAGATGAACCAACAACAAAACATAAAGCAAAGAAAAGGAGTCTCACATACTGAGCTAACGCTTTTTTTTTTTACATTGCTGATCAAGTGCTCTGTTGCACCAGCCTTTGTCTGTTTCCTTGGTTTATGGAGTTGTAAACAAGAAATTTGTAATTTTTAAAACAACGCCAAAGGCTGAGCTCCTAATGTGTTGTATTGCCTTACCTTATGCCCCCCTTGAATTACAATTTTCCTATTTAATTTCTACTTAATTATTTGTTTATGCAAAAACATTTAAAAAGAAAAGAGCAATGTAAAAAACCTCCAAGGAGTAATCTCCATGAAGAAATCATAACAAAAGACTCTGGGGTGAGAAACAATTGCTTCAAGCCAACTCAAACATAAAGAGGAAAATATGTGCATGCCTTATTGAAAACAGGTTTGGCGACCTAACAATGACAACTAAAGATATTTAAACAAGAATTATTTACTCAAATTCTATAATCCACAAGGCAATTCCAATACTTGTTTATTGTGTTCTCGGGTCTTCAATTACGTAAACCAGTTAGGGCATGCATCCTTCACTACCTGGTTTTCTTTCTTTACTTTTGTGTTACTTCTATATTACATACTTCCATACTGTACATTTGTTTTGCATCAATACTACTACAAACAGAATTACCAGAAAAAGAAAAAAACAGAACTATATCAAATGCTGCAAGGAAATTAAAATAAACTATCTGAAAGTCACATTTTCTTAAGATGTCCAGCTGAGCAATATGTATTTGTGCACCTTCAATCTTAAGAAATCCATTAATTAAAACCTAATGTTATTCTGTAACAAGCAAAATTGAAGCTAACTTGTTAAGACATATTATAGGAACCCTAAGAGCAGTGACATGGAAATTATAGAGGCTCACCTTTTTCTTGGATAGTGTATCTATAGGAGACATAACCTCTGGCTGTACATAATTCTTTCCCCGGTAGAATATAATTGTATCATCTCCGATTACATGAATAGGAACCCCACCACTCAATCTGGCAATTTCCTGGGCATATTCATGAACCTGGCCAGGCTTACATGGCTTGCAAATAACCTTCACAGTCTCATGTTTCTTCCAGTGCATATGCATGTTAAGAATCACACCTCCAAATATGCCTCTTCTGCCAATGGGGACATAGTTGGATTTCTTCTGTGCCATCTTTTTAAGGTAAAACCGCTCCTCACCAGTCAAATTATGTGGTTCGACCACTGGACCTTGAGCTTTAGGGACCTCATAGCGCTTGAGTTTTTCAAGCAGCAAAGCTTCCTTGATTTTAGCCTGCAACAGAAGGAAGGAAAAAAAAAATTCTCGATATGTCATAGAATCTGAATAGAAAAGCCGGAAACATGTGTCATCCAGAACTTGGAAGACATCGAGCAGCAAAACAGTCATTTAACATATAGCTTAAATGGGTTTATGGCTAATCAGAACTTCAAGGTCGACCCCACTATACTGGTCAACTAAAGAATAATATCTGTTAGCTGCTTTGTGAATATGATGCATCCAAGCAAACTACATTTGAGCTTGTTGACCATGACTTCCCAGAGGTTGAGCAATTGACCTCCATTTGCTAATTATCCCAATTCAAATCCATTTCTTTTCAGTTAGCAAGTCCATGTTTTTCAGTAATTCAACCAAAACTGAAATGATGGTCTGCTCAAGCCACATATAGGCATCTTCACAGATTTTTTATGGTTTGGAAACTCATTGACTATCTCCAGACACATTTCATCAACTGAATAGAAGAAGAGGTGGAATTCACTGAATGCATTTCCTATCCAATAGTACAATTTAAATAGATTTCAATAAGCCCACAGAAAGGAAAAAGAAACTCTGTGAATTGAAATCCTGACACTTTCAACACTAGTAGTTGCTTGTTCCCAAGCATTCTGAACCCTAATTTGCACTTAATATACCTGGAATATCGGTTGCTTAATTAATCGCACAATAGGAAAGATGGGAAACCTTGAAAATAGCATCCAATAAAATTTTCTTGGAAGTATCTTCTAGGTAATTGTATTGATTGCTACCAAATGCACATGTAAAAGGACAACTGTATCTATCATGTCAAACTTCATGACTTTGTCTGATGCAATCATATGGAAAGCAATCTAGAACAGCCTAAACATAAATGAGGCTTCCTTGTATGCTCCTATTGTGTTTTAAGTGTTCAAGTGTAAGCTTCAGCATAATGCAAGCCTGTAAGCTCAAAATTATATGCCCTCATTCAATTGATTAGACCCTCAACCATCTGGGCCTTATCATTCCAACAATGAGAGCAACTTTCCTTACTTCATATGATTTCTGGATTCCACGACTAGAAAACTTCTATGAGTTCAGAAAAGTTGCACTGCAATAAGAACCACATACCACTGAAAAATTCCCATTTAAACTGGAGCTACAATTTAAATCCTAAACAGAAGCTGCGTCAAGTTTGACATTCAAATCACACAACTAGAAGAAAAAGGGATATTGACGTTGCTAAACCCACCTTCTCAAGCTTGTATTTGATCCTCTCCTCAGCATTAGCAAACTTCTGCTTCTTCTTCTTGCCCTTGACACCTAGCCGCCTTGGATCCTTCCTGTTAGCGGCTTTTCGCTTCTCCTTCTCTCTCTTTTTCTTCAGTTTAAACCTCTTCTTGTTCTTCCACTTTTCCTTCTTCGGAGGATCAATTTCCCTAGTCTCAAACTTAGCCTTCCCTTGAGATATCACCAAATTAACAGTGCCATGGCTCAAGTTCCTAAAACCCCAAGAAGGGTTTACTGGGGTCCTTAAATCAATGTGCTTGAACAATGAGAAAACCAAAATTTCCTTTTGCGATATTGCCCTAGAAAAAGAAGGTATTGTACACAAACTAAATCATAATGGGATAAGCTTCAAAGTGTAACATTTCTTCTATGAATCTTATCTGTGCCGCATTTGCATCTACGTGTATCAGTTTGGTGTTTGGAAATATTCTTGATCTGAATTTTAATGGCATCTATTGATCTATATCTTATTTGTATCTGATTTTTCTCTTATTTTGACAAACGTCACGAATCGGGATTTTCAAAACCACTATGCTTTTCCCTTATGCTACAAAATTTCAAACGTGGAAGTTAATAGAGTTGGTTTCCACCAGCACGTCATGTCTATGTCTATGAAAAACATGCAGAAGATAAATAGCACAAACCCATATTCAAGTCCCAATAAAAGCATCGATGCACGGTTCGTCCACCCACAGCTACTGACATACATATAAACGTAAATAATTAAAGAAGATAATACCTGGAAAAAGGAGAATAAGAAAAAGGATTATGAAATGATGATCTCAGGAGTGATGAAATTCTGAACAGGCGATAGACCGAATGCTTTGCCATCAGTACGCGACACTCATCTTTTCCAGCATGGCTTCACTGCCACAGTGATACATAAAACTTCCTATAAAAACATTGAATATAATATTAATTACTCGCAGACCAAGTCATCTGACCTTGGGCTTAACTTATCAAATGTAGAAAGTTGCTTTCAATGGTCAAATGACGATTGGAAGATACATTATCATCTTTTACTGATCCATAACTCAAATGTGTAAAATTGAAAAAACTAGAACTTTCATAGCGCACGATCAGAATTTAGAAAATAAGAAAAAGGGTGTCGTAATCTTATTAAATGATGATGTCGGAACAAATGTAAAAGATGGCATGCATTTCAACAAACAGGTTGTGGACACCAATCTATGGAAGCAAGGCTGCATAAAAGCGGGAGAGAGAGGGGGAGGGAGAGAGAGTGAGGGAGAGCCAACTCACCAAGTCCAAGCATACGACTCGTTAAGAAACAAGACATTTGTAAATTATGCTCTTGAGTATTTTTGAAATTATATACGCTTTCCCTCTTGTGAGTTGTTTAAACCCAAGTGGTTTTGCACAAGTGGAGGTCTATGTGATTAAAAATCTAGTATTACATTGCCACTCGCAAGGTTTTCTTTTTTTTTCAATTCCATATTACACAAGAGAAAAGGATTCAAACTTGCTCTATTTACAGAGATAACAGAGTTCGTACAAGTAGGTTACATGACCTTGCCATTTATAGCTTTGTTTAATTAAAAAAGTATTAAAAATAAAATAGAATATTAAAGAAATACTAATATATAAATAAAATAAAAATGCTAAGAAAAAGAATAATATCAAATTAAGTACGAACGACTTTACTCTCCATAATTGGGGTGTAGATAAATAAGCTTACTAGTAAATTATTTAAGTAAAGCTTAATATTTACTTGAATTCGACATGGTTCTAAACAAGTGAAGTTCGATCTCAAACTATTTGAAAAGTTTACTATATTGAGTTCAAGCTTTGTGATATTTGACTTTAACTAAATTACAAGCCTAATCAAATTCCAATCGAGTTTAAATGTTAATTGAATCTAAGTCAACTTTAGACATCAATAATATTTTAATTAAATTATTGATATATATATATATATTTAATTATCAAATCAAAAGGAGTTTAATCTAGTCAAGTTTTAGCTTGTCAGTATTGTGTTTGAGTTGGGTTTGAATTCAAAATTATATGTTTAATTAAGTTTAAATTTGGATCTCAAGATTTAAAAATTTAAATTGTGTTTGATATTATATTATCAAGCTTCTACCTAAACAAGATGGAATTAGCAATAAACAAAGTATTGTTTAAATCCAAAACAATTGCCATAAGAAATTAAAATTCCAAATTTCTCATTAAAAAAAGGAAGTTGAAACAAAAAAAAAAAAGATACTTTATTTAGATGCCCTAAAGTCAATCATGAGATGATTGGATAAGGATTGTATATTTTTATTTTAGTAATTACGTAAATTAAGTTTTTATTTATCATTTATTTTTATCTTTTACTATGAAAAATTTCTCAAAATTACTCAAGAGTACATTATGAACTATGAAAAAATCATTAGCATGAGATCATACAATATTTTAGATCCTAGTACCTTCAAGCTCTACATTAATTGAGATGTTGAAATCAATAAATTAGAATGCTTGCATGTGCTATGTTTGCCAATTGTATCAATGATCTCATAACCTAAGGCATAGGAGTACCTCTAAGCTACAACTAATACATATATGCTAGTAGAGAGCTAAGTTCATTAGAGTATGTACAATCCTAATAAAGGTTTTTTGTGTCATGATCTAAGACTTTCATTGATACAATAAGACTTTGTGACGCTTATTATGCTATTTATGAAATAATGAGCAAGTCTATGCACAACTTGATTGGCCTATTATTAGCAAACAACACATAAGAACAACAAGGTGATAATAAATAAAATAAGGACAGGAAAATAATCATAAGAAGAATAACCATACACTCTTGTTAATGTATCTCAATACTAATACTAAAAGGGACTATGTGTGCACAAGGGAATGGCAGTATGTTTTTTAATAATGAGCAATTAAGTGGTGAGTAAAAAGTTGTATTCACAATAGTACTTATGTTTTCACATAGAGCTTTATAGACATTTATATTTTTTACAAGGAGAGCTATTAAAATTGTTAAAATGGTAATATACCAAAAAATAAACACTACTATTTTCAAAAAAAAAATTATAATGAAACCCAACCCTTATTATACAACATGTTGCAAGGGATATTATGATTTAAATGCTTAGCATGCTACATTAGCTTAAGGACTCTACATTTTATTCCCAAATCTTTCATGAAATTTTCTTATTAATTTTATGAATACAATTTTATTATTTTTAAACCAATAATTTAATATTTTGTGATGATTTTTTTAGTATCAATAATAAAAACTAAATAAAAATTTTAAATTTATATTAATTGTTTTTTTATTTAAAGAAAAAAAAACACCTTTTTATGATCCTTTGAAAAGGATCCTTGTCTTCTCAAGGACCGATGTGCAATATTGAATGAGTTGCATAGGAGGTCCTTCACTACAATATTGCTCCAAGCAACATATTGTTTAGGACATTATAACATTTTGTATATGTTGCATAGTAGGGGTTAGATTTTATTAATAACTTTACTAGATTAATGGTTTTTATTTTTGGACGTGTTTCCATTTTATTAAAAGAAATGTCTCATCTTACAGGAGCCAAAGCAAGATGTCTGTAAAGCTTTTTATGGAGATATGAATATTTTTGTGAATATGAACTCTTATTTATCATTTAATTACTGATGGTTAAGAAATTTTGTTTACATATTATTATTTCGTGCACAGATGGTCTCATATACTATCGAGATATATTAATAAAAGTAGGTGTTATTCATTTATGACTTTTGCATGTATTTTTTATTTAATATTACCTTTTTGTTGCTCTTGCCTGATGCTTTTATAAATATATAAATCAATTTAAATCAAATCAAGTAGTAGATAGATTTATTGATTACTATAAAAGTAAGACCGTACACTGGACATGTTGTGCATGCTCTTAGGCTACTCACAGTAGAGATGCTGATGGGAAACTTTTAGCATTTAATTTCCAAATAATTGGTGGCGCATAAAATCATTAGAGAAGAAGATTGGGTATCCTTGAAAAATGTTGACCCTTTTCAAGAATGCTCAGGATTTAAATATACATTTTAAAAAGTGAGGACTTCTTCTATCCAAAAAAAAAAAAAAACAAAAAAAATTTAAAACTTAAGTACACATTTGGAATTCAAGAATCAATTGAGGATCACATAAAGAACCTTTTATTTATGCATATTGGAATACCTATACATATTAGACCGTAATAACCATAGATTATGGATTGGCTATTTCAAAATCACACTTCACATGGTAGATTTACTAATAAAATTAGTTACCAAGTTATACTTAAGATTCCTTCATTGCCCAAAGAATGATTTGATCAACCCAGACAAACTTACTACTCATATTTTAAACCCAGACATATTATAAAATTTCAAATGATTTAAAAATTTAATTCATACAAAGTTAATAATTTGTAGTGATAATTATATAAGTCAAACTAAATTAAGGGTATAATCCGGTTAAACTTATTCGTAAACTATTTAAATTTGATTAGGTATAAGTTGGGTTGAGCTTGAGTTCAACTTATTGAGGTGATTAATTAAATCTAACTTGATCTTTATAATGTTTGACTTAACTAATTTATGAATTTAATTAAATTCAAATAGAAATTTAAAGTTAATAAGTTTGAAATTGAGTATAAATATTAATATTATTTTTATGTAAATAATTTTTTTTACATAAATCAAATGGAATTTAAATTCATAAGACGTCACTAGAAATGTAGCTCAAACTTTACCGAGCAGATTTAACTCCTACTAGAATGGAACCCTATGTTACCTCGCGTCGTTTGCAGCGTTCATCGCAACCAATTCATGCATGAAAACTTTAACGGTAAACATGTATGGAGACATGAAAAGACGACAAGGTTATCTCATTATATTTATATTTTATATTATATACTACATACTACATAGGATGGTGGGAGGTTTAGATCTTGAGAGCAGAGGCCTATGTGCTAACACACGTGTCCCGTGTTTATCAACTTGACCAATAGCGTTGACTCATTCTCAACAAAACAACGAATTGAATGGCTCCACGTGTCCTTTCTTTGAGTCCCCATATTTACAACCTGTGAACCCTAAATCTTCCGAGCCTATCTCTCTCTCTCTCTACCCCCTCCGGTGCGTACACGGTCTCTTTGATGCTTGCACGGTATTGATCCGAAGTGGGTCGCCGATTTCAAGTTAGTTCTTTTTTAATTTGCCTTCAATTCATTATCTTTTCTTTCGTTACTCTTTGATTGGAGTTGATTGAAAATTTAGGGGTTTTTGGGTCTTCTGCGTTAATCGGTGGTGTTTTGTGATTATGCAATACAAGTTTTCGTTGGGTTTTGTTTGTTTGGTGATTATGTCAGCTAAAATGGAAGAAAGTTCATTTTTTTTTAGCTATTATTTATACTGATTGAAAAAGGAAAATTGAAATTTAAGGGAAAAAATTCATCTATTGTTCATTGTATTACTTAAGGCTATCTGGTTGAACTTGATATCCGAGGACACTAGACCTATGTTTGCATCATCTAGGGTTTAGTTGGTGGCATGGTTTTGTATGCACATGCGCGGTGTATGATCTCAAATAGATAGCTAAAATTGAAAAGGCCATAGACGGTTGTAAAAAGTATAAATTTTTGTTGGGGGTACTATTTATATTCTCCAATCATATGTTGCACTGTAATAGTGAAAGAGCTCGACATGGATGACAAAATGTGATCGGAGGGCATATGGATTATTGATGGATAACTAATTAGAGACGGGGAAACTTTATCATCAATTACGCATATCACTTCACTATTGAGGAGGAGTCTATCATGTGGTTTGTGTTGGTTGAGCTTTGTAGAATGATGGTTGCGATTCTAATTCTTTGAACGATAAGCTCTTGTAACATTAAAATGGTTCGCTACTAGCCTGCTACTCTCTGAATGGTCAGTGTTCACAGGAGTGTCATTTGTTTAAAAATTAGAAAAATTCAAATAGCTTATTGTTAGGTTCTGTTAAACCTACTGATCAAATTAGCAACACAGCCAAAAAAAAAAAGACTAACAGAAAAAAAAAACAGGTTAACTTGCCATCACAATGTGATTGTCAAAAGGAAAAAGGTTAATCAAACTAACTCTCTAATTGAATGAGGCCTTTGAAACTAACTAATCCATTTGTTTTATCCAAAGAAATTGATGTAAGCTTGAATGCACAAATATAGGAATTTCAGCGGCTCAAAAGTGGAAAATAGGGGGCTTTATTAGGTGCCAAAAGATCTTGTTGAATCTAGTTGTGTTTTATTTTAATGGTTCCTTGAATCTAACTTGTTTGATCCTAAAGCCAATAGGTTTTATAGGGTCTATACTGGACTACTACTAGCATATGTACTTTTTGATCCATTGCTTAAATATGCTTAGTTCATTCATCCCAATTCTTTGATCAACCGGTCTAGGTTTCTACTTGAGCCATTGGTGTACTCTCTGATTATAGCATGCTTTTTATCGGTACATCCTTTGGGTTCTATGGTTTTCTTCAGTTATGTGAAATCAGTTACAATCTGCTTTATGGTGTAGTGGAAATTGCAGTAGATGGAAATTTTAATAGAGAATTGGTGATAAGTGCCATTGAGGTGGAGGGAAGTACATCTATTGATGAAAAAGAGATTGCTGCAAGTTCTGTTGAGGCAGAATATCAACAGGTATTGGAAGCAAAGACAAATGAAGGTACTTTGGAAAGTCATGACAATTTGGAGACAAATCCTGTAGCTTCAGCAGCTTCGAGTGATGAACCATACTTAGGTCAGGAATTTGATACAGAAGCAGCAGCTCATGCATTTTACAATGCATATGCCACACGTGTGGGATTCATTATTCGTGTAAGCAAGCTTTCTCGATCAAGGCGTGATGGATCTGCAATTGGACGGGCATTTGTCTGCAATAAAGAGGGCTATAGAATGCCGGACAAGCGGGAAAAGATTGTCAGGCAAAGGGCAGAGACAAGGGTTGGTTGCAGAGCAATGATACTCGTGAGAAAAGTAAGTTCTGGCAAGTGGGTGGTTACAAAATTTGTAAAGGAACATACCCATTCCCTGACACCAGGCAAAGGTCGAAGAGACTGCATTTACGATCAATACCCGGTTAGTTACATTGTTTTTATCTTTAATGATCTCAAAAGTATTTTTCCCCCCTAGAGCAGTGTTTTGTTCTTTTTTGCGGTAATTTCCACTACAATAGTTGATGTGATGTCATACTTTGGTCTGTTGCCATGAATGTTACAGGGTCATGACATAGATTATGCTTTGATTACGATTGAAAGGGCTTTGTAGAAAGTTCTTTTGCTCTTTCACCTACTCATAACAGAAATACTTTTCTATGTCAAATTTATGAGGTAGCTAGTATGCATAACTTTCAATCCTTGCTCATAACTACTTCTGCTATTCTCACTACGATCTGTATTCAAAGATTTTCTTTTTAGTCTCTGTCCCCTTTTAGAACCTTTTTCCATTACGATATTGCTCACTTCTATTTTATTATCCTCACTCATATATGTACTTCTTGGAGAGAAATTATCTATTCAGCCAGACCCATCTTGCACTTGTATTCTCATGCTTAATCATTGAATGGTTGCATGATGAAAAATTGCTGAATTTTATTAAAATACCTTTGTGTTTAAACAAAATAGGATCAGATGAGAATTGTGGACTCTCTTATACTCTGTCCATCTCATTTGAATTTTAGGAGTTACATCGACATTTTAACTGCTAATCAGTCCTAGGATGGAATATTTTGCTTTTTAGATGATCCAATTGCATAATTTGACATTTGTTTTGATTACTAAACTTACATTGTATATCTTTTATTGAGCTCAACTTAGTCTTAATCTTTCTTATTTTAATTACAGCTCTACCTGAACTTCTCTTCTCATGCATATTGTAACTGATTACTAAACTTGCATTTTACTAATCTTTTTCTTTAGGTAGTTTCTTTTTATTCATTTCACCTACCACAACTGTATATAATACACATCATTTTAAATGTCTTAATTCCAATCGGTTGATTGGTTCAAACCAATTAATATGGGAGATCAAAGCCAATCTAGTGTCTCGCTATGATATAATCTCTGTCCACAGGCTTAATAATAGCCATTGCTTCACATATATATCTTCTATAGTTATGTGTATGTAATGACTGCTTATCTCTTTGAGGTTCTCATTGAACTATCTTTAGGATCCGAGGCATCAATAAAAATCATTACTTGTAAGTGCCTTTGTTTACTATTATATGTATTCATCTATTCTTTGAGTACCTGTAGAAAATCAATAGTCAAGGACCTGATGGATAAGTACAGTGATATTTCTAAAATGACGTTTCAACATTTCTAGCAAAATTCTAGCATGACTTGATTTATGGGTCATTAGCTTTTCTATAATTTTTGCAATTTCATCTCTTCCTACTTGTCTGGCATTTGGAATCTTATGGTCACCTAATAAGCAAACGGTATCCTGTTTGACATACTTCTATACACTTGATCAGAATACCTAATGCCCACCATATATATACAATTTCTCATATTTCTCAAAAATCCTTTACATGCTATGCGGTAATCAGTGATGTGGTTCTTTAAACCTTCTTAAACTGAGTAGTCGTATGGCTGTTTTTTCTTCCTTTGCTTTCCTGCTTTTCAATGTTTTGGCATGCAACATTTTCTTTATAGCGAAATTTTTCCTTTGGTAAGGATCTTGCTGACGATTAACCTGTCATGGGAATCAAATATCATGATGTCAAAGCTGTTCCATTTTTGAATTGTGCCTTTAAAGTGTTGAAAAGGAGCTTTGAGGAGGATTTTGTGAAATACAGTTCTGAAATGGGAGTTTTACAGCAAATATAATTACTAACAATTTCAATGAGAGATAGATTACTGAAGTAAAATCAGTTAGTAGTTGTATAAAGGGGAGTTCTTCAAAGGACCAAGGTTTAAATTATTGATATTCAGAAATGGTTTGTGGAGTCAAGCTGGTATTGTATAAATAAATCTTACTGCTGCATGAAATGCAATGCATGAGTCAATGTCTCTGCCACTTTTGTTACCGAAAATATCTACTCCTTGCTTCTTTTAGTTGAAGGATGTTATTGAAACTCATGGCATCACAGTGGTAGCTTTTTTGGGGACCTAGTAGTAACTATTTTGGAATTTCGTACAGTAGTTCATAGATTCAGGAAAGCAATTTCATGGCCAGTCTCTAAGTGCCAAACTAAATATCCGGTTTGATTTTTGCATCTTTGGACGTATGTTTACAGGCTTTGATATTGGGCAAGGTTGTTGTTTCTATGATTTATCAAAGCATTGTAGTAACATTTCATGATTTAGAAATGTTCAATTGCCTTCATTGCTTAATCAATCCATGTCTAATGAGGACATTTATTGATCTTAATGTCATCTATAATTATCATATTGTGTACTTGCTTTATCATCCTAGTTAACCAGGATGGTGCTTATTAAGTATGAAGCATGGGATGCTGGCTACTCGGAATCTTCCTATTATTGATTGTACTGAGAATACATTAAATGAAATCTTTGGTTTGTCAATTCATCAATTCCAAAAGCCTTTAATGAATGTCACGATTCTTATAAACTATCTTGTATGAATGGACTAGTACGTATGAGCCATATTCTTCTCTAATTTTACTACTGATTGATAGTTTGTTTTCCTGCTTCTGCAGAATGAACATGATAAAATTAGGGAACTGTCCCAGCAGTTGGCCATCGAGAAAAAACGAGCTGCGACATATAAGAGGCATCTTGAACTGCTCTTTGAGCACATTGAGAATCATAATGAGAATCTATCAAGAAAGATCCAACACATAGTAGAAAATGTGAGGGACGTCGAAAACAAAGAGCTGCAAAGCCGTAGGTAGCCAATACACAACTAAGTTTTTTCTTTTATCTTTTAGCTAGTAAAAAATTAGGGGTATGGTCGCAAAAGCTGTTTGAAGGCGTGGGTTGCTTTGCTAATTTTTCATAGATTTTTAGCTATCTATACCTTTTTCTCTCCCTAGTCCTTTCTTGTTAATAGGCAACATATTTCTGTTAGGAAACTTTCTAAGGCATTCATTGAACTCCATACTGTATCTGTCTGATCCCATAAATAGAATTCAATTAATGTCGCTACTCTGCCTTTGCATCAAAGTAATTTAGGGCCCTTAAAACCGTTCCCAACCTCATCAAAACTTCACATCAGACGACATTGATGATTCTGATAATCGATTCCAACGTATTTATTATTAATCCTTGAATACTTCTGGAGTGGCACGGGTTTCGATTTATATTCTTCACTTGGCAGCTAGTTTGCAGCCCAAGTGCCTAGCTTTATTTAAGTGATTGGTACCTGTATTTTGTATAAATTACATATGTTAAAATCTTAGTATTTGTCCATTACATATATATAATACATAATGTATATCAACCAATAATTATTTTTACCCTGCAACTGCCTCACCTTGATCATCCAACCTAGGAGTAGCAACCAATAATTCGACCATGATCCTGTAGCTGACTACCTAAACGACCAGCATACTGTGTAACACAAATCGTGCAGCACATAACACCAAAAAAACTAATCTATTGTGATGGAGTTTGGTTATCGTTTCTATTTAAACACCCGACTATATTGATGGAACTGCCAAGCAAATAGCCAAGAGGGTATTGGTCACTCGCATGATATCCTAGGTCGGTCTTGCTCGCACTAGATCTTGACTACTTAGAAGAATTAATCTTAGTTTGAGTTCCTGGCAATAAAATCTCATTATTATACAATCTCTTAGGTTTGCTCTTGATCTTTATCTAGGAGTAGATCAACCAAACTAACTCGTTCTCTATTCGCTGCCTTTTGGTACATTTTGGTTGATGAGGGCTTAAGTTCTTCGTCTGATTTTTGGGTTTGATGGACCATCTATAGCAAAGGTCAACCATGAAGTCATTTGAGGTTTTTCCCTCCTAACTCGTAGGTAGTATTTAATATTTGGGACAGTGCGGCATAAAAAGAACAAGATGATTCAACGGAAAGTGCCTCTTGTATTGTGTTTCAAAAACAAGATACTATCTTTAGGGGTTTTAGAAGGATTTCGTATTGTAAAGTGATAAGATTTTTGTATCTTGTGTTAAATGATATTAAATTATTGCATTTTATCCTGTCTTTTGTGGAGCTACTCATTCAAACCATACCAACTTCACAAATTAATGATGGTACTAGGACTTCCTTTTAAAACTATGCAAACCAAATACTATTCAATTTTTAATTCCAATGGTTACTTCTCTCATAATGCAACAATAAGACTTACTAAGTCTATTTATTCAATTCCACTCTAAGTTACCAAAACCCTAAACGATTAGAATCACCCATAACCACCATCTACTAACAAACTTATACCATGTAACTAATAAATGAAACTCCTATCTCTCACTACAATTTTACTCATCAAATGTTTAAACCCATCGTTCTAAAATTAAAAATTTTGATCTAATTTTAACAATACTTGTGTGAACCCTAAATACTAAATGCAAGTCCCAATAATATATAAGGAAATCCATGAATTTTGAAGTGAATACTTATGGGCTACAAGCATACTCACAACCTATTTAATTTGGTTTGATAATTTTTTTCAAGTTTATTCATCAACAATGAAATCAAGGAGTGGTTTATCTAGTTGAATTTGAACTTCATAATATTTAATTCAATTAACTTAAGAGTCTAATTAAGCTTGAATAGAGTTTAAATATTAGTCAATTTTAAGTCAAATATAGATACTATTAAGGTTATAATTAGAAAGAAAAATATCTTTTTTAAAAAATCAAGTATAAACAAAGCTAATTGATTAGAGTTTGAGTTTGTTGATATGCCACTTTTTATATTGTCAATGTATCAATATAGCTGAATTGAATAAAGTATTTGCATTTGTCGAGTCTAATTTTTGAATTTTCCCATTCCTAATCCGATCTAGACTAGACCCTATGCTCATTTAATATAGATCCTCGACTTGAGTTAGGAACTTCGTTTAATTTTGGAGTTGTCACCCAACTGTTGTTGGGAAAGATTGAATTAAGACTAAAGGGGAGGATTAGTCTTAATTTGGATCACTAGTCGTCGTGATTTTCTCTTCTCGTTTTTTGTGAAAAGAGGAAAAGGAAAATCAGAGTTTCTAAGTTCGGAGGTTAACCTATTAAAACCTTACGGTTACCACCTAATCTCCTAAAATTATCTCTATCTAGAAATGTCTTTTATTTTGTTTCTGTTGCTTTTTATTATGTTCTTGAATGAATTATTTAAAAAAATGATTTTTTAATTTCATTTTATGGGTTGTCCCAAATGAGTGCCTACGTACCTGCTATTCAGGATCAAACAAGCCGTAGTTCGCTTTTCCTGAAAATATTTAGTGGGTTTGTGGATTTTAATTTTTTTGAAATCTCCTTTGATTTATGTTTTTCCCATTTTTTGGATTTTTTTTAAAAAATCTAAGCCTAAGCTTTAATTTGACTTTTTGCAAATAATTCTAAAGGAAAACATCAATTTTGGATTTATTTGAGAAAATGATTTTTCAAAGTGATAAAACTCATTTTTTTCTATTTTTATAATTTTTGAATTTTTATTAATTTTTTTTATTTTTTTTGTAATTTTTATGATTTTTTATGAGTTTTCATGATTTTTATAATTTTTTAATTAATTTTTTCATAATTTTAAAAATTTTCCTCCTAGGTTCTTATCTGTCCTATTTTAAAATCTAAAGTTTTATTATTATTATTATTTTTTAATATCTTTATTATTTTTCTACATTTTTATTATTTATTATTTTGATTATATATATTTTTATTTTTATTTTTATTATTAAATCCTAAAAAAATCTAATTCCTAGCATTTTTCTATTTATTGAAATATAACTAATACATAAGTAAATAAATAAATAACTAACAAACAAATAAATAAATAAAATAAAAATAATCGAAATAAATAAACAAAATAAAAAAATTGGAAAATTCGATTTACCTGGATCCGGGTCGGTGCGTGGGTTGGGTCGGATCGGTCGAACACGACGGCGGGGAGTACTCGTTGGCGGCGTTCCAGCGGCCTTTCGTAGCGGGTGAGGTGTCGAATCCTAAGTTATCGAGGGTGAGGAATCCAATGGTGGTGGTGGTTTGCTCCAGAAATGCTTCCTGGTGGTTGCTCAGCTCCTGATCGGCGGTCGCAGCTTCGAACTTCTCCGGCGTACTTCGATTCTCTCTTTTTTCTCACTTTCTCTAGCCTTTGATATGTGTTTTTGCTTCCTCCCCTCCTCCTCTATTTATAGGCGCTCACAAACTCCTCCGGATAAGCTCAAATCCGGCGATTTGGATAAACCCATATTTTTTCGTTTTTTAAATTCGATTTTATCTCGATGGTTTGATGTTGATCTCTTGTTTTTTCTTTGATTTATCTGATAGATTTGGCTTTATCTTGACAGCAATCCAAAAGATTTGAGGAAAAATGAACGATTCCGCCTTTGTCAGACTTGCTCCGGCTTCCTCTCGCGTCTGTTCGGGCGAAGAAGACGATCACGCGCGACACACGTAACTTTCCTCGGCCAATCACATGCTGCCACGTGGCAGCTCCAGGGAAAAGAAAGAAAATTTTTTGCCAAGCGCACGCGGGGGATTCGAACTTGTGACCTCTGGCTTCCACACGTTCCCAGGCGCACACACGAGCCAGCTAAGCTGGCCCAATTTCCTGATTTTCTTTACTTCGCAAATTGCATATATGCAATGCGATTTTTTAATTTTTTTGTATTTTTTGAAATTTCTAAAATTTGTAAAAATTATTTATCCCTTATTATTGCCATTTCTGAAATCATTTTTCAAAATTGATGTGTTTTCCTATTTATTTTTATTTTTTGAATATTTTTAGAGAAAAATTGGAAAAAATTGAAAATTGCTTATTATTTATTATTATTGATTCTTAGGGCAAAAATGGGGTGTTTACAGCATTTATAACATATGTTTGACATGATAGGGGAAAAAGGAAAAGAAAATGAGAAATAAGAGCAAGATGTGGAGGTGAATGGAAATTGAAAAAAAAAAAAAACAAAGAAATACATCTTCCATTTCCCCCCCAAATGTTGAAAAAAAAAATGGAAAGAAATATTTACATTCTTTGTTTGATTAGTATCATAATAGGGAAAAGAAGAGGTATGAATCAATAAATGAATAGTATTTCCCCATATTAACTTAGTGACTTTGTGTATGGGGTGTGATTGTAAGTTCAAAACCACTTTCAATTAAACTTCCATTTTCAATTTAATTTTTTAGAGAAAAGAAAATATACTACAAAAGAAGACTACTAATGTTACAATTTTACTATTCATAAACTCTTATAAATTTTATTATCAATATCGAATAATAAACTATACTAGATAGTGATTATGATCCAACTTAGATGATGGGTGATTAGCTCTCTCTTATTAAAAAAACAAAAAAAATTAGCTTATTGGGTCAAAATTGATCCGGCAATGGGATATAAGCTTTTTTTTTTTTTAATTCTTATTGGATTTGTTGTATTGGGCAATGAGTCTAATGACCTCCAAGTGGGTCTAGTTGCCATTTTTTTTTTCAAATTCTTTGATTATTTTTTTACAAGTTTTGGTTACTTTTGAATTAAAAATGTCACCTGACAAATAAATATAAAAATATATTATTTTAAGACCATAGTCCTATGATTTTGCGGTATTTCAAGTTTATGGATATCCATTTGTAGATATAGAAACGAAGATTACCCGGACCCATCAAAATAAATATATCTTCACTTTCTAAACAAAGAATGAAGTCAAACATATGAATTATGAAAATTCAGAACCAATTTTTTTAGTGAAAAGGGATTGTTTCTCTAAGCAATATAATAGATGGGATACAATCGAATCAATCAATGGTTTTATTCTCCTTTATTTTCTCCAACAATATTAACCAAACATTTTAAAAAATAAAATAGTATTTCTATTCATTATTTCTCTTTCTCAATTTCCATCATTTTCTCACTATCCTTTTCTCCTAATTTACCAAACAAACCATAAACAAACAAGTAATAATAAAAGCTATAACGATCACTATATCTTAATAGTAAATGGACTATTATTAAAATAAATCACCATTTTACAGCTTTAAAAAATATTGATGGAAAAGATTTAAAAAAAAAAAATTATAGCTGAAATTTAGTCTGAATGTTGATTTGAAACTTTTCATGATAAGAAAATAATTTTTTTTTTACTCATATAAAATAAAGATTTACTCTATCAAAAATATTGTAATTATATTATATTAATTTATTAAAATATATTATATAATATATATTTTTTTATTTAAATTCTATATTTATCCGGTGTAATATAATTACAAGAAGTACAATTTACTATAAAAGCAGGGACAGTCCCACTTTCTTGCCTTTTCCTTTGGACATTCGGTTGTCTGGTTTTTACTCACTACGAACAAGAGAACGATCGAGTAAGTACAATTTACTTTCCTCTCTTACTGTTTGTGTAATTCAATTTCTTCACTACAAAATTCATTCAGCAATCTCTTGAATTCGATCTACGAAACCCCTTTTTTCTTTTAAATTTTGCTTATCTGGGTTTGGCTTAATTTTGAAGAAATTCACCAGATTAAAGTAGTAGACAGTCCCCTTTTGTCCTTTATTTATTTTTAAAAAATTCTTATGTTTGCTGATGTGATTATGTATTTTTTTTTTTCGAATTCATGGCTGTGAGAAGCTCGGGGTTTTGCTTTCTAAAGATCTTGAAAAATGAACCTCAACATTTTGGCATTGCTAAATTGCATGAGATCTTGAGTTCAAAATTAGGAGTGTAAATATGTTGAACCTACTCACTCGAGTTTAATTCAATTATAATTGATCCAAGCTCAAGTCAAGCTTATGGGTATGTTAGCCTCGGTTTGAATTCATGCATTGATATGATATTATTTAGTAGAAAACTATACGAATCAAATGAGGCTAAACTAGCTTTAATGGAGTTGAGTTTGTGCTTTTTAAATGCTTTATCGAGTCGGGCTCAGGCTTAAAATTGTCTTTCAATGAAGCTTGGATTGAGCTCGAGCTTTGAATTTACAAGTTGAACTTGATCTTGAGTTTACTACCATGCTGTCTCGGCTCAGATCCTTTACACCTTAAGTTCAAACAGTACTATAATCACTTTTTGAACTACATATGTGATGCAGCTGGGCTGGTGACTTCATCGGCTCAGTATGATATAAATATGTCCGCAGGTAAACAATCCAGCTGTAGTCATTCCATCAAGCGCATACATATGGTCTAGAAATAAATACAAAGTTAGGTTTTTGATTGCTGACGTATTAAAAATTAAGAATGTTATGTTTTTTTTGGGTTTCTACATTTGGATTATCAGGAATGTAGATGAGAAATTATGGGGATGTTACTAAATTATTCATAGAATGAATTAAATTGAAGTTGACAAAGTAAAAGCTATTTTATTTATAAAGGTTTTATATTTATTTAGATGTTCCTATCAGCCAATGCTCTTGGGTACTAGTTGAGAGGCTCAAAAAGAAAATTGTCGTCTTTTAAATTCTGATTACAAACTCCGAGAAAAAGCAAATATATAGAAAAGCATAAAAGTTTCTTCTTTTGGTTGTCAACAATGATTCCAGGGTGCCCACTAACATTTTCCTATCTAGAATGGTACTTTATAATCTGTTATCAAATCTTTACTCTATATTTTACTACCATTTTAAAATATGGATGCAGTGCATGACTAAAAAGTGAAATCATTTCATAAAAACTCTTGTTTGGTTATGAAAATGTTCACCGCTCAAGAGCCTCTTTTCCATTGATGACTTGCAATTTGTTACTTTTAGCAATTTTCTCCATGTAAATGTAACTTGTAAAAAGCTCCTGTTCAAGGGTTTTTCTCCTTTTCAGTGCGAATAGACAGCGTGGTATGGAGGTAGGTTACCATTATGACATGAACTTACCATGAGACCTGCGAGATTCTGCCTGAACTACATGAGTAGCCCCTTGGTGTAAACTAAATCCCCAATGCATCATCTCGGATGCATTAAACACTGTGCCAATATCTCGGGGTTTTTAGCTGTTTAGTTATCATGGAATCTCCATGTTTGGAGTAACATTGATAATGAGTGCATGCATGGCTGTGGAGGTGGTGCAGTTTAAGGTTTTGCTTTTGATTTGTTTTGTTTGTGGTAATCATTTGTAATTTACTATAATCATGGTGATGAAGCCGAGCTTGTCTTCAGCTTTTGTTGTGGACAGAGAAACACCTTGCGTATTAGTAACAAAATTATTCTACTAAGACAGAAAGGATTATTGTGGTGATTTTGAATGAAAAGTGCTAGCCCTAAATTTCCATTTTTTCTTTAAGTGAACAATATAGCAGTATTGCACTTGATTGGCTTCATTTCATTGCTTATATAAATGATAGATTGAACCCCCATCATTTATTCTCCCTTTCCAAGCAAACAATATGCATATGTATAGTCTGAGTTAGTTTCCTTCTTTGTTTTTTAGGCCATAAGTGATGTTGTATAGATTCATTTAATTTCAATATGTGGAACACATTTCTCATGGAAGGTTTTAATGAATAATCTTGATAGCAGTGGATTTAGATGAGGTCACTGGTGTGTGTGAGACTTCTGGCAGGGGTGACTTAATTGATTGTGCTGGAGATGTTGTGATGGAACCATGTGAAGGAATGGAATTTGAATCGGAGGATGCTGCAAAAATTTTCTATGATGAATATGCAAGGAGGGTTGGATTTGTCATGCGTGTGATGTCTTGTCGACGATCAGAAAGAGATGGCAAGATTCTAGCCCGTCGACTTGGATGCAATAAGGAGGGATATTGTGTTAGTGTACGGGGTAAATATGGACAAGTTAGGAAGCCAAGGCCAAGCACAAGGGAAGGATGTAAAGCCATGATCCATGTAAAGTATGACAAGTCTGGTAAATGGATAATTACAAAATTTGTAAGAGAACACAACCATCCACTTGTGGTTGCTCCCCGTGAAGCTCGGCAAACAATGGTTAGCCATTATATCTTTTTCTATTTACTGAAATGTTGCTTACAAAGGCAAATAATTTGCATGACAGCCAGTTTGACAATGCAAGCGTGCCCATCCACATTTGTGTTTATATGTCAGAAAATATTTGATTTATGAATAAAGAAATAATGATTAGCAAGCACAGATCATGGAAATTCAGAACGGAGGAGTGGGGAATGTAAATCTGAAAGAGGAGAAACGAGAGGATACTGGTCAGAGCAAATGCACTTTTTAATAGGTTCCATGATGCCAATCTCCCTGCTAGTAGTTTCAAGAGGAGATTCGTAGATATTTCTAGTAACTTTTCTAACTGTTTATAACCAATTGAAATCAAGTCTGTAACATAATTTCTCTTTCATGAAATGGAGAAGAATTTTCCACATAATATATACCAACAAAAGAGAGCAGAATCTGCAGAAAATCAAGCACTCATTTGCCACACCATGTGCAAGAGAGGATTAGTAGTTTTCCTGGATGATTTACTAAACAAACCCTAATCAATGATGGGGATTGCAGATTTGTTTCCTGAATATCAACTTTAGTTGCAATGCTCTTTCTTTCTGCAAAAAGTTGAGGGCTCACTTATGCTTCCTAAAGATGGTTTGGTTATCAGTTTTAATCTGGCAAAGTAAAGTCGTTTCTTGAAATTTGTACTTGGTTTCTGTTATTTTGGGAAGGAAATTTGTAGAATAGTCTGTGGATCCTTAGTCAGAAGTGTTGGTAACTTATTTAATTAGATGTGGACTGATTATTTCTCAAGTCCTTCTGACAAATACAAGAGAATTTCATACTGTTAATGTACAGGTTTTTTTTTTTTCCCTATATATATATATTTTTAATGGCTTCTTAGAGTATGTGTTTTGCTGACTTCTCATCAAATCCTAGCCTATCTGATGGTTCTCTTATATATTACCTGTTGAATCTAATTACAAAAGCATGTATCATATCCACTCCTGCTATTGTAGGATGATAAAGATAAGAAAATTCAGGAGTTGACAGCAGAGCTGCGGAATAAGAAACGACTCTGTGCAGCATATCGGGAGCAGTTAGCGGCATTTCTTAAAACTGTTGAGGAGCACAATGAGCAGCTTTCAAGAAAGGTCCAGGTTGTGATTAACAATCTTAAAGAATATGAATCACCAGATACAGAACTCATGAAGGATAGATGAATATATAAGAGCCTCTGTGCTATCAATTACATGGTTAGTATTTTGCAGTTGTTTTCTACTTTGCCAACCGTTGCTAGGCTTCACTGCATATTCCCTATCACTGTCATGTCCCTTTTTAAAGATTTTTTAAGGTAGTTGGACATATCAGCTTGGTGATTTTCTGCCCAGTTTTTCCTGACCAGAAGCTGGTGTCACTCATATCCATAATGCAGTAGATATATGCAGTGCAGATAACTGAATCTCATGCAAAGAGGTCCTCCTTCTATACTGAAAATATAGACAGACAGTGGATTCTCTACTTCCTGGATTATTTGGAAAAATTGGCAAGTACTCAAATAAGGGTAACATCAATTTAAGTTAGAGCATTAAGTCAACAATGCCATCTATGCCTTTTGAAAAATCTTGGCTCTTGCCATGTAAAATCCTTCTATTTTTCAATGTGGTTTTGACAAGGGCCAAAGAAGTTAACACTAGAGATCAGTATTCACCTAAGTTTGGTGAAAAATCCAATTCTACCGCTCATGTTAGATTTTTTTTTTTTTGTTTTTGGATTATTCAAATCTCATGTTAGATTTTGGCTGTACTTATAATTACAGTTTGGGACTTCTGACAACATATCTACTCATAATCCTGTTCGGCCAAATTTAACTGAAATTCCGCCCAATATAGTTGCTTCTTTGGTGAATGGTTAAATACTGTTCACATGTCACAAGTTGAGTGAAACCCAAGAATGCAATTCATATTTCCTCTTAATAAAGAGCATCCGAATGTATCACTTGGAGAAATTCGGATTTTTATAGTTTTGGGATTTGAAATAAAAATTTGTTTATCAATATAGTTTAATTTGTTAAAAAAGGATTGCACAGAAGGATACACTTTGAGTGCTTTATATTAGAAAAATATGGTAATGTTTTTAGCCAAACTCCATTGGAGTGATGACATTATCAGAATGTCCTAAACTTTAGTGGTAAGTAAATTCAAGATATAGATGGGTGGTAGCTTTGAGTAGTAACTTGTGGTTTTTAGCCTTTTGTAAGTCATTAGGTGAAAAAGAACTGATGGTATTTACATTTACGGTGCGTATGATCCATGATTTGATCGAATTGAAGTCTCAAAATAACATTTGAAACAATCTGAAGGCCACTAACTGGTAGGATCAATCAGAGTGAAGTGGAGAATTTATATCTACATTAATTTGATCAAATGCATAGATGGAAGCAGTAGTCATCAACTCGATTAATAATAGAGAATTGTATTCTGGGCCAAAGCAGCACATAAAGTTGAAACCTATACTCAGATAGCCGATGGTGAATGGCAGGAGTACCTCCTTGTAAATTTTGCCAGGGAGACATCAAACAACTATCTGATATATTTTTGTCTCTGTTGTTGATATTGAGTGCAGACTGTGGAGAAGGAGAGGACTGATGTCTAACATGGTGAAAAGGTGAAGTGGACCATACATCATGGGAGCCATGAGTTTTTCAGTGAATTTTTTACGAAAATAACAGAGGCTCATGTAAGGCACTCAGTAAATGTTCGACACAGGTCCTGAGTATTTATCCATGGAGAAGATTCGCTGAACGTTAGCAACTTGTACTTCATATAGCCCTATGTTGTTAATTTGACTGTCGTACAACTTAGTGGAGAAAATGTACGCGTCGCATCATTATTCAGTAAATCTCACGGGCTTATAATTACCATTTGAAACTGAGGACAATCTACGTAAGTGTCCATCCATTGCTCAAAATGATCTTTCGCATTTCTTGATAACTGGTGGCATGGTTTTCACAAAATCTGTCACGAGTCAGAAGACCGTTTTGGCTTGTAAATTATTGGTTCTACTTCAACATTGTATAACCCAACTCGATTACACTAAACCCCAGAAGGAATCACTGTTTTCCCTTTAGTCAACATTTCTGTAGTTAGAACTATCAATGAATTTACGGCCATGACGATGAAACGAATGGCATGTGAATTAGTAGAATTTGCATCACATAAAACCCTTCTCCATTGTATGCCATGAATTCTTTATTTTGCAAATATATGGTCATTTTCCAGGAATATCTTTTACTCCTATCTACAGAAAACGCATACAACCGCAAAATAGGTCATGAGCAGTAACATGGAAGCAGAATACGAGCATCATACATTATCGGAAGGGGAAAAAGGAGAGAAATTATACAAGCACCATTTCGTGTACATAAGATCCCCATACATTATCGGAAGGGGAAAAAGGAGAAAGAAATAATACAAGCATCATTGCGTGTACATAAGATCCCTAGGCACAAGTAAAGCAGTTTTCCAGCTTTAAATAATCATAAATACTACAGAATTTTATGGGAATCCTAACTTATGGGTTCTTTTACAAGTGCTATTCCGAACTACCATTTGTTTTAGCGGCTTCTTTCTCCCTCCAAATTGCATGCACTTCATCAGTCCGGAATCTCTGGGTGAATGTCGACTCCTCTAGTGGTGTTGTTACCCCATGAGCATACGCAAGGAGACCGGTATAAGCAATCATTGCACCATTGTCTATGCAATACCGATCATCGGTTGCAAACAGCCTTCCACCCCTCTCTGAACACATTGTTCTCATCATCTCCTGCAGGCGCTCATTGCAGCCCACACCACCAACAATGAGAACATCTTTCGAGTCACAATGTGCCATTGCCCTCTCTGTAATCTCCACAAGCATTGCAAATAGTGTTTCCTGTTAAATTATTACAGAAAACTTTCTATAAGAGTTAATCCCTTTCATATACTTAATTGACAGAAGATGAACTAACTTAACCAATGATTTCCTTTAAAGTAGGGAGGAAAAACTAAATGGTTTTACCTGAAGAGAATAGCAGAGGTCAGCTGGTGTGCACTCATTATTCTTAAGCTTTTCAACAGCGGTTGCTTCGATAAAACTCAATATTCCGCTGAATGATACATCCATTCCTTTGACCACGTATGGAAGTTCTATGAACTGTTCTCCTTTCTTTGCAAGCTGGTGAAAAGGAACAATAGATAGGTTGAGAGCAACAGAGGCATTCAATTCTCACCATATGGTCCAAAGAATTAATAAAGAAACCACCATTAAGGAAAGAATAATATCAGCGTGTCAATCCTATAAAAACTCGAACAGTAACTGCCTACTTGTTTGCAACTATGATTGAAAAGAAAAATTACAAAAAAGCAATTGTATCACCAACATGAGTGCCTTTGGGTTAAATATCCTTATCCGCATTAGTAAGATTTCAGCTTCAAAATTCAACTTAGAGCATCATCAAAATCGAATCAAGATGAAAAACAAAACAATCAACACTTCATGTAGGACTATTTAGCATTTCATTCTGCTGCAAGCAAGCAAGCAAGCAAGCAGGCATCACAGACAACAGAATAAATCTAGTTTAGTCTATATGTGCGACCATTCTACCATGGGTAATTTGAATTTTGTACTCAGTCATCATAGAATATAGTATGAAAAAGGCATCATATACATCCAAAATAAATAGGGGTTCTCAGTCACCCCAATTTTTTTACTGTATACTTACTCCTGGCCCAAACCGATAGCAACAACATGACTACTTAACATTAAACCTAACAAAATCTGCACGACGACATATAACATGAGGAAACATGCCAAATATCAAGATGCAACCTCGATAGAATGCAAAACTTGTGTGTGTAAAATAAATAAATAAAGATTGCCTTTTGGACATTCTTTCAAATTCTATTTCAGAGCAGTAGTCATGTTGCAGGGGCTTATACCACTAAATAGGACAAAAGAAAGTTCAGGTATTCGTATAACTTCAAAAGTTCACATGGTGGTACTGAAATTCACTCAATAGATTAAGCATACCTGCTCGATGTTGTACCCGGGGCTCGGGTTATTGGACAACATAAGAACCCTAGCAAATCTATCCAAGCAATTCCCAACCGCGATATCAATCGTCTCTCCAAAAATCCTGTACCGTCCCTCGCTATACGCGATGACCTGGGTATTCCCCCCACTAACATACAGAACAACAGGATCAACCGCACCCGTAACGACCCTCCCCATTTCGATATGAGCGACGCAGTGATTGACCCCAACGATAGGCTTCTTCCACAATTGAGAAAGCATCCTAACTACAACAGCTGAGACCTGCAATGGGGCGCCCATTCCGGGGCCTTTGGTGTAACAAAGGCAGTCAATTTCATCTGGGGTGATTTGGGCAGCTTCAAGGGCGGATTTGATTAAGGGGAGTACGTGCAGGAGGTGGTGCTGGGCAGTTTCTCGGGGTAGGAAACCTTGACCCGGTGGGGTTATGTAAGTGTGGCGTGGGTTTGAGAGGATTGTCCCGTCTAGGGTTACGACGCCGACGCCGATTTTGTTGGCGGAACCTTCAAACCCTAAGGCTATCATTCTCTTCATTTCTAAAGAGCAGTTCCGGGAAGAGCGAGAGAGATAGAGTGTGTGTGGCTGAATGGGTGTGATCTAAAACCCTAGCCGCCAATTGGGTTTCACTAAACGAGCTTTATTAAGTTTTAGTAACTCTTAGTTCCAACATGAAGCTCCCATTTTCTTGGAGATATAACTTATAAATCAAATCTTAACAGTACAAAACAGTTCAGTGAATCGTAAAACATCCAATCCGAGTTGATAGCCAACAGGATTCAACCTGACTTAGCTGTAAAATCGTTTCGGATCATCCTTTAATCCTCGTTGACAGCGAATTTGCAATCGATTCGGTCGGTCCAACTCAATTTTTTATTGAGTTCTATGGACAGAAATTTTTTTTTTAAATATCAATTTACTAAAAGAATAAACTTAAACATAAGAAAATAAAAAATAAAAAATAAAAGGTTTCTAACTTTTAGATCTCAATAAAAACAATAATTTTATTATTTTGTAAATAAATATAAATTATATTTAATATTTTATTGATCCAATTTGACTTCAATTCTATCTTTCAACCCTTTTCATTCCCGAATCAACTTTTAATCTAGATTTTTCAACCTTATATATATATATATTCAAAATTTGTGAAGGCAAATCTATATTTGAGAAGTTGGAGAGATATATTTCATGCTTAACATAGTTTGTTAACCACATATTCAAATAGTAATATAGTATTTAGTAAACTTTTAGAGAAAAGAAATAATTGAAAGTGAGTAAAAATCAAAAGAATGAAAAGGAAATAATGGTTTGATTTCCCTTCTATGTTTGCATATAAAAAGAAAATATTTTTCTATTTCATCTATTTTATTTACATGACATGAAAAAAATCAAAAGAAAAAATTGTTTAAAAAGACAACATCACTCTTCTTTTTTATTTAGCAAACTTAGATGTTGGGGATATTTTTGTAACTTTAAATACTTTTCACTTATTTCTTTCACTTCTACTCCAATTTTGGAGAGACACATAATGTCTTCAAAGGTGGAAAACTTTTCACTCATTTCTTTTTATTTTTTAAGATTTTCACTTCTTTTTTAATGATCAAAATATAAAATTTTCACTCATTTCTATTAATTTCTTTTGCTATCCTTTATTTTCTACCCAATGAAACACGGTATAAAGGTTTGAATAGAGATATTATACTTATTTCATGATTTAACACATAAATTTATTGAAAATTAGATATTGCTTTACATCATTAATCTAGAATTTCTCAATGGTCTAATGACACAATAATTTGAATGCGCTTTCAATGCTATATGGACATCGAATCAATCATACAAACGTTTGTACTTATTTTTTAAAATCTGTAAAAATTCAAGTGATTTTAAACAACACTTCAAGGGCAGAAGATAACATTCAACAAGATGTAGAATTAAAAGGAACTATTTTAACTACTTCAGAATGTTAAGGGGGTTTAGGTTATCTCAATTTAAAATCTAAAATCATTGGTTTATTGATCTTAACTATGGGCAGAAGCTAAAAATTATGGTGTGTGGAGATCTTTATAAGGTTGATCTTGAGTTCTACAGTGTTGCTAATATCTCTGCCATTGGGTTACACAATGCAGAGGAAGAGATGGAGCTAGTACACGACAATCATCCAAGTGGCATTCCTCGGATTCACATAATTTGAAAGGATTAGACACGATAAAACATCTAGTATTACATTTGATTTGTAAATATGAATGTGGTGCTAGATAAAAAGATTTTTAACGGTTGAGATAAAAGTTTTTTACTATTTGATTATATTAGTATAAAAATTTTATTATGAGACAAAACAAAAATCTTTCCAAATACTCCCAAAATTACCCTGCACAAGAAAATCATCCTATACTATACTCACGTTATAATGATAACAATAATGATGAATCATTTAAAATACTTGCTTGTTATTAACTTACTATAGTACATAAAATAATAACATATATTAGAAAGATATGTAGGAGGAAAAAAATTCAGTTTACTTCACTTATTTTTGTGAATAACATACAAATAAAGATTATATTATAAATAGAATTAAAAGGGTTCTCGCTAAATATCTTTATAACTTGAACACATTGTGTGCTTCCATATGTGTATGGCATCAACACGTCTAGTACTCAACAATCAATTTGTGCCAAATATTAGAAGACATTTCAAAACATAATTAACAAGCCTTTTCAATTATTTAGGGAAAAGGGTTTCCAAGCAATGTATGCGTTATCTTTATCTTATATATCTTTAGTACTACTACTCTCCTAAAATGGAAATAGTACTTCAGCAGGTCATGAGAATATGCTATAGCAACGAGTGTATCAGTTTTATAAAACTTGTAGAAGAAGAGTTTTCCATGCCTAGCTAATCGGTTTCGGAGCAAGTCTCCATTGATTGTGTGTGACGACATTCAATAAGTCAAGCAAAAACATCACTAATTTTTATAATACAAATCTCTCTCGGACTCATCAACTCTTGTTATAAGTAAATTAAAAAATAGCAATAAAAGTGCAAGTTGCTAAACATTTAAGTGATCTTAAAAAGAATGCAACCAACTCGCAATAATTATATATTAATCTGGTACTATAGGTTGCTAAACAATCCATAGTATGTAAAATAAATAAAACACATTAAAAAGGTATGTAGAAAAACCATCAATTTACTTTTCTTTTGGCAAATAAAAGACAAATTAAGTTTAAAGTATATATATGGTTTAATAGTTTCGGGCTAGTATATAATAATTAACTTGTTATGGAAGGTATTTTATGTGAAAATACAATCAATTAAATCGACTTTTTCAACTACCTAGTTTAAAGATTTTAACTTAATATTTATTATTATAGTCTTATATATTTTTATATAACTTTCTCCAACAATCAATGTGCTATTACAATGTTTTATAGAACATTTTATTAGACGTGGGGATACTGAAATCCCAAAAATGCAACTTTCCACGAGTGTTCCATCTGGGCATTATTCTCTACTAAATTTTAACATATATGCTCTATATTCAAGGGGAAAATAAAAATGCTTCGTTATACTTATATATTGTTTATGGAAGCTTCTTACAGGATTTAAAATAATATAAACTATGTAAATAAGAAAAGGGTTCATAAATAAGTAAAAAAAGAAAAAGATAATTATCAATTGCCTATAGAATGTAGCATAACGACATTCATTAAAATGATATTTAGGAGAAAAAAAATATTAGTTTAGTTAAAGTATAACTAGAATTAGAATTTTGGCAAAAGTATAATTAGCTTTGGGACATGGAATTCGGATGAAATTGAAGGATGGAGTCTCACATTAAATGGCCAACAGATTCAATAATTCTCTAGTGAATGTTTGCTGTTTACTATGGTGGATATAAAACCGAATCAAACTATTGTTAGGTTGGATTGGACATCATCGTTAAAAATTCCACCCTTTTCATTTGGTAATCATAGTTTGGATTGGCATGCCTATGTATATATGCGTATAATAGTTAATTGTCGACTATTATTACTCACCCTTTTCTTTCAAACTTGTTTTAAAAATTCTTAGGTAAATTAAAAGATTATGGACTTAGAAAGACCAAAGAGTATAGAATTCGAACTTTAGATGTTCTTACCAAGCAACAAGTATACGTGTTGGATTAGTTTGATATGCTTTAAAAAAAAATCATAAATTAAACGATAGCAATGTAAGTGCAAGTAAGCAAAAATTTGAGTGATTTAAAGCGATCAACTCGCAATAATTACATATCGATTTGGTATTATTAGATCATTTGCAAGCAAATGAGTAATATATATCTTGGTGAATGACAAATCTAACGCCTTTTTAAAAGTTGTATTGTGCTAAGGCATTAGATATATCATTTACAAGAAATTGAGTTTGATGTCATTCTTAGTTTAAGTGCATTGGTGATGTTGGATATGAGAAGAGACACATGAGATAGCAATCAAAAAAAAAAAAAGATTAGTGGCATCATGCAAATTGATTAGAAAATATATCATAATGGTTAAATACTAATAATATTTTCATACGTAATAAATTAACAGTATTTGTAAAACATAGATAGCAATTTATTTATAAACTATTTATTATCATTACTAATAAGCTCTGCCCAACTCACAAAATTTTGTGGGTCAGGCCAAAGTTTGTTGCAAAAGTTTATATGACATAACCTGCAATGCTATTTGCATTTTGTTACAAAAGTTTCAAAGGAAGATATATAGCTTTATATATATAGCAATTCATTAATGATATACAATAAAGATTAAGTTGATTTCATGTCATATTATTAAACCCGAATTATCTAACACATTGACACATGATCTAAAATTGCTTGTACATGTTGAAATGACATTTTTTTGTAATCGATACGTCCATCAAAAGCTACTATTTGAGAGTTATGTTGTATTAATTCTTATAGCTATCTTAATAGTTGTAGATGCGAAAATTTGATTATAGTAATCATGTACATGTAGCATGAGTCTTAGCCTTTATGTAGCTTTAAATGAGTGACGTAATAATGATACATAAAGATGACCTAGAGAAATAAGGAAGGGAGGAGAAACAGGAAGTTTCAAGGAGTTCGAATGTACAAGTGATAGTTGGAGGAATTATAGAATCTCAACCCTGGTTTTTTTTATGAGAAGTAGTGTATTCTTTATTTTGAACCTTACTTGATCTTTTCAAATAGTAGTCTAATAGCATGATGATGCTTTCTTGATCTCTCAATTATATCAAATGAGGAGAAAATTTTGAATATTTAAAGAATTTAGTTATTGATGACATCTATTAGATCACATGGACATAGTCAATGGTAGAGATAAGTCTTCCTATTAGCTCATTTGAGTTTGGGCTTACTGAGAGTTTTTGCGAGTAGTTGTACCTATTACTTTAACTCAAATAGTCGAATTCAAATTATTATTCGATTTAAAACCAATAATTCAGTTTTAGCCCTTTATAATTGTAAGATGTTGAGCCCAAAAAAATAATTTGATGGGCCCTTAGAATTCCCTGTAATTACTGGATTTCATTTTGCGATAACTTCAAGTTTCATCTTTTGACCAAAGGCAACCAGAGATATTTTTACAAGAACTGGTCGAGTTAAATTTCAAGTGCCGACTTTCCAGTTTCATTAATTCATACTATATATTCATTATAATGCGAAGGGACAAACAGAGATTTAGAAAAGTTGTTTGTCGTCACTAATTCCTTAAACATTAAACAGAACGCCATTTTTCTTTTTCTTTTTCTTTTTTTTTTTTAAATCTATTTATCTTCCAAAAGCACTTTGTCAAAGGCACTTAAATTGAGCATGGCTGACAGAATGTTTTCCAAAGGCAAAACACTGTGAGATGTACTCGGGCGTAACCGATAATTTGTTAAAATTGTAATTTACCCAAATTCTCAATCGGAGGAGCTATAAGTACCGTATCACCACATCCTAAATGTCCGGACAGAATTGTTATATTTATTTCATGATTTAGAGTAGTGTTTTTACAACGTTGATTCAGTGTATCTTTATAGTGCACGATAATTTGAATGTCACTTGCATTGTCATATCTCATTTGGATATTATGTCAGGATTTGAATTCTCCTGGTGAGTGGAGATCTTCATTCTTCGGAAAGTTGTTCTTGGGGTCTGCAATACTAATACTGCCATCATCTCTACCATTGCATCAGGCCATGTACAGGGAGAGATGGAACTGGTACATGACAACCACTTGAGTGGTGCCCTACGGATAGCACTCGATTTACATAATTTGAAAGGACTAGACTAGACAAAATATTATTACCATATTTGGTTTATAAGCATGAACAAGGTATTGAACAAAAAGCCTCTTAGAGGATGAGACGAAACTTACAATTCTTCTAACATTTGATCAATTGGTACAAAAATCTCACTACTAGACAAAACAAAACTCTTCTAGCGAACACCTGAAATCACCATATACAAGAGGATTATGCTGTAGTCTTACCTCCTTTGACGTACTATCCTGGTAAACAAAGGCCATTGATAAGTGTTTGTATACAGAGAAACCATTAGGAGATGCTGAGACTGCCTCTAACTAAATGAGTTTCACCCAATATATTGATAGACATAGGCAGGCAATCACAATCAAAGGTGAATTTCTACCTAATGAAATAACAACTAAAAGGGGGGAAAAATGCTGCAAGAGATGCAACATGTATGGTGAATATGCAGCAAAAGTTGTATAAAACAAGAAAACCAAAGACTTCCACTGACGCTTCTTCTTGGAACACCTATACAATGGAGATCACAACTAAATGGTATTAACAGATACTAACCACGGTGTCCATAGCAACAGGGCTCTAACAAATTCCATGTTATCTTTCCTTCACAGCTTCCTTATCCTTGGTTTCGTATTCTTTGAGATTGTTAACCACATGCAGAACTTTTCTTGAAAGCTGGTCATTGTGCTCCTCAATAATTTTAAGAATTTCCGCTAGTTGCTCCTGATATGATGCACATTCCCGCGTCTTATTCCGTAGCTGTGTGGTTAACTCTAGAATTTGCTTATCCTTATCATCCTGCAACAACAGCAAAAAGACAACGTATGTTTTAGTAAATGAGTAGATCTAACAAGTACTGAAGAACATGAATGGCTAGACTAAAATTGATTGATTTCATCTAACCTTAATGCAGAATTATCAAATTTTTTTATTTTTATTTTCCTAGCTAGAAATTGGACCAGTTTGAATCCAATATTCCACATATGTGTCCAATTTGATCGATGCACAAATCAGCTAAGCAGAATCAGATCTCCAATCAAACAATGGCTATCAACGCCCTGACTGGGGCTCTGCAGATTTTATGTGCCTTTGACCAATTATCTACCTAGTATATGCACTCAGTCAAAACCAATACATCTTCATTTGTAACTGAAACTTCAGTGGCTGGCTATATATTATTAAAACAAAAATAAACTTATTATCAGAATAGAAGCTATCCATTGTGTTATGTCCTCTTCAATATGAATATAAAATATTTTTATAGTGATATTTTCTATATTTCTGATTACAAACTAGATTTCTTACAAGTATAGAACTAAGGGAAGGAAAAACAACTCTCTCTTCGGTAGCCACACGGCTGGCTCCGCCGGCTTACCTCTACCTCTCACCTCTCTCCTCTAACTACTAACTTGAATGATGTGTATTCCGCTCCCCTTCCTCATCTAACCAACTATATATATATATATATATATATATATATATATGATTCTTTTATTGGTCCCCCCCCTCCTATTTCCTTTCCACGTCAGCCACGATTCCCTATCCCCTCTCCATCACGTGCCTCCTGCTCCAACTCAACTCTCCCTTTCCACCTCAGCCCCTTTCCCACTAATTAATTCGGGTTGGGCCCTGTCACTATCTTCTTTTCCCCCTATTACCCCTCCCTTTCCTTTGCCCTTTCTCCTTTGATACATCTTTATTGGCCGGGCCATATCAATTGCCTCCCCCGCCAAACTGTCCTTGTCCTCAAGGATGAAATCAAGAAAGAGGGATGTGAATTCTGAGCTATACATCCATGAAGTATGCTCGGGCTCTTGATCCTGCCATTGTATTAGAACTTGGGGGGACAACCATCGATCCTTCGTATCTAAAATGTCTTCCCAGGATGACTACGGGCAGATGTAGCAGCGTTGTAGCGTCCTCGACTAAGTCAGGTGGAAGTTCTATTGTGGAAGAGAAGGTTCCTACAGCCTTCTTTAGTAGTGAAACATGGAAAACCGAATGTATACGACACCTAGCTGGCAGGTCCAACTTATAAGCCACCTGTCCAATACGCTTCACAAATTCTGAATGGGCCATAGAACCTCGGAGTCAGTTTGGAAGTGGAGCTTTTGAGCTGGGATCTAAAGGCTACACAACGCTTCAAGAATACCTAATCGCTAACCTGGAAATCCACCTGTCGCCTATGCTTATTGGCATTCCTGCAGTAGATGGATTGTGCATGAGCTAAATTGTCCCTTAATTGTTGTAAAATGGTGTCTCGATCTCTCATTGCCTGCCGCAGCTCCGGGTTCCTTATTTCCTTATCAATAAAGGATGGCAAAACTGGAGGACGTCTACCATACACTACTTCAAATGGTGACATTTTAGAAGCGGTATGGTAGGCGGTGTTGTAGTGGAATTCCGCCCAAGGGAGCCATAATTTCCACTGTGTTGGCTAATGACTCACGAAGCAGCGTAGGTATCTTTCTAAACAGCGATTTAATACCTTTGTTAGTCCATCCATCTCCGGATAGTATGCGGTGCTATAGTGCAAGAGTGTCCCTGTAACTTAAAGAGTTCTGTCAAAAAATGGCTCAAGAAAGTGGGATCCCGATCACTCACAATAGTCTTAGGATAGCTATGTAGACGCACAACTTCTCTAACGAATACCTCAGCTACTCCTTTGGTTGTGTAGGGGTGCTTAACAGGAATGAAGTGTCCATATTTGAAAAGACGATCAACCACCACCAAAATTACATTAAATCCTCTTGACTTTGGCAGCCCTCCTACGAAATCCATGGAAATATCCTCCCAAATGGCCTTGGGTATGGGTAGAGGGCATAACAAGCCAGCTGGTGCCAATGCTTGATATTTTTGACGTTAGCACACTGTACATGCTGCTACAAAGTCCATTACATCCTTCTTAATTCCTATCCAGAACACACTTGCTGCTATCCTCCTATACGTTTTGAGGAAACCCTGCATGCCCCCCAATGGGGGAAGAATGGAACTCATGTAGAAACACCATGGGCCACTTAGATTTTGCTGGCACAACTAGTCTTCCATGATGGTATAGCATGTCTTGCTCTAGATGGAATCCCCTGCCAACTGACTCCCCTCTCTGCAGCAACTGAATCTTCTCCGCGAGGATTGAATCGGCCTCCACGTCCCTTCTAATGCTAGTCAAATCCGTCCATACTGGCCCGGATATTTGCAACAAATGAGCCTCATCAAATTTCCTTGAGAGAGCATCGACCACCTTATTTTCTTCTCCCTTGCGATATTGCACCTCAAAATCATACCCCAATAGCTTAGGAAGACAATTTTGTTGATCAGGGGTCATGATTCGTTGCTGCAACAGATGTTTTAAACTCTTCTGATCGGTGCAGACTACAAACCTTTTGCCTAACAAATAAGGCCGCTAGTGTTGGATTGCAAGCACCAAAGCCATCAGTTCCTTTTCATAGGTGGATTTGGCTAAAGTCCTATCTGCCAATGCCTTGCTAAAGTAAGCAATTGGCCTGTTGTTTTGTTGCAGCACCGCTCCTAGCCCCTCCCTGATGCATCACACTCTACAATGAATGTGCTAGAGAAGTCCGGCATTGCTAGCACCAGAGCTGTTACTAGAGCTGCTTTTAGTTCCTTGAATGCCAGGGTGGCCTGCTCGGACCAACTGAATCCGTCTTTTTTGAGCAAATCCGTAAGTGGCCTAGCTATTTTTCCATAATCCTTGATGAACTTGCGATAGTACCCCGATAGTCCAAGGAACCCACGAAGTCCCCTATGGGTGGATGGTTGGGGCCATTCTTCTATGGATATTATCTTGGCGGGATCCATTGCTACTCCTTCCTTGGATATGATATGTCCCAAGTACTCTACCTTGGCCTGCCCAAATATGCACTTTTTTCGATTAGCAAAAAATTGATGTTGCCTTAGGACACAAAAGACTTGCTCCAAGTGCTGCACATGTGAGTCCCAGCTCCCACTATATACCAAGATGTCATCAAAGAACACAGGACAAATTTCCTTAAGTATGGTCGAAAAATTTCGTTCATCATAGCTTGGAAAGTGGCCGGGGCATTGGTCAGACCGAAAGGCATGACTAAGAATTTGTAGTGACCTTGATGGGTGCGGAAGGCCGTTTTGTTAATGTCCTCCTCAGCCATGCGTATTTGTTGGTATCCAGATTGAAGATCAATCCGGGAGAATACACTTGCCCCATATAGTTCATCCAACAACTCGTCAATCACGGGTACAGGGTACTTATCAACCATCGTCACCTCATTGAGGGCCTTATAATCTACACAAAATCTTCATGATCCATCCTTCTTTTTTACTAAAATCACCGGGCTAGAAAATGAGCTAGTACTTGGACGGACAATTTCTGCCTTTAGCATATCTCGCACTAGCTTCTCTATCTCATTCTTCTGTATAAATGCATACCGATAAGGTCTCACAGATATGGGTCCCTTCCCTTCTACCAGTGGAATGTGATGATTAATGTGGCGTATGGGAGGTAAACCCTGTGGAAATTCAAATATGTCTCTATATTTCGACAACAACCTCTCTACACGTCTCCTGAGTGTTTTCCTCCTCTAGTGATGATGCTGCCATCACCCATAGTACTTTACACACATCCATGTCTCCTAGCTTCTGTAATGATTTGCAGGAGATGGGAAAGCGGCACAGTGTAAGGTCTCCACATAGCAAGTACTCTTCCATGCCTTAAGTAACCTTGATCGTCATTTTGGCCCAATTCACCTTCACTTCCCCTAAGGTTTTCAGCCAAGCTATCCCAAGAATCAAGTCTACCCCCTTCAATTCCATCACATAACAATCCACACTTGTGCAGTATTGTCCCACTTGGAGCTGCAAGTTGGAACAGAACCCATGAGACTCCACTAATCTCCCATCTCCCAATGTCACCTTGAAGGGACGATCATTAGATAGTAGCAATCCCTGTTGTAAGATCCATTCCATGGATACAAAGTTATGGCTAGCACCACTATCTACCAGGATCACAATAGGGGACAAATCCAACATACCTTGCATTTTCATTGTATGGGGTTCATTAAAACCTTGCATTGCCAACAATGACAATGACAGGGATGTTTGAACATCAGCATGCTCCCCCTTTTCCCATATCTCATCTACAGGACTCTTCTTCCAATACCAATAGCTGGAACGTTTTATTAGGACAGCTATGTCCGGGGTTGAAAGGTTGATCACACTTGAAACACAACCCTTTCACCTTCTTGTCCAAGAATTCAGCATGGGACAATTGACGTTGGCTAGGAACTCTTCTGATTCCATCCTTAACTCCTCCATGTCCGACGCTCAAGGTCACCCCACCTCCCACGGAATTGTCGTTCCTCCTCCAAAGAATAGTTCCTTCTCTAGAAGCCATACGGGTCTCCTCATTCACAGGAGCCTTGGCGCCTCGTAGTGCTACTGGAGAGGCAATGATTCCTGAGTTGCTATTGTTCCCTCGCTGTAGATATTGAGCCCGTGTTGCTGATGGTCGAAGGTCAGTCCGACCTCCATTTCCCTATTCTAGAGTCAGGAAAATGCTACAGTCGAATTCCCTTTCAATCTTAACTGCTAAATCCATGGCGCGTTCCAAGGTTACAGGGGCAAAGGTATCCACCCGCGTTTGTATTGGGTCTCACAATCCTCCTAGAAAATACCCCAATAATTGCATTTCGGGCATTGCTGGTGCATGGGATATGAGGGACTCAAAATCCTCAACATATTGCTGAACTGTGCCTCTTTGTCTTAATTGGGACAGACTCTTGAAAAGGTTTGATGCCAACCAACCCCCATACCTTTTCATGATCTCCTCCTTCAGGCGTGGCTAGGTTAGATCCACCTCTCTTTGCTGCAACATCCGGAACCAGTGGTTGCACCGTCCCCTCATGCACATGGCAGCTAACACTACCTTCCTATCCTCCCTCGTTTGCTGTGCAGAGAAGTACTGCTTAGCCATCAGGATCCAGTTGGAAGGATCGTCCCCATCGAACACTGGAAGTATGAGGTGTGAGGCGTTGGTGCGGAACTCCTCGTCCACCTCTATTCTTAACTCACTTCCAATGGGTATCCCTGAATTGGTGTCCGTGGGATGTGGATCCACCACTTGCTTGCCCCGGTCCTTGGTCATGGTCGAGCTACTTCCCGATTGGCCACCTGTCTATTTCTGGAGCCATAAATCTTCCATTAGCTTCTGGATGCGATCCATCTTACTATGTATGGTGGTAAGTTCTCCCCCCAGGTGCTTCTGTTCCTCCTCGATTGCTCCCAGCTGCTGTTGCACGTTCGTGACCTCTAGATGTAACCCTTCGACGGTCCTCTCCAACAGCTCCACTCGGTTTTCCATTCGTGTCATACCTTAGTGGTGAATCTTGTGACTAGCGCCCTCTGTTCCAACACTCCGGTGGTGGGTAGTTTTGATTTCCCGGCAACAGAACCAAAATTGTTACGTCCTCTTCAATATTAATATAAAATATTTTTATAGTGATCTTTTCTATATTTCTGATTACAAACTAGATCTCTTACAAGTATAAAACTAAGGGAAGGAAAAACAACTCTCTCTTCGGTAGCTGCACGGTTGGTTCTGCCGGCTTACCTCTACCTCTCACCTCTCTCCTCTAACTAACTTGAATGATGTGTATTCCGCTCCTCTTCCTCATCTAACCAACTATATATATATATATATATATATGATTCTTTTATTGGTCCCCCCCCCCCCCCCCTCTCCTATTTCCCTTCCACGTCAGCCACAATTCCCTATCCCCTCTCCAACACGTGCCTCCTGCTCCAGCTCAGCTCTCCCTTTCCACCTCAGCCCCTTTCCCACTAATTAATCCGGGTTGGGCCCTATCACTATCTTCTTTTCCCCCTATTACCCCTCCCTTTCCTTTGCCCTTTCTCCTCTGATACATCTTAATTGGCCGGGCCATATCAAATTAGAACAAGGATTCTGTCTGCTCAATTGTTATTATATCAAAGTGAAGAAAATTTGATTATGAGGGGCTAGATGAGATCTGATTCTTCATAGAAGATCCTGTAAATTTTGTAAAAACGGTTACTTTGTAACTTAAAATTTTTCCTAATAGTTGTTAAGTCAGAATTTCGCTTTATCGAGGAGAAATAGCATTCTATAATTTTATTTTTGTCCAAAGCTAAGACTAAAAATATCAATACTATTGCACCTGACCCCCCTGAGCTTATATTGTAAGAACCTATACCCCCTGTTAGATAAAATTGCATCCACCTGTAAATTTCACAAATGCATGATGCCCCTAAATAAGCTTCCTAACTAAACAGACATCCCTCAGTTGATTCTATGTGTCAGGGGGTTGTAACTATTACAAAAACCAAGGATGTTGGCATAATTTCCAAAAGTTTTCATGAATGATTGGTGCAATTCAACCATTAACTTTTTGCCAACCAATATTATAAACTGCACCCACTTATGGGCCGGTTATGTTCTTCTAGACAACAAACTATAAAGCATCTGCCCAAATTTGTTTCTTTCATGTTCCTTCAGCTTTTCATCTAGTAACTATTCCACTGCCCTGGATTAATGCCGCCAAAAAAGAAAACAAAAGCAAATTGCTGTGTTTTGACCATTTCCATAAACAATGCATCCATATGAACACAAGTTATTGCTATGTAAAAGGGATAACAAAATAAAATTTGTAATCTTACCCGAACGATTGTACTTGCCACTTTCCTAAACTGAAACCAAAATTGTGGCCATAAAAATGCATTAGCAATCGTCCAAATTGCTAGAAGCAACAAATGAGAACTATATGTTATATATCGGTTATAGCATATTACATATATTATTAAAAAAAAAATAGACAATGTTTTTGTTTGATCTTGATTTGGAATGTATGTAATGAAATGAGAAGTATTCATTATAAATTAGTATGCTTCATTTTTTACTTTGCATATCTACTTGCATCATTGCATGTGTGTGTACTTAACATAAAAAATTGATTTTATGCATTAGATATTAAGATATATACAACATATTTATAACATAAATTATAATATTTTATACATCCCATGGAATAATTAAAGGTGAGCTTAACATACATGACATAATAGTAATATATTACCGATATAATGTTTTATTTCTTTTTGTTGCAGTCCCTGATTGTGCATGGTTTTACCTAGTCATAATACTATCAAGGAGATCAGCATCTGAAATGGATACAATAAAATCTAGATTTGCTTCTCTGATCAATGTTCTCTCCATTTCCCCTCTTGGAATTATCTTCTTCCCTAGCTCATTCCTGATTAGACTGCTCTATGCTCATTATGATTATTTCCTTTTAAACACATATCAGATACTGAAGATACAAAACACAAATGAAACCACATACAAAATTGAACTGATTGTCAAACAAATACTGACAGCTCACTAAGTTATTCTGCGACATAGATATCAATAAGATATAATTGCTCACCATTGTTTGCCGACCTTCACGAGGGGCTACAAGTGGATGGTTGTGTTCTTTAACAAACTTTGTAATTACCCATTTACCAGATTTGTTAGTCTTTACATGGATCATGGCTTTACATCCTTCCCTTGTGCTTGTCTTTGGTTTCTTAACTTGTCCATTCTTACCCCTCATACTATAAAAACCCTCCTTATTGCATCCGAGTCGACGAGCAAGGATCCTCCCATCTACTTCTGATCGCCAACATGACATTACACGCATGACAAATCCAACCCTCCGTGCATAACCATCATAAAAAAATTTTGCAGCATCTTCAGATTCAAACTCCATGCCGACATCTGGTTCAATAATCCCATCTCCTGAACAATTAACTGAATCCTCCCTGCCAGAAGTCTCACATGCAGTAGCTAACTCCTCCAAATTCACTGTTAGCAGAATTTTTTTATTAACCTTTCAAAAAAAATTCTGTTACAGATAGCAACTAAGACTATAATGATGAATGCTTTGTTATAGGTAGCAAAACAGACTACAATGATACATGATCACTCCTTGAGCAAGATAGAATATGTGATGAAGCACACTCTCTTATTACTTCAATATGATAGCAAGCCACGAAACGGAAGTCTGACTAAGTGCATAGCATTCACTCAAGCAAAATGGATCTTAAGTCCAGTCCATCATTGCACAGTTACGAGAAGATCATTCCGCTTTTTAGCATTTGGCTTTTTCAAGAAAAACTGCTCAATAAACATATTCTGCTTACCTCTTTTAGGCTAGTAATTTTTCAGGGTCAGATTGATATCCTATCATAGCATTTTTGCACAATTTAGCACCAGAAAAGAATAATTGAAGGAAACCCACCTTCCACAAAGTGATATCTAAACTCAAATTTGAAAGAACATACTGATTTGTTGGCTTAGTAACTAGGGCATTGGTTTACAACTTAAAGTACTAGATGGTTGCTACATCTCTTCTCACAGCTACTTGGTTGCTAATTAAGACCTTTGCCTACATTCGGAGTAAGCAAATAGACTCAATTTAAAGAAAAGAATTCTGAGGACCATTCTTTCTATCCAAGTACGGAGTAATGAACCCAAAAAGCTTTCTTATCATGACAACTCATGGTCATGGTTACATCTATTTTATTATCATCTCTCCCATGAACTCAGCTATATCCGTAGGAACCCAATGTGAAATAGAATACAGTTTCTTAATAAGTTAACAATCATACATACAACTCTGTATTTGCTTTCTTCGCCATTCTAAAAATGCTAACTATAACGTTTGAAATATAAGAATATACAAAGATACAACTCATTTTGGAGGACTGAAAATTCAAAAAAAAAATTCCAAATGTAATTTAAGAGATTACAAGTAGATTGGGCATGAATTAGTAGTAGTGAACTGAAAAGAAACACTTACTTGATTCCTGCCCTTTGGAAAAATTCACGAATTCGTGCCCTAGTAACCTGAAATTCGAGACTTTTACAGCATCATAAGAAAAATCTTCATAAAATTCGTTATTTTCCTCCTAAACTTTCAAAATTTGACAACTGGGTGTGGCTCACTGCTAAAAATTGGTATGTTTTATCGTGTGACAAGCTAAGCGCACCGATTTCTTACGAGGAACTGGTATCGAGCTGAATTTTATTGGAAGGAATTGCTAACAAATAAAGTTTAGTGGATTATCATTTTCGAATTTGGGCTCACAAGGTTGAATTTGGGGATTATGACTTCCCAATATGCCTGTCAGATTGGTGGACTTGGAAGCTGAGGGAGCTGCTTGCGTCGGGGTCGGGCTAGGGGTAGGGGCAGTAAAGTTTTAACACTATGTTTGGCAACTTGGAAGGGAAATCGGTAAAAGAAAGGGAAATGAGATAAATGAGGGGAAATTGAAATTAGAAAAGGAATGGACACTTAAAAAATAATTTAAGTGTCTTATTATTACTAAAAACGTATAAAGCATCTTGTATATAGGACCAATAACTAGATAGAAGAAAAAAAAATGATTATAGATGGAATGAAAATAGGTTAGTAAATAAGACTTCTAATTAAATTAAACTCCTTAATTTTTTTCCTCTTTTATGCTAACTATATATTATATAGTACAACCATTGAGGGAAATAATTGAACTTATTGGAGACTAACATTTATATTATTAGGATAGATTAAGTGCTGAACCTATAATAGAAGGATTAAATCCATGTACATCATGGAATTAAAAAATTGTTGATGGCATCCTCCTAAGGATGGATGAGCTGAATAGAATTATGATGGCTCTATAATCACAATCACGGGGCAAGTTTCAATCGGTGGAGATGGAGTCTTAAGAGATAGTCAACGTTGATGAATATTCGACTTTGCAAAATAACTAGACAAGGTAGACATATACCTTATGCACAGAGCTTTGGAAAGTATATTAGGGTATTCATTTTCTCATATAAAAGGGCTTTCTCGACGTTGAGATTGATATGGATTCATTTGTTGTTGCTGAATCATTGAATCATGCAATTAACCTGAAAATAAGAGCTTGTAGGAAAGATCCTTCCACTAGTAGAAAATCATAACTAAAGTAGTATTTTGGGAACTCAATGTGATGGTTAATACTAATAGTCTTGCTGAGAAGATTCATACCATGGATAAAGAAGATTTGTTATTTTGATGTTTTGTCTACTACGTATGTTGAAGAAAGACTTGTATAATTTTGGTACATACAAGGAGTTTGAATATGCGAATGGATCTGTTTCCTTTATACGGATTAGTATACAATTTAATAATTCCTATGTCCTAACATTTGTGTGGTCGTGAGGTTCTATGGAGTTAATGGCCATGAAGGCCAACATTGAAATCTCTGAGTCCTAGATATATTCTGAATATTCAAAATATAATATATTAGGACACATAATATGGGTCATATAAATTATAGAACTTATAGTATATGTATTGCTATGTATAATATTATTAATATATATAATTTAATTTCATAAATATAATAAAAATTTGATCATGTTTATCTAACTTATTACTTAATCAAATAGTTAGATTCATATCGAATCTTTAATTTCAGTCGATACAATGGTTTATATTTGTTATTTGTTATTATTATGTTTTGTGATTTCAATGGAAGTCGTTAACTTTTTATTTTTATTTTTTCTTTTTTATAATTTACATTGGAAAACAATTTTAACTTACAATTACTTATCATGATATTGAAGATCAATGACGGACAATGTTTTAACTTAAAAAAAGATAGGAAAAAAAGAAAAAAAAAGAAAAATCGTAACAATCAAATGATGGACTGAACATTCCTGGCAATAAGGTCATTAAAGTTTCCATAAACTATATATCATAGGTTATGGAGTCAAATATGGATAAATTGTACAAATCACTCCTAAAAGCTTTAGAAATTGTATTAACCTCTAATTTTTTCAAAAATAAGCATTTGCCCACCTAAAAAGCTAATGTATGGCATTCTAGCTGTATGTTTTAGTTGACATGGCATTGATGAGGCAATATACAATAAAAATAATAAAATGTAGAAATAAAAAGAAAGAAAAATATAATGTAGCCATTTTTTATCACTCCAAGGTCAAGGATGGTTGGAAAATGGTGAAAAATGTAGGTGGATTGTCATTGACCTTTGGTGGTGGTGCAACTCAACTTTTAACATGTTAATTTTTCAACAATTTTTCTTTTTAATTTTTTTTTACATATCTGGGATGGTGGTTACCCACCAACCACATGGAGAGTTGCACAACCTTCGTAAAGTGGTAGGTAGGTCGCATGACCCATTAACATTTCTAATCATTTTCTAGCCACCCCTTGTTGTGGAGAGTTACCTTTGAACTCAACTTTATTAAAAATAACTCTGAAATAGCTTAGTAACCCTAAATAAAATTTTAAGACTGGTGAATAAAATTATTAAAGGATTATTTGAAGTTATTTTAAATAATTGGGAGTGATCTCTTTAAGTTTAGAGATAAATTGTCAAAAATAAACTTTTTACCCTTATATTCAATTTTTATTTAACTTGACCTCGAATTAATTTAGAAACCCTAAATATAACTTTAAGACCCTAATTAAGTAAATAAAACCATTAGCAAATTATTTGGAGACAAATGGAAAAAGGAAATTTAAATGTAGAGGTCAATTAGGTAGAATGACTAAAATACTTGTAAGCTCGGTTTTACTAAAGGATGATTGAAAATTTGAAATTGGTGAATTAAATAGGAGATTTAGGAGTGATAATTTTCAGCTATGTTAAAACACAAATAAAAGGGAATAAAGAATGCCACATATACCAAAAAATAAAGACACTTGACAACATTAGATATCTTAGCATAAACCTTTAATGGTCTCCCCTCCTTTTCCTTAAATCCTAGAGTCTTAGGAACCTTTAAAAGCCCCCAAAGACCAGCATGTGCAACCCACCCCCACCCCCCTCTCTTTCTTGAGCTCTTAAGGAGGTAAAACACCATTAAATCCTAAACCTATTAGCTTATATTAACCATACCTTGATTAGATCACTAAATCGGTGTGTTTTTCTTTAGTTTATAGGCTTAAATCAAGATCAAGTGGATGAAGAGGGCCACCATCAAGCTAGATGCCACTCTTTGTTAATGGGTAAGTGAGTTCTCTTTTAAGTTAATTAAAGATTAGGCATCTAGTCTTAGGTTTAAGTACACTAAGCATTAGTTTAAGTATTGATTAGAAGGTTTTGATGCTAGAGATCAAATTGAGGGAGAAAAATATACTTTTGGGAGTCATTCAAGGGGCAACACACTAAAAGGAGAAGATCCCATTTTGCATCAAGAGGTAAGATACTCATCTTTAAGAAAAGTGTGTGACTTAGAGTGATTAGGAGTAGTTTAGGTTTATTAATCAACTGAATTTTGGAGCATAGTGATTATTGTAAAAACCCTTGCATGGCTGCCACTATGGATGTTCTTTAGGATGCCTTGGATGATTCTAGGTGATAAGTGATCATTTAATATGCTAAATGACTTGTTAGATTCAAGTTTAGGTGATGAAAATGGAAATTGATATATGAAGTCACATGGTGAGATTGTATGTTTGATTTTTGCCACTTACATGTTGTTATTGGGAGATGTTTTCTTGAAACTAAATCTAATTTGGATGATAAACTATGTTTAAGGGATGTCTTGGGAAGCGATCTTAGGGTTAGATGATGATTTGGGGGCTAAAGGATGCATGTAGAATGAGAATGTTGGCTAAACTAGTGGAATTGATGAATTGAGTCGTAAAATGGATATATTAATGTTGACCATTAGAATTTCCAGCATGTTACAAGAATATTTGAAGTAGAAAATTGGTAAATTTGAAGTTATATGATGATTTAAACTTTACATAAAGTTTAGTAAATTATGGGATGAGTTTAATATGGAAATTGGAGATTTTAATCTTAGAATGTGTGAGTGCCATTACTTGTTATGTTATTATGTTTAAATCTGAAAATTATTTATTTATTATGTTTAATTTGAGTAATAGCATGTTTAATTGATGAATGGAAGTTGTTTGGATGTGAAATGAAATCTAGAGATTATGTTGTAATGGAATTGGATTAGTTAAGGATGTTTTATGTATGCTGGGCATTTTTGGAGAATTTGGGCTATTATGAAATGTTATTGTATCGGAATCTGAGGTTTAAATGGTGTTTTAAACACTAAGAGTGAGTAAGAACAAGTATACTTTGATTTAGAGTGATTTAGGCTTGAATTAAGTGAAGTATGAGCTTTTAAAGTGTAAATTTGTAACCTGGACTATTATAAAAATTTAGGATAAAATGAATAAAAGGAGGTCTTTATTGATAAAATAAGTAGAGAAAGTGATAAGGGTTAAAATGGTTTTGGTTTGACTTAATTTGAGTTTAAAATGAGTAAGTTATGAATTTTTAAAATTATAGTTTTCTTAAATAATGAATTTAAAATTTGAGTTGGATAACGTAAACAATTTGGATCAAGGCTAACTCAATCATAAGCCAACCCATCCCTATAAGCCCATTAACTAACTTTATACTTTAGCCTGTGAGTGGTCTATATAGAGACATATAATTAGATTAATTGGCCTAAATAACTTAAGATATCAATTTAGATCTACTTACAGATTTAACTTAGTAACGAAACTTAGTGGGCTTAAATGAAAAAACCCAATGGGCCTAAAACCTAAATTTTATTTGGGTCTGTTTCATCATTTAGGCTCATATCATAAATAGATCTTAACAAGTCAAGAAAATCTAAATGAGCCTTAAAACCAATTAAGCCTTAAATCAACTATAGACCTAAAATGAAATTAAAATTAGGCATAATAGTCAAATTGGGCTTGAGTCATAATAAATAAGGTCAAGTAGACAAAATGGGCTTAAATTAATTATAATAGATTAAATAACGTAGTTGGACCTAAAATGGGCTTAAGAATAATAATTGGATCTAAATATTATAATTGGGCTTAAGTGGATTTAAATAGGCTTAGATACCTAAATTAGGACATAATAAACCTAAATGAGCAAATTAAATGGATTAAGCCCAAATTAAATAAATCACTTCAAATAGTAAAATTACTAAATTCATTAAGGTTAGTGGGTCTAATTCCAAACATGATTAAGGTTACTATTCTTTAACGGCCTAAATACCCTAGTGGGGTCTTAGTTACATCTAAACTTAAACTTAAATAATATAATGGGTGTAAGTAAATAAACTCTAAATAATTTGGGTCAAATTAGCTAAAATGTTAATTGGGCCCTCTCAACCCTTAGTGGACTTATAACTAGTATAAGCCTTAAATAGTCTAAATCCAACCCTAAAATAGTATTTGAATAACTAAAATAAATATCTAACTTAAGTTTTCTCCTTTAATGCATAAAATCAGTTCAACTTTTCAATGGAAAATCTAACTTCAATTAGAGAACTTTTGACCTTTCCAAGTACGTATTATATGCTGTGTATACTTGATTACTTGAGCCAACAAGTGACACTTTTGAATCGAGATTATGGCTATGGACATATGCCCCAAAATAATATGATAGTTAGGTGCTTAGGTCATTAATGAATAGTTGGCGAGTAATTGATAAGTGAAATCACATTGGATAATGGGCATTTTAAGCAGAGATAAGGTATATTGGGAGTTGTTTAAGGTTATGGGACTAAAAAAGCAATACAGTATAGCATGACTATTATTAGTGAGGACCGCATAATAGTGAGGTCGCTTAGACAAGTTTACTAGCTTTTTGATTTTGTGACATAAAGTCTAGTTGCTCTTGTCAAACCCTTGATTGCCAATGTGATGGAATTGGACCTTAGGTTTCTCGTCGTGTTGTTTGAAGTCATGAGTATTCTCATATTAACTGTTTATTTTAATCAAGATAAAATAAACTGTATGATTGTTTGTTGCATTAGTAAGTAGGCTTGTTTGACATTTGTGTGTGTATATTTGCATTACTGTGTATTAAGTCTTTTGGCTCATTTTTCTTTTTCAAGTGAGGACTACGTCGTGAATCCTCTTTATTGTTTGATAGGTTTTGGCTTTGAGGAGGAGTACAGGGACAAGTACGAGGACCCAGATTGCGAGGACTATTATTACTGATTTTTGTTTTTGGCATAGACATATTATTTATGTTTTAGATATACTACACTTATTTTAGGAGTCGCCTATGACTTTATGACTTATTTATCGATGTTTATTTTTTGTGGGCCCTTTAGGTCCTAAAACTTAGTTATTTATCTCATATCATCAACTACATTTTCTAAACCTAATGAACTTGCAAAATATTTTTTAAAAATTAAATGAACCATCTAATGTTTTTAGAATTTATTTAAACAATTTGAAGGTCCTAAAAATAGTTTAGAAATCTACTTAATAATTGTAGCCTTATGTATTTTATTTAAGTATGATAAGTGGTAAATTTTCGTTGCCATAAAGAATTAAGGGCATGACAGTGGAAATACAACCCATCATGCAAAGGTCGCAACTATTGCTTAACCACCACTTTTGCATAAAAGAAACGTCTCTTGGACACTTGATTAAAAGAAGATAATTTTTAATAGCAAAAGGTTTTAATTGACAAAATGAAAAATTGCTAAAAGGTAGTGCTAAAAGTTGTAGTATATATATATATATATATAAGATTTGTGACATTAACTACATGTTCACTTAGAGAAAATATCTATTCCATTCCCCACTCACTCAATATGATTTACTATCACGATATTCACTTATATTTTACACATCATAATAACCATTTCTTATGAATTGCTTTTACGCAAAATAATGAATAGCAATTCATACCCTCACCTTCATGAATTGCTATTTAATGGTTTTTTTTTTCTGTCTTCTCATAAATGCTCTTGCATTGGAAATGTTACAACCACTACATCTATTATGTAATATAATAAATATTTGTTTTTACTAGCGACATAACAAATATTTTACTTTTATCACTAATTGATTCCCTACTTTTTATTAATGTTAACTAAATAATGTAATAGGAATATAATAATGGTACAACTCTATTGCATTCTACTTGAATTACAATTTGATTTTCCCTTAATTTCAAATGGTGAAGTGAATGGGTTGCAAATATTTTGTGGTGGTGAATTATGTAAACAATGTAGCTCCAATTAAATGCTCGTTTAGACCATTCCCATTCATAAGTACCTTATTTGGGGTTCTTAGATATCACAGTAACACTTGAAGGACCTCTTCTCATCAAGGAACTCCTCACTTTATCCTTAGGTTTTTAAAGATAGTACATTAACTTTTTTTTCCTTTTTTTTTTAAGTTATCTATTTACATCTTAAAATCGCTTTTGTCTAGAATTTTTTTTTTTAAATTTTTTAATACAACTTTTTAGGGTCCTCCGAAAGATAAAAAAAGTATAAGGAACTCTTCTCATCTTTTAATAATTTTAAAAGATAAGTTTTTGATCTTGGATTTAATATCAAGAATAGGGAATGGAATGGTCTAAGGGTTGGCACTATTCGATCCGCTTTGCGAAATCTATTCATCTAGTTGAGTTGGAAAACATCTTACTATTTGGTTTTTTAAATATTTTAAACTGCATGTAGACACAATTACGGGATAAAACTACCCTAGAACTAGGGGTGGGAATTGCGAGGCAGGTTCGCGGGCTGACCCACCCCGCCCGCAAAAATATGCGGGGCGGGCAAAAAAATTTTGACGCTTGACTCGCGGGGCGGGGCGGGCAATCCCCGCGGGGCGCGGGCCAACCCGCCGGAAGTTCTGCAGGTACAAAGCGAGTGGCTGTGGCTTACCGGGTATGGGTGCCGTTAGGGTGGGTGACTCACTTGTGTAAGCCCACGCATGCAATCTGGAGCCTATACAGCAAGGCTTTTGCCTCTGCAACTTCAATATCCCAGCAAGCTTTGACTTCCTTAACTGCTGTAGCAAGAATCTCCCCCTCCTTGTCCCTAATTCTCACCCCCAGAACCATGTTCTACACAGGTGCAACGGCTGCCGGCTGGAGGGACCTGCTGGTTGCTGGACATGACACGACCTGCTGGACCTAGACATGACGACTTGGACTTGACGAGGATGACATGACGAGCTGCCATGCCCTGCACTACCGCCGCCGACCGCAACCCGCGAGGACCGCGATTGAGGACTAAGGACTTGCGACCGCGACCCGCGAGGACCGCGACTGAGGACTGAGGACCCGTGACTGTGACCGCGACTGCGACCGACGACTGACGACTACTGTGCAGCACGACCGCGACCCGCGAGGACCGCGACTGAGGACTGAGGACCTGCGACCGTCACCGCGACCGCGACCTACGAGGACTGCGAATGAAGACTGAGGACCTACGACCGTGACCGCGACCGATGACTGACGACTAGCGACTGCGTGCAGCACGACCGCGACTGACGACTGACGACTGACGACCGACGACTACTGTGTAGCACGACCGCGACCCGCGAGGACCGCGACTGAGGAATGAGGACCCGCAACCGCGATTGACGACACCGATGTCGACTGAAGTGACGGCACCATCGTTCGTCGTTGAAGAAGGCCGCTGGCCTCCTGTTTTACATAATAAAAAAAAAATCATGCGGGTCGTCGCGGGCCAGCTCGCATGGCCCGCGGGGTGGGGCGGGCAGACTTTCCTGACCCACCAGACTTGCGGGCTACTACGGGCCAGCCCGCGACGACCATCGGGCTGGTGCGGGTCGCGGCGGGCCGACCCATTTGGCCTACATTACCGGCCCTACCTAGAACCGAACTTGAACCTGAACCTAGTTGTTCTAGGTCCCTAAAATGAGGAACTTGCCTTAGACGCTGTCGAGTCTAATTTTTGACTTCCCATTCCTAATCCGATCTAGACTAGACCATACGCTCATCTAATGTAGATCCTCGACTTGAGTTAGGAATTTCGTTTAATTTTGGAGTCGCCACCCAACAGTTGTTGGGAAAATTTGAATTAAGACTAAAGGAGCGGATTAGTCTTAATTTGGACCACTAGTCGTCGTTATTTCCTTTTTTCGTTTTTGTGAAAAAGAGGAAAAGGGAAAACCAGAGTTTCTAAGTTCGGAGGCTAACCTATTAAAACCTTTACGGTTACCACCTAATCTCCTAGAATTGTTCCTATTTAGAAATGTGTTTTATTGTGTTTCTGTTACTTTTTATTATGTTTTTGAATTATTTCAAGAAAATGATTTTTCATTCATTTTATGGGTTGACCCGAATGGGTGCTTACGTACCTGCTACTCAGGATCAAATAAGTCGTAGTTCGCTTTTCTGAAAACTTTAAGTGTGTTTGTGAATTTTAATTTTGAAATCTCTTTTGATTTATTTTTTTTATCATTTTTTGGATTTTAAAAAAATCTAAGCCTAAACTTTAATCTGATTTTTTTTTTGAAAATGATTTTTAGGGAAAAACATCAATTTTGGATTTATTTTAAGAAAAATGATTTTTCTAAGTTCTAAAACTCATTTTTGTGATTTGTTTTGTGATTTTTATTATTCTTCTTGATTTTTTATGATTTTTATGATTTTTTATGATTTTTTATGATTTTTATGATTTTATCCTAAGTTATTATTTATCCTATTTTGAAATCTAAAATTTATTATTATTTTCCTAATATTTTTATTACTTTTTTCCTACATTTTTATTTTTTTTACATTTTTTATTCTACATTATTAAATCCTAAAAAACCTAACTTCTACATTTTCCTATTTATGGAGATAATAAATAAGACATAAATAAATAACTAAATAAATAACCAACAAATTAATAAATAAAATAACCAAATAATAAATCAAATAAAAACAAATAAACTAAATAAACAAAATTCGAAAAAATAAAGAAAATAAAATAAAAATCCCGAAAAATCCACTTACCTGGATCCGGGTCGGTGCGCGGGTCGGGTCGGATCGGTCGGACACGGCGGCGGGGGTTGCTCGATCACGGCGTTCCGGTGGCCTTTTGCAGCGGGTGAGATGTCGAATCCTAGCTTCTCGAGGATGCTGAATCCAATGGTGGCGGTGGTTCACTCCCAGATTGCCTCCTAGTGGTGGTTCAACTCCGGTCGGCGATCGTGGTTTTGGGTTTCTCCGGTGCTCTCCGATTTGCCCTCGTTTCTCACTTTCTCTCAATTGTGATTCGTGTTCTTGCTTCCTCCACTCCTCTTCTATTTATAGGCGTCCGGAAACCCTCTTGGATAAGCTCAAATCGGCCGATTTGGATAAATCTAAATTTCTTCTGTTTTTAGATTTGATTTTATCCCGACGATTTGATGTTGATCTCTTGTTTTTCTTTGATTTATCTTATGGATTCGGTTTTATCTTGACAATAATCTAGAAGATTTGAAAAAAAATGCTCGATTCCACCTTCGTCGGACTTGCTCTAGCTTCTTCTCGCGTCTGTCTGGGTGAAGAAGGCGATCACGCGCAACACGCGTGATTCCCTTCGGCCAATCGCACGCTGCCACGTGGCAGCTCCAGGAAAAGAAAGAAAAATTTTTGCTGAGCGCACACGGGGGGATTCGAACTCGTGACCTCCAGCCCTCACACGTTCCCAGGCATGCCCACGAGCCAGCTGAGCTGGCCCAATTTCCTGATTTTTCTAATATCGCAAATTGCATATATGCAATGCGATTTTTCTATTTTTTTGTATTTTTGAAATTTCAAAAATTTGTAAAAATTATTTAATTCTTATTATTGCTATTTCTGAAATCACTTTTCAAAATTGATGTGTTTTCCTATTTAGTTTTATTTTTTTGAATATTTTTATTATTTTTGCTAAATTAGAGGAAAATTAGGAAAAAATTGAAAATTGATAATTTTTTAGAATTATTGATTCCTAGGGAAAAAATGGGGTGTTTACAGCTGCCCCTCTTTGTAGTAAAGTTTGAAAAACTTAACTACAAAGATAAAAAAAAAAGACGCCATTTTTGGCCTTTTAATTAGATTTTTGGTAGGAAAAATGCTCCAAGAGCTAATAATCCCACGATTGAAAATGGTCCTAACAATTTAGAGTAATGTTCTTTCCCAAAAAGTGCTTTATGACGACTAATTGGCGATATGACACATCTCAAGCATTGTGTAGGAATGTATGAGAAATGATAATAGGAAGCGTCTTATCAGACTTGCAACCTTAGGAAAGAAAACTTACTCAGGAAGCGCCCTTATGAGCTGGCTACCTGTCAACAGAAGCGTCTTGTTAGACCAGCAACTGTTTGGAAGAATATTTCCGAAAAGTGCCCTAAGAGTTGACTAATCGGGAGAGTTTAGGAAAGTGTCCCTCATGGGCTGACTAACCTTGAATTGAATGCCTCAAAAAGTGCCCCTTATGGGCTAACCATGAGGACAAAGTTTTAGGAAAGTGCCCCCTATAGGCTGACTAACCTTGAATTGAATTGTCTCAAAAAGTGCTCCCTATAGGCTAATCATGAGAACAAATTTTTAGGAAAGTGCCCCTTATGGGCTGACTAACCTGGAGTTGAATTGTCTCAAAAAGTGCCCCCTATGGGCTAACCATGAGAACAAAATTTCAGGAAAGTGCCCCCTATGGGCTGACTAACCTGGAGTTGAATTTGTCTCAAAAAGTGCCCCCTATGGGCTGACTAACCTGGAGTTGAATTGTCTCAAAAAGTCCCCCCTATGGGCTAACCATGAGAACAAAGTTTTAGGAAAGTGCCTCTTATGGGCTGACTAACCTGGAATTGAATGCCTCAAAAAGTGCCCCCTATGGGCTGACAATGAGAACAAAAATTTAGGAAAGTACCCCTTATGGGCTGACTAACCTAGAGTTGAATTGTCTCAAAAAGTGCCCCCTATGGGCTGACTAACCTGGAGTTGAATTGTCTTAAAAAGTGCCCCCCTATGGGCTAACAATGAGAACAAGGTTTTAGGAAAGTGCCCCCTATGGGCTGACTAACCTGGAGTTGAATTTGTCTCAAAAAGTGCCCCCTATGGGCTAACCATGAGAACAAGGTTTTAAGAAAGTGCCTCCTATGGGCTGACTAACCTGGAATTGAATTTGCCTCAAAAAGTGCCCCCTATGGGTTAACCATGAGGACAAGGTTTTAGGAAAGTGCCCCCTATCGGCTGACTAACCTGGAGTTGAATTGTCTCAAAAAGTGCCCCCTATGGGCTGACCATGAGAACAAAATTTTAGGAAAGTGCCCCCTATGGGCTGACTAACCTTTGATTGGAGTTGTCTCAAAAAGTGCCCCCTATAGGCTAACAATGAGAACAAAGTTTTAGGAAAGTGCCCCCTATGGGCTGACTAACCTTTTTTTTTGGAGTTGTCTCAAAAAGTGCCCCCTATGGGCTGACCATGAGAACAAGGTTTTAGGAAAGTGCCCCCTATGGGATGACTAACCTAGGATTGAATTTTGCCTCAAAAAGTGCCCCCTATGGGCTAACCATGAGGACAAATTTTTAGGAAAGTGCCCCCTATGGGCTGATTAACCTAATTGTAAAAATGATATCTAGAAAGGTGCCTTTATAGACTGACCTTGGAAGAGATCTAGGGAAGTGCCCCTTTTTGGGCTGACTACCCTATTAAGGGGAATGTTTAGACAAATGCCCCACTATGGCGGGCTGACTCATCTTGTGTTTTTGAATATGTTTCCTACAGCCTGAACTAAATGATGTGATGCTTTTCATGACAGTTATCATTTTTTTCTCAATGTGCTTGCCAGTTTTATCGTGGATAGCAACTAAACAATCGAACCTTCGTGCTGGTTTGCTTCTGCTTCATTTCTTCTTATCTTGACACGGGGTTGAAAATTTTGATGTGCTCCCTTTCTTTATGCGCAAGGCTCTTTTGACGGTAATGTTATCCTAATGATGCGCTCAGTTCTAATGTTCAAAAATAGATAGGATTATATCACAAACTATATTAAGATTCATTATCATTTCAGCATTTATCTTTTATCGGTGAAATGGTGGGTAATGTGTTAAGGAATATTTGTTGTGATGAGAATCGATTGTTGATCATTCAGGGATATTAACTTTACTTGTAAAAAGTAAAAACTTGACTCAACGAAATTTGTATCGAATATTGGCTTTCATAAACATTGGCAAAATTTCAATTTCCTTGCCTAAGGATAGTACATCTTTACAGCATCTGTGTTAATGGGGTCTCTCAACTCGGGACCATCCATTTGAGTTAATATCAGAGCACCTCCTGACAAAGCCTTCTTCACCACATAAGGGCCTTCATAATTTGGGGTGAATTTTCCTTTGGAGTCTTGGGCGTTCGGAAGAACCTTCTTTAGTACCAGATCCCCCTCTTTAAAGTACCGAGGTCTCATCTTCTTGTTAAATGCTCAGGCCATTCTTTGTTGATAACACTGACCATGACATAATGCGGTAAGTCTTCTTTCATCAATCAGATTTAGCTGATCAAGCCTCCTATTTACCCAATCTGATTCGGTTAACTGAGTTTCTGACAGGATTCTGAATGATGGTATCTCGACTTCAACTGGTAGCACTGCTTCTGTCATATACCCATGAGTAAGGGGTAGCTCCTGTAGATGTTCTTATTGACGTCCTATAAGCCATGAGAGCAAACGGTAACATTTCATGCCAATCTTTGTAAGTTGTTGTCATTTTCTCAATGATCTTCTTGATATTTTTGTTAGCTGCTTCTACTGCCCCGTTCATTTGAGGTCGGTAGGGAGTTGAATTTCTATGGTTTATGTGGAATTGCTGACATAAACCTGTCATCGATTTATTGTTAAGATTGGTACCATTGTCGGTGATGATGGACTCAGGAACTCCGTATCGGGCTATTATGTCCCTTTGTAAGAAGCGGACTATTACCCCTTTTGTGACATTGGCATATGATGAAGCTTCTACCCATTTGGTGAAGTAATCGATCACTACCAGTATAAATCTGTGGCCGTTGGATGCTGTCGGAGTGATAGGGCCAATTATGTTGATTCCCCACGTGGAGAATGGCCATGGTGCTGATAACAAGTGTAGCTCGTTGGGCGGAGCATTGATCCGATTTGCGTAGACTTGATACAAATGACAGTGCTTGACATATTTCATGCAATCTGATTCCATGGTCAACCAATAATATCCCAACCTCATGATTTTTCGGGTCAACATGTAGCCATTCTTATGAGGTCCACATACTCCTTCATGTACTTCCTTCATCAGTTCGCGTACTTCATCTTTGTCCACACATCTCAACAAGGTGGTATCAAAGGATATTTTGTAAAGTATTGACCCACTTAATAGGAAATGGCTTGCTAACCTTCTGAGTGTTCTTTGGTCATTCTTGCTAGCCATTTCGGGGTATTTACCTTCTTGGAGAAAGGTCTTGATGTCATGATACCAGGGCTTGTCATCTTGTACCTTTTCAACGGTTAAACAGTAGGCGGGCCGACTTTCGATGTCTATTTTCATCGGTTGAACTTCGGCTCCCCCTGTTATCTGGATCATAGATGCTAGTGTGGCTAGCGCATCTGCGAACTGATTCTGAGTTCTCGGGATGTATGTGAAAGTGATTGCCTTGAATTCTTCAATTAGCTCTGTCAAGTGTTGATGATATGGTACCAGTTTGGGGTCTTTAGTCTTATTTTCCCCTCTTGTTTGTAGTATGATGAGCGACGAATCCCCGTATACCTCTAATTCGCGGATTCCCATTTGGCAGGCCATTTTGAGGCCAAGAATACATGCTTCATATTCTGCGATATTATTGGTATAGGGAAATGTAAGTCTCGTCGCTGTAGGGAATTGAATGCCATCCGGGGATATCAATACTGCCCCAACCCCACAACCGAATACATTAGCAGCTCCATCGAAAAACAGTCTCCATTTAGCATTCTGTCCTATCCCAAAGTCTTCTACCAGCTTATTTTCCACTATCAATATATTCTCATCCAGAAATTGGGCCTGTAGTTCTTGGGAACTTGTCTTGATAGGGTATTCCGCCAATTGGTCGGCTAAGGCTTGTCCTTTCATCGAGTTCTGATTTACGTATGTAATGTCGAACTCAAATAGGAGCATTTGCCACTTAGAGATTCTCCTTATCAAAGCTGGCTTCTCTTCTAAGTATTTCAAAGGATCATGTCTTGTCAGCAACTCAATATGATAGTAAAGAGTGTATTGCCTTAGTCGATGCATGACCCAAATTAAAGCACAACAAGTCTTCTCCACCTCTGAGTACCTCTGTTCCCCGTCTGTGAACTTCTTGCTTAGATAATATATGGAGCGCTCTCTTCCCTCGTCATCTTTCTGCCCCAGCACACATCCCATAGATTCAGGGAGTATAGTGAGGTATAAGAATAAGGGCTTTCCTTGTTTTGGGACTATCAAGACTGGAGGTTTTATAAGATAGTCTTTGATTGTCCTGAATGCCTTTTCGCATTCGTCGTCCCATTCTATCGTGGCGTTCTTCTTTAACAGACGGAATAGTGGCCGGCATTTGTCGGTGAGCTGTGAGATAAATCGAGCTATGTAATTTAATCTTCCCAATAAGCTTCTTACTTCTTTAACGGAGTATGGGGAAGGTAATTCTAATATGGACTTTACCTTGTCAGGGTCGATTTTAATGCCTTCTTGGCTTATGACAAACCCTAACAATTTTCCCGTTGTGACCCCGAAAGTACATTTGTCTGGGTTTAACTTGAGCTGGAATTTTCTCAGGATATCTATATGGCTTTCTCCTTCTTTGGATTTGGCTATCATGTCGTCGACATATACTTCAACCTCTTGATGCATCATATCGTGAAGTATGGCAACCATGGCTCTTTGATTCGTTGCCCCGGCGTTTTTAAACCGAAGGACATGACTTTGTAACAGAAAGTCCCCCATGTTGTGATGAAGGTCGTTTTGGTTTTATCTTCCTCAGCCATTTTTATTTGATTATATCCTGAGAAACCGTCCATGAATGAGAAGAGATGGTTTCCCGCAGTGTTGTCTATTAGAACATCAATATGGGGTAGGGGGAAGTTATCCTTTGGCGTGGCTTGGTTTAAGTCCCAAAAGTCTACGCATACGCGTACTTTTCCGTTCTTTTTCATGACGGGGACTATATTTGCTACCCACTCTGGGTAGTCAGATACTTCAATGAACCCTACTTCTAGCAGTTTCTTGACTTCTTCTTTGATTTTTAGTAAGATGTCAAGCCTAAATTTTCTCAGTTTTTGTTTTTTAGGTTTGACATCTTCCCTTGTGGGAAGCTTGTGAACTACTATTGACTGGTCTAGCCCTGGCATGTCACCATATGACCAGACAAACACATCTGCATATTCCGTTAATAGCTCGGTTATCTCACATTTTTGCTCGACACTCAAACTGGTCCCGATTTTGAGGTTCTTAGGGTTTTCCATGCTTCCTAGATTTACTGTCTCCACAGGCTCGTCGATCGAGATTTCGCTTTGTTCATGTTTAGCCAATTTTCTTGTATTATTTCGTGGTCTAAGATATCGCCTTCAACAACTGACCCAGCAACGTTGGAAATGATATCAACGTTTTTACTTTCTACCTGCGCGAAATATCCCTGATGTTCGACGATAGGAGATCTGAGTAACATAAAAATGAAAGCATATATATAAGAAAAAAACAAACTGTGACTGAATTTGATAGAGTCTCAATAAAATTCGTTTAATAATTTTTCTCTACTTTTGAGCTAACCTAGCGCTATTGATAGGATAACAAAACCAATTGTTCAGAGCCGGATGCTGGTTGGACGTGCGGGGGGTTGATTTCCCTTTGCTATCGTCCTCTTCATTTATCCGAAGCTCTTGAATGATGTTTGCCTTTCGGAAAGATTGTTGGAGAGGTGGGATGCACATCTGGGTGTCGATCAGCTTCCCCTTCATTCTACCTCTGACACCTTTCATTAGTGCCTCTTCCGCGGCCGTGGGAATGTACCCTAGTCCAAACGTCTCGTGCTGCCTCTCTTTAAACTGATGGCCCTCTTTGCTGGTCACCATATTCACTTCGTTGAAAATCTGCAGCCCTAGGTCTTTTGAACCCTCTTCCCCGATATAAGGTATGGTAGTCTCTTTGTATATGGCATAATCCTGCTTGCCCAATACAGTGACTATCTGCCCGTTTGCGATGAATTTGACCTTTTGGTGGAGACTAGAGGGGATGGCTCCAGCAGCGTGTATCCAGGGTCGTCCCAAAAGCAGGTTGAAAGACCTTGGGATGTCGAGGACCTGGAAGGAGATGTGGAATATTTGTGGACCGATTTCCACCGGTAGGCTCAACTCCCTTACTATGTCTCTTTTGGACCCGTCGAATGCTCTGACCACCATGGAGTTGGGCTTTATGTTGCTTGGATCGACCCCCAATAGGTCGAGCGTTGCCAATGGGCAAACGTTGAGAGATGATTCGTTATCGATAAGTACCCGAGAGACAATGGTGTCATTGCACCTGACCACTATGAACAGTGGTTTGGTATGTTGGTCTCCCTCTTCCCCTAGCTCTTCCGGAGAGAAGGATATTTGGTCCATTGCGAAGATAGAGTCCGCCACGTAACCCAATTTGTCTGTAGCGATACCTTCCGGGACCTGAATCTTTTTCAGCACTTTAAAGAGTGCCTCCCTGTGGGGTTCGGACGTTGTGAGAAGGCCCATGAGTGATATCTGTGCTGGAACTTTATTTAATTGTTCCATGATCTTGTATTCGCTGGCCTTAACCATCTTCGTAAATGCAGCAAGTCCCTCTTCCTCTTCTTCCCCTTTTTCCACGGTGGGCTCTTTAGTCGGGCCTTTATACTTTGGATCGTATAATCTGCCAGAGCGGGTGATGCCTCCCACCATAGGAGGCCGCTTTTGCTCGAGGGCCCGATAGTCAAACGGTGCAGCCTTGTAATTCTCTACCGGTATTGGGACATTGAATACATATATTTTTCTTGGGATTTGTACCTCAGTTGATTGTCCCTCATAGCATTGTATAACCCTGGGCTTCTGAGAGTTGATCATGTTGATAGTCTTCCCCTTTTCCTTTGCCGGGTTGTCTTTCTTCTCAAATTCCGGTCCCCATCCACTAGGTGGCCCTTGCTCAATTGGGGTATAAGAATAGTTTACCAAGTACTGAAATCTCCCGTGTGATTCTCCCAAAGTACCAATCGTTGGGTCTCCGGCTAACCATCTCCTCTTAATGTGTGCTTTTGGAGTTTCTTCTGGAGCTTGGTGGGATTGCTTCTTCTGTTGCTCAGTTGGATTCTTTTTAAGGGCTTCTTTGGGAGCCGACTCCTCTGATGTGATCATGTTGATGGTGGGCTTGTGATTGGGCAGTGGGTTGGTGTTGACATTGGGTGCTGGGGCGTTTACGAAATCCAATTGTATGATTCCTACATCAATTAAGTCTTGGATTTTGTGCCAGAGCCTCCAGCACCTATCTATGGAATGCCCCTCCTGACCCATGTGGTAGTCACACTTGAGGCTTGAGTCGAAATTCTTGGGCTTGTATCGGTCGTTGGGGATCTCGAAGCTAACCAAGTTGTCTGCCCTCAACCAAGCGAAGACTTGACTGAGTGGGATGGGGATTGGAGTGAAGTGTCTTAGGACCTTGACGGCCTGAGTTTGACCCGTCGTGGGTTGCTGGACTGGGGTACTCGTGGTTTGGAATGTCACACGAGTCCCAGCTTTTTCTGCTTTACCGGAATGTACTGTGCTGACTGTGGGCTCCTTAGCTCTGTTTCCTCCTAAGGGCCTTTGCGTTGGTGCGACCCTAGGAGGCTCCATTGTTTGGAGTCTACCGGTAGTGATGGCATTCTCGATCCTATATCCCGCAGCCACTACCTCTGCAAAATTAGAGGAGGTCTGGCTTACCAGATGTGAAAAGTAGGTCTTGTCCAGGGTATTGACAAATATGGATGTCAATTCCTTCTCAGATATCGAGGTTGCTACCCTGGCAGCCTAGGCTCTCCAGCGCTGAGCATACTCCTTGAACGGCTCAGCATGTCTTTTTCGGAGACTCCCCAGGTCGATTACAGATGGGGCGACTTCAATATTGAACTTATATTGATCATAAAACGCCCGGGCTAGCTTCTCCTAGGTGTTGATAATGTTGAAGTCCAGGTGGGCATACCAGACCAGTGCAGGGCTTGTGAGGCTGTCTTGGAATGTCTGGAGCATAAGCTAGTCGTATTGAGCATACTTGCTCATTTTCCCGGCATATAGCCTAGTATGCATTTTGGGGCAGCCGGTCCCATCATACTTTTCGAAATCTGGGGTCTTGAACTTCTCAGGGTAGACCTCTTCCCTATATGCTGGCAGGTTGGTGATTCCGGCCTGTTCAAAACCATCAGGGCCCTCAATCGTTTTCATCTTTTCATGGAGTTGTTGGAAGAGTCGCTTCTCCATCTCCTTTTGCCTCTCTTCCATCTCCCTTTTCAGGTCGTCAGAGGTCGGCCCCTGGTTGACTTTTGGCTCATATTCAAAGGCCGGGTTAAGGTGGGAATTGATCTCCTCATATTCCGGAGGCTGTCCCTCCACTGCTTTTCCCTTTCTGGCCCCTGAATACTCTTCCTGGGTTGGCTGAGTGTTGCGTAGGAGGCCGATGCTTTCAGTTAAGAGGTGAACCTGGGCAGCTAGTTGTTGGACTGTTTGTTCTAGGGACATGATCCTAGAGTCCGAGGCAGCTTCAGCATTGGTGTTGTTGCGGTTGTCACTGCTGTTGGCCATTTTTGTTCTTGAGCGCGTGAGAACTGGACTTCTAGGAGGGTTCGATTGTTTGGAAGCTATTTTGATACCTGGATTCGCATTTTGTTTTTATTTTAGTGTAATGAATGCAAGAATGATATGCATGTGTCAAGCGGATGCTAAAAGTAAAAGGGTTGATAACTGATTGACAATGCAATATTGAAACTTCACTTTTATTAATATTAAAAATTCTGGAGTTCAAAATGAAATATTACAAATGAAGATCTACTTCCTAGTTCTTTTAGTCTTCTGTTGTGGAGGCTTAGACTTCCCACTGATGACGGCTTCCAATTCCTTGACTTTGGCTTGGCATTTCTCCAATTGTGCTTCTAAGGCCTTGTTCCTTTGGTCGGATTCCTTGAAGCGTCCCTTCCAGATGTCTTTCTTATAATCTGCAGCTTCGAAGTATACTTCCATGCGGGCCTTGACCTACTCCAGGTAGATTTCTATCTCTGGGTTGATCTTGTCTGGTCTTGGTTGGGTGACGTCTGGAACCTGGTACGCTCTTTCCCCTGTCTGGTATAGCTGGCGGATTACAAACTCTCTGGTGGCTCGGTGTTTTCCCACTTCGCCATCTAGCTCCCCGAGGTCTACATTCGGGCTTTCAATTCTGGCTTTCCAAAGTGCTTTGACCTCTGCCAGCTTCGCAAACTTCTCAGCTACTAACAGGTTCGGATCTTGATACTCAAAGGTAACTGCTTGTACCGAGGGCCGATAAACTATGTCTTGGATAGTGCCGAACTAGCGGACCACTGAGTTGGGGTGATATCCGATACATCCATTGATTCCGATCAAAGGCACTGCTTGGAAGTTACTGCAGGTCAATATGATTTTGTCACAGCGACTCCACCTGGTTGTCCATAGAATATCTTCGGTACTGAAGCTTCTAAGCAGCTCTACCCAACTGTGGCTGGTAAGGTCGTCGGGTAGCTTTCCCTTTTCTATACATGAATCCACCAGATCCACCTGTTGGGCTAAGGTTTTCCTGACTATGGTCAGCCCGAAGCACTTGTGGTGACTTACAAACCATATTAGTAGAAGGTTGAGGCTTGAGCGAAGGATCCCGTAGCCTTTCTTCTTGAGGAAATTCAAGTTCCGGATCTGTTCAGCCAGTAGAGCCGGGATGTAGGATCTTCCCTCCAGGAATTGGACTACCAGTTTTGTAACCCTGTAGTGAATATAGAAGGTCCCGGTGGGGAAAAGTATGGTGGCGAAGGCCGTCAAGATGAAGGCGTTCACTCTTCTCTGTTTATAAGTCGTAGGGTCCCCACACAGGACGTCCTTTCTATCCCCATTGTCCTCTCGGGCGATGAACCAGGCTTCTAAATCATCCATCCGTATGCAATATCCATTACAGTCTGCTAGGGCTTTGCTGACTGCTGTCTTACGGATGCCTAATAATCTGCTGAAGGTACCGGCTGGCTCGGCCTCAAGGTCTGCTGCGTAGATTTGATCAGTCAGTGCTGGAGCCTGTAGTAACTGGGTGTACTCCTCCAAGGTAGAGGTGATCTCATGCGGCCCGATAAAGAAAGCAGCGGGCTCGATTTCCCATAATTGGAGCATGGCCCGGACTAAAGGCAAATTCACCTCTATCTTTGTCAGTGAGAGTATGGGGCCGATCTTTTGCTGGATGAAGGCCTACTCCTCCGGGTTGTACAAAGTAAACCAATGGTCCAGTACCAACTTCGGGTCTAAAGGTTTGTACACCCGTATTTCCTTGCGGAGGAGACGATCGACTGCACTGCTGGCCATCTATTTACAATAAGAAATAGCCTAGTTACAAACAGAGCTATGAAAACATTACAGGGAAATGGTCCTGAACTCCAAGGACAAAATAACAAACCATTACATTATCATCCAATTGTCAACCCCTTATGATGTTATGTATGCAAGTAGGTCGGTTTTAACTGGTTCCCGAGCTCTATGGCCTCTCGCATTCTCGAAGAAATGGATCTCAGGCCATATCGAAGCATTGGGTTGGGTAGCCTAATCGGTCCCGAACGGTGAATCAACTCACTTCGCCCGAAACCTACACAATGGCTCCCCGTCTTAGGTTTTTAGGACGGTCCGAGTTCGACCGCATCTACTCACATACACATATGCATGCAAAACCCCCACAATAAAGAAAAACTGAAATCTAACTAATCCCTGAAAGGTTAGCAACAGAGTAAAAGGAATGAAACACATTTCTTAAAGATAACAAATTGAAGAGATTCAGGTGGCTAGCTTACTGGCATGGGTCCCCAATGGAGTCGCCATCCTGTCGAGCCTAATTTTTGACTTCCCATTCTTAATCCGATCTAGACTAGACCCTATGCTCATCTAATGTAGATCCTCGACTTGAGTTAGGAACTTCATTTAATTTTGGAGTCGCCACCTAACTGTTGTTGGGAAAATTTGAATTAAGACTAAAGGAGCGGATTAGTCTTAATTTGGACCACTAGTCGTTGTTATTTCCTTTTTTTCGTTTTTGTGAAAAGAGGAAAAGGGAAAACCAGAGTTTCTAAGTCCGGAGGCTAACCTATTGTAAACACCCCACCCCATTTTTGCCCTTGGAATCGATAATTCTAAAAAATAATCAATTTTAATTTTTCCCAATTTTCCTCTAATTTAGCATAAATAATAAAAATATTCAAAAAAATAAATAGGAAAACACATCAATTTTGAAAAATGATTTCAGAAATAGCAATAATAAATAATAAACAATTTTTACAAAATTTTGAATTTTCAAAAAATACAAAAATCGCATTGCATATATGCAATTTGTGAAATTAGAAAAATTAGGAAAGTGAGCTAGCTCAGCTGGTCCGGACCATGGGCTAAGGCACGCGGTGCGGGTGCGAGGTCAGGGGTTCGAATCGCGGGAGGAGCAGTTTCCGCGTTTTGCAATTTTTTCACTTATCCAGGACACGTGGCAGCATCCGATTGGCTGGAGGAAACGCACGCGCTGGGCGCGTGATCGTCGTCTACCTCGGGTCCGAGATTGTCGGCGGAAGGAAAAATTCGTATTTCGGCCGTTTTGATTTGATTTTTTGCACAAATCCAACAGATCTTCAACATAAATAAGATAAACATTATCTAATTGGAATCAAATCGCAACAAATCGAGGGATTGACACAAATCGGAGTCGGTTTTTCTAACCGAAAATTCGATCAGCTTCAATCGGAGGAAATTCGAGCTTATCCAACTCGATTTCAAGTGCCTATAAATAGAGGAGGAGTAGAGGAAGCCAAAGCACGAATCACAATTGAGAGAAAGTGAGGAAAGAGTGCAAATCGGAGAGCATCGGAGGAGACCCAAAACCGCGAAGCATCGGCCGGAGTTGAACCACCACCAGGAGGCGATCTGGGAGCAAACAACCGCTACCATTGGATTCAGCAACCTCGAGAAGCTAGGATTCGACACCTCACCCGCTGCAAAAGGCCACCGGAACGCCGTGAACGAGCCTTCCCCGCCGCCGTGTCCGATCGACCCGACCTGACCTGATTCGACCCGACCGACCCGACCCGCGCACCGACCCGGATCCAGGTAAGTCGGGTTTTCCGAATTTTTTTTATTAATTTTGTTTATTTATTTATTCTGAATTAATTGATTTATTATTTGTTATTTAGTTATTTATTTGTTTATGTTTATTTTTAATAAATAGGAAAATGTAGAAATTAGATTTTTCTAGAATTTAATAATGTAGAAAAATAATAATAATAATAAAAATAAATAGATAAATAAAAAATAGAAAAATAATAAAAAAACATTAGGAAAATAATAATAAAATTTTAGATGTCAAAATAGGATAGATAATAACACAAAAATTCCCAAAAATCATAAAAATTCCCAAAAATCATGAAAATCAACAAAAATTCCTAAAAATCACAAAAATCCACAAAATTCTCAGAAATCACAAAAATAACAAAAAAATCATAAAAAAAATTCAAAAATTATAAAAGAATCATAAAAAATGAGTTTTAGCACTTAGAAAAATCCTTTTCTTCAAATAAAACCAAAATTGATGTTTTTCCCTAAAATCATTTTCAAAATAAAATCAAAGCTTAGGCTTAGAAGTTTTTTTAGAAAAAAAAATATCCCAAAAATGGTAAGAACATAAACTAAAAGAAGTTTCATAAATTAAAATTCACCAACACACTTAAAGTTTTCAGAAAAGCGAACTACGGCTTGTTTGATCCTGAGTAGCAGGTACGTAGGCACCCATTCGGGTCAACCCATAAAAATGAATAAAAAATAATTTTTTTTGAAATAATTCAAGAACATAATAAAAAGTAACAGAAACACAATAAAACACATTTCTAAAGATGAACAATTTTAGGAGATTAGGTGGTAACCGTAAAGGTTTTAATAGGTTAGCCTCCAGACTTAGAAACTCTGGTTTTCCCTTTTCCTCTTTTCACAAAAACGAAAAGAGTAAATCACGACGACTAGTGGTCCAAATTAAGACTAATCCGCTCCTTTAGTCTTAATTTAATTTTCCGAACAACAGTTGGGTGGCGACTCCAAAAATCAAACGAAATTCCTAACTCAAGTCGAGAATCTACATTAGATGAGCATAGGGTCTAGTCTAGATCGGATTAGGAATGGGAATTCAAAAATTAGACTCGACAGGATGGCGACTCCGCTGGGGACCCATGCCAGTAGGCTAAGCCACATGAATCCTTGAATTGTTCTCTTTAAGAAATGTGTTTCAATTATTACTCTGTTACTGACTTTTCAGGGATTAGTTAGATTTTGAATTTTCTTTACTATGGGGGTTGCATGCATACATATGTTTGTGTGAGTAGATGCGGTCGAACCCGGACCGTCCTAGAAACCTAAGATGGGGAGCCATTGTGTAGGTTTCGGGCGAAGTGAGTTGATTCACCGTTCGGGACCGATTAGGCTACCCCACGCTATGCTTCGATATGGCCTGAGATCCATTTCTTCGAGAATGCGGGAGGCCATAGAGCTCGGGAACCAATTAGAACCAACCTACTTGCATACATAACATCATAAGGGGTTTGACAATTGAATGAAAATGTAATGGTTTGTTATTTTGTCCTTGGAGTTCAGGACCATTTCCCTGTAATATTTTCGTAGTTCTGTTTGTAACTAGGCTATTTCTTATTGTAATAGATGGCTAGCAGTGCAGTCAACTGTCTCCTCCGCAAAGAAATACGGGTGTACAAACCTTTGGACCCGAAATTGGTATTGGGCTGCTGGTTTACTTTGTACAACCCAGAGGAGTAGGCCTTTATCCAGCAAAAGATCGGCCCCATACTCTCACTGACAAAGATAGAGGTGAATTTGCCTTTAGTCCGGGCCATGCTCCAATTATGGGAAATCGAGCCCGCTGCTTTCTTTATCGGGCCGCATGAGATCACCCCTACCTTGGAGGAGTACACCCAGTTGCTATAGGCTCCAGCACTAACCGATCAGATCTACATTCCAGACCTAGAGGCCGGGCCAGCCGATACCTTCAATAGATTATTAGGCATCTGTAAGACAGCAGTCAACAAAGCCCTGGCGGACTGTAATGGATATTGCATATGGATGGATGATTTAGAAGCTTGGTTTATCGCCCGAGAGGACAATGGGGATAGAAAGGACATCCTGTGTGGGGACCCCAAGACTTACAGACAGAGAAGGGTGAACGCTTTCATCTTGACAGCCTTCGCCACCATACTGTTCCCCACCGGGACCTTCTATATTCACTACAGGGTTGCAGAGCTGGTGACCCAATTCCTGGAGGGAAGATCCTACATCTCGGCTCTACTGGCTGAACAGATCCGGAATTTAAACTTCCTCAAGAAAAAAGGCCATGGGATCCTTCGCTCCAGCCTCAACCTTCTGCTAATATGGTTTGTAAGCCACCTCAAGTGTTTTGGGTTGAACATGGTCAGGAAAACCCTAACCCAACAGGTGGATCTGGTGGATTCATGTGTAGAAAAGGTAAAGCTACCCGACGACCTTACCAGCCACAGTTGGGTAGAGCTGTTTAGGAGCTTCAGTGCCGAAGATATTTTATGGACAGCTAGGTGGAGTTGCTATAACAAAATCATCTTGACCTGCAGAAACTTCCAAGCAGTGCCTTTAATCGGAATCAGTGGATGTATCGGATATCACCTAAACTCAGTGGTCCGCCAGTTTGGCACTATCCAAGATATCGTTTATCGGCCCTCGGTACAAGCAGTTACCTTTGATTATTAAGATCCGAACCTGTTAGTAGCTGAGAAGTTTGTGAAGCTGGCAGAGGTCAAAGCACTTTGGGAAGCCAGAATTGAAAGCCCGAATGTGGACTTCGGGGAATTAGATGGCGAAGTGGGAAAGCACCGAGCCACCAGAGAATTTGTAATCCACCAGCTATACCAGACAGGGGAAAGAGCGTATCGGGTTCCAGACGTCACCCAACTAAGACCGGACAAGATCAATCCAGAGACAGAAGTATACCTGGAACAGGTCAGGGCTCGAATGGAAGTATACTTTGAAGTTGCGGATCATAAGAAAGACATCTGGAAGGGACGTTTCAAAGAATCCGATCAAAGGAACAAGGCCTTAGAAGCACAATTGGAGAAATGCTAGGCCAAAGTCAAGGAATTGGAAGCCGTCATCAGTGGGAAATCTGAGCCTCCACAACAGAAGATTAAAAGAACTAGGAAGTAGATCTTTATTTGTAATATTTTATTTTGAACTCCAGAATTCTCAATATTAATAAAAGTAAATTTTCAATATTACATTGTCAATCAGTTGTCAACCTTTTTACTTTTTAGCATCCGCGTGACACATGCATATCATTCTTGCATTCATTACACTAAAAAGCAAAATGCGAATCCAGGTATCAAAATAGCTTCCAGACAATCGAACCTTCCTCGAAGCCCAGTTCTCACGTGCTCAAGAACAAAAATGGCCAACAGCAGTGACAACCGCAACAACACCAATGCTGAAGCTGCCTCGGACTCTAGGATCATGTCCCTAGAACAAATAGTCCAACAACTGGCTGCCCAAGTTCACCTCTTAACTGAAAGCATCGGCCTCCTGCGTAACACTCAGCCAACCCAGGAAGAGTATTCAGGGGCCAGAAAGGGGAAAGCGGTGGAGGGACAGCCTCCGGAATATGAAGAGATCAATTCCTACCTTAACTCGGCCTTTGAATATGAGCCAAAGGTCAACCAGGGGCCGACCTCTGATGACCTGAAAAAGGAGATGGAAGAGAGGCAGAAGGAGATGGAGAAACGACTCTTCCAGCAGCTCCATGACAAGATGAGAACCATTGAGGGCCCTGACGGTTTTGAACAGGCCGGAATCACCAACCTACCAGCATACAGAGAAGAGGCATACCCCGAGAAGTTCAAGACCCCAGAGTTCGAAAAGTATGATGGGACCGGCTGCCCCAAAATGCATACCAGGCTATATGCCGGGAAAATGAGCAAGTATGCTCAATACGACCAGCTCATGCTTCAGACATTCCAAGACAGCCTCACAGGCCCTGCACTGGTTTGGTATGCCCACCTGGACTTCAACATTGTCAACACTTGGGAGAAGCTAGCCCGAGCGTTTTATGACCAATATAAGTTTAATATTGAAGTCGCCCCATTTGTAATCGACCTGGGAAGTCTCCGGAAGAGACATGCTGAGTCGTTCAAGGAATATGCTCAGCGCTGGAGAGCCCAGGCCGCTAGGGTAGCAACCCCGATGTCAGAGAAGGAATTGACATCCATATTTGTCAATACCCTGGACAAGACCTACTTTTCACATCTAGTAGGCCAAACCTCCTCCAGTTTTGCAGAGTTGGTGGCCGTGGGCTGTAGGATTGAGAACGCCATCACCACCGGTAGACTCCAAACAATGGAGCCTCCTAGGGTCACACCGACACAGAGGCCTGTGGGAGGAAACAGAGCTAAAGAGTCCACTGTTAGCACGGTCCACTCCGGTAAAGCAGAAAAGGCCGGGACTCGTGTTACATTTCAGACCACAAGTACCCCAGTCCAGCAAACCACGACGGGTCAAACTCAGGCTGTCAGGGTCCCAAGGCAGTTCACTCCAATCCCCATCCCACTCAGTCAAGTCTTCGCTCGGTTGAGGGCAGACAACTCGATTAGTTTCGAGATCCCCAACGACCGGTACAAGCCCAAGAACTTTGACTCAAATCTGAAGTGTGATTACCACATGGGTCAGGAGGGGCATTCCACAGATAGGTGCTGGAGGCTTCGACACAAAATCCAAGATTTAATTAATGCAGGAATCATACAATTGGATTTCGTGAACATGCCAGCACCCAATGTTAACACCAACCCCCTGCCCAATCATAGGCCCGCCATTAATATGATTACATCTGAGGAATCGGTTCCCAAAGAAGCCCTGAAGACCGAACCACAAAAGAAGCAATCCCGCCAAGCTCCAGAAGAGACTCCAAAAACACACATTAAAAGAAGGTGGTTAGCTGGAGACCCAACGGTCGGCACTTTGGGGGAATCACACGAGAGATTTCAATATTTAGTGAACTATTCTTATACCCCGACTGAGCAAGGGCCACCTAGTGGATGGGGACTGGAGTTTGAGAAGGAAGACAACCCGGTAAAGGAAGAAGAGAAGACTATAAACATGATAAATGAAGTGAACGTGGTGACCAGCAAGGAGGGCCATCAGTTTAAAGAGGGGTAGCATGGGACGTTTGGACTAGGGTACATTCCTATGGCCGCAGAAGAAGCGCAAACAAAAGGTGCCAAAGGCAGAATAAGGGAGAAGCTGACCGACACCCAGATGTGCATCCCACCTCTCCAACAATCTTTCCGAAAGGCAAACGTCATTCAAGAGCTTCGGATAAATGAAGAGGACGACAGCAAGGGGAAATCAACTCCCCGCATGTCTAACCAACATCCGGCTCTCAACAATTGGTTTTGTTATCCTATCAGTAGCGCTAGGTTAGCTCAAGAGTAGAGAAAGATTATTAAACAAATTTTATTGAGACTCTTTATCAAGTTCAATTACAGTTTGTTTTTTTCCTTCTTATATATATATGCTTTCATTTTACTCAGATCTCCTACCATCGAACATCAGGGATATTTCGCGCAGGTAGAAAGTAAAAACGCTGATATCGTTTCCAACGCTGCTGGGTCAGTTGTTGAAGGCAATATTTTAGACCACGAAATAATACAAGAAAATTGGCTAAAACATGAACAAGGCGGAATCTTGATCGACGAGCCTGTGGAGACAGTAAATTTAGGAAGCATGGAAAACCCTAAGAACCTCAAAATTGGGACCAGTTTGAGTGCCAAACAAAAACGTGAGATAACCGAGCTATTAACGGAATATGCAGATGTGTTTGCCTGGTCGTATGGTGACATGCCAGGGCTAGACCAGTCAATAGTAGTTCACAGGCTTCCCACAAGGGAAGATGTCAAACCTAAAAAACAAAAACTGAGAAGATTTAGGCCTGACATCTTATTGAAAATCAAAGAAGAAGTCAAGAAACTGCTAGAAGTAGGGTTCATTAAAGTATCCGACTACCCAGAGTGGGTAGCAAATGTAGTCCCCGTCACGAAAAAGAATGGAAAAGTACGCGTATGCGTAGACTTTCGGGACTTAAACCAAGCCACGCCAAAGGATAACTTCCCCCTACCTCATATTGATGTTCTAGTAGACAACACTGCAGGAAACCATCTCTTCTCATTCATGGACGGTTTCTCAAGATATAATCAAATAAAAATGGCTGAAGAAGATAAAACCAAAATGACTTTCATCACAACATGGGGAACTTTCTGTTACAAAGTCATGCCTTTCGGTTTGAAGAACGCTAGGGCGACGTATTAGAGAGCCATGGTCGCTATACTTCACGACATGATACATCGTGAGGTGGAAGTATATGTCGACGACATGATAGCCAAATCCAAAAAAGGAGAAAGCCATATAGGTATCCTGAGAAAATTGTTCAAACGACTGAGAAAGTTCCAGCTTAAGTTAAACCCAGAAAAATGCATTTTTGGGGTCATAACGGGGAAATTGTTAGGGTTTGTCATAAGCCAGGAGGGCATTAGAATCGACCCTGATAAGGTGAAATCTATATTAGAGTTACCTTCCCCACGCTCTGTTAAAGAAGTAAGAAGCTTACTGGGAAGATTAAATTACATAGCTCGTTTTATCTCACAGCTCACCGACAAATGCCAGCCATTATTCCGTCTGTTGAAGAAGAACACCACAATAGAATGGGACGACGAATGCGAAGAGGCATTCGAAACAATCAAAGACTATCTTACAAAACCTCCGGTCTTGATAGTCCCGAAACAAGGAAAGCCCTTATTCTTATACCTCACTATACTCCCTGAATCAATGGGATGTGTGCTGGGGCAGAAAGATGACGAGGGAAGAGAGCGTTCCATATATTATCTGAGCAAGAAATTCACAGATGGGGAACAGAGGTATTCAGAGGTGGAGAAGACGTGTTGTGCTTTAATTTGGGTTATGCACCGGTTAAGGCAGTATACCCTTTACTACCATATTGAGCTACTGACAAGACATGATCCCTTGAAATACTTGGCAGAGAAACCAGCCTTGATAGGGAGAATCTCTAAGTGGCAAATGCTCCTATCCGAGTTCGACATCACATACGTAAATCAGACCTCGATGAAAGGGCAAGCCTTAGCCGACCAGTTGGCGGAACACCCTGTCGAGACAGATTCCCAAGAACTACAGGCCCAATTTTCGGATGAGAATATATTGTTAGTGGAAGATAGGCCGGTAGAAAACTTTGGGACAGAGCAGAACCCGAAATGGAAATTGTTTTTCGATGGAGCCACTAATGTATTCGGTTGTGGGGTTGGGGCGATATTGATATCCCCGGACGGCACGCAATTCCCTGCAGCGACGAGACTTACATTTCCCTATACCAATAATATCGCAGAATATGAAGCATATATTCTTGGCCTCAAAATGGCCTGTCAAATGGGAATCCGCGAATTAGAAGTATATGGGGATTCGTCGCTCATCATACTACAGACAAGAGGGGAATACAAGACTAAAGACCCCAAATTGGTACCGTACCATCAACACTTGACAGAGCTAGTTGAAGAGTTCAAGGCAATCACTTTCACATACATCCCGAGAACTCAGAATCAGTTCGTAGATGCCCTAGCCACACTAGCATCCATGATCCAGATAACAGGGGGAGCTGAAGTTCAACCAATGAAAATAGACATCGAAAGTCAGCCCGCCTACTGTTTAACAATTGAAAAGATACAAGATAACAAACCTTGGTATCACGATATCAAGACCTTTCTCCAAGAAGGTAAATACCCCAAAATGGCTAACAAGAATGACTAAAGAACACTCAGAAGGTTAGCAAGCCATTTCCTATTAAGTGGGTCCATACTTTACAAGAGATCATTTGATACCACCCTGTTGAGATGTGTGGACAAAGATGAAGCACGCGAACTGATGAAAGAAGTACATGAAGGAGTATGTGGACCTCATATGAATGACTACATGTTGGCCCGAAAAATCATGAGGTTAGGATATTATTGGTTGACTATGGAATCAGATTGCATAAAATATGCCAAACACTGTCATTTGTGTCAAGTCTATGCGAACCGGATAAATGCTCCGCCCAACGAGCTACACTTGTTATCAGCACCATGGCCATTCTCCATGTGGGGAATCGACATAATTGGCCCTATCACTCCAACAGCATCCAACGGCCACAGATTTATACTGGTAGCGATCGATTACTTCACCAAGTGGGTAGAAGCTTTATCATATGCCAATGTCACAAAAGGGGTAATAGTCCGCTTCTTACAAAGGGACATAATAGCCCGATACGGAGTTCCTGAGTCCATCATCACCGACAATGGTACCAATCTTAACAACAAATCGATGACAGGTTTATGTCAACAATTCCACATAAACCATAGAAATTCAACTCCCTACCGACCTCAAATGAACGGGGCAGTAGAAGCAGCTAACAAAAATATCAAAAATATCATCGAGAAAATGACAACAACTTACAAAGATTGGCATGAAATGTTACCGTTTGCTCTCATGGCTTACAGGACTTCAATAAGAACATCTACAGGAGCTAGCCCATATTCATTGGTATATGGTACTGAAGCAGTGCTACCGGTTGAAGTTGAGATACCATCATTCAGAATCTTATAAGAAACTCAGTTAACCGAATCAGACTGGGTAAAGAAGAGGCTTGATCAGTTGAATCTGATTGATGAAAGAAGACTTACCGCATTATGTCATGGCCAGTGTTACCAACAAAGAATGGCCCGAGCATTTAACAAGAAGATGAGACCTCGGTACTTTAAAGAGGGGGATCTGGTGTTAAGGAAGGTTCTCCCGAATGCGTAAGACTCCAGAGGAAAATTCACCCCAAACTATGAGGGTCCATATGTGGTAAAAAAGGTTCTGTCAGGAGGTGCTCTGATATTGACTCAGATGGATGGTCCCGAGTTGAGAGACCCCATTAACACAGATGCTGTAAAGATGTACTATCCTTAGGCAAGGGAATTGAAATTTTGCCAATGTTTATTAAAGCCAATGTTCAGTGTAAAATTTGTTGAGTTAAGTTTTTACTTTTTACAAGCAAAGTTAATATCCCTGAATGGTCAATAATCCAAATCAATTCGCACCATAACAAATATCCTTAAACACATTACCCACCATTTCACCAATGAAAAATAAACACTAAAATGATAATGAATCTTAATATGGTTTGTAATATAATCTTATCTATTTTTGAGCATTAAAACTGAGCGCGTTATTAGGATAACATTACCCTCAAAAGAGCGTTGTGTATAAAGAAAGGGAGCATATCAAAATTGTCGACACTGTGTCAAGATGAGAAGAAATGAAGCAGAAGCAAACTAGCCCGAAGGTTCGGTTGTTTGGTTGCTATCCACGATAAACTGGCAAGCATATTAAAATAAATAACTATCATCATGTCATCACATCATTTAGTTCAGGCTGTAGAAAGCATATTCAAAAGTACAAAATGAGTCAGCCCATAGTGGGGCACTTGTCTAAACATTCCCTTTAATAGGGTAGTCAGCCCAAAAAGGGGCACTTCCCTAGATCTCTTCTAAGGTCAGCCTATAAAGGCACCTTTCTAGATATCATTTCTATCATAGGTTAGTCAGCCCAAAAGGGGGAACTTTCCTAAAACATTTGTTCTCAAGGTCAGCCCATAGGGGGCACTTTTTGAGACATTTCTATCATAGGTTAGTCAGCCCATAGGGAGCACTTTTTGAGACAAGTCCAATCCAGGTTAGTCAGCCCATAGGGGGCACTTTCCTAAAACTTTGTCCTCATGGTCAGCCCATAGGGGGCACTTTTTGAGGCAAATTCAATTCCAGGTTAGTCAGCCCATAGGGGGCACTTTCCTAAAACTTTGTCCTCATGGTCAGCCCATAGGGGGCACTTTTTGAGGCAAAGTTCAACTCCAGGTTAATCAGCCCATAGGGGGCACTTTCCTAAAACTTTGTTCTCATGGTTAGCCCATAGGGGGCACTTTTTGAGGCAAATCCAATCTAGGTTAGTCAGCCCATAGGGGGCACTTTCCTAAAACTTTGTCCTCATGGTTAGCCCATAGGGGGCACTTTTTGAGGCAAAGTTCAACTCCAGGTTAGTCAGCCCATAGGGGGCACTTTCCTAAAACTTTGTTCCCATAGTTAGCCCATAGGGGGCACTTTCCTAAAAACCTTGTTCTCATGGTCAGCCCATAGGGGGCACTTTTTGAAACGAGTCCAATCCAGGTTAGTCAGCCCATAGGGGGCACTTTCCTAAAACTTTGTCCTCATGGTCAGCCCATAGGGGGCACTTTTTGAGACAATTCAATTCCAGGTTAGTTAGCCCATAGGGGGCACTTTCCTAAAAACCTTGTTCTCATGGTCAGCCTATAGGGGGCACTTTTTGAGACGAGTCCAATCCAGGTTAGTCAGCCCATAGGGGGCACTTTCCTAAAACTTTGTCCTCATGGTCAGCTCATAGGGGGCACTTTTTGAGGCAAAATTCAACTCCAGGATAGTCAGCCCATAGGGGGCACTTTTTGAGACAATCCCATCAAAGGTTAGTTAGCCCATAGGGGGCACTTTCCTAAAAATCTACCTCAAGGTTAGCTCATAGGGGGCACTTCCTGAGGCATTCCACTCAAAGGTTAGTCAGCCCATGAGGGGCACTTTCCTAAACTCTCCCGATTAGTCAGCTCTCGGGGCACTTTTCGGAAATATTCCTCCAAACAGTTGCTAGTCTAACAAGACGCTTCTGTTGACAGGTAGCCAGCTCATAAGGGCGCTTCCTGAGTAAATTTTCTTTCCAAGGTTACAAGTCTGATAAGACGCTTCCTATCATCATTTCTCATACATACCTACACAATGATGGAGACATGTCCCATCGCCAAGGAACATTACCTTGAATTGTTAGGAACATCTTCAATCGTAGGATTATTAGCTCTTGGAGCATTTTCTTACCAAAATCCATTCAAGAGGCCAAAAATGGTGTCTTTTGTTTGTCTTTGTAGTTAAGTTTTTCAAACTTTACCACAAAGAGGGGCAGTTGTAAACACCCCATTTTTGCCCTAGGAATCGATAATTCTAAAAAATAATCAATTTTTAATTTTTCCCAATTTTTCTCTAATTTAGCATAAATAATAAAAATATTCAAAAAAATAAAAATAAATAGGAAAACACATCAATTTTGAAAAATGATTTCAGAAATAGCAATAATAAATAATAAACAATTTTTACAAAATTTAGAATTTTCAAAAAATACAAAAAAATAGAAAAATCGCATTGCATATATGCAATTTGCGAAATTAGAAAAATCAGGAAAGTGGGCTAGCTCAGCTGGTCCGGACCATGGGCTAAGGCGCGCGGTGTGGGTGCGAGGTCAGGGGTTCGAATCGCGGGAGGAGCAGTTTCCGCGTTTTGCAATTTTTTCACTTATCCAGGACACGTGGCAGCATCCGATTGGCTGGAGGAAACGCACGCGCTGGGCGCGTGATCGTCGTCTACCTCGGGTCCGAGATCGCTGGCGGAAGGAAAAATTCGTATTTCGGCCGTTTTGATTTGATTTTTTGCACAAATCCAACAGATCTTCAACATAAATAAGATAAACATTATCTAATTGGAATCAAATCGCAACAAATCGAGGGATTGACACAAATCGGAGTCGGTTTTTCTAACCGAAAATTCGATCAGCTTCAATCGGAGGAAATTCGAGCTTATCCAACTCGGTTTCAAGTGCCTATAAATAGAGGAGTAGAGGAAGCCAAAGCACGAATCACAATTGAGAGAAAGTGAGGAAAGAGTGCAAATCGGAGAGCATCGGAGGAGACCCAAAACCGCGAAGCATCGACCGGAGTTGAACCACCACCAGGAGGCGATCTGGGAGCAAACGACCGCTACCATTGGATTCAGCAACCTCGAGAAGCTAGGATTCGACACCTCACTCGCTGCAAAAGGCCACCGGAACGCCGTGAACGAGCCTTCCCCTTCGCCGTGTCCGATCGACCCGACCTGACCCGATTCGACCCGACCGACCCGACCCGCGCACCGACCCGGATCCAGGTAAGTTGGATTTTCCGGATTTTTTTAATTAATTTTGTTTATTTATTTATTCTGTATTAATTAATTAATTATTTGTTATTTAGTTATTTATTTATTTATTTATTTGTTTATGTTTATTTTTAATAAATAGGAAAATGTAGAAATTAGATTTTTCTAGAATTTAATAATGTAGAAAAATAATAATAATAAAAATAATAAATAGATAAATAAAAAATAATAAAATATAGAAAAATAATAAAAAAACATTAGGAAAATAATAATAAAATTTTAGATGTCAAAATAGGATAGATAATAACACAAAAATTCCCAAAAATCATGAAAATCAACAAAAATTCCTAAAAATCACAAAAATCCACAAAATTCTCAGAAATCACAAAAAATAACAAAAAAATCATAAAAAAATTCAAAAATTATAAAAGAATCATAAAAAATGAGTTTTAGCACTTAGAAAAATCCTTTTCTTCAAATAAAACCAAAATTGATGTTTTTCCCTAAAATCATTTTCAAAATAAAATCAAAGCTTAGGCTTAGAAGTTTTTTTAGAAAAAAAAATATCCCAAAAATGGTAAGAACATAAACTAAAAGAGGTTTCATAAATTAAAATTCACCAACACACTTAAAGTTTTCAGAAAAGCGAACTACAGCTTGTTTGATCCTGAGTAGCAGGTACGTAGGCACCCATTCAGGTCAACCCATAAAAATGAATAAAAAATCATTTTTTTTTAAATAATTCAAGAACATAATAAAAAGTAACAGAAACACAATAAAACACATTTCTAAAGATGAACAGTTTTAGGAGATTAGGTGGTAACCGTAAAGGTTTTAATAGGTTAGCCTCCGGACTTAGAAACTCTGGTTTTCCCTTTTCCTCTTTTCACAAAAACAAAAAGAGGAAATCACGACGACTAGTGGTCCAAATTAAGACTAATCCGCTCCTTTAGTCTTAATTCAATTTTCCTAACAACAGTTGGGTGGCGACTCCAAAAATCAAACGAAATTCCTAACTCAAGTCGAGGATCTACATTAGATGAGCATAGGGTCTAGTCTAGATCGGATTAGGAATGGGAATTCAAAAATTAGACTCGACACCTATTAAAACCTTTACGGTTACCACCTAATCTCCTAGAATTGTTCCTATTTAAAAATGTGTTTTATTGTGTTTCTGTTACTTTTTATTATGTTTTTGAATTATTTCAAGAAAATGATTTTTCATTCATTTTATGGGTTGACCCGAATGGGTGCCTACGTACCTGCTACTCAGGATCAAACAAGCCATAGTTCGCTTTTCTGAAAACTTTAAGTGTGTTTGTGAATTTTAATTTTTGAAATCTCTTTTGATTTATGTTTTTTTTATCATTTTTGGGATTTTAAAAAAATCTAAGCCTAAACTTTAACCTGATTTTTTTTTTGAAAATGATTTTTAGGGAAAAACATCAATTTTGGATTTATTTTAAGAAAAATGATTTTTCTAAGTTCTAAAACTCATTTTTGTGATTTTTATTATTCTTCTTGATTTTTTATGATTTTTATGATTTTTATGATTTTATCCTAAGTTATTATCTATCCTATTCTGAAATCTAAAATTTTATTATTATTTTCCTAATATTTTTATTACTTTTTTCCTACATTTTTATTTTTTTTACATTTTTTCTTCTACATTATTAAATCCTAAAAAACCTAACTTCTACATTTTCCTATTTATGGAGATAATAAATAAGACATAAATAAATAACTAAATAAATAACCAACAAATTAATAATTAAAATAACTAAATAATAAATCAAATAAAAACAAATAAACCAAATAAACAAAATTCAAAAAAATAAAGAAAATAAAATAAAAATTCGAAAAAATCCACTTACCTGGATCTGGGTCGGTCGGATCGAATTGGGTCGGGTCGGATCGGTCGGACACGACGGTGGGGGTTGCTTGATCACGACGTTCCAGTGGCCTTTTGCAGCGGGTGAGATGTCGAATCCTAGCTTCTAGAGGGTGCTGAATCCAATGGTGGCGGTGGTTCACTCCCAGATCGCCTCCTGGTGGTGGTTCAACTCCGGTCGGCGATCGCGGTTTTGGGTTTCTCCGGTGCTCTCCGATTTTCCCTCGTTTCTCACTTTCTCTCAATTGTGATTCGTGTTCTTGCTTCCTCCACTCCTCCTCTATTTATAGGCGTCCGGAAACCCTCTTGGATAAGCTCAAATCGGCCGATTTGGATAAATCCGAATTTCTTCCGTTTTTAGATTTGATTTTATCCCGGCGATTTGATGTTGATCTCTTGTTTTTCTTTGATTTATCTTATGGATTCGGCTTTATCTTGACAATAATCTAGAAGATTTGAAAAAAAAATGCTCGATTCCACCTTCATCGGACTTGCTCCGGCTTCTTCTTGCATCTATCCGGGTGAAGAAGACGATCACGCGCAACACGCGTGATTCCCTTCGGCCAATCGCACGCTGCCACGTAGCAGCTCCAGGAAAAGAAAGAAAAATTTTTGCCGAGCGCACGCGGGGGGATTCGAACTCACGACCTCTAGCCCTCACACGTTCCCAAGCGCGCCTACGAGCCAGCCGAGCTGGCCCAATTTCCTGATTTTTCTAATATCGCAAATTGCATATATGTAATGCGATTTTTCTATTTTTTTTTGTATTTTTTGAAATTTCAAAAATTTGTAAAAATTATTTAATCCTTATTATTGCTATTTCTGAAATCATTTTTCAAAATTGATGTGTTTTCCTATTTAGTTTTATTTTTTTTGAATATTTTTATTATTTTTGCTAAATTAGAGGAAAATTAGGAAAAAAATTGGAAAAAATTGAAAATTGATTATTTTTTAGAATTATTGATTCCTAGGGCAAAAATGGGGTGTTTACAGATGCATAGGACTCGGCTATAGGCTTAATCTTAAGCTTTATCGGTTTACGAAGCTAGTTTAAGACCCATGAATTGGCCATAATTTTTTTTAATTTCTTGAATTAAAGTAAAATAATTCAATAATTTAAAAATAAAAAATAATTATGGGCCCAAAAGTTTTTTGCCCAAATTTTGTCATCAACTTAGTAGATTTATATATATATATATACACTCAAGTAGAGTTATTATCTTAGTAATATAGGATAAAAGTTTAGAAAAGAACATTAAAAGATAAAAATTGATTTTTATCCTACATTACCAACAAATGGGCAATTTCTCTTAATGATTTTTTTTTTATAAATATCATACTTTATTAGTGCATTTATTTTTTGCATTGTTAATGATAACAATATATTAAATGTTGTAAATGAGAATTAATTTTTCTTGTTTCACATGATATATTGATAATAGTTTGAATTTTTAATATTATATTGTATTTTATTAATTATATTAATATTTATTTACTTTTTTTTTTCTTTAATTTTTTTTGTGGACTTAGGTGACTTGTCGAGTCTAGTGGCTCAAATCACCATGGACCCATGGACCCTCCAAGTCCAATGGTAATTCCAAATCGCTCGTATAGTGCTAGTTTTGGGTTTAGCCTCATCGGTTCGGTTTTGGGCCTAGTTTGATTCAAACTTGACCTCGTGGTAATCTCTATATTAAATATTGTGAATGAGAATTAATTTTTTTTTTGTTTCACATAGTAATAGTTTAAATTTTTAATATTATATTATATTTATTTATTTTATTATTTTTTTACTTGGGACCCATCGAGTCCATGAGTCTAGTGGCTCGAACCACCGTGCACCTATAGACCCTTTGGGTCTTAATGGCAGTTCTAGTATAAGCTACGTGGGGCTTGTTTCAAGTCCAGCCTTATCGTTTCGGTTTTGGTCAAGTCTGATTCAAACCTATCCATGACAATCTTTAATGCATGTTCATAAATATTCCTTTTTTTTTTTTTAATAATGATTTTATCCATTTCAGTTTATTATTCAAACCATAAATCATTGATTTAAATCTTGTCTAAATTTTATTTTTGAATTCCTCGTAAACTCTTTAAATAAATAACATTATAAAATTCTAAAGGCCATAAGCTATCTAATGTTGTGCTTTCTAGTTTTGGTTAAGAAAGCCACAAGCACAAACAATGAAGTACAAATCAACTAAGGGCGGGTGGAGCATTTTTTTTTTTTTCCCCTAAATTGAACCCAATTGTATAGTTTGGTTTGTAATTTTTTTAACTTTAAAAAATGGTTAGGTCTAGTTTGATTTACAATTCAAATCATTTTTATACGTATAATTAATTTTTTTCAATATATAAATCAATAAGTCATGAAAAATTATAACTGACATAAAAATATTTAATTTATTATCATTTTTTTGATATTAATCATTATGTTTAATACTCATTTGATATATTTAAGAGGATTTTGTTATCTCTTTGAGGATAATTATGATTTACATATCCATTACTAAGCAAAAATACGAAATAAAAAAGTAATAAATTACTTGATGAAAACCAAATAAATAAAAAAAGAATTGAATAGATAATATAGAATTATTTTTTTTAGTTATACATTCTTTAGATCTCCATTAGTAATTTTTTAAATTATTTCTCACTATTTGGTTTGGTTCAGTTCGTAATTATTTCGAACAAAAAAAAAATTCAATTTGCTTCATAATTTTTTCAAACCTAAATTCTCGTCCGATTCAGTCTAGTTTGATTCAATTTGTAATTTGATCAATTTTTATACCCACCCCTAATATCAACCCAATTTAATAGGAACAATATCAAAGTGCAGAAATGATTATTCAAAGAGTTACGAGTAAAACTAACGAAAATGTGGACTAATCATGTGTTGGAAAAACACTTTATTAGTATATGTGTCTTATCGATGCTCCTGATTTCCATGTCAATAGGTTTGAAGAATTTGACAGAAATTATTAATCTAGCATTGCTCAAGTACTTACTAAGAAGCTTCATGCCCTAGTTTCGGATAAAAACATGATGCCACGTTCTTGTCCCTCTCTTGCACTTGTGCACTGTTATGAATTTATTGTTTACTTGGACTATTGTTTCTATTTGCATAATTTCTAGAAAGAAAAATGTGTAAGTACCTAAGTTTCCCTAGAGTGAAGTCTATGGATGAATGATGTAGCCATGTGTTTGCTTCATTACTTGTCTTTAGAAATGATTAGAAAGCTAAATTTGTGTTTTTATAGGACGAAAATGTGGAAACTCCTATCACTACTCTTCTTAGAAACTGCAAGAAGGATTCGGTATGAAAAAGTATTGTAAAAACAAAAAAAAACCAATTAACAAAATCAATAAATGGATTCAACCCATGTAATCTAAATATAATAAGATGAGCTTACAAATTTGCACAATAAATTTGTTTATTATTTGAATTATGTTATAAGCGTATACATAGATAAAACACAACCTACATACATGAATGACCACTCTTAGAATGCCCATGCAAAACATCTTTATTAAATACGATTAGATAACAATTAAGGGAAGCAATAGATAATGTTGAATTTCAGTTCATATAGACTACTCTAACTACTAAAGACAATAAATTTGTAAAGCAAGTAAAAAGATCAGGAACAACGTTACATAAACTTGACTACCTATTCTACTGAAAATTGAATTAAAAGATGTACTTCATTGAAAACAAATATACTTTATTCTGATAACTTAAAAAAAAAAAGAATAAAAGAAAGAAAGAAAACAGAGCATTACGAGCGAGGAAAACAATTCAAACATTACCTAGGTCCATATTGGGAACAATGACTCAGAAATCAACAAAACTTATTTAAAAAAAAAAAAAACTCAAATGCAATCCAGAAATAGAAGAAAAGCCATGATCAAAAACCAGAAATCTTATACTCACTCTTGAGCTATACCACCAGATTCGGATGTATCTTCTGATTCATCCATGCTGCTTGAACTACTTTGAGAAAATTCCAGTGGACGAAACTCATTTTTCGGCTTGAAGAATTGATTCTTGTGGACAAAAATGTAGAAATTCCAATCACTAGAATCTGCAAGAAGGATTCAATATGATATAGTATGTAAACAAATTGGTTAAGAAAAAAATAAAATGACCCATTTAACAAAATCAATAAATGGATTCAACCCATATAATCTAAATATAATAAGACGAACTTAGAAGTTTGGACAATAAATTTGTTTATTATTCGAGTTATGCATAGATAAAACACAACCGACATGCAAGAATTACTACTCTTAGAATGCCCATGCAAAACATTTCTAAGAAATACAATAATAGGTAATGCTGAATTCCAGTTTAGAAAGACTGCTTCAACAACTAAAGACAATAAATTTGTAATTCTCCTATTTTTTTTCTTACCGAATTTGATATATTTGTATGTGTTAATTATGATTGGAGGTGTAATTTATCTATAGGAATGCTGGATATCTGCATTGGAGTCCTAAGAAATTTAAGATTATGTATTTTTCACGGCTATTTGCTTCTTTTGCATAGAAGTTAAACTTTTTGAGCAAGACACTTGTATTAAGTAATAAATATAATAGCTTACATTATATTTATAAGCATATACAAATTTAAACTTTTAAATTAGATAGTTAAAAACCGACTTACACCTTTAGGAATACTATTCAAAACCAGGAAGGTCATTTATAATAGCATTGATGATTTCACCCATAGAAGATTTCATGATATTCTCGCGCCATTTCATAAAAAATATCATTCCTACGTTTAGTTGGACAAATATATACTAATTTGAATTGGTATATATGGTGATAGAGGAAAAAAAAAGCAAGATATCCCCATGTTTACAAAATCCTAACTCGAAAACCACCAACATCCTATTTCCATGAAATACTGTTACGACAACCCTCGACTAGCACTCCAATATAACACAGTTAAATCATACCATCCCAATCTACATTTCTTAAAAGATGTACTTCATTGAAAACAAATACACTTCATTCTAACGACTGAAAAAAAAAAAAAACAACTAACAGAGCATTACGAGCCAGGAAAACGATAAAAACATCACTTGGGTCCATATTGGGAACAACAACTCAGAAATTAACAGAAATTATTTAAAAATTTAAAAAAAAAGAAAAAGAAAAAAATCGAATGCAATCCAAAAATAGAAGAAAAGCCATGATCAAAGACCAGAAATCTTATACTCACCCTTGAGTTGTACCACCAAATTCGGTTGTATCTCCTTATTCATCCATGCAATCGCCGTCGACGAAACTCATTTTTATGGCTGGAAGAATTGATTCATGTGGGACTTTTTTTCTGGGCTATCCCACTCTTAGTTGTTCCACCATTCTTCGTCTCCTTCGATCTCTTTTATGGAAGTCATGCGAGGCAACTTCTTGAGGTTAGGGCATTTAAACACTCTAAGGACCTCCAGAGATTCACATTGCTCACTCGACTCATAGTTGCACAATCTTTGCAAGTTCTTCATGTCGTAAAGATAGAGAATCTTTAATTTAGGAGCAAAGGCTTGGGTATTTGCTAGACCATCATGGAACACCACTATCATTCTCCTACAAACACTTATATAGATCTCTTCTAGTTCTGTGAGTACTATATGGGGATTATTAGAAGAGAAGACATTTCCCATATGATCACGTTCATCCTTATATATTTCCAAACATCAGATACCGGGATATGCTACAGCTCATCATGTGTCCTCATTTCTTAAAAACACGTAAAGATTCAATCACTACTATTATTCAAATACTCTTGATAATAGTTATAAATCATCTGCTGTATAATAAAAATTAATGAAATTTCTTATTCTCAACAATAAGTCATCAACAATTTTCTCAATTTAAACAACGGAAGCGATTAACATTCACTTACAATGGAAATTCCCAAAATGATTAAATAAAAATTTAACATATCTTTCCTTAGTCTATCTACTAGTCATCTAATAGACGTATTCTATATTCTCTTCATTGTTCTGATCTTGAGCTGATTCCCTCAGGTTTTCAACATATCCTACGATTTCTCTAGTAGCATCTGTAACTAAAAAAATTTTCCACGAAAGATGAGCTAATGCTCAGTACAATGCATACCTACACATACACACGCATGTCATGCTAGAAACAGTAACACATGCAAAATGCACCATAATATTCATTCACAATTTTATTTATTTTTCGCAATCTCTAGTTGATACACAATCACAATATAAATATCTTCACCCATAACATTCCTAAACATCCTTTCACAATCCATCCACAAACAATATATATATATATCCATGAGTCTGTACCATACATAATAATAATATATATATATGACAGTAGGTATTCCTCACCGTTCATGAGTCCTCGCACATCCACCTTCCACAACCATACATAAAAATAATGTATATATATATATATATATATATGACAGTTGGTACTTTCCACTGTCCATGAGTCCTTGCACATCAACCTTCCACAACTATATATATATATATATGACAATGGGGACCCCATTGTCCGTGAGTCCATACACTACAACTTTCACAATACACGTTACAATTTTCCACATCACAACATTTCACAATGCAACCTTCCACTTAAGACTTGGATCATTTCAGTACATGACTCAATTAGAGACAATGTCACATATTGATCATCGGGGTACTACTCTAAGAACACCGACCTACACTCGGTTTCTTAGACCCAGCAATTCACAATCACATGCACACTTAATCTGGTTCATTTACAATATCATTAAACCCACACACAGAATCTAATTTATCAAGCACAAGCAACAAACACGGTATATACGTATCTGACTTTGCAAAACTTGGTTTGTTTTATACTTTTCTAACTTTACAATTCTTCCAAACCTATACATGATTCAAATGGTTTGACTTTAGAATTATATTCCTATAAATATCAAAAGGATACTAAACATGTTTCAACTCAATATGGTCATAGTCTTAACATGGTCGTGTATCTCTTTCCATTTACTAAGTTTGTTTTTTTTTTTTTTCAACATGGTCATGTATCTCTCTGTTCACTATTCATCAACATGACCTCAATATGGCCGTGTTGATAGGTTGTGTTGAATTTTTTTTTTCAATACGGTCGTGTTGAGAGGCCATGTATTTCTCAGTTCACTTTTAGTTTTCAATATGGTTTTAACACAATCGTATTGAGAGGCCGTGTATCTCACTATATACCTCATAAATCGAGCCCTCAATTCAATTTCTATTTAATTTAACCTAATTGATTTATCTAAAATAAAATTCATAATGTAATATACTAGTAGATACACTTACTTGACCCAATTTATTATTGTGATGAGTGAATCGCTTGTTTCGTTTCTTGTGTATCATGGATTGATCTAGATCTGTAAACCTCAATATGTTAATTCCCTACACTATCATGTACATACTTAAATCACGATTCACAATCGTTGATTTATGTACTTACCTTAATCCGATAAGCTATTGGTGAGAAAAGGTCATCTCCTTTTATATGGATTCACACATTGTCTCTTTTTCTATGGATTCACACAAGAAGGCTTTAAGGTTCTGTGAAAGACAAATGGAGGAAATAGTGTTAACTTTAGGTAAAAGGAGCTTATATACCTAAGTCGCGAAATGATCATCCTATTCTCATTCATAATTCTTATTTCCTGTATCATCCTTGGTAAATTTTTATTATTATTAATTACACTCACAAATATATAAAATAATACTAAGATATTTACATCTTAATTTAGGAAAAGTTGTCCCCAGAGCATTAGCTATTTCATAAGAACTCCTAACTCCTTCAATATTAGTTAGATCAAGTGACTCCCAAGTTTGGTAGGGCGCTAGAGTTGGGAACAGATCCTGTTAATTCTATGGAAATGGAACATTTAACAAGGCTCAATTCCTTCAGTCTAGCGGTGGACAGATTGTTTGAGGAAAAATTAGCAAATATCCTGTTCACATTCACATATCCTGAGCTCCTCTCTAGATGTAAAGACTCTGCATGTAAAATGAAAGACCCGATCTCATTCTCTGTTTGGTCAGTGATAGAAATACACCTTAGTCCGGGTATGAGAATATAGGAAGCATTATTACTAGAAGAAAGACTAAAAGAGTTCAGTCTTTCCGTCCAGCTGCACTCTTCATAAGTGGCTTCCACATCAGCTAATGTAAGAATGACTTACTTCAATGACTTCAGTTCTGATAGGTCCTGCAATACTACTTCTTTCGCTTCGGATCTTCTTCTCCTCGTTGTATGCCATCTGTAGCCACTCACGATCATGTCTAACCTCTCCAATGCACTTAACTTAAGTATTGCGTCCACCTTAATGCTTTCCATAATTGAAAACGGGGAACAATAATTTAGCACCCTTAAGTTGGTTTGTTTCTCTAATCCCCCTGGCAATTTTTTTTTAAATGAAGATACATAAAGTTTAAGTACCATGAGTTTTTCTCCACATGGCAATTCCTCCGAATCAATATTAGAACGTGATAGAATAAGAGCACGTAACTCAGTTAGTTGACCATAAGAACACTGAGAAACTCGGACCTCCTTCATATTCAAGACTCTAAGTGCTGGAAATCCATTTAAAAACTCGTTCGAAACCTGTACCTTCTGTTCTTCGGTTCCGAAAAGCAAAAGGGTAGTCACTTTAGGGAAAACCTTCATATGTTTAGGTAAGTCTATTATTCCATTGACGCAGCGCGGAAAGTGTAAAACACAAGAACAATTCTAGGATTGGACTTCACGAATAAACAAAGAATAATATGAGTTTATTCCTTGAAAATCTCAATTGCGCACAATCGAGAAAGCAGAGAAAACTTTTCTCTAAATATGTATATTTGACAAAAGATTAAAAACTAACCCTAAAAATGACCTAGCAACTATATATAGTCCTTAGGGAAACAAATAAAAAGGAAATATATATGTATACGTGGAAATAAATATATGTATACACATCCGTCATCTGATTTATACACGACTGTGTATAAGACCGTGTATGTCTCTGTGGATTCTCCTGACACAACACACGACCGTGCCTTCTTGCTGTGTATAAGGCCGTGTATGTTTCTATGGGTTTTTCTGACACAACACACGGCCGTGCCTTCTGGTCGTGTATAAGGCCGTGTATGTTCTGGGAGCTTCCAGACACATTACACGGCCATATCTTGTAAGAGACACACCCGATCAACCCGTGTCAGCTACGATGCCCGCATCATTCTCTCCCGCCAATGAAGAACTCGACCTCGAGTTCTCTTCAGGATACAATGGTGTGTCATCTGGATGGAAGAGAGATAAATCCGCTACATTGAAACTGTACGAAATGTTCATATTGTTTAGGAGCTTGACGATATACACGTTGTCATTGATCTTGCGCACTACTTCATAAGGGCCATATTTCTTTGGTTGTAGTTTCCCATACCTACCCACAGGGAAACGTTCTTTCCGAAGATAAACCATCACCTGATTGCCCACTTCAAACAACTTCTTCCGCCTGTGTTTATCAGCAACACCCTTATACCTGGTATTAGCTTCTTTAATCTTTCGTCTGACTTCCGCTGTAGTGGCTTGGCATTGTTCAGCCATATTCTTAGCAGCGATGTCACCCACCACTCCCTTGGATAGCTTGATCAGGTCCAGCGCATGTTGTGGCGTTTTGGTATACACTACCGAGAACGGTGATCTTCCAATAGTTATATGGATAGAACTATTGTAGGCGAACTCAACTTGAGCCAACGCTTGATCCCACTACCCTGGCTTCTCACGGAAAATGCTTCTAATTAAATTCTCGAGGTTCCGGTTGGTCACTTTTGTCTGACCGTCAGTTTGAGGGTGAGCTGTACTGCTATAATTCAGGGATGAGTCAAACATGTACCAAAGAGTCCTCCAAAAGTAGCTGAGGAACTTGCTATCTCTGTCGGAGGTGATGGACTTTGGGACACCTTGTAGACGCACCACTTCCTTAAAGAATAACCGTGCAATGGTCTGTGCATCAGCGATCTTCCTGCAGGGAATAAAGTGCGCCATCTTGGAGAAGCTGTCAACTACAACAAAAACAGAGTTAGCACCTCGTTGGGTACGAGGTAAACCAAGTACAAAATCCATCGACAGATCTTCCCAAATGTTATCAGGCACTAGTAGGGGAGTATATAAGCCAGTGTTTTGAGATTGTCCCTTCGACACTTGGCAGATATAGCACATTTCCACAAGTCTATAAACATCCCTCCTTAGCCGAGGCCAAAAGTATCTCTCGGCAACTGCAGCTAAGGTCTTGTCTCTGCCCAAATGTCCTGCCAGCCCACCACCATGCAAGTCTCGAATAAGTTTCTCCCTTAAGGAAGACTCAGGAATACACAGCTGATTCCCTTTCATTAAATATCCGTCGTGAACATGATAATCATCACAAGATCCCCTGTTGGCACATTTACTCCATGTCTTTTTAAAACCTCCATCCCCTTCGTATAACTCCTTTAGCCTTTCAAAACCGACAACCTCCGCACTCAGAGTGAGTAGTACATCGGCTCTCCTAGTTAGGGCATTAGCCACTCTGTTCTGCACACCAGACTTGTGCATCAATCTAAAGGGGAATTTCTGTAAGAACTCAATCCAACTCGCATGCATATTTTTACTTATCCGAGTCTGGCTGCTCAGGTGTTTTAAAGCCCCACAATCCGAATACAGTATGAACTCCTTTCCGACTAAATAATGTTCCCACACTTTTAGAGCTCTTACAACGGCATAGAACTCCTTATCATATGTCGACCAATTCCTCCTGGCCTCACACAATTTCTTGCTATAAAACGCTATTGGCCTCTTCTCTTGCGACAACACTGCACCAACCCCAACTCCACAGGTGTCGCAATCCACTTCAAACAACCTGTCAAAATTAGGTAGCGCCAATACAGGGGCACTACATAATCGTCTTTTCAGGTCTACAAAACTCGCTTCAGCCTCTTCACCCTATTGAAATTTCCCTTTCTTTAAACATTCAGTTAGGGGAGCAGCGACTGTACTGAAGTGTTTAATAAACCTCCTGTAAAAACTGGTTAAGCCCAGAAAACTTCTTAGTTCAGTGGCGGCTTTTGGAGTAAGCCACTCCTTGATCACCTTCACTTTCTCATCATCCACCTCACCTAGAGTAACACTTGTCATCGAATTTTCTATTAAATTCATTTGTGCACAATCCGGATGGATTTGAGTGTTAATGGGATAATCACCTTCTATGTTGATAGGAAGCAATAGAATAATTGCACTTATTATCGCTAGCGCTTCCTCTGGGTTGGAATATAAGTTTTTGGGCAAAGCATTGAACTTTACATCCTTAATCTCCTTCGTTGGTGCAATGAATTTGCTCGGAGTATCTCCAGTCTTCGCCTCTTCAGTAACCATCATCACCTACTCGTCATTCAATAAAGGCTCTTCCACAATAACTTCCTCACTAACACAATTTTTGTAGGCTTCAACTGCTTCACCACTGCCCCCACCATCATCAATCAAAGTACTATGATCATTAAGGGTTGAGTTTTCCTCTTATTCGACCATCTCCTCCTTAAGCACTTCTGGAATTAAGTTTACTGGCTTAGGTGTTTGTGGCATTTTCTGAGGAAGGATTTGTTCGTAATATAGGAGAAAGAACTCTCGTTCTAGCAAGCATTGCATCATAAACCAAGTCCTCACTGGATCTTTACCCTCAAGGCGTCTTACTCCCCGAAGTTATTCCCACCAATACAATGCATCACCCCACAAACGACTCTCCACTAACTCTATCTTCATTCCCTCAGAAATCCTCATATGGTTAAAGAATCTTTCAATGTCCTCAACCCAAACCCAAAACTCATTTAGACTCCTAGTACCATCGAACTCAGATACAACATATTTAAAATGAGAAAAGATTTCATCTTTATACCTGTAATTACATCTGTTGTACCGTCTTATGCTACCATGGCCTCTTCTCCTAGCCAGATTTTTAAGAATCTCATCTTCATCATCCGTATCATAAGTAACAGAATTGATCCTTGGATCGCCTTCCGGTTGTCTCCAATAAACCTGCCTGCTATTGTTGGTATTGGATCGATAGATCAGGGCTTCACCATGCTGTTCCTTTCACTGGATTTCCTGACCCATGGTCTCCTCTACCACCCTTCGTATTGGTTGCCCGTAACGTAGGACTTCCGCATCCCGATCTAGGTTGAGAATGTGACCGCCGTCAACACCGTCGTTAGTCGACATCTCCGTAGGAAATTGCCTTGCTCTGATACCAACTGACACAACATGAAAAGCGTAAAACACGAGACCAATTCTAGGATTGGACCTCACGAATAAATAAAGAATAATCTGAGTTTATTTCTTGAAAATCTCAATTGTGCACAATCGAGAAAGCAGAGAAAAGTCTTCTTTAAATATGTATATTTGACAAAAAAATTAAAAGTTAACCCTAAAAATGACCTAGCAACTATATATAGTCTTTAGGGAAACAAATAAAAAGGAAATATATATGTACACGTGGAAATAAATATATATATACACGTCCGTCATCTGATTTATACACGGCCATGTATAAGACCGTGTATGTCTCTGTGGATTCTCCTGACACAACATACAGCCGTGCCTTCTTGCCGTGTATAAGGCCGTGTATGTTTTTGTAGGTTTTTCTGACACACACACTGCTGTGCCTTCTGGCCGTATATAAGGCTGTATATGTTTCTGGGAGCTTCTAGACACATTACACGGCCGTGCCTTGTAAGAGACATGCCCGATCAACCCGTGTTAGCTATGATGCCCGCATCATCCATTGTCCACAAAAGAGATCCACCTTATTTTTCAACGTCATCTGGGAAAGCAACTTCTGACCTGTTAGAAATTCCATGCCTAGAGAAAACAATAGATGTGCATGTGCCAGTTGATTTCGCAATCTGTATTGCAACATCACGGACCACATCATGCATCTTTTATGATCCTCATCGGGGAGAAGAAATTCCATTTTCTTATCACCTTCCCATCTGTAAGCCGTTACGTAGCCTTCTTCCAGTAAGGAGGAGTTCTTCAAATTTTCAATCAAATTCAACCCCTTGTTGTATGCGCTTTCATAATTTCGCTGCTCGTTAATTATATTCTCAGCCAACCAGCACTCTACAAGTTCTCTTACTTCGATGGAGTAGCCCTCAGGTATAAAGAACAATATAGAAAGCAAGACTCGAGAGTTTCGTCTGCTAAAGAATCAAAGCTTAGCTTCAATGGCCCGTAAACTTGAGGTACAATGTCATTGGGAAAGATGGAACATCGCAGATCGTCGATAGCGCTCTGCCACTGACAAGGTTCAGTCTTTCCCCTCATGGCTGATCTCACAGAAACAAGAGCTAGAGGTAAACCCGCACATTCTGCGCAAACGTCTTGTGCCAGTTGTCGGATTGGATCAGTCATAACAACATCTCCAGCCTTTTCAACAAATAATTGCCAAGCTTCTGAGGTTGTTGGGCATTCATCCTTGTGCACACATTCTCAAGTCGTGTAGTTATCACTACCTTCGAACCTTTGTGGTTTTCACGAATGCCTATACCTACCAAATCAATGTGTTCCCAAAGATAGTCTAGAATAAGGAGAAACTTCTCCCTTTGGAGTCTGTTGTAGATTTGATCGGCAATCCTTTTGGTGCTCCTGCCATCTTCCACCTTTACTTTCAGGCTTGTAAGAATGGCTTTCTGCACTTGGTTTACATCGACATCCTTGGTAAGTGAGAGTAATCTTACCAAGCTAAATGAAGAAGTGCCGTTTAGCTCGTTATTCAGTGCATTTACGAGAGTGGTCTTACCCACTCCTCCCGTTCCCCATAACCCAATGATCCAAACTTCTTTGTCGTTGAGCATGTCCGTGACTTCCCTCAAATTTCTTTGAGCCGTGCTTCCATCTTCGATATTCGGAACATCGGGGAGGTGCTGAACAGGTTCTGTAATGAGATTGGCACATGTTATGATATTCTGTCCTTGGGTCGTCAGTTTCCTCACTTTTCTGTGCAACTTACACCGTGAAACTCCATGACCGAAGATGCAGCATGATGGCTGCAGGCCGTTGTTTCGACTTGAGGATCTATTCATATTCAATAGTACTTGAGGAGCCATCTCCACGATCTTTTCTGCCTCTGAAAGCCATCCGTCTATCTCATTCGAGGACCTCATCACTCTAATATCGTTCATCACATCGCTTAGCTTCTTTATATCTTCAGAAAATAATTCAGGTGCATTAAGAACATCTATAGAAGTTTTTATCTTATTGTATAGTGGAGCACACAAAAGACCACCAACTGCTCCCACCACTGAAGCTACCATGGAAGCAACAACATCTGCTAAACTTAGAATCCCCATGGAAAGAGAATTTAGATATAGAATTTGGAGGGGGATACAAGGGTAGCCTTTGGTATGGATGGTTTTGGAAATGAAATCTTAAGCAAGAAGCTAAGCCTGAATTATTAATCGTGCGCAAAGGCATAGATACAAGGTCATGACCGAGTCTTTTTACTTTGATTGTTCAGTGTCCTGCGCGACGTCGGTGTCTCCTTCCTGTATTTATTTTTCTATATGTTGAACACTGCGGTTTTGGACCTTTGTCCATGATTTTTTTTTTTTTTGGGAAAGTGTATGATTTTTAAAACCATGGGTCATATAATTTAAAATTTTTTAAAGATAATTCACTTAATTTAACTTTTAATTTATGATTTTATGGTACATGAAATGAAACCAATTGATTACACACACATATATATGTCACTTACAAAGTAATTACTATACACACATATATGTCAAAATACACACAACTTAATTTTATTACTAGATACAAGACACAATAATGCACCAATCACAGTACTGCTTATGGGATTTTCAAAATAGAGGAAATAAACAAGAGCAAATCCAATGTCTCGAGTCATAACTAGGTTTCAAATTCCGAGAGTCATTTGGATTAAGAAGTTAGTCATGTTTTGGTACATCTATCGGCTATGTTTTTACCTATTTACACATCCTTTACTTATTTACCTAGTTTTTCATTGCAAATTTTATAAACCATTAGAATAAGAAAGAAATTTTTCCCCTCGAGTATGGAAAATATTAAGAATATATTTATTATAAATATGATCTTTGGAAAATATTATATCGATATAGGTTTAAAATTTACATCATAAATATATCAATATGAAATGCTTATTTATAGCTATATACATCTATGTTTTTATAACTTATATTTATATGCTTTATAATTTTCTGGCAAACTTTGTTAAGGTTAATATAATTTCTATAAGTAGTTATCATCTAGCTTATTTTCTTTAATTTTTAAATAGTTTTTAAATATTTTTAGGATATTGCATATATATATAATTATATTGTTTAATTAAATTAATTACACAAATGCTGCATGACATGTACAAACTGAAGGTTAATAGTATTAGAAAAAGAGAGAATACACATTTTATCATCGATATTGACGTATTTCTATATTTTGAATATTTAATATTTTATTTTTTAAAATTTAAATCTTCAATAATTTTTAAACTCTCATAAGCATGGATCTATGTCAACTTTGTTAATTATACATATTTTTTAATTTATTTTTTTAAATTTAAATTAATTGCTGTCTTTGTCATATGATGGCGGTTTTGTGTTTTCTTTTTTCCCACTTGGTCTTGGTGTAGACAAATTAACTATCATCTATGTTGGTCACATGGCTTAGCTCACATTCTCGGACACCTATCCATCAAATATTTATTTTGTGGATTAAACAGTTTGGACTTTTTTTTTGTTTTTTTTTAAATATTACTTTATAAAAGATGATATTTCTGACTTTTTTTCCCTTAAATTGTATTTCTTTTTTAAGGATTGCAATAGATATTTAAATTTAATTTATTCTACTAGAATACCAACATTCATACTATTTAATTACAAAAACCTTTACTTATTTGTATCATTTATATATTGCCAGCTATACAAAAATTTTAGTATACATATTACGTTCTACCTTTTTGCCCATTTAAATCAAGATAGGTAGGAGAAAACATGACAAAGGGCAATATAGAATAACAAATAATAGTTAATAGCTTATCAATAGTACTACAGCCGTAAACTATTGCATATTTTTTAGCTTTTGCTAATTATATGCTGAGTAATATATTTCTTACTCTATTTATTTAATTATTTATTTATTTTTCCTGTATCGAGCCAGTGCACAAATACGCCAAACACAAACAGTGATCTAAAACTGTTAACTAGCCATGTGAGCCTCTTCTTCCACATGATCTATAAAAGTGGCATGCTCGTTGTAATAGCACTCCTCGCAAAGATTAATGGAGGAAACATGTAGATTCACAAAAGCATTTTCTTAATTAAGTCTATATTTAAATCAATAGTATATGCTTAGACATTCTTTATTAGCTACAAATGTCAAAAATTTTTAAGCGAATGTCTTTGCAAATGTCAAAATTTTTTGACACCTATCATTCAAATTAATCAAAGGTTCCATTAGCTACAAGATTTGTTTTTTTTTTTCTTTAAAGTTATGCAATAAGTAAGCTAGAAATTTTAAATTTAGAGAATTTTATAGTATAATTACTCAAAAGTGACTATAATATAGTTATTTCCCTGATTATAGTAAAATATCTCTAATTACAGTAAAAATAAGATGAATTAATAGTAAAAAAGACCTTTTGGAAAGTTTTGAACAACTTTTATGGGAGCTACTGATAGCTTCATAGGAGCTATTGGCATTTTTTTAAATACATTTTTAATTCTTAATGTTCACCTACTTTTCTATTAAGTTATCAACCTTTTCTTTTTTTTTTTTTGACTCACCATTTTTTTTTAAAAGACATCTATCAAATTTATTAATAAGTTTTTCATCCATTTATCTATGGTATGTATCAACTTCAAATTGGTTTATGGTAATTGAATTAACAAAATAGTAACATTAAATACATTTACTTACATAATATAATAAATAATAATATGAAATATATAATATAATTAAAACAATAAAAAATACAAAAATAATAATTATAAATGAGAAAAAGGTTAAAAAAATTTGTATGTACCTTATCCATCTTGACTAACTAGTTTAAGGCAAATTGGAAACTAATACATGTTCAAGATGGACAAAAAAAATTAAAGTATTTAATGAAAATTTTATTTTTATAAGATTTAAAAAATGTTAAGCAATTACAAAGATATAAATTTAATGATCAATATTTTTTATTTTTTTTTGAAAATAAAACTTATATAAACTCAGATAAATCTTTAGTTCATCTATAGTATGTGCTAGCTTCTAATTTGGGGAACACACTTAAATATTTTTACTTTTTTATAAGAAAAGTCTGAAATATAGTACTCACAAAAATTATTCTAAAAATAGGTTTCGAAGACATGAACGTGGTTTGTGACTTCTTTTTTTCCAAAATTTATAAAATTGAAAGTTTAGACGTGGTTCACTCCCTCAAGCAATTGTATCTAAGGTGCAAACATAGTGTAACTTTTTTTTTTTATACTTCGGTACATAGAAACATAATAATTTGATCATTATAAAAATACTAAACGATAATGTGGTTTTGTCTTAGCTATAGTATACTCAAATAAGTCTTTTTTTTTATATATATTATAAACTTTGTAACTTTAAACGAGTAAAAAGTTATGACCATTAAAGTTGAAAAAGCAAATTGTATTAGTTTCAGTTTTTTTTTTCTCCCAACTTTGAAAGGTTGCAACTTTTTGCTCCTTTGGAGCTATAGAACACATAATATATATAAAAAAATGATTTGAGTGTACTATAGTAGGACTAAACTGTGTTGCTGTTTGGTATTTTTATAAGAGCAAAATTGTTATGTTTCCACATATCGAAGTGTAAAAAAAAAAATAAAATAAAAAGTTACACCAAAGGTGCAGACATTGTCCACACCTTCAATTTTGCAAATTTTGGAAAAAAAAGAAGTTGCAAACCATGTTTATACTTTCAAAACCTATTTTTAGAATAATTATTGTAGATACAACATTCATGATTTTTTTTAAATTACAATGTTTAAGAGTGATTCCCCTTCTAATTGGTCCATAATAACTAATGTAATAAAAGTAATAAAATTAAATATATTTAACCACGTAATAGAATAAAAATGAAAAAAAAAATTATAAAAGAAAAAGAAAAAAAATTGCATTGTGTTCAAGGCTAATTAGAAGTTGACATATGTCAATACTAAACAAAAAAATTTAACAGAATTGATGAAAGTCTTATTTTTACCAAAAATTGAAAAACATTATGAGCTAAATAGAAAGGGAAAAAAAGATTAACGACTAAAAAAAAGAGGGGGGGGGGGGGGGGGGGTGCTTTTCTTTTTGAGTTGTTCACTTCTTAAGTTTGATTCACATCTATTATAATGAAATAATATATTTAAATAGCTAATTTAATTGTAACATAACCTCTTTTTCTAGTGAAAAAATTGTAAAGAAAATACTTTTAAGTTTTATTTGAATAACAATTCACAAATATGAATAATTAGAAAATAATTATATGGTATCAATACTTTGTATTGAGTATAATGACTTTGATTACATTAAAGATGAAAATCTAATCACTACTCCTTAGAGTTGACAATTTATCGGTTGCATCACTAACTTGATATGGTATAACTCAACCATGTATGGAAAGCTCAACAATAATAATAAATGGGTCATTCCCATTTATAATCACCTCTAAGTTCATGTCTGACAATAAAAACAAAATACAAACTTGCTCATTAAATAAATCCCTTAAATAAGTTTAAGTTTGACCCAAGAGCCTATTTGATTGTAAGGTACTTTTATTTCCTTTCGAGGTAAAGCATTAACTCGCCTAGGGGTGATTTCCTCTCTAAAGAACATCCCTATTAACTTGGAAGGCCACTTTATCACATCAAGTAACACATTTCTTAAGTCATAAATTCAAGTACTCTTTTATTTACTATTCATTTACTTGTGCCTTAATTTTGTGCATGGATTATTCCTAGGTGTATTATATTACAGAAATATTTACAAATTAATCCCAGCATCTCTCTCCTATTGTCAAGTTACCTATCACAACACCATTAGGATGATAGAAGATAAACCCTAGTGCATGCTAAATTTGACGAGGTGCTAACACATGGCCACCATCCTTGTGGTGGTTTAATGAACTGTCCAGATAATAACATCCTAAAATAAAAGCTACAACTCATCATTGTAAGAAGCGGACACCATTTGCTTCATTTTTATACAAACTTTCTTCTTAGAAAATGTTGGGTATTAGTAAGATTTAACTACTTTAGGTTTAGTTTAGCTATTTTATGCATTTTAGGAACTTGGAAACATCATAGTGAACACAGATTGTCTTGTTTGTACATTAGGTTTTATGAACTCCATTTTGGTTACTTCTAAATTGTTTCTATGGAATATAGTGTGTTTAGTTTATGCTCTTTCTATGTTGTTTCAATGATTATGAGTAGCTAAATAGATATTTGTGAGAATGTAGTGTTTATGATGATTGGATATGGATGATTAGTGTGATATTCTATGCAGGTATGAGTTAATGAGGAACTTTAGCATAGATGTAACAAGCTTATGATATAGTAATTAGCCCCCTTTTCTCGTGGGTATAACCTAGTTATTCATGAATTTTATAACTGCTTATGTTTCAACACACTAATCGATTAGATACGTTACAAATATTTTCTAATCAAGTTCATAGTAGTATACCAAGTGCCTTTTTGGTTGCCATCGTAGCAATTCAAACAAGGCCTTATGCTCCTTTGAAGATATTTAGAATTATAAAAAGCAAAAGCTATTCAACTTGGCAATTTAAATAATACCTACTCATTGTTTTCTATCATTCTTAACTTTACTTGTTCTCCTATAAAAATTTTCTTTCCACTTTGCTTTTCTCTCATCACTCAATTTTCTTCCTCTCTTTTGCAATAGCACTCAGTTTATTTTTATCACTCATTCTCTTTTGTTCACTCTCTCTCTGCAACCTCACTTGATCCTCATAAACCTCATTGGGTATCGGAGGACAAAGAGTAACAAGTTTCTGATCATGTACAAAAAAGAACTTGTTGGTGAATTTGTTATGCTTCACCTGCCTATCAAATTGCCATAGCCTTCCTAATAACAAGTGTGCAGCTTGCATTGGAACTACATCACACAAAATTTCATCCCCATAGTTTCCAATGTTAAAAGAAACCAACACTTGTTTTATTACTCTCACTTTATAAGGACGGGGATGCTTACTTGTGGGAAGCCCCGATTTCTCTACCATGGTCGTGCTAGCAACATTTGTATAACTCCCACAATCTATAATCACACTATACATCTTGTTTTGAACTATGCATCTAGTATGAAAAATATTCTCTAATTGCACATTTTCCTCTCCTTTTGCCTGCACTCTCAAATCCCTCTTGGCTACCAACAACTTCCCCTGAACAGCATACTCTTCCCTATCATCATCATCCTCCAATGGTGGTATGGAATCATGATCCAATTCATTGTCCATCTCAATCTCTCCATCATCCCTCATCACCATAACTCTTTTGTTTGGACATTGATTAGCTATGTGACCTTTGCCCTAATATTTAAAATACTTAATATCACTATTTTTATTAGAAGAAGAATTGTCTTTACCTCTATTCCCATGAGATGCCATTTTTGATTTTTGTTCTAGCATTGGTTTGGAATAGGGTTGTTTCTCCTCCTTCTTCCATGTATTAGCTCTCCAATTAGAAGAACTTGATGTGACACGTGTGGTGCTACTACCTTTCCACTTGAGTTGCTTCTCCACCTTAATAGCCATATAAACCACGTTCTCCAGTTCGACATAATGTTGCAACTCCACTACATTCTGAATCTCTCTATTCAAGCCAGCTAAAAACCTCACCATAGTCACCTCTCGGTCCTCCTTAATATTAGCTTGAATCATGATAACCTCCATCTCCTTATGATATTCCTCCATACTACAATTGCCGTGCTTAAGGGTTTGTAATTTGTTGAACAATTCCTTATAGTAGTATGTAGGTACAAACTGCTTCCTCATGATCTTCTCCATCTCCTCCCATGTCTCTACTAGTGGTTCCCTATTCCTTCTTCTATTTAACAATAGCTGATCCCACCAAAAAATTGCATAATTTGAGAACTCAATGGCAGCAAGCTTTACCTTCTTGGCTTTAAAATAATTGTGGTATTCAAAAATCAATTCCACCTTCTTCTCCTACTCTAAATACACCTTAGGGTCATTCTTCCCTTGAAAGGAAGGGATTTTCATCTTTATATTATCTAAGTTGTTATCTTCCTCATTCATAACTCCTTTAGTTTTCCCTACATTTCTCTCATAACCCACAAATGAATCATGACCAGATTCATCTACAAATCCTTCCCTAGTCCATTCATCTTCTTCCTTTCGCACCACCCTCCTTGGCATTTTATCTTTCCTACATCCTGTTGAAGCAATCCGCGATCTCTCAAAATTCTGCTTTATCTGCACATGAAATTGATCCATATCCACTCTAAACATTCTTCTCGTATCAGTAGTTAGAGTTTCCATGATCAATTTCGTGTCAATTTCCTCCTTTACACTTTTAGGAGAATTTCTATTTGAGACAGTGTTGCACAAGACAATGTCAGGAGTAGTAAAATAGAAACCTCACAATTTCACTTGCTCATGTGTTTCACTCAAATTGCTCAACTGTTTTCACCAATTCCTTTACCCACTAAAAAATTCCTCTTTTTGTTTTTTTTTTTTTGGAACTAACAATCCAATCGGAGTTGTTCCTGTAGAAATCCATCCAACTTTCTAAACAACAGTTTCGTAGCACGATTTGACAAGATTCAATGAAAGCTAAGAATTTTAATAAGGATCACCATAAACTTGTATTTCAACAATTTTCGTGAGACTTTCTTTCTTTCTTTTATATATATATGAATTTCCTTTTTCTTTTTCTTCTTATCTTTTTTTTTTGATTCTTGAGAAAGGAAGTTTGTACGATTCCTTTCAAACTTTAATAGCAATCGAATTGAAATCTACTTGCAAATCGAAATTCAAAGGAACGATGTTTTTTTTTTTTAATCCAAACTCTAGATTTAAGAACGAGTAATTGAAATAACAGAATAAGTAATCTTGGCAAACTTGATTGCTTTGACACCAAATTGATATGAACTCCGCCAACCTACGATGAAACCTGAAACCTAGATTTGATAATTCTCATAATCTATGAATCTATCAAGAATAAAGGAACTGGGACCTATTGTCTATAGATGAGACAAGAACCTTAGTATAGATGTTAATGCCACAATCGATTATGGAATGATTGATTGATAAGTTAAAGTGAATGCCATGGATTCAAAACTTGATAAGTTCGATAGTTTGTTTAAGAACCAAAGAGAAATTCTCTCTTAAATGTGAATAAACTTTCTAGATTGTCCTTTACAATGAGTATACGATGACTATTTATAGTCCCATAAATATGAGTAAACAAAATGACACAAAAACCCTAACTTGAATAAAGGAAAAACAATTAAAGTCGGTAGCCTAAAAAGTTACAAAGCCGGCCTATAATTTGTACTAAATCAACACCAAAGCTAGCTTTCCCCGGCAGCTTACACCATCAAGGCCGGCGACCTTCCTTGGTTTTTAGGCTGGCGACTTTAAGTCTTTTCGTTGACTTCCACATTCGTGATCCACACTTCAAGTAGGGTCGTGCTCTTTAGATCAATCCTCCTAGTTTGATCTTTATCATCCTTGGATCAATCCTCCTAGCGTGATCTCCATCAGTTGACCACTCATAATTATTTGTAGCCATATCTTCAAAGAGAGTCAAACTTTCTTTAGGAGTATTGTGGTTTAAAGTGCCACTAGCTGTGGCATTTATCATTTGCCTTATTTGATAATTTAGGCCATTATAAAAAACCTGCACTTGGAGCCACTCTAGGATCCTATGATGTGGGCATTTCCTCATTGATTCCTTGAATCTCTCCTAAGTCTCAAACAATGTCTCCATGTCCAATCAATGATAAGATTGGATTTCAACACAGAGCTTAACCATCTTTGAGGGAGGAAAGAACTTGTCTATGAACTTTTTGATCAACTCCTACCATGTGGTGATGGAGTTTCTTAGCAATGAGTTTCGCCATTGCTTGGTGTTTCCTCTTATTGGGAATCGAAAGAGTCAAAGATGAATTGCATCATCACTCACACCATTGAACTTGAAAGTATTTCATATCTCCAAAGAGAGTTAGATAAGAGCATAGGGATCTTCGTCTTGTAACTCTTTAAATTGAGTATATTGTTATCCCATTTGGATGACAATCGGCATATTTCTAAAATTGTTTGTATCCACTCTAGGCCAGGCTATGTTGAAGTTAACACTAGCTAAATTTGGTCTAGTAAAATCAAAGTTGGTTCTTGGTGGATCAGGAATCAAATTTAGATTTCCTTAGGTAAGCTCTTAAGCATGGTTCTCATTCAGATAAGCTATCTCTTCTTCTTGAAATTCCTTCTTAACAATTTTTGATGAAGCCTTGGCCATGTTCTTATCCTTCTTCTTATATCTCAAGATGGTTCTCTCTAGCTCAAGATTGAAATCAAGAAGATTATTAGAGCAACTCCTGGTCATACATTGCACGACATAATGTTTAGCAATTGTTAGCACTAATATTACAATGAGAAAATGAAGAGAAATAAAAAAAAAAGGCTAGATTAATAGGTATTAAGTGTTTGTAATATTGGCCTATCCCTGGCAATGGTGCCAAAAACTCAGTTACTTTTCGTAGTCAAATCCTAGTTTTAAAAATTTGAGTTGCCTATTTTTAATTCTAACTACGAAGCAATAGGCAAGTGTACTTATCATGCTTATAATATAGCATTAAATATATGGTCATCCCATAAAGATAATCCAAGTACTAGTATTAACTTTGTTCCTATTATCTATCTATCAATCAAGAGTAGTTTAAATCCTAAACTATTAACTTAGTAGTTAATACAATTCTCTTAAGAATTAGCAGGGATTACTAGAGTAAATGACAAAATTTAATTCAATTATCAAGATAACCCAGGTCTTATTATATTCCTATTTCATCATATGAATCATTGAATCCAAGAATTATTATTAATGAGTTCTTATGTTGTAGAGTTTTGTAATTCAAGCTAACCACCCTCTCAAATTGATCAACTTATCTAATCCTAAATTTATTGATTAGGATCTTTACTCAATCAATAGCAACTTAGGTTCCCATGAGAAACATAAACTCTTCAATAATTCAATCGTAAAACAAAAGGTTTTTGCTATCTTATCTTTAGAATTACAAGTAAACCTCATCAATTGCATAGATTTAATCATAAAAGAAATTTCTCAATTGACTTTCATGGTATCAAACATAAATTCCTACTCCAGATATATAAATCTAAGGGAAATATGACAAAATAAGCAATTGAATATAAGAACATCAATATAATTATATTAAGAACAAATTCTCATCATATGATAAAATAGTAATTAAATAAGACCTAAGTTTAAGGTTTACTCCTCCATAGTGTTAATAAAGAAAACACAAAATTTGGAAGATAAACCAGAATTCATGATTACAACCCGTTGAATTGAAAATCAATTGTCTTCAATCTTGAATCTCCATGGTTGTTTTTCTTGGTAATTGAATTGTAATTTCTCTTTAAAACCCTAACTAGTGTCTCATTTTAGCCTCCTCTCTATTGTGGACATTAATGATATATATATGGAGTCTCTAAAATTGATGAATTTAAAAAAAAATCAAAGGCACATGACTTGATATGCCCCTCACCATGCCCTATGGCAAGGGGCGTAGAGCTCTCTGTACGTGATCTGAATGAATACGTTCTTAGATATGGGGCGTAGCACTGGGTATATGCCTTTCTGTTCAATATTCTTCTCCATATGCCCCTCTACACGAGGCATGGCAAGGGCTATGGTGGCTTTTAACCTTGAATATGTGCAATGCCATCTTTGCTACGAGGTGTATGGATCTGGAATCACAATTGTCTCTTCTTTCTTTTTTCAATTTCACTTAATTTGATTGCCTTTATCTCCATTTTGCCTAAAATGAACAATTTAATTAAATGAGTGCCGATTCTAAATGATTTTTACTTAAAATATCAACAAAAAAGTCTAAATCATCTTAGAATTAAGGGTGCTATAGCAAATTATCAGATGTTATTTTCATATCCATCTAATGTAACTCAAAATCAAAATGGGTTGCTAATGCCATAATCACACGAAGAGAATCTTTCTTAGATATAGGAGAAAATGTCTCTATGTAGTTGATTCATTCCCTTTAAGTGAATCCTTTGGCAATGAGTCTTGCCTTATGTTTCTCAGTGTTGCTTTATGAGTCTTTCTTTGTCTTAAAGACCCATTTACATCTGTCGAGTCCAATTTTTGTTTCCCATTCCTAATTCGATCTATACTAGACCCTATGCTCATTTAATGTAGATTCTCAACTTGAGTTAGGAATTTCGTTTTGTTTTAGAGTCGCCACCCAACTGTTGTTGGGAAAGATTGAATTAGGACTAATTGAGCAGATTAGTCCTAATTTGGACCACTAGTCGTTGTGATTTCCTCTTCTCGTTTTTTATGAAAAGAGGAAAGGGAAAACCAGATTTTCTGAGTTCGGAGGCTAACCTATTAAAACCCTAAAGTTACCACCCTAATCTCCTAAAATCTACTATATCCAGAATGTCTTTTATTTATTTTTTTATTATCTTTTTATTTTATTTTTGAATAACCTATTTTGAGAAAATGATTTTTATTCCTTTTTAGGGTTGTCCCAAATGGGTGCCTACGTACCTACTATTCAGGATCAAACGTGCCGTAGTTCGCTTTTCCTGAAAAAACTTTAGTGTGTTTGTGAATTTTAATTGTGAAATTTCTTTTGATTTATGTTTTTACCATCTTAGGATTTTTCTAAAAAAATCTAAGCCTAAGCTTGATAATTTGATTTTTTGAAAATAATAATTATTTTAAGGGAAAACCAATTTTGGATTTAATTAAGAAAATGATTTTTCTAAGTGATAAAAATTTCATTTTTCTATTTTTTGACCCATTTCTAATATTATAAATTTTTATTAAATTTTTTATAATTTTTATTAACTTTTATTAGTTTTGATAACTTTTTTATTAATTTTTATAATTTTTATTGAAAAATATTCTCCTAGATTTTTTATCTATCCTATTCTAAAATCTAAATTATTATTATTATTTTTTCTAATATTTTTATCATTTTCTTTATAAATTTTCACATTTTTATTATTTATTATTATAATTATTATTTTTATTTTATTATTCATCCTAAATTAAATCCGAAAAAAAAATCTAAATTCTAACATTTTTTCTATTTTTGAATTATAAATAAAAAATAAGTAAATAAATAAATTCAAAATAAATAAAATAGATAAATAAATAAATAAATAAATAAAATCAGAAAATCAGACTTACCTGGATCTGGGTCGGTGTGCGGGTTGGGTCGGATCAGGCACAGCGATTGGGAGTGCTCGTTGACGGCATTCCAGCGCCCTTTCGAAGCGATTGAGGTGTCGATTCCAAGGTTTTCGGGGGTGGGGAACTCAACTGTGGCGGTAGATTTCTCCAAAAACGCTTCCTAGTGGCGGCTCGATGCTTGATCGGTGATCGCGGCTTAGCAACTCCAGCGAGGCTTCAATTCTCTCTCTTTTCTCTCTTTTTCTCACTTTTGATCCGTGCTTCTGCCTCCCCCCTTCATCCTCTATTTATAGGTGCAAGAAATCGAGCTAGATAAGCTCGGATTTCCACCGATTGAAGCAAATCGGATTTGCGGTTAAAACCCATCTCCGATTTGTGCAAACCATTGATTTGTTGCGATTTGATTCCAATTGGATGATATTTATCCTATTTCAGTTGAAGATTTATTGGATTTGTGCAAAAAATCGAATCAAAACGATCGAAACTCGATTTTTTCTCCTCGCCAGTGATCTCGGACAAAGGTTGAAGATGATCACATGCCTGGCACGTGCGTCCGCTCCAGCCAATCAGTTGCTGACACGTGTCCCAAGCGAAGAAAAAATTTGCAAAACGCAGAATCTGCCTCCCCAGCGTTTCGAACCCCTGACTGAGCCCACTCCCGTGTACACTAAACCAAGGTTCGGACCAGCTGGGCTAGCCCACTTACTCGTTTTTTTTTTTTTTTTTTTTTTTCGCAATTTTCATATATGCAATGCGATTTTTTTTATTTTTTGAAATTTCAAAAATTTTTAAAAATTATTTAGTCCTTTTTATTGCCATTTCTACAATTATTTTTCAAAATTGATATATTTTCCTATTTATTTTATTTTTTGAATATTTTTCCTATTTTTGCTAAATTAGAGAAAAAATGAAAAAAAATGAAAATTGTTTATTGTTGATTATTATTGATTATTAGGGAAAAAATGGGGTGTTTACAACTGCCCCTCTTTGTAGTAAAGTTTGCAAAACTTAACTACAAGACAAGAAAGACGCCATTTTTAGCCTCTTGATTGATTGGATAACACCTTGGTTTAACTGGTTATCTAGAATTTGATCTCTAGTTGAAAAATGCTCCATGAGCTAATAATCCTACGAGTGTTTTGTGATGGTTGGTACTACTTAGGAAACAACCTAATAATCTAGAGTAATGTATCCTCCTAAAAAGTACTTTATGGGCTAACTAATTGGTGATAGGAACCATTTCAAGAATCGTTTAGGAGTGTGTTAATGTAAGTGGAATAGCTGATGATAGGAAGCGTCTTATTGGACTAGCAACCTTGAAGAGAAGATTGTCTTAGGAAGTGCTCTTATGAGCTGACTACCTGTCAACAGAAACGTCTGACTAGACTAGCGATTGTTTGGAGAGAAATACCATCGAAGAGTGCCCTTATGAGCTGACCAATTGGTTATCGACAAATTTGAAAAGTGTTCTCATGAGCTGACTAATTGATAGATTCGAAAAGTGCTTCTTTTGAGCTAACTGATTGATGGGTTCAAAAAGCGCTCGTCTAAGCTAACTGATTGATTTGAAAAGTGCTCGTTTGAGCTAACTAATTGACAGCTTCAAAAAGTGCTCATGTGAGCTAACTTCAAGAAAGGTTGTCTAGGAAAGTGCCCCTTCGCGGGCTAATTAACCTATAGCGAGAGGACATGCCTCAAAAGGTGTCCCTATGGGCTGACATTTTTGAAGGGATGTTTGGGAAAGTTCCTCGTTGTGGGCTGACTAACCTATGGTGGGAAGTGTATTTTTAGACTCGCGACTCTGGGGAAGAAATGTTTCGAAAGGTACCCCTACAGGCTGACCTTAAGAAGAGAGATTTAGGGAAGCGCCTCATTATGGGCTGACTAACTTATGGGGAGAAACGTCTCAAAAAGTGCCCTTATGGGCTAACCTTAAGAGAGAATGTTTAGGGAAGTGCCTTAACGTGGGCTGACTAACATATAGTAGGAATACATGTCTCGAAAAGTGCCCTAATGTGCTAACCCTACGAGAGGATGTTTAGGGAAGTGCCCTAATGTGGGCTGACATTTTCAAGGGGATGTTTAGACAAGTGCCCTATTGTGGGCTGAGTAATCTTATGCTTTTGAACATGCTTCTACTGACTGGGTTAAATGATTTAATATTTTCATGATATGTGGATGATAGTTATTTATTTTAATATGTTTGCCAATTTATCGTTGATAGCAACCAAACAACCGAACCTTTGTGTTGGTTTGCTCCTGCTTCGCTTACTTTTGCTTTAACACAGGGTTGAAGATCTTGATGCGCTCCCTTTCTTGTGCGTATGGCTCTTTTGACAGTAGTGTTATCCTACTAATGCACCAAGTTTTAATGCTTAAAAGTAGGTAGAATTATATTAAAAAATTTATTGATATTCATTATCATTTTAATGTATACCATTCATTGGTGAAGTGATGGTTAATGTATTTAGGAATGTTTGTTGTAATGAGAATTGGTTGGAATTATTGACCATTCAAAGACATTAACTTTGCTTGTAAAAAATGAAAACTGGACTCAACGAAATTTGTATTGAATATTAGCTTTCATAAACATTGGCAAAATTTCAATTCCCCTTGCCTAAGGGTAGTACATCTTAACAACATCTGTATTAATGGGGTCTCTCAATTCTGGACCGTCCATTTGAGTCAATATTAGAGCACCTCTTGACAATACCTTCTTCACCACATACGGTCCCTCATAATTTGGGGTAAATTTTCCTCTGGAATCTTGAGCATTTGGGAGAACTTTCTTTAGCACCAAATCCCCTTCTTTGAAGCATTGAGGCCTCATTTTCTTGTTAAATGCTCGGGCCATCCTTTGTTGGTAACACTGGCCGTGACACAATGCAGTGAGTCTTTTTTCATCAATCAAATTCAGTTGATCAAGTCTCTTCTTCACCTAGTTTGATTCGGTTAACTGAGTTTCTGATAGAATTCTGAATGATGGTATTTTGACCTTGACTGGCAAGACTACCTCAGTGCCATATACCAACGAATATGGGGTAGCTCCAGTAGATGTTCTAATTGAGGTCCTATAAGCCATGAGGGCAAACGACAACATCTCGTGCCAATCTTTGTAAGTAGTTGTCATTTTTTCGATGATCTTTTTGATATCTTTGTTGGCTGCTTCTACTGCCCCATTCATCTGAGGTCGGTAGGGAGTTGAATTTCTATGGTTTATGTGGAATTGTTGACATAAATCTGTCATCGATTTATTATTAAGATTGGTACCGTTGTCGGTGATGATGGACTCAGGAACTCCCTATCGAGCTATTATGTCCCTTTTCAAGAATCGGACTATTACCCTTTTGGTGACATTGGCATATGATGAGGCTTCTACCCACTTGGTGAAGTAATCAATGGCTACCAATATGAACCTGTGGCCATTGGATGCTGTCGAAGTGATTGGGCTTATTATGTCGATTTCCCACATGGAGAAAGGCCATGGTGCTGACAATGAGTGCAACTCGTTGGGCAGAGCATTTATTCAGTTTGCGTACACTTGACACAAATGACAGTGCTTGACATATCTTATGCAATCTGATTCCATGGTTAGCTAATAATATCCCAACCTCATGATTTTTTGGGCCAACATGTAGCCGTTCATATGAGGTCTACATACTCCTTCATGTACCTCTTTCATCAGTTCATGCTTCATTTTTATCCACACATCTTAACAAGATGGTATCGGATGATCTTTTGTAAAGTATAGACTCACTTAATAAGAAATGACTTGCTAACCTTTTGAGTGTTCTCTGGTCATTCTTGCTAGCCATTTCAGGGTATTTGCTTTCTTGGAGAAAAGTTTTGATGTCATGATACCAAGGCTTGTCATCTTGTGTTCTTTCAATTGTTAGACAGTAGGCGGGCCGATTTTCGATATCTATTTTCAATGGTTGGACTTCGGCTCCCCCTATTATCTGAATCATAGGTGCTAGTGTGGCGAGTGCATCTGCAAACTAATTCTGAGTTCTTGGGACGTATGTGAAAGTGATTGCCTCGAATTCTTCAATTAACTCTATCAAATGCTGATGGTATGGTATCAGTTTGGGGTCTTTAGTCTTGTATTCCCCTCTTGTCTATAATATGATAAGTGACGAATCTCCGTATACTTCTAATTCACGGATTTCCATGTGGCAAGCCATTTTGAGGCCGAGGATGCACGCCTTATATTCCGCGATAATATTGGTATATGGAAATGTGAGTCTTGTTGCTGAAGGGAATTGTGTTCCGTCTAGGGATATTAACACTGCCCTGATCCCATAACCAAATACATTGGCAGCTCAGTCGAAGAACATTTTCCACTTAGGGTTCTGCTCTATTCCGCAGTCTTCTACTAGTGTACCTTTCATTGTTAATATATTTTCATCAGGGAATTGAACTTGTGGCTCTTGGGAATTTCCCTCGATAGGGTGTTCTGCCAATTGGTCGGCTAAAGATTGCCCTTTCATCGAGTTTTGATTTATGTATGTGATATCAAACTCTGATAAGAGCATTTGCTATTTGGAGATTCTCCCTATTAAAATGGGCTTCTCTACCAAGTACTTTAGAGGATCATGTCTTGTCAACAGCTCAATGTGATAGTAAAGGGTATATTGCCTTAACCGGTGCATGACCCAAATCAGAGCACAGTAAGTCCTTTCTACTCCTGAATACCTCTATTCCTTGTCTGTGAATTTCTTGCTCAGATAATATATGAAACACTCTCTTCCCTCTTCATCTTTTTGCCCTAACACGCATCCCATGGACTCAGGGCGTATCGTGAGGTATAGGAATAAGGGCTTCCCTTACTTCGGGACTATCAAGACTGGAGGTTTTATGAGGTAGTCTTTGATCATCTGGAATGCTTCTTCACATTCATCATCCCATTCTACTGCGGCATTCTTTTTCAACAAACGGAATAGTGGCTGGCACTTATCTGTGAACTGTGAGATGAAACGAACTATGTAATTCAACCTTCCTAGCAAACCTCTTACTTCTTTGATAGTACGTGGGGAAGGTAGCTCTAATATAGACTTTACTTTGTTAGGATCGATTTTAATGCCTTCCCGGCTTATGACAAACCCTAACAATTTGCCTGTTGTGACCCCGAATGTGCACTTCTCTGGATTTAACTTGAGCTGGAACTTTCTCAATCACTTAAACAACTTTGTCAGGATATCTGTATGACTTTCTTCTTCTTTAGACTTAGCTATCATGTCGTTGACATATACTTCGACTTCTCAATGCATCATGTCATGAAGTATCACGACCGTGGCTCTCTGATATGTTGCCCCGACGTTTTTTTAAGTTAAAGGGCATGAATTTATAACTAAAAGTCTCCTATGTTGTGATGAAAGTCATTTTGGTTTTATCTTCTTCAGCCATTTTTATTTGATTATATCCCGAGAAACTGTCCATAAATGAGAAAAGATGGTTTCCTACAGTGTTGTCCACTAGAACATCAATGTGAGGTAGGGGGAAGTTATCCTTTGGCGTATCTTGGTTTAAGTCCCGGAAGTCTACGCATACGAGTACTTTTCCATTCTTTTTCATAATGGGGACTATATTCGCTACCCATTCTAGGAATCGGACACTTCGATGAACCCTTCTTCTAGCAGTTTCTTGACTTCCTCCTTGATCTTTAGTAAGATGTTAGGTCTAAATCTTCTCAATTTTAGTTTTTTAGGTTTGACATCTTCCCTTGTGGGAAGCCTATGAACCACTATTGATTGGTCTAGTCCTGACATGTCACCATATGACCAGGTGAACATATCTGCATATTTAGTTAACAGCTCGGTCATCTCACGTTTTTGCTCGGCACTTAAACTGGTCCCAATCTTGAGGTTTTTAGGTTTTTCAACACTTCCCAGATTTATTATCTCCGTTGGCTCGTCAATTGAAATTCCGCTTTGTTCATGTTTTTGCCAATTTTCTTGTATTATTTCGTAGTCAAGGATATCGCCTCTAACAACTGACCCAGCAGCGTTGGAAATGATATCAACGTTTTTATTTTCTACCTACGCGAAATGTCCCTGATGTTCGATGGTAGGAGATCTGGGTGAGGTAAAATGAAAGTAGATATATATAAGTAAGACAAATTGTAATTTATTTATAAAGAAGTCTCAATAAAAATTATTTAACAATAGTTCTCTATTCTTGAGCTGACCTAGCGCTATCAATAGGATAACGGAACCAATTATTGAGAGCTGGATGCTGTTTGGACGTATGAGGGGTTGGACTCCCATTGTTGACGTCAGCTTCGCTTATCCTTGGCTCTTGAATGGTATTTGCTTGTTTGAATGATTGTTGGAGGGGTGGAATGTGCATCGGGGTGTTGCTCAACTTCTCTTTCTTCTTGCCTCTGACACCTCTAGCTTGTGCTTCTTCCTAGGCTGTAGGAAAGTACCTTAGTCTAAACGTCCCTTGCTGCCCCTCCTTAAACTGATGGCCTTCCTTGCTGGTCACCACATTCACTTCGTTGAATATCTGGAGACCAAGGTCTTCGGAACCATCATCCCCAATGTATGGTATGGCGGTTTCTTTGTAGATGGCATAATCCTGCTCGCCCAGCACAGTGACTATCTGCCCATTTGCAATGAATTTGACCCTTTGATGGAGACTGGAGGGTATGGCTCCAGCGGTATGTATCTAGGGCTTTCCCAAAAGTAGGTTGAAAGATTTTGGGATATCGAGGACTTGAAAGGATATGTAGAACACTTGCGGGCTAATCTTCACCGGCAAGTTTATCTCCCCTACTATGTCTCTTTTTAACCCATCAAAAGCCCTGACCACCGTCGAGCTAGGTTTAATATTGCTTAGATCGACCCTTAATAGGTTGAGGGTAGCCAATGGGCACACATTGAGGGACGACCCATTGTCGATGAGTACTCGGGAGACAATCGTGTCGTTGTACCTTCTCCTAGCTCTTTGGGGGAGAAAGATATTTGGTCCATGGTGAAAATAGAATTCGCCACGTGACTTATTTTGTCTGTAGCGATGCCTTCTAGTACCTGGATCTGTTTGAGCACTTTGAAGAGTGCTTCCCTGTGGGGCTTGGAGGTTGTAAGGAGGCCCATGAGTGATATTTAGGCTGGAACCTTGTTTAGTTGTTCGATTATCTTATATTCACTCGCCTTGACCATTTTTGTAAATGCAACGAGTCCCTCTTCTTCTTCCTCTCCTTTCTCCGTGTTGGGCTCTTCAGTTGATATTTTATATTTCGGGTCATAGACTCTCCTAGAGCGGGTGATTCCTTCTACCATAGGGGCTCGCTCTTGCTCGAGGGTCTGATAGTCAAACGATGCGGCTTTATACCTGTTTGCAGGTATTAGGACATTGAATCTTCTTCGGGATTTGTATCTCGATTGACTGTCCTTCATAGCATTTTATGACTCTTGGCTTTTGATTTGAATTGATCATGTTCACAGACTTCTCCCCTTCCTTTGGCGAGTTGTCTTCTTTCTCAAACTCTGCCCCCTATTCGCTAGGCGGCCTATACACAGTTGGGGTATAAGAATAGTTCACCAGGTACTTAAATCTCCCGTGTGATTCTCCCAAGGTGTCGACTGTTGGGTCTTCGGCTAACCATCTCTTTTTGATACGTGACTTGGGGGTTTTCTCTGGAGCTTGACAGGAATGACTTTTCTGCTAGCCTGTCGTCTTTTGCTTGGAGGCTTCTTTGGGAGCTGACTCTTCGGATGTGATCATATTGATAGTGGGCTTATGATTGGGCAGCGGATTGGTGTTGACATTGGGTGTTGGGGTGTTAATAAAATCAAGCTGCATAATCCCGACGTCGATCAGATCTTGGATTTTGTTTCGAAGCCTCCAGCATCTATCTATAGAATGTCCCTCCTGGCCTATATGATAGTCACATTTGAGGCTTGAGTCAAAATTCCTGGGCTTGTACTGGTTATTCGGGATCTCGAAGCTAATCAAATTATTCGCCCGCAATCGAGCGAAGACCTGGCTGAGTGGGATCGGAATTGGAGTGAATTGTCTTGGGACTCTAGCGGCTTGGGTATGATTTGCCGGGGAGTGCTAGGCTGGACGCTCGTGGTTTGGAATGTCACACGAGTTCCAGCCTTATCTGCTTTACTGGAGTTGACTGTGCTGATGGTAGATTCATTGGCTCTGTTATCTCCCAAGGGCCTTTGTGATGATGTGACCCTAGGAGGATCCATTGTTTGGAGTCTGCTTGTTGTGATGGCGCTTTCAATCTGGCACCCTGAAGCCACTACTTCTGCAAAACTGGATGATGTCTGGCCCACCAGATGTGAGAAGTAGGTCTTGTCCAAAGTGTTGATGAATATGGATGTTAACTCTTTCTTAGAAATTGGGGTTGCTACCCTAGCAGCTTGAGCTCTCCATCACTGAACATACTTTTTAAAAGACTCAGTGTGTCTCTTCGAAGACTCCCTAGATTAATCACTGAAGGGGCTACTTCAATATTAAACTTGTATTGGTCATAGAATGCCCGGGCAAACCTTTCCTAGATGTTGACCTGATTGAAATCCAGGTAGGCATACCAGACTAATGCAGGACCTGTAAAGCTATCATGGAATGTTTGGATCATCAGTTGGTCATATTGAGCATACTTGCTCATCTTTCGGGCGTATAGCCTTGTGTGCATTTTGGGGCATCCAGTATCATCATACTTTTCAAATTATGGGGTCTTGAATTTATCAGGGTACACCTCTTCCCCATATATTGGCAAGCTAGTGATCTCAGCTTGCTCGAAACCGTCAGGCCCCTCTATTGTTTTCATCTTGTCAGCTAGCTGTTGGAAGAGTCTCTTTTCCATCTCTTTCTGTCTCTCCTCCATCTCCTTCTTTAAGTCATTAGAGGTTGGACCCTGGTTGACTCTTGGCTCATACTCAAAAGTCGGGTTGAGGTGGAAATTGATTTCCTTATATTCTGGAGGCTGCCCCTCCACTGCCTTCCCCTTTCTGACCCCTGAGTGTTCTTCTTGAGTCGGCTAGGTGGTGCGAAGGAGGCTAATGCTTTCTGTCAGGAGGTGGATTTGTGCAGCTAACTGTTAGACCGTTTGTTCTTGGGATACGATCCTAGAGTCTAAAGCAGCGTCAGCACTTGTGTTGTTGTGGCTGTCGCCACTGTTTGCCATTTTTGTTCTTGAACGTGTGCAGATTAGGCTTTTGGGAGGGTTCGGTTGTTTGGGAGCTATTTTTGATACCTGGCACACGTTTTTTCTTTTTAGTATGATGTATGCATGAAAATGTGATGCATGTGTCACATGGATCCTTAAATAAAGGGGCCAACAATTGATTGATGACATAATGCTTAAACTTTATTTTTATTAATATTGGAAACTTGGAGTTCGATACTTGAAAATAAAAAGTACAACAATAATCTATTTCCTAGCTTTCTTGGTCTTTTGCTGCGTAGGTGGCGGTCAATTGTGGAACTAGCCATCTATTATAACAAAAATTTCTAATTACAACAAGAACTATGTTACAATGATAGCATTACAGGGAAATGTATATGAACTCCATGAGTAGAACAAAAATATTACATCATCAATCTATTATCAGCCCATGACGTCGTGTATGCAAATAGGTAGATTCTAACAGGTCCCCAAGCTCTATAGCCTCCTACATTCTCGGAGAAATGGATCTCAGGCCATATCGAAGCATTTGGTAGGGTAGCCTAATCAGTCCCGAACAGTGATCATATCACTTTGCCCGAAACCTACACAGTGGCCCCCCGTCTTAGGGTCTTAAGACGGCTCAGGTTTGACCGTATCTACTCAAACAATCATATGCATGCAGACTCAACAACTAAAGTAAATAACTGATCCTAAGTCTAGTTAAAGTCCTGAAAGGTTAGTAACAGTATAACAATCAAAAGACATTTCTTAGAAAGGAGCAATTTGAGGAGATTCAGGTGGCTAGCCTACTAGAGAGAGGTCCCTAGCGGAGTTGCCATCCTGTCGAGTCTAATTTTTGTTTCCCATTCCTAATCCGGTCTATACTAGACCCTATGCTCATCTAATGTAGATCCTCGACTTGAGTTAGGAATTTCGTTTTGTTTTGGAGTCGCCACCCAACTGTTGTTGAGAAATATTGAATTAGGACTAATTGAGCAGATTAGTCCTAATTTGGACCACTAGTCATCGTGATTTCCTCTTCTCATTTTTTATGAAAAAAGGAAAGGGAAATCAGAGTTTCTGAGTTTGGAAGCTAACCTATTAAAACCCTAAGGTTACCACCATAATCTCCAAAAATCTACTCTATCCAGAATGTCTTTTATTTATTTTTTTATTATCTTTTTATTTTTTTTTGAATAACCTATTCTGAGAAAATAATTTTTTATTCCTTTTTAAGGTTGCCCTAAATGGGTGCCTACGTACCTGCTATTCAGGATCAAACGTGCCATAGTTCGTTTTTCTTGAAAAACTTTAGTGTGTTTGTGAATTTTAATTATGAAATTTCTTTTGATTTATGTTTTTACCATTTTAGGATTTTTCTAAAAAAATCTAAGCCTAAGCTTGATAATTTGATTTTTTGAAAATAATAATTATTTTAAGGAAAAACCAATTTTGGATTTATTTAAGAAAATGATTTTTCTAAGTGATAAAAATTTCATTTTTCTATTTTTCGATCCATTTCTAATATTATAAATTTTTATAATTGTTTATAATTTTTATTAACTTTTATTAATTTTTATAATTTTTATTGAAAAAATTTCTCCTAGATTTTTTATCTATCCTATTCTAAAATCTAAATTATTATTATTTTTTATAATATTTTTATCATTTTCTTTATAAATTTTCACATTTTTATTACTTATTATTATAATTATTATTTTTATTTTATTATTCATCCTAAATTAAATGCTAAAAAAAAAAATCTAAATTCCAACATTTTTTCTATTTTTGAATTATAAATAAAAAATAAGTAAATAAATAAATAAATTCGAAATAAATAAAGTAGATAAATAAATAAATAAAATCAGAAAATCCGACTTACCTAAATCCAGGTTGGTGCGCGGGTCGGGTTGGATTTGTTCGGGTCGATCGGGCACGGCGATTGGGAGTGCTCGTTGATGGCGTTTCGACGCCCTTTCGAAGCGATTGAGGTGTCGATTCCTAGGTTTTTAGGGGTGAGGAACTCAGTTGTGGCGGTGGATTTCTCTAAAAAAGCCTCATGGTGGCGGCTCGACGCTTGATCGGTGATCGAGATTTGGCAACTTCGGCGAGGCTTCGATTCTCTCTCTTTTCTCTCTTTTTCTCACTTTTGATATGTGCTTCTACCTCTGCCCTTCATCCTCTATTTATAGGTGCAAGAAATCGAGCTGGATAAGCTTGAATTTCCACAGATTGAAGCAAATCGGATTTGCGGTGAAAACCCATCTCCGATTTGTGCAAATCCATGATTTGTTGCGATTTGATTCCAATTGGATAATTTTTATCCTATTTCAGTGGAAGATTTGTTGGATTTGTGCAAAAAATCAAATCAAAATGGTCGAAATTCGATTTTTTCTCCTCGCCGGTGATCTCGGACGAAGGTTGAAGATAATTACGTGCTCGGCGCGTGTGTCTGCTCCAGCCAATCAGCTGCTGACACATGTCCCAAGTGAAGAAAAAATTTGTAAAACGCAGAATCTGCATCCCCCGCGTTTCGAAACCCTGAACGAGCCCACTCCCGCACGCACCAAACCAAGGTTCGGACCAGCTGGGCTAGCCCACTTACTCGATTTTTTTATTTTCTCAATTTGCATATATGCATTGCAATTTTTTTTATTTTTTTGTAATTTTTGAAATTTTAAAAATTTGTAAAAATTATTTAGTCCTTTTTATTGCCATTTCTGCAATTATTTTCCAAAATTGATATATTGTCCTATTTATTTTATTTTTTGAATGTTTTTCCTATTTTTGCTAAATTAGAGAAAAAATGGAAAAAATTGAAAATTGTTTATTGTTGATTATTATTGATTATTAGGGCAAAAATGGGGTGTTTACAACATCTAATGACTTTTACACCATTAGATAACTCAATAAGATCCAAACTCGGTTAGTTGCCAAAGAATCCATCTCATCCTTCATGGCATTGTACCGTAAGTTTGGTTCCTTAGAACTCATGGCTTGTGAAAACGTTTTTGGATCAATTTCGGCTTCGATGTTATAGTCCGATTCTTATAGATACACTCCATAATCACTAGGAATTACTAATCTTCTAATTATAGTAGATCTTCTCAATGTTGTACTATCATCTTCTTGAGGAACTTGTTGCTTAACCTATTGTTCAACTGGTCACTAAACAATTTCTTGTTGCTCTTCATTTTCAACTTGATCTATTAGATCGATATTGGTAGCTTGTGGAACTTTAGCAGTTGGTTGTCTAACACCCATTTTAACTTGAGGGGTGTGAATGATAATCAATCTATCACTTGAATATGAAGATTGAGCTTCACAACCATCCATTTCGAAAACTATGGCTTGAAATTAACCACTCCCCCATATCAAGTCATTCTCAAGAAATTTTGCATTTCATGATTCCATAATCCTAGTGCTATGAGATGGACAATAGAATCTATACCCTTTAGACCTTTTAGTACATCTAATGAAATACTTACTAATGGTCCTTGGGTCTAGCTTCCTCTCTTGTCGATTGTAAATTCTTACTGCAGATGAGCATCCCTAAACACGTATATGCCTCAAACTCAGTTTTCAACCCTTGAACAACTTAAAAGGTGTCTTTGGGATAGCCTTGGTTGGAACTCGGTTTAATATATACACAACCATCTTTAGCGCTTTAGTCCACAAGAACTAAGGAAATTTTTTGTTGTTCCTCATAATTCTCACTATGTCCATTAAGGTTCGATTTCTTTTTTCTACTACACTATTTTGATCTAAAGAACCAAGCATAGTGTATTAGGCAACAATTCCATGTTGTAAACACCCCATTTTTGCCCTAATAATTAATAATAAGTAATTTTCAAAATTTTCAAATTTTTTCATTTTTTTCTCTAATTTAGCAAAAATAGGAAAAATATTCAAAAAATAAAAATAAATAGGAAAATACATCAATTTTGGAAACTAATTTTAGAAATGGCAATAATAAGGGTTAAATGATTTTTACAAATTTTTGAAATTTCAAAAAATACAAAAAAATAAAAAAATCGCATTGCATATATGCAATTTGCGAAATAAATAAAATCGCGAAAGTGGGCTAGCTCAGCTGATCCAAACTAGGGTCAGGCGCATGCGGATGGGTGCGAGGTCAAGGGTTCGAAATGCAGGGGAAGCAAAATGCGTGTTTTGTGAAATTTTTCTCTGCTTGGGACACGTGTTAGCATCCGATTGGCTAGAGCGAACGCACGCGCTGGGCGCGTGATCATCTTTAATCTCTGTCCGAGATTGCCGGTGAGGAGAAAAATCCGAATTTCGGCTGTTTTGATTCGATTTTTTGCACAAATCTAATAGATCTTCAACAGAAATAAGATAAGCATAATCCAATTGGAATCAAATCGCAACAAATCGGAGTTGGTTTTGTTAACCGCAAATCCGATTTACTTCGATTAATGGAAATTCGAGCTTATCCAGCTCGATTTTGGATGCCTATAAATAGAGGATGAAGTGGAGAAGCAGGATCACGGATCAAAAGTGAGAAAAGAGAGAAAATAAGTGAGATTAGAGCTTCGCCGGAGTTTTCGAGCACGACTGCCGATCAACACCGCCTTGAAACGTCGCTTGGGGAGGTTTTCGACTGCAACCACCATCGGTTTTAGGTTCGTCATCCTTGGAAGCTTTAGAAACACCCCTCGTTTGACAAAAGGGCTGCCGGAACACCGCCGACGAGTAGTCCCAGTCGCCGCATCCGATCGACTCGACCAAACCGGCTTTGACCCAATTCGACCGACCCGACTCGCGCATTGACCCGGATCTAGGTAAGTCGGATTTTTCGATTTTTTTTATATTTTTATATTTATTTATTTATTTTATTTATTTCAAATTAATTTATTTACTTATTTGTTATTTATTTGTTATTTACAATTCAATAAATAGAAAAATGTTAGGAATTAGATTTTTTAGGATTTGATGATAAAAAATAAAAATAGTAATTATAATAATAAATGATAATAATGTAGAAAATTTATAAAGAAAATAATAAAAATATTAGAAAAATAAAAATAAAAATTTAGATTTTAAAATAGGATAGATAAAAATCTAAGAGAAAATTTTTCAATAAAAATAAAAATTATAAAAATCCTCAAAAATTAATAAAAAATTATAAAAATTCATAAAAATTAATAAAACATAAATAAAAAATTATAATAGTAGAAATGAGTTGAAAAATTGAAAAAAAAAATGAGTTTTATCACTTAGAAAAATCATTTTCTCCAAATAAATCTGAAATTGATGTTTTTCCCTTAAAATTATTATTTTCAAAAATCAAATTATCAAGCTTAGGGTTGGATTTTTTTTAGAAAAATCCCAAAATGGTATAAACATAAATCAAAAGAAATTTCACAATTAAAATTCACAAACACACTAAAATTTTTCAAGAAAAGCGAACTACGACTTGTTTGATCCTGAATAGTAGGTACGTAGAAATAAAAGATATTTCTTGATGGAGTAAATTTTAGGAAATTGGGGTGGTAACCTTAGGGTTTTAATAGGTTAGCCTCCGAACTTAGAAACTTTGGTTTTCCCTTTTCCTCCTTTCACAAAAATCAGAAGAGGAAATCACGACGACTAGTGGTCCAAATTAAGGCTAATCCGCTCCATTAGTCTTAATTCAATCTTTCCCAACGACAGTTGGGTGGCGACTCCAAAATAAAACGATGTTCCTAACTCAAGTCGAGGATCTACATTAGATGAGCATAGAGTCTAGTCTAGATCGGATTAGGAATGAGAAATAAAAAATTAGACTTGACACATGTTCTTGAAGAAAAATTGCAAATGGACCAAGTACTTGTCCACTCTTTACGTATCCACCATAGTACTCTCTACCTTCATCTGATCTCATGATCTTAATTTGCTTTCCACATTGATTCTCTACTTCAACATTAAAAACTTTAAAGGCTTTTGAGGCTTTACCCTTGGAATTAAGTAAGTAGAGATACATATATCATGAATAATTGTCTATGAAGGTGAGATAGTATTTAGGCCATTTATGTCCATATTTGGACACCAAATATCTGCATGTATGATCTCTAATAGGTTTGTACTCCTCTTTACACCCCCTTTTAGATTTGTTAGTTTGCTTACACTTAATGCAATCTACACAAATCTCAAGCAAACTAACAAATCTCAAAATCAGCAAAATTCAAAGTACTAAGTACTCTTTCATTTACTAATCTTTTAATTCTCTTAATGGAGATGTTTCTCAATCTCAAATGCCACAATATAGAGGATTCTTCATTCACAACACATCGTTTTAACCCAACAGTAACATGCATAGAATTGTAAGTAGAATAATTAAATGGAGTAAAGACTATTAGATAATGCACCAAAATCTATAGCTTCAGATTTATTAGATAAACTAAAACTAGAATATGAAAATTAAAGGAAAAACCCAAAGGTATGAGTCTTGAAATATAAATAAAATTCTTAGAGAAACTTAGAACATAAAAGGTCCTTTCCAAATGCAAAATAAAACTGCTGCTTAAAATTAAACTACAAGTCTTAATGGTTTCCACATGTAAACTCATCTTGCTTCCTAAGTAGATGTATTGTTCACTTCTCATTAGCTTCCTTAGGTTTTGCATAGCTTGTAAGGTATTAGAAACATGGACTGTAGAACTAGAATCAATCCACCACATGTTATGATTAATATTGATCATATTAGATTCATAACAAACAAATGACAATGGAGTACCTTTTTTGTCAAGCTAGTTCTTAAACTTAGAGCAATCTTTCTTCATGTGCCCTTTCTTCTTGCAAAAGAAGCACCTTGACTCTTTCTTTATAACTAGTTGAGGAGGAATCTTGCCTTTTCCCTTATTCTTGGAGTTATCCTTCCATTTCTTTCGAGGAACAGTCAAGTTAACCCTTTCACTCTCTTCCATTATCAACCTTTCCTCTTCTTGCACACATATGATCAATAGTTGATTAATCGACCTCTTGTCCTTATGTATGTTATAAGAGATTTTGAAAGGATTGTATTGATGGGGCAAAGTGCACAAAATGTAGTGCACCAAGAAAGATTTTGACATGGTAACCTCCTAGGCTTTTAGCCGAGCCACTATGTCCCTCATGTGCATGATATGATCATGCATACCCCTTATCTTAGTGAGCTTCATGGATGAGAACTGAATAATCAAGATGTTGGCAAGGGCCATGTCAGATGTAGCGAATTGCTTATCAATGAATTTTAAAGGATCCTTGACCTTATCATGTTATTCGATAGAACCATGGATATTGGTGGATATTTTGGTCTTTATGAACATCATGGGCGATTAGATCTCTCCCATTTTTCATAAAGACTAACATCGTGTGGAGTGCTGGTTTCATTAATACTCGGTGGTTCATCTTTCTTAATAGCATAATCTATATTCATCTACCCTAAATGGTGGAGAACTCACTCCTTCTACACCTTGTAGCTGTCACCCCTCAATTCGAGGATGTTACATTTAATATCAGAAATGTTTACAGTTTGAATAACTGTAAAGTTCAAACATACATGCTTATTATTTATAATTTGAGACTAATAAAAATTCATGATTTACCAATGTAAATCATGCTTTAATCCATGTATTTATTGACATAAAACTTGCTTGTGGGCTAAAGTCTTACTCAACTGAATTCATTTATAACCTTATGACAAAACTATCAGATTATGTTCCTTTTCTTGATTCCTATGGGTAAATTAAGAAATATAATTTGATATTTTATCTTAATTAATGATACAAATACAATAAAATTCTTGTAGGTAGATTTTATTATATTATGTATGATTAATTACAATTAGTGTTTTAATGTGACATTAAAACTAAATACATAATTCTAATAAATTAGAGATGTTGTGGCTACTCTCAATTAATTAAAATTATGTTGATCACCTAATGTTAATTCTTAAAAAAGAGCTAAATAGTTGCATAATTTCCTAAATAATGCAAATGGATTGAATAATTATGCACATATATTATTTAACATAATTTTTCATGTACAATAATCATAAATTGATACATACAAATTTTAAAATGAATAAACATATATCCACAAAGTTATTCAATATAGTATTTTATGCTCAAATAAATTCCAAAAGAAAATTGGGCATGACTATGCTCTATGAAACTAGCCTCATGCATTACCCTCCAGCTTTAGGAATCGCAATGTCTAAATCTTTGTCAATACCCTACGACTCAACTCCTAGCTTGGAGTAGATGAGTCATTGAAGGCTACACTAGGTTTAGTTGGCTAAGCAGGTGCATTGATGGAGAAAAGAAGGTCATGGATTGAAGATCTAAAGGTTACGTACTTGATCTAGAGTGGGTGCACAATGCACATTTTTTTTCTTTTGGTTTCAAATCGACTTAATTTTCAAGTCGATCTCTATTAAAGTTAACTTATTGTTAAGTTATCTTATACCTTCAGCCGGGTTGCTACGACCTAGTTTTGACCTGTGTTTTTTCAACCAATTTTTCCTCTAAATTTTACATTTTAAAGCTTAGAATGCATGGAAATCCATTTTTTTTTATCAATTTCTAACCTTACTGGGACTAAAAAAAATTTAAAATCTTAATACCCAATTTCTAAAAATTCAAAACTAGATCTACGATAAAGGCATTCAAAGAACTTTGATACAAAATGTTAAACAATCTTAATCAATCTAAACAAGTTTGGGAAACTAAATAAACATCTTTTAGATCAAATAGGGGAAGCAAATTGGATCAAGAAAGCATACCTCTAACCATTGCAATCAAACACAGGATGTTCCAATTTCTTGACTATGGCATCTTTGGTTTTTCTAAACCCTCACTCACTCTTAACTCATTGGTGTAATTTTTCTTAAGGAGGAGCAGGCTTAATGCACCTAAAAGGAAAAGTATTACATCTTTGTTAAGCTCTAACCATCACAGAATCTTTATTTGATGTGGTAAAGACAAAGAAGCGAGATTTTCTAAAAAATATATGGGTTAAAGATATACCAAAAAATGGACCATATACGGAAATAAATTTCCCGAAAAATCAACAAGGATCTTAATTGAAAGGAAATTCCAACAATTAATGCCAATTTAAAGTGATTGTCCATATTATTTTTCATGGGAATATTTCACATTCCCCATAAAATAGTTGTAAATTGGGAATAACACTCTAGCAGTTAAATAAACTTGTTCCCCTAAAACACCCCCCATATAGGCTCATGAGGAACTAGTTATGGACTGTGGTTGTATAGTAAGTCTATAAGGATCAATCTAAATCTAGTAGGCATCATCTCCTATCCATTTGTAGTACATGCCTACATGATGGCCAAGAAGAAGTCTGAAAGCCCCCTCCTACATCCACTCAAAATTCTATCATAGTGCTGTATGATCCCCAATAGGAAGTTGAGGTGGTGTTCTAAGAAGACTAAATTGAATCTAATAGACAAGAAGTTTAATTTAATTGAATAACTTTGATGTTTTGTAAAAAGGGACTAAGCATTGGAAGAGTTTGAAGATGTATTGATGGTTATATTTAGTGAGTGGCAGTTTACTTGATAGATTACCTAAAAAAGTTAGAAGATAATGGTTAACTTGTTAGTACATATCTTGATTGTAGGTTGTAGACCACAAAACACATGTAAGACTAGATATAACAGTATGACAGTTCTCTCAAAATCACTAAATACCATTTCCTCTAACTGAGTCCCTAATACTTTTGATATCTTATATGCTTTACCAAATGCTCATAACACTATACATATAGACTTATAATAAGTCCAAATCCTAATAGACATAACAGGAAATGACTTAGATGTTAAGACAATATGAAATAGGACTCTTTGCCTAACTGTTCTCACAAACTTGCATCTCATGTAAATTCAAGGTCCAAACTTTGCAAAACTTAAGGTAAATATTGCAATTATTATGCTAAAGCCTAGATATAAAGTAATGTACATATCAAGTTGAGCAAATCTAGGTTTAGGAAGACGGTAAATGGTAGGGCAAGATTGATAGGGAAGATTTAAATGAATAATGGACTTGATTTGCTACTAGCCTACGGAGGATGGTGAAGTACAAGTCTTTGTGCTGTAATTTTTATTGGTTGAACTTTCCATTACTTTAAGAGAGAATAGAAGTATCATAAGTTGGTTGACTCATAACAGAAAAATATCTCAAGGCAAGAAATCATATACATGGTTTTTTCCTTAACAAATGTGTAGCATGAGCAGGAGTAAAGGAGACTTCGAGGTTTAGCTTCGGTAAATGATGCAACTTCCATCTCTTAAGGTGGTGAGACATTCTTAGAAATATTCTCTTAATGATGGCATATGAATTTCCTTTAAACTAAGTTGCTAGCACAACACTTTTAATTATAAATGATAAAAGATATCGGTTCATTGAATGTCCCCGAAAAGGGAAATCCCTTTTAACTTTGCTCTTCTCAAGTCTATAGGTTCTCCTAGAACTATTTCTCCTACTTATGAATTGACTAGCTTGGATGTCTTTAGGGTATAAATATAGCAAATTTACAATTTTTTTTTTAGTTACGATGTCGTAATCTTTGCATTAGAATGTTCTTGAGATTTTCGTGCTAGTATTCTGCTATACTAGTAAGCTATAAGGTTAGGGACATAGTATATATGTGAAGAATGTAGATACCTATATAGTAGGTGGATTTCAATGGCTTAGATTTTTCTCCTATATCTCAATGTTGGAACTATGAGTTGAATGCCATTTGCTACTTTCAATTGTAATCTTTACTTATGTAGACTAAAAGTTTTTGTAGTTGTACACTAAATCTAAAACACTTTGAACGTAGCAAGTCTTTTTATAGAGTAAATAAAAGGAAGAAGAAGAAGGAAAGTGTTGCAAGGATAGAACAAAAAAAGAAGTCCACTGCAGTATACAGAGCAATATGGCGATAGGGGAGAAGAAAACAGAGAGCTACTTTACTAATGCAACAAAAACTTCTAATACACACTAAACTTCTAATGTTTTAAATTGACAAGCAAAAAATATAAGCTCCTAAACTTGGTAAGTCCTATCATCAACTACCATAATGGTAAACAAAAAAGAAATTACAAAACACCCCTTAAAGTATTCACAAAAATTCTCAATTTACCTACACTCCTCCTTGAGAATTTTTTTTAGAGTCTCCAAGTCTTGATTTGAGTTCTTCAAACTTAACTTTTGGAAGTACTTTAGTTAGTATGTTTGTAACTTAATATTCTGATTTGCAGTGCACCAAACTTACATCTTGATTTATTTTTGCTTCTTAGATTACATGAAACTTCACTTTGATGTGCTTAGTTCTTTTACGTTGCACTAGATTTTTTGCAATCGCAATTGTAGATTTATTATCTACCTAAATAGTTGTTGGATTGTCTTGTTGATACCCCAAATCTAACTGTAAATTTCGGAGCCAAATTACTTGATTTGAGGCTATTGCAGCTGAGATGTATTTTGCTTTAGTTGATGATTGGGCTACAACATCTTGTTTTCTTGAATTCCAAGAGAATGCTCCACTTCCAAATGAAAAGATATAACTAGAAGTGCTCTTGGAGTCATCTACACAACCAGCCTAATCACTATCTACTAGTCCTTGTAACTCTTTGCTTTAACCTTTTTTAAACCACAAACCATAATCAATAGTTAAAACTCTCTTGGCCACACCAAGATGAACTTGATTAAGTGATTGCCTGAACTTAGAGAGTAAGCTTGTGGAAAACATCAAATCTAGTCTCATGGCACTCAAATACATTAGGCTTCCAATAAAACTTCTATAGACAAATGCATCAGCTTTGCTTTCCATTTTATCTTTTGCTAACTTTTCATTTATGCTCAAGGGAGTTTCAATTGGCTTGCACTTTTCCATTTGGAACTTCTTCAACACTTCCAGAGCATAATTTCATTGTGAGACAAAAATTCCAATTTCACATTGATCAACTTCCATGCCTAAAAAATATTTCATTTCACTTAAGTTGGACATTTCGAACTCACCCTCCATTTGCAACACAAACTACAACAAGACCTTGGAATTACAAGTTATAACTAACAAGTCATCAACATATAGGGAGACAATGAGTTGCATATCTTCTTGAATGTTCAACATGTACAAATTTGCTTCACTTTCACTTCTCTTGAATCCTTATTGTAGAAGATAGGAGTCAATTTTGCTATACCAGGCCTTTGAAGCCTACTTTAAACCATAGAGTGCTTTATGGAGCTTACAAACTTTGTCTTCACAACCTATAACTTGAAATCCTTTCGGTTGCTCAACATATACATCTTCTTTTAGCAAGCCACTGAGAAAGGCTAACTTCACATCCAACTGGTGAATTTTTCATCCCATCTTAGCTACTAAGGCGATTAAAAGCCTTATGGTGTCATGACAAGCTCTGGGTGCAAAGGTGTTAGAGAAATCAACACCATACTCTTGAAAATAACCCTTGACAACTAATCAAGCCTTTAACTTATTCATAGCTCCATTAGGATTGTATTTGATCCTAAAGACCCACTTGACTCCAATTACCTTTTGATTTTTTGGTCTATTGATAAGCTCTCAGGTGTCATTTTTATTGATCATCCTTAGCTCCTCCTCCATTGTTGCTTTCCATCCCTCATCATTAATGGCTTCAATGTAACACTTTGGTTCATGTAGAATTACATTGCATCTCTCGTAAATTTTGTAGAGTGGTCTTGTTCCTTTGACTGGGACATCATCAAGGTTCTCTACAACCACTTCATCTTCTATTTCAATTGAAGGTTGCTAGAAAATATTCTTTTCTTGATCAACTCTTGGAACATCCACTTCATTTTTGTCCCAATTCCAAATGGCTCCTTCATTGAAAGTTGATGTCTCTACTTACAAATATCTTTTTGCTTGTTAGATTGAGAGCTCTATAGCCTTTGGAGATGGAATTATATCCTACGAAAATTCCCATCTTAGCCTTGTAATCCAATTTCCCTCTTTTCACATCTAGTACATGTGTGTAGCATAAGCTCCCAAGCACTTTAAGGTGATCAACTACTAGCTTTTCTCCATTCCACACTTTAAATGGAGTTTTGTTCTTAACGGCCTTAGTTAGGAGTCTATTCAACAAATAAATTGTTGTATTCAGCACTTTTGCCCAAAAATACTTGGGCATATTCTTCTTCAACAACAAACATCTCACCATCTCCATCATAGTTCTATTCTTAGCTCGATCATACCATTTTGCTATGGAGAATAGGAAATAGTGAATTGACGTTCTATTCTTGCTTTAGCACAAAAATTATTGAATTTATCCAAAGTATATTCCGTACCATTGTTGGATCTTATCACTTTAATTTTACTATTGGTTTGATTTTCTACCATGGCTTTAAACTTCTGAAACACATTAGTGACTTTGCTTTTTTGTTTCATGAAGTTAACCCAACACATCCTTGAGCAATTGTCTATAAATAGTATAAAATACTTATTTCCATCCAACGATAGTGTCCTTATAGGTCCACACACATCAGTATGGATCAATTGCAACCACTTCGAAGCTCTCCAAGCTTGGTTTGTAGGAAAAGGCAATCTGTTTTGTTTGCTAAAGTAATAAGTTTGGCACACATCCTTTTTCTTACAAGTGATGGGAAATCCTTGCATTAAACCTTCATGTTGCAACTGCTTAAGTGCTACATAATTAAAGTGGCTAAATATTTTATGCCACAATTCAAGTTCATCTTCAACAGAGCTATACACATGCATGTCTAAATCCATCCACATGATTAGAAAACTCTTATGTTTCAAATTCATAGTTAACATCTCACAACCACTTCAATGTAGGATTGTATAAGACTTATTTTGAAAATGGAGAGAGTATTTTTTTTTTCCAACAATTGACCAACACTTAACAAGCTTTAGCATATCTTTAGTATAAACAACACTTTAAAAATGCTTTTCGTGCCTGTTGAAGTGTCAATGGAAACAATGCCTCTTCCTTCGACATCAACAAGATCTCCATTTCCTATCTTTACAATTGACTTATATGACCAATCAAGCTCTTGAAAGCTTTATAAATATGGTGTCATATGATTCATACAGCTACTATCAATAGCCTAGTGGTTTTAATCTAATTTGCTTTGGTTTCTATAAAAGTGAACAATTCCTTCATCTATTGCTGCTATTGATTCTCCACTCTCTATGCTTGCTGTGGATGTTAGTTGCCTTTGTTCTTGCAAACCCTCTCCACATGGCTAAACTTCTTACATGAATGACATTGTACATTCAGTTTAAACTAGCAATTTTTTTTGGAATAATTGATCCTCTTGTAGTAAGGACGCGGAGGGTATTTGTTCTTACCATAGGATTTGCTTTCTTGACCATTGGGATTTTCCTTTTGCTTTTGCTCCCTAAAATGCTTCTTCTCTTTTGGTTGAAATTTTTCTTTTTGTTTTGTATGAAAAGCCTCTCATTGCTAGTCTCTTGTCTAAGTGATCTTTGTTCTTAAGCTTCAAACATATGGACAAGCTCAACCAATGAAATTTGGGATAAATCTCTTGAGTCTTCAAGAGAAGAAATCTTGGACTCAAATCTGTATGGCAAACTCATTAGAACCCTTTCCACTACTCTTTGATTCAATAGCTCCTTGCCATGTAAATGAATCTTATTGATGACTTCCATAAGTTTATCGAGATACTCCTTGATAGTTTCATTGTCCTTCATCTTTTGTACTTCCAAATTTAAAATCTGAATTCTTCTTGTTTTTTTACTTCCCATACACATTTTCTTGAGTTTATCCCAAGCTTCTTTAGGTGTTTCAGGAGCCATTACTCTATTGAAAATAGCCTCTAAAATTGCACCTTGAATATGAGACAAGGCTCTTAGTGCTTTAACAATTTTTTCTTCATGAATCCTAATGTGATCGAGTGTCGGATTTTTACCTAGAGGTTGCAGTTGTCGATTTGTCTCAATATATTGCCATAAGCATAACCCTCTTAAATGCATCTTCATTTTGATAACCCAGACTTGATAGTTTTCACCATCAAGGGTTGGAAGCGTAGGAGTTGCGGTTATTGTGCTTGAAGAAGCCATGGAGTCCCTATTTTCCCTTTTTTTTTTTTGTGTTATCTATCTCCTTTTTTTTTTTTTTCCCTGCTTTTAATCTCTCAACCCTTAAGATCCTTATAGCTTTGATACCATGATAGAGTAAATAAAAGGAAGAAGAAGAAGAGGGAAACCTTAGTAAAGATAGAATAGAAAAAAAGAAATCCATTATAGTATACAAAGCAATATGGCGATAAAGGAGAAGAAAATAGAGAGCTACTTTATTGATGCAACAAAAACTTCTTATACACACTAAACTTCTGATGTTTTATATTGACAAGAAAAAAATACAAGTTCCCATGGCAAGTCCTATCTTCAATTACCATAACAGTAAACAAAAAGGAAATTACAAAACACCATTTGAAGTATCTACAAAAATTCTCAATTTACCTACATCTTTGGTTGGAAGATAGCTTAAATGAAGATACAAATCTGGAAAAAATAAATAAATAAAAAGGAAATTTGGATTCTTCCTTCGAATGACTAATTCTAATGCTGAGGATGCCATATACTAAGGTAAACTATATCACAATAGCTGTAAATTTCAAGATTTCACAGCACATGTCAATTCTCCTCTTAACACTCTATTTTAAAACTATTTTATCCCTGATATATTCAATATCCATTGAGACTCAAAGGCAGAGAATAAAACATTCCGATCATCGGGCATAAGGATGAAGGATTTCGGAAAACTCTATCCCCAATTGTCGATCAGAATTGCCCGTGCCAATAAACATATTTTGATCTGTTATTTTGTCGGCTGAACAATGGCGTTTATCACCATACCGTTGTTGTCGCAAAGCCAACTCCAAATTGCTAAGGACCTCTCCCATCGACGGTCTCTCAGACCCTTTATCAGCCAAACACCACTTTGCCACATTCGTGAATGTCCTAAAGCATCCTGGATCAATCTTTCCTATAAGGAAAGGATCAATTACTTGATCCCACGTACCTTCCTGATGGCATTTAAGAGCCAATGCAGCTAAATTGATTGCTTCCTCTCGGTGTTCTTCCATTGGTAATATGGCTGGTTTCCCACATAGCACCTCAAACAAAACCACTCCAAAGGAATACACATCGGACTTTTCGGTTAGTTTCATGCGACGGTAATACTCAGGATCCAAATATCCAATGCTTCCTTTCACCATGGTGCTTACATGCGTGTGGGATTGGTTGATCATGTCAGGCCCAACTTTTGATAAACCGAAATCAGAAATTTTGGCTTCCCATTCGTTGTCCAACAATATATTTGTGCTTTTCACATCGCGGTGGATAATTGTTTGCTTTGATCCTGTGTGAAGATAATGCAACCCTCTAGCTGCACCAATGCAGATTTTGTGCCTTTGAATCCAATCAAGGGGAGGATTTTGGGACTTGTAGAGATGGTCGCGTAAGGTACCATGCTCCATAAAATTGTATACTAGTATCATTTCTTTACCTTCCATGCAGTAACCAATCAGGGAGACAAGATGGTGATGACGCAGCTTGGAGAGCATTGATATTTCTGTCTGAAACTCATGTAAACCTTGGTGCGAATTAGGATTTGCACGCTTTATAGCAACGAGAGTGTCATTTTCCTCAATGAAGCCCTTGTAGACCTTTCCAAATCCACCTATCCCTATGAGAAAAGAGTCTGAAAAGTTATTGGTTGCCACCTTCATGGTTGTCAGTGAGAATTGTCGGCAACCATCTGATTCTTGATTGGGACTTCTTAACTTCACTTTAAGGCGAAGGAAGCAAATTTGAAAACTGTTAAGGGGTATGCACAAGAAAAGGTAACTGTAGAGCACGACTGCCACCACCACAAGTGAAAAACATGGGATGATCTTGTTAAGTGTAATTGTAGGGGTAGGCACTCTATAAAAAGTTTTTGCTCCGAATGGTAAAATCCCGGCAAGATTGCCCCTAGAATCAGGTAATTTTAAAATTTCTAACCCATTCAAAATTGCGGGGGCATCACTTGCTGCTAATTTAGTGTCAACACGCAGGGATATCAGCAGAGTCTTTGTAGTATGATCAGGTGTGGAACTCTCAACAATATAGTCTTTATGGACAGGCATGCCAGTCTCATTGCTCCATCTAATGACATTCGCACGATCTTCGATCGTACTGTTGTTAATGTAGATCTGGAAATATCTTCCATTAACCTTACTAAGGTCTTTTCTAATCTCACAGAAGTGAAACCTAATGAGATAATGGAAGCCTGATTCCACAAGGAATGACCAGCTTATATTTCTCCCACCGTATGAGAAGTCCTGCTGCGCTGGTAGCACTCTGGCCGTGGAGTACACCTCTTTGGGTGCTGTATATGCGTGTACTTGTCCAGAATACTTGATCTCAACTTCAGACTTAATTTTTGTTTGCCTTCCTACATAATCAATGATGTTGTCATCGTCTATCCATGAGCGAGACATGCTGGTGTCATGTTCTGGAGAAATAGATGGACCACCAACATTTACCCTGTACATAGTCTGTAGTGCCATTCGGTCACCAGAATAGGATTGCAAAGGCCACCTTCCGACAAGAGGAAGTTGAGTTTTGCTGTTATAAAGATCCAAGGGGATGGAGACAAATTCGATCTTATTAACAAAAGCATAGGAACCGGAAGAATTTGGGGTGGGTATAAATGTTATATTTAGGGCGGGATTGTCCATGTTTATAATGAACTCCCGGATGATAGAGTCTTTGGTTAAAGGGTTGGTTGCATAAGAATGGTTAGAGGTTTGAAGTACAATATACTTTCCAAGCTTAATGGAAAATTGTGCTTTTAATGGGTTGAAATGTGGATGCCTGGTGAAGTAAAAATGAACAAACATAGGACTAGGAGAGATAAAAATAGGATAAGTAAATTTTCTATGAAAGATGCAAGTGCATGTGCCAGTTTCATCTGTGGTGCTAGGCTCTCTGGAGTGGGACTTGATTTCTTTGCCAGGGAGACATTCTATGCCGACTCCATCTCCTTGAACTTCATCTAAGGAATTGCAGTTGAAGATAGTTTCAACTGCCATGTATGCTGGCTTAACTATTATTAATGCACATATGAGAAAAATGAAGTGTGTTTTCATAAAGGAATGATGATCGAGTTTTCGCGGGTGAAACAAGTTGCTAATCACGCAATTCCTCTTCATGGATGAGAAACAAGCTTGGGAGATCAGTAATACACAGGCTATATGGCTCGTAATGGTAGGGTGGAATTTGTTTAAAGTTCTATTCATGGATGGTTCAGCGCTAATGACTATGCACATGGAGTTGCAAACAGACAAAATATGTGGCATCGATTTGGGCTGAGGAATGAAAGGTCGAGTTTTATTTGGGGGATAAGATTATTGGTCCGTACGTGTATAAGTCAAGCCTATAATATCTTAGCACCAAAAGACTAGATATTGTTTTCATAAAATATATAGAGGTTTATGGAAATTTTGCGAAATCGAAGAAAATTATAAACTTTTTTATGGACGATAATTGAGCAATTTGCTGATATATTTGTGAGGAAAATGGATGTGAATTCTAAATGAAATTGTAATCTTATTAAAAAATTATGAATTTTAGGAAAATTCCGATTCTTTAGCTCTAAAAGTTCGTAAATGTCCTCAAGTATGTCATAAGTTCGTAGTAATGTTATTATTTCCCACTCGTGGTAACCTTTCTTTAATTAATGTATGATTTTGGGGGCCATTTCTAATTCTTCTATCAATTTATTCGTCAATAAAAGCCAACTCTGTCCATCTAGTCATTTATCTTTCATAGTCTTCTTTCGGTGGAATTTCGTAAAAGGCCAGCTTAAGGGTTGAATTAGTTAATCCCACCCAGGGTGGATGTGTACATTGATAGACAATGCTAAGAATAGAAGACATTTAATTTACGGAGGCAAATAGGTCATTGGAAAAAACATTCATTGACAAAAACACTCATTGGTTATTATTAGGGTCAGGGCATAATAAAAAAATAAAAGTAAAAAAGAGAGAAATTGGAACAAGAAAATTTATCTCGATTCACTCTTAAACTAGGTTATGTCTAGTAGAGGATTTCATTATAAGTAGCACTTTGCCTCTCTCTTTTTTTTTTGTTTTACATTACTCAATTATAAGCGAAAAAGAGAATATATAGTAATAACTATTCATGAGACCTTGAGACCTAAAAGCCTTCTAGTGTTCAGGGGGTGCTGCCCCTTTAAAACCCCCATCGGACCCACATGCTTTTCTATCATAGGGGAGTATGAGTCACATTCCAACAGTTATAACATCCCATATAGAATAGCCATAGTGATTAATCAATGAAAATGTGATAAGTATGAATAGCTTTGAAGAATTATTTGAAATTGCATAATAAAAAATTCTATACGTCACATTTGTAGTGATTTCTTCTAACCATTATTAGGGTACTCAAGAAGAAACTGAATAATAAGTTAACTGAAATAATGAATAAACAAAAAGTTAAGCTATCTCTCTCAATGAACTCATGTAATCAATCCTAGACTCACAATAACAAACTCATAGTACTCTCATATGACTCTAACTAGACTAAGCCAAATTTAAACTAAACTTCAAGCACAATTTAGCAGAAAAATAAGTTAACATAATGGATAATTTTACAATAGAATATAACATAAGATAAGAAGTTGGAGAAACACATATGCAAAGTCTCATCTGACCACCATTGTGGATCGATCGATAACAACATGTTGTTAGTTGTCTGTTGCTATATCTAACTGACTAACCCTACTAGAATAGAGACAATCATCCATTCTCTTTTGCTAAAGTTAGGGCTAGTAATTTGGCATTTAATTTGCAAATCTCGCCACAACATACGATTATAAATAGATTTGTATTTTAAAAAGTTCACATAATTAATAAATAGGTCAAACCTATTTAGACCCATGTATAAATTTGATTAGGATTTGGCATAGCACCAATTCCCATTCATAAACATGCCAACCCATTTAATATTAGCTCTTTTTTAACATATTTTTTTTTTATCTCATGGTTTATTTATGTTTAAACGTTTAAGTATTTTTTTTAAATAGACCTTAATTATATCAAGACTTTCACTTTATTGTAATTGATTTAGTAGACTATGTTAGAATTGATTTTAAATTTTTGTAATCCATATCAATCCAAACATAAAACTTGTTTAATAAATACATGGACTTATGGATTTAGATTTTTAGTATAATAAATTAATTAATTCTATTCCGAATTAAGATTTGATAGTATTAATTTTTACATTATTTTAACGGGAATGATTTTTCATTATTAATACGTAAATGAATGATAACATTAAAAACTAAATAGATTTTACTAAAAACATGGATGAAAGTATAAGAAATTCCTTGAAATATTGTTCGTTGATACATATTGACAGGGAATACTGAGAACTAGACATCAAACAACGACGTTGGGTTGCTTGAATTGTCAAAAGCAAAGGCTCCTAAGTCAAGCTTGGATTGCTTGAATTATCAAAGTCAAGCAAACTTGTCTTGTAGTTCTGATGACTGAATATAACATAAGAAAAATCTTCCACTTGTAAAGCTCACGTGGCCAACGTAACACGATCTGTAACATAAGCAACGACGTTGGATTGCTTAAATTATAGTATCTCTGTATAAATGGACCTGTCGTAAAAATCTCAACTAAATAAGATCTTTGAAGTCTTTGTTCACTATTTTAATGAGATGATTTCAATCTTTATTTTTATCGTTGAGTTATGTATATTAAATTTATTAACAAATTAGTAACAAACAAAAATCTTATGTGAAATAGATCTAATTAAACATAAAAAAATAAATATTTATTTACTACATTACATCAATACATTAAATTAAGTCATGATCTCATCAGGTCTTAATATCATATTCAAATTAGTCATATCATTTATGAACTCTTTAAGAGAAATTATGTATCAATATAATAGGATAGGGTTATTAATATGGTATTAAATGTAATAATTATAATGATTCATCATGTTTAAATAATCCAAATGCTAAAAATTTTGTGAGATAAAATTTTACAATATAAGCTTATTAAAAGAAACATACTTGGCATTGTGGAAAAGATAAACTCACATTTAATATGGATATTAGAGATATAAGACAAATCAAATAAAATTTGTACATTTGACGAGACTAACATATTAGAATCAATCAATCCATAACTATGCCATTCTATAGGCTAGTAAACTCCCTATTATAAGTAAAACCATTTAAATATTTAAATTTCTACTTAGAAATATTATTGAAAGTATAAAATTAAAACAAAAATATACAATAGGGTACCAAATTATCAATTAAACAAGATTTATATTAGAGTTAGGTTTTAACTTAGGTTAAGAAATTTATAAAATGAATGTTAACAATCCTATTCTTAAATAAGTTAAGCGGGTTCAAAAAATGGGTTTTGATACTAAACTTGAACTTGTCTATTAATCATATAGAGCTTTTTCTTTTTCCTTTTTTTTTTTGTTTGAACACAAATTATTTATAATAATATTATACCATGTCTAAATTGGCAAATCGTGCTCTAAATGACTGGCCAGTTTGATGGATGTTGAGAGTGTTAGGCGATTCTGTCCATTAAGCACTCTTTCGGGGAAACGATCACGCAATGTAGACATAGAACTAACAATATATAACTATAAGATTCGAAAGTTGAAACCAAACACAAATGGACATGGTACCATAAGCTCAAAAAATATGGTCTTAGGAGATAAAAAGCTAAGATCAAGACAAGAAGATCATGACAAGTTAAAGAATTATGACCTTGAAAGAAAGGTTATTATTATTATTAATATTTTCCTTCATGTCTAGCTAGTGATAATAAAATATGTAAATAACCCATATAACGTGTTGATTTTATCTATCTTTAATATTGACATGAATAAAATACAAAATGCAACCTAACCATAAGATAGCAATAGATATTGCGGTTTAAAACTAAGTCTCCAGCTAATATAAAGATAAAGAAAATAGTGTAATTGACACTTATTAAATACAAAACAAATCAGGTACGTATGATCACTGTCTTTAACAAATTTTTAAAAAGGCAACATAAATAGAGTGAGTCTTTTAACTAGAGCTATTAATTGAGGGGCGAGTTCGCAGGCTGACCTACCCTGCTTGTAAAAAAATGCACGACAAGCAAAAAATTTTGGCTTGCAAACCTGAAAAAAAATTGCTGTGTTGTGCTTTGAGTGTGACAGTGGATACCGATAGGCGACAGGCGAGGGCGATTGAGGATTGACGATGTGACGACTGGCGAGACAATGCCGACGCCGACTGAAGTGACGATGATGAGACAACACCGCAGCAGCCCGCCAGTTGAAGACTTTAGACTTCGACGAGGAGAGGACAACAAAGGAAGCACCGCACGCCAGCACTCCACACCGTAGTTCGCAGCAGCCCACACACACTCACACTGTCACGGGCGTCACACTCACACGACTGCACGAGAAGGAGACACTCAGTCACAGTCACACACTAACACTCCCTCATCCGTCGACTGTCATCCTCGACTCCTCATCTGTCGACTGTTGTCCTCACCTCAACTCCTCCCTCGTCCCTCTACACTCACACGACTGCACGAGAATGAGACACTTAGTTACAGTCACACACTCACACTTCCTCGTCCATCGACCGTCGTCCTTGCCTCGACTTCTCCCTTGTCCCTCCACACTCATAGTCATAAACCGGAGACGACAGCACAATTGACAGTTCTCGACTCCTCATCATTCTCTTCCACTTCCATAGGCTACTACAGGTCATTGCGGGCCAGCCCGCATTGGCTCGCGGGGCGGGGTAGGTCGATTTTGCTGACCCACAACACTTGCGGGCCAATTCGCGATGACCCGTGGGCCGATGCAGGTCGGAGTGGGCCGACTCATTTGGCCTGCATTACCGGCTCTACTTTTAACTTTGATTGTTCCATGTCCTGCGAAGTTAGGCTAGTGGTTGTTAGTGTCTCCTTCCTATATTTATTTTTCTATATGTTAAAGTGTCCTGTTTTCCCACTAGGTGATAGCAACTCTATGTAAAAATTTTAAGAATGATTCGCATAATTTACCTTTTAATTCATTATTTTATGGCACATGAAACCGATTGATTACACATATATATATATGCCACCAAGAAAGTGACTACTATACACACATATATTCATATATGCCCAAATACACACCTTAATTTTATTATCAAATACAGTAATCCATAATGCACTGATCACAATACCTATTATGAGTTTTTCAAAATAGAGGCAATAAACATGAGCAAATCCAATGTGTCGAGCCATAACGAGGTTTCAAATTCTAAGAGATTTTTTTTATAAATATATAAAATGATCTATTTGTAACTTTAAGGAAAAAAATATATTTCAAGGTGCCTTCCTAGTTGCTATCTAGGCAATTTAGATAGGCCTTTATACTCCTTTAAAGATACTTAGAAACAATTAATAAATAATAATTATTCCACTTGCTATTTTTCCCTTTTTTTTGGTAAAAGGATCTACTTGCAACTTCAAGGAAAGAAGTTTATATCAAGGTGCTTTCAAGGTTGCTGCTTGGCAATTTAAACAAGGCTATATGCTTCTTCCTAGATCCTTAGAATTTTATTTAAAAAAAAATGAAGAAAAAATTATTCAACTTGTACATTTTTTTTGTTGAAATGATATGCATGCAACTTCAAGGAAAGGAGTTTTTGTCTTGGAGCCTTCGTTACTGCCTAGGTAATTCAAAACCTATGCTTTTTTAGAAATCCTTAGAATTAGAGAGAGAGAAACTATTCAACTTGGAAATTTTCCCTTTTCTGTCTTTTTCTTTTTCTTTCTTTGGTAAATAATCTACTTGTAACTTTAAGGAAAGAAGTACATGTTAAGGTGTCTTCTTGGTTGTTACCTAGGCAATTCAAACAGGTTTTATATTCCTCCAAAAATCTTTAGAACTATAAAAAGAAAAAGGTAATAAAAACATTTTTTTTTCAATTTGCAAGGTTTTTTTTTTCTTTTAGTTAAAATGATCTACTTGTAACTTTAAGAAAAGAAGTTTACGTAGAGGTGCCTTCTTGGTTGCTGATTGGGCAATTCAAATGAGGCTAAAACAATGCAAAATTACTATCTAAAATTTTGAGTGCTCTTTCAATTTTATATATGAAACTTCAAATTGCTAAATATTGTATCTAATCGAATTTTTTCTTGTCAAATTTATTATTTTTCCCTCTAATTTGTACTTTTTAACTAATGAATGTTTGCTTACTTTGTAAAGATATTAGATTTAATAAGTAAGAATTTAATTAGATGTGAAATTTAGAATATTCAAATTCGACAAGTAAAAGTTTAATCATATATGCCATTCAATAACTTTAAATTTTAGCTATAAAACTAAAAAAAAAATGCAATGATTAAATAGTGATTTTAACATTATTCCAACGTGACCTAATAGACTTTTGAGATCCTTAGAATTTAAAAATAAAATAAAATAATAATAATGAACTTACAATTTTTCTTTTTCTTTTTTTAGGGTAAAATGATCTACTTGCAATTATATCAAGTTGGCTCATACTTGCTCATCTTGTAGTTTGATTTTCACCCCTTTTTTTTTTTATATATACACATACTTGAAAATATAAATCGATTTCCAAATGTAGGTAATTATTAACTTATAAATATGAACATGAACTGTTATGTACTATTTTGGAAAACAATGCTTATATATAAATAATAAATACGAATAGAAAATATTTCAAAGACACATATATATACTTAACACTGAGAATATATTTATTACAATATATGATCTTTGGAAAATATTATATCGCTATGGGTTTAAAATTTACAATATAAGAAACATATCATTATGAAATGCTTATTTATAGCTATATACATGTATATTTTTGTAACTTATATTTATATGCTTTGTAATTTTTGGGTAAAGTTTGTTAAGGTTAATATAATTTTTATTATTATTCTTTCTAAAGTCCTTGAAAAATTAGAGTCATGAAAATGTCTTTCTATGAGTACTTATCGTCTAGCTTATTTTCTTTCATTTTTAAATAGTTTTTTTAGGTATTTTATACATATATAATTATATTATTTAATTAAATTAATTAAACAAATGAATCAAAGACTATCATGTGACATATACAAATGAAAGGTTAATAGTGTTAGAAAAAAGTTCAATTTTATAAACTTTTTTAAATATTGACAACTCAAATTAAAAAAAATAAGATTTAAATAAAAACTGATCAAATATTAATAGTTAAAAAATATACCTTTCTCTTCCAAACCTATGTTTGAATATGCATGAGAAGTGTGATATTTTTATGTGGGTATGACTTAATGAGGAACTTTACTACAAGCTTGTGATCTAGTAATTAGCTACCTTTTCTCGTGGGTACAACCTAGTTATTCATGAATTTTATTGCTGCATATGATTTAACACACTAGTTGATTAGATATGTCACAAATTTTTTCTAATCAAGTTCATAGTACCTACTGGGTGCCTTCTTGGTTGCCACCCTAGCAATTCAAACAAGGTCTTATGCTCCTTCAAAGATCTTTAGAATTATAAAAAGCAAAAGTTAACTTGCAAATTTTCTTGCATATATATATATATATATATGTATATATATATATATAAAACAATCTACTCGTAACTTCAAGGAAAGAAACTTATGTCAAGCTGCCTTCTTGCTTTCTACATGGGCAATTCAAAAGAGGTTTATGCTCCTTCTTAGATCCTTAGAGTAAAAAAAGAAATTAAAAAAAAAAAATTCAACTTACAATTTTTTTTTAATTAAAATGATCTACTTGCAAATTCTTGGAAAGAAATTTATGTCAAGATAACTTTTCATTTGCTACCAACACGATCCAATTTATCATGTTCTTTATGACAAAACCTTGGTTCCATGTAACCATCAAATACTACATAAAGAAACAATTTCATCTACCCAATAACAAAGATAACTTTCCAGTACTTCCCCTCCTACTAAGCCCATGATAAGTAACGTTTGCATAAATGAGAGAATTTTCCTGACCAAAAAAGAAAGTTAACACTTTATTCATTGATAAATGAAGGGGTGTGCATTTCCGTATATCATAAAAATCTATATCTTGGAATTTTTCTTTTCTTTTTTTTTTTTGGGGGGGGTGGTAATGAAGAAGGATAATATTATATTAAACAAAGATAAGAGTAACAAGAGATAAAGGAGGCAATCTAGTTAGCAAAATGATTTTGTGGGGAAAATTAAGGTGAGAACTAAGAGAGAAGCATAGTAGCTTATAGAACCAAGCTAACGAATAACAAAATCAACATTAATTAGCCATTTTAGGTTTGAGTGAATAAAAATGCTACAAATCACATATTAGATTAGTTATTAACTATTGGCTAGCTAAGACGCTACATAACACACATTGTAGATATACTATCAGAAATTAAAACCATACACCACAATTGGTATGTCCTTGGCAGAAAGGTTTTCAAAAGTTTATTCTACCTCATAGGAAAAAAAATCATAATATGTTAACGATCCAATATTGGCAACTAGCTTTCCTTCTTTATCTTTTGTTACTTTTATCTCTCTATTAAATAATATAATCCTTATTCATAAAAAAAAAAAATTGAAGATATAGGCTTCTATGATATATGGAAATAATCAAATATATAACTTTTATATGGTTATATTAGAAAATCATATTCGGGATACAATAAAAGCTTCCTTAAAATATATTTATTAAAGTTGTATACAGTAATTTTAATTTTTCTTATAAAGATTTTACACAGGGAAGAGTCCAAATGCTAAGAGCTTGAACTCAATAATTTAGGGAAAAAAGTTTTAACAATACTAATATACCATTATTAGTGGATAAAAACTAATAAAATTCTAATATGTAAAAATGTGAATAGTAATTTAAAAAAAATACCTCTTATCACTCTTTACATGCTTAAATATTATTAATATTTACTCACCACTCTTCGAGACATGTAACATATTAATACTAATAAATCTTTTTGGAAAGCAAAGTTTACATTTGACTATCTTCAAATATGATTGGAAAAATCTTACGAGGGTGTCACATGAATTTGGCTTTAATAATTCCTTAGTAAAAAGAGAAACAAATACATAAAATAAAATGTTAAGGGCTCAAATATACCTATATATGCATGGAAAATTGTTCATCTTTTAGGTATTGTATACTTCCTATGTGTGTGTGTGTTTTTCTTTTTGTTTGTTAAAGCAAAACAGTAAATTGCAAAACTGTCTTCAGCCTACTCAGAATCCACATGCAGTAGAGCCCATTATATTACGGCCCTTCTTTCCCTAGTGGACTGTCCAATCCTTCCGTGCTCATCTTCAACTGCCTCATCTATTAAGAAATGGGGTCGTGTGTACGACTGCTTCATCACAATATCAATGAAAAATGTTATTAAAATATGTATATCAAAATATACCTACTTATTGTTCTCCATTTTAATAGCGATCCAAAACTAAGCCTCTAGCAAATATAAATATCAAGAAAATAATATGACTGACACTTATTGAGTACAAAACAGATTCATATTAACAATACAGATTAACACTCTGTCTGGGAAATTTTTGAAAAGGCGAAATAAATAGACTGAGTCTTTAACTTTGATTGTTCTGTGTCCTGCGGAGGTAGGCTGGTGGTCAACGTCAGTGTCTCCTTCCTGTATTTATTTTTCTAGAGTCCTGTTTTCCCACCAGGTAATAGCTACCCCATGTTAACCTGAGTAGTCTCTTAAGCATATGATATTAATACTTTGTATTGAGAATAATGACTTTGATTACATTAAGGATGGAAATTTAATCACTGCTTTTTAGGGTTGATAATTTGCTGCATGTGTTGCTAACTTATATGGTACAACCCAATTATTTATAGATTTATATTGGAAAGCTCAACAATAATAATAAACAAATCATTCTAGTTTATAATCATGTTTAAGTTTGTGTCTAACACTTAAAGCTAAACACAAACCTGCTCATTAAACCAATCCCTTAAAAAAGACCTATTTGCAATGTCAAGCAAGGAAGACTATGTTAAGGTGCCTTCCTAGTTGCTATTTGGATAATTCAAACAAGTTTTTATGGTCTTTCTAAGATCTTTAAAATTTATTTTAAGAAATATATATATAAAACAGCTTGCTTTTTGTTTCTATAAAATGATCTATTTGCAACTTTAAGAAAAAAAAAATTATGTTAAAGAGCCTTCCTAGTTGCTGTCTAGGTAATTTAGACATGGTTTTATACTCCTTTAGAGATGCTTACAAACAATTAAAAAATAGTAATTATTCAACTTGCAATTTTTCCCCCTTTTGGTAAAAGGATCTACTTGCTTCAAGGAAAGAAGTTTATGTCAAGGTGCTTTCCCGGTTGCTACTTGGCAATTTAATAAGACCTTATGCTTCTTAGATCCTTAGAATTTTACTTTTAAAAAAATGAAAGAAAAACTTATTCAACTTGCACTCTTTTTTTTTTTTTTTGAAATGATATGCATGCAACTTCAAGGAAAGGAGTTTATGCTGTGGCGCCTTCTCAGTTGCTGCCTAGGTAGTTCAAATGAAACCTATGCTCTTTTAGAAATCCATAGAATTAGAGAGAGAGAAACTATTAAACTTGGAAATTTTCCCTTTTTCTTTTTCTTTTGGTAAATAATCTACCTGTAACTTTAAGGAAATAAGTACATGTTCAGGTGCCTTCTTGGTTGCTACCCAGGCAATTCAAATGGGTTTTACATTCCTCCAAAAATCCTTAGAATTATAAAAGAAAATGAAAAAAAAAAACTTTTTTTTTTCAATTTGCAAGGGTTTTTCTTTTCTTTTTTTTTTCTTTTGTTTAAAATGATCTACTTGTAACTTTAAGAAAAGAAGTTTATGTCAAGGTACCTTTGGTTGCTACTAGGGAAATTCAAATGAAGCCAAAACAATGCAAAATCATTATCTAAATTTTGAGCACTCTTTCAATTTTATAGCTGAAACTTAAAATTACTAAATGTCATATTTAATTGAATTTTTTCTTGTCAAAATTTCTACTTTTCCTCTAATTTGTACTTTTTAACCAATGAGTATTTGTCATGCTATTTTATAAAGTTATTAAATTTAGTAAGTAAGAATTTAATTATATGTAAAATTTAATATATTCAAATTTGACAAAAAAAAAAGTTCAATTATGTATGCCATTCAATAATTTTAAATTTTAGCTATAAAATTAAAAAAGAATGCAATGATTAAATAGTGATTTTGACATTATTCCAACAAGACCTAATAGACTTTTGAGATTCTTAGAATTAAAAAGAAAAAAGAAAAGAAAAATAATAATCAACTTGCAATTTTTCTTTTTCTTTTTCTTTTTTGGGGTAAAAGGATCTACTTGCAATTATATCGAGGTGGCTCACTAGTTCTTACTTGTGCAACTTAATGAAAAATAATAATCAACTGACCTATTTTTGCCAAATTTAGCCATGTTTTTGTTTACTATTATTTCCACCTCATCATTTTTTCTCTTACTAAGACTTTAGATGAGTAACTTTAGCATAATTAATAAGAAAATTTTCTTAGCCAAAAAAGAAAGAGAAAAATTTCTTTGTGAAGGAAGGAGGAGGTGTGCATTTGCATTTTGTTGTTGTTATTTCCTAGTGATCTACTTTTTACAAGAAAAAAAAATGTAAAGTACCTTTTTCACTTTTGCACTTTATATCTAGTATTCTACAATATCTCAAGTTAAAAGAAAATCTCACACATATTGCAAGAAGAGAAAGATAGCAATTTATAAGAGCAAAATTATAAATATTAGATTAGTACTAATTAGAAAGTTTTAAATTGTACAAATAAAAAGATTCATTAATCATACATTTACATTGACTCATCTATTTACTATCATTGGACTAAATCAATGCGCACTTAAGATTGTTCACCTTGTGGATATTGTATATTTTCTTTTTGTTTGATAAAGAAAAATTGTAAGTTGCAAAATTGCCTTCAGCCTACTCAAGAACGCACATGCTTATTCATAGCTATATACGTATATACCTTCGTAACTTATATTTATATGTTTTGTAATTTTTTCGATACACTTTGTTAAGGTTAATATGATTTTTACTATTACTCTTTTCTAAAGTCCTTGAAAAATTAGAGTTGTGAAAATGTGTTCCTCACATCCCTAACCTATAAGCACTTTTAGCTTATTTTCTTTAATTTTTAAATAGTTTTTCAATTTTTTTGGGATATTACACATATATATAATTATATTGCTTAATTAAATTAATTACAAAGATGAATCAAAGACCACCAAGCGACATATACAAACGAAAGATTAATAATAATAGAAAAAGTTCAATTTTGTAAGTTTTGTTAAATGTTTAGGATTAAATAAAAAATTTGAGATTCAAATAAAAAACTGATCAAATATTAATAACTAAAAGTATGCGTTTCCCTTCTAAATTTTATGCATTATTTTACTTTTAAATACAATTCATATGTTTTTTATATTACATATAGAATTATTTTATGGGTGGTGCTATAAGTACACTCTTTGCCCTATGAAGGGGTGATAGTAATCATGCAAATTCTCAGTTAAAGAGTTACTAATGTATTAGATGTAAAAATTTATAGCAATATTATTTTGATTTTGATTGCTTGACTAGCTTATCACAAGAAACCTTCCTTACCCAAGAGCTTCTCTATCACTTAGCGTAGACAAAGACTATAAAAAGAAAAGTAGGATAGGGATTGAGGACATTAAATTATTGACCTATTTGGATCGCTATGTAAAAACTATGAAAAGAAAAGTAAGGTAAGGATTGAAGATGTGTAATTATTGGCCTTTGGACAACTATGCAATAATGCATCAACGACCTGGAATGAGATTTTGCATTTCAAAGTCTTCTACCACCATTTTTTTTTTCAAAAGATTGAACCATTGATCTGTAATACGTGCCGACATCTAATTTGTTCATAATAAATAATATAATAAAAATAATAATATTAAGTATATTTAACCATGTAATGTAATAAACAATTTAAAAAATTATAAAAGCAAAATGAAAAAGGATGGTATGGTGCAAACCTATTTACCTTGGTCGGCTGCCTAAGGCTAATTAAAAATTGATATATGTCAACACTAACTAAAAATTTAACCAAGTTAATGGAAAGCCTATTTTTATACAAGTTAGAAAACATTGTGATTCTCATTCTCGCATGTATTACAACAACCTAAGATGCACCTTTCATAATTTCAACTCATATCAATATATGCAATAAATCTGAACTAGTCATCACCATATATATATATATATATAGGGAGAGAGAGATGGAGAAAAAAGATTTATTAATTAATGTATATTCATGTGGATATGTATCAATTATGTTTGAATGCAAGATAATGGTAGTCGAGAGTTTCCAATAGGATAACAATGTTGAATTTAAACACAGGTGTTAAGTATAAGCTATAGACGAAGTAAATCACAATCAATTAATAATATTGATGAATTAATCGTGTATTTATTTATTTTAGAAACCAATTATGAACCCCTTACTTATTTACATATGTAATTTACTATTTTAAATCCTATAAGAAGCTTCTGTAACAATATAATTTACCAAGCAAATTTTCTTTTAGCATATATTTTATATTTTTACATATTGACTTTAAAAATATAGAGTAGACATTGCCAAGATGGAACTCGAAAATTGTATTTTTCCAATTTGAATACACCCACATATAATAAAAAAGTCTAAGGAAGTAAAAAGCTAACTATATCATATAGCAAACTAAAAGGGAAAAAAACATAAAAGCGAAGAAAAAAGAGATTTTTGCTATATGAAACCAAATACGTTAAACATAAAGGTATTGTTTAGTTGTAAAAAGTTTATAATATTGGATGGACAAAACGTTTTGCTCTTTATTTGATTTATGTTTTCTTGGTTACTAGATAAAAATCATCATAATATATTAGATAAAATGTTTATTTTTTGTATTATCCAAATATAGTACAAAAGTTAAATTTACTAAACAAAAACACAAAAATCCTTATTTAGTACTCTATCTATCATGCTTAATACAATATTTTGTATATCCAAACATTGAACATTATGAAAATCCTTATCTAATACTGCATACACAAAATGTGATACAAAAGAGTTATACTATCCTATTTTCCTTGCTCTACGCTATCTAATTTTCTTTGTGCTATCCATTACTGCAATCCAAACACTACAAAAGAGTCAATGGAAACTTGCTCTGAATCTGATCATTATAATAGCATATATTTGTGACCTAAAATGTGATATTTGTAGTGACACTCCAACATTCATTATGGAGAGTTGTGATAAAGACACATAATGTTAAGACGGTGAAATATTATCTAACTAGAAATTTTTTACTAAATAATTGTAGACCTCAAAATTAAAGATAGAAAATTGGAACTTTTAGCTTACACTTTTTCTTTTTCTTTAATTATTTTGTAAAATGATCCAATTGAATTTCCCTAAAATCATGCTAGTAGGGAACGCGTAGGAGTGGAGGGATCTTAGGTTTTATAAGGGCCAGTTAGGTTTTATATAGCCCATTTCAAACCCATCATGATTGCATTCCTACTAATTGGGTACCTAACCAAGATGGCTAGGTTAGCACAATGCCATCCTTTTTCCTTTTGCTTTTATAATGTTTTTTTGATTTTTTATTATATTATGCAAGTAAATATGTTTAATTATTATTATTTTTTACATAATTTATCATGGACAAATCAGAAGATGACAATTGCTATAGATGGATGAAAAATTTAATGAAGTTTATAGAAGTTCCTATATAAAAGTTGAAAAAAAAAAAAAGAAAGTTAGACAAAAGAATATATTTTTCCTTTTCTCGACAAAAGCTTTGGATAGCAGACACTACATATTCGATTTCGTCTATCCTCTGAACATCATGAACTTTTTATCTGCATTTCAAATTAGATAAATAATAGCAACAAATAGGCCTGCAGAGGCAAGTAATGAGCTAACTAAGCTAACGACAACAAAATTAGCTGTGCATTTCAAAGTAATTGTACTTTGAAAACAGATACACTTCATTTCAACAAAATGCAACAGAAAATCAGATTGGAGGAAAACAATAAAAAACATTATTTGCATCCACGTTGAAGCGACGACTCAGAAATCGATGAAAGGGCATGGTCCAATACCAGCATCTCACACGCTCTTGAGATGCATCACAGAGTATGATGTATACTATATACCAGCATCACGAAATTGAATCATCAATTTCAGAAAGACACTCGGGAAATTGCTGTCCATGAAACTCATTTATCCACGGCTTGAAGAATTGATCCATATTTGACTTGGTTTCTGGGCTATCCCAATGTAGCTTGTTCCACCACTCATCGGTTCCTTTTATCTCCTTTATAGAAGTCATGTGAGGCAAACATTTCAGGTTTGGGCATCTTTCCGCTCTGAGTATCTCTAGAGATTGCCACTGCTCACTCGACTTGTAGTTGCACAAACTTTGCATGATCCAAAGGTCGGAAAGATAAAGCGACTTTAATTTAGGAGCAAAAGCTTGGGTTCCTGCTGAACCATCAAGGAGCACCTCTGTCATATTCCCACAATAATGTACAAAGATCTGTTCCAACACAGGCAGGACCATGTGGGGATAATCAGAAGAGAAGACATTTTTCATATTTGGATTCTGAACTAGATGCAGACTTCTTAATTTAGGAAATGTTGCACCAAGAGCATTAGCTATTTGAGAAAAGCTCATAACTCGTTGATTCCCGTGAAGAGATAGAGACTCCAAATTCAACAGGGCGCTAGAGCTCGGAACAAGTCCTGCTAATTCTTCGTTGAAGGAACAATTTATGATGTGCAAGGACTTCATTTTGGAGCTGGACGGATTGCTTGAGTTGAAATTAGGAAATATCTCGTTTACATCTCCTAATATGCCCCTCAAAATTAGTTCCTCTGCATGTAAAATGAAAGTTCCAACCTTATTTCCTTTGATCTTCCTAATATAAACCCTCTTTTTGCCTGCTGCAAGATAATGTGAGAAATCATAACCATAATAAAATTCAAAACTTTTCAGTCTTTTCATCCAGTTGAAATCTTCATGAGTGGCTTCGACATCAGCTAACTGAAGATAGACTTCCTTCAGTGATTTGAGTCTCGATAGGTCCTGCACTACTACATTTTTTGACGCCGATCTTCTCTTGGTATGCCATTCGTAGCCACTTCCTCTCATGTCCAACATCTCCAATGCACTCAAACTTAGTATGAGATCGACCTTAATGCTTTCCAAATTATTAGTGTATGACAGATTTAACATCCTTAAGTTTGATTGCTGGCTTATTCCTCTTGGCACTTTATGAAATGAAGAAAAAGATAGGTCAAGTACCATGAGTTTTGCTCCACATGACAATTCCTCCAAATCACTGCCACAACACCTTAGAAGAAGAGCACGTAATTCAGTTAGATGGAGAAGAGAACATGAAAAAGGTTGGAGATTCCGCGTATTCAAGACTCTAAGTGCTTGGAATCCTTTTAGAAGCTCTTCAGATATTGGTACCCACTCTTCAGTATAGAGAAGTAGAAGGGTAGTCAGCTTAGGGAAATCCTTTTTATATTCAGGTAGCTCTATAGTCTTGTTGTCTACAAAAGAGATCCACTTTATATTTTCAACTTCCTGTGGCAATGCAACTTTCGGACTCTTGGAGATTCCATGTCCAGAGAAAACAATAGATGTGCTATTCAACTTTGTAATCCGTATTGCAACATCACGTACCACATCATGCATCTTGATTTCATCCTCAAATTGACCTTCTTCCAATAAACAAGAGTTCTTCAAATTTTCAATCAAATCCAACCCTTTACTATATGCACATTCATAGTTTAGCTGTTCGTCAAAGATATTACCAGCTAGCCAGCATTGTACAAGTTCACTTATTTGGATGAGGTAGGCCTCGGGATATAAAGAACGATACAGAAAGCAAGATTTGAGTGTTTCATTTGCTAGAAAATCGAAACTAAACTTTAATGGCTTGTAAACTTGAGATTCAACGCCATCTGGAGGGTTAGAACTTCTCATACCGTTGATAGCACTCTGCCACTGGTGAATGTTAGTCTTTCCCCTCATGGCTGATCCCGCAGCAACAAGTGCTAGAGGCAGACCCTCGCATTCCTTGCAAACAGCTTCTGCTAGTGGTTGGATTCTTTGATCAGTTACAACATCTCCAGCCTTTTCAGCAAACAATTGCCATGCTTCAGTGGTTGTTAGGTATCCAATTTTAACTGATTTTGCTTTCATCCCCATACAAACATTCGCAAGCCGTGTAGTAAGAATTACCTTCGAACCTTTTTGGTTTTCAGGAACGCCTATGTGTACCAAATCAATAGACTCCCAAACGTTGTCCAGAATAAGGAGAAACTTCTCCTTTTGTAGTCTGTTGTAGATCAGATTTGCAACTTCTCCGGTGTTCATGCCTTCTCTTACACGTAGTTTCAGTTTTTCAGCAATGGCTTTCTGCACCACATTTTCATTGACATCCTTGATTAGTGGGATTAATCTAACTAAGCTAAATGAAGTGGTGCTCTTCAGCTTGTTATTCAGTGCATTTATAAGAGTGGTTTTGCCCACTCCGCCGGGTCCCCACACTCCAATGCTCCAAACTTCATCATCATCAAGCATGTCCATCAGTTTTCTCAAATTTCTTTCAACAGTGCTTCCATCTTCAATTTTAGGGACGCCAAGGATATGCTCAACAGGTTCTCTATTGAGATTGGCGCATGTTATGATATTCTGCCCTTGGATTGTCAATTTCCTCACTTTCTTATGCAGCTTGCACCTGGAAACTCCATGGCCAAAGATGCAGCATGATAGCTGCTGGCCGTCATTTTGACTTGATGATATATCCCAGCTTATTAGTAGTTGAGGAACCATCTCCATGACCTTTTCCACCTCTGAAAGCCATCTATCTATTTCATTTGAGGACCTCATGGCTTTAATATCATTCATCGTTTGGCTAAGCTTCCCTGCATCTGCAGCAAAAGATTCAGGTGCTTTGAGAATATCGATGGAAGTTTTTATCCCATTGTATATTGGATCACACAAAAGACCACCAATTGCTACCACCACTGAAGTAATCATGGAAGCAATGACATCTGCTAAACTTAAAAACCCCATCAAAAGAGAATTTAGAAATAGAATTTGCAGGGAGATCGGAGGGCAGTCTCTTCTATGAATGGTTTTAGGAATAAAATCTTAAGCAAGTGGTGCAATGATCGGTTTTCGATCTCATGTAAGGTCTTCCCCAAGCCTTTTCATATTAATCTACGTCACGTCCCGCAAGGGACCCTAAACATGATACACCGCCACAGTTAACTAACCCTCATTAGATAACCGTGAAGCGTGTAAATTATCATATCAAATTAACCCGTCAAAAATTAAATAATAGAAGACAATGCCTTATCTCGGTTATCATTTCATATTCCTCTAATTACAATATGAGCATCAAAAGTCCAACATTGTAGATAAGGTTTTTCTTTACCTGTTTATCATACATAATTTCTAAAAATAGACCTCACTTAGGTCCTCTCACATGCCAAAATTTTACTAATTCAATTAAAATATTTACAATGTAATGCAATTTAGTCTTCCATCATAATTTATAAGGGAAGTCTACTTTATCCCTTGATCCTTGCTTCCAAATCCCATATTTTTACATCAAATTCTTACTTATTTGGGTAATAAGTCTACCCAAAAGATTCTTGTAGTTGCGATCTACATCATAAAATAATAAGAGGGTGAGCTATTATTGCTCGGGGAGATGTGAGTGCAATCTCTCAATATTATATACACACAATCAAGTTAAATAAGTTTGTCAAATATATGCTATGCATGAATAATCTATATGTAATGTAACATCACATGCAGTCTTTTGGTAACTAACATAAAGTCTAGGGTTTAATGCTTCTCTTAATCTTAGGTTAGAGATTCTCATAACAATCGGCACCCTTATATCTTAGTTTGCTCATTTTCCATCTTATCCCATCTTACGGTTTTAAAAGTCTTAAACTCTAAGTGTCTAATTAGCATACCAAAGCACATACCCTCAAGAACATGTAAGACTTTCTCACTTGGTTCCATAAAAAATGCGACAATCCCCATAGTCAAGTAGTTTTCCATTAGCGGAACAATAGCCCCTATGCAATTACTTGTTGTATGTTTTGTAGCAGTGATGACCTTCAATTTAAATGCAATGTATGTCAAATTTCATTTAAGTCTTAATAATTAATTAATTAATTTAAGGCGATCAAACAATGAGTATTCATAACTATTTAGCAAGGTACCCTACTTAGTAGGTATTTAAAATATTTAGAGAAATTCACATCTAAAACCATATTTTGGAAAACTGATAATTCCATAAGGATTACTCATCACCAAATTATTATTATTATTTTTTGTATATGTATGTGTGTATGTATTTATACCTAAACCTATAGGCGTAAGCTTGCTCATAGCACCTCGAACACACCATACCACACACACCTAAGATACACACATATAGCCATGTGCACACATACACCATAGCGCATACGCACTTGCACATCACACACACACTCACACACAACACCATAGGACACATGACACACAACATTGCACACATACACACGACATAGCACACTTACTCAATGTAGCACAAACGCGCGACACCGCACCCTAGCACACATCAACATGACATAAGACACTTATACACATAGTACTATAGCACATGCACACACACACACACACACACACACATGCAAGGAGCCTCTGTAGCACATACACATGACATGGTGCATGCACACAACACAACACTAGAGACACATGCACCAACATAGACACACTACACACATACACGCACAAAGACACACCACACTTAGCAAGGAACCATACACACACACACTAGCTCACACATGCACATATACACCTAAATACACATAGATTGACAAAAACACACACATAACGCAACCAACATAGGACACACACACACACACTTCAAGGCATCCACCTACACACACACCACACGATCACTAGCAACAATAGATGCACCCACTAGCACTCTCATGCACTCACATCACACCATGGGTAAACACACACACACACACACACACAAGGAGAACCACCCATCCATGCTAGAAAACATACTCACAGACCACATGTGTTCACCACTTTGACCCCAACAACAATAGCAAGCACATCCCATTAGCAAAGCACAACAAAATATACATATACACAACTATATTATACACAAAACTTTAAACAATGCAATATATAATGGATTTTTCACTCACCTAAGTTTTATTTCTTTTATAATGTGAAATAGTCGTCGAGTTGTTAAGTTAAGTCAATCTCTTCACGTGAAATAAAAAATAAATGATGTTTTTACTTATTATTTTTATTGGGTTCATCTTTACTCATACATTTCTAACTTTTTTCAATATATCCTAATCTTAAAATTTTGGTGTTATATTTTTAAAATTATATCTAAATTTTAAAGTTAATAATTTATTATATAAGTGTGATCTAATTTTGTATATCTTATTTAAGAATTGTAGTGATGGCCTCAGATTAAAATTCTGAGTTCCTACATGGAAGTTACGGCGCGTTTTCTGCTCGAAAAATTTTTCTTTCTTTTCTCTGTTGATTTTTGGCACATAAGATAAGAAATGGAAAAAAAAGGAAGAAATGGATAAGGACAATGGGAGCCGACGGATTTATTTTGGATTTGTCGGTTGGCTCATGTGCGATGGTTTATTTGGCAGTGTAAACTAAAATATTTTTATATAGAATTTTATGGTTAAATTAAATAAATTATTTTAAATTTTTATTTAATTATTATAAATTTATAATTTTAATTTATTTTATTATTTATTCTATAATTCACTCATTTAGCTTTTTCAACTACTATTTTTCTTATATTAAAATTATAAAAATAAAAAAATAAAGTTTCTAAAGTAATTATTAATCTAATTTGACATTAGGTTTTAGCTAAATTAGGTGGTTTTATAACTAACAATTATTTATTAACGTTTCTGGACGAAGACCCCATTGACTACTCATGGCGGGCGAGCTTGTGTGGGAGTCGTCGCACAAGGTTTTGTTATGTTGTAGTTTGACGGAATGGTTTACTAGCTAAGATAAAATATAGCAGTTTTTACGTGTAAGCATACCTATCGTGATTCATTTTTCCAATAAATTAAATATAACCACATAATATAATAAAGAATGAAAAAATATATATATAAAAAAAGATAAAGGACTACATTGTACAAGCCAATCCACCTTGATTGGCCACCTAAGGCTAATAAGAAGTTCACATATATCAATAGTAGACTAAAAATTTAATTGGGTTAACGAAAGTTCTATTTTTATAAAAGTTAAAAAACACCGTGAGTCAAATAGAAGGAGAAAAAAATTAACAACTCAAATAAAAAAAATAGATAAGCATTAAAAACAAAATTTATTTTTTTGTCTACTTTTCTTTTTAAGTTCTTCACTTCTTTTTCTCATGGAAAAACTATAGAGAAAATATCTATAAATTTTATTTAGATAACAATTCACAAATATGAATAATTGGAAAATAATCATATGGTATTAATATTTTGTATTGACTATGGGGACTTTGATTACAATAAAAACAATTTGTCACTTGCTAACTTGATATGGTACAATCCAATTATGTATAGATTTATATTAGGAAGCTCAACACTAATAATAAATGGGTTGTTCCCCTTTATAGTCATGTTTGAGTTCGTGTCTAACGTCTAAAGCTGAATACAAACCTGCTCATTAAATAAATCTCTTAAATAGGTTTGAGTTTGGCCCAATAGCTTGTTTAATAATAAGGTATTTTTATTTCCTTCCGAGGTGTTGCATTAACTCACATAGGGGTGGCTACAGTTTGGTTTGGTTTAATTTTCTCTTTAAACAAAACAAAACCATAAAATGCAATCAATTTTTTTTCATCACTTTGAACCATAAAATGTAGTTCAATTTTTTGCCAAGATGGCTTTCTATCCTATTGTCTAGTGCCCATCACTACACTATTAAGATGATAGAAGATAAACCTTAGCACATGCTAGATTTGATAAGGTGCTAACACGTGGCCACAATCTAAGCGATGGTTTGAAGAACCGTTTAGACAATAGCACTATGATATAAAAAGCTGCAATTTGTCATTATAAGAAGGGGATGCCTTTTGCTTCATTTTATACAAACTCTCTTCTTAGAAAATGTTGGGTTTTAGTTAGTTTTAACTAGTTTAGGTTTAGTATAGCTATTTTATGCATTTTAGGAACTTTGAAACATCACAATGAGCACAAATTGTCTTGTTTATACATTGGGTTTTAAGAACTACATGGCGGTTACTTCTAAACTTTTTTTTCTGTGGAATATATTTTGTTAGTTTATGCTCGTTTGTGTTTTTCAATGATTATGAGTAACTAAATGGATATTTGTGGGAATGTAATGTTTTTGATGATTGAATATGCATGAGTAGTGTGATATTCTTACGTGGTTATGAGTCAATGAGGAACTTTGCCATAGATGTAATAGGCTTGTGATCTAGGAATTCAACAACTTCTTTTCTTATGGATATGACATGTTTATTCATCAACTTTATTACTGCATATGATTTAGCACACCAACTGGTTAGATATGCTACAAATATTTTCTAAACAATTTCATAGAAGTGCACTAGGTGCCTTCTTAGTTGCTAATCGAGCAATTCAAATGGGGTCTTATGCTCCTTCGAAGATTCTTAGAATTATAAAAAGAAAAAGTTATTCAACTTGCAAATTTTCTTTCTTTCTTTTCTTTTTTCCTTTTTATAAAACAATCTACTCATAACTTCAAGGAAAGAAGCTTATGTCAAGGTGCCTTGTTGGTTTCTATGTGGGCAATTCGAATGAGACCTTATGCTCCTTAGATTCTTAGTGTAAAAAAAGAAATAGAAAAAAAATCAACTTAATTAAAATCATCTACTTGCAACTTCATCCAAAAGAAGTTTATATCAAGGTAACTTCTTAGCTGCCATTGGCATAATCCAATTTACTGTTTTCTTTTGGCAAAACCCTAGTTTCATGCTGTAAACACCCTATTTTTGTTCCCTAATTATTATTATTATTAATGTTTTTTCTATTTTTCATATATGAAGGAAAAATAAAATAAATAAAAATAATACACAAATATAGAAAATAAGGGTAGCAATAATAATAATAGACATTTAGGGTTTTTTTTTATTAAATTTTAGAATTTCAAAATAATATAAAATTAGTAAAAATTGGCACGCTTATATGTACTTTGTGTGTAAAGAAAAATTGGGAATTGGGCAAGCCTAACTGGTTCGCATGGTAGCTTGGCGCGCGGGGAAGGAGCGTGTTCGTGAGTTCGAATCTGAGCAAAGGCACTTTGTGCCGTTTTGATTTTTTTTCACCTGAGCTGCCACGTGTCAGCAGTCGATTGGATGACTCGAAGGCACATGCCTGGTGCATGTTCATCTTCAACCTTCAATCGAGATCATTAGTGATGCGAGGAAAGCAGAATCTGACCATTTCAAATCAAATTTTAAAGCAAATCCAACAAATCTTTAGCCAAAAAAGGACAAATATCATCCAATTAGTATGAATCTTAACAAAAAACAAAAGATTTATTCAAATCTGAAAAAAAAAATAAAAAGGGATAGGGATGGGTTTCAACTAAGTTTGATCTCAGCTTATCAAAGGGGATTTTGCGAGTCTATAAATACGACTCAACTTTGGGAAGAAATGAGAGGAAAGGGTGAGGAAGAAAAAGCACGAAAAAGTCCACCGAAGCTCTCTCTCTCTCTCTCTAGATCTCACCGCCGTAGTTGTCGAACAGCCACTTAGGGTGGTTTTTGACAAAAACCAACACCACCATTTAGTTCATCACCCTTGAAAACCTAGGAATTCACCTCTTGATTGCCATTAACAGCTACCGGAAATGTTGTCGATGAGGAGCTCTAACCGCCGTGATCTGACTAACTCGACCCAACTTAACCTAACCTGAATTGCAACCCGTGTCTAGGTAGGTCGAATTTCTTCATTTTTTTAATTATTTAATCATTATTAGTTTTTTTTATTATTATTAACAAAGAAAAGAATAAAAAGTAGTAATACTAAAATAAAAATAAGAATAAAAATAAATATAAATAATAAAAATGTATGTTTTAGGAATATGTTAATAAATTAGGTTTAGAATTTTCTATAATATATATATATAGATATATATATATATATATATAAGAAATATAAAATATATATAATAATAAAAAATAAATATTTTATCACTTAGAAAACTTCTTTTCATAAAAAATAAATGAACAAATAATAATTAGTGATTTAAAAAATTTAGAGGTTTTTTTTTTTTTTTTTTAAGAAATGAAGCTTAAGTTCATAATTTTGTTATAAATTTAAATGGTAACAAACGTAAACCTGACGCATTTTCATAATTAAGACTAAATAATCCACAAAAGTTTTTTGAAAACGAACTACGACTTGTTTAATCCTGAATAGTGGGTACGTAGGCACCTTTATGGAGCAACTCTAAAAAATATATATATATATTTTTTAAATCATTATTAGTGTAATAGTTGTATCATTTTTTTAATATTTTCTTTTATGCTAAAAAAAAAAAGGATATCATAACATAATTTAGATTTTAGAAGGATAAGGTATTAACTTTAGGGTTTTAATACATGTAACCATAGTACTCTACAAAGAAACCATCATAAAATTTCATATGCATAATAACAATGATACCTTTTCAATACTTCCCCTCCTGCTAAGGCCCTAGTAAGTAACTTTGACATAATTAATGAGGGAATTTTCTAGGCCAAAAAAAGAAACATAATTTTTTTTAATCAATAGATCAATTACATGTTCACATAGGGGGAATAGCTATTCTATGCCCTACTTATACAATTGAAAGTTGTTCTTATGGTGTTAAATTCAATTTGAATACTGAATAGTCATTCCAAATGAATTGCTATCACTTAAAATATTGAATATCAATTCATAATTCCAACTCATAGATTGTTATTTAATAGTTCATTTATTATTTTTACCATAAATGTTCTATTCTTGTCAACTACACTACTTTAATCCTATTATCTACACTAAGGGTATAATTGATATTTTGGTTTTATTCCAATATAATTTCTTACATTATTCTACATCAATTGAACGATGTAGTAAACATGTAATAATGGTTACACTTCTAGTCAGTTCCTATTGAGTTGCAATTCTATTCTTCCTTATTTCATACCATGGATTGAACAGATTGGAAGAGTCGTGCATTTGCATTTTGTTATTGCTATTTCTTAGCGATTGTCTACTTTTTATAGGGGATAGATTGTGCATGCCCCTCTTACTTTTGGCATTTCATATTTAATACATTGTGATACCCCAAGTTAAAAGAAAATCTCACATGCTTTGCAAGAGAACAAAGGTAGCAATTTATAAGGTCAAGATTGTGAATACAAGTTAACAATTAGGAACTTTTAGTCTATATAGATAAAAGGCTCATTAATTTTACATTGACTAGACAACAATAATATAAATTGTATCAAAGCCAACCCTTTACCAATAGTTATGCAAGAAAAATCAAGGTGGAAACTAGTTGACCCTAGTGATTGAACTAAAAAACCAATCCAACAAGAGCAATGAGTGTCATTGGAGTGAGAGGATGATGGATTATAGAAGAGGAAAACGTAGCAATTTATAAAACCAAGCTAGTGAGTACCAAAATCAACATTAATTAACCATTTTTTATCTAAGTGAATAACAACATGTTTGTTATTGGTAAGGAATAAGAGTGGAATGGAATTGCAATTCAATGATAATAAAATTGGGCTAAAATTAGGCTTGAATGGCTATTTTTTATAAAACAAAATAATTATTATTTTATTTTGTTGGCAAAATGATCTTAAAGAAAAATGGTTTTTATAGTTAAGAAAAGTACTAGAATGTTCTTTTATATAACTTATGACAACTTTCATATTCTTTAAAAAAAAAAAGAAAAAGAAAAAGAAAAATGAATTTGCAAAGTATGTGCAAATATATAAATCTAATTAAATTATTAAAATAGAAATATATTCTTGACATATTTTATAAAAAACTATGAAAGTTATAATAAATTGTAAAATATATACATATATATGCATACAATATATGTAATCTTATTATAAGTACGTATATTTATATATGTATTTAATCATGTATATATATGTATATGTATATGTACATATATTTATGTGTGTATAAATAAATACATACGCTTTTATATACACGTGTAGGTAAGTAAATGCACATATGTGTATATACATACATACACACACACACACATATATATATATATACACGTGTATGTTATAACATACATTATAACATATATGTAAATAGATGTATAACGTATATATGAGTGTATATGCATATACGTACATGTACATACAATATATGTAAGTATAATATATAAATGTTATATATCTATATGTAAATAGATGTATAAGGTATTTATTTTTATATTTCATGTCAATATGTTACATGTACTAATATATGCAATAAATAAATATATTATAATATTTATTTGTAATTAATATACATATGGAATATAATATTATATTATATTGTAGTTGTTTATAGATATATGTGTATTAGATATGTATATATTTATATAACTTAAATATATAGTATAACATATATATTAATATATATATATATATATACACGTATTTATATGTACAATGCATGCAAGAATAATATATAAATGTTATATATGTATAGCATATTTACATATTACATATATATATTTGTTTGTTTACATATGTCATGTCAATACATTTCATGTACTAATGTATATAATAAATATATGTTATAATATATATATATATATATATAGTATAACATTATATATATTTATATATAATATGTAATGTCGATACATTACATATTTGTTTATATATGTATAACTTATAATGTATATATGAGCCTATATGTATATATATATATATATCTATATATATAATGTACGTAAGTATAATATATAAATATTATGTGTAAAGCATTTATGTACATATTAAATGTATGGATAATATAAATATGATAAGGTTATTTCGGGGAAAAAAATAGCAATGAGGGTTAAAATTGTTATTATTTAATCTTTTAGAAGAAATTGCTATTCTTTATTTTACTGAGTTAGAATTCTTTGTTGCTGTTAAACCAAATACAACCAAATATGGAAATAGTTATTTTATAAGGAATATAGTTGGAATAGAATGGCAATTACACCAACCAAATATGCTGTAAAAATGCCTTAATCACATATTGGAATAATTATTAACTATTGTCTAGCTAAGACGCTACACATGACACATTGCGAATATAATTTTAGAAATTGAACTCACACACTACTATTGGGATGCCCTTAGCACAAAGGTTTTAAGAGCTACTATTCCACCTCATAGAAAAAATAAATAAAATCATAATATGTTAGAGATCCAAGATCGGCAAATTGCTTCCTTTATCTTTTGTCACTTTCATATCTATTTAATATAATATAATCTTTATTCATCAAAAAAAAAGAAAAAAAAAACCGTAATACCTGAAAATTTTATTTATTGATTAAAGTAATATATATATATATATATATATATATATTATAAAGAGTTAAGGACAAGGATCGGATTTAATAAAATTTGAAAGTTAAATTGGACATTTCACATAGAGGATATAAATACTAAAATAAACCTAAGAAACCTAATTTGCCATTGTGAACAGTAAAATAGCAAAGGATAGATGCTCCCTACGAGAAACCCTAGGATGACAAAAGGAAAAAGGAGCGAATCAATTCCAAATATGTGAGGTAAGGATCTTTATACAAATTTCAATTTATGATTAATGGAATTTGGAGTTTATGAATGCCGTTTGTTCATATAGAACACAAAGTTTGAGAGAGGACAATAGGAGAATGGGAATCAAAGGCTCAAGGATATGACGTGTGTAATTTTGACATAAGTGCAAAAATCCTTATAAATTAGATGCATTTAGATGTTTTAGAAATATAATTGAGTTTAGGAATAGAGAGGATTGGATTTAGGAGAATTTAACGTAGAAGAATTAGGGTTCATGGAAATTGTCAAGGGTAATGTGGCTCACCAATAGGGTTGTGTTTCAACTATGTTGCATTTGAAATATGCAACGAGAGATACACGATCTCCCAACATGGTCGTGTTTCAACTGTATTGTGTTAAGAGTAACACGCCCTCCCAAATGGCATCTAAAACAGAAATGTCTATAAAAAGTTATAAGAAATCTAAAAATTATCAAAATTAGTAAAATTGTCTATTCAAAAGACTAAAACGACGAAATTTGCCCAAAAAATGGCATAGCTTAGCATCAAAGGTATTGACTTTTTTTAGTTAGTTTGTTTCCTTCAAAATAAGGTTTAGAAATTAAAAATCGCAACTGACTAGTTTTTGCTAAATTTAGCCATGTATTTGTTTACTATTATTTCCACCTCATCATTTTTTCTCTTACTAAGACTTTAGATGAGTAACTTTAGCATAATTAATAAGAAAATTTTCCTAGCCAAAAAAGACAGAGAAAAATTTCTTTGTGAAGGAAGGAGGAGGTGTGCATTTGCATTTTGTTATTGTTATTTCCTAGCGATCTACTTTTTACAAGAAAAAAAAATGTAAAGTACCTTTTTCACTTTTGCACTTTATATATAGTATTCTACGATATCTCAAGTTAAAAGAAAATCCCACACATATTGCAAGAAGAGAAAGATAGCAATTTATAAGAGCAAAATTATAAATATTAGATTAATACTAATTAGAAAGTTTTAAATTGTACAGATAAAGAGATTCATTAATCATACATTTACATTGACTCATATATTTACTATCATTGGACTAAATCAATGCACACTTAAGATTGTTCACCTTGTGGATATTGTATATTTTCTTTTTGTTCTTTTTGTTTGATAAAGAAAAATTGCAAGTTGCAAAATTGCCTTCAGCCTACTCAAGAACGCACATGCTTATTCATAGCTATATACGTATATACCTTCGTAACTTATATTTATATGCTTTTTAATTTTTTTGATACACTTTGTTAAGGTTAATATGATTTTTACTATTACTCTTTTCTAAAGTCCTTGAAAAATTAGAGTTGTGAAAATGTCTTCCTCACAACCCTAACCTATAAGCACTTTTAGCTTATTTTCTTTAATTTTTAAATATTTTTTCAAAATTTTTGGGATATTACACATATATATATATATATAATTACATTGCTTAATTAAATTAATTACAAAGATGAATCAAAGACCACCAAGTGACATACACAAACGAAATATTAATGGTATTAGAAAAAGTTCAATTTTATAACTTTTGTTAAATATTGAGGATTAAATAAAAAATTTGAGATTCAAATAAAAACTGATCAAATATTAATAACTAAAAGTATACGTTTCTCTTCTAAATTTTATGCATTGTTTTACTCTTAAATACAATCCATGTGTTTGTTTATATTACAATATATTACATATAGAATTATTTTATGGGTAGTGCTATAAGTACACTCTTTGTTCTATGAAGGGGTGATAGTACTCATGTTGTAGCGACCCACCTACTAGGTTTGATTCTTGAACCTGTTCCAATATTCCTATAACTATCCTTGGTACCTATAGGTGTGTTGCTATACCGTCTCTGAATTAGAGATAAGGCAAATTCTGCTAATATTGAACCTGTAACTCCAACCTGTATGAAATTTTATAAACGTCCTGTAAAATGGTGCTAACAGCGCTATCATTTCATATCCACATCATATCTAAATACATGTACTTAAAATCTCCTGTCACATCATACATCATATATATATATCATCGGGATCTGCATTCTCGGTAAGTTGGCATAGCCTATGATTAATCCTGTAGCCTTAAGTGGCTCAAAAGATTAGAAATCCAACCTTATACACACAAATATTTACATTACAATCTGAAGATTAACACCTATAGATCTTATTACAAATAACAGAGGTTCCAAAATGAAACTAAGGGCTTCTTTGCCTCTATTGACACTCTCCAAAAACCCAAGTCTCCAATAACTTATTCTTCAGTACCTGTACCTAAGGTTAGCAAAAACACTAACCCCTCAGCTTCTTAAAAAGCAAAGTGAGTATAAAATTAAGTAACCCAATAAAAACAAACAACAAAATCACATAATAGTAATCAACAATATTATTAAATACCTCGAAGTGATTACTTAAGCAAGCAAGTTTTCAACTCAAGTTATATCCGCAAGAAACCCAATTCAATTTATTACATTTTAACATCATCATGATCTTACTTAGTGATATTTTCCCCGTAATTCCATTTTTGCTAAACTCATAACCTTTTCATTGGAGACCATTTCAATCACTCCTGTTTACTCACAGGTCACAAATATTTTTCAATTAATCCAGGCAAAGCCTATTAATTGGTAGATAAACCACCCTCGTGTACTTTTCAAAACTTAATGTTTTCTCAACCAATTAAGACATCCTTATATACTCTTTTTAGTTAGAAATATTCAGCTCGCCTTTCAGCTGCCTCAAACAAAAGGGGTGACTAGATCCCCATAGGTCACTAAACTGGGCCGGTTTGTCGACCGTGCCTCAAACCCATCCGGGTCGACTCAAAGGTCATACCACAAACTTATTAGGTAGGGAACATGACTTTTTTTTACATTAAGTGTTTTAGGTTAGTAGGTACTTATAGCCTAACTCTCATTTTATTATTCATTTAGATATGTCATCGTTACCAAGACAATAATAGTATGAACTCAACCAGTCATATAAACCCCATTTAATAAGCTAAAAATAACCCAGCATTACATCACAATCATTAAGCATTCGATAATTTAAGTTCATTACATTACATACAATCGGGAATAGTATAATCAAATCCCACACCCAACTCTCATTCTAGGATTTTCTAGAATGTTCCCTTCTTTTTTTCTCATAATCCAATCATATCATGACACACAACCAGCCATCAGCAAACCAATGTAATTCAACAATCCTCCTGCATTGATCACAGTAAGTGACCGTACAAGGTAATTTCAGCCAACAACAAGTAGTCTACATTATCAACCACTTGTACCCAAGAGAAAAGTTAAGGGGGTACTCACCTGAAACAATATATGCCAATCCAAACAGTCGCACCAGCCAAGTTCCTTTGTCCTCCTTACTCAACAGAAATACCTGAATTATCAATATACCAATCAATGTTACCTCATTCGCTCTATTGAACCCTAAATTGCTAATTCAGTATTCCAAACCCTTAAATTCCATCCTAACCTCATATAATCCACCATTTTCCTACAATTTCTAATTCATATACATACGGGTATACTATGCTCTATTATATATTAATGTAATTAAATTTCGACATGATTCTATATTGAATTGTATGGTTCTAAATTATCATAATCTTGCACCAAACACTCCCGTTTTTGTTTCGTAACTAACCCAAGCTTCTCAAAATCATATCATGCTTCAATGAACCTCAATTGAACATCAAATTCAACTAATCAAATCAAATTCTCTAATTTTGCTAAGGATTTAATTCGGCTAGAACAGGGTAATTAGCTTGAAAAATTCACTAAAAATAGAAAACGACTCCAATCTGAACAATTATTGATTTGGTGATCTAATAAATCATATAAGGATCTTATATACTAAAAATTACATCAAAAATACATCATTTGACCTATTTAGTTTCCAATTTAATTTACGACCAAAACAAAGCATTTCTTAAGGAGCACATATTTTTGAATCAAATTTCAGAAAAATAAAATTACTAAATTAATATTCACACAAAATTATGCCAGAATACCAAAAATAATAATTTTTCATTAACATTTGATATTTTTAACAAAAATAGGAAGTTTCGGGCTTTACTGGGAGCTGCTCCGTTCACCAGCCTCCGGCCACCAACGCCGGCAACCACTATGTCGGTCGGAATCCTCTCCCACCCAAAACCTTAACCCTAGCTTGGCCTAGCAGCAGATTTACCCTACCCCCTTCGAACGAACAGACAAAATTCTCCCTACTTAATTGATTTTTTGTTCTTCAATTTTTTCAAATTCTTATTACATCCTACTTCAATCTTGTTCTTCTTCCTATCTTGATGATTGCACGTTGGAAATTCCAATTTCAATTTGCCTAGAAAATTCGGATGAAATGGAGAGAGTTTTGGGTTTCTTTTTTATCTAATTTTTGATGATTTGATTTTTCTCTCTCTATTCTAATATATATATATATATATATATATATGTAATATTACTTAATTTTGCTGACATTGAAAGAGGGTGATGTTCTGTATTTATTTATTTATTTTTTCCTTCCTCTTTTATTTATTTTCTTTTTAGCTATAATATAATATAATATAATATATTATGTACATTTTTTTTACATATATATATATATTCTATATATATATGCCCATATAATTCAAATTATTATTATTATTATTATTATTTATATATATATATTTTTTATTTTATTTTTAACATATAACATACATATACATATTGATTTTACCTTACATACACACACACACACATATATATTATTTTAATTTTAATATTATTGCTTAAGTTTAGGTCCTCACACATGCAAATTCTCAGTTAAAGAGTTACTAATGTATCAAATGTAAAAATTTATAGCAATATTATTTTGATTTTGATTGCTTGACTAATCACAATAAACCTTTCCTTACCCAAGAGCTTCTCTATCACTTAGCGTAGACAAATACTGTAAAAAGAAAAGTAGGATAGGGATTGAGGACATTAAATTATTGGCCTATTTGGAACGCTATGTAAAAACTATGAAAAGAAAAGTTAGGTAAGGATTGGAGATGTGTAATTATTGGCCTTTGGACCACTATGCAATAATGCACCAACGACCTGGAATGAGATTTTGCATTTCAAAGTCTTCTACCACCATTTTTTTTTTCAAAAGATTTAATCATTAACTTTTTTCAATTTTTATAAAAGTAAAACTTATATAAATTCAGATAAACCAACCATTGATCTATAATACGTGTCGACATCTAATTTGTTCATAATAAATAATATAATAAAAATAATAATATTAAGTATATTTAACCATGCAATGTAATAAACAATTTAAAAAATTATAAAAGCAAAATGAAAAAGGATGGTATGGTGCAAACCTATTTACCTTGGTTAGCTGCCTAAGGCTAATTAAAAATTGATATATGTCAACACTAACTAAAAATTTAACCAAGTCAATGGAAGTCCTATTTTTATACAAGCTAGAAAACATTGTGATTCTCATTCTCGCATTTGTTACAACAACCTAAGATGCACCTTTCATAATTTCAACTCAATATCAATATATGCAATAAGTCTGAACTAGTCATCACCATATATATATATATATATACTAGGGAGAGAGAGATGGAAAAAAGATTTATTAATTAATGTATATTTAGGTGGATATGTATCAATTATGTTCGAATGCAAGATAATGGTAGTTGAGAGTTTCTAATAGAATAACAATGTTGAATTTAAACACAGGTGCTAAGTATAAGCCATAGATGAAGTAAATCACAATCAATTAATAATATTGATGAATTAATCATGTATTTATTTATTTATTTATTTTAGAAACCAATTATGAACCCCTTACTTATTTACATATGTAATTTACTATTTTAAATCCTATAAGAAGCTTCTATAACAATATAATTAACCAAGCAAAATTTCTTTTAGCATTTATTTTATATTTTTACATACTGACTTTAAAAATATAGAGTAGACAATGCCAAGATGGAACTCGAAAATTGTATTTTTCCAATTTGAATACACCCACAAATAATAAAAAATTTTAGGGAAGTAAAAAGCTAACTATATCATATAGCAAACTAAGAGGAAAAAAAAAACATAAAAGTGAAGAAAAAAAGAGATTTTTGCTATATGAAACCAAATACATTAAACACAAAGGTATTGTTTAGTTGTAAAAAATTTTTAATATTGGACTGGACAAAACGTTTTGCTCTTTATTTGATTTATATATTTTCTTGGTTACTAGACAAAATGATCATAATATACTAGATAAAATTTTTATTTTTTGTGTTACCCAAAATATGGTACAAAAGTTAAATTTACTAAACAAAAACACAAAAATCCCTATTTAGTACTTTGTCTATCACGTTTAGTATAATATTTTATATATCCAAATAGTGGACATTACAAAAATCCTTATCTAATACTGCACACACCAAATATGATACAAAAGAGTTACACTATCCTATTTTCCTTCTCTACGCTATTAAATTTTTTTTGTATTATCCAGTACTGCAATCCAAACGCTACAAAAGAGTCGACGGAAACTTGCTTTGAATCTGATCATTATAATAGCATATATTTGTGACCTAAAATGTGATATTTGTAGTGACACTCCAACATTCATTATGGAGAGTTGTGATAAAGACGTATAATGTTAAGACGATGAAATATTATCTAACTAGAAATTTTTGACTAAATAATTGTAGATCCTCAAAATTAAAGATAGAAAATTGGAACTTTCAGCTTACACTTTTTCTTTTTCTTTAATTATTTTTGTAAAATGATCTAATTGAATTTCCCTAAAATCATGCTAGTAGGGAATGTGTAGGAGTGGAGGGATCCTAGGTTTTATAAGGGCCAGTTAGGTTTTATATAACCCATTTCGAACCCATCATGATTGCATTCTTACTAATTGGGTAGCTAACCAAGATGGCTAGGTTAGCACAATGCCATTCTTTTTTCCTTTTGATTTTATAATGTTTTTTTATTTTTTATTATATTATGCAAGTAAATATGTTTGATATTATTATTTTTTACATAATTTATTATGGACAAATCAGAAGATGTCAATTGCTATAGATGGATGGATGAAAAATTTAATGAAGTTTATAGAAGTTCCTATATAAAAGTTGAAAAAAAAAGAAAGAAAGTTAGGCAAAATAATATATTTTTCCTTTTCCCGACAAAAGCTTTAGATAGCAAGCACTACATATTCGATTTCGTCTATCCTCTGAACATCATGGACTTTTTATCTACATTTCAAATTAGATAAATAATAGCAGCAAATAGGCTGTAGAGGCAAGTAATGAGCTAACTAAGCTAACAACAAAATTAGCTGTGCATTTCAAAGTATTGTACTTTGAAAACAGATACACTTCATTTCAACAAAATGCAACAGAAAATTAGATTGGAGGAAAACAATAAAAAACATTATTTGCATCCATGTTGAAGCGACGACTCAGAATTCGATGAAAGGGCATGGTCCAATTCTAGCATCTTACTCACTCTTGAGATGCATCACAGAGTATGATTGATGCGGGCATCGTGGAGAACACGGGTTGATACATGACTTATCCCATAGAAGCATACACGACCTCGATACACGGCCTGAGGCATGGCCGTGTATCCATTCAAGAAATCCCACAGAAGCATACACGGCCTCGATACACGACTTGAAGCACGGCCGTGTACTCGGTCAGGAAGATTCACAGATTCATACACGGCCTAGAGGCATGGCCATGTATTGCGCTCGTCACATGCCTAGAAACATACACAGCCTAGAGGCACGGCCGTGTATGCGATAGGTTATAGACGTGTATATCATTATTTATTTCCACGTATACGCTTAGAACTTTCCCTTTTAGGTATTTTACGGGGAAGTATAAATACTCTTTTGTCAGACATGTTAGGGTTACGTTTTAATCATACTTTGAAACACATTTCAAGAGAGGATTTTCTTCCTTTACGGGTTGTGCGCAATCCAAGTTTGTGTGTGTGTGCGAGATTCATTCGTTGAGTGATTCTTTTGCTTCTCTACGCTAACTCGCTGCGTCAGTTGGTATCAGAGCAAGGAAAATTTCTTGTGGAGATGTCGGGTGACGGTAGTTCAGGAGGCGGTCATGTTCCGGATGTTTCTCGAGATATGGAAATTCTGCGAACCGAAGTGCAGGCTTAAAGGGTAGTGTTGGACACCATGGATCAGAGACTCCGACGTTTCGAACAGCGCTTTGATGATCTGGTTGAGCGTTTCGACGCGATGGGAGCCAATACGAATAGAGATAGAGACGTTAGAGGAGTACGACCCGGGGCAAATCCTGCTCTTGGCGTTCCTATTAACAGACCTGTCGCTGCAAATCAAAGAATCCAAGCGTGGGACATGGATTCTGACGAGGAAGATGATTGGCTGATCGGGAATCAACAACCACAGCGGAAAGGATATGATGGTGGTGGATATCGCAGGAATCACCATGGGTATGACCAAGGAGACACCAGCGATTTCAAATTAAAGGTAGATATACCCTCTTTTACCGGTAATTTGAATATTGAGGATTTATTAGATTGGTTGGCAGAGGTAGACCGTTTCTTTGATTATATGGAAGTGCCGGAGGATCGTAGGGTAAAGTTAGTGGCTTGTAGATTGAAAAGAGGGGCTTTGGCATGGTGGGAGAGGTTGCAGAACAGGCGATATAGAGAGGGTAAGCAACCGGTGCAAACGTGGTATAGGATGAAACAATTGATTCAAAGGGATTTCTTACCTCCTAACTACGAACAAATATTATTTCAGCAATATCAGAAGTGTAGATAGGGTCCGAGGATGGTGTATGAATATATGGTGGAATTCATGAGATTGGCTGAGAAGAACGATATAAGGGAGAGTGAAGGGTAGCAGGTGACTAGATATCTGGATGGACTGAGGTTGCAAATTAGGGAGAAGATAGGAGTCCATGTTTTACGCACTGTCAATGAACCGAAAAACATGGCTCTTTGGGCAGAGATGATGCTGCAAGAGAAGACCAACAGGTTTGATGGGGGTAACAGAAGGTTTAGGAGTGATGAAGTCAATACAATAGGTACAAACAAAGGTAAGGCTATCCAGGAAGTGCAAGGTGGGGTTAATGAAAGGAGAGATGATAGAGTGGTGAACAAGAAGCCAATGGAGATTAGGGAGGCACCTAAACAGAACACCCCTATGCTAAACCAGTTATGGGAAAATGCTATAGGTGTAATCAACCGGGCCATCGGTCTAATGAATGCCCCAGTAGGAGACCAGTCAATGTTATTGATCGAGGGGAGGATGATGAGGTGTGTTGTGAACCAGACGGAGGGGATGAGTATTATGGTGATGATGGCTATGGGGATAATGAGGAGGCATACGTCATTAGAAAACTGATGTTAGCACCAAAGTGTGATGAGAAGACCCAGAGGCATCAGTTGTTCCGCACTAGATGTACTGTTGATGGTCGGGTATTTGAGTTGATTGTGGACAGTGGGAGTTGCGAGAATATCATTGGTAGAGAAACGGTGAAGGTCTTGAACTTGCCGATTGAAAAACATCCGAACCTATACACTATTGGATGGGTAAAAGCAGCTGAAAAGATCGAGGTCACTGAGCGATGCAGGGTTCCTTTCTCTATAGGGAAGTATAGGGATGAGGTCTATTGTGACATCGTGGATATGGATGCATGTCATCTTTTGTTTGGGAGGCCTTGGCAATTTGACGTTGATGCCAAGCATGAAGGAAGGGAGAATGTTTACCGGCTAGAGAATGATTGGGTAAAGTTCACTCTTTTACCTCTCAAAGTGTCACACCGCCCTAAAGCTTCCAAAGTGGAAGGGCGTTCTTTTCTCACTATCACCCAATCTGAAAGGGAGATGGAGGAAGCAGTTAAGGAGGCGCAGACAGTCCATGCGCTAATTGTTCGCCAAGTGATGACAGTGGAGGAAGGCTAGAGTAGTGCTCAGGAGCTGCCCGATAAGGTTAAGGAGCTATTGGAGGAGTTTAAGGAGATAACATTTGAGGAGCTACCTGATGGATTGCCTCCCATGAGGGATATCCAACATCACATTGATCTGATCCCAGGAGCTAGTCTACCTAACCTCCTACATTATAGAATGAGTCCAAAAGAAATCGAGATATTGCAGGGGAAGGTGCAGGAACTACTCCAGAAGGGATTCATCAGGGAGAGCATGAGTCCTTGTGCAGTATCCGCCTTATTAACCCCAAAGAAAGATGGGATTTGGTGTATGTGTGTTGACAGCAGGGCGATCAATAAAATTACCATTGGTTACAAATTCCCAATACCAAGGTTGGAGGACATGTTAGATTGTTTGAGTGGGGCTATGTTCTTTTCCAAGATCGATTTGAGAAGTGGTTACCATCAGATTCGGATCCGACCAGGGGATGGGTGGAAGATGGCCTTTAAAACTAAAGAGGGTCTGTATGAATGGCTGGTCATGCCTTTTGGCCTTAGCAACGCCCTAAGCACTTCATGTGTATAATGAATCAGGTACTTAAACCCTTTCTGATCAGTTTGTAGTAGTTTACTTCGACGATATTCTGATTTATAGCAAAACTGAGGAGGAGCACATCAAGCATGTGAGGGAGGTGTTGAAGGTTTTGAGGGAGAACAATTTTTTGTACATTTATAAAATGTTAATTCCCATAGAATTCAAAATTTATTATTTTTTTTTATATATATGTTTTATTATTGTTAATAAAAGTCATATACATATTAGAATTTACCTTCATACCACACAAACATGAGTATTAATTTTAATTTTGAATTATTCTTAAGTTTAGGTCATTCACATGCAAATTGCTGCATTAAAGAGTTGCTAAAAGTGAATCAAATGGAAACATATAGCAAATATTTTGATTTATTGGAAACACAAAAACTTTCTTCCCAAGAGCTTCTCTACCTGCTAGACAATACTGTAAAAAGATAAGTAGGTTTGAGGCATTAAATTATTGCCATTTGGAAGCTTGTAAAAACTATTGAAAAGAAAAGTTAGGTAAGGAGGAGTATGGTAAGTTATGGCCTTGGCCACTATGCAATAATGACCAACGACCTGGAATGAGTTTTGCATTCAAAGTCTCTACACCATTATTTGTCAAAGATTAATCTCAATTTTTTGCATTTTGCATAAAAGTAAACTTATAAATCAGAAGACTACCATTGATTGTAATCTCCCAATTCATGGATAAAATAATTATAAAAATATTAAGTTTTACCAGCATTGAATAACATTAAAACGATTATAAAGCAAATTGCAAAGGATGTATGTAAACCGATTCCTACCTTGTAGTGACTAAGCTAATTAAAAATTGAATAGTGTCAACATATAAAAATAACCATGTAATGGACTGACCTATTTTAAAAGAAACATTGTGATTATTTCGATCTGTTACAACAACCTAAGTGCACTTTCCATATTTAATAATATATAATGATAAATCAAACTGTCAACCGTATATATTAATTATACTTGAGGGAGAGAGAGATGGAACAAAGGGTGATTAGACATCTGAATGTATATTCATGTGTACGTTCAATTATGTTGAATGCAAGCATGAAGGTATGTTAGAGTGTTCAATAGTGTAATAATGTCAATTCCAAACACAGGCTATAAACATAGATGCTAAATCACAATCCATTAATAATTTGAGGAATTATCCATGTATTTTTATTATTAACGAAACCAATTATGAACCTTACTTATTTACATATGTAATTACTATGTTCAATCCAAGATGCCAACATATATTAACCAAGCAAATTCTGTTAGCTATCATTTCATATTTTTATCAAAAAATATGGTAGACATCCATGGGAACTAAATGTACCATTTGACATACAACAAGATAATAAATTCAGTTTGGGAGAAACTATTAATGGCAAACTAAATGATAAAAACATAAAAGATGAGAAAAAAAGAATTTGTTCATAGAAACCAAATAACATTAAACCAAAGTATTGTGTGTTGAAAACAATTTTAATAGGATGAACATTTAGCTGTTTATTGTTAGTTTTTCTTATTATAACAAATGATTAAACATAAACTAGATAAAAGTTATTTTATTGCTTATACCCAAAATATGTACAACAAGTTAAATTTACTCAAACAAAAATTTCCAAGTACTATGTTTATATAGTTTAGTATAATATTTTGATATAAATGTGAACATTACAAATCTTATCTCGAATACTGCAAACAATCAATACTATAAAAAAGTTACAGCTATCCATGCCTTCTTATGCTATCAATTTTCATGTATAGTATCCATTTATGGCAATCCTAAACGTCAAGAGCGACGGAACTTGCCTGATCGAATATAATAGCAAATTTGACCTAAAAGTATATGTAGTGACACTAACAATATGGAGAGGAAAAGACATAATGATAAATGGCTAAATATTGTTTTAACTAGAACTAATAATTGTGATCTCAAAAGATTGAAATTGGACTTATTACTTCCCTTTTTCTTTCTACATTATTGAATGTCTATTGAATCCTAAAATCATGCTAGTGGGAAGTCTTAGGTGGAGGAGATCTGGTTATAAGGATTAGGTTATACACCATTAATCCCATCAGATTGCATTCCTACTATGGATACAAACCAGTGCCCTAGTAGACAACCACCTTTTCCGATTATAAGGAATTCTATTATATTATACCTGTAAAATGTTGTATTCATTACATAAATTTATTATACAATTCAAACATGTCAGCTAAGAGGATGATAAATTAAGGTGTTATAGAGTCCTATAAATAGCAAACAGAAAAAAAATAGCACTACTAGATTCCGCTGTGTATCGATAAGTTGATAGACGGTAGATAATATTATTTGTCTATCCATTGAACGCTTAGAATCCTTTTATGATTTTAAATGGGAAGTATAAATAGCACAAATAGTCAGACAATGTATGGCTAACTGCTAACAAACTTTAGCTTGCATTTCAAAGTATGATTTAAAACGATACACTTCATTTCACAAATCACAGAAATAGATTGTGAGGAATAATTCATACGTTGAGGGTAGAATCGTAAGCATGTCCTACAGCACTAACACTTGATGCATCAGATTGATGTATATATATACAGCATCACGAAATTGAATCATCAATTTCAGAAAGACACTCGGGAAATTGCTGTCCATGAAACTCATTTATCCACGGCTTGAAGAATTAATCCATATTTGACTTGGTTTCTGGGCTATCCCAATATAGCTTGTTCCACCACTCATTCGGTTCCTTTTATCTCCTTTATAGAAGTCATGTGAGGCAACCATTTCAGGTTTGGGCATCTTTCCGCTCTGAGTATCTCTAGAGATTGCCACTGCTCACTCGACTTGTAGTTGCACAAACTTTGCATGATCCGAAGATCGGAAAGATAAAGCGACTTTAATTTAGGAGCAAAAGCTTGGGTTCCTGCTGAACCATCAAGGAGCACCTCTGTCATATTCCCACAATAATGTACAAAGATCTGTTCCAACTCAGGCAGGACCATGTGGGGATAATCAGAAGAGAAGACATTTTTCATATTTGGATTCTGAACTAGATGCAGACTTCTTAATTTAGGAAATGTTGCACCAAGAGCATTAGCTATTTGAGAAAAGCTCATAACTCGTTGATTCCCGTGAAGAGATAGAGACTCCAAATTCAACAGGGCGCCAGAGTTCGGAACAAGTCCTGCTAATTCTTCGTTGAAGGAACAATTTATGATGTGCAAGACTTCATTTTGGAGCTGGACGGATTGCTTGAGTTGAAATTAGGAAATATCTCGTTTACATCTCCTAATATGCCCCTCAAAATTAGTTCCTCTGCATGTAAAATGAAAGTTCCAACCTTATTTCCTTTGATCTTCCTAATATAAACCCTCTTTTTGCCTGCTGCAAGATAATGTGAGAAATCATAACCATAATAAAATTCAAAACTTTTCAGTCTTTTCATCCAGTTGAAATCTTCATGAGTGGCTTCGACATCAGCTAACTGAAGATAGACTTCCTTCAGCGATTTGAGTCTCGATAGGTCCTGCACTACTACATTTTTTGACGCCGATCTTCTCTTGGTATGCCATTCGTAGCCACTTCCTCTCATGTCCAACATCTCCAATGCACTCAAACTTTGTATGAGATCGACCTCAATGCTTTCCAAATTATTAGTGTATGACAGATTTAACATCCTTAAGTTTGATTGCTGGCTTATTCCTCTTGGCACTTTATGAAATGAAGAAAAAGATAGGTCAAGTACCATGAGTTTTGCTCCACATGACAATTCCTCCAAATCACTGCCACAACACCTTAGAAGAAGAGCACGTAATTCAGTTAGATGGAGAAGAGAACATGAAAAAGGTTGGAGATTCCACGTATTCAAGACTCTAAGTGCTTGGAATCCTTTTAGAAGCTCTTCAGATATTGGTACCCACTCTTCAGTATAGAGAAGTAGAAGGGTAGTCAGCTTAGGGAAATCCTTCTTATATTCAGGTAGCTCTATAGTCTTGTTGTCTACAAAAGAGATCCACTTTATATTTTCAACTTCCTGTGGCAATGCAACTTTCGGACTCTTGGAGATTCCATGTCCAGAGAAAACAATAGATGTGCTATTCAACTTTGTAATCCATATTGCAACATCACGTACCACATCATGCATCTTGATTTCATTCTCAAATTGACCTTCTTCCAGTAAACAAGAGTTCTTCAAATTTTCAATCAAATCCAACCCTTTACTATATGCACTTTCATAGTTTAGCTGTTCGTCAATGATATTACCAGCTAGCCAGCATTGTACAAGTTCACTTATTTGGATGAGTAGGCCTCGGGATATAAAGAACAATACAGAAAGCAAGATTTGAGTGTTTCATTTGCTAGAAAATCGAAACTTAACTTTAATGGCTTGTAAACTTGAGATTCAACGCCATCTGGAGGGTTAGAACTTCTCATACCGTTGATAGCACTCTGCCACTGGTGAATGTTAGTCTTTCCCCTCATGGCTGATCCCGCAGCAACAAGTGCTAGAGGCAGACCCTCGCATTCCTTGCAAACAGCTTCTGCTAGTGGTTGGATTCTTTGATCAGTTACAACATCTCCAGCCTTTTCAGCAAATAATTGCCATGCTTCAGTGGTTGTTAGGTATCCAATTTTAACTGATTTTGCTTTCATCCCCATACAAACATTCTCAAGCCGTGTAGTAAGAATTACCTTCGAACCTTTTTGGTTTTCAGGAACGCCTATGTGTACCAAATCAATAGACTCCCAAACGTTGTCCAGAATAAGGAGAAACTTCTCCTTTTGTAGTCTGTTGTAGATCAGATTTGCAACTTCTCCGGTGTTCATGCCTTCTCTTACACATAGTTTCAGTTTTTCAGCAATGGCTTTCTGCACCACATTTTCATTGACATCCTTGATTAGTGGGATTAATCTAACTAAGCTAAATGAAGTGGTGCTCTTCAGCTTGTTATTCAGTGCATTTACAAGAGTGGTTTTGCCCACTCCGCCGGGTCCCCACACTCCAATGCTCCAAACTTCATCATCATCAAGCATGTCCATCAGTTTTCTCAAATTTCTTTCAACAGTGCTTCCATCTTCAATTTTAGGGACGCCAAGGATATGCTCAACAGGTTCTCTATTGAGATTGGCGCATGTTATGATATTCTGCCCTTGGATTGTCAATTTCCTCACTTTCTTATGCAGCTTGCACCTGGAAACTCCATGGCCAAAGATGCAGCATGATAGCTGCTGGCCGTCATTTTGACTTGATGATATATCCCAGCTTAGTAGTAGTTGAGGAACCATCTCCATGACCTTTTCCACCTCTGAAAGCCATCTATCTATTTCATTTGAGGACCTCATCGCTTTAATATCATTCATCGTTTGGCTAAGCTTCCCTGCATCTGCAGCAAAAGATTCAGGTGCTTTGAGAATATCGATGGAAGTTTTTATCCCATTGTATATTGGATCACACAAAAGACCACCAATTGCTACCACCACTGAAGTAATCATGGAAGCAATGACATCTGCTAAACTTAAAAACCCCATCAAAAGAAAATTTAGATATAGAATTTGCAGGGAGATCGGAGGGCAGTCTCTTCTATGAATGGTTTTAGGAATAAAATCTTAGGCAAGTGGTGCAATGGTCGGTTTTCGATCTCATGTAAGGTCTTCCCCAAGCCTTTTCATATTAATTATTTTCGTTGTACAGCAAACTATGTCACATCCCACAAGGACCCTAAATATGATACACCGCCACAGTTAGCTAACCCTCATTAGATAACCGTGAAGCATGTAAATTATCATATCAAATTAACCCGTTAAAAATTAAATAATAGAAGAAAATGCCTTATCTCGGTTATCATTTCATATTCCTTTAATTACAATATGAGCATCAAAAGTCCAACATTGTAGATAAGGTTTTTCTTTACCTGTTTATTATACATAATTTCTAAAAATAGACCTCATTTAGGTCCTATCACACAACATGCCAAAATTTTACTAATTCAATTAAAATACTTACAATGTAATACAATTTAGTCTTCCATCATAATTTATAAGGGAAGTCTACTTTATCCCTTGATCCTTGCTTCCAAATCCCATACTTTCACATCAAATTCTTACTTGTTTGGGTAAGTCTACCCAAAAGATTCTTGTAGTTGTGATCTACATCATAAAATAATAAGAGGGTGAGCTATTATTACTCGGGGAGATGTGAGTGCAATCTCTTAATATTATATATGCACAATCAAGTTAAATAAGTTTGTCAAACATATACTATGCATGAATAATCCATATGTAATGCAACATCACATGCAGTCTTTTGGTAAGTAACGTAAAGTCTAGGGTTTAACGCTTATCTTAATCTTGGGTTAGAGATTCTCATAACAATCAGCACCCATATATCTTAGTTTGCTCATTTTCCATCTTATCCCTTTACTATTTATCTTAAGGTTTTAAAAGTCTTAAACTCTACGTGTCTAATTAGCATACCAAGCACATACCCTCAAGAACATGTAAGACTTTCTCACTTGGTTCCATAAAAAACGCGACAATCCCCATAGTCATGTAGTTTTCGATTAGCAGAACAATAGCCCCTATGCAATTACTTGTTGTATGTTTTGTAGCATGATAACCTTCAATTTAAATGCAATGTATCATGCAATGTATGTCAAATTTCATTTAAGTCTTAATAATTAATTAATTAATTTAAGGCGATCAAATAATGAGTATTCATAACTATTTAGCAAGGTACCCTACTTAGTAGGTATTTAAAATATTAAGAGAAATTCACATCTAAAAACATATTTTGGAAACCTGATAATTCCATAAGGATTACTCATCATCAAATTATTATTATTATTATTTTTTGTATATGTATGTATGTATGTATTTATACCTAAACCTACGGGCGTAAGCTTGCTCATAGCTCCTCGAACACACCATACCGCACACACCTAACACACACACATATAGCCATGTGCACACATACACCATAGCGCATACACACTAGCGCATCACACACACACATACAACACCATAGCACACATGACACACAACATCACACACATACACACGACACAGCACACTTACTCGATGTAGGACAAACGTGCGGCACCGCACCCTAGCACACATGAACATGACATAAGACACTTATACACATAGTACTATAGCACATGCACACACAACACTACACACAGAGAGACACACATGCAAGGAGCCTCTGCAGCACATACACATGACATGGTCCATGCACACAACACAACATTAGAGACACATGCACCAACATAGACACACTACACACATACACGCACAAAGACACACTACACGTAGCAAGGAACCATACACACACACACTAGCTCACACATGCACATATATCGACAAAAACACACACATAACGCAACCAACATAGGACACACGTGCACACACTTCAAGGCACCCACCTACACACACACCACACGATCACTAGCAACAATAGATGCACCCATTAGCACTCACATCACACCATTGGTAAACACACACACACAAGGAGAACCACCCATCCATGCTAGAAAACATACTCACAGACCACATGTGTTCACCACTTTGACCCCAACAACAATAGCAAGCACATCCCATTAGCAAAGCACAACAAAATATACATATACATAACTATACTATACACAAAACTTTAAACAATGCAATATATAATGGATTTTTCACTCACCTGAGTTTTATTTCTTTTATAGTGTGAAATAGTCGTCGAGTTGTTAAGTTAAGTCAATTTCTTCACTTGAAATAAAAAATAAATGATGTTTTTACTTATTATTTTTATTAGGTTCATCTTTATTCTTACATTTCTAACTTTTTTCAATATATCCTAATTGATGGAGAACTCGGGGTCGAGTTCTTTGCAGGTGGGAGAGAATGATGCGGACATAGTGGAGGACAGAGGCTGACATGGGTTCAGGCATGGCTTGAGACATGGCCTAGACATAGTGGAGGACAGAGGCTGACATGGGTTCAGGCGTGGCCTGAGACATGGCCTGGACATAGTGGAGGACAGAGGCTGACACGGTTCCGGGCACGGCTTGAAACACGGCCTGGACATAGTAGAGGACACAGACGCTGACACGGTTCTGGGCATGGCTTGAGACACGACCTGAAGGACTGTCACAGACTCTGACACGGTTCCGGGCACGACTTGCAGAACTTTTATAGAAGCTTGCATGGGTTAAGACACGGCTTGGGACACAGCCGTGCCTCTAGCCGTGTATGCGATAGATTCCAGACGCGTATATTATTATTTATTTTCACGTGTACGCTTAGATTTTCCCCTTTTAGGTATTTTACGGGTAAGTATAAATACTCTTTTGTTAGACATATTAGGGTTACGTCTTATTTTATATTTTTAAATATACTTCGAGAGAGGATTTTCTCTATTTGCGGGTTGTGCGCAACCCTAGTTTTGTGTGTGTGTGCGAGATTCATTCGTTGAGTGATTCTCTAAGTTTTCTACGCTAACTCACTGCGTCAGTTGGTATCAGAGAAAGGGAAATTTCCTGCGGAGATGTCGGCTAACGACGGTGTTGACGGTGATCGTATTCTTGACGGTGTTCGAGGTACAGAAGTCCTATGTTACGGGCAACCAATACGAAGGGCGGTAGAGGAGACCATGGATCAGAAAATCCAGCGAGAGGAACAGCGTCTTGAGGCCCTAATCTATCGATCCAATACCAACAGTAGCAGGCAGGTCTATTGGAGACGACTGGAAGGCGATCCAAGGAATAGTTCTGTTACTTATGATACGGATGATGGAGACGAGATTTTTAATAATCTGCCTAGGAGAAGAGGCCATGGTAACATAAGACGGTACAACAGATGTGACTATAGGTATAAAGATGAAATCTTTTCTCAATTTAAATATGTTGTATCGGAGTTTGATGGTTCCGAAAGTCTGAATGAGTTTTGGGTTTGGGTAGAGGACATAGAAAGATTCTTTGACCATATGAGGGTTTCAGAGGGAATGAAGATAGAGTTAGTGGAGAGTCGTTTGTGGGGTGATGCATTGTATTGGTGGGAACGACTTCGGGAAGTAAGACACCTTGAGGGTAAGGATCCGGTGAGGACTTGGTTTATGATGCAATACTTGCTAGAACAAAAGTTCTTTCCCCTTGATTACGAGCGAATCCTCCCTCAAGAAATTCCACAAACACCTAAGCCAGTAAATTTAATTCCGGAAGTGTTTAAAGAGGAAATGGTCAAACAAGAGGAAAACTCGACCCTTAACGATCATAGTACTTCGATTGATGATGGTGGGGGCAGTGGTAAAGTAGTTGAAGCCTACAAACTTTTTGTTGATGAAGAAGCTATTGCAGAGGAGCCTTTGTTGAATGACGAGCAAGCGATGATGGTTACTGAAGAGTCGAAGGTTGGAGATTCTCTGCGCATATTCATCGCACCAATGAAGGAGATTAAGGATGTAGAGTTTAATGCTTTGGCCAAAAACTTATATTTCAATCCAGAGGAAGCGCTAGAGGTAATAAGGGCAACTGTTCTATTGCTTCCTACCAACATAGGTGGTGATTATCCCATTAATACCCAAATCCATCCGGATTATGCGCAAATAAATTTAATAGAAAATTCGGTGACAAGTGTTACTCTGGGTGTGGTAGTTGATGTAGTGCGAATCACGATCAAGCGACGAGATAAATAGGATAAATCAAGATGATTCAAAGAGAGGGAACGACATGGAAAGTATATTCACAAGAAGAAAACTTGGGATCGAGTTCTGTGTAGGTGGGAGAGAATGATGGAGAACTCGGGGTCGAGTTCTTTGTAGGTGGGAGAGAATGATGGAGAACTCGGGGTCGAGTTCTTTGCAAGTGAGAGAGAATGATGCGGGCATAGTGGAGGACAGAGGCTAACATGGGTTCAGGCTTGGCTTGAGACATGGCTTGGACATAGTGGAGGACAGAGGCTGACACGGTTCCGGGCACGGCTTGAGACACGGCCTGGACATAGTAGAGGACACAGATGCTGACACGGTTCCGGGCACGGCTTGAGACACGGCTATTTTACTATCCATTAATTTGTGATCAATTTTACTATCCATTAATTTGTGATAACATCATCACAAACTCTGACACGGTTCCGGGCACGGCTTGAGACACGGCTTGCAGAACTTTTACAGAAGCTTACACGGGTTAAGACACGGCTTGGGACACGACTGTGCCTCTAGCCGTGTATGCGATAGATTCCAGATGCGTATGTTATTATTTATTTTCACGTGTACGCTTAGATTTTTCCCTTTTAGGTATTTTACGGGAAAGTATAAATACTCTTTTATCAGACATATTAGGGTTACGTCTTATTTTATATTTTGAAATACACTTTGAGAGAGGATTTTGTCTATTTGCGGGTTGTGCGCAACCCTAGTTTTGTGTGTGTGTGCGAGATTCATTCGTTGAGTGATTCTCTAAGTTTTCTATGCTAACTCGCTGCATCATTAATCTTAAAATTCTGGTGTTATATTTTTAAAATTATATCTAAATTTTAAAGCTAATAATTTATTATATAAGTGTTATCTAATTTTGTATATCTTATTTAAGAATTGTAGTGATGGCCTCAGATTAAAATTCTGAGTTCGTACATGGAAGTTACGGCGCGTTTTCTGCTCGAAAAAATTTTCTTTCTTTTCTCTGTTGATTTTTGGCACATAAGATAAGAAAAGGGAAAAAGGAAGAAATGGATAAGGACAATGGGAGCCGACGGAAACAGGTTATGATTTATTTTGGATTTGTCGGTTCGCAGTGTAAACTAAAATATTTTTATATAGAATTTTATGATTAAATTAAATAAATTATTTTAAAATATTTATTTAATTATTATAAATTTATAATTTTAATTTATTTTATTATTTATTCTATAATTCACTCATTTAGCTTTTTCAACTACTATTTTTCTTATATTAAAATTATAAAAATAAAAAACAAAGTTTCTAAAGTAATTATTAAACTAATTTGACATTAGGTTTTAGCTAAATTAGGTGGTTTTACAACTAACTATTATTTATTAACGTTTCTGGACGAAGACCCCATTGACTAGCTAAGATAAAATATAGCAGTTTTTACATGTAAGCATACCTATCGTGATTCATTTTTTCAATAAATTAAATAAAATTGTTTGTACATCATTAAACAGAATGTTACCTTTCAAGTGGATGAGATTTTTAACTTTATGTTGCAGTGAGTTTTGATAGTATCTTATTCTAACAAAATTATAATCTGATGATAAGTATACTGATTTCCATTTCCGTTGTAGCTACTGAAAATTGAATATGTCCTATTCTTATCATCTTCAATCTTATGTATAATGTATCTTTAGGTACACATGAGTGTAGAATTGGAGAAGATAACGAGCAAAGGCAATATTGACTAACAAATGATAGTTAATAGCTTTGTCGCGGTCGTACAGGATTGCACTTGTAAAATCAATGCAAATTAATTATTGAGCAATGAGTGATATATACAAACGAAAATATTGCGAAAATATTGCAGCTTTAGAAAAAGTCCAATTTTATAAATTTTTGTTAAATATGATGACTCAAATAAAAAAAATATATTTAAATGAAAAACGAATCAAATATTGAAAATTAAAAATACATTATTTCCTTTTGAATTTTATACATTATTTTACCCCAAACACAATCTCTTTCACTTAATGGGAAACAAAGACTTTATGAAAAAAAAAAAAAAAAAGAAAAGTAGGACAAAGAATGATCGAAGCAATGAAATAATATAATTATTGGGGCCCTCACGCAATAATGCACCGACGACTTCAAACAAGATTTTGAATTTCAAGGTCTTCTGACACTTTTTTTTTTTTCAGAAGATACACATTTAATCATCAACATTATTCAACTTTTATAAAAATAAAACTCATATAAATTCAAATAAATCTTCCATTCATCTATAATACGCACCAATTTTTAATTTTTTCCACAATAAATAATATAATAAAAATAATAATATTAAATATATTTAATCACATAATATAATAAAAAATAATATATATATATATATATATATATAAAAGATAAAGGACTACATGGTGCAAACCAATCTACCTTGATTGGCCACCTAAAGCTAATAAGAAGCTCACATATATCAATAGTAGACTAAAAATTTAACAAGGTTAACGAAAGTTCTATTTTTATAAAAGTTAAAAAACATTGTGAGCCAAATAAAAGGAGAAAAAAATTAACAACTCAAATAAAAAAAATACATAAGCATTAAAAACTAAAGTTATTTTTTTGTCTACTTTTCTTTTTAAGTTCTTCACTTCTTTTTCTCATGGAAAAACTATAAAGGAAATATCTATAAGTTTTATTTAGATAACAATTCACAAATATGAATAATTGGAAAATAATCATATAGTATCAATATCTTGTATTGACTATGGGAACTTTGATTACAATAAAGATGGAAATCTAATCACTACTCTTTAGGGCTAACGATTTGTCACTTGCTAACTTGATATGGTGCAATCCAATTATGTATAGATTTTTATTAGGAAGCTCAACACTAATAATAAATGGGTTGTTCCCCTTTATAGTTATGTTTGAGTTCGTGTCTAACATCTAGAGCTGAATACAAACCTGCTCATTACACAAATCTCTTAAATAGGTTTGAGTTTGGCCCAATAGCTTGTTTAATAATAAGGTACTTTTATTTCCTTTCGAGGTGTTGCATTAACTCACATAGGGGTGGCTACAGTTTGGTTTGGTTTAATTTTCTCTTTAAACCAAACAAAACCATAAAATGCAGTCATTTTTTTTTCATCACTTTGAACCATAAAATGTAGTTCAATTTTTTTGCCAAGATGAGTCTCTATCCTATTGTCTAGTGCCCATCACTGCACTATCAAGATGATAGAAGATAAACCCTAGCACATGCTAGATTTGATAAGGTGCTAACATGTGGCCAGTATCTAAGCAACGGGTTAAAGAACCGTTTAGACAATAGTACTATGATATAAAAAGCTACAATTTGTCATTATAAGAAGGGGACGCCTTTTGCTTCATTTTTATACAAACTCCCTTCTTAGAAAACATTGGGTTTTAGTTAGTTTTAACTAGTTTAGGTTTAGTATAGCTATTTTATGCAACTTAGGGACTTGGAAACATCACAATGAGCACAAATTGTCTTGTTTGTACATTGGGTTTTAAGAACTACATTGCGGTTACTTCTAAACTTTTTTTTCTGTGGAATATATTTTGTTTAGTTTATGCCGGTTTGTGTTTTTCAATGATTATGAGTAACTAAATGGATATTTATGGGAATGTAATGTTTTTGATGATTGAATATGCATGAGTAGTGTGATATTCTTATGTGGTTATGAGTTAATGAGGAACTTTGCCATAGATGTAACGGGCTTGTGATCTAAGAATTCAACAACTTCTTTTCTTATGGATATGACATGGTTATTCATCAATTTTATTACCGCATATGATTTAGCACACCAACTGGTTAGATATGCTACAAATATTTTCTAAACAATTTCATAGTAGTATACTAGGTGCCTTCTTAGTTGCTAATCGAGTAATTCAAATGGGGCCTTATGCTCCTTCAAAGATTCTTAGAATTATAAAAAGAAAAAGTTATTCAACTTGCAAATTTTCTTTCTTTCTTTTCTTTTCTTTTTTCTTTTTCTTTTTTGATAAAACAATCTACTCATAACTTCAAGGAAAGAAGCCTATGTTAAGGTGCCTTCTTGGTTTCTATGCGGGCAATTCGAATGAGACCTTATGCTCCTTAGATTCTTAGAGTAAAAAATACATAAATAGAAAAAAAAATCAACTTGCAATTTTTTTTAATTAAAATCATCTACTTGCAACTTCATCCAAAAGAAGTTTATATCAAGGTAACTTCTTAGCTGCCATTGGCATAATCCAATTTACTATTTTCTTTTGGCAAAACCCTGGTTCCATGTTGTAAACACTCTATTTTTGTTTCCTAATTATTATTATTAATGTTTTTTCTATTTTTCATATATGAAGGAAAAATAAATAATAAATAATAAAATAAATAAAAATAATACACAAATATAGAAAATAAGGGTAGTAATAACAATAATAGACATTTAGGGTTTTTTTATTGAATTTTAGAATTTCAAAATAATATAAAATTAGTAAAAATTGGCACGCTTATATGTAATTTATGTGTAAAGAAAAACTGGGAATTAGGCCAGCCTAATTGGTTCGCATGGTCACCTAGCACGTGGGGAAAGAGCGTGATCGTGAGTTCGAATCTGAGCAAAGGCACTTTGTGCCATTTTGATTTTTTTTCACCCGAGCTGCCACGTGTCAGCAGCTGATTGGATGATTCGAAGGCACACGCATGGTGCATGTTCGTCTTCAACCTTCAATTGAGATCGACGATGATGCCGGGAAAGTAGAATCCGACCATTTCAAATCAAATTTTAAAGAAAATCCAACAAATCTTTAGCTAAAAAAGGATAAATATAATCCAATTAGTACGAATCTTAACAAAAAATGAAAGATTTATTCAAATTTGAAAAAAAAAAAAAGGGATAGGGATAGGTTTTAACCAAGTTTGATCTAAGCTTATCAAAGGGGATTTTAGGAGTCTATAAATAGGACTTGACTTCGAGAAGAAATAAGAGGAAAGGGTGAGGAAGAAAAAGCACAAAAAAGTCCACCAGAGCTCTCTCTCTCTCTCTCTAGATCTCACCACCGTAGTTGCCGAACAGCCACTTAGGGTGGTTTTCAACAAAAAAACAACACCACCATTTGGTTCATCACCTTGAAAATGTAGGAATTCACCTCTTCATTGCCATTAACAGCCACCAAAAACATTGTCGATGAGGAGCTCCAATCGCTATGATCCAATTGACTCAACCTAACTTGACCCAGCCCGAACTGCGACCCGTGTCCAAGTAAGTCGAATTTCTTCATTTTTTTAATTATTTAATCATTATTAGTTTTTTTTGTTATTAACAAAGAAAAGAATAAAAAGTAGTAATACTAAAATAAAAATAAGAATAAGACTAAATGTAAATAATAAAAATGTATGTTTTAGGAATATGTTAATAAATTAGGTTTAGAATTTTCTAATATATATAAGAAATATAATATATATAATAATAAAAAATAAATATTTTATCACTTAGAAAACTTCTTTTCATAAAAAATAAATGAACGAATAATAATTAGTGATTTAAAAAGTTAGAGGTTTTTAGTTTTTTTTTTTTTTAGAAATGAAGCTTAAGTTTAGAAATTTTTTATAAATTTAAATGGTAACAAACGTAAACCTGATACCTTTTCATAATTAAGACTAAATAATTCACAAAATTTTTTTGAAAGCGAACTACAATTTGTTTGATCCTAAATAGCGAATATGTAGGCACCCTTATGGAGCAATTCTAAAAAAAAAATAAAAAAAAATATTTTCGAATCATTATTAGTGTAATAGTTGTATCATTTTTTTAATATTTTCTTTTATCCTAAAAAAAATGAAATCATAACATAATTCAGATTTTAGAAGGATAAGGTGGTAATTTTAGGGTTTTAATACCTGTAATCATAATACTACACAAAAGAAACCACCATAAAATTTCATCTGCACAACAATAATGATACCTTTTCAATACTTCCCCTCCTACTAAGGCCCTAGTAAGTAACTTTGGCATAATTAAAGAGCAAATTTTCTAGGCCAAAAAAGAAACATAACTTTTTTTTTTTAATCAATAGATCAATTACATGTTCACATAGGGGGAATAGCTATTTTATGCCCTCCTTATACAATTGAAAGTTGTTCTTATGGTGTTAAATTCAATTCTAAATACTGAATAGTCATTCCAAATGAATTGCTATCATTTAAAATATTGAATAGCAATTCATAATTCCAATTCATAAATTGTTATTTAATGGTTCATTTATTATTTTTACCATAAATGTTCTATTCTCATCAACTACACAACTTTAATCCTATTATCTAGGGGTATAATTGATATTTTGGTTTTATTTCAATATAATTTCTTACATTATTCTACGTCAATTGAACGATTTAGTAAAGATGTAATAATGGTTAGACTTTTAGTCGGTTCCTATTGAGTTGCAATTCTATTCTTCTTTATTTCATACCATGAAGTGAGCGGACTAGAAGAGTTGTGCATTTGCATTTTGTTATTGCTATTTCTTAGCAATTGTCTACTTTTTGTAGGGGATAGATTGTGCATGTCCCTCTTACTTTTGGCATTTCATATTTAATACGTTGTGATACCCCAAGTTAAAAGAAAATCTCACATGCTTTGCAAGAGAACAAAGTTAGCAATTTATAAGGTCAAGATTATGAATACAAGTTAAAAATTAGGAACTTTTAGTCTATATAGATAAAAGGTTCATTAATTTTACATTGACTAGACAACAATAATATAAATTGTATCAATGCCAACCCTTTACCAATAGTGATGCAAGAAAAATCAAGGTGGAAACTAGTTGACCCTAGTGATTGAACTAAAAAACCAATCCAACAAGAGCAATGAGTGTCATTGGAGTGAGGGGAGGATGGATTATAGAAGAGAAAAACGTAGCAATTTATAAAACCAAGCTAGTGAGTACCAAAATCAACATTAATTAACCATTTTTTTTATCTAAGTGAATAACAACATGTTTGTTATTGGTAAGGAATAAGAGTGGAATGGAATTGCAATTCAAAGATAATAAAATTGGGCTAAAATTAGGTTTGAATGGCTATTTTTTTATAAAACGAAATCATTATTATTTTATTTAGTTGGCAAAATGATCTTAAAGAAAAATGGTTGAATAGTTAAGAAAAGTACCAGAATGTTCTTTTATATAACTTATAACAACTTTGATATTCTTTAAAAAAAAAGAAAAAGAAAAATGAATTTGCAAAGTATGTGCAAATATATACATCTAATTAAATTATTAAAATAGAAATATATTCTTGACATATTTTATAAAAAAATATGAAAGTTATAATAAATTGTAAAATATATACATATATATGCATACAATATATATAATCTTACTATAAGTATGTATATTTATATATGTATTTGATCATGTATATGTATATGTACTTATATGTATGTGTGTATAAATAAATACATATGCTTTTATATACACATGTGTAGGTAAGTAAATGCACATATGTGTATATACATAAATACATACACACACACACACACACACACACATATACATGTGTATGTTATAACATACATTATAACATATATGTAAATAGATGTATAACATATATATGAGTGTATATGCATATACGTATATGTACATACAATATATGTAAGTATAATATATAAATGTTATATATCTATTACATATAAGGTATTTATTTATATATTTCAAGTCAATATGTTACATGTACTAATATATGCAATAAATAAACATATTATAATATTTTTTTGTAATTAATATACATATGAAATATAATATTATATTATATTGTAGTTGTTTATAGATATATGTGTATTAGATATGTATATATATATATAACTTAAATATACAATATAACATATATGTTAATATATATATATACATGTATTTATATGTACAACGCATGTAAGTATAATATATAAATGTTATATATGTATAGCATATGTACATATTACATATATATATATATATATATATATATATATATATATATATATATTTACATATGTCATGTCAATACATTTCATGTACTAATGTATATAATAAATATATGTTATAAAATATATATAATATAGCATTATATATATTTATATAATATAATATGTAATGTCGATACATTACATATCTGTTTATATATGTATAACGTATAATGCATATATGAGCCTATATATATATATATATATACATCTATATATATAACATGCGTAAGTATAATATATAAATATTACGTGTAAAGCATTTATGTACATATTAAATGTATAGATAATATAATTATAATAAGGTTATTTCGGGGAAAAATAGCAATGAGGGTTAGAATTGTTATTATTTAATCCTTTAGAAGAAATTGCTATTCTTTATTTTACTGAGTTAAAATTCTTTATTGATGTTAGACCAAATACAATCAAATATGGAAATAGTTATTTTATAAGGAATATAGTTGGAATAGAATGGCAATTCCACTAACCAAATATGTTGTAAAAATGTCTCAATCACATATTGGATTAATTATTAACTATTGTCTAGCTAAGATGCTACACATCACACATTGCGAATATATTTTTAGAAATTGAACTCACACACTACTATTGGGATGTCCTTGGCACAAAGGTTTTTAGAGGTACTATTCCACCCCATAGAAAAAAAAATAAAATCACAATATGTTAGAGATCCAAGATTGGCAAATTGCTTCCTTTATCTTTTGTTAATTTCATATCTGTTTAATATAATATAATCTTTATTCATCCAAAAGACATAAAGAAAAAAAACTGTAATACCTGAAAATTTTATTTATTGATTGATGTAATATATGTATATATATATTATAAAGAGTTAAGGACAAGGATTGAATTTAATAAAATTTGAAGGACAAATTGAACATTTCACATAGAGGATATAAATACTAAAATAAACCTAGGAAACCTAATTTGCCATTGTGAATAGTAAAATAGCAGAGGATAGATGCTCTCTACGAGAAACCCTAGGATGATGAAAGGAAAAAGGAGCGAATCAATTCCAAATATGCGAGGTAAGGATCTTTATACGAATTTCAATTTATGATTAATGGAATTTGGAGTTTATGAATGCCGTTTATTCATACATAACACAAAGTTTGAGAGAGGATGATAGGAGAATGGGAATCAATGACTCAAGGATACAACATGTGTAATTTTGATGTAAGTGCAAAAATCCTTGTAAATTAGATGCATTTACATGTTTTAGAAATATAATTAAGCTTAGGAATAGAGAGGATTGGATTTAGGAGAATTTGAAGTAAAAGAATTAGGGTTTGTGGAAATTGTCGAGGGTAACGTGGCTCACCAATAGGGTCATGTTTCAACCGTGTTGCATTTGAAATATACATCGAGAGATACACGGCCTCCTAACATGATCATGTTTTGACCATGTTGAGTTTAGGGTAGCACGACCTCCTAATACAGTCGTGTTTCAACCGTGTTGAATTAAGAAGAACACAACCTCCCAACATAGTCTTGTTCCAACTATGTTAAAGCTAAACTTCACATCGAAAGATACATGACCCTTAACACGGTCGTGCTCTAGCCCATGTTGAGCAACACGATCCCTAATATGGCCGTGTTGAATAAAGTATAACTTAATTATATATTCATTTAACTTCAAATTAAACTAATTTCCACATAACTTAGATAGCTAGTAAGACCCTAGAGAAATTAAATAAATAAGATTAAGAAAAATAAGAGAATGATATTGATCTTAGATTAAATACTAAGAAGAGCTTATTGATTTGTATAGATTTCAATTTAGTTTAAGTTTAAGACTGGGAAGTGCTTAAGGCTGGGATTTAAGGTATGTGTAACTTATGTGTTGACTTGTGCTTGTTTAAGTTAGTTAATGTATGAAACTTGATTTAATTAATGAATTGGTTCAAGTATTTAAGTTGTATGTTGTATATGCTTGGCTCGGTTTAAGGGCTTGTAGTGGTAGATTCCTAGGGAACACCTCAATGATCCTTGTGTGGTGTTGTCCCTGGTGGAGTCGTGCTTGGAAATCATCTAGGTTGAATGTGTGTTAAGAGGTTTAAGTGTACATGGGTGTAGGGTCCATAATGGCAGTTTTCATCACCAAGTTTAAGGTTTAAGTGTACATGGGTATAGGACTTGTAGAGCCAATTCCCATCACCAAGTTTAAGGATTAAGGGATCATAGGTGTGGGGCTTGTAATGGCAGTTCTCATCACTAAATCATGCTCTAGTGTGTTAAGCGTATTAAGGGGGTCATGAGTACCATGTTGATGCTTGTAGACTTAAAATATATTAAGGAAATGGTTGTTTGTGTTTAAGTATTGTATAATGTATGTGATACTCATTTATGCTTGTTCATGCGTATGTGTTTGTATTATATGTACTGGGCATTAGCTTACCATTCAGGAAACATTTTTAGATGCAAGTATTGAGGTAGATGAAAACCTAAAAGATGACTTGGGTTTGAATGAGCCATAGAGAGAGGAAAACGAAGACTACCATTATTATTATGGTGATTAAGTTTTAAGAGATTTATGTTATTTAATTATAATAGACAGTATCTTTTGAGAATACTATTTTGATATTTAAAGACTTCCGCTACGTTAAATGTTTGATATGGTTTTTGAGATTATTTGAAATTTTGGAGATATAGAAATGCCTTTATATAGGAATTATAGGTTAAAGTGTATCATAGTTAAGCCTTAATGTGTTCTTGTAAGATAAGGATATATGGCGGGTAGTAGCGCGGCTTGAGTTTCGAGGCGTTACAAAAAAAAAAAATTTCCAAGATATAAATTTCTATGATATATAGAAATAATCAAATATAAAACTTTTTATATGATTATATTAGGAAATCATATTAAGGATACAATAAAAAGTTCCTTAAAATATATTTATTAAAGTTGTATATTGTAATTTTACTTTTTCTTATAATAATTTTATATAGATGACTCTAATATTAATTGATGCATGAAATTCATGGAAAAAATAAATAAATAAGATGGTTTAAATACAATGTTGTAATGCAAAATGCAATAACAATGAAAGAGTCTCCGAATGTCAAGAGCTCAAACTCATTAATTTAGGGAGAAAAGTGCTAACAATACTACTATACCACTGGATTGATTAATGGTAGATAAGAATCAATAAAATTTTAATATGTAAAAACATAAATGGTAATTTTTCAAAAAACATCTATTATTACTATTATATGTATAAATATTATTGGTATATATCCATCACTTATTCAAATACATGATGTACTAATATCAATTAACTTTTTTTGGAAGCAATGTTTGCATTTCTCTATCTTTAGATGTGATTGTGGAAATCTTACAAGGGTGTTACATGTACTTGACTTCAATAATCCTTTAACAAAAAGAAAAAAAAAAATTTAATCCTTAATAATAATCTGCTTCTATATTAAGTCCTTAACATTTTATTTTATTTTATTTTTATATTTAAGTTCTTAGTACTTTCAAACTTTTACAAACAAATTTTTGTTAACATCATTAAATATATATTTTTTATTTTAAATTGATAGTGAATGACAACCTATCACCTTAAGCAAGCTTGATAGCAGCAACTAACCAATGTCTAAGAGATTTGTTTACTTTTTTTCTAGCCTTTTATTGTGATTTTTTATTATTTTTATAATTTATAATGTTATTTTACTGAATTTATTATTGTGGACCCATCAAAAGTTAAACATATGTCGAGAATAAAAAGAAATATAAAAAAATAGATGAAAATCTATTTTTATAAAGGTTTGAAAACAAATATACCTACATATACACGTAAGATTAAGATTGATTCTTCATATTTTGGGTATTGTATATTTCTATGTGTGCGAGTGTGCTCATTTTGTTTGTTAAAGCAAAACCGTAAATTGCAAAACCGCCTTCAGCCTAATAAAGAACCCACGTGCAGTCGAGCCCATTATATAGCTGCCCTTCATGCCCTAACAGACCCTCCAATCCTTCATGCTCATCTTCAACTACTGGTGGTGTGACAAAAAATGGGATGAAAGGTGTTACTAAAAGTAAGTGTGCTGATTATACCTACTTATGTTCCTCCGTTTTGATAGCCATTCAAAACCAAGTGTTTAGTTAATATATCAGGAAAGTTATATTATTGACACTTAATGAATATGAAACAGATACATATTGGCACTCTGTTTGCAAATTTTTGAAATAGATAAAATGAATGGAAATCAATAGAAAAAGAAAAGAAATCTAATTTCAATTTTATGTTTGGTTATTTAAGAAGGAAATGGAATTTTTTTTTGCTATTTCTCATAATCGGCTTCTATCTCATAAAAGATTAAAAAAAAAAGAAGTTATTTGATAGACTATATTGCCCTAATATTTATTTAATAAACTTAGATAATAGGGATGTTTATAATTTCAAATCATTTCCATCGAATTTTTAATTCCTTTCAATTTTAGAGAAAAAAATATTGACTTTAAAAGTGAAAAACTTTCCACCTTTATCCATTTATTTCCTTACATTTCCACTTCAATCTTAAATTGACCAAACATAATATTTCATTTCCTTTCCATTTGTTTTCTACCCAACCAAACATAATGTAAGCATTATCAATCAACATTTTCCATATATTATTTCAAATGTTGTTTAAGCAAAAATTGCTGAGTTAAAAGATCAAAAAGAAAAAGCGAAACGATGCTTCAAATCATGACACTGCAAATTAAAAAAATTGTCCATCAATATCATTTGGAATATGAAAAGAATTTTCGAGACTCCCGCAAAACTTATATGTATATAATTCTATGGGTATAAATGACCTAAATCTGCTAACAAGCTGCTCAACTTCCATATAACACCATTCAAGCTAAAGTCGAGTTCAAGCTGAAACTACTCGAGCAAGTTATTGAATTGAAGTCAAATCTCACGATATTTAACTAGACTACTTTATGAGCTTAATCAAACTCAAACCCAAAATCAAATGTAAACATAAAGTTGAGAGTTTGATTATCAACTTACTGTAATTAGAAGAACATATCTTTCTTTAAATAAACAGTTTGATGAAATTGAGATCGAGTACTCATCTGGTCCCAGGCTACCAGCTGCCGCAAGTTAACAACAATTACTGGATTATACTAAACATTTGGAAAGGACACCAAAAACACCAAAAATAATTTTCCACAAAGAAAATACACCCCATTGAAGATACACACCTTTACTATTAGGGTAAATTACACTAACATACCTCGTAAGTATTAAAATGTAGACACATGCCTGATTCAAAATATAAGCATTTCACCTCCTATTAGAGTCGTAGCCTGGAATTAAAATAACATATTTATATGACGACTAGGCTAATAAAACAAAACAAGGCCCACAACCCTAATGGGGAGCAATGCAACAGTTTCTTAATTTGGGTTCTCCATTATTTTTAAGGATGCCAACGTAACTTATCCTTATCATTATCATATACGTTTTGTTTTGGTAAAATTAAGTACACAAAAATGTAGAATATGACATGTACACTATGATCTTTGCCTGTTTGCTGCCTTTAATGAAAGAGTTGATTTAAAGGACAAACTGCACTTTGTCTACCTATGCTTGCACTTGACGTTTTGCCCTATGCAAATACTAACTCCATAATGAAACATTTCGAAAGAAATTACTTCCGATTACACACTCTTGAAATGCTATCAAGTGCATTTGCAAGGTGTATATTACAAAAACAGCCAATTAAAATTAAAAGTTATTACCTGATCTCAAGCATCAGTCACCAATTCAGAATGATGGAAGATAAACACCAGTGAAGCGCTTCAGAGATTACCTCATAACTTATCCATGTGGTGATACTCTTGAATTCCATAATCAATCTTAGTAGTGAGAATGGCCATGTCTGCATCAACATTGAAAGGCATTGAGAATAAATAAAAGAATGTTAAAAAAGGTTTCCAGAAATTAGCATTTGACAAAATGCAAGCAAAAAACAACGTTTGTCCGATAGTTCTAATCTTGTACACTACAAAACACATATACAATTCTTGCTCCAGTTACTGTCCAATGCAAAGCACATGAAGTTAGAATTTCCAAAGTTTTTTCCACCTGTACCTTCCATGCCCATAAACAGAGCATTAGATGTATCTGGATTGTGCAACAATATTAACATCCCAGCCAAATAGTATAACCAGCTGAATAGATTTTAGTGAAATCTCATGCATTCTGCTTCCTGCCCTCCAGTATATCCAGTAAATGAAAACATTGTGAGAAACCAACAGTGTATGCTTATTGGTTACGAGAATTTTATGCTGGATCAGCAACAGAGAAGCAAGGAGGCTAATGAGATCCCTCTGGTGCTATTCAGAAGATGCTTCTAAGGTTCAAGCCAACTGACCCTTAAAGTAGAGAAACAAGCCATCATCTAGGAATCAAGATATTGAGATGCAATATAATAGAGAGCCAATTTTTCATATAAAAGACCACTGAGCTACTGCACCTTGAACTAACTAGAACACTGTGTAGTAAGGATAGTGACTGCATGAAATCCAAAGGAGAACTAAAGGCTTTATCCTCACCCAATAGAAAATTAAGTGGGTCAAGATGTTTTGCATTTTACTTACTAGAAACAAATAACGGCATCAATAAATGGTTTGCTTGGTGGCTATGCAATATCATGCATAAGTGGGAAACCCAATGCATAATCCAATGAAATAAACTGAGAATACCATTTTACAGACTTATAAAAACATCTGATTATTCTAACACTAAAGAGAGTTAAGTCTTTGGACAAGTTAACTGAAAAACTGGACCATTAGACACAGGGCCAAATACTTTCTGCTTGCAAGATGTACAGGCTTAGACATTAGGAACATATTAGGAATGTCTTTCTAATAAAAAACAAAGATTATCTTGTAATTTATTTACTCATTTTATGCATCATAGATGTGTCTGTTAGATTTGTAAGAAAATCTTTACTTAGAGAAAAGTATGATTTGAAAAGTTTGTATAAATAAATATTCCAGAACATTAATAGACAAGCAAGAGAAATTAGTACAGTGGACAGTACTCAGCTAACAAGCCCTTGAACCCTAAATCTACAATAGATTTCACCAAGAAAGGGGGGAACACCAATAAAGGGAAATCTGCTCTGTAGATGAAATTGTAAACATTGCCCATTGACTACACCCATCACACAGGCCCATAACACTAGATAAGAAAAAGGGAAATCAATTCCATAATATCAAGGAAGTTGACAGAAACAAGTGGCACTAATTTCTAGTTACCAATGGACCATCCAAGGAACATCAGGTAGCACACCTTTCAATGGAGTGTATCGGATGAAGATAATGCCGAAATGCAATAGTAACAACATTCCTCCTATTGTTGACAACGATGAAATGAAAATAATAAACTGCTATTCGGTTCAATCTTCCATCTTTATGTGTGCAAGATGACTACTGATTTCTGATGAGAAATTTACCATCTTTAATAGTAATCCTTGCTACCATCTTCTCATTGGCTTTAGAGAGTGAAGGTAAAGTCATGTGGATCAGAACACTGCTAAATCTACAGGCCGATTTATTCTAAGGAAGGCAAGGTGGGCAGACATACCAACAGCTTTATAAACAAACAAAGAAAGTATTTACATGTCTTGAAATCTTCAAAGCAAAATCAGTATTACCTGCAAGACAGGAAAGCAATAAACTTAGAACAATGGACGGTAGAACCAGTAAGAAGAAGGCCATCAGAAGCAAAATGTATAAGCATCCATGATCAGCTGAAAGTCCCAGAAGCAATGATATGGCAAGTGACAACTAGATTTTTGCATAGAAGACTCCTATCCATAATTTTCTTGGTTGTCTTAAGCAATAACAAATCGGCACACAAGTGTAATTGAAAAAACTGTGAAAACCATGAATTATATCATGTAGACATCGATATGGCAGGATTACTGTGAGATAGATCATTATATATCTTTAAAGCAAAGCTTAAGGAACTCATCATGATGATCATAGTAAAATCAGGTGATGCATTCATTTCTTTAGTACATTGTCAGTATGAAAATTTTATTAAGATATAATCAGCTTAGACAGTTTACTTGGAACATTCTCTACAGCTACAGGTAGTTTTGTAGGTTTACATAAACTTACGCTGTACCACCCCTACATCCAGCTCCTACCAGGCATCTTCTTAACCAACCTCTTGTGCATTAGTCCCCTAATCTCTAGGGCATCGTTCCATCGTCCAGCAGCCCTATATAAATTACTCAGGTGGACATAGCTCAAGTGGTTCTCAGGTTCTAGCTCCATCACTTTCTTCGCAATACGCTCTGCAATAGCAGAGTTGCTGATAGTGCAAGCACCAAGAAGAACTTCCCAAAGAGATGGATCATCACGGTGATCAGCATTCTCTATCAAATTTTCAGCTTCCTCCAGAAGACCTGCACGGCCAAGAAGATCAACCATACAATTGTAATGCTCAATTTCTGGTTTTATTCCATATTCTTCAATCATTGAGATAAAGTGCTTCTTCCCCTGATCGACCAAACCTGTATGACTACAGGCAAAGAGAACGCCAACAAAGCTGATATTATCAGGCTTAACACCTGCCACAATCATGTCATCAAATATTCTGAGGGCCTCTTGCCCCCTTCCATTCTGAGCAAAGCCACAGATCATTGAGTTCCATGTTATCAGGTTTCTAACCACCATCTGTGAGAAAATTCTATGAGCATAATCAAGACCACCACATTTTGCATACAGGTCAACTAAAGCAGATTCAATGATGACATCCTGCCAACTGCCCCTCCTGACATACTGACAGTGAACCTCTTTCCCCTGTCTCAGGGCTGCCATGCCTGCACAGGCACGGAGAACAGTCCCAAAACTGTAAAGATCCACTTCCTGCATTTTCCGGAAAAGCCAGATAACCATCTCAAACTTTCGGCTTTGACAGTACCCTCCAAGCAATGCACACCACGAAACTGAGTTTTTGTTGGGCATCCTATCGAATAGGCATCGAGCTCTGTCAACCAAGCCACATTTCCCATACATATCCACAAGGCTACTCTCAACAACCACATTCCCGCAAAGTCCTGCGCATATCACCTTTGAATGTATCTGTCTCCCTTGTTTTGACCTCCCTAAATTCCCACAGGCCGTCAAAACACTCCCAAAAGTATATCCATCCGGTCTCAACTCCCAATGTCCCTGCATCAAAAAGAAAACTCCTAAAGCCTCCTCAAAGAAATCGCTCCTCGTCAATGCAGAAATTACTGAAGTCCAACAAACCGAGTCTGGTTCAGACACTTCATCGAACACCTTACGCGCATCACTAGCAAAATAGTTCCTTCCATACATATCAATCAAAGAGCTACACACAACACAACTGGAGCCGAACCCGCATTTCACAATCACCCCATGAAATCCCTGACCCAGCCTAACCTCCTCGAGCTCCGCACACGCTTTGATCACCGAAGATAGAGTAAACCCATTGGGTTCAATCCCAGTGTCCGCCATTTCCTTAAACAAACCCAACCCATCCCAACAATTCCCAACCCGGACACAACCCGATATCATAGCACTCCAAGAGACGACATCCTTAACAAAAAGCCCATCAAAGACCTTCCTAGTATCTACAAACACAGGGCTCAACTTGAAATACAAAGATAGCAAACTATTCCCAACGAATCTATCAGTTTCGAGACCTGACTTGATGACATGGGAGTGGATTTGGAGACCGAGTTTAAAGGAGAAAACTTTAGTGGAGGTTTGTAACAAGGAAGCATAGAGCAGGGGTTTGTTGGTGAGTTGAGAAGTGGGAAGCTCATTAGTAAGTTGGATGGCGTCAAAGAGAAGTGCTTTCCTGCAAAGGTCGAGGATTTGGGTGAAATGGGATGTTGGGTTGGTGCAACAGGGCTTTGGAAAGAGGTGCATGAGATGGATAGGAGTGTATATACTAAAGTGGGCAGCTTTTCACCATAGTCGGTGCTTGTGGTGTGCTAGTGTGTTCTTTGTTACAGTTCGAAAGGGGAAGAAAGAAAGGGAGGGAATTGCACTAGGTTGCTGTATCAACTGGGATGAAGGTTGCCGACTCCAATTCCTGTTCCCGCTGATGAACCCGCAACGCGGGACGGATGTAGAATAATTCAAAAATAGAATGGATCCGGTTTATAAACAATTTAAAAAAAAAAATTCTAGTAAGTAATATCTTTATTAATCGATCATCGGATCATAAAGACCAAGTAAATTTTAGGATTTCTCCCCCAACATTATAGCTGTCATTTGTATGTAAAAATGGATCATCTCTACAATCACGTAAAGCTCAAATTATACATTCAATTATATCAGTGAACATTATGTCCATATAAGTAAGAAAATGTCTCACTGTCATCACAAAAAACTTTTAACAATTTCTAAAACTTTTGTCTTTTTTTCTTTCGATTAAAGATAAGTATTCTTAGTTCATTACAAAATATCATAGACGCTTCGTAATCTATGGAATTCTCAAAAGGTTCATAAGTAGAGTTTTAATGTTAATGCTATATATGATGGTGGCAGCAACACAAAAGCCAATTGAAAAATAAATAAATAAACGAATAAGTCTAACAAAGTTCATGCTCTTCCATAATTATACTAATCTTTTGAAAATTATGTCAAGACCAGTTGTTCTATCTTACGCATTCCATTGCTTATCAATCCAGTGATATGTTCTACCTATGTAGGCATGCATTGTTGACTATTTATCTAAATATATTTGTAAATAGAAACATGTGTAGCTAAGTTGTAAAAAATTTGTTTGTAATTATCTTTTTTCTTTGTAATAAAGTTTTATTAGTGTATGTGTGACCATGGACCTAAATATCTACTTAGTAATAGCAACATTTAAATATTCTTATGCTTATTTATAATAATAATAAAAAAAATATCCAGAACATTGCCCTAAGTTAAAATGTTAGAGGGTCCATGACTATAATCTCGCTACTCTTACTTTGTAATGATCTTCATCAAATCTTAATAACGAAGAGGGTCGGAATCAGAGTATTCAAATAGTTATGTTTGCTACTTGTCAGTTCCCACACTCACCCGAGTTCTTCGTCCACACATGCATATTGTATGACGTGTCTAACACCCCTCCTAATTTCAAATTTCAGTAAAGTGTTTAGTAGAACATTCTGATCAAGATTGATGATTTTCCAAAACATGGTGTCGGCTTTGTTGTGCCTCTTGCAGCTTAGAATTCTAATGGGGCAATCTCAAACTCCAACTCTTATGGTGGACACAACGGAAGGAAACGGTGGTAAGAATATAAAGATGGAGTTTTTGAATTCTAGCAAGTAGGCTGTTGTTGGAGACATTTTTTACCAAGGGCCACATGACTTAGTAGAAGTCTATCTATATAGAGGTAAGTGATATGCCAAATCCAATTTCAATTACACAATACTAATTGAGGATACAATTGAGCAATTGCTTAGCAAAATGGCGTGATCCTTAATTTGCACGTGAACCCTAATTTTATGTAATAAGAACAAAATGAAACTCCAAATTCTTATCGGATGTTACTTACTAGTAGAATTAGGAAAAACAACTTGTGATTATTAATCTTACTTACAACAATCCAAGCCTCCACTCGCTACAACCCTAGATGAATTGATAAGAGTCTAAATGAAATAGAGGAAGCCCTCTTTCCATGTGAACAAGCAGCAAAATATAATCTCCAAAAAGTGTCTTTTTTGTTTTCCTTTACAAGTATTTATACTAATCCCTAAATATGAAAAAATAACATAAGGAAAATAGTGACATATGGCCGATCCTTTCATGCCCATCAAGATGAACAAATACATAATATAAGGTCAGTTCCCTTGGTTCATTTCAATTCACCATGGACCGTGAATCATCCACAAACCAAGTGTTAGTGTGTTTGATCGTCTTCCTATAATACCGACAAGTGTACCTAATTAAATACAAAACTATCACATAAAGTAAATGAATACATTATGTGAATGTCTTCGGTTCCATTTGTTCAAAAAGGATTCTCAATGCTAAATTCTATAATCCTCTGGCTCTTGCTCTTGTTATGGGTTTCGTTGATGCATTGGCTTGATTCCCATTAGTAAGGAATGTTGAAAATGGAAAAACAAACTCAAGGAATGGAAAGGCTGAATCAAGAGACCTGTTAGTTAGGAATACAACCATGGAAGTTATTCTCATTCAATAACTTGCAATCATGACTCAAATAGATGGAAATTATATTTCATCCATTGTGTTCGACTTAAAAGAAAAGGAAATTAAAAGAACCATGAACTTGTAGAAATGGGGGCAAATCCAAGGAGGTTAAAAGTAATTAATTAGTTAAATTTATGTTTAAAAGTAAAAATATATATTATATTTATATTTTTTAAGTATAAATATTATTATAAGATTTAATATGACCTAGTGGTTAGAAGTTTGTTCTTACATTCTCAAGATCATGGTTCAATTCCTGTTAGAGTCATTTTTAATTGCATTTATTATTTCTCTCAATAAATAATTTTTATTCTCTTTTTTTTTTCTTTTTTCCCACTATAACTAGTAAAAGTAAATTTTATTAATCAAGAAAATGATAATTGGCTAAATAAACTCTCAAAAGACACTATTTATTTATTAATGACTTTACAATAAATAATAATTATATCTAATGCTATAAGTGCTTCAATTATATCGTATAAAACATTAGTAAATAATAGCAGTTCATATTATTTAAAATTCTAACATTTTTTTACTATTAATATTATGAAAAGAAATAAGTATTATTGAATAATCAATTGTCTAATTATTTATATTGAAAAAACATATACTTTTATATATATTTTTAATAACATTATTACTAAAATAATCTTGCAAAATCAATATAAAGAATTATAAAATACTATATTATTTATATTGAGTTATCATTTTCATTCTACTAGTAATTTTTTGTTTCAATACTAATGATTTATTTTTGTTAATAATAAAACTTATGCAAGGTTTTATGTCTTGATTCCATTTTCATAAATTAATAATAACATTTTGATTAATATATATACCAAATGAAATGCTAAAAAATTTATTATTTTAACCTTTTACAAAATATATCAAGTTTTCATAATTGA